>CM042044.1:23872500-25122500 GCA_023525975.1 Smallanthus sonchifolius | reverse complement strand
AATACATATAGACACTTACAAACAAAGACAAATACATACAATGAAAGTACAAAACTATGACTCTATCCAGAGTGTTTGTCACACGGAAAGTGCTTCAACATATTGCTTTATTACATTTCTGCATTTTAAATTTCAGTCAAAAATTGTTATTTATAAAAATTTAAAACAAAATGAAAAATATAAAATTGACATCATTTGAAGTTAGAGAATAAATGATAGTACATCAGTGAATAGTTCATTACACATGACCATAGTAGACCTTTGATATATGATAGTTTAAAGTAATTTGTTTTGATCTAAATTTCAACGTCTGCATAAATAAGAAATGATAGTGTTTTGAATGCTCTAATCTTTATAATATGTTTTAATTTGATGAGTTTGAAACTTGAATTGTCAATAGACTAGAAGCGTTTTTGAATCAATAGTAGTGTGAAATTAAATATGATATGATTACATCTGTGATTTGAATCCATTATATGCCTGGGTGTGTGTGTAAAAGATCATTATCAGATAAAGAATATATGGTTTTAAGAATTTCATGAGACCAATATCGAATTATGTATTTAGCACAATCTCTTTTAGTTCACTTCACTGCCCATGCCCCGAAAAACATGCAATGTGCTGTTGAACTAAGATATGTTTCCGACAACATCTGCTAGAACATATATTCACCCTTGGATCAGTTAGATACATCATCTATTATGATTTCATTGAAATTTATCCAGATAATAGTTGGATCCTCCTACCTGAATCTATTGATTCTCATTATAAAGCCAATTCATTAGAATCTTTTGATTCTGAATCATTCTGATTCTCTTATCCTTTGGGATCTGCTATTCAATACTTGTGCTAATAGAGATAATTTCATCTTGGAGATTGATCTAATCTTGAAATAAACTGTGTATGTCTTGAAGATAGTGCAAATTTAATTTCTGTTGGCATATATGTGGGGTACACGATGTTTTTCATCTAAATGGTACCAACTCACATGAATTTGAAAGAAAAATGCTTATAGTTTCAAATTATATAATATTGACAATTTAAGAATTCATGCTTTGTATTACAAATTCGGAATGAAATATTGAGCATTTCTTGACCTGATCTTGTTTACTTTGAAATTTATCGCGTATCATTTCAAATATTATTCAAATTGATTGCAAAAGTTACATAAAATTGAAAAAGATTTGAGTTACATAAGAATGAGTTTGATTGTTTCATATCATTTTTTTTGGCATATCATAGGTTACCCATAGTTGATAATAGACTGTGTGATGAATTGCTCATATACTGATATGATCTTCTTGCTCATGATGTTCATCCAAAAATATGTATTTTAGTTTGCTCATATAAAATCCAAAAATATGTGTTTCAGTTTGCTCAGATAAAAACCAAAAATATGTGATTCCGTTTATACAGATAAAATCCAAAAATATTTTACTTCTATCTTCCATGAGAATTTTATTTTTATTAAAATAATTCAGGATTTGATCGAATACATGCTACAGATGGAAGTTTACAAGAATGTGACATGTTGAAAGTGAAGAAATTGTTCAAGGAAAAGATTTGGAGCGAACTTAATATGTTCGCCTGGTTCTGATTAAGCGAGCTTAATATGTTCGCCTAAGGCTGTTAAGCGAACTTAACAAGTTCGCCTAATGAAGCGAATTTAATTGTGTTTAAATATTTTGTTCAGGCGAACTTATCCTTTTTATCTTCTTTCACTGTGAGAGCGAACTTACGAGTTTTTAGCGAACTTGTGATTTTCTGATCTAGGGTTTTCGATTTGAAATTTTTGTGGTTGTTTCTGGATCGGTTTTGGATTGCGAATATTTCTAAGGTAATTTCGAACATTTTTATCCGTTAAATCGATGGGAATCTGTTCTTTTTAACCTGTGTTCATCGTTTTTTGAATTCTCTACGGTTTTCTGGATTTAAATCTTGAAATTGATGCTTAATAGTGTGTTGTGGTTGTAAATCGATGCTGATGATGTGTTTAATTTGAAAATTTTAACGATTTAGACATTTTTGGAATTTTGATGAAGAAGTTGTATCGACAAACTGGTTCATGCGAACTTGTTCAGGCGAACTTGTTCACGCGAACTTGTTTAGGCGAACTTATTATGTTCGCCTCTTGCAACACTAAGCGAACTTATTAAGTTCGCCTAAGGGCTCAGTAGTGTTTTGGACTTGTGATTTTTTTGTGTTGAATTTTTTTTTAAAATTCTTTTGATTTTTTTTAAAATTCTTTTGATTTTTTTTGTTTTGTTTGTTTGATGACTAATGTGTGTTTTTGTCCAATACATTTACAGATGGCTCGTCGTGTTGAGTACAAACATAATCAAGTGGCGTTGTTAGATCCAAATATGTCTGAAGCTGTTAATTTTCAAGGAATTATCAACTTTCTGGATCGTTCACGTTTTCATGTGGCCTTATCTGCTAATCCGTACATCAGTTTACCGTATATTCAACAATTCTGGGATACCGTACATCAAGATACAGATGTTGAACTTCACGTACTTCGTGCTACAGTGAATAATACGGAGGTAGCTATTTCAGTGGAAACTATTCATGCTGCTTTGTCTTTAGGACGTGCTATTGACGATCCTATGTCTTATCCTGGAACACTGATTATGGGGTGTTTTTAGAGGATGGGTTACAGAGGCAGACCCAATTACACTCAAACAAGAAAAGGAGGTTTAGTTGGAGAATGGAGGTATTTTATGCACGTCATCATACAATGTTTGTCTCAAAGTAAGGCTGATACTGATGGCTTGAAGAGTGCATTACAAGCTGCAATGGTTGCTTTGACTCTGAACAAACGGTTTAACTTTGCTTTGTATATATACCGTGAGTTGGTTATGCAAATCAATCCTATAGAAGGTCAAGGGTTTCTTATGTACCCTAGGTTCGTGCAAATGATTCTGAACCATTTAATTCCAGATTTACCTCAGCATCTAATCCGTTTAACCTTGACTCCTATGTCTAAACGAATCTTTACTGATTGTACTAAGGTTAAACAAAAAAATGTTTCTTTGATTCCTGTTCCAACTCCTTTGTTAGGTTACTTAATCAATCCTGATTATGTTGAGCCACCTAATGATAATTGGTTTCATCCTGAGGAGTTAGTTCAAGGCCAAGTCCAGAATCAAGTTCCTATTCAACAACAACAATAACAAGTTCCTATTCAACAACAACAACAAGTTCCTATTCAACTACAACAACAACAAGTTCCTATTCAACAACAAGTTCTAGTTCAACAACAAGTTCCAATTCCACAAGAACAGGTTCACATTCCTGTCAATGAACCAGTTCAAGAAGAGATTGCTCAAGATAATGAACAAGATTTGGGTATGAATATGGATGATTTTGATAATGAAGCTGTGAACTCACCTATTCATGAAGCTGAAGGAAATGTTGTAGATACGAGTTCCGGTGATACTATTTTACCTGATTATGAAGCTACTGTTTCTGATCCGTCTAGAGATTTTAGCTCAGATCATTATGAGAGGTTGGCTAAGTTACCATTGGCAAATGCGGGGAAACGTATTAAATCTAATGCCAGAAAACCGAGGCGTAAGTCTGTTCGAAATCCTCCTTCTGGATCAGTACTTGGCACGAGAACTTTAATTGATGAGAGTTCTAACTCAGATAGTGATGTTATTCCAGTTCCAAAAGCTCAGAAGCTTATGTCTGCTTCTATTGCTGCTGCTCATTCATCTCAAGGTGTTGAGGACGCTACTTTTGTTGCATCCTTACTGATTACACCTTCTACTTCTAAACATCCATCTCCGGTGATTTCTCCACATGTTCCACACACATCTGATGTTGGTCCTTCAAAACCGTCTGATTCTGAAAGGATTACCTTCCTTGAATCACAGGTGCTTGCTTTGCAGACTCAGGTAGATACTCTTGTATCTACTGATACTCAGAGACAGTTGGTCATTCAAGCTCAAGCTACACAGATTGCTGACATGCAGTTATTGGTGTCCAAACTTGTTGAGCGTCTTGACGCTCAGGGGGAGTTAAGGATACATGATACTTGTCATGTTGAATCAATTCAACGAAAGGATAATGATGACAATGATCCTAGTGGTAATGTTGATGGTGATCGTCAATACGCTGACGTGAATCCAATATCAAGAGTTCAGGGGGAGTCTACATCAGGAAATATTGAAGGAACCAAGAATGATTCTGGAGTGAATGAAGAAATATTATTATTGGACTGAGAAATTAGAATGTCTGGATGATATTGACGAATTATTTGATGATGTTGAAAAGGATGTGATGGATAATGAAGTTGAAGAAGGAGAGATTGTAGAAATTGAGATGGAAAAGAGTAAAGATAAAGTTACATATGAAAGAAGTGATGGTCTGAATGTTCCGTATAACTTCATCCAAGATGATGTTATTCCTGAGTTTTCTTATGATGGAGTAACATATTCTATGGACTCTGTTGAATATATCACTACACCTGATGATACTGCTCAATCCAAGATAGATTCTGATGTTGATACTACTCATACTGTGTCTCCTAAGCTGAATGAAGAACCTATGATGTATAGAAATACATGAATGACTAGAGAACAGTGGAGTGAAGTAGTTAGTAGTTGGATGAAAGTACTACCAAAGTCACCTATACAACCTGCTCAGAAAGAAAGATATGTGAATAAAGAGAGGTGTATTGGAAGAATTATCAGTTGGTTTTATGATGATGACACGAAGTTGTTTGCTCTTAAAAGATCTGATGGTGTTCAATACTTAAAGCCTAGGATCAAGTATTTCAATACCTTGCCAAGGTGTGAAATGAAGGGTCTAGCTACGAAACCACTGATTAATAGATCAAAGTGTGGATTAGCTGATGTGATTGCAAACCTAATTAAAAGAGAAGGTGGATCAGGGAAGTATGAAAGATTAAAGCCATAGAATGGAAAAAGAGTGAAGATTGTAGATCAAAAGACTGAGATTGTGACTTGGAAGTATATGTTCAAGCCAGTACGTGCTGTACAGAAGATACCATTGAAGAAAATACCACAAGATTTTTTGGGGAATATGAAATGGTGGTAAGTAGATGTGAATACTGGTGAAGCTAGGATTGATGATAAAGATAATAAGGCCATTGTTAGTTTTTATGATGCAATGAATCTTATTAACTTCTCAAAGAAAGATCAGAGGACGTTAAGAAAGAATGAGATTATGTTTACTGATGAATGGAGTGAACAAGGATTGCAGTATAAAAGAGTGTTGGATATCTGTCAGAGATATGGAGTGCATGCAGGTAGCAGATTACCAGATAACTGGAAGAGCTCATCATAAAGACTAAAGACAGAAGATCAAGCTATTGTCAAGGGGGAGTCTGTTAGGACATAGATTGTATGACAAAAGCTTTGTAATAGTTTAGGTCTTATTTTTTTTATGTTTTTATGTAATTGTATAGATTTTGTCTAAGTGATAGAACAAGTTCTGCTAGAGGCGAACTTGATAAGTTCGCCTAACCTATTAGAGGCGAACTTAATCTTTGAGTAGAACTTGTTAAGTTCGCCTATTGCAGAGCATGTCTCTATAAATAGAGAGTTTACAGAATTTGTTCAGTACGACGAAAAGTGAGAGCAGAGAGTGGAACTGTAAACTTCTATGTGTTTGATGATATAAAAAGAGAAAGTTTGTTTACCTGCTGTTTCTATTGTCAATTAGTATACGGACGTTAATACGGTAGGATTCCACACTCCGTGTTAACGAGACGTCCTGTCACGAGATTGATCTGAGATGAGTCATGTGGACCTACAATCCCGAATTCATCTACCCCAAGTTATCTCTACTATCCTCAGGTAACAAGCTTATCCTTTTCTCGTTTTTTCTTATTTTTGCTCCAAAAATGGCTAAAAAGAATATACGTTCTTCTACTCCTTCTGACGATATTTATAGCCAGAACTTGATAGTCAATCCGGATTCTAAAAAGTACCTATTTACGGATCTTAACATTCAATCCCTCAAATCTGAAGGCTTCTTCCCTGAAAACACCATATTTAGGCCTTTTGATCCCAAAACCAGAGCCGATTTTACCTCTGATAGCTGGGTTTGCTTTCCATTTTTCCATTTTCTCTTGGTTTCCCATATCCGTTTCCTTCTCTTACCACTGACTTCTTTAAAAAGAGTGGTCAAAGTTATGCCCAAATTATGCCTATGGTTTGGAGCACTTTGCACACCCTTGAATTTCTGATTCAACATCACGCCATAGACTTTTCTGCTTCAGAGTTAGCCCACATGTACAACCTTAGGAGCCACGGTTCTTCCCGATTCCTATTCTAAATAAAAAATGGCATGACCCACTTGATCTTGAAAACAACTCAGAACGACACAAACTGGAAAAATAATTTCTTTTTCGTGGGAAGAGACTCAATCCCTGATGGGGATAAGTTACCAATCAAGTGGATTATGAAAGGTAGGATCCTGTCTCGTAGGATTTTTTAGAAGTTTGAAATTTGGGATATTGACTCTTGATTTTTGTTTCAGCGCTGAAGTTTGATATCCTTGCTGCTCCTACTCCGGACACTGCTAAGAAGGTTGAGGCTTTTTTCAGTTTCGAACCCATTGAGCGGGCCATTAGATTGAAGAATCCCCTGCTTGAGGTTAACTTAGAAGCCTCTTTCTTCGAATCAACCATGTCTGGTAAGAAAAATAACCATACTTTCTGTCATTGGTTAGAAACATACAAATATATTAACCTGTTATTTTGAAATAGGCGCGCGAAGAGCTGGTTCTAAATTTGCTTTGGAGGATATCAAAAACATGGTTTCTAAGGGAAAGGTTGTCAAGAATAAACTCCATCCTAGCGTTGCTTCAGCGACTAAGGTGATTGCTCCCAGGCATGAACCTTCCATTGCTAAGCCTTCTTCCAATAAGAAACGGAAGATCTCTGATCCCGCTGAACTCTCCCTTCAAGAGTGCACAGACTTCGCTGATGTTCACAGGACCCTGCATAATCTTAGCCATTTGGTAAGTAACACTTATTGTTCTTCATAATACGATTAATCATGCGTATTAATAAAATGCTGCGCGAAACAGGTTCTGAACAAGATGGCCACACTTCATAATCAACTCATAAAAGAGTCTGATGTGAACAAGATGAAGATTGTGAAGCTGCAGAAGAATGAAACTGTCATGGATAAGAAGCTTTCAGATATCTCCAAGGAGCTTGCTTAGATTAAGGCCGAAATGCAGGAGATGCTCCTTCAGCATGCCCGGGATATTGATGTGTCTAATGAACAAGCCAAAGCTTCTGCTGCCATTTCTATCTTCCAGTCTAGAATCAAGATGGCCAAGGAAGCTGAGGATAAATATTTTGACAGGAGCACTTGGGATGTTGAAGAGTGGAAGAGGTTGGTGGCCGAGCTGGGAGGAGAGCTGATATCAGAGAAGGATGCAGGGAAAGTGGTGGCTGAGGTTGAGGTTCAAGGTTCAACAAAGGTGGATGAGGAGCATGGTGTTGAAGGTGCTCGGAAGCAGGTTGATCAGGGCAATGAAGGTTATAATGCCTAGGCCTGAGCCCTGATGTTTATGATTTTAATATGGATATTTTTGGTTTGTTAACTTTGAACAATTTTAATTTTCTTGTTGCTGGGATCCCGGATTAGGATAGACAATTTGCTAACTTAAGTCCGGGTGGATGGGTCCTGTTTTAGATGAAGCCCGATATACTTTCTATTATCTACACTTATAATATTAGTACTTTTGACTTATTTAGACATGATTGTAATGAGTTTGAATGTATTTAGATTTTTTTATAGAAAAAATAGGTTTAAGTATATTTTTAGGATTCAGGATCCTTAAAGATAATTCATTAAACTTTGGTTTATAGAAATGCAGTTTAGTTTCGATAAATAAATCATGACTTAGTCAAACAAATTTTGATTCTCCCTTTAATGGTGAATCAAAAAATAACCTTAAGTATAAAAATTGAAATAGATAGATACACATACCAGAACTTCGATGAATGTTTTAAGAAATGTTGTAACCTCGAGTTGTCCCCTATGTATGTTTGCCAATCATGTTATATGATCAGTAGTAGAACTTTAGGATTCGTTTAAGTCTTCGATTTGCTTATGAGTTTTGAATTAGCATATCAATGCTAAACATTCATTTTAATACATAAGTATTAATCATGCGCGAGAATTGTTTATAAATGTGGGCCAAACCAGTAAAACGTGGGCCAAGCCAGATTTCGTGGGCCAAGCCATATTTCGTGGGCCATGCCAGATTTTTTGTTAGCATGAGAATGCTAAAGATCTTAGGAGTAACACGTCTGCTACTTTCGTAGGGTTCAAGTTATAGTCAACAGTGATGAAAATATCAGCCACTTTTACATGGACTGGTTGCACCACCTCAAACTATGCTCGAACATCGTGCGCTATAAGCGGAGTGTTTAAACACAATTTGTAGAAAGGTGAAAAGCTTTAAACCTTAGAAGGTATGAAAGATACCTTAACGTAGAAGAGATGGCCAATCTCTGTCTTGTGTAGGGATCCCTAGAGATACTTCCTGCAAGACAGGAATTCTTGGTGAAGGTGGGTGTTAGCCAGGCTAACACCCCTCCGACGCTCAAGTCAGTATATTGATATGAGGTGATAATAAAGAATAATAGAAATGGAAAGGATACGTACCATTCTAAGTTAGAATATAAATTATAAATTACATGAAGTAGGTTTTTAAGTGAATAGCGTTCCAAGATCTCGATACGATGTCTCCATCCATGGTTGCCAACCAATAAGCACCCTTGCCTGCTTCTGAATCGATCAAATATGGGCCTTCCCATTTTGGTGTGAGTTTCCCATCACTAGGGTTGGTAGTATTCTGGAAGGCTTTTCTTAATACAAGATCACCCACTTGAAACCTCCTGATCCTGATGGTTTTGTTGTATGATCTTGCTATCCTTTGTTGATAGGCGGCAATGCGAATCTTAGCAAGATCTCTGATTTCATAAATGGTGTCAAAATCATTTGCGAGAGTGATGTCGTCCAGACGGTCTATAAAAAGAACTATAAAAACCTAACCTAGACTCCTAAGTAATAAATGGGAAACCTATGAACTAAACCGCAATGACAGGCAAGTGTACCTTTTGAGTGTATCACAGCTTAATGGTAAACCGGATTATCGAAGCCTAGAGACACTACGGATAACAAAACTGACTCTGACTCGGACTAAAGATGATTTGGTTTGGGGGTTAACTACACTACTTCTTATCACCAAAGAATGCAATAAACTGAGGTCGAATCAAACAATCAAGACAGGAACTAAGGAAATACCAAGAATACTACCTAGGTCGGAATCCTACTTACAAAGAACAACTTCTACCGGTTATGGACTACGATGGATCTGGGTTTCTAAGGATAACAAATATAGATAACCAAGTGGATCCCTAATCACTTTTAGGGTGTCACCAACTAAGGAACCTAAAGTTGTACTAACTCACCACACTGTTGGATCACTTCTCAGGTATTTCCAACTATGATAATGTACCCTAATGAACAGATTACCTCTCAGTCTAACCGTCCACAATACACTCAAGGAATGCACAGGGTAATCCTAAGATAACAACTATGATTCAGAATAGCAACAGATCACTAGACAGCTAATACCAACTTCCTTTCAGACAACTGACACTCGGATTCGTAATGACGAAGACTAACCGACTAATTCTCACCTCTCGGGTATTGAACTAGGACACACACATAACTCTAATCAGCAATCAACCACAATTCCTATGGCTACTACGTCTAGCAAACCACCGTAATCACAAACCCTAAGATCTATGACCTAGATACGCTAATCGAACTGGCAGACACATTCAACGCAAGAAATCAATAATCAATCACACAATCAGATTTATGCATGCATATTCATCATAATAATTAACTAGGATCGTTTACAAAATCATAAAATCTTCATTCACATCCAAAACCGATATAGACTGAAACTTTAACAAGCATTCATCATTAACCTAGGCAGTATCAATGAGTTTAGCCTAGATTCATGTTCAAAACATCAAAGAAGAAGTAATTAAACAAGAACATGGCTTCAAATCAGAACAATCAAAGATAAAAATCAAATATTGAGATCGAAAACGCTATTACTAACGAACCCGGATTCAAAAGCTCCAATCTTTCACTTCAATTGCTTCCTTTAGCCTCAAAATTGCCTTTGAACCTTCTCTGGACGGCAAGGATACAAACTCCTTGATTAATGGGGTACAAATCTATTTAATTGTTGATTTAGGTTTTTTTCATGGATTACGGGTCTCTCGCGTACCTCGAGAGATTTTGCCTGGTCCTTCGCGTACTCCGAAGAACAAAATAGTCGCGCCGAGTTTTCTTCTCCCTCGCGTACCGCGAGAGCTTCTCTTCTGATCTTCCCGTACCGCGAAAGGGTAGATATTCAGATTTTTCACTTTTATTTATTGGGATTCATTCTCGTGCTCGGTTTCTTCAGGTTTTCACTTGTAATTGTCACGAACACCTGTAAACACCACAAAGACTCAATATGTAACAAAAATGACTAAAAACAGATACAAAATTAATCAAAATGACACGAAAACAAAGGAATAAAGATGTGTGCTTTGCACTACATCAGAGAGCCTCATTGTTATTTTATGTAGTCTGAAGGCTGGTTCTGGTTGTAGGGATAACCATCTCTATGGGAATCATAGCTTCAGTGCCAAACACTAGGGAGAACGGGGTTTAACATGTCGCATTCTTTGAAGTTGTTCTGTCTTCCCAAATTGCAAATGGTAGTTCTTCAGCCCATTTTCCTTTCTTTGCTCCAAACCTTTTCTTGAGGTTGTTGATAATGATCTTGTTGCTATATTCTGCTTGTTCGTTGGCTTGAGGATGCACAGGGGTAGAAGTTATCATCTTGATTCCCCAGCTAGCACAGAAGTTGGTCGTTCTCTTGCCGATGAATTGAGATCCGTTGTCGCATATTATCTCTATCGGGATCCCGAATCTCGTTAAGATGTTGCGATTGATGAAGAATATAACTTCCTTTTCTCAGACTTGAACGAATGCTTCGGCTTCGATCCATTCCGAGAAGTAATCTGTCATTGCTAACATAAAAACTTTTCCTCCTGGTGACTTCGGGAGCTTGCCAACTATATCCATTCCTTATTTCCTAAATGGCCAAGAAGATATAACCGGGTACAAGGGATCTGCCGGTCGATGGAGTATGTTACTATGCCTTTGGCACGCATCACACTTTTAGGAATAATCCATTGCATCTTTCCTCATCGTCGGCCAATAGTATCCTGTCCTCAGGATCTTTGAGAACAATGCTCTGCCTCCAATGTGATTTCCGCAATCGCCTTCGTGTATATCTTTGAGGACTTCAAGTGCTTCAGGATCTTCTAGGCATTTCAAGTAGGGACCTGCAATAGATTTTCTACACAAAACACCATGTAATATTATAAATCGAGATATTCTTATGCGAAAAGCTCTATGGTTCTTTTCATCTTTTGGGATTTCACCGTCCTGCAAATATTTTTTAATAGGTGTGATCCAGGATCCTTGGCTTGGTTCGAGATCCCGAATATCTGCTTCTTCAGCTTCCGTATTGGATACGCCGTTTTTCTTTTCAATTGCTGGATTTACGATATGTATGATCAGTATCGTGGTTCCTTCCGGTATCTTGAGGGCCGACGTAAGATTTGCTAAGGCATCAGCTTCAGCGTTGTCTTCTCTTGGTACCTGTGTTATACTAAACATTTTGAATTTCGTAGATAATTGTTTAACTATCTCGAGGTATTTGATTAATCTCTCGCCTTTAGCTGCATACGAGCCATTGAAATGGTTTGTAATCAATAATGAATCTACGTATACCTGAAGATACCTGATTTCATATCGCAAGCAAGCTGTAATCCTGCTATCAGTGCTTCATATTCTGCCTCGTTGTTGGTTGCCTGAAATTCACAACTTATTGTCTGGGGTAATATGTCCCCTTGTGGCGATTTTAGTATGATTCCCATGAATGTTCCTCTTATATTTGATGCACCATCTGTGAATAAAATCCATTTATCCTTAGATTCTTCTAGCTGTTGGACTTCCAGATCTGCTTCATGTTAGATATCACTTCAGAAATCAGCCACAAAGTTTGCAAGTGCTTGGGACTTTATTGATGTTCTAGGTTTGTATATTAGATCATAGGCAATAAGCTTTACTAATCACTTGGACATTCTTCCTGACATTTCTGGTTTTCTCAAAACACACTTAATAGGATAGTTAGTCTTAACATGTATAGCATGGGTTTTAAAATAATGTATAAGTTTAGTAGATGCCATTATTAAGGCTAATATTAATTTTTCTAAATGTGAATACCTGGTCTCTACAGGAAGTAGACTTTTACTTACATAGTATACTGGATGTTGCTAACCTTCATGATATTTGACTAAGACAGCGCTTACAGAGTGTCCGAATACCGCCAAGTATAAGGATAATGGCTCGTCATCTTCAGGTTTCATTAATAGAGGAGCTGTGGACAAATACTCCTATAATGACTGGAGTTCTTGTTCATGCTTCTCTTCCCATTCGAATCGTTTATTTTTCTTTAGGATATCATAAAATTCTTTACAACTCTCGAAGGATCTTGAGATAAATCTGTTGAGTACTGCTACTCTACCAGTTAGCATTTAGACATCCTTGGTATTGGCTTGGGATTTCAGGTTTATTATCGCATTTATTTGTTCAGGACTGGCTTCTATCCCTCTTTTAGTCACCATATATCCTAAAAATTTTCCTACCCCCACTTCAAAGTGGCATTTGGATGGGTTAAGCTTCATGTTATAATGATCTAAGATATCCAATGCCTCTTCAAGATCCCTTGGATGATCTTCAACTTTCGTTGATTTCACCACCATGTCATCAATATAGATTTCCATGGTGTCCCCAAGTTTGTCTTTGAACATCATGTTCACCAGCCTTTGGTATGTAGCACTTGCATTTTTCAGACCGAAGGTTATAGCAATATAACAATAGATACCTGTCTGGGTCATAAAGACAGTATCCTCCTGGTCTGAGGGTTCCATTTGGATCTGTTGAAATCCTGATGAAGCATCCATGAAGGTTAACATCTAGTGGCCTGCTGTAGCATCAACCATTGAGTCTATGTGTGGTAGAGGGAAGGGATCTTTTAGACATGCTTTGTTTAAGTCTGTGAAGTCTACACAGACTCCCCACTTCCCATTTTTCTTTTAGACCACCACTACGTTAGCTAGCCATCTTGGAAACTTTACTTCCCTTATGATTCTTGCTTTCAATAGTCTCTCGACTTCTTCTTGGATGACTGTATTTATTTCTGGAGCGAATTTTCTTCTTTTTTTGGTGTATAGGCATGAAACTGTTATCAAGTCCTAATTTATGTGTAATAACATCTTTAGAGATACCTGTCATGTCTTCATTCTCTCAAGCAAAATTTGAAGTTATGCTCTTTAGTAATCTGACGAGGCTTTGCTCAATATCCTCGGGGATACTGGTTCCGGTAAGTATCTTGGATTCAAGATCCTTTAGACTTAGGGATAACTCTTTTACACCCTGCTCCTTGGCTTCTGGCCTATTTCTTTAATTGCTATGCTTGTCTGGTCTTTGCCGAAGCTTTCATTGAAGACGTATAACAATCTTTTGCATCTTGATGATCCCTATTGATCTTTACTACTCCCTAAGGAGTTGGCATCTTGACACATTGGTGATTTGTTGAAGGTACTGCTTTCATGTCGTGTATCCAGGGTCTTCCTAGAATAATATTGTAACAAGACAAAGAATCGATTATGCAAAATTTTTGTATAGTGTTTACCCCTTCGATATATATCGGAAGCTTTATCTCTCCGACTGTGTTTTTGTCCTCTCCGCTGAATCCTACTAGTACTGTAGATTTGGAGATGATTTCGGAATCCGGGATCCCGATTCTTTTCAGGACATCATGTTGAATTATATTTACCGAGCTTCCTCCATCGATCAATATCCTTCGAATGAAGGGATTTGCAATATATAGGGTGATCACCAGGCCATCATGATGAGGATCTTGTACGTTATCCCTGTCATATTCGTTGATGGAGATTACCTTCTCTTCCGTCAAACTGGAAGTTCTGATGGGTCTGTCACCTTTTCTCTTTTTTGGCTTCTTTGGCATTCCTTTTAGTTGCAGAGTAAGAAATACCACAAATTTCAGAACCACCGGAAATAAAACCTATTACCTTAGCGTCGGGTGGCGGAGATTTGGCTCTTTGCGGG
Source organism: Smallanthus sonchifolius (assembly GCA_023525975.1). NCBI lineage: Eukaryota > Viridiplantae > Streptophyta > Magnoliopsida > Asterales > Asteraceae > Smallanthus > Smallanthus sonchifolius. Next base: position 25,108,233 of record CM042044.1, on the reverse strand, counting down.
ATCTTGTAGTGATCCCTGATTTGCTTCTTCCCTTTTCCCAGAAATTCCTTAAGGTATCCCTTGCTCAAGAGATAGCTTATTAATTTTCGTAGGGCAATGCAATCCTTAGTGACGTGTCCAAATCTTCATGGAAGGCACACCACTTGGATTTGTTTTTGCCCCCAGCATTCTTTTTGACTTTACGAGGCCATCTGGCTTTATCTCCGAGATCCTGCATGGCATATAACAAACCAGTTGTATCAAGTGAAAAACAATATTAAGATAATTTTGGATATTCGTCTTCTTCTCGTCATCTTCCACATCGTTGATTCTATGATTATCATGTTTGGAATATGGTTTGGATCTATATGGTTTGAAGGGTGCAGTTTCAGGCTTCCAATTAGGTTGACTATAACTGGTTGGAGCATCCATCCTTTGCTGAATCTTCTTATCATCTTCAAGTATGATGAATCTTAATGCCCTGTTTCTGACTTCGTAAAGATTCCTGCAAGGGTTCATGACAAGGTTTTCATAAAATTGAGAATCCTTTCTTAATCCCATTTTGAAGGCTTGGACTGCAGTGGTCACGTCTAGATTCGGGATATCTAGGGATTCTCTGCCAAATTTGCTGACATAATCTCGGAGGGATTCTCCGGGATTTTGAATTTCCCTGTATAGATCACTTGTCAATGTTTCAAAGGTTCTGCTGCAAGAGAATTGACTGTTAAATAAATTAATTAAATGAGCAAACAAAGTAATAGAATATGGAGGAACATTAAGTAGCCATTTTAAGGCTAATCTTGTTAAGGTAGAACCGAAGCCTTTGCATAAGCAAGCCCCTTTTAGGTCCAAGGGAATGGGGTTGATCTCCATTCTCTCTCTATATTGCGCCACATGTTCCTCAGGATCCGTAGTTCCATCATATAGTTTCATATTGGGAGTTTGGAAGCGCTTGGGGATCTCAGAATCACAAATGGGAGGAGCGAATCTGGAGGTCCTGTGGCTAGTAGCGGACATCTCAGGTATGGTGTCAGGACACACTGGAGATCATTTCTCTAAGTTTTTTTCAATTCTTTCACCATTGAAGGAGTGATCCCTGTATCCTGCACAGATTCGTTAGCATTTGAAAAGTTATTAAACATGTTACCCATGCTGCTATCTCTGAAGGATGATCCCGGAGTAAATCCAAGATCTTGGCTTGTAGAAACCCTGATAATCAGAGTTGGACCAACGGTTGTGACTCCAGTCCTCGTGTGCAAGAAATCTCCCTGATGGATCCCTGATAGTCAAAGTTCAAAGCCCTTGATTGTAATGGAGTCGTCACTTCCACTGGTTTCTTTGAGTCTTTGACTTTTTCCAACTCTCTGAATATTGCTTGATTAGTCTTTTTCTGCTGTTCCATCTGTTGTTTCACTTCGGAGAAGAACTTGAGAATTTCATCGTTTGAAGCGAGCACAGGTGTGCCAGCGGATATTCCGGATCCCGAAAAACCCGCGGGAGTAGTCTTCCTCGGCTGATTATCACTCTTTTTTAGGAATGGAGGAAGAGGAGGAATAGGGCTGACTGGCCCAGAGGTTGAAGATGGAGCAGAAACAGAAATATTTTTAGATTGGGACGACATTTTTGAAATCAGTTTTGAAAAATAGTGATTAAACACAAATTTTAACAGAGATTTGAAGATAAAAAGCACCACCTGCCCCACGGTGGGCGCAAAATTATTTTGGGTAAATATTATACGAACTAACTTTGTAACCAAATTCGAGTGTGAGGTAGCGTGCTACTTAGATTTATGAACGTAAAACAGTAAAATCGACACAAGTGTTTACGAGGAAAGCCCGTGATTCTTGATGATCTCCGGCATAAAACCTCAGGAGCCGACGAAATTCGAGCTGCCTTGATGACTTGTATAAAACTAAAATTATCGAGTACAAAGAGAGTAAATCGAGATCGTATGCTAAGTGTTACGGAAGTTGTGAGTGTGTTGTTGTGTGTTTCTATATGATCTCATCGTTAATTAAATACAAAAATATGCATAGCTAACTATCCGAAATTTTAGTTCTTGACTCTATCTTCCCATATGACCATTGTAAAGCCTTCTACGCATATTCCACACGTTTCATTTGACTCCACGTCCGAGTCTTTAGGCGCTAGTGGTTGTCCACGTTCTTCCTGCAATTAATAAAGCAATAGAAAAGTAGCCATTAGTAATATTCAGGATACCGGATCCTGAATCACGCATTATTCAGAATCCTGCTCTGAATTTTAACCCGTAACAGAAATGGACTAAAAACGTATAATATATATACTATAAGGGTTAAAAATAAAAATGTAAAAAAAATAGAATAAAACTTAAACGGACGAATCAAAAAGCATGACAACTTAAGAGTTAATAATAACTAGTATTTTTAGCCCGCGCTTCGCAGGGGAGCGCAGTCATTTTTTCTCTGCATTATGAGACATGAGTTTGGTCGGCATCGCTTTGACTCGTCGAAACCATAAAAGCGAACACCGACATCAGATACGATAATACCACAACATCACTAACGATGTTGTTCGCTCATAAGCAGTTGGTTTGTCACGGTGTAGGTCCTAGGTTTCTCGGATCTATCACGTGTGGGTGTGTAGCTAACAGGGTGCAAAATCCTCTGATAGTCTGACACTAGTTGGGATATCACGGCAAGGAACTCAATAACAAACGCAAGTAACAAAGTGCTCAGTCTATTATCAACCAACAACCGATTACAAGTTGCTTGTTATTATATGTGTGTTACAATGAAAGCATACTAAGTGATTCTTCTAACTAGCTATTTATACTAACTAGACCAGCACCTTCATACTAGTAAGTACACAGGAACAAACCCTGCGTACTAGCCTAAGTACGCAGGCCAGTACATGCGTACTAGCTAAGTACTCAAGAACACCCTCCTGCGTACTTGCTTAGTACACACGTGTACAAAATGACTAAAATACGAAGTATAAGACAAGTTCTAACCTACACGATTACAACTCGATAAACGAAATATACAACAAAGACTTAATACAAACAAACATTACAAAAGACATAATCAACAAGAACAATATTCAGAGTGCCTGTCACTAGAAATGCATCAACAAACTCCCCCTTGACAGCAACTCTAGAGATGTCTTCAGTCTCTACAGGTCCTCAGGTCTTGAGTCGCTTCCCATCCTTTTCTTGTAGTCATAGCAGAACTTCTGACTAGCTTGTTGTACCTAGAAGCCGAAAGCTTTGTCCATTCACCCGTGTGGATACAGTACCAGTCTTGCAGAACCTCCAACTCGTTTACAGAAAAATTAATGAAGCAGATCTCATAAAAAACTCTTATCAACTCCCTCAGTTCTACACCCTCAGTCTTGGAAACTGTATTCTCCACAATCATCACTTCACCTGTAATCGGATCAACAAACTAATACCACATTCTCCCTAGAATATCCTGAGGAATCTTTCTCAAAAGAATCTTGGTCTCACATGACACAGACTTGTAGACCAATCTTTTCACATAATTGTTAGTCATGGGATCCCTATGAGTTTTATCCTTGACTCTTGTTGGCATTTGCGGTTTAAACATCTCGAACTTTCCACACTTTCCTTCTTTCTAAAGAGCACCCCACAAACCCTTAGCCACAGCAAACGATGTTTCACCGATCAGATATCTGTTCGCCAGGTTCACCAGGTCATACTTGGGTAAGGGATTCAATGCCTCACTGGTTGGTTTCAAGTACTGAACCCCACCAGAACACTTGATAGCAAACAACCCCTTGTCGTCTTCAAATCGAACTGAAAGAATCATTCCTGTAGCTCCATGCTTATCCACGTAATAAGACTTTTTCCAAGCAGGAGGTTGACTCTTCTTAAGCCATTCCCGTGGAAGCTTACTTCTCTAGGAGTCAATTAGGTCAACATGAATCGGTTTGGTATGGGAGGCTTCAGCTGAGATTGCTACTCCACTAGCCTCAACAATCGCTTCAGAATCAATTGTACCTTCATCAAATGAGAAATAAGGAGCTTCAAAGATCTCTCCATCCTCCAACTCGTAAATATCCTCGCAGAGACCCTTTGGGAATTCTACAATCACATCCTCATCATCATCATCACCCATTCATCTCTATCAGAATCAATCTCACCCTCCTAAATCTCAACAAGGGCCTTAATCCTCTCAGCCTTGGAATAATCGGGCTCTATCATAAGAATTGCTTCATCAGAAAGCTCTTCTAGCACATCAGCAGTCGATTTTCCCCTACCTTCACCTCCAGAACCCTTACCACCTCCACAAGACAACTCCCCCTCAGACATAGCCACAACAAATATCGGAACAACAGATAAAGCTTGATGCTCACCACTGCTTGGACCAGCCTCGGGATCCTTGTCTTCTTCGTCATCACCGGTTAGATCAACCTAATGATAGACATCTTTTGAGTCAGTTTTCTTCTTCTCCCCTTGAGCGTCACGCTTCCTTGACAATTCTTCTACCAGTGCAACAATCTTTTGATGTTCTGGTCGTTGAATGGCAAGTCTTGCCTCAATGGATTGCCCATGGGATAGAATAGAATTGTTGACCTGAATTTGTATCTTATTATGCTCTTTCAAGGTCCAGATCTGCTCTTAGGCTCCTAGCCATTGTTGTCTTAATACAGTAGTCTTATCAACCAAAGAGTTGATCTGAGTTGTTAAGCCTCAGACTCACACTTAGAATTGCTAACATTCTCTAGCAATGAAGCCACTTGCTTCAAGATAGGCTATTCTAGCATCCCTCGGATCAGGATCCCTAGATGTAGAAGCCTCACTAGTTTCATGAATGGGAGATGCAAAGATATCAGAGAAATCAAATCCCTGAATGAACTCTCCAAAGGCGATTGGCTGTGAAATTGGATGAACTGTGGTAACAGGAAGTGTTGCAACTTGAGTAGTTATGGGGGTGGAAATGACATATTCTGTAATGAAGGGGACGGTACTCACCAACACTTCTGTAGTTGTCAATGGAAGAGAGATTATCTCAGGAACCTCCTCTGAGACAGTCGAAACCACAACAGTTGTCAAACGCGATCTATTACTTTGATATAAGTGAGATGGAATGCTAGAAACTTGTTGATCGTGGAGACGTGCATTTAAATCACTTAACACCGTCTCCCAAAGCCTATCTAACTTAGCTTCCTCCTCTTTTATGTCTCTTGTTGTCTTGAAACTCAAGTCTCCAAATCGTCATTACGGGGTTGAAGATGATTCCGGAAGGGAAACCTTAAACTGCCTTCTTGGGTGTGCATGATCTGGTGCATCGGAATCAGACGAGTCAGATTCAGTCCTTTCTGAATTGGATTCCTCATCACTTTCACCCTTACCTTCTTCTTCTCCAGCGTCTCCTCCTCCTTCTTCTTCATCAGAACCACTAACATGTTGTTCTTTTTCTTGCACTTCCTCGTGTTATTCATCAGAGTGTTCCTCACTTGCTTCAGGCTCTGATTCGGGATTATACCAAATTTCACCAGGTGGTGCCATGCAGTTTTCATTGATGAGGTGACTAAAGAGAGGTGTATGCACAAGAATAGGTTCTCCAGTTCCCGCATTCATGAAATAGGCAAATACCCTCTTGTCAACCCTCTTCACTTGAAGTCTTTGACCAATCTGAGGCAGATTCGGTAGGAAGTGATTGATCAACAGTTGGACGAACCTAGGTTACAAGAGAAACTTGAACTTCTCAGTTGCATTTATCTGATTCACCATGGATCTGTGGACATAAAGAGAGAAGTTCTACCCTTTGTTCAGTCAAAAACCAACCATAGCTGATGCCAAATCATGTCCCATGGTATCCTTCCCCGCTTTCCTAGCAGAAATGCACATAATCATGACGTGTGCAAAGTAACGCCATTCATCTAGCAACCACTTATTCATGTAAGACGCATAGTCTTCTCTCCCTAAGTATCCCATCCTCTGTCTCCAACACCCGTCTATTATAAAATTAGGAAAAGCAGCAGGATCATTAGCTTGAAACTTCAACATAAGCCAAATGATGTCTTCAGAAGTAGAAATATCTTAACCCGCAACAGTCGCCCGAACAACATTTGGTGTAACAATGCAATCATGATCAGCCGTCTCCCAGAATTGCTCTAAGTATGGTCATCAGCAGAGATGGCATAAGCGATCTTGGATCAGTTGAGGAAAATGACTATCTCCTGATAATTCACCACTGCACCTTTCTATTCCAGATTAGTAAGTGCCAACATATTGAATTTATTTGTAAAAGTGCTAGCCACACCTGCAAGTTCACACAAAGAACCACATAAGAATAGATACAATCATTAGAATTAAGCATACATCACACGGGATTGACACGAACACACACATCAAGTATTTTCAGGTATAGAAAAATTTCTAGATTCACCTCTTGCGTACTAGGCTAGTAAGCATGAATTAACTCTTGTGTACTAGCTAAGTATGCATGAAGACAACCTACATACAAGCTAAGTACGCAACAATCTGTTCTTGCGTACTTAGCAAGTACGCAGGATACGAACTTGGATTTTTTTTCAAAAGTCAAAATCCACATGAATCAGTGTTATTGTCTAAGTTTTTGGTCTCCATACTAGCAAAAATGAGTTTAAACAAGTTTAGGACCAAAACTAAGACCAATGTCAAGTAAAAAATCATCCATTTTGACCAAGCCAAAAGCCGACGTATAACTACGTCAGTCCCGGGATCAAAAACATCAAATCGAACATTTTTAGGAAAAATTTTGAGACCATTAGGGTCGAATGATGATTAGAAACAAGCAATGAGTATCAATTTCACTTAAAAACACCCAAAGATTCAAGAATTTTGGTCATCAAAACCCTAGTATTCAAGAACACAAATCGGTCTAAAATTGAAGATTTAATGGATGATTGAAGCTAAGATTCTTACCAAATGACTTTAAGATGATTCCGAAACAAGAAATGGGACGAAAAACGGTTTTGGAACACACAAATGTTTGAGTGGAAATGAGCAGGTAGTGAAGGTAGAGTGTATAAACTAGTGGAAAAATAAGAACTGGTGAAAAATGATAACACCCATTTATATACCCGCCAACAATGTCTTTGCGAACTTAGCTAAGTGCACATGAAGCTCTTCCTGTGTACTTAGTAAGTACCCATGAACAATCTGCGCACTAGGTTAAGTACGCAGGAATTCCTTCTTACGTACTTAGCTAAGTATGTAGAACCCTTAGCCAACTAAATTTACAACTCAAATTATGAAGTGAATCAGATCTAAAGCCATATTGGATATGATTGTTCAATCCTAAGTTGTACAAAGACGTTCCAAGGAAGTTAAAACTAAAGGATTTTTGGTTTTTTTCTAAAATTGGATAAATTGTACTTAAAATCTTTTTGTCTTTTTCTGAATAAAAAAAGATACATACAAGATACAGATTAGAATGTACAGGAATATGTACAATGACTTTCTTTTTGGTCAAAGTCATGAACAGAGGATTATATCAGACTAATATATAGCAAACGTGATACAAAATAAACTTCAAAGAGAATGGGATCATGTCATGACATAATACTTATTTGGACAACAAATTTGGAATACACATCATGCTAATTTAAGTTGTCAATATTATAAGATTTGAAACTACAAGCGTTTTTGTACCACGTTCTTGTGAGTTAAGTTAAATTTTAAGATATACAACGTGTACCCCATAATTATGCTACTCATAAATTAAATTGCATTATCTCAAGAAATCTAAGATTTTCCCAAGGATTATCCTAATTTCTAGAATGAAGAGACATCGATTAGCACAGGAAAAAATTAAGTAGAATCCACAAGGATTATCAAGAATCATAAGATTCAGATTCGATTGATTCATTTATCTTGGTTTGATAGGATTTCTTCAGCGAATATTTTTGATGATTCAGGTTAATAGATATGGAATCTGAGGATTTAGGTAAGTGGATTGATGTAGTGCAAAACACACATCTTTATTCCTTTGTTTTCGTGTCATTTTACTTAGTTTTGTGTCCGTTTTGAGTCAGTTTTGGTATCTATTGAGTCTATGTTATGTTTACAGGTGCTCGTGACAATTACAAGTGAAAACCCGAAGAAAGAAAGAAGCCCAAGAAATAAAAGAGAAAAATGATGAAAATCCAGTCTTCGCGGTACGCGAAGATCAGAAGAACTTCTTTCGCGTGTAAGGCCCCAAACCCGGGAGGCCCCACTTGTTGGATTTACTCATTCATGAACAGTTCTTAAACATGAATATCAGATATCGCAGCGGAAACTTCATTTAAACATAACTAAATCGTTGTTCATACATACGGAAGCGTAAACATTGATTAAAACATAATTACATCATAACTAAACATAACGGGATGCCAGTCTTCAAAAGCAGTCGGGTAACTCTTCATCTCTAGCCAAGCATCACCGTTCATCCTCATAACCTGCCTTAACCTGAATGTGCACACTTAAAAACGTCAGCTACGCTGGTGAGTTCTAGTTTTAACATAAAACCTTAACTTCAAATAAATTGCCAAAAACATCACTTCATACTTCATTTAATAAAAAGCGTACGTAAATAATGCAATAACAAACATAACACTTCATAAGTCAACGAACATATAGAATATGCGCCTTCTCGTAACCGTCAAATCCAAACGTTACATACTGGTTGAATAACTTAAGGATCACCACCACTAGGCCCATCATCACCGTACTGTCCTTCGGGTGAGGAACTCCTAGGGCCCGATACTTAGGTCATCCAACCCTTCAAGCACGGCGTCCCAAAGGATAGCGCGTACCAAACTTCAAGCACTGCATCCCGTCGGACACAAGTACTTAACTTCAAGCACGACTACCCCGTAAGGTAAATCGTACCAACTTCAAGGATCACGATAATCCCCTTGGTGACCGTCATCACCCCAGTTGTACAACAGTTGGCCAGCCACAGAGGCCCCTAAAAGGTAAAGGCCCATAACATACTTCCCATCCCTTAACCTTCATTCCCTAAGGAATATTGGCAGATTCGTTCGTTTGTGACTTTCGTAAACCTTCGCTTCTTTTACTTCAAAAACTTCAGTTAAAGCATTCGTACGTTTTATTAAAAACATTCTCATTCGTTAAAACACTTCGTAAACTTCTTTTGGCAAAATATTTCATAAACACTTCCTTCATAAACCTTCCTTCTAAAACATCCTTCATAAACATCATTTTATAAAACGTTACATACATCCTTCGTAAACATCGTTTCATAACATCGTTTTATAAAATCATCACGTGTGCACACCAGCCCAAAAACATTATTAAAACATTTAAAAGAGGGCTTCTAGAACTCACCGTATTAGCTAGTTTTGGTTGTCCTAATCAATGGCCCAACCACGTCACTTCCGATCTGAATTGGTTACAAAACACATATATCAGACCTAACCTCGATTCACACTCTACTCAGCTGATATAGGCGAACTTAATGCTAAGTTCGCCTCTTCTGGCCCAAGCGAACTTATAAGAGAACTTAATAAGTTCGCTTACCCTGTGTCCAGGCGAACTTAATTAGGCGAACATAGTAAGTTCGCTTACCCTCAGGCGAACTTAATTCAAGCGAACTTGATAAGTTCGCTTACCTTGGCCAAGCGAACTTGCCAAGCGAACATAATCAGGCGAACATAGTAAGTTCGCTTACCCTCAGGCGAACTTAATTCAAGCGAACTTGATAAGTTCGCTTACCTTGGCCAAGCGAACTTGCCAAGCGAACATAATCAGGCGAACTTGATAAGTTCGCCTTCCCCAAGCGAACTTGACAGGCGAACTTGCTAAGTTCGCCTGCAACATCAGTCATCTTCCCCAAAAGTCCCGAAATTCGCGGATTTGGGCTCGGTTATGTCAAAACTTCAACTTTCTTTGCTCAAAACAACCGTTTTTCATTGTAGATACTAAACTTAAGCTTATTCTTAAGTTTCATCCGGAAAAACGTCCTCTTTTCACCCAAAACCCGAAAAAACCCAAAAACGAACAAAAACTCAGATTTAGGTCGGATCGTTACCTGAATCGAGCTTCTGATCTGGAGGTTTCCTTCACGAGTGCAAGAGACACGATCTGGTGCAATCTTGTGCGATTCCGTCACTTTCTCTCTCTACGGGTTTTCTCTCTCTAGAATTGTAAAGAGGAGAAGTGAAGAGGCTTTTTGCTATTTATAGGGGAGACCTCCCCAAGCCCGGTTCGCGACTGACCCGGCCCGACTTCGGCCCGCTTGAACTCGCTAACTTTATTTTTCGTCATTTTGGGATGTTACATCGCGGTACGCGAAGATTCCAGGAACCGGGCGCGACTAATTTGTCCCTTGCGCTACGCGAGGGACTGGCCAACATTTCTTGCGGTACGCGAGGGGCCTGTAGAATCCGAAAAAAGCCCAAATCGATTTTTAAAACAAATTGTAATCCAAGAATGAAGGGAGTTCGATTACCAGCAGTCTAAGGGAAAATCTAGGGCAATTTTGGGAGCAAGAATGTCGATTGAAGGCAAAAGATCAAAGCTTTGGATTCCGGGTTCGTTGTAATAGCGTTCTAGGTTTTAAAGTTTGAATCTTTGTCGTTAATTGTTCTGTTTGAGACTCTGTTTTGCTTAATTACTTCTGTCTTGGATGTTTTAAGTATGATTGTAGGCTAAAACTTTAATATTGCCTAGGTCTTATGATGAATATTTGTTAAAGTTGCGATTTTTATCGGTTTTTGGATTGAATGATGGTTTTATGATTTTGTAAACAATCTTAGTTAATTATTATGATGAAAATGCATGCTTGAATCTGATTGTGTGATTGATTGTTAATTCCTTGCGTTTATTATGGTTGTCTTCCGTGTTCAATTAGCGTATCTTGATCATAGATCTTAGGGTTTGTGATTGCGGTGGTTTGCTAGACGTAGTAGCCATAGGAGTTGTTATTGAATCATGATTTGAGTTGAGTGTGTGTCCTAGTTTAATACCCGAGAGGTGAAAATTAGTCGGTTAGTCTTCGTCATTAGGAATTCGAGTGTTAAAAGTTCGAGTGGGCGTTAGTATAAGGTGTCTAGTGAGCTATTGCTATTCTGAATCATAGTTGTTATTCTAGGATTATCCCGTGCATTCCTTGAATGTATTGTCGACGGTGAGACTGAGAGGTAATCTGTTCATTAGGCTACTTTGTCATAGTTGGAAATACCCGAGAGGTGATCTAACAATCTGGTGAGTTAGTACACTTTAGGTAGTCTAGTTGGTGACACCCTGAGAGTTATTAGGGATCCACTAGGTAATCTATAGTTGTCATCCTTAAAAACACAGATCCATCATAGTTCCAGAACCGATAGAAGTTGTGCTTTGCAAGTAGGATTCCAACCTAGGTAGTATTCTTCCCATTTCTGATATCTTCCTTGGTTCTTGTCTTGATAGTTTAAGTCGATCTTTGTTCATTACATTACTTAGTTAATTCAGTAGTGTAGTAAACCCCCCAATCGTCATTCTTTAGTCCGAGTCAGAGTGTGTTTTGTTATTCGTAGTGTCTCTATGGTTCGATATTCTGGTTTACCATTAAGCTGTGCTACACTCGATAGGTCTACTTGCCTGTCAGCGCCGTTGCTAGGGACACTTGACAATAACAATATTAACTCTGACTAGTTCTTTGTTTGATTTTTGGTTTATTTGTTTTCTTTGAATCTGTTTTGTGTGCTTGTCCTACGTGCTACTTGTGTGTCATATCTGTGTGTCTAATATAGGATCGAGTCTTTCTGTTTATGGACAATACTCGTTCACAGGGGTCACCACTTTATTCAACTTTCCTAGAGCCTGAATGAGAGCTACACGACCGCACCAGCGGCTTTCGGGAGTGTTTGAAAGAATTGTGCGAAAACTAGGTACGTTCTACTAGACCCATTCCATTTCCTACCATGGGCGACGTTGATCCACCAGCGAGACGTACCGTGCACTAGAGGGCCAGTGATGGGGTCACTGGGGTGAGATATTCGATCACCCGCCCCGCTATTCCAAATGTCAATTCCTACCAGAGCCCATCACATGTCAGGAGTACGATCACCCATGCTACGTAGTTCCATGGCCTTGAGGACGAGGATGCACCGGACACGTGTCCCCAGCCACGACAAGGTAGGTCATCAGAGAGAAGTTCTACCTAGGAGCGGTTCAATGCGCTGTTGAGCCGATGTCCCCAGCACGGTCTTTCTGACTGGGCGATAGTGGAGAAGTTCTATAATGGCCTCACCTTCGAGAAGCAGAAAATGTTTAATACAGCAGTAGGAGGCCACATCATGGAAAGATTTGAGCCTGCTGAGTGCGAGGAGATGTTCGAGAGCTTCGCTTAAGCCGAACAACAGTACCCATCTTCTAGGACTTCTATTCCTAGTGTTAGATCATCCACCACATCTCCTAGAGTTGTGCATCAGGTCACTCCTGATTCTAGCATGGCTGCTGCCCTCGCCTCAATGGCTAATGAAATTAAAGAGCTGAAACTCAGTGCTCAGAGGTGTCAATTGTGCAGGGGAGGCCACGACACCCATGATTGCCTGGTAAATAATCAAGAGAAGTTGAGTTTTGCTGGCAACCAATACCAGAACCGAGGGTATAACAACTATATTTCTTTTGGCTCAGGATGGAGATATGGAAACAACCCACTGGGGTTTAACGTTCCTCAACAGAGCAGCATGGAGGGGGAGATACGGGACCTAGCACGTGAAGCAGTTTCGACACGACTACAATAAAGGAGATGCTTGAGACTTAGACACATCTTCTTGCCCACTTAGTCCAGTTGGACAGGGATGCTGGTAGAGATTGGATAGCCACAACGCTCTATTGACGAATCAACAATCGGCATTCCATGATCTGAAACGCACGGTTGAGGACATCGCCAAGAGTTTGAAAGATAAACAGGGAGGTACATCTTCAAGCTCCAACGCTTCAGTGATGGCCATGTCCGTTAGGAGGGTGGGGGAGAAAGAGGTTGTTGAGGATGACCCCCACTCCAGTGTGTACAACATTCCGTCACCTGAGGAGGTCAAGAAAATAGACCGGCGAGCTCGATTTGCTGAGATCGATTCTTTTATGTGCTTTTCGGTATTGTGTGTTTTTTTTGTCATGTCTTGCAGGGATTCGCGCTTGATTTGGTATGGGAAATCATCGGGAACGAAGTTCCAGGTATGTTTACATATGTTTTTATGCTTGGGAAAGGGTTTTAAAGGTTTTGGGTGGAAAATAATTTTAAAGGGTCAAAATTTTTCTAAGTATAAAATTGAAAAAAAAACTTCTTAACTTTCTGTGACTAACAGCCCCTCGCTGTACGTAAAGAACTAACACCAGTCTCTCACGGTACGCTAGAGACATAAGTTAAGACCGGCAAAATTTCAAGGTCCTCGCGGTACGCTTGGAGCCTCCCTTTCTGCTACGCGGTACGCGAGAGAATGCTAGTCTAGGCCGACCATTTTCCAGGCTCCTCGCGGTACGCAAGGAGCAACCTCTCCTTTCTCGCGGTACGCGGGGGAACCCTGGGATCACCTTTCTTCCTTTGTTTTCCCATGGTTCATCCAACCACCGACCACCATTCATCCACAATCATCTGTCATACTTACCCATCATTATCCACAGTCATCAATTATCCATCTTACCATTGTCATCAATATCCATCATCATCTATCATCTATTACACCAACACACATCCATCATCTATATCATATCATTCACTGACCACCGACCATGGGAAACATTTGAAACCATTCGTCTCCGATGACCTACCATGCCGTGGCATTCATGTCTCTGTGTTTGCCACACATCGGGTACGTGTCCTTGCATATCTATCCAGAGTCTTAGTGACTCAGTTTGAGTCTTTTGTTTGTGTCAGTTTAATGTTGCGGGTTTGTTGTGAGGTTTATCTTGCAAGTATTATTCATCCTATCCGTACTCAATCTCCATTTGGATGAGACTAATGCTTCTATCACTTTGTAAAGGCAACCCAACATAGATGTGCAACCGCGACCGAAATGCTATACGGTGCACAAAAGGAAGAACGAAGTTGCACGCTTGTTTGCATATGCATATCCAGCTAAGTCGATTCCTATTTATTTTTTCATTTTTATGTTTCGTTGTGTCTTGCTTCACATTGAGAACAATGTGTCTATCAAGTGTGGGGATGTTAGTGTGTAGTTTATGTTTGTGTCATTATAAAAATTCAAAAATACAAAAAAATTAAAAATTTTGAAAAAATGTACTTTGAAAACATGAGTTTTGCATAAAAAATGGAAAATGATAGTACAACTAGATCTACTTGTTTGAGTTTAAATGATATAAATAATAGAAAACGCATCTAATTAGTGAAGTTTTGGTAGACCCAACCAACTTGAATAGCTTAAATAACCTGTGAGTGTTACTTAGGATTAATAACGTAATAATATCATGAAATCTTGTGGGTACTCATCTTAGGGTAATGGTGATAATGAAACTGTCAATATAGGGTGATAGGTACCACGCTAAGTTAAAATTTAGAGGTTTTTGAAAACTATTCATGGCACACCACTATTTTTTTATGAGAATAAATTCGAGTTTTGGTGGCGCCCATTCCATAATTCCATAACTATGAGCTTAATTGTTTGAAATATGAGTCTTGCTTATGTGTTTCCCTCTGGGATGGCGACTTGGAGAATACACCCCTAAGTAAGATTTATGTGCTTAAATGTTTAGAATCTAGTCGATGTGTTAGTTTCCGGGATAGTGACTTGGTTGAGACACCTCTAGACGAAAGTTCTTATGCTTTAACTAATGCTCATTTCCACCCATTCGATCCATATTCCATTGATGTCTAAAAACTTGTAAATCTTAGTTTAACGTGGTGGGCAAATCTATATGGTTTAACCCGTGCTTAGACATGATCGTGAGACAGGATTAGGTAGAGCGGTAGCTTCTAAGGGTGAGTCACACTGGTTGATTGATTGTTGTATAAAATGGAATTAGAACACATTTCCGGGGCTAGATAGTTTGCGGGTGGGTTTAATCGGACATAAATACTAATTGTTGCTTTTTAACGCGTGAGTATATTTGTGCTAATTGGTAATTGATTATTAAAGTGGGATCTCAGTTATGATTCCATTGCAAACTTTTTCCATGACGAAAAAAGGTTAAATGTGGGGATGTTTGATGTAGTGCAAAGCACACATCTTTATTCCTTTGTTTTCGTGTCATTTTACTTAGTTTTGTGTTCGTTTTTGGTATCTATAGAGTCTATGTTGTGTTTACAGGTGCTCGTGATAGTTACAAGTGAAAACCCGAAGAATGAAGCCCAAGTAATAAAAGAGAAAAATGATGAAAATCCAGTCATCGCGGTACGCGAAGATCAAAAGAACTTCTTTCGCGGTACGTGAAGATTCCAGGAACCGGGCGCGACTAATTTGTCCCTCGCGATACGCAAGGGACTAGCCAACATTTCTAGCGGTACGCGAGGGGCCTGTAGAATCCGAAAAAAAAGCCCAAATCGACTTTTAAATAAAATTGTAATCCAAGAATGAAAGGAGTTCGATTACCAACCGTCTAAGGGACATTCTAGGGCGATTTTGGGAGCAATAAGGTCGATTGAAGGCAAAAGATCAAATCTTTGGATTCTGAGTTCGTTGTAATAGCGTTTTAGGTTTTAAAGTTTGAATCTTTGTTGTTAATTGTTCTGTTTGAGACTATGATATGCTTAATTACTTCTGTCATGGATGTTTTAAGTATGATTGTAGGCTAAAACTTTAATATTGCCTAGGTCTTATGATGAATATTTGTTAAAGTTGCGATTTTTATCGGTTTTTTTGAATTGAATGATGGTTTTATGATTTTTTAAACAATCCTAGTTAATTATTATGATTAATATGCATGCTTGAATCTGATTGTGTTGTTAATTCCTTAAGTTGATTGTGGTTGTCTACCGTGTTCAATTAGCGTGTCTTGATCATAGATCTTAGGGTTTGTGATTGCGGTGGTTTGCTAGACGTAGTAGCCATAGGAGTTGTTATTTATTGCTGATTTGAGTTGAGTGTGTGTCCTAGTTCAATACCTGAGATGTGAGAATTATTCGGTTAGTCTTCGTCATTTGGAATCCGAGTGTTAACAGTCTGAGAGGGCGTTAGTATAAGGTGTCTAGTGATTTGTTGCTATTCTGAATCATAGTTGTTATTCTAGGATTACCCCGTGCATTCCTTGAATGTATTGTGGACTGTGAGAGTGAGATGTAATCTGTTCATTAGGGTACTTTGTCATAGTTGGAAATACCCGAGAGGTGATCCAATAATCTGGTGAGTTAGTACACTTTAGGTAGTCTTGTTGGTGACACCCTGAGAGTGATTAGGGATCCACTAGGTAATCTATAGATGTCATCCTTAGAAACCAAGATCAATCATAGTTCCAGAACCGATAGAAGTTGTGCTTTTCAAGTAGGATTCCAACCTAGGTAGTATTCTTCCTATTCCTGATATCTTTCTTAGTTCTTGTCTTGATAGTTTGAGTCGACCTTAGTTCATTACATTCCTTAGTTAATTCAGTAGTGTAGTAAACCCCCCAATCATCATTGTTTAGTCCGAGTCAGAGTCTGTTTTGTTATTCGTAGTGTCTCTAGGGTTTGATATTTTGGTTTACCATTAAGTTGTGCTACACTCGATAGGTCCACTTGCCTGTCAGTGCGGTTTAGTTCATAGGGTTTCCACTTATTACTTAGGAGTCTAGGTTAGGTTTTGTTATTTATTTTATAGTCCTCCCGGGTTCGATATTTCGGTTTACCATTAAGCTGTGTTACTCTTTATAGGTTAGGCATATACCTCATGGATCCAACTGTTATATGGATTTGTCTTCAATGGAATCAGATGTGATCCAAGGGGGGTAGCATATGCTTGAAGGATGTTGTCAAGACATATCTTAGTTCAACTTCAATTTGCATGCTTGACAAGACTTGGGCAATGAAGAGAACTGAAAAATTGTGCTAAAGACAAAACCCGAAACTGGTCTCATAGCATAATACTAGCCAAAATCTTACATTTTTTTAATCTGATAACGATCTTTTACACACACACACTGCATAATATGGGTTCAAATCACAGTTGTAATATTGATTATTAAGTTTTCACACTACTAAGGATCCAATAACGCTTCTAGCCTACTAACAATTCAAATTACTTGAAGATATTCAAATTAAAGCTAGTTAAAACGATATTCAAATTTAAGTAGTCGTGACACAATCACTTCCCATTCATGCAGTCTAAGAAGTGTAGATCAGTTACTGATGTACTATCATTTCCTCTTTTCTTCAAACGACTAGAATTTCATAATTTTCTAATGTGTTTGGGATTTTGATATTTTTCAAAGAAAAATAACTGTATAGACTATAAGTTAAAAAGTACAATAAATTTCCAAGAAACACTTTGTTTTGAAAAAGATTTTCACTCGAGATTGAATATTCCTATCATGTTGACAAGGTGTTCAAAGTGACTACGATCAAAGGCCTTAGTGAAAAGGTCGGCAAAGTTGTCATCTGTGTTAACCTTTACAAGTTCAATCAAGCACTTTTCAGCACAATCACAGATGAAATGGTGACGAATCTCAATGTGTTTAGTTTTAGAATGTTTCACCGGGTTATTTGTGATAGACATGGTAACATTGTTGTCAATGAACAACGGAGTTCCAGTGTAGTTCAAGCCGTAGTCTCTCAGTTGTTGTTGGATCCATACAATCTGAGAACCGCAGCTCGCAGCAGCAATGTACTCAGCTTCAAAAGTTGAAATAGAAACTGTTCACTGCTTCTTACACTGCCAGGAGACCAGCCTGTCTCCCAAGAACTAACATCTACCTGAGGATAACTTTCTATCAAGCTTACAACCGCCATAATCTGAATAGCGTAGGCTTTGAAATCAAATGACTATTGCTTGGAATACTAAATACCTGATCGGGGCTTCCCTTTTAGATATCTGAATATCCTCTTCACAGCTATCAAGTGAGATTCCTTGAGTTGTGACTGAAACCTTGAGCACAAGCAAACGACAAACATAATATCTGGTCTTGAAGCTGTAAGATACGTAAGTGAACCAATCATCCCGGGGTACAATTTATAATCTACATCCTTCCCATCTTTGTCTGGATAAAGCTTGTGATTGACTGGGATCTGTGTGTCATAAGTAGAACAATCATTCATTTTGTATTTCTCCAAAATGTCATGTACATACTAAGTTTGATGTAGATAAATGCCATCTTCTCTTTGATTGACCTACAGTCCCAGAAAAAAATGAAAATTCTCCCATGTTGCTCATTTCAAACTTTGACTTCATCACCGTCTCGAATTATATGGAAACATCTTCATTTGTAGACCCAAAAATATTGTCATCCACGTAAACTTGTACTAGTAGAATTTCTCCCCCTGCTTTCCTTATGAAAATAGTCGAGTATATTTGCGGCGATCGAAACCGTTGGACAATAGATTCTTTGATAATGTCTCATACCACACCCGGGGAGCTTGATGAAAATCGTAAAGTACCTTATCCAGCTTGTACAATTTATCTAGGTACTGCAGATCTTCAAAGCCAGGTGGCTAAGAAACGTTGACCTCTTTATGAACTTTTTCATACAGGAGAACACTCTTCACATCAAGTTGATAGGCCTTGAAACCAACAAATGACGCATAAGCCAAAAACAATCTGATGGCCTCAAGTCTAGCAACTGGGGCATATACCTCTGTGTAATCCAAACCCTCTAGCTAAAAAAAACCCCGAACAACCAGCCATGCCTGTTCCTCACTACAATGTGCCGATCGTTCGTCTTGCATTTGAACACCCATCTGGTACCAATCGGATGTACCCCCCCTCGGCATATAAACTAAATCCCACACATGAAAGTTGCTGAACTGAGACAACTCATCTTGCATTTACTCGATCCAGAAATTGTCTCTCAGAGCCTTTTTCACATTCTTCGGCTCAATTTGGGATACAAAACCATCATTTAGACGTGTTTCCATGATTCATGTGTCAAGTATATCTGCATATTGACTAGTATTCCCAGTTATGGTTCTGTGACGAGTCTGAACGCCAGCATAAGGATCACCAATGATGTTGTCAACTGGATGATTCTTATGCACTCTCATCTTCTGGATATCCGTGTTAGGACATAGTTTGTAATGACAAAAGCTTGTAATAGTTAGATCTTATGTCTTTATGTTTTTGTTATGTAAAAAGTCACTAAGTGTTTATACAAGTTTACCTAGAAGCGAACTTGTTAAGTTCGCCTGGTCTATCAGAGGCGAACTTAATAAGTTCACTTAAGTCTATCTGAGGCGAACTTATTAAGTTCGCTTAGTCTGTTAGAGGCGAATTTAATAAGTTCGCTTACAGCAGGTCAGACGGCTATATATATGTGTGTTTACAGAGTCAGTCGATATCGAAACGAATAGAATAGAGAATTATCGTCAAGTCTGATTGAGTCTGTAAACTTCATTGTGATTTAGAATACAATTGAGAAGGTTATTTAGGTGATTGTCTACATTGTCTTTTATGCATATAAACGTTGATTCGTTGGATTCCGCACTCCGAGTTAACGTCACGTCTTATCACGAGATCGATCCGTAGAAGCACCAAGAGGACCTACAAGTGGTATCAGAGCTATTGCTCGTGATTCTTGTTGATTCTAGACGGTTTTATATGCAAATTGACATGAAATTCGTAATTTTTGAGTTTTTCATTTCCATGGAGTTTTCAAGACTAATTTTGATCTGATTTGGTGTTTTTGAAGAGGATTTTGACGAAATTGATCCGATAGAAAGCTTCTAATAGAGAAATTACACAATTCTACGGTCCAATTTTGATTAATTCCTTCAAATCAGTGATTAATGATGATTTTCGTATGTTTCTGGTTCGCGAGTTAGGTCTAAAGAGTTCTTGATCTTGATTCTATTGAAGCAAGCGAACTTGCTGATTTCTTGTGCAGGCGAACTTAGCAGGCGAACTTGTCAAGTTCGCTTCTCACAGGATTAAGAGAACTTATTTTAGGCGAACTTATTTTAGGCGAACTTGTTCAGATTTTTGAATTCTGGTAGTTCGCTTCTCATTAAGTTCGCTTGGGTGTATCAGAGGCGAACTTATTATCTTCGCCTAAGGGTAAAGGGAGTTCAACACTTGGAAAATTTTTCAAGAAAAATGGCAAATATGGTTCAAGTCACGAATATGTTCAATTATGACAATGAGATCGGTATATCTTAAAAACCTCCGAAGTTGTTGAATCTAGCTGATTATTCAAATTGGAAAGATCGGTTTGACCAGTTTGTATCTTTTACCGATACCAGTTTGTGGATTCTGATTTTGGAAGGTTATACGCATCCGACTTATTCTTGGATGGGACAGGATAATGTTCCAAAGCCGGTGTCAGCGTTAACTACTGAAGAGAAGCTATTATTTGACAGGGAAAAGAAAGGGATGGCTAGTATTTCGATGTCTCTTCTGAAGGAAATATATCACAGTTTTAAACAATTCAAGTCTTCTCAACAACTGTGGGAAGCATTACAGAAAAGGTGTGAAGGAAGTTTGGATGTGAAGAAGAGTAGAAATGAGCTATTAAAGAAGCAGTTCTTGGTCTTTAAACATTTTCAAAACGAATCCTTGGATGATCTTGCTACAAGATTTTATCATCTTCTTAGTGAACTGACAAGTGCTTCTGTGGTGTATGAGACTGAAGAAATCAATGATAAATTCTTGGAGGCTTTACCATCAAAATTTGATGTGTACACGGTTTTAATCAAAGAGAACATTAAGTATAAAACCATGTCTCTTGAAGAAGTTCTAGGGAAGATTCAGTCACATGACATGAATATGAAGAAGAAAGAGACCAACTTGGAGCATATCCAGGATCCCTCAATGTATTTTGCCAAATCTACTGGTAAATCTGGTAATGGAGTGGCATTCTTTTCTGGTGATGCTCAAGATTCTTCAAATGATCAGTGTTCTGGAGTTCCAATTCATTCTGGTCATTCAAGCCATTCTGGATTTTTTGCGACTACAGCTTCTACTTCATCTGGATCTCATTTGAATCAGAAAGTTGCTGATGATTATCTTGCTATGTTTTCTTCATTCACGGCATCATATGAAAATTTCATTGGAGGTAAAATACATGATCCTGAGGTTATAGAGGAAGATTTCAGACAGATTGACCCAGTTGATCTGGAAGAAATGAATATCCAATGGAATATGGCCATGTTAATGCGTCAAGCTAAAGATTTCTTGAAGAGAACTGGCAGAAAATATATTGGCTCAAATAGTCGATCTCGCATGGGTTTTGATAAAAGCAAAGTTCGATGTTACAACTGTCAAGAATATGGTTACTTTGCTAAGGAATGTGTGAAGCCAAAGGTCGAGTTTGATTGTCAAAAGAAGCAGCCTAATTTTCAGCATAATAGGAATCAATCACATGGTTCATCTGGTAATACAAATCAAGCATCTGCTTCATCGGCATTAGTTGCTCAGAACGACGAAAAATATGACTGGGGCATTCATTTGGAAGACTTGGTGGGTGCTGTGAGTCAGGCTTTTGTTGCAGAAATTCATTCTGAAAAACCAGAGGAGTCGACCGATGATGAAAGTTCTAGTGATGATTCTTGTGATGGTGACAGTGTTCCAAGCGTTGATGAAGAAATAGAACAAGTGCAGAATATTGATTCTGATGCTACATCAGGTGTTGCTGAGGAGGATATTGTTCTTACTCAAAATGCTTCTGATGGTACTGATTCAGAAAATATTCCCATTGCCAAAGTATTCATGGCAGACATGTCTGATCCGTCTAAGGTAAAAGACTCTGTTTGTCATATTTACTGTTCTAACTGCATTTCTGTTAAAGATAAACTGCAACAGGTCATGGATGATAACACAAACTTGATTTGTGACATGAAATCGATGCATACTGTTAATCAGAAACTGAAAGATAATGATAAATTGTGCATCGATAGAATTGAGTCTTTGAAAAGAGACTTAAATTCTCTGGGATTGAAATATAAAGAGCAAGGTTATCATCTAGATATGGCTTATGCTGAGATAGAAAAACGTAATGAAGTTGTTGCTCAAAAGAATAAAGAAATATCGGACAAAGAGTCTAAAGTGATCAAACTTCATAGAAAGATGGAAAATTTTGAAAATTCTTCGGTCATTTTGGATTATTTCAACTCAAATGCTGATCCTACTAAGCGTGTTGCTGGAATTGGATTTATTCCTCCACCGTTTAATGCAAATTATGTGGTGGAACCTGAAATCATACATGAAGAGGAGATAGATCCAAAGACTGTGTTAAAGGTGAATCCAGTAACTGGGGAGGATATGGTGTATGAGTCTGATTCTGAAGATGAGGTGTTTGATGAGAAGAAGGTCGAGGGCATTCCAAAAGAGGTCAAGATTGATGACCCAACAGTTGTTAAATCTGTTACCCGCGATAAATGCATTCTGACTGAACCTGAAGAAGTGAAAGTTGGTACATCTAAGCTTTCTCCAATTTTACAGGCGAGTGGATTTGTTGCAGCTGGTTATCAAAAAGTACATTCATCAAAGGTGCCAACACAGGCTTATGTTCCAAAGAAGCTGATAAACTGTTTGGGACATTCCTCTGATGCTTATACCTCTGATTGATCCTCACATTCAAAGAAAACTCCTTATTTCAGAAGTTATCAAGAGAGAAGAGTGTGTTTTCATTGTAACGAGGCTGGTCACATTTTGCTCAATTGTCCTTACAAGAACCAGGGTAAAAAGAAGACTGTTCCTTCACAACCAAAAGTGGTGAAGATACTGAAAAGAAAAGATGAGGGAAAGTCGTCTTCTAGTTTGGAGAAAAATTTGCCTGGTCGATCTTTTGTTAAATCCTCTGGATTTAAACAACAGGATAAATTGAATGCTAAATCTTGTGTATGCAATGAGAAGCTTGAGATTCCTAATGTTGGAATTTCAAAAGATTCTCATCAGAAAGTTAAATTGTCTAGACCTCAAAGGAGAAGACAAAACAGAAAATTGAAGAAAATTTTGGAAACATCCGAATATGACAATAATATATCAAATAACGTTTTTCAAAATAATAAAAATGGATCTTCTTTGAAAAAGTCTGATTGTCAAACTTCTGTTCCAAAATTGAATGATAAGATTGATTGTAAATTACAAGAAGTTGTTTATTTTGATCAAACTGGACGACCCAAGACCACGATGGCTTGGGTTCCTCTTTCTAACTGATTCTCGTTGTTTATGTAGGGACAACCAAGGAGGAATATCAAGAATACATGGTATGTGGATAGTGGTTGTTCTAGACATATGACAGGGAATGTTAGATTGCTTGAGGATGTTAAACAAATTGATGGAGGTTATGTCGCTTTTGCGGGCAATAAAGGCGGGTACATAACTGGACAAGGTACGTTAAAGAATGACAAAGTCAAATTTGAGAAAGTGAATTATGTTGAGCAGCTGGAACACAACCTTTAAGTGTATCACAAGTTTGTGACAAGAAGTTTTTGTTCCATTTCAACGATGCTGAATGCTATATTTTGAAACCGGGCTTCGTGATTCCTGATGAATGGATTCTTATGAAGGCTCCGAGGAGAAATGACACGTATGTTCTTGACATGAGTGTCGCCACTACAACGGATTCAATTCCAACTTGTTTACCCTCCAAGGCGTCAGAATCTGATTCAATATTGTGGCACAGGAAGCTAGCTCACATTAACTTAAGGAAGATGAACTACATTGTTAGGAATGATCTAGTTCTTGGTATTCCGAAAATGAAATTCTCAGTTCCTGATGATTGTATTCCGTGCAAGAAGGGGAAGCAAAGAAAGAAATCTCACAAATCTAAATCGACGAATTCTATCGTAACTCCGTTGGAGCTGCTGCATATGGATTTGTTCGGTCCTATCAGTATCAGGAGCATTGGTGGAAAATCATACAGCTTGGTAGTAACTGATGATTACTCCAGATTTTCATGGGTTATGTTTCTTTCTTCTAAAGCTGAAACCACTGAGTTGGTACAATACTTAATCCTGGGTTTGGAGAATTTATTCAATCTGATAGTTAGAAGAATCAGGAGTGACAATGGCAGCTAATTCAAGAATAGAAAAATGGGCTTATTCTGTCTTCAAAAGGGAATTCATCATGAATTCAGTGCGCCATATGTTCCTCAACAAAATGGTGTCGCTGAACGAAAGAATAGGACTTTGGTCGAAATGGCTCGCACGATGCTTGCAGATTCTAAGCTTCCAGTCACCTTTTGGGCTGAAGCTGTGAATACTGCATGTCATGTTTTGAACAGGGTCTTGACCATCAAGCGACATAACAAGACTTGCTATGAATTACTGAATAATCGAAAGCCGAATCTGGATTATTTACTACCTTTTGGTAATCCTTGCACCCTATTGAAAGTTCGAGATGTCCCAACAAAATTCAGTGCGAAGGCTATTGAAGGGATTTTTCTGGGGTATGTGGCGAATTCGACAACCAAGAGGGTTTATAACAAAGAGACGCGCCAAGTTGAAGAATGGTTCCATATTGACTGTTCAAATCGGTCTCTACCACAAATGGCGATTGGTCCGGATTGGGCATTTGATTATGAAAACTTATTCAAGTCTTTTCATGTACCTTCTGATATTTCTGATGAAGATGCTGCTGTTCTCTATGATTCTTGTCAGGATGCACAGCACAATGGATTTCTACCAAATGCAGTTCCAAATTCATCGATTCCAACTACTTCTGCTCCCGATCCTAATGTTGCTTCTTGTTCAGGTCTACAAGATTCAGAGAGTGAGGAGGATAATGCTATTTTTCAAGATTCTTCTGCTGATCTGTTGTTGGGTGATGATCTATTACCTTCGACACAGGCTCAGGGGGAGATTCCTACAAATTTAGACTCGGATATTCCAATTAATCAAGATCATTCTTATCAATCTGACTCTACTCAAGTTGACGTGTTGCCGGTTCCTGAGGTTGCATCCATCAAGGAACTCAAAGATCATCCTGTGACGAATATAATTGGAAATTTACAGGATGGAGTTCTTGATGATTGCTCACATTCATGCTTTATTTCGCAGGTTGAACCCAAGAATGTTGAGATGGCTTTAAATGATAACAATTGGATAGAAGCTATGCAGGAAGAACTTGCTCAATTTGACAAACTTAAGGTTTGGAATCTTGTTGATCTTCCAAAGGGTGCGTATCCGATAGGAACAAAATGGGTGTTTAAATGTAAGAAAGATGATCGAGGTGTCGTGGTACGCAACAAGGCAAGATTAGTTGTCCAGGGCTTCAATCAACAAGAAGGAATTGATTACACCGAGGTTTATGCGCCAGTTGCAAGGCTCGAAGCTCTAAGGCTGTTTCTCGCTTTTGCTTCTTTTAAAGGTTTTAAGGTGTTTCAATTAGACGTCAAAAGTGCATTTTTATATGGAAAGGTCAAGGAGGAAGTCTATGTTTGTCAGCCGCCGGGGTTTGAAGATCCACTGAATCCGAATATGGTTTTCAAGCTTGATAAGGCCCTCTATGGTCTTCATCAAGCTCCTCGTGCGTTGTATGAAACTTTATCCACACATCTTTTGGCAAATGACTTTTTTCGTGGAAAGATAGACTCGACCTTATTCATAAAGAAATCAGGGGGAGATTACCTACTAGTGCAGATTTATGTGGACGATATTATTTTTGGCTCAACAAAAGAAATGTTATGTAAAGATTTTGAGGGAGTAATGAAGTCGAAGTTTGAAATGTCTGCTATGGGAGAGTTATCGTTTTTCTTAGGTTTGCAAGTAAATGAAAAGGAAGATGGTTTCTTTATTCATCAGTCCAAGTATGTCAAAGACATCTTGAGCCGGTTCAAGATGGAGGACTGTACCTCATATGATACTCCAATTCCGGTCAATCATAAGTTGAATTCTGACCCGGATGGAAAAGATGTGGATTGTCGACTTTACAGAGCTATGATTGGATCCCTCATGTACTTAACTGCTTCAAGGCCAGATATAATGTTTGTTGTGTGCATCTGTTCCAGATTCCAGGCAAAGCCAAAAGAATCTCACTTAATTGCTGTGAAAAGAATCTTTCGATATTTGAAAGGAAAACAACGTTTGGGGCTATGATATCCTCATGGTTCTAACTTTGATTTCAATGCTTATACTGATTCTGATTTTGGTGGTTGTTGTTTGGATAGGAAATCTACAACAGGTGGTTGCCAGTTCTTAGGTAATCGACTTGTGTCCTGGCAATGCAAAAAGCAAACCACAGTCTCGATTTCTACATGTGAAGCAGAATATATCGCTGCTGCGAGTTGTTGTTCACAGATCCTGTGGATACAACAGCAATTGAGAGATTATGGTTTGAATTTCACAAGAACACCTATGCTTATTGATAATAATGCTACTATGTCCATAACTAATAATCCTGTTAAACATAGTAAAACTAAGCACATCGAAATTCGATATCATTTTATTCGTGATTATGCAGAGAAAAGATTGATTGAGCTGGTAAAGGTACACACTGAAGATAATTTTGCTGATTTGTTTACCAAGGCATTTGATTGTACCAGGTTTGAATTCCTAATTAAAATGATTGGTATGATCAATCCCGAATAAAAGTTTTTCAAAATCAGAATTTCATGAAAATTTTGTTTTTAATTTATTTTATTGCTTTATTACATTTCTGCATTTACATTTTCAGTCAAAAAGTTCTTAATTTATAAAAAGTCAAAACAAATTGAAAAATATAAAATTTGACATCATTTGAGGTTAGAGAAGAAATGATAGTACATCAGTGATTAGTTCATTTCACACGACCTTAGTAGACCTTTGATATGTGATTGATTAAACTGAGTTGATTTGATCTACATTTCAAAGTCTGCATAAATGAGAAATGATAGTGTTGTGAATGCTCTAAATTTTGATAATTTGTTTTCAAATTTGTGTATGAGTTTTGAAACTTAAATTGTCAATAGACTAAAAGCGTTTTGAAACTAATAGTAGTGTGAAAATTAAATATAATATGATTACATCTGTGATTTAAATCCATTATATGTCTGGGTGTGTGTGTAAAAGATCATTATCAGATAAAGAATATATGGTTATAAAGAATTTCATGAGACCAATATCGAATTATATCTTTAGCACAAATTTATTTCAGTTCACTTTTCAACCCATGCCCCGAAAAACATGCAAGGTGTTGTTGAACTAAGATATGCTTTCAAAATCTGTTGAAACATATATTCACCCTTGGATCAGTTAGATACATTATCTAGTCTGACTCCATTGAATTTTATCCAGATAATAGTTGGATCCTCATACCTGAATCAGTTGATTCTCATTATACAGCCAATCCATTAGAATCTTCTGATTTTGAATCATCATGATTCCTATATCCTTTGGGATCTGCTTTTATACTTGTGCTAAAAGAGATAATTTCATCTTGGAAATTGATCTAATCTTAACATTAACTGTATATGTCTTGAAGATAGTGCAATTTAGATTTCTGTTTGGCATATATGTGGGGTACACGATGTTTTTCATCTAAATGGTACTAAATCACATGAATTTGGAGAATAAACGCTTATAGTTTCAAATCATATAATATTGACAAATTTAAGAATTCATGCTTTATATTTCAAATTCGATATAAATAAATGAGCATTTTATAACCTGATCTTATTTACTTTGAAATTTATCGCGTATCATTTCAATTATTATTCAAATTGAATGAGATTCAAAATGAAAAAGATGCGAAGTGCACAAGACTGAGTTGGATGGTTTCATATTATAGGTTACCTTTGTTATTGCTAAAATGTGTGATGAATTAATTGGATACTGATATGATCTTCTTGCTCATGATGATCATTCAAAAATATGTGATTTCAGTTTATTCAGATAAAATCAAAAATATGTGTTTCCGTTTGTATAGATAAAATCAAAAAATATGTGTTTCCATTTGTACAGATAAAATTCAAAACTATGTGATTTCGTTTGTATAGATAAAACTCAAAAAGATTTTGATTTTGATTTTCCATGAAAATTCTAAACTTTTATTAAAATTGTTCGGGATTGGATCGGATACATGATGCTGACGAAAGTTCAAGACTTGAAAGGTTGAAGTTGGTAAAATTTTGTTCAAGGCAAAAATGAATAGATATTAAGTTCGCCTGTGTACAGTGAAGCGAACTTAATCTGCTTGTCTGTGTACAGTGAATCGAACTTAATATGTTCGCTTAAGAACAGTGAAGCGAACTTAATTTGTTTGTCTGTGGATGGTGAAGCGAACTTAGCATGTTCGCCGAAGGCTTGTTAAGCGAACTTAACAAGTTCGCCTAAATAAGCGAACTTAATGTGTTTAAGACTCTTGGTCAAGCGAACTTGACAGTCATCGTCTTCATTTCAAGCGAACTTGTCTGGAAAATTTTTCAAAATTTCTAATCTGTGTTGTTAGGGTTGTTTACCGGTTCTATCATATTCCAAATTGAATTGCGAACACAACCAAGGAAATTTTGTTGAATTTCATCCGTTCAATTGAGAGTATTTGATGATTTTCTTCTCGGTTTCCGTCGAAATTTTAAAAGGACGGTTTTTGACCTAATTTTGACAGGAATTATCAAATTGATCATTCTAATTGGTTGTTAATTGATATTCGACTGATGTTCATTACTTATTCCATGAGTTTAACTCGATTTGCCGATTTTTGAAATTCTGTGTTTGAATTTGTATCGTCACAGGTTTAAGTGAACTTGTTCCAAGCGAACTTGTTTGAAGCGAACTTGTCCAGGCGGACTTAATAAGGTCGCCTCTTGCAACACTAAGCGAACTTATTAAGTTCGCCTAGGGGTCAGAGGGTATTTGGACTTGTGATTTTTGAGTGTTAGAAATCTTTTTTAAATTTTTTTTGTTTTGTTTTGTTTGTTTGTGTTTGATATTTTTTACTAATGTGTTTTGTTGTTCGAATGTTTTCAGATCGCTCGATGTGTCGGATATAAGCATAATCAAGTGGCATTGTTAGATCCTAACATGTCAGAGGCAGTCAATTTTCAAGGAATAATCGGATTTCTAAATCGTTCGCGTCTTCACACTGCTTTATCTGCTGATCCTTATATCAGTCTGGTATACATACAGCAATTTTGGGATATGGTTCATCAGGATACAGATGTAGAACCTCATGTTCTTCGTACTACTATCAATAATACTGAAATTGCTATATATGAAGAAACTATTCGTGCTGCTCTTAATTTGGGTGGTAATGCTGAAGACCCATTGTCATATCCTGGCACTCTTATTATGGGTTGTTTTCAAAGAATGGGTTATCGTGGGAAATAGAATGATACCCAAGCACGTAAAGGTGGCTTAGTCGGTGAATGGAGGTATTTCATCCATGTGATTATTCAATGCATCTCTCCTCGTAAAGCTGGAACCGATGGTTTAAAGATGGCTCTTTAAACTACAATGGTGGCTTTAACGTTGAATAAGCAATTCAATTTTCCACTTTACTTCTATCGAGAGATGGTCATGCAGATTAATCCAGCTGAAGGTCAAGGATTTTTGATGTATCCTCGCTTTATTCAAATGATTCTAAATCATCTTATTCCGAATCTTCCACAACATCCTATAAGATTAACTTTGACTCCGATGTCAAAGCGTATCTTTACTGATTGCACGAAGGTGAAACAGCAGAATGCCGCATTGATACCAGTCAATACGTCTTTGTTTGGTCACTTAATCAATCCTGATTATGTTGCACCACCTAATGACAACTGGTTTCATCCTGATGAAATTGCTCAAGCTCAAGGCTTAAATATTCCACAACAACAACAACAAATTCCAGTTCCACAAGTTTAGGTTCCCGTACAACCACAAATTCCTATTCCTGAACAAGTTCCTATTCCACAAGCTGAGGTTGAAATACCTATTCATGAACCTGTTCAAGAGGAGGTCGTTCATGCACATGAACATGATCTAGGAATGAACATGGATGATTTCGTTAATGACACTGTGAACTCGCCCATTCATGAAACTGAAGGGAATGTGGTGACTGATGATGAATCTAGTTCAAGCTCAAGTGATACAATATCTGTTAATGAAAGCACTGACTCTGATGAATCTAGGGATTTTTCCTCAAATAATTATGAACGGTTAGATGCTATTCCACCGGCTAATGCTGGAAAACGCATTAAATCTCAAGCCAGACGACCAAGAAGAAAGTCTGTTCGGGATCCTCCTTCCGGTTCAGTACTTGGAAAAGATCCTTGGTTGATGAGAGTACTGAGTCTGATAGTGACTTTAATCCAGATCCTAAGACTCAAAAGTTAATGTCTGCTTCAATAGCTGTTGCACAATCTTCTCAAGGAGTAGAGGATGCTAATTTTGTTGCTTCATTGATTATTACTCCTCTAAGATCTAAAGATACATCTCCAATTATAACTCCTGTTCCTCCAATTATTATTCCTACTGCAAGTCCTTCGATTCCACAATCGTCAGTGGTCCGTCAAAGCCTTCTGATTCTGAAAGGATTACTATCCTTGAATCTCAAGTGCTTACCCTTCAAGCTCAGGTGGATACTCTTGTGTCTACTGATTCACAATGGCAGCTGGTGATTCAGACTCCAACTCAACAGATAGCTGACATGCAAGCATTGGTGTCTAAACTCGTTCAGCGTCTTGACGCTCAGGGGGAGTTGAGGATACACGATACATGTCACACAGAGTCTATTCAAAGATGTGATGATGAAGACAATGATCCTGCTGGAAATGTTGAAGGTGATCGTCAATACACTGACGCTAATCCTATATCAAAGGTTCAGGGGGAGTCGACATCACAATCACTTGAAGGAAACAAAGATACTTCTGGTGCAAACGAAGAAGAAATTCTATTATTGGAGTTCTTTGCAGATTCTGAAGAAGAAGAAGCTGAAAAGATTCCATGTCTTGATGACATTGATGATTTATTCAATGACATGGATGATGAAGTGTCTGAAAATGAAATAGAAGAAGGAGAGATAGTAGAGATAGAGATAGAGAAAGATAAAAATAATGTTACTTATGAAGGCTGTGATGGTCTTAAAGTGCCGTATAACTTCATCCAGGATGATGTTATTCCTGAATTCACTTATGAAGGAGTAACAGATTCTATGGACTCTGTTGAAGACGTCACACGGCCTGAAGATACTGCTGATTCAAAGATGGATACTGATGATGAGAATTTTCAATCTGATAAAGATGCTGAAACTAAAACTACTCAAACTGAGTCTCCGAAGGTTAATGAAGAACCTGTGATGTACAGAAATACAGGGATGACAAGAGAACAGTGGAGAGAAGTTGTAAATAGTTGGATGAAGGTGCTACCCAAGTCTCCAGCACAACCTGCTCAGAAAGAGAAATATGTGAATAAAGAGCGGTGTGTAGGAAGGATCCTAAGTTGGTTCTATGATGGTGATACAAAATTATTTGCAATTAAAAGATCTGACGGTGTTCACTACTTAAAGCCGAGGATCAAGTATTTAAATACCTTACCAAGGTGTGAAATGAATGGTCTAGCTTCAAAGCCTCTTATTAATAGATCAAAGAATGGTTTAGCTGATGTGATAGCAAACTTAATCAAGAGAGAAGGTAGTTCAGGAAAGTATGAACGACTGAAACCACACAAAGGAAAGAGAGTGAAAAACACAGATCAAAAGACTAGGAAGGTGACCTGGAAGTACAAGTATAAACCAGTTCGTGCTGTACACAAGATACCGTTAAAGAAGATTTCTCAAGACTTTCTTGGGAATATGAAATGGTGGTATGTTGATGTTAATACTGGTGAAGCAAGGATTGAAGATAAAGACAATAAGGTCATTGTATGTTTCTATGATGCAATGAATCTTATAAATTTCTCAAAGAAAGATCAGAGGACGTTGCGAAAGAATGAAATAATGTTCACTGATGAATGGAAAGAGCAAGGTTTACAGTACAAGAGAGTTTTGGAGATATGCAGAAGATATGGAGTGCATGCTGGCAGCAGACTACCGGATAACTGGAAAAGCTCATCATGAAGACTGAAGACTGTAGATCAAACTATTATCAAGGGGGAGTCTGTTAGGACATAGTTTGTAATGACAAAAGCTTGTAATAGTTAGATCTTATGTCTTTATGTTTTTGTTATGTAAAAAGTCACTAAGTGTTTATTCAAGTTTACCTAGAGGCGAACTTGTTAAGTTCGCCTGGTCTATCAGAGGCGAACTTAATAAGTTCGCTTAAGTCTATCTGAGACGAACTTATTAAGTTCGCTTAGTCTGTTAGAGGCGAACTTAATAAGTTCGCTTACAGTAGGTCAGACGGCTATATATATGTGTGTTTACAGAGTCAGTCGATATCGAAACGAATAGAACAGAGAATTATCATCAAGTCTGATTGAGTCTGTAAACTTCATTGTGATTTGGAATACAACTGAGAAGGTTATTTATGTGATTGTCTACATTGTCTTTTATGAATATAAACGTTGATTCATTGGATTCCGCACTCCGAGTTAACGTCACGTCTTATCACGAGATCGATCCGTAGAAGCGCCATGAGGACGTACAATCCGACTTGAGATTTGTACTTACCTCCCCCGCATCGTGTCTACCAGAAGAAGATTCAATATTAATACGATCAACTTATGCAACTTCCCCTTCATCATTATTATCCTCTTCATTGTCACTCTCATGAGTTCCAGATGCAGATGATGCATTTGGATTAGGGGTAGGAATAGGTACAATGGATCTTGTTGAGAAATTGTGGTCATCACCACCACTACAACAGTGATACAGTTTGGCAGCATCTTTAGTTGATAAATCGGGAGGAAGATTGAAAGACTTGAAGAGAGCATCATAATCAAAACCCTAAGCTGGACCACTTCATTCTACTATTGGTTCTGGTGGGATGTTGTGCTTGCTGCAATCCACTTCAAACCACTCTTCAACTGAATGAGTATCTTTATTGTACACCCTTTTGCATGGAGAACTAGCAACATATCCTAAGAGGATGCCTTCCGCTGCTTTATCATGAAATTTGGATTTGCGATCCTTGGGTTGTAACAATAAGGAGCCTGGACTACCAAATGGAATCAAATAATCTATGTTGGGAGGTCGATTGTTGATCAACTCATAACAAATCTTGTTGTGATGTTTCACCACAACTCTATTCGAAACGTGACAAGTTGTATTCACTGACTCTGCCCCAAAAGGTAATTGGCAGCTTTGTTTCTACCAACATAGTCCGAGCCATTTCAATCAAAGTTCTATTCTTCCTTTATGCTACTGCATTCTGCTGTGGTGTGTACGGCGCGCTGAACTCATGACGAATACCCTTCTTGAGATAGAAAAGCTCCATCATATTGTTCTTGAACCCTGTGCCATTGTCACTCCTGATTCTTCTAACCTTCAACTTGCATAATGTTTCCAAGTTCAGGATCATGTATTGAATAATCTCAGCAGTCTCATCCTTAATACCTAAAATATGCACCTTAGAAAAAACGTGAGAAATCATTAGTTACAACTAGAAAGTATGACTTACGTCCAATACTCCTAATACTTATGGGACCTGAAAAATCAATGTGTAAGAGCTCCTAAGGGGTATAATAGAATTTTAGGTCTTGGCTTGTGAGATTTTGTCACACCCCTAAATTCCACTAACGGAGTTTTACCGCTTGGAAAGTGACAAACCAATGTCTCAGACATTAGTTACTTCAAACGACACTATATGGGACTTGAAATGAAATTTCATAAAAGAAAAAGGTTCAGAGTAAAAGTTGCGGAAACGTTAAATAAAGTAAATGGGCAAAACAATGCGCCCAAGTCTAACAATAAAGGAAACATAATAAATGTTCAGTAGATTGACAATTATTGAATACATCATGTTGACACCATGCATGTCCTAACGTGCCCTGTTCCTTAGCTTAACGTCCTGAGAAAACATGTAAGAAAAGTGTCAACACGAGGTTGCTGGGTTCACAGGTTTCAGTTTGCAAAAAAGTTCAATAGGTTAATGTACATTCAATATATAAATCAATAGGTAGCTAACCCATAAGCATGTTAACTAATGCGCTCAAAACCGACAGCTGACTGTTTATGTTTTTGCCTCCCACCAGGCCTATCAACCATGGTGCATGTTTAGGTCAAGAATGCACCCGTTCGACATCCAGTCGAGTTAGCGCGACTACGGGTGAGGTTTGTCAAACTCAATAGTACTAATCAACTTACCTCGCTATGTTCATATTAACAGTCCGATGTGAGGAATTAGTGATAGATGTGTACACACAGTTAAACAAGTGATAACATATATGAATTACATAACCAAAAGTGTTTCCGTCATGTTTTCTCCCCTAGTTGTAAAACAGTAAAAGGGGCCGTGAAAACTCACCTGCATTGCGTAGTAGATAGTATCACACAAGTATGAGATTTAGAACCTCAAGTGTTAGCCTGCACGGCTTACGTATGCCCTAGAATTATAAACACGTAATATTAGGGTCATAAGTTGGGATTTGTGACGACGACACGGAAGTTAGAACGTCTTAACGCATTCTAAGGATTTAAGAGTAGACGAATGTGTCTACGGATATATATATATATATATATATATATATATATATATCTTAATGTAATAATTAAGATCAAACCGTTACGTGTCGAACGTTAATAACGAATAATAAAGAAATAAATAAATTCGTACGTTAGAGTCGTTCATAAAAGTTAGGAAAATAATATAATTTAATATATTATTTTTAGGTTCTATGATTAATAATTAATCATTTGTGTGGAAAAATAATAAATATATTATTTTTAATCAAGTATATAAACGTGAGTAATAATGTAAACAATTATATTATTTTTAGTTTAAACGTCACACAAAGTTATTAAACGAGGTAAAATAATATGAAACTATATATATTATTTTATACTAGGAGTCACGGGTTAAAAATAGTATAAACATATTATTTCATACGAAGTCGGGGCTTGAAAATAATATAACTATATTATTTTAAAAGTGGAATTATTAATAATTATAAGTTATAAAATCAAACTCTAGCATACGGGTTGTTTTCCGGGTTAAAACACTTTAATATAATATTATATTAATATAGGAAAAGGTTTTATAATTAAATAATGTTTAGAAAATAATTAAAAATCAAAACAGGGGGAGGGAGACTCGAACCCGGGTTTCCTCCCCACCGGTCACACGGACTAACCAGTCATGCCCGCTAGGGAATCGCATATGAACTGGTTCTTGAATGTTTTTAACACACAACCCACTTGTGTTCTTCTCCTTATCGAAACCGGATCACGAACTAGTGCCAATTCCAACAATTCTGATCGCGAACGACCTTAGATTCATAGGGGTTTTGTTATTTGATCCAAAAAGGTCGGACCCTAGGTTT
This sequence comes from Smallanthus sonchifolius, assembly GCA_023525975.1. Taxonomy (NCBI): domain Eukaryota; kingdom Viridiplantae; phylum Streptophyta; class Magnoliopsida; order Asterales; family Asteraceae; genus Smallanthus; species Smallanthus sonchifolius. The sequence continues at coordinate 25,072,879 of CM042044.1, read as the reverse complement.
GACCACAAGATCAATTCGATCGATTTTGAAAATGAAAATGTTTGGAATCATAGGGTTATCATTAAACGGAGGATTGCGAAACTACTCGTATGAATTAATTGAATTGAAACCGTGTGTAGATTAGGGTTTGATTAAACCCAGATCGCGATGTACCCTAGAAATCGGTTCATCACCAATTCGTTGTTATAAGCCACCAAAAGGTTAGGGCTTATGATCTAGAGATGGAAACGAAACTAATGGTGTATCCAATTACCTGAAACGATATCCGAAATGTGGAGATCGATTAAAAGTCAGTCGCGGATCCCCTGGCCACTCTCCGGAATTCACGGCTGTGTCTCCGATCACAAAGGATGGTGCAACAGGTTCAGGGATGTTCGTTTAAGGTGCACAAATGATTGATTGTGGGAAATAACAAACCGAATGATTGAATTGATGGTTTTAGACGCGAGGGTCGATGGTTAGGACTTAACTATTCATAATCGGTGTTAATTACAAATCAATATCGTGTTTAATGGATTCATGATGGCCGTTAATGACCATATTCGAGTAATTTCGGTTACAACTCCAACTGAAATCGATTGTGGTATGCGAATTAGATTTAAGATCATACAGGTTGACTTTAGAAAGTCAACAAAAATCAAGATTAAGTTAATTACAAGTTTAGTCCTTATGGTTTCATGCATTTGAGTTTGAAAAGAGGCAGAATTGGTCCTTGTAGTTTGAATGTGGTTATCTACAAGGTTAGTTTGACTATCAAAAGTCAAAAGGACTTAAGTCTTGGATTTTGAATTTACAAAGTCAAATAGAATCGAGTTTAGGCTAATTACACAACTAATCCATGTAATTAGTGTGAAGTAGGGTTTGAGAAATGACAAAAATAGTCCCTAGAGTTGAGGTTGGGTTAGATAGGTTAGGATTTAACTGAAATTGATAATGGAGTTAACCCTAAATAGCCGGATGTCACATCATCCCCTAGTTGAAAGAGTTTTCATCACGAAAATTAAAAAAAAAATCTGGGGTGTCACATCATCCCATAGTTGAAAGAATTTTCGTCCCGAAAATTAGAATAGTACCTTTAGAGTTTAACGTGGATTGCTTGAACAGATGAGGATACTTGCGCATCATCTGATCCTTGCGCTCCCATGTGAATTCCGGTTCGCGTTTCGATTTCCAACGAACTCTGACAATAGGGATTTTACTATGCTTAAGTGTTTTGACTTCCCTATCCATGATTTCTACCGCTTCTCCAACGAAACACAATTGTTAATCGATTTGTAGTTCCTCAAGTGAAACCGCGAGTGTATAATGCCTCGAATGGCATTGCATTGATGCTAGTGTGATAACTGTTATTGTAGGAGAACTCCACTACAGGCAAGTGGGTTTCCCAAATGTTGCCAAAATCAATCACACATGCTCGTAGCATGTCCTCTTGAGTTTGAATAGTGCGTTCAGTCTGGCCATCTGTTTGAGGATGGTATGCCGTGCTCATATTTAGACATGTGCCTAGAGCTTTTTGTAAAGATTGCCAGAAACATGAGCTGAATCAAGCGTCTCGATCCGAAATGATAGGAATTAGCACTCCGTGCCAAGAGACTACTTCCTTCGAGTAAATACGAGAAAGTTTTTCCATTTTGTTAATCTCCCTAATTGCTAAAGAGTGAGTGGATTTAGTATACATCGATGATCACCCAGATGGTGTCGCATCCGCTAGGAGTTGGGGGCAATTTGGTGATAAAATCTATAGAGATTTGCTCCCATTTCCTCATAGGATTCTCTGGTTGTTGAAGTAGACCAGAAGGATTTAGGTATCCCACCATGACCTTTGAGCAAGTCAGGCACTTGCTCACATAGGTGGCTATATCAGCTTTCATCTACGGCCACCAATATAGCACCTTTTAGGTCATGGTACATCTTGTCGGAACCAGGATGAACAGAGTATCGAGATTTAAAAGCTTCATCCATAACCAGTTCCCTTAAGTTCCCGTACACTGAAACCCATATTCGCTCTTGGAAGTAGCGAATGCCGTCTGATTTAACCCTAAGTTGTTCTTCCATAGCACGCGTGGATTACAACGGTAGGATTTCCTCCTTCAGGGTTTCGAGTTGATCACTACGGCTCTGATCATGTAGTCCAGGGTGGATAGTGAGCTGTAATGCTCGAACTTGTCTGGGTTTAGTTTCTTTTGGCTTAGGGCATCGGCTACTACATTAGTCTTACCCGGGTGATACTTGATAGCACAATCATAGTTGTTCAAGAGTTCGATTCAACGACGCTGTCGCGTGTTCAACTCTTTCTGTTCAAAGATATGTTGAAGACTCTTGTGATCGGTGTAGATAGTTCATTTGGTACCGTACAAGTAGTGTCTCCAGATCTTTAGTGCAAACACCACGACTCCCAACTCTAAGTCATGAGTCATGTAGTTTCTCTCATGGATTTTCAGTTGACGAGAAGCGTATGCGATCACTTTCTCGTGTTGCATCAACACACAACCAAGACCTTGAATGGATGCATCACAGTACACCACAAAATCATCCGTTCCCTCTGGAAGAGATATGATGGGTGCACTACAAAGTTTCTACTTAAGATGTTTGAATGCTGACTCTTGGTTATCGCCCCAGTTATAGGCTTTACCCTTTTGAGTTAAGGCAGTGAGGGGTTGTGCAATCTTAGAGAATCCCTCGATGAATCGACGGTAATAACCAGCCAATCCCAGAAATTGTCGCACCTCAGTCGGAGTCGTCGGTGATGCCCAATTCTTGATGTCTTCTATCTTTGATGGATCGACATGTATTCCCTTTTCGTTAACCACATGTCCTAAGAATTGAACTTCCCGGATCCACAATTCACACTTGGAAAACTTAGCATACATCTGCTCCTGCTTAAGTAATCCCAGAATTAAGCGTAGATGTTCCTCATGTTCCTCCTTATTCTTGGAATAAATGAGGATGTCGTCGATGAAAACGATGACAAATTGATCAAGGTATGGCTTACACACACGGTTCATGAGGTCCATGAACACCGCGGGTGGGTTGGTTAATCTGAAAGGCATGACCATAAACTCATAGTGTCCGTAGCTTGTCCTGAAAGCAGTCTTGGATATATCCTCATCTCGGACTCTCAATTGGTGGTAACCAGATCTAAGATTTATCTTGGAATAGAAGCTTGATCCTTGGAGTTGATCAAAGAGATCATCGATGCGAGGTAGAGGATAACGATTCTTGATTGTCACTTTGTTCAGCTCACGATTGTCGATGCACATGCAAAAAGTCCCGTCCTTCTTCTTGACAAACAGGACTGGAGCTCCCTATGGCGATGAGCTTGGTCGGATGAAACCTTTATCCAACAACTCTTGTAGTTGAGTGGATAGCTCTTGTAATTCACTGGGTTCCAGTCTGTAAGGTGCCCGAGCAATCGGTGTTGCTCCGGGTGGTAGGTCGATTTGAAATTCAACTTGACGGTGTAGTGGCAGACTAGGCAAATCCTCGGGAAATACTTCCGGATAGTTGCAAACGATCGGAATATCATCAATCCTTTTCTCCTCAGATGGCTGCTCGGCGATGAGAGCCAGAATAGCAGTATGCCCTTTTCGAAGACATTTCTGGGCTTTCATGAAGGATATGATGCCCATGACTGCACCAACCTTTTCGCCTTGAACGGGAAGAGTTTTTTTCACTCGGAAGAGGAATGCGAACGATTTTCTCACTACAGATGACTTCGGCTTGGTTTTTAGATAACCAATCCATGCCAACAATTACATCAAAACTACCAAGTGTGACCGGCATAAGATCGATATCAAGTTTAAGACCAGCCAACTCAAGCTTACAACCCTTAAGAATGTGGGATGTTTCAATTATTTGCCCATCGACTATTTCTATTATATACTTAGCTTCTAGCAGGGTTGGAGTTTCTTTTATCAAATCACTAAGCTGCTTAGATATACAACTCTTATAAGCTCGAGTCTCAAAATGACAGCAGCAAAGTAATTGTTTAATAGAAACTTACCGGTAACCGCATTGTGATCATATATGCCTTCTCCGGATCCAAGCACGAAGGCTCGTCCCTTCGCATCGTTTCCTCCATTGATGCCATTATTGTTACCGTGGTTGTTATTATTATCTTGGTTATGGTTATTGTTGCCATTACCCTCCCCCCTTTACTTCAGTTGAGGAAAATCCTTTCGAAAGTGTCCTTCCTTTCCACACTCAAAACAACCCTTTGTAGATCCTGGCTGTTGAAAAGGCTGTTTGGCTTGTAGTTCACCTCTACAGTCCTTGGCAGCATGACCCACCTTGCCACCCCACTGGCAAATATTTCTCTCAGAAGCACCGAGACGGTGAAATTTACACTTGTTGCACTTAGGGTATCTCCCCGTATAATCACTCTGGTTTTGTCGTGAAGAGATCGGCTAGTTGAAAGTCTTAGAAGGCTTGAACCTACGTTGTTGTTGAAGGGGTTGGTTAGATTAAATCCTCGCTTTCTAATGTCATTGGATGATTTCATGAAGAAAGAAATTCGTTTACAGGATTAAATATGCTGGGTATAATTCGTATTAGACTAAGGATTAGTCATTGGATAAGGCAATAGGGTCAAATGAGATTTATTGTTGGAGCGTAAGGGATAACGTGTTAGCTTAGAAAGAATTCCACAATTTCCCGCGTACAAAGTTGGAGTCGGTGGGTTTACCATGAGGTTCTATTGAAGTTTCAATCGAGATTGTTTCTTTGATCAAGTTTGAATAAGAGTCTTACGGTCACTAAGACTCTTACATGAGTGAAAATAACACGATGGATTCCATTAATGATAAGTCAGTGTGTCTGTAAACGTCTTCAACCTGATATTTTGTCTATCAGCTGTTGAATAGGTTTAACGATACCAACTAGTCGTTGAGCGGGTTACGAGAATTTCTACGGACAGTGGAAACTTAAGTCTATAATTCACAGATTAGGACCATTTATCCACACACTAGGTTTCGCCAGGACTTACATGCACCTCAAATTACTATTACGTGTGCAAACGTAGTGATAATTTTCTTTGCATGCTCACCCTAGTTCTCCCTGTCCTGTGTCATAATATCCTTTAGTTTGTTACCTAGTATAGAGTGTTGTCAGATATGATAAGTCATCGAGAAGCTTAGTCATCACCCATAAGTTGATCAACTAGGACTCATATTAGTATGAGTAGTCGGGAATTGTTTGGTCCGAGTATTCACCCGAGTTGAAACACAAGACGATAGTCCAATCCAGCGGATTGTAGATGGTAACATGCATATGAAGCAAATGTGTACATGAAATGTGACTTCGAGGAGTGAAACTAGTTCATGGATATGTGTTACTGGAAGAAGAAAAGTAGCTGTTCTTCCCACCGAGTCAGAATAGGGTTTGAGTATGCACTGAGCAATGCGTTCTCAAATTTGTGGTCAATCTATTCCCAACAGAATATCGACCAAAGACGCAAGCCCATGGCTCGGGAAAGTGATGACATCTACGTGTCAATGGATTCTGCAATAATGCGTGCAACGGAGTGCCTTCAGTCAGCGTGTTGTTGCTAGTGGGTACAGTAGGGACTCGCCTCCGACGATCCCAACTCCCAAAGAGATATGCGTTAGTGTTGAGTGCCGTCCATAACATGGACTCGAGAAAACCCACCATACGCGACAGATGGTGGTGGTGTGAGAGACTCCTCTGAAGGCTCTGTCTTGCTGCCCTCGGACGGGAGTGGATGTTGTTTTTGTGACTCCCCGATTGTCGCCACCGGGAATGATTATATAACGAGAACGGCGTGTTCCTCGTCAGAAAAGGGTGATATGGATGTTGTCATCATGCCTGCAATGCAATGTATGTATGGATACCATGTGTATCATGTATGAGTGTCTGTGTCGTGTAACTAATGCATGTGTGCGGTTATAGTCTAGTATGCAATCCTAGTTCTCTATAAACCTAGCTCTGATACCAATCTGTCACACCCCCAAATTCCACTAATGGAGTTTTACCGCTTGGAAGTTAACAAACCAAGATCTCAGACATTAGTTACTTCAAACGACACTATATGGGACTTGAAATGAAATTTCATAAAAGATAAAGGTTCAGAGTAAAAGTTGCGGAAGAGTTAAATAAAGTAAATGCGCAAAACAACGCGCCCAAGTCTAAAAATAACGGAAACATAATAAATGATCAATGGATTGACAATTATTGAATACATCATGTTGACATCATGCATGTCCTAACGTGCACCTGTGCCTTAGCTTAACGTCCTGAGAAAACATGTAAGAAAAGTGTCAACACGAGGTTGATGAGTTCATAGGTTTCAGTTTGCTACAAAGTTCAATAGGATAATGTACATTCAATATATAAATCAATAGGTAGCAACCGACAACTGACTGTTTATGTTTTTTCCTCCCACCAGGCCTATCAACCATGGTGCATGTTTAGGTCAAGAATGCACCCGTTCGACATCCAGTCGAGTTAGCGCGACTAACGCGGGTGAGGTTTGTCAAACCCAGTAGTACTACTCAACTTACCTCGCTATGTTCATATTAACGGTCCGATGTGAGGACTTAGTGATAGATGTGTACGCATAGTTAAACAAGTAATAACATATATGAATTACATAACAAAAAATGTTTATGTCATGTTTTCTCACCCAGTTGTAAAACAGTAAAAGGGGCCATGAAAACTCACCTGTGTTGCGTATTATGCCCTAGAATAATAAACACATAGTATCACACAAGTATGAGATTTAGAACCTCAAGTGTTAGCCTGCACGGCTTACGTATACCCTAGAATTATAAACACATAAGATTAGGGTCATAAGTTAGGATTTGTGAGGACGACACGGAAGTTAGAATGTCTTAACGCATTCTAATGGTTTAAGAGTAGACGAACGTGTCTACGGAGATATATATATATATATCTTAATGTTATAATTAAGATCAAACCGTTACGTGTCGACCGTTAATAACGAATAATAAAGATATAAATAAATTCGTATGTTAGAATCGTTTACAAAAGTTAGGAAAATAATATATATTATTATGTTATTTTTAGGTTCGTAGGATTAATAATTAATCATTTGTGTGGAAAAATAATAAATATATTATTTTTAATCATGTATATAAACGTTAGTAATAATGTAAACAATTATATTATTTTTAGTTTAAACGTCACGCAAAGTAATTAAACGAGGTGAAATAATATAAAACTATATATATTATTTTATAATATGAGTCACGTGTTAAAAATAATATAAACATATTATTTCATACGAAGTCGGGGTTTGAATATAATATAACTATATTATTTTAAAAGTGAAATTATTAATAATTATAAGTTATAAAATCAAACTCGAGCCTACGGGTTATTTTCCGGTTTAAAACACTTTAATATAATATTATATTAATATAGGAAAAGGTTTTATAATTAAATAATGTTTAAAAAATAATTAAAAACCAAAACAGTCACACCGGTCTCCTCCCCACTAGTCACACGGACTAACCAGTCCTGCCCGCTAGGGAATCGCATAAGAACTGGTTCTGGAATGTTTTTAACACACAACCCACTTGTGTTCTTCCCTTATCGAAACCGGATCAAGAACTAGTCCCAATTCCAACAATTCTGATCGTGAACGACCTTAGATTCATAGGGGTTTTGTTATTTGATCCATAACGAACATATGGTAGGTTTTAATTGCAAAATAAACGGGTTTAGAACTATTTAATTTCTGATTCAAAAAGGCCGAACCCTAGGTTTGAACACAAGATCAATTCGATCGATCTTGATAATGAAAATGTTTGGAATCATAGGGTTATCATTAAACGGAGGATTGCGAAACTACTCGTATGAATTAATTGAATTGAAACCGTGTGTAGATTAGGGTTCGATTAAACCCAGATCGCGTTGAACCCTAGAAATCGGTTCATCACCAATTCGTTGTTATAAGCCACCAAAAGGTTAGGGCTTATGATCTAGAGATGGAAACGAAACTAATGGTGTATCCAATTACCTGAAACGATATCCGAAATGTGGAGATCGACTAAAAGTTAGTCGCGTCTCCCCTGGCCACTCTCCGGCGTTCACGGCTGTGTCTCCGATCACAAAGGATGGTGCAACAGGTTCAGGGATGTTCGTTTAAGGTGCGCAGATGCCTGATTGTCGGAAATAACAAACCGAATGATCGAATTGATGGTCTTAGGCGCGAGGGTCGACAGTTAGGACTTAACTACTCATATTTGGTGTTAGTTACGAATCAATATCGTGTTTAATGGATTAATGATGGACGTTAATGACCATATTCGAGTAATTTCGGTTACAACTCCAACTGAAATCGATTGTGGAATGCGAATTAGACTCAAGATCATACAGGTTGACTTTAGAAAGTTAACAGAAATTAAGATTAAGCTAATTACAAGTTTAGTCCTTCTGGTTTCATGCATTTGAGTTTGAAAAGAGACAGAATTGGTCCTTGTAGTTTGAATGTGGTTATCTACAAGGTTAGTTTGACTATCAAAAGTCAATAGGACTTAAGTCTTGGATTTTGACTTTACAAAGTCAAATAGAATCGAGTTTAGGCAAATTACACAACTAATCCATGTAATTAGTGTGAAGTAGGGTTTGAGAAATGACATAAATAGTCCCTCGAGTTGAGGTTGGGTTAGATTGGTTAGGATTTAACTGAATTTGATAACAGAGTTAACCCTAAATAGCCGGATGTCACATGTTCGTTGCTATTTGCCCTTTTTACAAGGCACGCGGTCATCTGCCACCGAAAATCTCTACTTAGGAACACCGGTTACCAAACTGTGTCGGAGAAGATGATTCATTTTTCTATAAGAATGATGTCCGAGTTTCCTATTCCACGAGATAAGTCAATCTCTGTCGCTTTTGTAAGCAAACAAGTAGCAACTGATGTGGTGGTTTTTGCCACACTCATATCAACCTTATAAGTTTTGTTTGTTCTTGGCATTCTCATCAGAATCCATTCTTAAGGAACCACAAAGCCATGTTTGAGAATCAGGCATTCTAACTTGTCAAACATCACCGAGTAAACCTTGTCACATGTAACATCCATAATTTTTCAGACCCAAAATTTTCTTTATTCCTCTTTATTAACAATAGTTAACACAAGAAGTCTCGTACCTGCTCATACATAATATATCACAATAATTATTATTTTAACAATATTTCAATTTCATCCCTATTATAATACCTATTATTATTCGTACAAACATTTTAATTCCTAATTTTCATCAATACAATTTTAAAATTTAGTATGTACACATACATATAATCTTATTCAAAGTAATACAATTATAAAAGATTAAGTTTTTGGCATTTTTTTACTTCTTTATGTATATATATATATATATATATATATATATATATATATATCTAGATTAGTAGATATATAAATCTAAGTCTTTATAAAAATGCGTATGTTACTACACCATTTTTTTAAAGTACTGAGATTTTTAAAACAAAAGAATCAAACTTATACATGTAAATATTTATAATTAGTTTTGAACCTTTGACTCTCAACACATAAACCCCCAAATTTGGACTAACCGGTTTGAGTTTCAAAAGTAAAACTAACTAAGAAATCTCAATCCCTTCACTCAATCGATCCAACCCAACTATACTGGATTTGTATATGTTCGGGATCGACTATCCACTACACCCCGGCCCATTCATCGCGCAAAATCGATTAACCCATGGCCACAATTCGAATTTTGAACAGTTTGACTTCGCAGAAGTTAAACCGTGTTCCAATCAAACCTCAATCAAAGATTCAGACGCGATTAACGCCAGCAAATCATGCCTAGACTGATACCTCATGAATCTAGACCACCAACGCGTCTCAATTCATCCAAAAATCGAACTGAATACGCGTAATTGAATCCCGAAAACTGTCACTTGATTTACGTAATCGAATCGGGTAATTAAGATAAAATTAGTCGAATTAATGCAGCCACACACCGTCGTATGACCCTATTCAAACTCTCTCAAACCTAAATCGATCTGCATTACGACTCTAGAATTCTGTCGAGCATCACGAACAACCGGAAACTCGTAGCGGCCGTTCTCACTCGTCCCTGCACAAATCACATAAGATTTATGTAGTTCAATTCGTTTTTAAATGTATTACAATAGCCCCATATCAATTCGAGATGACAAGACCTATCGGACTCGATCCGATTTAGGGCTCTTGGTTCATTCATACGTATCGGATTTAGGGACAAATCACTGATTCAGTGATCGTTTTATGTTCTAAGTTTTTCGAGTAATACCAGCGAACCACTCGGTCCAACTGGCTAAGTTATTGCACCATTGGACCGAGTGGCATGGGTTCGAAACCCATACTCAGCCGCCTTTTTACTCATTTCATGTAATCAGACTCGAACCCTTCCTGCTTCCATGTTAACACTACTGAGAACCGGTTTCTAACAGTATCACTTCCCTTGTTCAAGTGGTAAGACATTGACCCGTAAAGAAACCACCCGGGTTCGAACCGGGTAGTCTGTATATTTTTTATTAAAATCAAATTCATAATTAAATAAATTCTATAAAATTATTTTATAAACCTAATATTATTAGGGACAGCTTAAAACAATAATTTACAATGTTAGTCATAAAACTCCTATTTTTACAATTTAAATGATTTAAAACCCCCACTTTTTTATATAAAAGGAATTTAAAAGTTCATTCTAATTTAAACTATTAAATTTCAACACAAGCATTTAAAATACCTATTTATAAAATCTCGTAAGGTTTTATCCCTACCAATTCATAAAGCAAATTTTATAAAGATCAATTTTATTAATATTAGGGTTTGAACCCTAAGGTAATCAAATATGAATTTCTTTTAAATATATACATTAATACATGTATTTAATTTCCCATGTTTTTAAGGATATTCTATTAATAAATAAATAAATGAGAGAAAAGAAATTGTTTACATAAATCATTATATTTAGTATAATTTCTTAATTTTACAAACTAATAATTTGACACTTTTTTTTCATAAATAAATAAATGAAACAAACTTATTTATTTGAATTACATTTGAATAAATATAACCCTACACTATTTTTCATCTAAATAAATAAATAAAAAGAAATTATTTATTTAACTTATTTAGTTATTCAAACTAAACTCATTGTACACAACCCCACCCTTACTCCCATTGAAACCCTAGATTCGCCTTAGACACTTGTGCATATTCTTAATACATACCAATATACACTTTTTACTTTAGCTTAACATTGTGGGTTGCACGGACCACTTTGGCTACCTAGTCTCTTGTGCTAGAAACATCTTTGATACACGTGAGTATTACATAGCCCCTTTTCACACTTTTACACTTTTTGGGGTGAAACATGAACACTATACATTCAATTATTTACATTTACACAAACTACACAAATACAAATCCACTTTACATTCATGTGTGCAAATTTGATCTTTATGTTTAAGTACTAGGTGTGTTAACTGTTTGTGTGCAATTCATGTGCAATCATTAACTAATCAAGCTGACGGTTGACAATAATAGATCTATGGAGTCTGACAAACCCACCCAGTTAGGGTGATTGTTACCGACAACACAATTGTTTTTGCATGCTAGTTACAAAGGTTTGATTTTACTATTTGGTTACACAATAGTAGCTCCCCATAAATGTCTTATTTTATCATGATTTGTAAGGATTTGTTTACTCACATCTATATACTATCTATGTATGCTCACCAATGTTTTAGGGCTTATGATCTAGAGATGGAAACGAAACTAATGGTGTATCCAATTACCTGAAACGATATCCGAAATGTGGAGATCGACTAAAAGTTAGTCGCGGCTCCCCTGGCCACTCTCCGGCGTTCACGGTTGTGTCCCCGATCATAAAGGATGGTGCAACAGGTTCAGGGATGTTCGTTTAAGGTGCACAGATGCCTGATCGTCGGATAACCAAATGATCGAATTAATGGTCTTAGACGCGAGGGTCGACAATTAGGACTTAACTACTCATAATTGGTGTTAATTACGAATCAATATCGTGTTTAATGGATTAATGATGGCCGTTAATGACCATATTCGAGTAATTTCGGTTACAACTCCAACTGAAATCGATTGTGGTATGCGAATTAGACTCAAGATCATACAGGTCCACTTTAGAAAGTCAACAGAAATCAAGATAGAGCTAATTACAAGTTTAGTCCTTCTGGTTTCATGCATTTGAGTTTGAAAAGAGACAGAATTGGTCCTTGTAGTTTGAATGTGGTTATCTACAAGGTTAGTTTGACTATCAAAAATCAATAGAATTAAGTCTTGGATTTTGACTTTACAAAGTCAAATAGAATCGAGTTTAGGCAAACTACACAACTAATCCTTGTAATTAGTGTGAAGTAGGGTTTGAGAAATGACAGAAATAGTCCCTGGAGTTGAGGTTGGGTTAGATAGGTTAGGATTTAACTGAATTTGATAACGGAGTTAACCCTAAATACCCGGATGTCATATTTTCGTTGCTATTTGCCCTTTTTACAAGGCACGCAATCATCCGCTATCGAAAATCTCAACTTAGGAACACCAGTTACCAAGCTGTGTCGGAGAAGATGATTCACTTTTCTATAAGAAAGATGTCCGAGTTTCCTATTCCACGAGATAAGTCAATCTCTGTCGCTTTTGTAAGCAAACAAGTAGCAACTGATGTGGTGGTTTTCGCCACACTCATATCAACCTAATAAGTTTTGTATGTTCTTGGCACCCTCGTCAGAATCCATTCTTAAGGAACCACAAAGCCAAGTTTGAGAATCAGGCATTCTGACTTGTCAAATATCACCGAGTAAACCTTGTCACATTTAACATCCATGATTTTTCAGACCCAAAATTTTCTTTATTCCTCTTTATGAACAATAGTTAACACAAGAAGTCTCATACCTACTCAAACATAATATATCACAATAATTATTATTTTAACAATATTTCAATTCCATCCCTATTATAATACCTATTATTATTCGTACAAACATTTCAATTCCAAATTTTCATCAATACAATTTTAGAATTTAGTATGTACACATACATATAATCTTATTCAAAGTAATACAAATATAAAAGATTAAGTTTTTAGCATTTTTTTTTACTTCTTTATGTATATATATATATATATATATATAGATTAGTAGATATATAAATCTAAGTCTTTATAAAAATGCATATGTTACTACACCATATTTTTAAAGTACTAAGATTTTTAAAACAAAAGAATCAAACTTATACATGTAAATATTTATATTTATATTTATAATTAGTTTTGAACCTTTGACTCTCAACACTTAAACCCCCAAATTTGGACTAACCGGTTTGAGTTTCAAAAGTCAAACCAACCAAGAAATCTCATCCATGCACTCAATCGATCCAACCCAACTATACTGGATCTGTATGTGTTCGGGATCGACTATCCACTACACCCCGGCCCATTCATCGCGCAAAATCGATTAACCCATGGCCACAATTCGAATTTTAAACAGTTTGACTTCACAGAAGTCAAACCGCTTTCCAATCAAACCTCAATCAAAGATTCATACGTGATTAACGCCAGCAAATCATGCCTAGACTGATACCTCATGAATCCAGACCACCAACGCGTCTCAATTCATCAAAAAATTGAACTGAATACGCGTAATCAAATCCGACAACTGTCACTTGATTTTCGTAATATGACCCTATTCAAACTCTCTCAAACCTAAATCGATCTGCATTACGACTCTAGAATTCCGTCGAGCATCACGAACAACCGGAAACTCGTAGCCGCCGTTCTCACTCGTCCCCACACAAATCACGTAAGATTTATGTAATTCAATTCGTTTTTGAATGTATTACAATAGCCCCATATCAATTCGAGATGACAAGTCTATCGGACTTGATCCGATTTAGGGCTTTTGGTTCATTCATACGTATCGGATTTGGGGACAAATCACTGATTCAGTGATCGTTTTATGTTCTAAGTTTTCCTAGTAATACCAGCGAACCACTCGGTCCAACTGGCTAAGTCATTGCACCATTGGACCGAGTGGCATGGGTTAACCTTTTGGCTTGATCAATTTGTTCAAAACTTTAATTTTTGAAGATTTGAGCATTTTTCGACGACCGGAAAAAGTTGGTGGAACAGGTGGATAAAGTGAACTGCGTACTTACCATTTTTGGCAAAAAGTACACTGTTGTTGCGTATTTGTTAAGTACGCAAGACCAGTTTGCTGCGTTCTTAAATCTTGTTCCTACATACTTAATAACTCTTCTTGCGTACTTGCTAAGTACGCAAGAAGAATTTCATAAGTACGCACAACCATTTCTCTAAGTGCGCAAGGCCATTTCTAAGTGCGCAAGTTGTGCTGATTTTTCTGATTTTTTACTAAGTGTTTCACTATGGCAAATCTTCATAACTTAGGTAGCCTGTTTAACTATGATAATGAGATAGGGACTCCTCAGAAACCACCAAAGTTGCTTAATGTTAATGTTTATTGGAAAGCATGCTTTGAGGAGTACATCTCATACACTGATTCCTCGTTGGGGATACCTATCCTTGAGGGTTATAAGCATCCAACCTATGTATTTCTTGAAAAGACTGTTCCCAAACCTATCTCTAAGCTAGATGAAGAAGAGAAGAAATTTTATGACCATGAAAACAAGGCTCGTGGTTCAATAACTATGACATTATCTAGAGATCTATTTCACAGCTTTAGAGGATATGATTCTACTAAGGATCTTTGGAAAGCATTACAGAAGATGTTTGAGGGTAATAGTGATGTTAAGAAAAGCAAGAGGGAGCTTTTAAGGAAGCAGTATGAATGCTTCAGGTACATGGAGAATGAATCTACTGATGAACTTATTTCTAAAATCTATCATCTTCAGACTGAGCTGAAGTCGTATCAACTCAAGTATCTTGCTGATGAGTTGGTTGAAATGTTCCTAGATGCCTTACCACCCATGTTTGACATGTACACTACCTTACTGAGAGAGAACCACAAATTCTATGAGATGACTGTTGAGGAAGCAATAGGCAAGGTTTAGGCACACTATATGAACCTGAGAAAGAAAGAAAGTTCTGGTAGACCTAAAATACAAGATCCCTCCATGTATTTTGGGGTGAATTCTACTACAAAGTCATCTGGTTCATGAATTGCCTTATTCCTTGGGAGTCCTTAGGAAGAAGAACATGCATTTGGTGGTGGTAATCATACTGGTTTTACTACATCAGGATCTGGTCAACACCATCAACCTTCCTCAAGAAACACTATATCTACCTCTTTAGCTAACCAGACTGCCATAGCTAAGATTGTTGAAGATCATGTGGTTTTATTCTCGTCGTGTATGCTTGCCTACGAGAACTTCATTGGTGGGAAGCTAACGGATCCTAAGACCATTGAGTAAGACTTTAATCAGGTGGATCCAGACGATATACAGGACATAGATATTCAGTGGAATATTGCCATGATCATGAGAAGGGCTAAGCGTTTCCTGAACAGAACTGGCATGAAGTTCATTGGTGGGCATTCAAATACCAAGGTGGGATTTAATAAATCCAAGGCTAAGTGCTACAAATATAATAACTTTGGACATTTCGCAAGGGAATGTTAGAAGGACAAAGCACCAGCTTCAGGTTTCACCAGACCAAGCCAGGGAAGCAGCTCATGAAACAACCAAGGCTTCAACAATCAGAAAAACCGCAATCAGAGTCAAGGTGTAACGTCCAGTGCTCTAGTGGTTCAGTAGGATGACAACTTTGATTGGGGTGTTCATCTGGAAGATGTCATTCTTACTCAGACTCAAATGGGTCTTATGGCTGAGATTGTTGAGATGATGGAAGCAGAAGAATGGGAAGCTTCTGTAGTTGACCAAAGAGAATCTACTCCTGCACTTGCCCTCATGGCTATTGGAGAGGCATCAAGCACGTCAACTGAGGTAGATTTCAATTCTTTTGCTGTTATTTATGTTAGTGCATGTTTTGGTGACAACTAGATTTGTATAGTTTAGTCTTTATGTTTAATGTTTTGTTTGTTTTGTATTGTAATAGTTTAAGTTTGCACAGGCGAACTTAATAAGTTCGCCTGGTATAGTTGAGGCGAACTTAATAAGTTTGCCTGAACTAAAGGTGGCGAACTTATTAAGTTCGCCTGATTCAATTTGTGTTGTCTATAAATAGTTCAAGATTTGTTCTCATTTGTAACTTCTGCACTTTTCTAGAACTACTCTATGTTTACTGTTTAACTGATAATACAAGGACCTTTTAATGAAATCTTGTCTTGTGTGATTGCATTGCGTGCGTGAGTATTCGAGACATACATATACGTAAGGATTCCGCACTTCGTGTACATATCACTTGTTTTACACCAAATATCGATCGTTAGACCTGCTGGGACTTACAAGTGGTATCAGAGCTATTGCACTTGATTAGCTACTGTTGTTTGACATTGTTTCGATTTATTTTTCACAACAAGATGCATATTTTCGAAAGTTTATGTGTTCTTGAGAGTTTTGCGATTTTTTGTGATGGATTTTGAGTGATTTCTTCATTTTTTGTCTTGTTTTACCAAAATTGATCCTTTGGAAGTGTTCTAAATCATTATTTGAAGGATCCTACAGAAGGAATTTCTCTAATTCATTCTAAATCGAGAATTATGGAAATTTTCAGATCTGTTCGTGCGTTTGGGTGTTAGAACAATCTTCCTTCTTTGTCTGATCAGTTACGGGAGAACTTATCAAGCGAACTTACTAAGTTCGCTGGATTCCAGTTAGGCAAACTTAATGGGCGAAGTTGTTAAGTTCGCTTAATACAGAAAGTTGTAAAAATTTTCTAAGTATAGAAGTGTGTTCAAGGATGTCGTCTACTTCTAATCAAGTGAACAATATGAATCATTGTTGAATCATGACAATGAGATTGGTACTCCAACCAAGCCACCGAGGCTTATGAATCTAAAAGATTATTCTAATTGGAAAAGTCGATTTGAGAATTATATTAATATCAACGACACGAGTTTGTGGATTCCTATTAGTGAGGGATATGAGCATCCTGTTCATCGTCATATGGGTTTGTCGAATACACCAAAACCAATTTCATGATGATGAAAAGAAGCTTTATGATCGTGAAAAGAAAGCTCTTGCCGCTTTATCCATGTGTTTACCACAAGACATCTATCCAAATGAGAGGGGAAAAAGAACACTTGTCATGGTTTGGTTTCACCTCATGTATGAACATATTCTTTGTATTCCTAGCTAGTTTACAAATGGGTCAACATTACTTGTTATGTTTATCATATATACTTGGAACAATTTGCGAACACTTGGATTTACAAGAACTATTTGATTGGGAAAACGACTCATTTTATGATTATTAAGTCATCACATGTTTTCATTGGGAAAATGACTCATTTTATGACTATTAAGTCATCACATGTTTTCATTGGGAAAACGACTCATTTTATGACTATGAAATCGTCACATGTTTTCAAGGAAAACGTTTTTATACTATGCCCATGTACACGATAACAATGTTTTCAAGGAAAAGCACTTTACATTATAACGATCAAATCTGTGAACTCACCAACCTTTGTGTTGACACTTTTAAGTATGTTTTTCAGGTAACACATAACAATGGCATGGTTGGAATAGGTTAGCCATTTGGATTAAACCCTAGAAGTCGAAGAAGCAAGATCGTCAAACCTTAATATGGTTTTGACCCATATGGTTCTAGGACATTGTATTAGCTTAATTTAGTATTTGTAATGATGTTCAATGTATAAACAAGTCTTTACTTTAGCTTCTGTTGTTGTGTAACACTACCAATCGTTGCAACCTTGATTTATTTATTTATTTAATAAGTGAATAAATTTGGGGGTTTGACAGTTTAGTCTCGTGAGGGCTTCTAGAGAACACACCCATAATGTTCATTTAATCTAGATACAAAAAGTAAAGCTTAGGTTGCCTCCTAAGAGCGCCAAGTTCAACGTCTTCAGCCAGACGCGGTATACCTTACTCGAGTTATGGTGGTCGGAATGCAAATTCCCTTTCAAATGCTGCACCTACCCGGTGATACTCTTGACCATGCAATTCCGTACCTCGCATATGTTGCACATCACTATATTCTTCATCTTTCATCCCCCAGGATTCACTGACCTCATATGCTCGCCTCATGAACTCTAGAGGTTTCTTTGATCTTGCTGATGATCCTGAGTTTGTGTTGTGATGATTACTTGCCCTCTTTGCCTGTTGGTGATCAGGTGGCTTTCCCCTTTGTAGTCTATCATCCACACACTTATGGGTTACTGCATCTGCCCTTTCCGTTATCTCTCTATGTACTTCAGACCTGTCATCATTCACAACATTCTCATTTGTGCCTCCCTCATCCAATTGGATCGAGCTAGGCACTTGTTAGTTTTACCTGCTTTCAAACATTTAACCTTAGAAAAATAAGTAAACAAGTTTGTAATCATATCTAGGTTAAGCTCACGGTTACCAAACGTCATGCTTACTGTGTTACTGCGACAGTTGATCTGATCATTAGCAGTCGCCAAGAATGGTCTTCCCAGCAAAACTCTTGATTGCTCTTTCTTCTGGCTGGGTGCATATTCAATCACTAAAAAGTCTTCAGGGTAGTAGAAATCCTAGAACTTTACAGCTACACCCCTCAACATCCCCCGTGAACGTTTCCGTGTCAAATCAGCTAACATCATGGTAGTGTCAACTTGCTGGAGAGGACCGAGGTCCGACTGATCATATAAGCTTCCTGGAAGGATGATGAGAGTTGCTCCATAATCTTGGAGTGCTTGAGTTACTTTTATTCCCCCAACTTCAATCGGAATAAGAGGTGCTCTTTGCTCATTTTCTTCTTCCGAGTCACCCTCTTCACTGTCTTGGCAAATACTAACCGCACCGACATATGCATTACTTGAACTCGACCCTTGATGTTGAGGATTGGTCTGAGTATTACTTGGTAGTTTGCCCGGGTCTCTTCTCACAAACCTTCAGCCAATTGACCCACTTGCTTCAATAGGGCGTTCACTATCTTATCCCGAACCTCATTATCCTTTTTCAACTCTTTGATAACATCCATGAGGGCATTAAATTGGGCACCCCATTGATTACCACTCTATTGATCTTGTGGTTGGTAGTTCCTTGGGTAACTTTGCTGGTACCTCCTTGATTCCTCTGGTACCACCTTGATTGTAGTTTTGTTGGCGATTTTGAAATTGTTGTTGTTGTTGTGGTTGTCCTCCACCCTGCACATTAGCACCCTAAAAGTTATGATTCATTTGATTAGATGCATTACCATACCTGAGTAAAGGGTGATTTCTGGGTCCTGGATGATAGTGTGTAGCAGTGGCCTTGTCTCCTCCAAGTTGATTCACTTCTTCAGGCTTTGTTTGCTCTCTTTGGCAGTTTGCTAACACTTGCCCCAACTCTTCACATCCGTCACATATCGGATAAGATTGGTTGCCACCTCTTTACCACTCGGCTTACCAAGACGTTCCATTTGAATCTCCATGGCATCCAACGACTTTTGCATCTCATAATCAACCGACTTCACTGATGAAGTTGACTTTCCCCTCCTGCTTGCATTAGCCTGATATCACCGCCATTCTCTCAAGTATGTCCCAATCCTCATCAACATGGTTATAGAAAAATGATCCATTACTGGTAGAGTTAACATCTCTGACATCCTCAGGCAGAATGCCATCAAAGAATGCCTGGATCAATTCCCACTTCTCTATACCATGGTGTGGGCAATTCCTCAATAATTCTTTAAACCTCTTGAAAGCTTCATAGAATGGCTCCCTTGACTGTTTCCTGAAATCTCTGATTGCAGCTCTGGCCTCATTAGTCTTGTGTGGTGGGAAGTACTCATCCAAGAACTGTTGTTGACGCTATGCCCAAGTAGTAATACTAGCAGACGGTAGAGAAAGGAACCATTCTTTGGCACGGTCCTTTAGTGAAAATTGGAAGAGTACCAACTTCACCTCGTCTGTAGTAAACCCCTGACCATCTATGGTTCCATATGTGGCCTCATACTCTGATAAGTGCGTGTAGGGATCCTTAGTACCTCTCCCAAAGAAGTGTGGGAGGATCCCTAGACATCCCGGTCTGTTCTCAATGCGTTCCCCCTACGAACTGGTGGAATTACGGGGGAAGCGTTTAGCGCTAAAGTAGGGCGAAAGTGACTGTCTACCCCCTGTTCTTGTCTTGGCACGTTTCTGTTCCTAGGCAGGTCCTCTTGAGGATTTGGTCTGTTCACTTGAGGTTGCCTGTACATGTTCTCTTAGTCAAAATTACCTTGATTTCTCGATTGATACCCATAGTCGGCCCTTGGTGGTGGTTGTACCCAATTGTTCACCCTATTTATTTCTTGAATTATGGTGTGGTGGTTTAGGTCATACCATGCTTCATCTTCATCCCAGTTCTCATGCTGAGAACTGTGTTCTGGCCCATAAGTTTGTCCTGTTGACAAATGCCCATCATCCTCAAAATCTTAGTAACTTGGGTAGCTATTATATGGTTAGTTGTTATGGAATGGTAGTGGTGGTGGTTGATTTTGTGGTTGATGTTGTGGTTATTCGGGTGGTTGTTGATTTTGTAACACCGGATAATTCCTAAGGGCCAAAAGTATCAAAAATATAAAGTTCAGAGGTTGAACTTTAAATCTCCAGAAGATAAAGGACTGGAAGTGAAAAATCCAAAAATAGAAGGGGTAGCGGACCGCTAACCTAACCCTTAGCGGTCCGCTACATGCGGGCTACGGAAAGGCTCGGGTGATGACACGTGCCCCTGTGACTTGCCGGTCGAATTTCGACGTGTGGAAGGGTGGCGGACCGCCAGCCTTAACCATAACGGTCCGCTACGTATGCACCAAGCCAAATAAACCGCCTCATTGGGTGGCGGACCGACACAGCTTTGTGTAGCGGTCCGCTACGGGTCCAAATGTCACCCTATAAATAGTTGATCGATCCCAACCACTTTTGCACACACAAATACACTTCTAACACACACACATAAGCTGCTAACTCGATTCTCAAGGTTCTGGTCCGCTCCTGAGGGTCCGGTTTCTCTCTATTCATGTGAAAACTGCCATAGATAGCACCGAGGTAAGGTTTCTGAACACCCTGAGGTTTCTTTGTATAAACCTAAGATGGGGATGTTAATTATGATAATGTGGGTTATGATCTAGGGTTCTGTTGAAGTATTGATTGTGATATTCGATACAGAAGCAGGTTCTGTTTGAGGTGAGTTCCTCTAAACTGTGTGCTATGAAATGTTTTGTAAATGATTTTGTATCTGAGATCCCAACACTATCTACGCATATATCCTATAATAAGTACTTATTATGGCCATTGATTGATGGGGACCCAGGGACAAGATTGATCCTCTTGTTTTAGTTCTTGTATGTATGGGACCAGCAAGCCGGGAGGGTTCCTGTATATATGTATAATGTAGACCCGGGAATCTAAGGGCGATTCTGGGTGATGGGTTGGAGAGGATGGTTGTAAGACCCATGCGGAGCCTTCATCCTTGATCGGGGATACACATAAAGATGATTTTGTTTATGAACTCGCCAGCATAAGCTGATCCAAAATGTTTTTAAATGTTTTTTAGCACAGGTGAACCCTAGCTAGTAGATGGCATTCAAGGAGGTGTATAAAGGTTGGACTTAGGGATGACTGATGGCAGGTTACTGGGTGACCATTGTTGAAGCAATTCTTGTGACAATCACTCTGAAGCTGTTTACTCTAAAGCTGTTTAGACATCTCTAGAGCTGTTGTTAAGGGGGAGTTTGTTGAAGCAATTCTTGTGACAAGCACTCTGAAGATTGTTTTTTACTTATGTATTGTCCTTATGTATTTGTATTTGTATATAAGCATTTATATGTATTGGTTTATCGAGTTGTATTCATGTTAGTAGGTACTTGTTGTATTCGTCTTTGTTAAGTGTTGTGCGCACTTAACAAGTGCGCAGGTTTCTCAACTTGCGTACTTAGCAAGTACGCAAGAACATTGTCTGCGTACTTGCTAAGTACGCAGGAACAAAGCCCTGCGCACTTAACAAGTGCGTAGAGATCAGGTTTTGTATAAACAGAATAGGTTGACAGAATGTAAGTACGCAGACATTTGCACTCAGTATTTTCTCTCTTTAACCGTTCGAGTTTATAATAGAAGGAACTTTAAAGTGATTTTGTTGTTCGGTTTACTTTGTGTTGTTTGATTCTCCACCTAGTCATGGGTATTCCGCACCCGGTCCGACTAGTCACGAACCCACACGTAACGATCCGTGGCACCCGGGGACCTACAAGTGGTATCAGAGCTTAGCTCTTGATTTTGAGTGTTGTGAGTGTGTTAGGAGTGTCTTCTACACATCCTGCAGAGTTTTTGCAAGAAAAATTGGGTTTTTTTTTTATTTTTGTAATAAATTAGGGGTAGCTCTTGAGCACTAATTTAGAAGAAAAAATCACTCAAAAACATACCTTTGTTGTGTATTTGAGTGTTTTGAGCATCAAAGGTTGGTTAGAAACGAGTTTCTGACCCTTTGGCTCATTTTGTTTGGTCATATTTTTGATTTCTGCCATCTTCAGTGAGTTTCTAGTGACCGGAAAAGGTTGGTGAGAGTTGGTGAAAAGGTGACCTGCGTACTTACATTATTTGGCAAAAAGTACAGTCTTGTTGCGTACTTACCAAGTACGCAAAACCGTAGTTGCTATGTACTTACTTAATCTCCTGCGTACTTATCATTTACTCCTGCGTACTTACCAAGTACGCAAGAGCAAATCCTAAATACGCAAGACTAGGTTGTTAAGTGCGCAAGGCCAGAGACAAGTGCGCAAGTTTCTTTGACTTTTCTGAAATTTGACTAAGTGTTCACCATGTCAAATCTTCAGAACCTCGGTAACCTTCTGAACTATGACAATGAGATCGAAACCCCACAAAAACCCCCAAAGCTGCTTAATGTAAATGATTATTCAAACTGGAAAGCGCGCATTGAACATTATATTTCTTATACTGATTCTTCGTTATGGATACCCATTTTAGAGGGCTATAAGCATCCCACATACACTTACCTTGATGAGGAAGTTCCCAAGTCTATCTCTAAACTTGATGAAGAAGAAAAGAAAGTTTATGATAGAGAGAAGAAGGCACACGGATCTATCACTATGGCCTTAACCAGGGCGTTACAGAAAAGATTCGAAGGTAACAGTGACATCAAGAACAGTAAATGGGATCTACTCAGGAAGCAGTATGAATGCTTTAGATATCTGGAGAATGAATCCATAGATGAACTCATCTCTATATTCTATCATTTGCAGACTGAGTAGAAAGCTTTTGACCTCATCTATCCAAATGAGGAATTAGTTGAAAATTTTCTGGACGCTTTGCCTCCCAAATTTGAGATGTATACTACCTTGATGAGAGAGAATTCTAAGTTTTATGAGATGACAATTGATGAGGCAATTGGAAAGGTTCAAGCACATGACATGAACCTAAAAAGAAAGGAGAACTCAGGAAGACCTCAAATACAAGACCCTTCTATGTATTATGGGACGTCTTCTACAACCAAGTCTTCAGTCTCTAGAATTGCCATTTTCTCAGGAAACTCTCATGAGGAAGAAACTTCAAAGGCTTGTGGTAGTAATGCGTGCTATGCAGCATCTAGCTCTGGATCTCATCACCAGAACTCCTCAAGAAATCCTTCTCCCACATCTTCAGCTAACCAATCAGCAATAGCCAAGATAGCTGAAGATCATGTGGCTTTATTCTCATCATGTATGCTTGCCTATGAGAACTTCATTGGCGGTAAGCTAACGAATCATGAAACCATCGAAGAAGACTTTAATCAGGTGGATCCGGATGATATGGAGGATATGGATATTCAATGGAATATGGCCATGATCTTGAGGAGGGTGAAGCGTTTCCTGAACAGAACTGGCCGAAAGTTCATTGGTGGCCATTCTAATGCCAAGGTTGGTTTTGACAAATCCAAGGCCAAGTGCTACAAGTGTCTAAACTTTGGACACTTTGCTCGTGAATGTCAGAAGGACAAAGCGCCTGCCTCTGGAGATGATGGAAGCTGAGGAAAGGGAAGCTTCTGTAGCTGATCCAGAAGAGTCTACAACTGTTGTTGCCCTCATGGCTATTGGAGAGGCATCCTGTTCATCAAATGAGATAGATTCTAATCCTTTTGCTGTCATTTCGTGTTCCAAATTTCTAAGCTTAAAGGTTGAAAATTCTAAGCTTCAAGACAAAGTCGAACCCCTTCGTATCGCAGCGTTAAGCTACAAGGAAAACGAAAAACGTTACAAAGATTCAATTGAAACGTTGAAGAAAGAAAAACATGATTATTCATTTAAAATCAGCGATCAACAGTTTCATTTGGATGTTGCGTACAAAGGGTTGGAGAAAACGAACAATGAGATCAACAAGCTGCAAAATGAGATCTTGCAGTTGAAAGGCAATATTGAGAAGTTGAAAAATTCTCGTTTTGTGGTGGAACACTACGAGTCTGTAGTGAGGCAAGTGAATGGCTTAGGGCTGGGTACTAATGTCATTCCTCCACCAGTTAGCGGGAAATTTGTCAACGTCTTAATTGACATTGATTTATCTTGCCTTGATGAGTCCTCTAGTCAGGATGATTCCTCTAACAAGGATGATTCCTCAAGTAAGGTTGACTCTGCATCTAATGAAGAGTTCTTTACTGCTTCTGATGATGGGTCTGAGAACACCTGCCCTGAAGAAGTAGTCTCTGAGGAGTTGTTAAGTGAACAGAAAGTTAAGAAAAACATCATCACTAATAGTGATAATTGTATTTTGACTGAACCCGATATCATTGAATCTAATGAGAAATTGAAAGTAATGCTTTATGGAGGATATAAAAACATTAATCAAGTTAAGAAATAAGTTTTTTCAGCTCATTTTGGGCTTGGTTATCAAGAAGATTTGCAAAAATTTTATACTCCCAAATGCCAATCATCATCGGGTCAAACCAATGTTCACCAAAAAACTTCTCCTGCTCATCATGCTGAGTCACCTAATGCCAGATCAAATGAGCCTTACAGGAGGACTTACAGAGAAAAGAGAACTTGCTTTCACTGTGGTTTGGTTGGTCACATTCTTGTGAACTGTCCTACTAAGAACCAAGGGAAACGGCCAATTGTTTCACAACCGGCTGTTATCCCTAAGTCACCACTAGTGAAGCATTCCAAAAGTCCAAAAGTAAATGTGGTGAAACCACCAGTAATACCTATGGTAAAGCTAAAGATTTCCTCCGAGGCTAAACCATTTGTTTCAAAAAGGGGAAAGCTACCAGCTAAACCTAGTGTATCTACCTCTGGTAGTACACAAACTGGTATGAAACCTGTGGTGAAACTCTCTAAGCCACAGAGGAGAAGAAGGAACAAGAAATTGAGAAAGCTAGAATAGCTGACTAAAATTCAATCAGGTGAAACTTCCACTAGTTCACCTGTTGCTGTTGAATCTAAGTCTACTGTTCCTGTTAAGAAAAAAAAGAGATCTTGGAATAACAAATCCAAATGTTCTTAATCTCCTGATCCTAAATCTTCTAAAAATTCATCCATTTTTAACAGTCATGATTGTGAATTAATTGAGGTTGTTTATTTTGAGAAAGACGGATGACCCAAGACCACTATGGCTTGGGTCTCCAAATCTAATTAATTCTTTTTGTGACTTGTGTAGGGAAATCCGATGGGTACTATCTCTAATCATTGGTATGTAGATAGTGGATGCTCCCGGCACATGACAGATAACATGGCCTTGCTTCAAGATGTGAAACCATTCAGAGGAGGCTATGTGTCCTTTTCTGGAGAGAAAGGCGGTAGTATCACGTGTCAAGGCATGGTTTCAAATGGTTGTGTCAGCTTTGACAATGTCAACTACTGCGAGCAGCTGAAGCATAACTTGTTGGGTGTCTCCCAAATGTGTGACAAGGAGTACTCAGTGATGTTTGACAAGACTGAATACTTGATACTCAAACCTGGTTTTGATGTTCCTGAATACTGGATACTGATGAGAGCGCCAAGGACAAACGACACCTATCAGATTGATATGAGCGTGGTAACAACCACCTCATCAATTGCTACTAGTTTGCTTAGCTTGACTCTATCTTGTGGCATAGGAAACTCGGACACATTTCTTATCGTAAAATGAATCATCTTGTCCAAAACAGTTTGGTAACCGGTGTTCCTAAGCTGAGATTTACCATTGCAGATGACTGTATGCCTTGTAAAAAGGGCAAATAGCAAGGGAAGTCTCACAAGCCCAAGCTCCAAAACTCCATCGATACCCCTTTGGAGCTATTACATATGGATCTGTTTGGCCTCATAAGTATCAGGAGTATTGGAGGTAAGTCATTCTGTCTGGTTGTAACTGATGATTTCTCACGTTTCTCTTGGGTGCATTGTTTAGGTACGAAGGACGAAACTGCTGATATTCTTCAATATCTGATCAAGAGCTTGGAATCTCTTTGAAAGTTGAAGGTTAGAATAATAAGGAGTGACAACGGAACTGAATTCAAGAATAATTTGATGGAACTTTTCTGTCTCAAGAAGGGGATCCATCACGAATTTAGTGCCCCGTACACACCTCAGCAGAATCTAGTCGCAGAACGAAAGAACAGAACCTTTAGTGAGACTGCAAGGACAATGCTGTCAGATGCAAAGCTTCCTGTCACTTTCTGGGCAGAAGCAGTTAATACATCTTGTCACGTCTTGAACAGAGTTCTAGTTGTGAAGAGGTACAACAAGACTTGTTATGAGTTGATCAACAATCGACCTCCCAATCTTGACTATCTAGTTCCTTTTGGTAGTCCCTGTTCCTTATTGCTACAATACAAAGACCGCAAGTCTAAGTTTCATGCAAAAGCGGTGGAAGGCATATTCTTAGGATATGTTGCCAACTCGCCTTGCAAGAGATTGTACAATATAGGAACTCGTACTATCGAGGAGTGCTTTGAAATGGATTGTAGTAAACACATCTTTTCACTAGAACCAACTGGTCCAACTTGGGGTTTTGATTATGATGCACTATTCAAATCTTTCAATCTTCCTGGTTTGTCTGCAAATGATGCCGCAAATGTATATGAATTATTTGGTGGTAGTGATGACTCCAGTGTCTCAACACGTGCTACTGTACCGATTGTAACTCCTGATTCCTATGCTGCATCTACATCTGGAACTCATAATGGTGATAACAGTGAAGATGTTCATGTTGACGAAAATGACGCTCAAGCTAATCCTAACACTCGTGTAGGAAATGAAGCTCCAACTGATCCAATCAACATTGAATCTTCTTCTTCTAGAACACAGGATATGGGGGAGTTAAGCACGAACCTCAATTCAGAAATTCAGGAACCAAATATACCAGAGATGAGAGTGCATAAGAATCATCCAATTGACAACATTATTGGTGATCCTCATGCTGGTGTTCAAACTCGTCATCGAACCAATGCTGAGAACACGAGTCTCTACTCTGAGATACTTGACACTGGTGTCATGGAAACATGTATGCATGCTACATTCGTGTCCCAGTTAGAGCCAAAGAATATGAAAAAGGCTCTCGCTGGCAACTGCTGGATTGAGGCAATGCAAGACGAACTGTCTCAATTCCAAAATTTGCATGTGTGGGATTTGGTTGACATGCCAAGGGGAGTACAACCAATTGGCACCAGATGGGTGTTCAAATGCAAGATGGATGATCGTCCTGTTGTGGTGAAGAACAAAGCAAGGTTGGTTGTTTAGGGTTTTTATCAACAAGAGGGCTTGGATTACACAGAAGTATATGCCCCAGTTGCTAGACTTGAGGCCATTCGACTGTTTCTGGCTTATGCCTCATATGTTGGCTTCAAGGTCTATCAACTTGATGTGAAAAGTGTTTTCCTTTATGGAAAAGATCATGAAGAGGTATATGTCACTCATCCTCCTGGCTTTGAAGATCCGCATAATATCAATAAAGTGTATAAGCTCGACAAAGCACTTTATGGTCTTCATCAAGCACAACGGGCATGGTATAAGACATTATCTAAACATCTACTGTCTAATGGTTTTGACCGTGGACAAATTGACTCGACCCTCTTCATACGAAAAGCAGGAGGTGATATTCTTCTTGTACAAGTGTATGTCGATGACATTATCTTTGGGTCTACAAATGAAGAGATGTGTAGGGAATTCGAACAGGTGATGAAGTCTAATTTTGAAATGAGTAACATGGGTGAATTATCATTCTTCTTGGGTCTTCAAGTCAGTCAAAAAGAGGATGACATTTATCTGCATCAAGCCAAGTATGTGCAGGACATCTTGTCAAAATACAAGATGAATGATAGCAGTACTTATGGCACACCTATCCCCGTCAATCATAGTCTGCATCCTGACAAAGATGGAAAGGATGTGGATTGCAAACTGTACTGTGGGATGATCGGATCTCTTATGTATCTCACAGCTTCAAGGCCAGATATAATGTTAGTTGTATGCTTATGCTCAAGGTTTCAGTCACAACCGAAGGAGTCTCATATGATAGCTGTAAAGAGGATTTTCAGATATCTGAAAGAGAAACCCCGATTGGGACTTTAGTACTCTAAGCAGCAGTCATTTGACTTCAAAGCCTACACTGATTCAGACTATGGCGGTTGTAACCTTGATAGAAAGTCAACTTCTGGTGGATGTCAATTCTTAGGAGACAGACTGGTTTCCTGGCAGTGTAAGAAGCAGTCAACGGTTTCTGTCTCAACATGTGAAGCAGAATACATTGATGCAGCTAGCGGTTGTTCTCAGATATTGTGGATTCAGCAGCAATTGAGAGACTACGGCTTGAACTTCACTGGAACTCCTCTGTTCATTGACAACAATGCCACCACGTCCATCATAAATAACCCGGTGAAACATTCCAAAACTAAACATATTGAAATTCACCTTCATTTCATCCGTGATTGTGCTGAAAAGCATCTCATTGAACTTGTAAAGGTTCACACGGATGACAACTTTGCTGACCTTTTCACTAAGGCATTTGATCGATCCCGTTTTGAGCATCTTGTCAACTTGATAGGAATGTTCAATCCAGAGTGAAAACTTGTTTTTCTTAAATCAATTCAATTCATGAAAGTTAAATTTTATTTATTTTAAGATTTCTGTATAGTTCATTTAATTTTCAAATGTTTTACAAAAAATCAAACAAAATAGAAAATGGAGAAAATTTTAAAGTAATCTTGAGAAAAGAGGAAATGATTATACATCAGAAATGATCTAAACGCCATAGACTGCTCATATGGGAAATGATTGCGTCATGCTTCCTTGATTGTTTAAACTGTTATGTTTTTAATCTGCTTATTTATAAATAATTTGAATTGTCAGTAGGCTGTAGGCATCTTTGAATCATTAGTAGTGTGGAAACTAAATCTATACTACAACTGTGATTTGAACCCATGTATGCATGTGTGAGTGTGTAAAAGAAAACAAAAAGATCATTATCAGATAGAGGATGTAAGATTTTAGAAAATATTTTCTTAAGAGACCAGTTTCGGGTTATGTCTTTAGCACAATTACTGCGGTTCATCTCACTGCCCATACTCACAAGTATGTAATGAGAGATTGAATCAAGACATGTCTTTACATCAACCGTTGAGCATGTATTCACCCTTGAATCATAACTGATTCAATGAAATCAAATCCAGATAAAAGTTGGATCACCTTACCTAAATCCTCAGACTCCATATCTATTAACCTGAATCATCATATGATATTCATATAAGAAAATCCAATCAAACCAAGACAATTGAATCACTCGATTCTGAATCTTATGATTCTTGATAATCCTTATGGATTCTGCTTGATTTTTTCTGTGCTAAACGATGTAACTTCATTCTGGAGATTTGGAAAATCTTTGTGAAAATCTTAGATGCCTTGAGATAGTGCAATTTACATTGCTGTAGCATATCAGTGGGGTACACGTTGTATATCCTTAAATCTAATACCTTAACACACAAGAACGTGATACAAAAATGCTTATGGTTTCAAATCTTATAATATTGCCAACTTGAATTACTTGTTTATGTGCTTATTACGTATGAATAAATTGTGATTCATGACATGATCCCAAATTCTGTGACGTTTATCTTGTATCATTTTTGCTATAGTTTAGCCTGATATGATCCTCTACTCGTGTCTTTGAACAAAAATAGTGTGTGTATATACTTGTATATTTCTATTTAGAAAAGATCAAAAAGATTCTAAGTTTGTGTACAGTTCATTTTAATCAGAAAAACCAAAAATATTTGTGTTTAACCTTCTTGAATTGACTTTGAATCCTCTTGATTGAATGTGCTTATCTTGTTTGTTATTTGACTTGAAAATTGACTTCACATAAGTCTCTGCGTACTTAACATGTACGCAAGACTTAAGTCATGCGTACTTAGTAAGTACGCAGGAGTTAAGTCCTGCGCACTAAATAAGTACGCACGACTGTTGTGATCCGGGTATATAAACTGGTGTTAGAATTTTTTATCTAAGTTTCATCTCATTCAATCGTTTTAACACTGTTTGCATCTTTTGCTCGATCTCACTCAAAAATTTCGTGTGTTTCTAATCCATTTTTTCATCCCGATCATAGTTTCATCTTCACCTTACTAACATTTGGTGAGAATCTTGGTCTATTTCATCCGCAAAATCTCTTGTTGAGGGCCGATTTCTTGATTTTCGAGATTAGGGTTTTGATGTTGAAATTTAAACTTGTTTTGGGTGTTGTTTAAGTGAAATTAAGCCCTAAAACTAGTTTATGTTCATCAATCGAAGTTCTAGCATGCTAAATTCCTCCTTAACTGCTCTTGATTTTGGGTTTGACCCCTTTGTGTCCGTAGTTTTGCGTCGGACCGAGGTTAGGTCAAAATGACCTGGTTTTTTCTTTGCATTGGTGTTGGTTTTGGTCCCATAAATCTTAAACAGGTTTTTCGACAATGTGGTGACCGATATAATCATCTAAAACTTTGACTCTCTTGATCTTGGATTTTGTAAAAGTTCTTAGTGTTAGTTCCTGCGCACTTAGTAAATACGCAAGATCTAGCTCCTGCGTACTTACTAATTACGCAAGAAAAACTTACTGCGTATTTGTTAAATACACAGGAAGGGCCACTAAGAATTTTTCCTAAGTCTGAAATTGAGTTCATAGTGCATGTGCTATACCATGTCATGCTTGTTCTATTCCAATTATTCGGTTTGATCTAATGTTGTTTCTCTTATGTTCTTACAGAAATGACTAGTGATGGAGGTGATGAAGAAGAAAGAGAAGATGATGCTGAAGAGTCATATTCTGAGGCTACTGAATCTGATTCATCTGACTCTGATGATGCACTAGACCAATCACACCCACGGAGAATGGCGAAGGTTACCCTTCCCGAGCCATCCTCCAAAAGACAAAGACGAAATAATTTAGACAATAAGTATGTTGCTGAACATGAGACTGAGAGCGCGTTAGCCATGCTGGCGTCGGTTTCACGGAGCTCAAATTTGACATAGTCGTCTTTGAGCTCACGGCTTTTGAATTTGGGGAACCTCTGGTCACGGAGCTCAAATTTGACATAGTCGTCCTTGAGCTCACGGATTTTGACCTTGGGGAACCTCTACTACGACGTTGTTAGAAAAATACTACTTGCATACAGATGATAGAGACTGAAGACAACTCCATAGCTGCTGTCAAGGGGGAGTTTGTTGAAGCAATTCTTGTGACAATCACTCTGAAGATTGTTTTTACTTATGTATTGTCCTTATTTATTTGTATTTGTATATCAGCATTTGTATGTATTGGATTATCGAGTTGTAATCATGTTCGTAGGTACTTGTTGTTGTATTCGTCTTTGTTAAGTGTTGTGCGCACTTAACAAGTGCGCAGGTTTCTCAACCTGCGTACTTAGCAAGTACGCAAGAACATTGCCTGCGTACTTGCTAAGTACACAGGAACATAGCCCTACGCACTTAACTAGTGTGCAGATATCAGGTTTTGTATAAATAAAATAGGTTGACAGAATGTAAGTACGCAGACATTTGTACTCAGTATTTTCTCTCTGTAACCGATCGAGTTTATAATAGAAGGAACTTTAAAGTGATTTCTTTTTCGGTTTACTTTGTGTTGTTTGATTCTCCACCTAGTCACGGGCATTCCGCACCCGGTCCGACTAGTCACGCACCCACACGTAACGATCCGAGACACCCGGGGACCTACAACCATAAGGCCTAAGTGATTGGCATGACTCTTCATGAGCTATAAGTCCAGAGTTTGATTGTATTATGTTTTGCCAGTCAGTCCCCATTGTACACTCTTTATGTTATGAAATGAAATAAGTTATGTTGTTAAGTCTTCCGCTGTGTGTTTTGATTATCAACGTCACTATAACTAGAAGGCGACCTTCAACCGGTATGTAGTTATCTGGCAAACGGAATGATTTGTATAGGAAAGAGCGGTGTATAAATCTCTCCTAGACCCGTCGCTCTTGTGACATCCGGAAATTTTTTTTTACTATTTTAATTTTCGGGATGGAAGTTCTTCCAACTAGGGGATGATGTGACAATCCGAACTTTCCAGGTTAACTCTGTTAGTCAAATTCAGGTAGATCCAAACTCAGTTAACTCAATTCTAAAACCAAAGGATCATTTATGTCAAATCTGAAGTTGCAAGGGCTGATTTTGTAAATAACCAAAAACCCTAATAGGCACGATCGCGCCATGCTTTGGCACGGTCTCACCTCTTGCCCAGTTGAAATGTAAACACAGTTTTAAATCGCAAATTCGTTCGAATATCAAGTTTATAACATATAAGTTCTAATGGCGATAATCATTGAGCCATTATCTCACGCTTTAACACTCGTAATGATCAAATTAAACTCCATTATGGTCTTCAATCCCGTAACCGACGACAACATCACCATTTCAATCAAATTCGCGTCAAACCGATCATTTGCACTGAAATCGACCACCTACACACCTCTATCGCACCTCTCAGAAGCTCTTGCACGCATCAATTTGGCCAGAATCGTAGCAGAAATCTCCGA
This sequence comes from Smallanthus sonchifolius, assembly GCA_023525975.1. Classification (NCBI taxonomy): domain Eukaryota; kingdom Viridiplantae; phylum Streptophyta; class Magnoliopsida; order Asterales; family Asteraceae; genus Smallanthus; species Smallanthus sonchifolius. The sequence continues at coordinate 25,039,818 of CM042044.1, read as the reverse complement.
AGATCGAACGAGTTACAGTCGGCACTTATTCTACTCGTTCATCATCGATTCGAATCCTATTCTGGTAATACTTTACTCCTGTAGCTTCGTTTTTGACTCCTAGAACAAAAGTCCAAAGCCAATTCGGGTTTATATCATCGAATTGGTCATATACCGAATCTAGGGTTCATCGTTTAAACGGTTTAATCAAACTCAACCCTAGACTCAACCCTAGACTCAACCTCAGTGCAAATAAACTACAAGGATAGTTTCGTGATCATCCGTTCTATAAAAGCCCTATGATTTCAACAGTTAATCTTATTGAATTCAACCGATTTAATTCGGTGTTCATAAACTAGAGTTTTGGTTTTCAAACCAGGAATTAAACGATCTAAAACTCGGTGTTTTTGCAATTAAAACCACCCTATGATTCGCATGCTACTGTTAAACAGAACCCCCATATCCTTTTGGTCAATCGCGATCGAAATCAAACGGATTTGGACTTATTGGCTTATTTTGGTAAACTCTGTGACTGTTTATCCAGGAGACACGGTCGTGACAAGCCCTGGCATGGTCGTGCCTCGTACTCTGACCTGGTCGTGCCTCGTGCTCAGACTTGGTCGTGCCTCGTGCTCAGACTTGGTCGTGCCTCAAAACCCTAGACACGGTCGTGCCAGACTCAGACACGGTCATGCCTAGTGATCAGTTTTGTTCTGTCTAATGTTTGATCAACACGGTCGCGCCCTTGACCAGCAAAGTCGCGCCTGTGATCCTAACACGTTCGTGCCTTGCCTTAGGCGCGGTCGTGTGCGAGTAAACCTTTTGTCAGAATGTGTGATTATTATTTCAAAACAATAATTATTATATTATATTAATATGTTTTAAACCGGAAAACCACCCGTAGGCTTGGGTTTAGTCTTGTAACTCGTATTCGTTATTTAAACCTCGTTTATAAAATAATATATTACGTTTAACCCTTAGTCTCAATTAAAAACGATAAATATTTTTATATTATTATTGTTTCGTTTATAAACTTCGTGTAACATTTTAAACTAATAAATAATGTAATTATCTATATTATTTACACTCGTTTATATACTCGGATAAAATAATAGTTTTATTATTTTTGACACGCAATTGTTTATTATAATATTTTATTAAATCTAAAAATAATATATATTATATATCTTTCTTAGGCCATTAGTTTAATGGTGCAGCGTGCGAATATACTTTATATTACTTTTGTCAATCTTCTCGTGACGTATCTATCCTAAATATTTTGTTAAGAAATCCCCTTTTTACGTGTTTTCCTATTGGGGGAGAAACATGCATATACACAAACATCATTTTATTTGTTTTCCCGTTGGGGAGAAACATGCATACAAACAGTATTTTACTTGTTACCCGTTGGGAAGAAACATCCATACGAACAGACATCCGTTTACTTGTCTTCCCGCCGAGGAGAGACATACGCATGAACGGACATGGATCACATAGTATTTCATTACCACTTGTTTACCTAAGTGCAAACATAACATGCAAAGTCCTTACACACTCGGACCGTTAATATATGGAGTATAGAGAGGAAATTTGAGTAGTTCTACTAGGTTTGACAAACCCCACCCGGATTAGTCGCGCTAACTTGATTAGAGGTCTAACGGGTGTAAATTGTCCTAAACACTTACCATTGTTGATGTTAGCAATGGCGGAAGGCACCCAAACACAAACAGTCAGCTTCGGTTGCGAACGCTTAGAGTAACTTGTACATTGTATAGCTAGCAATATGTGTGACTTACGTATGTGGATCCTGCAAACACTCAAACAGTTTATTTACTTGTAAACATGTGAACTCACCAACCTTGTGTTGACACTTTTTCTTACATGTTTCTCAGGTCGCTAAGGCACAGGTTGCACACTTAGGACATGCATGGAGTCCTACTATCATTTCATCCTCATGCAAACATTTAAAACAAGTTACTTATTTTATTAAACTAAACTTGGCCGCGCTTGTTTTGCGCATTTATTTTCTTATTTAAACGCTTTCGCATTAACTCTGAACTTTTATGATATTTCATTTATGTCCCATATAGTGTCATTTGATGTAACTAATTATTGAGATCCTGGTTTGTCACACACCAAACGGTAAAACTCCGTTAGTGGAATTTGGGGGTGTGACATATCTGTTGGAGGTACTACTCTAGTGGATGACTATCATGTGTTACGGGTGTGACAAGTTGGTATCAGAGCCGCAGTTTAAGAGATTTAGATACTAATAGGAAAGTATAGTATCTAGACTTAAACTATGAGCTCTGAGAATAGCTGGAATGCCACAGGATATAAGTTGAGATGTTGGTTATCATTATGAATATAACAGGAGATGTCGATAAAACAGATATTAAGTACATTATTGGCCAAATGTCTTTAATTTCTGATTTTCTGGATCATAACCGATTATACGAATTCTGATATCATACATCTGTATGTATAGGTAAAAATGGTTGGACGAGGACGAGGAAGAGGAAGAGGTAGAGGAACAGGTCGAACTCCAGTTACTAGGAGCCGTAGGCAGGCTGAAATTAACACTGATACTAACGACAATCACGAATCAAATGAAAATAACAATAATAATGGTCCTCATACCGAAGAGGTAGTCATGTTTGAAACTCACTTCCAAAATGCTGTGGCAAGTGAAGTCACTAAGGCATTATGAAACACGTTACTTGGACTATTGGATGAAGTAATGTCAAGAAGAATGGGTACTGGCACGGCTGGAGGAGGAAACAACAACAACACTGGAACTGCAAATGGAAATGCCAATACTAGTTCTGTAATGAGAACTGAGAATCATGACGGATGCAGTTACAAATCCTTTGAAGGCTGCGAACCCAAGCCTTTTGATGGCAATAAGGGAGCTATTGATACTACTCAGTTGATCACAAAGACGGAAGCTGTGATTAAACTGAGTGAGTGTAGAAATGATCAGGCAATCAAGTATGATGCTAATTCATTGGAAACCACTGCTCTAGACTGGTGGGAATCTGTGAAGCAAGCCAAAGGGGAGCAAGCGGTGGAGAATATGAAATGGACCGAGTTCAAAGAACTAATTATGCAACGTTTTTGCCCTTAGAATGAACTTGATAAACTGGAGGAGGATTTTCAGCGTTTGGAGGCTGTAACTATGACGCATTAGGAGTATGCGACTAAGTTTGACGAGATGTCAAAACTGGTGCCACATCTGGTGAGACCCGAAACCCGAAGGATTAAGCACTTTATCAAAGGTTTACCTCTCAAGGTACGAACTTTGGTGAAAACCACTGCATCACAAACAATGGATTCAACCTTGGCATTGAGTTCCCAAGTTTATGATGATGTGGCGTGTTGGAACCTAGTAGTCCATAGAAATCAATTAGGTACAGAAATGTATAACTTCAGAGTTTTCGATCGAAAACACTTTTCGATCAGAAGTTTTCGATCGAAACCTGAAGAGTATAAATAGGTTGCTTTTGTAATGTCAAGTAAGAATTCTCATTTGTATCTTTTGCATTGTATTGAATAGAAATAATTGCAGAGAGAATTTCCATTGTTGTTTTGTTGTTTCATTCTGTAATTCACAAAGCTGATCAATGAAAATTATCATTTTAATTGTGCATCTCATGAGTTTGATTTCATCCTTTTATGTTCGTACTTGATTCGATCTTCTCGGTGTTGCTTGATTTCGTTATTCTAGAGATTGTTTGAAGAGTTTATTCTTGAATATCATCAGATCAGAGGGAACCACAAGTGGTATCAGAGCTGTTGGTTAAAGCTCTTGGTATTCAGGAAGTATTTTCATCAAAATTTGATCGAATTGGAGTAATTTGTGTGCCATTGTTATAGTTTTGAAGCCAAAATTGATGGAGATGAAGTTTACAACAGGTTTGGTGGCTTGATTTTTGATTCGGATCATCACAGAGAGTTCTTGGCCGATTCAAGTGTTCATCAATTGAATTACCCGAAAAGTTTGCTTGAAGGAGTCGAACTCTCTTTTCAACTGGAAAGTATATTGTATTCGATCGAAAAGTAGTGCCAAAAATTTCAAGGATAAAATTCATCTGTATTCGAAATCTTTGACTTTTCGACCGAAAAGTCTTGTCCGAAAAGAGTTTTCGATCAACCAGTTTTTCGACCAAAAAGTCCAAAGTTGGAAGTTTTTCAGATTTCGAGTAAGTTTCAAAGTACAAGTGTAGAATGGCTGGAAAGGTTTACGATACTGAGAGGGTTATTGGGAAGTCACCACCGATGCTGAAATCAATATCAGAATTTTCTAATAAGAAAATAATGATGAAGGCTTATTTCAAGTTTACTGAGCACACTTTATGGGAATCAATTGTGAAAGGTCCTCATATACCGAAGACTGCAAATGCTGATGGGTTAGTCCCAATTGAGATCCTGATCTATATTCAGAGGAAGACAAGAAGCTGATCGAGAAGGATAACAAAGCTTTGGGATCTATTATTCTAGCCCTTTCGACTGAATTGTATCTAAATTTTGAGCAACATGAGACAGCTCAGGGATTGTGGAATGCATTGTGTTTAAGATTTGAAGGAAATGCAGCTCTTCAGGAAAGTAGAACCGATCTTCTATTGAAGCAATGTAATATGTTTCGTTATAAGAAGAATGAGACTCTCGGTGAACAAGTGACCAGATTCACAACTATGGTCAACAGGCTGAGAAAAATGGGAGTGAAATTTGAAGAATATGATTTGGGGAAGAAGCTGTTGGACTCTTTACCATACTGCTGGAGCATACCATTTATGCTAATAAAGAACACAACTCCAGATCTGAAGAGTAAATCACGTGATGATATTATCTGTCTGCTTGAGTCATATGAGTTGGATGCAAAGAAAAGAAAGCTGAATAACCAAGATAAGCAAAACAGTTCAGGTTCAGCTAATGCATCTTTGTTTTTAGGAAGTAGTGAAGGAAGTAGTGCGTCCAAGTCTGATAAAAGCAAAGGTTGCTGTTAACATTCTTTTGGAGAGAAAGTCAAGTCTTCTGGTCAGAATCCTGAAGATCAGATTGCCCTGTGTGGAGTGTTCATGAGCAGTTACGATGCTTTGGTAATAGGAAAGCTTCAACCTGCTGTGCATGACGTAGAGGATCTTGTTCATATCAATCCTGGTGATTTAGAGTACATGGATTTGCAATTGAAGATGGCCATGATAGCTGTGAGAGCTAAAAAGTACCTTCAGAAGGTTGGGAAGGATAAGTTGTAGTTTGGGAAAAAGGTTGGTTTTGAAAAAGCTAAACTCAGATGCTACAATTGTCAACAGCTTGGTCACTTCGCTTGTGAGTGTACCAAAGACAAGAAAAAAAAGGTTGAGGGAAGCGGAGTTAAGCTTGTGGAGATGCTTGATGAAACTGACAAGTCAAAGAAGGCTCCAACTACACTTATGTCAAAACAACTCTGCAATTGTGAGTGGGAAGATGAAATGGAGGATGCTGAGGATGAACTTGATGAAGCCTTGATGGCTGAGATTGAAGTTTCAAAGAAACCCGCTGAAATTTCCAGCGTCTGTGCGCTTAAAACTGATGATAAGGGAAATGGAAAAGTTGTTGATTCTGATGAGACTTCGTCTGAGAGTGAGGTAATTTCTGATAATGAATCTGATATTTGTTCCTCTGTTTGTGTAGAAAGAATGCAGAATTATCATGCAGCAAACACTTTCTTACTTGCTGAAAATGATAAGCTGAAGAGGGTAAATAAAGAATTGAAACAAAATGAGGTTAATTTTACAAGAAAAATCATAGCACTTTTGAAAGATAATGTAACCTTTAAAGAATATCTAGATAAAAGGATGTTTTAATAAAAGATCTTTTAGAAAAACTTGTCACATCTGAAACAAAGTTAATAAAAGAACGGGTAATTGTTGCAAAGTGGAAGATGCAACAAAATGTCTTTGATGAGTGTGTGAGTAAACAGAGAACTATTTATATCAAAAATGGGTTAGGTTATAACAAAGTGCCTCATCCTGACAATTTTGTACCATTTCCTGAACCGCATGAATCAAATGAGTTGATAAATGTGGGTAATTCTAACTTTCATGATATGTATATAAGTGCAGATGTAGACACATGGTATGTTGATGATGATGTTGAACTTGATGGAGTGAAAAGTTTCTCTGCTTTATAGACAGTGAACTAGGGAATTCATAAGGGATTGCAAGCAATACTTAGATGTTGACTGTAATCTCAATAGATTTGTTTTAGTTAGTAGTAATGCTGATGTAAACAGTTACTCAGATTCTGATGTTTCGTATATTTCTACATGTTCTACTAATGTTTGTGATGATTCTGATTGTGTGTCTAAAGTTTCATCAACATCCACTTTCTTTGATAAAGTGGTACACACAGGTAGAGATTATGTTCCGCTCCATAAAGCCTCAAGTCTAGCTGGTGATATTGTCTTAGATGAGTTTGGAAATCCATTAATTCAAGAGTATGATTTGTCAAGTGAAAGGCCAAAGAAAAATGATTTCATAGCACCAGAGAATCATATTCTTACCAGTGAGCAAGAGAGTAATAAAGTTGTGAAAGTTAAAGTAAGTATACCAACAACTGTCTAAAGAAAGTCTTGGTGTGTCAAAGGCAAATCCATTGATGTCAAAGACAAGTTCATTAATGTCAAAGATAAGCTTGTTCATAGCAAAGGACACTTAAGAAAGAATGTTTGTGGATCAAAGAGTGAAGTAGGCTAGTGTTCAAAGTCAAGGTCAAAGTAAAATACTAAAAGCTACAATTGCTTTGTATGTGTTCAAGTTGGATATTTTGCGAGAAATTGCAAACATAACTCAAGAGAGTCAAGGTTCACAAAGAACAAAGAGAGAGTTAAGAGCAAAATCACAAAGCATTTCAGGAGAGCGTCTGAGAACGACAGTGTGTCTGAGTCCGGAGTGAAACAACGATACAGCCGTGCTTACTTGCTTTCTAGGAAATGTTATGATTTTTATTTAAATTCTTGCCGTGATTATGTGCTACCTAATTTTTTGGACACACGTGTCCCAAAAAGTTCAAAATATGTGAAGAAACCTAACCAACCAATCTATTTTGCTAAAGAAAAAATGAGTAAGAAATATGGGAAAAATATTGGTTGTTTTTGGAAAATTAAAATGAACAATCTTCACATATGGTTGGAACAAAGAATGATGTAAACTTGAAGGAATAAGTCGTTGTGACTAAGACTATAAAAAGTCAAAGTCAGCCTGGGTCAAAGATAATCTGAATACCTGTTTCTCATTGAGTTTGTCTTGAATGTGCAGAGTTTAACCGGGAGGACTATTAATAATGCTTGGCATGTTAATAGCGGTTGCCCAAGGCATATGACTGGACAAAGAGAGATTCTGGAAAATTTTTGATCTTTTGATGGTGGTTTTGTTGCTTTTGCTGGAGACGAAAAGGGAGGGAAAATTACTGGTCAGGGAACAGTGTCAAATGATCTTATCACGTTAGAGAAAGTTAATTTTGTGTCTCAGTTGGAATTTAATCTACTCAGTGTTTCTCAAGTGTGTGATAAAGACATACCAGTCCATTTTACAGCAAATGAAATGCTTATTCTTAAAGCATGGACTGGTTATTCCGGAAGATATGATTTTGATGCGTGCTCCAAGCAAATTCAACACATACATGGTTGACATGAATGATCATACTACACCAGTAAACGTTTCATGCTTGTTATCAAAAGCGACTGGTTTAGAATCTTATTTGTGGCATCGCCAAATGGGTCATGTAAATCTAAAAAACATGAATAACTTGGTTCATAAAGATTTGGTGCGAGGATTGCCCAAGAAAGAATTCATAAATGAAGAGAATTGTATGTCATGTGCAAAGGGAAAACAACACAAGAAGTCCCATCCAAGAAAAACCATAACAACTTTTACTAGACCTTTATTTCTGTTTCATATGGACTTGTTTGGTCCAGTTCGAGTTAAAAGCATTGCGAAGAAATCATATTGTCTTGCTATCACAAATGACTTTTCAAGATTTTCATGGGTGTTTTTCCTTGCAACAAAGGATGAGACACCTGAAACAATCATTGAATTTGTCAAAAGAATTGAAAACATTTGTGATAGCAAAGTATCAATCATTCATAGTGACAATGGAACAGAGTTTAAAAATCAATTGATAAATTCTTTTTGTGCATAAAAAGGAATAACACATCAGTATAGTGCTGCAAGAACACCACAACAGAATGGCGTGGCCGAAAGGAAGAACAGAACTTTGATAGAAGCTGCTCTAACAATGCTTGTAAATTCAATGTTGCCTATTATTTTCTAGGCTGAAGCAGTCAACACGGCATGTTATGTTTTGAATAGAGTTCTTATGGTGAAGCAACTTACAAAGACTTCCTATGAACTATTCTTTAAAAGAAAGTCTTATATAAAGTTCTTCAGAGCATTTGGGTGTTCTTGTACACTTTTAAACACACAAGATTCATTGCCAAAATTCACAGTTGTTGGTGATGAATTCTTCTTCCTGGGTTACTCTTCGTATCAGAAAGCTTACAGAGTATACAACAGGAGAACCAAAATTGTTCAAGAGTCTTACTATGTGGAGTGGCAAGAATTGAATACTCATCCAGATCAAAATGGACCTAACTGGTTCTTTGATGCTGAAGTAATTTTCAAGACTTTTGATCAGCAACTTCAAATAGATTCTGATGAAGCAAGTACTTCGGGTACTGTAACTGAGTCTCCTACAAGCAGTGATTAATCAGTTGAAAAATTTTTGGTTGGTCCACAGCATGTGATTGTTCAAAATGATATTTCTGACAATGTTACTTCATCAACTCAAACACAAGAAGATCATGTTGACAATTCAATCACTAATGTTGATTCTGAAGTACAAGAAGTTCCAAGTACTAATGATAAACCAACAGTTAGTGAAGTTCAGTTGGATTCTGTAATGATCATACTGAGGATGTAATTTAAACAAGTTCTTCAAGTGTTGAGGATTCAAGTGATCAGGTACCAGATTTGAATGTTTCAAATATGCCAGAATCTGTGGAAGTGGATACTATTCCAAATCATCGAATTCATTCTGCTCATCCAATTGAGAATATAATAGGATCTCTTGAGGATGGAGTTAAAACAAGAAGTCTAGCTGGAAACATTAATGTATGTTTGTACTCCTGCTTTTTATCCCAAGAAGAACCAAAGAATGTTACAGTAGCATTACAAGATCCAAGTTAGATTGAAGTCATGCAAGAGGAACACCTTCAGTTTAAAAAGCTAAACGTGTGGCATCTTGTGGATTTACCTGAGGGAAAATATCCAATTGGAATGAAGGGGGTTTTTCGAAACAAAAGGGATGATCGTGGGATTGTAGTTCGCAACATAGCACGTCTTGTTGTATAAGGTTTTTGTCAAGAGGAAGGACTGGATTTTGATGATGTCTTTGCTCGTGTTACACGTATTGAAGCCATACGTATCTTCTTGGCTTATGCCTCTTACAAGAAGTTCACATTATATCAAACGGATGTGAAAACAACCTTTCTTTATGGGGTGGTAAAGGAAGAGGTTTATGTAAATCAACCACCGGGTTTTGAAGATCCAGCTCATCCATTTCAGGTGTATAAGCTTGATAAGGCATTATATGGGTTACATCAAGCGCCTCGTGCGTGGTATGAAACCTTGTCAACACATCTTACATCAAATGGCTTTGTTCATGGAATAATCGACAAGACTTTGTGTCTGAATAAATTTGGTGCTGGTCTGTTAATTGTATAAGTCTATGTTGATGACATCATCTATGGTTCAACCAATGAAGCTCTTTACAAAGACTTTGAAGCAGTCATGAAACTGAAATTCGAAGTGAGCTTAATGGAAAAAATGCAGTTCTTTCTAGGGTTACAAGTTGAACAGTCTGATGCTGGGATTCTTATCCATCAGGCTAAATATGTGAAAGACATTCTGACAAAGTACAAAATGAATGACTGTAAATCAGCTTCCACACCAATTCCTCCCCATGAACCTCTCACTATGTATTCGTCTGGAGTTGAAGTTAATCAAAAGATGTATCGGTCAATGATCGTCTCGTTGATGTATCTGTTGAAGCACTTTTGTGTGACAAACACTCTCGATAGTGTCTTAGTTTATTGTACTTGTCTTGTATGTTTTGTCTTTGTATTGTAATGTCTGTATGTATTAGTTATAGAGTTGTAATTTCTTATGCATGTTATTGTTGTAGTATTTCTCTAAGTGTTTTGCGCACTTAGCATGTGCGCAGGAATTAGTTCTTGCGTACTTAGCAAGTACGCAAGAATAGGTTGACAGAAGATAAGTACGCAGACATTTGCACTCAGTATTTTCTCTCTGTAACCGTTTGATTTTATAATAGAAAGAACTTTAAAGTGATTTCTTTGTCAGTTTACTTTGTGTTGTTTGATTCTCCACCTAGTCACGGGAATTCCGCACCTGGTCCGACTAGTCACACACGCACACGTAATGATACGAGACACTCGGGGACCTACAAGTGGTATCAGAGCTTAGCTCTTGATTTCGAGTGTTGTGAGTGTATTAGGAGCATCTTCTACACATCCTACAGAGATTTTGCAAGCAAAAGTGGGTGTTTTTGTTAATTTTTGTGATAAAATAGGGTAGCTCTTGTTTTTGTTGACTTTTTTGTGTATTTGAGTGTTTTGAGCATCAAATGTTGGTTAGAAACGAGTTTCTGACCCTTTGGCTCATTTTGTTTGGTTAATTTTTCGATTTCTGCCATCTCCGGTGATTTCTAGTGACCAGAAAAAGTTGGTGAGAGTTTGTGAAAAGGTGAAATGTTTACTTACCTTTTTTGGCAACAAGTACAGTCTTGCTGCATACTTACCAAGTACGCAAGACCATATTTGCTGCATACTTCCTTGATCTCATGCGTACTTATCATTTACTCCTGCGTACTTATCAAGTACGCAAGAGCAAATTCTAAATACGCAAGACTAGGTTTGTTAAGTGTGCAAGGCTAGAGACAAGTGCGCAAGTTTCTTTGACTTTTATGAAATTTGACTAAGTGTTCACCATGTCAAATCTTCAGAACCTTGGTAACCTTCTGAACTATGACAACGAGATCGGAACCCCACAGAAACCCCCAAAGCTGCTTAATGTAAATGATTATTCAAACTGGAAAGCACGCTTTGAACATTATATTTCTATACCGATTCTTCGTTGTGGATACCCACTCTAGAGGGCTATAAGCATCCCACATACACTTACCATGATGAGGAAGTTCCCAAGCCTATCTCTAATCTTGATGAAGAAGAAAAGAAAGTTTATGATAGAGAGAAAAAGGAACACGGATCTATCACTATGGCCTTGACCAGGGAGTTATTCCACAGCTTCAGAGGATACGATAACTCCAAGGATCTCTGGAAGGCGTTATAAAAGAGATTCGAGGGTAACAGTGACATCAAGAAGAGTAAAAGGGATCTTCTCAGGAAGCAGTATGAGTGCTTCAGATATCTGGAGAACGAATACATAGATGACCTCATCTCTAGATTCTATCATCTACAGACTGAGTTGAAAGCTTTTGACCTCATCTATCCAAATGAGGAATTAGTTGAAAAATTTTTGGATGCTTTGCCACCCAAATTTGAGATGTATACTACCCTGATGAGAGAGAATTCTAAGTTTTATGAGATGACAATTGATGAGGCAATTGGAAAGGTTCAAGCACATGACATGAACCTAAAAGAAAGGAGAGATCAGGAAAACCTCAAATACAAGACCCTTCTATGTATTATGGGACGTCTTCTACAACCAAGTCATCGGGCTCTGGAATTGCCCTTTTCTCAGGAAACTCTCATGAGGAAGAAACTTCAAAGGCTTGTGGTGGTCATGCGTGCTATGCAGCATCTGGATCTGGATCTGGATCTCATCACCAGAACTCCTCAAGAAATCCTTCTCCAACATCTTCAGCTAACCAATCAGCAATAGCCAAGATAGCTGAAGATCATGTGGCTTTATTCTCATTATGCATGCTTGCCTATGAGAACTTCATTGGCGGTAAGCTCACGGATCCTGAAACCATAGAAGAGGACTTCAATCAGGTAGATCTGGATGATATGGAGGACATGGATATTCAATGGAATATGGCCATGATCTTGAGGAGGGCGAAGCGTTTCCTGAACAGCACTGGCCGAAAGTTCATTGGTGGCCATTCTAATGCCAAGGTTGGTTTTGACAAATCCAAGGCCAAGTGCTACAAGTGTCTGAACTTTGGACACTTTGCTCGTGAATGTCAGAAGAATAAAGCACCTGCCTATGGATTCACAAGACCAAGCCAGGGAAGCAATCAAGGAAACAACCAAGGGTACAACTCTAACAACCTCAATCAAAGTCAAAGTGGAACGTCCAATGCATTGGTGGCTCAACAGGACGAAAGCTTTGATTGGGGTGTTCATTTGGAGGATGCCCTTATTGCACAAACACAGGTTGGTCTCATGGCTGAGATTATGGAGATGATGGAAGTTGAGGAATGGGAAGCTTTTGTGGCTGATCAAGAAGAGTCTACAACTTCAGTTGCCCTCATGGCTATTGGAGAGGCATCGTGTTTATCGAATGAGGTAGATTCTAATCCTTTTGCTGTCATTTCTTGTTCCAAATGTCAAAGCTTCAAGGTTGAAAACTCTAAGCTTCAAGACAAAGTCGAACCCCTTCGTATTGCAGCGTTAAGCTACAAGGAAAATGAAAAAAATTATAAAAAATCAATTAAAACTTTGAAGAAAGAAAAACGTGATTATTCACTTAAAATAAGCGATCAACAGTTTCATTTAGATGTTGCGTACAAGGGGTTAGAGAAAAGGAACAATGAGATCAACAAGCTGCAAAATGAGAGCTTGCAGTTGAAAGGTAATATTGAGAAGTTGAAAAATTCTCGTTTTGTGGTGGAACACTATGAGTCTGTAGTGAGGCAAGTGAATGGCTTAGGACTGGGTACTAATGCCATTCCTCCACCAGTTAGCGGGAAATTTGTCAACAGCTTAATTGACATTGATTTGTCTTGCCTTGATGAGTCCTCAAGTGAGTATGATTCCTCTAACAAGGATGATTCCTCAAGTAAGGCTGACTCTGTATCTAATGAAGAGTTCTTTACTGCTTCTGATGATGGGTCTGAGAATACCTGCCCTGAAGGAGTAGTCTCTAAGGAGTTGCTAGGTGAACAGAAAGTTAAGAAAAACATTATCACTAATAGTGATAATTATATTTTGACTGAACCCGATATCATTGAATCTAATGAGAAATTGAAAGTGATGCTTTATGGAGGATATAAAAACATTAATCAAGTTAATAAAGAAGCTTTTTCAGCTCATTTTGGGCTTGGTTATCAAGAAAATTTGCAAAACTTTTATACTCGCAAAAACCAATCATCATCGGGTCAAACTACTGTTCACCAAACAACTTCTCCTGCTCATCATGTTGAGTCATCTAATGCCAGATCAAATGAGCCTTACAGGAGGACTTACAAAGAAAAGAGAACTTGCTTTCACTGTGGTATGGTTGGTCACATTCTTGTGAACTGTCCTACTAAGAACCAAGGGAAACGACCAATTGTTTCAAAACCGGCTGTTATCCCTAAGTCACCACTAGTGAAGCATTCCAAAAGTCCAAAAGCAAATGTGGTGAAACCACCAGTAAAACCTATGGTAAAGCCAAAGATCACTTCCGAGGCTAAACCATTTGTTTCAAAAAAGGGAAAGCTACCTGCTAAACCTAGTGCATCTACCTCTGATAGTGCATAAACTGGTGTGAAACCTGTGGTGAAACTCTCTAAGCCACAGAGGAGAAGAAGGAACAAGAGATTGAGAAATCTAGAACAGCTGGCTGAAATTCAATCAGGTGAAGCTTCCACTAGTTCACCTGCTACTATTGAATCTAAGTCTACTGTTCCAGTTAAAAAAAAAGTGGTCCTGGAATAACAAATCCAAATGTTCTCAATCTCGTGATCCCAAATTTTCTAAAGATTCATCCATTTTTGGCAGTCATGACTGTGAGTTAATTGAGTTTGTTTATTTTAAGAAAGATGGACGACCCAAGACCACTATGGCTTGGGTCTCCAAATCTAATTAATTTTTTTTGTGACTCGTGCAGGGACATCCGAAGGGTACTATCTCTAATCGTTGGTATGTAGATAGTGGATGCTCCCGGCACATGACAGGTAACATGGCCTTGCTTCAAGATGTGAAACTATTCAGAGGCGGCTATGTGGCCTTTGCTGGAGAGAAATGCGGTAGTATCACGTGTCAAGGAGTGGTTCAAATGGTTGTGTCAGCTTCGACAACGTCAACTACTGCGAGCAGGTGAAGCATAACCTATTGAGTGTCTCCCAGATGTGCGACAAGGAGTACTCGGTGATGTTTTGACAAGGCTGAATGCTTGATTCTCAAACTTGGTTTTGAGGTTCCTGAAGACTGGATTCTGATGATAGCGCCAAGGACAAACGACACCTATCAGATTGATATGAGCATGGCAACAACCACCTCATCAGTTGCTACCTATTTTCTTACCAAAGCGACAGAGTTTGACTCTATCTTGTGGCATAGGAAACTCGGACACATTTCTTATCGAAAAATGAATCATCTTGTCTGAAACGGTTTGGTAACCGGGGTTCCTAAGCTGAGATTTACCGTTGCAGATGACTGTATGCCTTGTAAAAAAGGCAAACAGCAATGGAAGTCTCATAAGCCCAAGCTCCAAAACTCCATCGATACCCCTTTGGAGCTATTACATATGGATCTGTTTGGCCCCATAAGTATCAGGAGTATTGGACGTAAGTCATTATGTCTGGTTGTAACTGATGATTTCTCATGTTTTTCTTGGGTGCATTTTTTAGGTACAAAGGACGAAACTTCTAACATTCTTCAATACCTGATCCTGAGCTTGGAATCTCTATCCAAGTTGAAGGTTAGAAGAATAAGGAGTGACAACGGAACTGAATTCAAGAATAATTTGATGGAACTTTTCTGTCTCAAGAAGGTGATCCGTTATGAATTTAGTGCCCCGTACACACCTCAGCAGAATGAAGTCACAGAACAAAAGAACAGAACCTTGATTGAGACTGCAAGGACAATGCTGTCAGATGCAAAGCTTCCTGTCACTTTCTGGTCAGAGGCAGTTAATACAGCTTGTCACGTCTTGAACAGAGTTCTGGTTGTGAAGAAGCACAACAAGACTTGTTATGAGTTGATCAACAATCGACCTCCCAATCTTGATTATCTAGTTCCTTTTGGTAGTCCCTATTCCTTATTGCTACAATACAAAGACCGAAAGTCTAAGTTTCATGCAAAAGCAATGGAAGGAATCTTCTTAGGATATGTTGCCAACCCGCCTTGCAAGAGAGTGTACAATATAGGAACTCATACTGTCGAGGAATGGTTTGAAGAGGATTGTAGTAAACACATCATTCCACCAGAACCAACTGGTCCAGCTTGGGGTTTTGATTATGATGCGCTATTCAAATCTTTCAGTCTTCCTGATTTGTCTGCAAATGTTGCCGCAAATGTATATGAATTATTTGGTGGCGGTGATGAATCCAGTTTCTCAACACGTGCTACTGTACCGATTGTAACTCCTAAATCCTATGCTGCATCTGCATCTGGAACTCATGACGGTGATAACAGTGAAGATGTTCATGTTGACGGAAATGACGCTCAAGCTAATCCTAACACTCGTGTAGGAAATGAAGCTCCAACTGATCCAATCAACATTGAATCTTCTTCTTCTGGAACACAGGATATGGGAGAGTTAAGCACGAACCTCAATTCAGAAATTCAGGAACCAAATGTACCAGAGATGAGAGTGCATAAGAATCATCCAATTGACAACATTATTGGTGATCCTCATGCCAGTGTTCAAACTCGTCATCGAACCATTGCTAAGAACACTAGTCTTTACTCTGAGATACTTGACACTGGTGTTATGGAAACATGTATGCATGCTGCATTCGTGTCCCAGTTAGAGCCGAAGAATGTGAAAGAGGCTCTCGCTGACAACTGCTGGATTGAGGCAACGCAAGAAGAACTGTCTCAATTCCAAAAGTTGCATGTGTGGGATTTGGTTGACTTGCCAAGAGGCGTACAACCAATTGGCACCAGATGGGTGTTCAAATGCAAGATGGATGATCGTCATGTTGTGGTGAAGAACAAAGCAAGATTGGTTGTTCAGGGATTTTATCAACAAGAGGGCTTGGATTACACAGAAGTATATGCCCCTGTTGCGAGACTTTAGGCCATTCGACTATTTTTGGCTTATGCCTCCTATGTCAGCTTCAAGGTCTATCAACTTGATGTGAAGAGTGTTTTCCTGTATGGAAAATTTCATGAAGAGGTCTATGTCACTCAACCTCCAGCTTTGAAGATCCACATAATATCAATAAAGTGTATAAGCTCGACAAAGCACTTTATGGTCTTCATCAAGCACCTCGGGCATGGTATGAGACATTATCTAAACATCTACTATCTAATGGTTTCGAACATGGATAGATTTACTCGACCCTCTTCATACGAAAAGCAGGAGGTGATATTCTTCTTGTACAAGTGTATGTCGATGACATTATCTTTGGGTCTACAAATGAAGAGATGTGTAGGGAATTCGAACAGGTGATGAAGTCTAATTTTGAAATGAGTAACATGGGTGAATTATCGTTCTTCTTGATCTTCAAGTCAGTCAAAAAGAGGATGACATTTATCTGCATCAAGCCAAGTATGTGCAGGACATCTTGTCAAAATACAAGATGAATGATAGCAGTACTTATGGCACACCTATCCCCGTCAATCATGGTCTGCATCCTGACAAAGATGGAAAGGATGTGGATTGCAAACTGTACCGTGGGATGATCGGATCTCTTATGTATCTCACAGCTTCAAAGCCAGATATAATGTTAGTTGTATGCTTATGCTCAAGGTTTCAGTCACAACCGAAGGAGTCTCATATGATAGCTGTAAAGAGGATTTTCAGATACTTGAAAGGGAAACCCCGATTGGTCTTTGGTACTCTAAGCAACAGTCATTTGACTTCAAAGCCTACACTGATTCAGACTATGGCGGTTGTAACCTTGATAGGAAGTCAACTTCTGGTGGATGTCAATTCTTGGGAGACAGACTGGTTTCCTGGCAGTGTAAGAAGCAGTCAACGGTTTCTGTCTCAACATGTGAAGCAGAATACATTGCTGCAGCTAGCGATTGTTCTCAGATATTGTGGATTCAGCAACAATTGAAAGACTATGGCTTGAACTTCACTGGAACTCCTCTATTCATTGACAACAATGCCACCATGTCCATCACAAACAACCCGGTGAAACATTCCAAAACTAAACATATTGAAATTCGACATCATTTCATCCGTGATTGTGCTGAAAAGCATCTCATTGAACTTGTAAAGGTTCAAACGGATGACAACTTTGATGACCTTTTCACTAAGGCATTTGATCGATCCCGTTTTGAGCATCTTGTCAACTTGATAGGAATGTTCAATCCAGAGTGAAAACTTGTTTTCCTTAAATCAATTCATTTCATGAAAGTTAAATTTTATTTCTTTTAAGTTTTCTGTATAGTTCTTTTAACTTTTCAAATATTTTACAAAAATTCAAACAAAATAGAAAATAGAGAAAATTTCAAATTAATCTTGAGAAAAGAGGAAATGATAGTACATGAGAAATGATCTAAACGCCATAGACTGCTCATATGGGAAATGATTGCATCATGCTTACTTGATTGTTTAAATTGTTATGTTTTTAATCTGCTTATTTACATGTAATTTGAATTGTCAGTAGACTGTAGGCATCTTTGAATCATTAGTAGTGTGGAAACTAAATCTAGACTACAACTGTGATTTGAACCCATGTATGCATGTGTGCGTGTGTAAAAGAATTCAAAAAGATCATTATCAGATAAAGGATGTAAGATTTTAGCAAATATTTTCTAAAGAGACCAGTTTCGGGTTATGTCTTTAGCACAATTACTGCGGTTCATCTCACTGCTCATACTCACAAGTTTGTAATGAGAGATTGAATCAAGACATGTCTTTTGTAGGTCCAGATTTCGCTTGAAATCACTGATTTGATCGATTACACACACACAGGCGGAAACTGTGTGTATGGTGGTGAAGCAGATGATAGAAACAGTGTTGGTGAAGATAACAGGCTAACCACACTGTAAATCAACACGCAAATGATATGAAAATGTAAGAACACAGTGAATAAACAACTGCAAATCATATTGATTCAAGAACAATGTGAAAGAGAAGGTTCAGGGTTACAGCCGCTACTCACACCCTAAACATTCTCAAACTAGGCTATTTATAGTAGTGACAAGTATCGAAACTATGTTCAATCGAAACTACTAGTTTCGATTGACCATTTACAAGTGATACACAGACTGTCGAAACTACCATCTATCGAAACTACTAGTTTCGATTGAACACACTCAATCGAAACTAAGTAGTTTCGATGGCCCAGACTTAGAAATAAAAACAGTAAATTACATAAAACTGAAATTACATTTAATGAAATGACAGAAAGTAAACTAGTCTAAAACTGTTAAAACAAACAATAAATGACAACAGCTTATACATAAGATATGACTCTACAATCTCCCCCTAAGCTGTTGCATTACCGTCTTCAGCTCTTCATCAAGCAGCTGGTCCTTCAGTTGTCCTCGGTATAAAAGGTTTAACATGGAGAGATACAACCTGTTGGTAGGCCTTAGCATCAGCTTCATCTTCATCACTGTATGCCTGAATATGATTCTGAAAAGGATTTCCAGATCTTCAGGCTGAAACTTCAACAGCTCCATGGGCTCAAAGATGGTGATGTCTTCCTTGCCCTCAGACTCTATTACTGCACTGCAAATGATTGGGTCATAATACCACTTTCTGAAAGTTTGTAGCTGGACAGGTACAGATTTTGGAATGGTGATGGTCTTGTGAGTTTGGGCAGGCTTGTACCTTAAGAACACATATGGCTTGTTAGTCTTAGGATGAAACCTAGTCTTTGAGATCTTCTTTTGAGTTTTCCTAGGCTTCATTCCTTTGAAATCATTATTGACTTGAGAATGCAGAAATTTCTCAAAGTCATAAGCCATCATGACCTTCCCAGGGTTTTGAAGAGGAAGTTTGGCTAAATCCCTGAGGTCATAGAAAGGAAGGGTTTGGAAGTCAGTCATGTTTTTAAAGTGCTGAACTCCCCCTCTATATCTTCTTATGATAAAGAGCTTCCTTTCAGCATCATACTTCCAGCCAATTGGAGGCCTTTTTAGTTCTTGATGCTCTGCTATCCATTCATATGTCTTAGGAGTTTCCTCCTGAATTATTTTCTTAAACCAAGACTTTCTTGACATTGGAGGTTCAGGAGCAACAGAGGGTGCATCTTGTGCTGGACTGGATTCGGAGACTGTAGTGGTTGGTTTAGGAGTGACTGTTTTGATAAGATTAATCTGAACATCTTCTTCACCTTTTTCTTCGACAGATAAGGTTTGAATTTCATCTCCGTCTTACGTAAAGTATCTAGTTCTCTCAGTCTCTTTTTCTTCAGTGGTCAGGATTTCTGGATAAAGATCATTATACCCATAGTTTTCAATGTCATCTAAAAGGGCATTCAGCTCATCATCAGATGGGATATCTTCTTCATCCAGAATCACAGTCTCAATTTCAGTAGAAGTCCCTTTCCCTTTCTTTCTAGCATCTCTTCTCTCACTTGCTGAGGGAAGATTTAGTTCTGGTTTTTCAATCTTGACTTCAACTGTCTCTTTTGTCTTTTCAGTATGGCCAGCAAATATAGTTAGTGCAGATTCTGGATTAGTCACAAGGTCAGGAGATGAGGGTTCAACTATAGATGTAGTCTCCCCCTGAGCTGTTGAAGTAGTTGGTTGTTTTTGCACGGGTTTAACTATTGAGGCTTTGAGTTGCTCCACTGCTTCAGCTAAGGCCTTGAATTCTTCTTTTTGCTTTGAGATTAGTTTCTGTTGTGTTTCAAGTTGAGTTTGTTGGACCTCAATCTGGGTATGTAAACCCCCAACTTCCAGCTTCAGGTCTTTAACCTCTTCCTGGACATCATGCAAATTAGTTTTTAATCCTTCAATTTCTTCATCTTTCTCTTGAATCTTATCCTGCATTTTCTTCAGTTCAAGGCTTAAAGTTTTAACTCTTGGTACAGGAGAGGTTGAATCATGAGTTGGTGATGTGGGAGTTGTATGGATAGGTGATTGTTGTGGAGATGGTTGTGGAGTAGCTAATAGAGAATCTGATGAGGATGACAAGTCTTCAAATCCAGTCTTGATTTTCTTTGCCTTAGGCTCTTCTTCCTCAAAATCAGAACCTGACTCAACTTGTCGTTTGGAGGAAGATGCAAGATGCATTGTTCTATCATCTGAATCAGACTTGTAGTAGTCAGATCCATAAATTCCTGCATCCAGAGTTCCACTTGATTCTGCAACTTCCTCCACAGCTTCATGCATGCCAGCTTCAACATTAACTGCTGGCTCTTGAATTATTTGAATTTGTTCAACAAAAGGAGCCTCTATCACAGGCTCAATGATGGGTTGTTCTTGTTCTTGAACATCAGGGACGTTTATCTCAATCTCAGCTTCATCAATAGGTGCATTACCTTGATCTTGCTCAACTTCCATTTCTTCTTCTTCAGATGATGAGTTCTCTTCTTCAAGATCAGGGTCAATATCAGGGATAAATTCTTCTTCTTCACCAATAATATGACCAAAGAGGGGAACGTTAGCTATAGCCCTGTTGGTTCTCTTGTTAGTACTTATCATATAGCTGAGAGTCTTGGCAATCATATGATCGAACACAAAGGTGTTCCCACCTTGTTGCAGCTCAGGATGAAGATGATTGATGATAATTTGTAAAAATCTAGGATATGCCCGGAATTTCTCCTTCACGGCTCCTGTTAGATTGTCTTTTAACTGTCTGAATATGAAGCCAGAAAAGTTGTAATCTCTTCCCTTGATTATCCCCAAAATAGCTGCCCCCAGAGTGATGTTTGCTGAATCAAACCCTCCTTTTCTGATTGATAGGCAGTGAATAAACACGTGCACTATGTATCTCCAGTGGCTTGGTAAGGAGTTCTTGATTATCTGGCCACTTTTGAATTCATCTGGATGACCTAATCTTCTGAAGCATTCTTTAACATAGAAGATGGGAATTTAATGGGTGCATCTGGATTATCATTAAACTGAAGCACCTCTCTAATTGTAGCTTTAGAAAATAAGACTTCTTGGCCAAGCACAGTTGCTCTAATGTGCTCCATATTTTCAATTGTGATGATTTCTGTAGTCTCCCAAAATTCTCTTATAGTTGTCTCAAACACCGGCAGATTATTGCTGATGGCAAAGCTAATGTTGGAGTTTGCCAGGAAGTTTAAGACAGGAATGAACTCTGCAGCTTTTGGATCATTGGCATTGAGGAATGCACAGACATTGTGTCTTTTTACAAATAAGAGATCCATACCTGTAAAATTCATCAATTTTGCACAATAAGTAAGATTTCTAAAAATACTTAATCGAAACAAGGTATATCAACACTTAGAAAAAATTTGAAGTCCTAACTGTCGAAACAACTAGTTTCGATTGAGATCAACACTGTCGAAACAACTAGTTTCGATGGAGATCAACACTGTCGAAACAACTAGTTTTGATGGAGATCAACACTGTCAAAACAACTAGTTTCGATGGAGATCAACACTGTCGAAACAACTAGTTTCGATGGAGATGAACTTATCGAAACTATCTAGTTTCGATCAGAGATACTAGGGCAAGTTTGGGTGTCGAAACTAGTAGTTTCGATTGAAAACTTTTTAAGATAATTTTCAAAGTGTTGAACCCCTTTATCGAAACTACTTGGTTTTGAAACCCAAACCCCTCTGATTTGTTATACTCAGACTAATATAAACAATTTAAAAAAAAGGTTTAGAGTGGCCTGTAAGTGACGGAACTTCATCTTACCGAATGTGAGACGTTATCTACAAGAATACACAATAATCGTGAGTTCTAAGATGATTGAAATATATGCAAACACAGAGAAGCACACAAACGACTGTTATTATGAAGATTTAGTCGAACAAACTTTAAATTTTGAAACCCTGGGTCTGCCGTATTACAAAAATCATCAAAAAGAAGTAGTGAGACGTTACCTGATAATGGAGACGATAGAGACAACGGGGAAAATCAGCTGATATCTTGCAACTCAGACCGACGGTTGAGAAATTTTGTGAATGACGGAGAAGGCGAAGAGGTTTTGAAAAATACGAGTAAGAATCAGTATGACGGGAGGGATTGCTTATGAAGGCTTTTAATTCTCGTGAGACAAAAGACAAAATTGCCCCTGTCGAAACAAATAGTTTCGATAGGACAAACTAGTTTCGATATGTACAAAGTAGTTTCGATATGTCAAAGTAGTTTCAATATGTCAAAGTAGTTTCGATATGTCAAAGTAGTTTCGATATGCACAAAGTAATTTCGATAGTTCAACTTAGTTTCGATATGTACAACTAGTTTCGATAGTTCAAAGTAGTTTCGATAGTTCAAATTAGTTTCGATATGTGTAACTAGTTTCGATAGTTCAAAGTAGTTTCGATAGTTCAAATTAGTTTCGATATGTGAAACTAGTTTCGATAGTTCAAAGTTGTTTCGATATGTACAACTAGTTTCGATATTTAATAAATAAAATTATACACAAGATATTTACACTTTTCTTTTTGAAAAAGATCCAACATGAGATCAGATCTGGTCAGTCTCGTGAAACACTTCCTTTTGCAATTAACTACTGTGAGTCCCTGAAGATAGCTGGTATTTGTGCAAAGTAAACCTGAACATTTGTTTGTACAAAGATTTCATGTGATTAGAAGGTACCATTTAAGCAACATACAAGGTGTACCCCACATATTAAAATAAAATGATTTTGAAAACCTATCAATCCTCAAGAAGTACCCATCTTCATCCTATCATCTCTTTCTGATTAACCAAGGTACCGTCTTAGTAATGTCAACGTACCACCAAAATAAAATAAGATATCCAAGTGGATTTAGAAAATTAAAATAAAATAAATCCAAGTAGATATTAAAAAGGTACGAGCATTCTAGATCTTTACATAAGCAAAACAGAAAAAGTCGTAAAATTATCCAAGCGGATAGAAAAATGTTGAACACCCGAGATCTTTGCGTAAGCAAAACAGACGGGGTCAAATCATCCAAGTGGATGGGAAAAGGATGAGCACCCGAGATCTTTGCGTAAGCAAAACATACGGGGTCATCGGTGGTAAATATCGTTATTTTGACGGTCACTTGGCGTATGAATAGGAATCCAATACGTAAGTCTGTATCTGATTGAATCGGTTTTCTTAGATATAAAAATGGGTTAGATGTTTTAATAATGGATTCAAACACACAAGTATGAGATATATATTAGGTTTTCACACTACTTACAAGTTTTAACCATATGTCGGGCCTACCAGCTATACCTCAGTAAACACCGTCGCTTTTGGTCTATTCCATGTCCAAGAGATGAGATCAGACACTATCATTTCTCAAAGGTCAGATTCAATTTTTCCTGCAACTTGTAAGATTATATACACAGCAATTCTTTTCAACAATAAAATATTATATTTCTCCCCCAAAAGATTTGCGTGGATACTATACATAAAAATAAAATCTTTTTGGAATTTTCTTAGACAATTTAAACAGAATTAATAATAAAAATAAAAGAAAAAAAATTATTTACACAATTTACTGAAAGTTGATCATTCCAAGCATTTCCACCAGTTGGGCAAATCTGGTAGAGTCAAAAGCCTTTGTGAAGATGTCTGCGGTTTGTTTATTAGTTTTGACTTCAACAATTCGAATATGCTTCTTTTCAACACAGTCATGAATAAAATGATGTTTAATTTCAATGTGTTTGGTTTTGAAATGCTGAACGGGGTTTTTGGTGATATGGGGAACGGTAGTGTTGTCACACAGAATGGGTGTCTCATGGAATGTGATCCCATAGTCAAGCATCTGATGGTGTATCCATCTGACTTGGGAACAACAGAGGGCTGCGGCAATGTATTCGGCTTCGGCGCTGGATTGGGAAACGGTGGATTGTTTCTTACATTGCCATGAGACAAGGCGGTTGCCAAGGAATTGACAACCTCCAGAAGTAGATTTTCGGTCTAAGTTGCAACCCCCGTAGTCTGAATCTGAATAGGCCACAAGATCAAACAAATCAGTTTTATGATACCACAGACCCAATTTTGGCTTATACCTTAAATATCTTAAAATACGTTTGACAGCAGATAAATGAGAGAGTTTAGGATTAGCCTGAAAACGTGCACACAAGCACACGGCAAACATGTGTCGGGTCTGCTGGCCGTGAGATACATGAGAGATCCTATCATAGAGCGATATAGATGCGGATCAACGCTTTCCCCATCCACATCAGGAGTCAAACAATGTCGAACTTCCACAGGAGTTTTTACTGGATGGGAATCAGCCATTTTGAACTTGGTCAAGATTTCTTTTACGTATTTTTCTTGATGGATAAGGATTCCCGATTCAGACTGATCAACTTGTAGTCCCAAAAAGAATTTCATTTCCCCCATGGAGCTCATTTCAAACTTGGATCGCATCACTTCTTCAAATTCTTTGTAGAGACGGGGATTTGTAGATCCAAAAATGATATCATCCATATAAATTTGCACCATGATTGTATCCTTTTCCTCCTTCGGTTTGAACAAAGTTTGGTCAATTGCTCCTCGTGTGAAACCATTCTCAAGAAGATGCTTTGATAAAGTTTCATACCACGCATGAGGTGCTTGGTGAAGACCGTACAATGCTTTGTCTAACTGGTAAACACGGTCTGGAAAATTAGGATCAATGAAACCCGGCGGCTGCTTGACATATACTTCTTCTTGAACTTTGCCATACAAAAATGCGCTTTTGACATCCATTTGATGGACGGTGAAGTCCATGTAGGCTGCATAGGCGAGAAACATTCTGATGGCTTCCAAGCGAGCCACTGGTGCAAATACTTCCTCATAGTCAATCCCTTCTTCTTGATAGAAACCTTGAACCACCAGACGAGCTTTATTTCGAATCACAGTGCCGCCTTTATCCTTTTTGTTGCGAAAAACCCAACGAGTGCCGATTGGAACTTTGTTCTTGGGAAGATCTACCAAATTCCACACATGCAGCTTTGAGAATTGTTGTAGCTCTTCCTGCATTGCTTCCACCCAGCTGTTTTCTAGTAGAGCTGCTTTAATGTTCTTTGGTTCAGTTTGAGAGATGAAGCAAGAGAACATGCTGTTTTCAAATGCTTCACAGGCACTTCGGGTACTAACACCCACATTAAGTGGTCCAATGATGTTATTGGTGGGATGAATCTTGTGAATTCGTAGTTGAGGAATTTCATCTTCTTCCACGACTTCTTCCAAATTGGTAAGATTTTCAGCAGGAGGATCGGCAATATCATTAATAGGATCTTCAGCAGGTGATTGTGGTGCAACATCTACTATTGGAATGGAGTTGTCTTCAACAGTTTCACTTGTTGCACCAGAACCGGAAGACTCCATATTAGATTCAGCATTAGCAACCACAGGAATTTCAACCTGAGCAGATGAAGAAGAGCCTTGATCATTTATGTTCCCTAGATTGTTCACAGAGAAGTAAGGATTAGCATGAGTTGATTCAATAGAGAAATCAGGAAGATTAAATGACTTAAAAACTGAATCGACGTCAAAGAACCAATTGGGACCGTCTCCTGCGTCCGTATGATTGTTTTCATGCCAGTTGATATCAATGGACTCCATCACTATCCTTTTCTTCTTATGGTTGACACGAAAAGAACGTTGATTGGATGAGTAACCAACAAAATAGCATTCATCAGCTTTGGCTTCAAACTTGTTGAGCTGATCCGAAGTGTTCAGCATTGTGCACACACACCCAAATTTTCTGAAGAAATCAATAACTGGCTTGCGCTTGTACATGATCTCATAAGGTGTCTTGTAGCAACTTTTAGTGATAAGAACCCGATTTTGCACAAAACATGCAGTGTTGACCGCCTCAGCCCAGAAAGTCACGGGAAGCTTAGAGTCAACAATCATAGTTCGTGCAGCTTCAATTAAAGTGCGGTTTCTTCTTTCAGCTACACCGTTTTGTTGAGGAGTACGAGGTGCACTAAATTGTCGAGAAATTCCTTTTGCTTTCACAGAAGGAATCAAGAGTTGCATTTTTGAATTCTGTTCCATGATCGCTGCGGATAGTCTTCACACTTAGATTGAAGAGGTTCTCAATTTGAAGCAGATAGGTTTTTAAAATCTCTGGCGTCTCATCTTTCTTGGCTAGGAAAAACACCCAAGTGAATCAAGAAAAATCATCTGTTACCACCAGACAATATGACTTTCGTCCAAGACTCATGACACTCACCGGACCAAAAAGATCCATGTGAAGCAATTGGAGAGGAGAGTCAATGGAATGGGTGGTTTTAGGCTTATGTGAAGATTTGTGCTGTTTTCCTTTGGAACATGAGATACAGTGTTCCATAGGAGTGAAATCTTTGAGAGGTAATCCAGTGACTAGGTTGCCTCGAACCATTCGATTCATTGTTTTGAAATTGACATGTCCCAACCTCTTATGCCACTGGAAAGATTCATCTTCAGAAGCCTTTGAGAGAAAACCCGATTCAATGCCCGATGGGTTGTTCATATCAAAGCTATATGTGTTGTATCTTCTGGGAGCACGCATGAGAATAAGTTCTTCTGGAATCACCACTCCTGGCTTCAAGATAAGACATTCTTTTGAATTGAATAAGGCACAAAAGTCCTTGTCACAAATCTGTGAGACACTCATCAGATTGTATTTCAACTGAGGAACAAAGTTGACAAATTCCAGACTATTTACTCCATTTGATACTGTTCCTTGTCCTTCAATCTTTCCTCCTCTTGGGTTTCCAGCAAAAGCAACATACTCTCCATCAATTTGATAATAATCTTGCAGCAAGTTAAAGTGCCCAGTCATATGTCTTCGACATCCACTATCTACATGCCAGATGTTATCGCCGGTTCTTCTTGATTGTCCCTATACACAACGAACCATTTATACGTTTTGACCAAAATTGTTTCAATCAAGAGATCTTAGTGTCAGGATATGACATCTCATTGGAATCAGAATTACAACCATCCTTTGAAGAAGCACGGTCATCGAATAGAGCATTATTTTTAATTTTCCACGTTCGTTTTAAATAATTTTTAGCATTTTTAATTCTTTTACGCCTAGATTTTCTACTGTGAGAAGACTTATGCAACACGTATGAATTTAATGAACTTTTGGAAGGCGATTCTTCATTAGAATTTGTGGTTGTCAATTTACAGCTTTTTAAAACATGATTTGAGGCATCACAACTAAAACAAATGTTTTCACAAGATATCTTAGCCTGATAATAGTCATCACAAGATGAAGATGATTGTGATGTTGAGGAATCTGAACATGAGACAGTTCTCTCATCAATAACTTTGTCTTGAAGACGATGTGCTTCCTTTAATCTGAAAAATTCCATGTTGCTCATGGTTTCACGTGGTACATCATTCACAATAATTCCTGCACTTTTAAATTTGGTAACACATGGCATAACATTCAAAGATTTAGGAACAAAAGGCAAAGCATTTTTAAATTTAGAAACATCACATCCCAAACCCGTATGCTCAGCAGGCATCGAATCAAAATACAAGTTTTTAACGTGTTCACACAAATTTGGTTTTGACACGGACATATTATTACATTCATTCGACTCAAGTTCTTTTAAAATAGTTCTATCATTAGCACTCTTATCACAATCATCTTCGGAATTTACACAAGTTGATTCTGCACAAGAAGCAAAACTGTCAGAATCGGAGGACGTAATATAATCATCAGGAGATAATGTACAAACAAAAGGTGTGGAAACATGTGGAGTTGGCATATCAGCAAATCTCCCTGATTTAGAATAAGGAGGTGGATGAGAGTTATACCCAAGACCTTCTGTGCCTTTTCTATTAAATTGTTTATCAATTATTCCAAACAGAATTTTCTGATCCATATCCATGTGGTCAACCTGTAGTTTGGCTTTTTCTGCCTTTTGGACTCTTTCAGTTAAAATCCTATTGTTAATAGTTTGAGTATTTAGTTAAACAATCAAAGAATGATTTTCACCAGATATGTCACGAATTTTCTTTTAGTAAAGTTTCTCATTTTTGGCAACAGAGTCATACATCACCTTAATGTGATTTCGTTCATCAATCAAGGCTTGATTGATGAATCTGTATTTTTGAATCTCATTTAAGCAAGATCTGGAATTACAAAGTTTAGAAATAACCTCAGAAGGCACAGCAGTGAGATCCTCAGCAGGTTCAATCATGACACACTTGCCCGTATCCTCCACATCAGCCATCAAGGCTTTATCAGCAGCTTCCTCAGCTTGTTCTCCCCAATGATAGTGTCCATCTGTCACACTCCGCCAAGGCGGAAACGCGAGGCGTAACGTTCACTGGTTTTCGAAGCATATGATTACCGCAAACACATACATGATATTGGATACATAACCAAAGTTTAAATGTTTACATCCCAAAACATAACTTAGTTTTTACAAAGTTTAAGATTTCTCAAATATGACTCAAAACCATGAGTTAAACAAGTGAAATCCTTCCAAAAGCTGTATCCTCATGTATGTAAGTAACCTACATTGCTAGCCTGGAAACCACGTTCATTTTCCTGAAAACATACTTAAAAACGTCAACACGAGGTTGGTGAGTTCACAAATTACTATAAAGAGTTATCATAAACCCAATGTTTAAACCTGATCATTTTCACCTGATCAAAACCCTTTATTTAAACATGATCACTTTAGCCTGATCAAAACTCTTTTGTTTAAAACCTGATCGCTTTAATCTGATCAGAACTCTTTTGCTTAAAACTTGATCACTTTAACCTGATCAGAACCCTTTTGCTTAAAACTTGATCACTTTAACCTGATCAGAACCCTTTTGCATAAAACTTGATCACTTTAACTTGATCAGAATCCTTTTGCATAAAACTTGATCACTTTAACCTGATCAGAACCCTTTTGCATGTATTACCAATGAATTTGAATACTAATCCGATCTATTGACCCCATTTGTAAGCTTGCAAGGAATACAAAATAGTATGTAATGTACGAGACCGTAACCAAACCCCGACCTTTTGTGCCTCCCCCTCGCCTTTTTGCGAGTAAGACAATATGCGGTCATTCGGCCCTTTTGACCCCTGGTTAGCGCGACTAACCATGACCGGAGGCGTCACCCCCAATAGTACTATCCATATAATCCGGGGCTAAAATAGCTAATGGTTACTAACTTATTCAGAGGACTTTAAGCGCTTTACTTTTCCCTCAATACACACATACGGTCAGATCATTAGTTCAATTCATTTACACACAAAAGTCTTTTACAAGTATGTTTCCACCCCAAATCATTTGAAAAACTTAGAAAAAGGGGAATTAGTGAAACTCACCTCGTCAGTATGACTGCTAGCAAACACTTGAATAACCGTAAACCCCGCTTATCTGTACCCTAATCACACAAGGATAACTTACATGTTAAGACTAACCGTCTTAAACACAAGTTGTTCACCCGCCTTAACGAATCCCGTTAAGTGCGTTTTTGTTTAATAAAACCGTGTTTTAACGTGACGACCCGTTGGTGATTATTATTCCTAGTCTAGACGCTTTACTTATTTCCCGAGAAAATAATATATTTTCATATTGGTGACTAGTTACGTTTGTCAAAAACAAATATTATTTTTGCATCACAATATAATATATTTATATTATATCTCACGTATCATCATATAATCATTTTGTATTAATAATTATATAAACCACAAATGTCGTTCAAAAGTGTTCCAAGCATACGAATCGTCCTACGTGTACATAATCCTTGTTAACACGTACTCATACAATTTACTTGTTCTGACAACATGTGTTTATATTCAACATGCATTCATTTGTACGTACGAGTATAATCATGTTTTAACAATCCAACACATATTTAAACAAGTTTCACGATAACATACTATTATTTATTCTCAAACCGAACGTCTTTATATTTCTTTACTCGTGTCTACGTTCTATGTTATCAACGTGTTCTAAATATATATTATTTCATTTGTTTAGCCGTTTCATATCTCCTTTCGATTTAACAAGTTTCTCGTTATATATAAATATATATCATGACGTTTATATATATATATTTACATGCAATTGTTAAATCATTATTCAATTTCTACAACTTAAACACATATACACCTAGATATATTCCATAGGATTTTTACATGTATACATACACTTATATCTTTCCTTTTTCCTCAAGTATTATTTAGACTTTCTCTAATCTATAACTTATTTATCAAAATCATCCAACATCAAGAATACATCCATAATTATTTATTAAATTTACATTACTATTTATGTATCCATCCATTTGGTTATCATAAATCCAACACATACATACATATATATATATATATATATATATATATATATATATATATATATATACATGCATTTTCGGCCCATGTATATACATGTATGCATATCCTAGTTTCCATTTTTACACATGTATTCATACACTTTAAACACTTCTAGTTTCTCAATCAAGTCAAACATATATGAACATATGCATGATTAGTTTCGACCAACATAGATATATATATATCCATCTATTTTAGTTTTTATCTACTTTAAACTTAGCATCACATGAAACAACAACTTATCACTAAAATAATCAACAACAATTCATGTATATAATCACCAAATTTTCGACCCTTATATATATATATATTTATACAAAACCCTAACTTTTATACTTTATAAGGTTAAATCTTTAAGAAAACTCTTTTAATCTTTCAGCCTCTTTGTTTATTATGATGAACAACATGTTTAGATTAAGAAAAAGAGATGGAATTAGGTTTGGGTGTCGGTTTCCTTACCACTAGTCAAGCTAGGCGACGATTGCACTAGTGAACGTTGATGGATGCTCGTTTTATTGTCAGAACCCGACTCCCTAGCTTCAAAACTTCTCAATTTCTCCAATCTCTAACTAAGGCTCTCTAGAACTTGCTCTTGAATATAAAAGGTGGAATGGTGCTAGTGTGTGTGTGTGAGTATATCGTATATATATATATAGAGATGGAAGAGTTTGAGTGTTGGATGCTTCAACACTCCATCATCATTATCATTCAAGATTGATAGAATGGATTTGACCTTGAGTTACCTCTACACTTGAATGAGAATGGTCTCTATGACAAGATTTGATGGAGTTAGTGGATTTGGTGGAAAGTGGGTGGTGGGTGGGTGGTCTCGGCCGAGAGGGGTAGAAGGGGGGGGGGTTTGGGTTTGATTCAACTTGTAGATTGTAGTATGTATACTAGTTGATAGGCTTTTAGTAGGTAAAATACCCGGTAGGCGCTCCCGTGATCTAATACCCGATATATGAACTTTTATGATTAAAACTCTTTATATTTCGTATTTCGACTATATTTTAATAGTCCACTAATTTAACCCGTCATAGTTAATGTTTAACTATAATATATACGTACACACATAATAATAATTCGTCACCATGAACCAATATTCTTTGTGTTTATTTTCAATAATTTTGTCACCAATATTTATGTTTTTATAACCAGCGTGGTACTAGACTTTACTTGGAATAAAAGTTTTGTTAATCACCAACAACGTTCCTTGCGGTTTATTATCGCTTATTTCCCTAGTAATTCATAAAGATTACTATTTTGATATAAGTTTCTTTGCTAGACTCCTTGACTTTACTTATTCAAAATAATACTTCAGGAAAATATATGATTTGAACGTGCATTTATGTAATATGGATATTTACCTTAATTACTGGGTGTCACACCATCAGCTTGACACACAAGAGCTGTGGAACTGGAAGATGTGTTTGTCTTTGAAGGATTTGCAGCTTGTTTTCCAGAGGAAATCTTCTTTTCTTGCTGATCCTTGGAGGACGGCTCCTTGCAGTTTCTGGCAAAGTGACCCAGCTGATCACAATTGTAGCATCTCACCTTCTTGATATCAAACCCAAGTGTCTTTCCCTGCTTGAATCTGTCTATGCCAGTTCTTTTGATGAATCTTTTGGCTCTTAAGGTCAACATGGCCATGCACCAATCAATGTCCATTTTCTCCAAATCATCAGGATTAATCTGCTCCAAGTCATCAGGATGAAAGCTAACCGGTGTTAGATTTCCAGAAATCAGTGCATCATAGCACGACATGAAAGCAGTTATGATTGGGACATAATCATCAGGTATCATGGTGACAGTCTTTTGAGGAGCAGAGGAGCTGCTAGAATTAATTGCAGCAGCTGAAGGAGGGACATCAGTCTGAAAGTATGGGCTACCGGATGAGCTTGATCCAGCAATAAGAGCTTTGTTTCCAGACTGATTTGACGGGGTGACTACTCCTTTCTTAATATCAATTTCATAAGATTCAAGAATGCTATAGACTTCCTGTTGAGACAGAGCACTCAGATTCTCGGTCTTTTTGATCATGATTTGATACATATTCCATTCCTCAGGAAGAGAATCTAGGAGTTTCTTGTTTAGATCGAGAGTAGGGTACTCAACTCCCATTACCTTCAACCTTGATACAATGCTTGAGAAACGGTTGATCAAATCAGATATTGATTCTCCCCTTACACTACTGAACATCGCATATTGTTTCTTGATCAGATCTATTTTGCTTTCCCTGACATCCTCACTTCCCTCATATCTTGTGCACAAAGCAGCCCATAAGTCTTTGGCAGTTGTGTACTCAGCAAAGATGTTGAAAATATCCATAGGAAGAGCCATGGTAATAGTCCCGTAGGCCTTGTTGTCTCGGGCAATCAAGGCAAGATCTTTCTCATCATACTCAGATACTAACTTAGGACGTTGAACATCAGCAGTAGTAGTTACGGGCTTGTGGGGGCCATCGGTGATAGAACTCAACAATGTATAATCGTGAAATTGAAAGAAAAGCTTCATCTTTTTAGTCCAGTCATCAAATTCTCTTGTAGACACAAGAGCAGGTGGTCTATTTCCCCCAGAATGTTCTGTTGAACTTGAAGTGGCCATGATATTCGGAATCGAAACTAAAACAGTAACTAGTTTCGATAGAGCAACTTCTATCGAAACAACTAGTTTCGATAGAACAACTTTTATCGAAACAAGTAGTTTCGATAGGACAACGTTTATCGAAACAACTAGTTTCGATAGGACAGCTTTTATCGAAACAACTAGTTTCGATACTGAAAATTTTCAAGGCAAGTTTCGATAACCACAGTTTCGATATAGATAAGACAAAAATATAGTTTCAATAGTACCTTCTCCTGACAAACTGTAGACAAGAAGTTTCGATGATCAACATAAATCAGAAACTGTCCCCAGTAGTTTCGATGCCTTCTTCTCCAATGTAGGATCGAGAGAATACAAGATGGTCCTGTTCTTAGTTGAGGTTGGCGGAAACAAAATCAACTACACAATTTATAATCAAGTAAACACAAAGAATACTGATAAACACTGTTGTATTAAGCTTTTGTGAATGCAAAGATTACAAGTGAGAAACTCAATGAATAAGTATGACAAGCACTACAAGCACACTTACAATGAAGTAGCAACTTAGTATTTATAGTAACTTAGAATCAAGACAGACCCTTGATTCTAAGGATCAGATCGAACACAAGCCGTTGATCTTGTTTATTAATTTACATTACACGTAAAGGCTAATCTAGTTAACTTTACTGAAACGTTTTCTTTATTCATGATTGTTTGCATGCTTGGAGAAGTGTATTGTTGTCCGTCTTTGGTTGACCATAGCGGTTCCTTCTGCTTTGAGTCTGTCAGTTGCTTTTGCAGAAACGTGTCAGAGACGCTTGGCCTGGATAGTCAGCTGCAACGTTTGGTTTTCAGTGAATAGAGCTATCAGCTGCAAAGAGTGAAGGTTGCTGCTGGTAAGCCTATCAGCAGCAAACATGGATGACCGCTGCTGATAAGCCTATCAGCAGCAACTTGTGCTGAATGCTGCTGATAAGCCTATCAGCAGCAACTTGTGCTGAATGCTGATGATAAGCCTATCAGCAGCATTTGTACTTAGAATAATTTTGTAACAATCAGTCTTTGGTTCTACAAACTCCCCCTAGACTGATGCTACCAAAATTCTTCTAGTCCCTTTGTTGCTGAAGCTTTTGCATATGGCTGACTATTCTTTCCACCTCATAGCCTCTTTGATCCTTGCTGGGATTATTCAATGGAAGTTCAGACAGAGTCTTGATGTCTTTGTGTGGCATTTTGTAGATAGCTTTGCTTGAACATCTCATCTGCTGCTTCTTTACATCAATCAAAGTGAATTCATCCAACTCAGCATTATAGGACCAAGATACAAATGGAGAGTGAGACTTGAGTGGTTTGATATTCATGACCACATCTTTGCTAGGATTGAAGTAGTGTCTGATAGCTAGCATAAGATGTTTCCCACTCTCATTTGTAGGCTTATGAGCTTCACCCAGCTCTAAAATTCTTTGAAGATCGGAATCAGGTAATTGCAGAACCTCATCAACAGACCTGTAAGTGGA
The DNA here is from genome assembly GCA_023525975.1 of Smallanthus sonchifolius. Taxonomy (NCBI): domain Eukaryota; kingdom Viridiplantae; phylum Streptophyta; class Magnoliopsida; order Asterales; family Asteraceae; genus Smallanthus; species Smallanthus sonchifolius. The sequence continues at coordinate 25,005,196 of CM042044.1, read as the reverse complement.
TCTTCTTCTCTCAATTCTCCCCCTGAAGATCTCAAACACTTGATCTTGTGAATTGTAGAACCAGTTAACTATATTTCTTGAGTCTTCTGGTTTAGGAGTGGGTTTGGGTATCTTCAAGGGAGGTTGTTGATGAGTGGGAGCTGGGTGGGATGACTTGGACTTTTTGGGTGGAGGAGTGGAAGGCTTGGGGATGTTTGTGGATGGTGTTTGGAGAGAGGAAGTAGTTTCTGGTGCAGAGGTTCTTTGTTTCTTGACTGGTCTCTTTTCCAGTCTTTCTTCCTCTTCCTTTTTCACTGTTGTATACAGGGCTTGTAGGTTCATGAAGGACATGGGACCTAACCTTTTTCCACTTTCTCCCCTTGCCTTAAGGAAGTCAGTCATCTTCTTCCTTTCTTCATGGGTCCTTAGATTAAGGGCAATAACTTTCTTTGACTTCTGTTGAGCTTTTTCTTTCTCTTCATCTTTCTTTTTCCTTGCCAATTCCCCTTGCTGACCCATGAAGGCTCTATAGATCTCTTTGTTTGACAGTTTTTCAAGGTAGTCTGCATCCTCATCTTGAGAGATCAGAGCTTCAGTCCACTCCTCCCTTAATTCTTTTGCTAATTTAGAATCAGTGATTCTAAACTTAGCATCTTCCTTCCTTTTCTTTTTAGCTTCTTCTTCTTCTTCTTTTGCAAACTGTTCCTGCAGCTGTCTAGCAAGTCATTCATCTTCCTTAACTTGAGACCCTGCATGGACTTTTACCTTCATTTCATCCAGTTGTTTGGCATACAGCTGGATTGTCTGTTGTCTGAGAAGAATGGCTGCCTTTCTATCTTCATGCCTTTGTTTTTGAGCCATCTCTTCAGCCAACTCTTCTTCTTCTCTTTTCCTTCTTCTCTCTTCTTTCTCTTTCTTTTCCTTTTGCAACCTCTCTTCATCCTCTTTTGTCATGATGCCCTTCCCTTTATTAACATTGGATGCCTCTGCTCTGGCTTCACTGATCACAGAAACAGCTGATTGTTGTTCTGTTGGGATCTCTGCCTCGGCTTCATTGGCATGTTGAGAGGTAGATAAGGGAAGGTCTTCAGTTTGGCACTCATGATCTGTAAGTTCTAGCTGCCTTTCTCTCACAGAGGATCTTGCTTCATAAGCTGCAGCGCAGATGTTAACTGGATGGTAATCTGAGTTGGAGTCAGTGTCAGAGGATGACACATCTTCTTCCTCATCAATCCTTCCTTCCTTCTCAAGGTGAGCTTTGATAATTGCTATCATCGCCTGGCTTTCAAGGGAGTTGACATTGCAGATGTTGGCTTTTAGTAGATAGATCTTGTGGAGGAAATTTGTTGGTAGCTGAAGGATGTTCCCGGTGTTGATGATGAGAGCAGAACCGTTGCTTAGGAAGAAAGCGTGGTCAAGGAGCCTAGTGCTTACCCATCCTAGCACGTCCGAGTCCTTGACCAGGAAGGCATACAAAAATCTTTGAAGGCCCAGAACTCCTTCTTCAGTGAGAAGACTGCTCCTTGTTATTGCAAGATTGTTGGGAGACAGTCTTCTTTCTGCGGCCGACGAAGATTCAGGATAAGCTACCCGTCTTGCTGTTTGTAGGAGTCTTCTGAACTTGGGTAGATTATCCTCCATCAGGTCATAGAACCTGCCAATGGCAAGTTCTGCTGAGAGATCCGTTGACGAGTTGATGCAGTTAGATAGATATAGTTGTAGGACTTGGAGGGCATTGAGTGAGTTCCAGTTCAGCTCTTCTACTCCGCTGAACTCCCATCCAGTCCAGAACCTCTCAGCTGATCCATCATACCCCCAAGCTAGAATAGAGTCAAACTCTAGCTTCTTTGAAGATTTGAAGATTTGGGGGGTAGTGGATTGACCTATGATGGCTGCTGCTTCAGGGATGATGCTGACCAATGTAGATGTTTGATCTTTGCCTTCAACATCAGTCAGCACTTCATCCACAGCCCTGACAACCAACTTCCAGTCTTCAGAGATCTCTTCTTCTTCATCTTCTGATACTGGCAAGTCGTAGACCTGTACAAAAGCTGGACTGTAAAGTGAGCTTTGGAAGGCAGCCTGCTCCTGTATCCAGTCGTCAAGACTGTCTGTATCATCTTCCATAGAAACCATCTCCCCCTTTTTGGTTGCATCAGCAGACAGGTAAGCATCAGTTTGGGTGCCTACTGATACAAGAGAGGGAGAGGCTAAAGTTGGGCATTCATGGGCTTCATGCATAGCGACTTGGTGTCTTAGTTTGGACATTTCAGCCTCTAGCATAGCCACCCTGGCCGTCAATTCCATGTTATGAAGTTTCAGTCTGTCCTTATCCACAGTTGTGGAATCCTTGGACCCAGATGGGGCCGTAGGCCTAGCCTCAGCATCCCCATCACCCGTGGTTTCTTGGCGCCTGGGATTCCTCTCAGTGAAGGGAGTTTCCAAGGAAACACCCTCACCGTGAGTTGCCGTGGTTGAGGTCTTAAAGATGTTGTCACTGTCCTCCTGGTCAGTTGATGGACCAGCAGTAGTGACAGCCTCGTCCACATCCACTCTTTCAATACTCCCAGAGTGGACCTTCAAGGGTGAAGAACTTAGGCTGGGTGTTTCGGAAGCAAGACCAATCAGTACCCCCTTGATAGTGGTTGTTGGAGAAGGTACATCACTTTGGTCAGGTTCCTCTACACTTAAGTTCAAAGAAGAGAGGAATGGCTCGAAGGGCTGTTCTATGGATCCGGGAAGTGATCCTAATCCTAATAGAGAGACTTCCGAAGGAGTCTCCCTAGCAATGTGGCTTTCCCTTATGATATTCTCACTAGAATGTTGTGATTCTGAGTGAGGGATGTTGGCTTGGGGTTGGGCCTTGGAGACAAGAGAATAAGGAGTTCTTTTGCCCTTCTTCCTTGTATACTTGGCTGCAACCGGGGCCCTGTGTTCCGGTTGAGCAATCAAACTGGGGATGAGTAATGTATGTGCCTGTGCATCCTCAGTAGAATGCACAGGGGTTCGATCAAGGGAAACAGTAGGTTGAGTTTGTAGCAGTGAAGTGGAGGGTGTGGGATCAGTATCAGCTAGGTTTGCTGAACTGTCACCCTGGGCACTTTGCGTGTTCAACATTGTAGACAACAATGGAACATCGGCCCCTGAGAACTTTGATGAAATTGTTCTCATGCTTTGAAAAATATTGTTCTTATGTCCCAGAATTGAGTAGATTCTTGCAGTTTTTGAAAGATCTTGGTGTTCAATATTGAACACTTCTTGCAAGAATCTTGGGTACATAAAGAACTGAGATTTCACCCCATCTTGAAGGTTGTATTTCAAACCTTCAAAAATGAGGTGGGAAAAATTAAAACCTGCTCCAGTTATCATACCGTGAATTGCCGACGCAAGTCCGGAGCTTAGTTGGTTCCAGCCACTCCTCTTTTGAGATATGCATTGGAGAAGAGTGTGGCAGAGATACTTCCATTTGGGACCCATGAGAGCCTTCTCTATCGTATATTCTGTTTGATTCCCAGTGTACCCTATGGATACAAAGGTCCTCATGTATACGTCTCTTGGGTAAGAGAGGGCGTCCCCTTCATCCTGAAGCTTGAGGTGTTGGCGGAGCTTTGCTTCAGTGATGATCATTTCCTTACCGTCTACTGTGCCTCTGATTTGAGGAGTGCCCTGTTCAGTAGAATACACGGCTGAGCTCCAAAAATCTTCCATGTGTGAAGTATATATGGTTGGGTTGACGGTTAGGGCATGGTAAATTTTGGACCGACAGAGGAAGTCGATCATACCGTCGAAACCCTCGGACTTCTTGCCTTTTATTAGGTATGCAGTGAGGTTGTGGTATGGAGCAAACTTGTCGTTTGGGTTGTTTATGTCTGCGCCTGCCATTGAGATGGATTTGGAGGGAAAAGAGAAGGGTGTTTGAATGGTGGTTGATTATGGAGGGCTTTGAATGCTGTGGGGACGGGAGAGAAAGTGATGGAAGGTTAGGGTTTGAAATTGAAAATGAAGAGGTGGTGGGAACGTTTGAGATAGTGATATAACGGCAGACGAAGAAAAAGCAACTTCACTTGTACAGTACAACCTGTTTCACTTTTCGTTGTTACAGCTGTAATACACCAAGGCAGTCATGGAAGGGACTGACGGTAAATTTTACAGCGGGTAAAAGTTAATTTAGACTTATGTTTACCCATCAGCAGCAAACTTGGTTGCTGTTGAAAGATAAAAGTATCCGCAGCAAAATTGGTTGCAGCTGATGGATAAGCCTATCCGCTGCAAACTTGGTTGCTGCGGAAAGATAAGTCTGTCAGCAGCAGATTTTGCTGCTGAAAGGTTTAAAGATCTGCAGCAAAGGAATTACTGCTGAAAGCCTTAAAGCTATCCGCAGGAAACATGTACCTGCTGATAACTTAAAGCTATCAGTGGCAAAACTTTTGCTACTGATGCTTTTACCTGTCAGCAGCTGAAGGACAAAAATGCTGTTGACCCATAACTTTTATTTACAACAAGGGACAAAAAGACACATTTTAAGGAGAAACTTGAGATGGATTTTAATCAAAGTTCATCATACCAATTGATTCAACTAAATATCTGAATCTAGCTTCATCAAAAGGTTTTGTAAACAGATCAGCATATTACTCATTTGTATGAACTTTGGTTAAAATAATTCTCTTTTTCTCAGCTTGATCTCTTATGAAATGGTACCTGATGTCGATGTGCTTTGTCTTTGAGTGCTGCACCGGATTGTTTGTGATAGAGATAGCACTCATGTTGTCAATGTGAATTGGAGTTTGCATGAAGGTCATTCCATAGTCAAGCATTTGATTTTGGATCCAGATGACCTGTGCACAGCAGCTTGAAGCTGCAATGTATTCTGCTTCAGCTGTTGAAGTAGAAACAGATGTTTGCTTTTTGCATTGCCATGAGATGAGCCTTCCTCCAAGAAATTGACATCCCCCAGATGTGGACTTTTTGTCTAAGTTACAACCCCCATAGTCACTGTCAGTGTAGGCATAGAGATTGACATTTTCATTCTTTGGATACCATAGCCCAAGTTTTGGAGCTCCCTTTAGGTATCGAAGAACCCTTTTGACAGCTTGAAGATGAGACACTTTTGGAGCTGCTTGAAATCTTGCGCAGAGACAAACTGCAAACATGATATCTGGTCTTGAGGCAGTGAGGTACATGAGAGACCCTATCATTGCTCGGTACTGATGTTGATCAGTGTCTTGTCCTTCTTTATCCGGAGATAATTGATGGTGCACTTGCATAGGAGTTCTTGCAGCAGAGCAGTCAGTCATTTTGAACCTCTCCAAGATGCTTTTGACATACTTGGATTGACTTATGAAGATTCCAGTTGGTACCTGTTTTACTTGAAGTCCTAAAAAGAAATTTAGTTCACCCATTGAACTCATTTCAAATTTGGAATGCATCAGAACTTCAAAGTCTTTGCAGAGCTTCTTTCTTGTAGATCCAAAGATAATGTCATCAACATAAATCTGGACCAACAAAATTTCTCCCCCTTCATCTTTGATGAAAAGCGTCTGATCAATGGCCCCCCTTCTGAAGTTGTTGCTAAGTAGATATCCAGATAAAGTTTCATACCAGGCTCTTGGGGCTTGGTGTAAGCCGTAGAGAGCTTTGTCCAGTTTTAACACCTTATTTGGATGTGCAGGATCTACAAAGCTTGGAGGCTGTTTGACATAGACCTCTTCATCAATCGTGCCATACAGAAAGGCACTCTTCACATCCATTTGATAGACCATAAAGGTTTTGGATGCTGCATAAGCCAGAAAAATTCTAATGGCTTCCAGACGGGCAACAGGAGCAAAAACTTCATCATAGTCAATGCCTTCTTCTTGAGTGTAACCTTGAGCTACCAGTCTGGCTTTGTTCTTGACTACGATGCCCCTCTCATCTTGCTTGTTTCTGAAGACCCATCTTGTTCCAATGGCTGTTTGACCAGGTGGAAGATCAACAAGCTTCCAAACATCTTGTCTTTTGAATTGCAGCAATTCTTCCTGTATTGCTTCAATCCAGCTGTTGTGCTTGAGAGCTTCATCAATCCTTTTGGGTTCCACCTGTGATAGAAAGCAAGAGAACAAACAAATGTTGGCTTCATGAGACTTACTTCTTATCTGGATGCCTATGTGGACTTAGCCAATGATGTTTTCTAGAGGATGCTCTTTGTTTATTCTCTGAGCAGGTATCACATCCAGCTGTATTCCCTCTTCAAGATTACTGTGGTTTAGATCAGTATTGTCTTCAGATGTGTGGAGAGGAGCTTGGAGGATCTGATCATTGTGTTCCACATAGTCAGCAGCATTAGCATCAGAGGCCTCTTCAGCATGAATTGAGGAGGCTTCATTTAGGATTTCATTGTCAAAGAGATTGCTGCTTGTGGTGTTGGATGTACCGGCTTCACCTGCACTGGCTTCAATAGCTTCTGCCACTGATGGAGGATCAATGGATGGCCTTTTCATCCTGATGTAGGGACTGGGAAACTCCAGTCTGTAGTCAGAAGAAGAGGTTGAGGTAGAAGGTGTTGAGTTTGAAGAAGGAGGCTCCATATTTGAGAATATGAGGGGCTCAAATATCTGGGTGAAGGAGTCTATATCAAAAAGCCAGTTGGGACCTTTGCCTTGTTCACAGACAACGTGTTCCCTGCATTCCACATTAGCAGATTCTTCCACAATCCGAGTCCTAGAATTGAACACTCGGTAGGCCTTCGATTGAGAGGAGTAACCCACAAAGTAACCTTCATCAGACTTTGCACCGAATTTAGGAAGAACTCCATGTGTGATGAGGATGGTACATGGACATCCAAAGGGCTTCAGGAAGCCAATGTAGGGAACTCTTTTGAGCCAGAGTTCATAGGGAGTTTTCTGGAGAGGCTTAACAATAAGGACTCTATTCTGCACACAACAAGTTGTGCTTACTGCTTCTGCCCAGAAAGTAATGGGCAGCTTTGAGTCAGCCAGCATAGATCTTGCTGATTCAATCAGAGTCCTGTTTCTTCTTTCAGCAACCCCATTTTGTTGAGGAGTTCTTGGAGCACTGTACTGCCTTTCAATGCCCTTGCTCTCACAGAAACTGTTCAAAGTGTGATTTTTCAACTCTGTTCCCTGATTACACCTTATGATCTTTACCTTCAGATTGCTTTGATTCTCTACCCTGAGAATATAGGATTTGAGAATCTCAGCAGTTTCATCTTTTGTTCTTAGGAAGAATACCCAAGAGAATCTGGAGAAGTCATTAGTGATCACCAGACAGTAGGACTTTTTGCCCATTGACATGACATTTGTAGGACCAAAGAGATCCATATGCAGTAGCTGGAGAGGAGTGTCATTTGTGTTCAATGTCTTGGGCTTATGGGAACTCTTGTGTTGTTTTCCCTTCAAGCAGGCAATGCAGTGATCGTCTAGCTGGAATTCTTTGTCAGGAAGCCCTCTGACAAGATTGTCTTTCACTAATTTATTGATTGTTTTGATGTTAACATGGCTTAACCTCCTGTGCCAGAGAGCGGATTCATCAACTGATGCCTTTGACAGAAAACATGAAACACTACCAGATGGAGTGACTTCATTCATGTCAAGCACATATAAGTTGTCCTTTCTTTGAGCAGTTAGGAGAATCTTCTCTGGCGGGGGTTTAGATAAGCCAGGAGCTAACACAAAGCATTCTTTGTCAGTGAAGAGCATCCAATGCTTTTGATCACATACTTGGGAAACACTCATGAGATTGAAGTCAAGTTCTTTAACATAGTGTAGAAATGATAATATCCAGAAATCAATAGTGTAGAAATGACAAACCAATCCAGCGAAAACCTTCGTCTAACACTCCTAATCACTAATCCAACCTTCGATTCTGAAAATACGAGCAAAAACCCTTGGAAATCGATGAAACGGTAACTTTCAATCAATAAACCAGTACTTCCGAGAATAGATGTGCAAAAACCCAAAATAAGCTTCGAATACCCTCAGTAATCACCTAGAATCGATCAATAAACCTGATAACACTCAAAAACACTAGAGCATAAAGCTCTGATACCAATTGTAGGTCCAGATTTCGCTTGAAATCACTGATTTGATCGATTACACACACACAGGCGGAAATTGTGTGTATGGTGGTGAAGCAGATGATAGAAACAGTGTTGGTGAAGATAACAGGCTAACCACACTATGAATCAACACGCAAATGATATGAAAATGTAAGAACACAGTGAATAAACAACTGCAAATCGTATTGATTCAAGAACAATGTGAAAGAGAAGGTTCAGGGTTACAGCCGCTACTCACACCCTAAACATTCTCAAACTAGGCTATTTTAAGTAGTGACAGGTATCGAAACTATGTTCAATCGAAACTACTAGTTTCGATTGACCATTTACAAGTGATACACAGACTGTCGAAACTACCATCTATCGAAACTACTAGTTTCGATTGAACACACTCAATCGAAACTAAGTAGTTTCGATAGCCCAGACTTAGAAATAAAAACAGTAAATTACATAAAACTGAAATTACATTTAATGAAATGACAGAAAGTAAACTAGTCTAAAACTGTTAAAACAAACAATAAATGACAACAGCTTATACATAAGATATGACTCTACATCTTTACATCAACCGTTGAGCATGTATTCACCCTTGAATCATACATGATTCATTGAAATCAAATCCAGATAAAAGTTGGATCACCTTACCTAAATCCTCAGACTCCATATCTATTAACATGAATCATCATATGATATTCATATAAGAAAATCCAATCAAACCAAGACATCTGAATCACTCGATTCTGAATCTTATGATTCTTGATAATCCTTACGGATTCTGCTTGATTTTTCTGTGCTAAACGATGTAACTTCATTCTAGAGATTTGAAAATCTTTAGGAAAATCTTAGATGCCTTGAGATAGTGCAAGTTACATTTCTGTAGCATATCAGTGGGGTACACGTTGTATATCCTAAAATTAATACTTTAACACACAAGAACGTGATACAAAGACGCTTATGGTTTCAAATATCATAATATTGCCAACTTGAATTACTTGTTTATGTGCTTATTACGTATGAATAAATTGTAATTCATGACATGATCCCATATTCTTTGATGTTTATCTTGTATCGTTTTTGCTAAAGTTTAGCCTGATCTGGTCCTCTGCTCGAGTCTTTGAGCAAAAAATAGTGTGTTTGTATATACTTGTATATTTCTATCTAGAAAAGATCAAAAAGATTCTAAGTTTGTGTACAGTTCAATTTTAATCAGTAAAGCCAAAAATATTTGTGTTTAACCTCTTTGAATTGACTTTGAATCCCCTTGATTGAATGTGCTTATCTTGTTCGTTATTTGATTTGACTTCTTCATAATTTGAGTTGAAATTTTGAGTGAACACTGGTTTCTGCGTACTTGTTAAGTGCGCAAGAGTTAAACCTTGTGTACTTAGCAAGTGCGCAAGACGTAAGTCATGCGTACTTAAGAAGTTATCAAGTACGCAAGACCTAATGTGTCGGGGTATTTAATTAGGTGTTAGATCTTTTTCATCACTTTCTCATTCAAACTTCGAACTACTGTTAAATACCCTCTGCCCTTTTTTCCTCAAAAATTTCGTGTGTTCCAAAGAGCTTTTTCGTCCCGATCATTGTTTCATCTACTGATAAACAACATTTGTTGAGAATCATAAGGAATTTCATCCGATAAATCGCCTGTTTGGGACTGATTTCTTTCCCTCAAGAACTAGGGTTTGATGATGTTTTTTAGACCATGTTTGGTTGTTTTTTATTAAATTGTGACCTAATAAATGGGTAAATGAATTAATCGAACCTCAATCTTCAAGAAATCGCCCTTAACTTGTCTGGATTTTGGTTTTGATCTCGAGTTTGAACCAAAGAATTCCGTTGGTTCACACTTAGGTCAAAATGACCATCTTATGGTACTTTATTGTGGTTGGTATAGGTTACATTGGTCGTAAACATTGTTTTTCGACGTAATGGCAACTGTCTTCAACATCAAATTCGCAAGTTTCAGATTTTGACTTTTCAATTTTTGTTTAAGTGTTAAGTCACGCGTACTTAACAAGTACGCAAGACATTAGTCATGCGTACTTAACAAGTACGTAAGACATTAGTCATGCGTACTTGCTAAGTACGCAAGACCTAATCCCTGCATACATGACAAGTACGTAGGAAGGCTTTTTCTGGAATTTTCTAAGTCTGGTTTTCAGTTCAGTGTGAATGTACTATACTCGGTCATGTGTTTTTAATTCCAATGAATCTTCTTGTTCTAATTATGTTTACTGTTTATTTTTGCAGTGATGGCTCGTGCATTTACCAGTGAGTTCAATCTCCTTGCACTTATAGAACCGGAATGGAAGGGTGCTGCACTACAATACAAAGAGATAGTTGATTTCTTGAATCGTTCAAAGATCAGTTATGCTATATTAGCAGATCCAATAGTCTCAAGACCTTACCTGAAGCAGTTTTAGGATACAGCGGATCATGACTGCACGGTAACCCCTAATGTCATTCGGGCAACTGTGGCGGGTCATGACATTGCTTTTTCTGAGGACGCAATTCGAAAGGTCTTACAGTTCCGGGATCTCGCCACCGACCCAACTGCCTATCCTGATTACTTTGTGGATGGCTGTTGGAGGCAGCGTATGGGATACGTCGGTGTACAAGATTACTCGTCCTACAAGAAGATGTGGGTGCTAGATCAGTGGAGGTACTTTGCCCACGTGATGATCATGTGCATCTCTTCCAGGAAGGCGGGGAAGGATGCTATGGGACATGATCTTGCAGCAGCCATGGTTGGCTTATCTCTCAACAGGGGTTATAACTTCTCAAGATACATCTTCAAGGCCTTAACTGATCAGATCAATACGGCTGAGAGGTTTAGATTCCTGTTATACCTAAGATTTGTGCAACTACTGATCAATGATGCATTGCCAAATCTGCCTGCTATTGGGGAGAGACTGCAAGTCAAACAGGTGGACAAGAGAGTGTTTGCACAATTTCTAAAGCCAGGCAGTGTAGAACCTACCCTTGAGCATACCCCACTCTTTGGCCACCTGATTAATGAAGCGTATGTGGCACCAGTTGATTGGAGATGGTTTAGTCATGAGTCTGAGCCAGAACTCAGTGAACATTCTGATGAGCAACAAGAAGATGAGGAAGTTGAGAGCGAGGATAAATTGTCTTAAGGAGGAGACGACGAAGCGGGTAGTGTTGGTGCTGAAGAATCCGACTCCGAAGATACAATGTCTGATTCATCTGATTCTGATGATGCACCATCACAGTCACACCCAAGAAGACTGACAAAGGTGACCCTTCCCGAGTCATCTTCTAAGAGAAAGCGACAATCGACTAGTAGCGAAGACGAACTAGATTCTGATTCAGACACTGCCATACAAAGACGTAGAAGAGAAAGTATCAATAAGCAACGAGGGGATAGGCCGCAACAAACTACCCTTCGTGACGTAGAGGTCAGTGCTCATAGGCAAGTAAGTGTATCAGCTGCGAGAACTGATTCAGCTTCTACCCCACCTTCACAACAGCTGTACCGGCGACAGCGGAGGAGGCCACAGGTTACACCTGATGTGGATGTCACTGCTATCACAGAGGATGTTCATGTGATAGTGTCCCTCCCTGTAACATCTGTCCAAGTGGCAGTGACTGCTCCGATTCTTACCGAGTCAGTCACCATCACTCCTTCCACCACTCCTATAACCACCATCCCATCATCAATCCCTACTACCACCATTGAACCTATCAGTCAACCATACAACTTTGGAGACTTTTCCCAGGGTTTTGACTTTGATACGATCTTCTCATCTCCCCTCCACAATGCTGAAGCCTCTACGCTCAGGAATCCTGATCCAAATGATGCCAGGATTGACACTTTGGAAACACAAGTCGTTGGTCTACTTGAAACAGTTCGAAAATAAAAGGAAGAATCTGAGGCTCAACAGGCTCAGATAAATTCGTTGGTGGACGAAGTTACTATTCTAAGAAGCCATAGGACTGGGACTGAAGAGAGACTTGCAAATGTGATGGCCCAGAACGAACTACTGATCAAAACGAATAATATGATTCTGGGACACAGAACGTCCTTAGAGGTACTTTGTGACATGCAGCGAAAAAAACATGAAATGATGGTCAAGTTAGTAGCTGAACTGACCAAGAAGCTTGCTGCTCAGGGGGAGAAAGAAAAAGAGAAGGAGAAGACATCAAAATCTAATGGTGATGAGGCTTGTCATCCGGTTGATTTAACAAAGGATGATGACAAAGACAAGGATCCTAAAGTCGGTCCTAGTGGAAGTGAGCAACAAGCTTTGACGATTGTGCCCATTTCTGCTGTTCCAATGGCTGAGGGGGAGTCGACTCACTAGGAAGGTGGTGATGCTTCAGGTGGAAATAAAGGAAAGTCTCTAGCTGACGTTTTGAAAGATCTATCTGATGATGTGTCGGATAATGCGATCTTATTCTTAGAGCCAGACTATTCCAAAGAAGCACAGATCGAGGCTCTCTGCAATCTTGAAGAAGGAGAGATCGACTCTGGTGACGATTGGGATGAGGAAGATGATGATGTGGTGATAGAAGTTCCCAAGGGCGACGGAGAAGGAGAGTATGAGCTTAAAGATGGAGAGATCTTCGAAGTTCCATCCATGACTTTTATGATATAATTTTTAGTTCAGTTCACAATCCAATTCAACTCCGTACCGGTTCTGTACAATATGTCACATTTAAAAACATATCAATTTAAGCTCTCAACCTTACACACTAACATATTATTATATTATTAAATATATATTCTTACATCATGTTATAGAGTATAAAAATAATAATAATAATAATAATAATAATAATAGTAATTTTTATAAATAGTAGAAAGGCATGATTAATTGTAAATATTCACACGTACAATTTTAAATAAATCAGTTTGAACCTTTTAATCCCAAGAACCCTAAATCCTAAATTTTGAACCTCCCACTCACAAACTCAACCTGCTTTGACTTTTTATAGTCAACAGGGTCGAATTTGGGTAATCCAAACTTCCAAAATGGAACCATTCATTCGTTTTCAACTTTCCTTGAGTGAGTGAACATCTATCGATCCCTCCTAACTCGTCAAGACCTTTCAATTTAACAATACCCGCGGCTAATTGTAAATTCAAGACAGTTTGACCTCACGAAGTCAAACTGCGCTCAATTCAATCCTCAATCAAGTAATCAGACGTGTTTTAAACCTGTAAATCATGCTCTTATTAATGGTATGTGTATTCAGTCCCAAATCCCGTCTCAATTCATCCAAACCCGAACTGATTACGCGTAAAAGGATCCCGACATTTTACGCTTGCCTTTTGAAATCGAATCGAGTAATTAAAACAAAATTAAACGAATTAATACAGCCACACACCTTCGTAGAATCCCATTCAAACTCACGGAACTCTTCTTCGCGTCTCATTACCTCTCTGGAAATCCGTCGAGCTCAAGAAATTTCGGAACCTACACTCTAGCGGTTCTCCTTCGTTACTACACCAAACCAGGTGATTCTTATACCTGTGTGATCGTTTTAAACCAGAGATCAAAAGCCCCATGATCATAGTTTTGATCTGTTGCTTATCGGGTTGATTCTCTGGCTAGGGTTTTCGGGAATACGATTGGGGAAGGAGATGGGTTGGGGTTTAGTGTTTAAAAACGTTTCACACGTACCTTATGTCAAGAATTTAAATTCAGTTCATACGGTTATTCTTCCTTGCCCCTACACGCATGGTTCCGAGTTCGAAACCCACACTCGGTGGTTCTTTTTACGCGTGCCTCGCCAGACCCGACCGCCTGTATTGATCTTGTTAAATTCAAAATAAATCGGCCTTATAACATGATACAACCCTCGGTCTGGTGGTTAGAACTCATGACTCACACAGTGGCTACACGAGTTCGAACCGGGTGGACTACCTATATTTTTTAAACCGAATTGTAAAGTTCCAAAAATTTTATAAAAATTATTTTTATAAACCTTATAATATTTGTAACAGAATAAAACCAGATTTATTAATTATCAATATAAATTCAGTTTTATTACGAATTTAGTTATTAAACTTGTATATTAAAATTTTAAAACATATATTTTAATATTTAAATTAATTTCCAATTGAAAACATTTCCTTTTTATAAAGTTATAAAATGTCAACTTTATTTATTTCTAAATGATAAATAAACATATATATATATTTATTATAACCTTCAAAATTATAAGTATATTTATCATTAAACTCTATACATAAATAATATTTACACAACTTCATATTTACGCATCTTTATAAATAAATAAATAAATAGAGTAAAAATTATTTATTTAATTCATATTTAATATAATACGTCCACTATTTTTATATCTAAATAAATAAGTTACATACCTATATAAATAAATAAATAAGGTAACAATTATTTATTTATATTTAAACAAAAAAATTGGTTATTTAGGCTATACTTAAATAAACCGAATAACCACATTATTTTGTAACTAGAATAAATAAACGGTAATTATTTGATTTAGTTATTCAAATCCAAACCCTAATTTAAAAATATTTTAAAGCTATTCATTTCAAATTATTTTCATTTTATTCAACACCTACACAATCCTTTTCCATAATTCGACACGAACGCATTATATAATTCCCTATACTCACAAACATTGAAACCCTAGACTTTAGTTTAGACATTCTATTAATTCATGATCACACGCAATACAGTTTAGGTTAACGTCGTGCATTTCAAGGATCATTTTGCTACCTAGAGTCTCGTATTAGCTACACATTTGATTCAGGTGAGTTTTACATAGCCCTTTTACACTGTTTTACATTTTTGGGGTGAAAGATGAACATTATATACAATGATTTGCACAAACTACACTATACAAATCCACTTTACATTCATGTGTACAATTTGAGCTTTATGTTTGAGTACTAGGTGTGTTAACTACTTTGTGTGCAATTACATGTGCAATCATTAACTATACAAGCCGACGGTTAACAATGATAGATCTATTGAGTCTGACAAACCCACCCAGATTAGGGTGATTGTTACCGACAACACAATTTGCATGCTAGTTACAAAGGTTTGATTGTACTTCGGTTACACAATAGTTGCTCCCCATAAATGCCTTATTTTATCATGTTATGTAAGGATTTGATTATTTATATCTACACACTATCTATGTATAAACCTGTGTATGCTCACCAACTTTTCAGTTGACTTTATTTTATTCATGTTTCAGGTGCTAATATGTGAGTTTGATCAAGACATGCTACACATAGGCTTTGGACTTAGTTAAATTTAAATAAAGAATATTATGTATTCCAATTATGTACTTGTTTGAATTTGGTTGTGTTTGAATCATTTGAAATAAAATTTGATGATTAAATTATTGAAATCTAGTCAACCTTGTGCTCATGAACAGTCTACATGTCCCGCCCTGACGTATTCCGTCGTCGGTTGGGGTGTGACAGATTGGTATCAGAGCATTGGTTATAGGGAACTAGGTTATTAGACACCCTTGACCTAGACTATAACTTTAGGACACCCACTTATGCCATGCTTCATGAATATGTGATATGTGCTACATGCTATGTGTTACATGCTTACTATATTAATTATTACTGCATTTTGATACCTCATTTGTTAAAAATTCATGACTTAATAGACTATACTTGAATAATAAATTAAATGAACAATATCCCTATCCTTACCCTAAGCCTCATAACCTTCTTACCTACTCCTCTGTCATCATCATCATAACATGTGGAAACTTCTTGGATTTAAATCTATAAAATTTCTTTATTTCCTCGTTATGGTTTTAAACTTTTTTAATTATTAGAGGACACATGCAATCTGGAAGGGTGACACCTGTATTCTGGGTTTTCTATCTAGGAAAGCATTTCGTATAAATCCCAATCAACCCAGGGACCCGTATGCTTTACTGGGAATTCCCGGGGTGAGTGTTTACTTATAGGCTAAAGCATGTCTCTTTGAAAGTTATATGAGTTTAATTGACCTTAATGTGTCATAGTATTCAAGTGATTATGTCACTATTTGAGTACAATCCAAACTATGATTTACTATTTCATCTATTATTTTGTCCCCTTTAAATTCAATCAACTTTCATAAGTTCTTACATCTTTTCTTGTCTTGTGCAAACCTGTAGAATGCCTCCCCGTCGTGCTACCGTGACCAACAACAACACCGACATTGCTGCTATCCTAGCACAACTTGTAACTCAACTCACCCAAGCTAATGGGGCCATTAATAGTACCCATGGAACTAATGGTGGTGGTGGTGCCAACCCACCGCAATGCACCTTCAAGCACTTCAATTCGTGTAATCCTCTTAAGTTCTATGGTACCGAAGGGGCTACGGGACTCCTTCAATGGTTCAAAAGTATTGAGGGCACTTTCCTCAATAGTGACTGCCCCGATAACCTTCGTGTTCATCATGCCACAAGCGTCTTTCAAAAACGGGCACTCATGTGATGGAATGGGGAAAAGAGAACTAGAGGTATGGAGGCAACCATGGCCTTACCATGGGATGAGGTTAAGAGACTAATGACCGAAGAGTTCTGTCCTCAGAATGAGGTGAGGAAGCTGGAAGCTGAGTTTTGGGATCTTACCCAAGACAGTGGTGAAAGTCTGGCTTATACAACCCGGTTTCATGAACTGAGTCTCCTTGTGCCCCATATGGTCACACCTTTATCCCGCTGCATTGAGAAGTACATTGGTGGATTACCTAGACAGATTCAGGATACTGTCTTAGGGAGAAATCCTGCAACACTCGAAGATGCTATCCGATTATCTGCTACTTTGACCGACAACCATGTGAAAGCAGGTACTCTGACTATAAAAGGCACCAAGAAAGTTCCCGACACCGCAACCCCTCCTACACACGTCAAAGAAGCCAAAACTGAACCCCACCACAATAATAAGAAAAGAAAGGCTAGGAATTTTGCTGTGGTCACTCTTGCTATGCCTGTTAACCAAGTTGCTCCCATGGCTCAGGCACCGGTCAAGAAGCCATTAGTGGGGATCTACCCACTCTGTGCCACATGCAACTATCACCATCTCCAAAACATTCCATGTCGCCTTTGCACTCACTGTGGAAAATATGGCCATACAGTCAATGTTTGTAGAGCCAAGGAATTTGCAGGTCAAGTCAACCCACCAACCCGAATCAACCAACAAGTGGCTAATCAAGGTGTTCCCGCTATCGCAAATGGGCGTGCTTGTTATGAATGTGGCAACCCAAATCATTTCCGTGATCAATGCCCGAAGTTCATCAATGCTAAACAAGGCGGAGCTCGTTGGCGTGCTTTCAACATAAACGCCAATGAAGCTCAAGCCAACAATGATGTGGTCAACGGTACGTTCCTTGTTAATAGTCAATATACCTCCATTTTATTTGATACCGGTGCAGATAAAAGTTTTGTGTCACTTGACTTTGAACCCTTACTTGCAAAAACACGATCCAAATTAGAGAAAACCTTCACCGTCGAAGTAGCAAATGGTGATTCTCTTACAATTGACTCCGTTATCCACGACTGCTCTCTAGAACTTAATGATCATACATTTCCAATCAACCTTGTGCCAATGCCACTAGGAAGTTTTGATATCATCATAGGCATGGATTGGCTGTCAAATCACCATGCCGAAGTCATCTGTTTTGAGAAGTGCATCCGAATACCCCTTCCGTCAGGAGAAACGTTAAGAGTCTTTGGTGAAAAACCTTGCAAAGGACTCAGGTTAATGTCATGCACTACTGCTCAAAAGTACTTACGAAAGAAGTACGTGGCCTTTTTAGCCCATGTTGTTCAAAAGAATGTCAAAGAGAAGAGTATTCAAGACATCCCCATCATCCGGGATTTTCCCAAAGTTTTCCCCGAAGATCTATCTGGTCTTCCACCCGTTCGACAAGTAGAATTTCGCATTGATCTTGTGCCCGGAGCTAACCCCGTGGCTAAAGCTCCATATCGTCTTGCACCTTCTGAAATGCAAGAGCTTGCAAGTCAACTCCAAGAGCTCTCCGACAAGGGCTTCATCCGTCCAAGTCATTCACCGTGGGGTGCACCCGTCTTATTCGTCAAGAAGAAGGATGGATCATTCCGCATGTGTATTGACTACCGCGAACTCAACAAGCTTACCATCAAGAACCGTTATCCTTTGCCTAGGATTGATGACCTCTTCGATCGAATTCAAGGCTCTACTTGCTTCTCGAAGATTGATCTTCGATCTGGTTATCACCAACTCAGTGTACAAGAGGAAGATATTCCAAAGACTGCCTTCCGAACAAGGTATGGTCACTACGAGTTCATGGTCATGCCTTTTGGGCTAACCAATGCACCCGCGGTTTTCATGGACCTCATGAATCGTGTGTGCAAACCATACCTTGATAAATTCGTGATCGTCTTCATTGATGATATCTTAATCTACTCCAAGACTAAATCTGATCATGAGCAACACCTTAGGTCTTGCGGGATATTATCGTCGTTCATTCCTTGGTCTTGCGGGATATTATCGTCGTTCATTCATTCGTTAAGAATTGGAATGCCCCTAAGACCCCCACCGAAGTTCGTTCATTCCTTGGTCTTGCGGGATATTATCGTCGTTTCATTTCAAATTTCTCTAAGATTGTTGTTCCTCTCACCGCTTTGACCCACAAGGGTAAACCTTATGAATGGGGACCAAAGCAAGAAGAAGCTTTCCAAACTCTCAAGCAAAAGTTGTGCAATGCTCCTATATTGACTCTCCCTGATGGGAATGATGATCAAGTTGTCTACTGTGATGCCTCCAACCAAGGTCTCGGTTGTGTCCTTATGCAACGAGGCAAGGTAATCGCTTATGCATCGAGGCAACTTAAGATTCATGAGAAGAATTATACAACGCACGACCTCAAATTGGGTGCGGTTGTATTCGCATTGAAGATTTGGAGACATTACATCTATGGCACAAAATGTGTGGTGTTCACCGACTATAAAAGTCTCCAACACATCTTCAACCAAAAAGAACTAAATATGAGGCAACGACTTTGGGTTGAACTCCTTAACGACTATGACTGCGAGATTCGTTACCATCCCGGCAAAGCAAATGTTGTAGCCGACGCTTTAAGTCGAAAGGACCATGTCATGCTTCATTGTGTCCAAATTCAAACCAACATGCAAAATCGTATCCTAGAAGCTCAACACGTCTCAGTCACCGAGGGTAACATGTACGATGAAATGTCATGTGGTGTGGAACTTCACCTTGAATCTAAACCCAATGGCTTACTTTATTACTTGAATCGTATTTGGGTTCCCGATCGCGATGATCTCCGTACATTTCTTATGAACGAGGCTCACAAGACTCGTTACTCTATTCATCCTGGTGCGGATAAAATGTACCAAGATCTTCGCCAACAATATTGGTGGTCCGGTATGAAGAAAGACATTGCTCTATATGTCGCCAAATGTCTAACTTGCTCCAAAGTCAAAGCCGAACACCAACGTCCTTCCGGTTTACTTGAACAACCGGAAATTCCTGTGTGGAAATGGGAGAACTTAGCTATGGATTTCATTACCAAACTCCCTCGCACCTCAAGTGGTCATGATAGCATCTGGGTGATAATCGACCGCGTCACCAAATCTGCTCATTTCTTGCCTATCCGTGAAGACTATCGGGTTTAGAAATTGGCCCGAATTTACATTGACGAAGTTGTGAGCCGTCACGGTGTTCCCCTAAACATAATATCCGATAGAGATGCTCAGTTCACATCCCGTTTTTGGCAATCTCTCCAAACTGCTCTTGGTACACGATTGGATTTGAGTACGGCTTACCATCCTCAAACGGATGGTCAGACTGAGCGTACAATTCAAACTCTTGAGGACATGCTTAGAGCATGTGTTATTGACTTTGGTGGTAATTGGGATTCACATTTATCCCTAATTGAGTTCTCTTACAACAATATCTACCACACAAGTATCAACATGGCTCCATTTGAAGCTCTCTATGGTCGTAAGTGTCGTTCTCCTATATGTTGGAATGAGATTGGTGAAGCACAAATCACCGGTCCCGAGCTAATTCAAGAAACATCCGACAAGATTATCCAAATCCGTGACAACATTCGAGTAGCGAGGATTCGACAAAAGAGTTATGCCGACAAACGACAAAAACCCTTGGAATTCCAAGTCGAGGACCTTGTTCTCCTGAAGGTGTCTCCATGGAAAGGCGTGATCCATTTTGGAAAGAAAGGCAAGCTAGCACCTCGCTATGTGGGTCCTTTCAAGATCCTTGAAAGGATCGGAAAAGTGGCTTACAAACTCGAGTTACCTCCATCACTTGGCAATGTGCATCCTACATTTCATGTGTCTAATCTGAAGAAATGTCTTGCTGAAGAGAATCTCCATATACCTCTTGACGACGTGCGCATTGACGAAACGATGCACTTCGTTGAGAGACCGATAGAAATCATGGATCGTGAGATCAAGCAGCTCAAGCGAAGCCGTATCCCTATTGTCAAAGTTCGTTGGGAATCAGAACGTGGTCCTGAGTTTACTTGGGAACGAGAGGACCAAATGAAGCTCAAGTATCCCCACCTCTTTGCTGATGCAGTCGCCCCAACTAGTTAAATTTCGGGACGAAATCCCCTTAACATGGAGAGACTGTAACATCCATGACTTTTATGATATAATTTTTAGTTCAGTTCACAATCCAATTCAACTCCGCACCGGTTCTTGTCACACCCCGACCGATGGCGGAATCATCGGGGCGGGACATGTAGACTGTTCATAAGCACAAGGTTGACTAGATTGAATATATTAAACGTCAAATTTCATTTCAAGTAATCCAAACACAACCAAATCCAAGATAGAAACTAAAATTGAAATACATAGAGTTCTTTTATTTAATTTAACTAAGTCCAAGCCTATGTGTAGCACATCTTGATCAATCTCACACATTAGAACCTGAATCATGAATAAAATAAAGTCAACTAAAAAGTTGGTGAGTATAACACAGGTTTATATAGATAACATATAGTTTGTAAAACAAATCCATACATAACATGATAAATAAGACGTTTATGGGGAGCAGCTATTGTGTAATCATACACAATCAAACCTTTGTAACTAGCATGCAAAATTGTGTTGTCGGTATCAATCACCCCAATCTGGGTGGGTTTGTCAGACTCAATAGATCTATCATTGAAAACCGTCGGCTTGAATAGTTAATGATTGAACATAATCGCATACAAAGGTTAGCACACCTAGCACTCGGGCATAAAGCTCAAATTGCACACATGAATATAGATAGGATTTGTACTTGTGTTGTCTGTGTAAATGTAAACATGTAATTTGAATAATGTTCATGTTCCACCCCAAAAATGTAAAAGAGTAAAAGGGGCAATGTATACTCACTTGGTTTGAAGGCGTAGCTAACAAAGATACTAGATGAAATAAAGATCCTTGAATTGTACGAGTTAACCTAAAGTGTAATGTATATGGTATTAATAGTGTGCACAAGAGTTTAATTCTAAAGTTGCATTTGGACTTGTGTAACAAGTCATTGATTTGTAATCGGAGGTATTGAATAAAATATATAAAGTTTGAAAGAATATTTTTAGAACATTTTGATTAAGGTTTAAGTTTAAATAATTAAATAAGTAATGTAAATAATTATTGTTTATGAAAATTATTACAAGTGTTAAATGAATTTAAGTGTAAATAAATAAATGTCTTTGTTTAAATATAAGGTAAATAAATAATCATTATTTTATTTATTTATTTATAAAATGTAACTTAACCATTTAAATACTTTTCAATTGGAAGGTTTAGCAATAATTGTAAATTAAATTTTATAAACTTTAAATAAATAATTTTTTTCCATTTATTAAATATTTGCTCTTTCTAAATAAGATTAAATGCAATTTTAATAAAAATCAACTATTTTTATTTTGTAATTCAATCAGAATATTTGTGGTTTGAAAAATACATAAAATTTATAATTCTGCTAAGATTTTAACCCACACACGACCGTGTCCGGGAAGGGCACGATCGTGCCCGAACCACGGGAACGACCATGCTAATCAGGGCACGACCGTGTTGATCAAACAAAGGCTTAAACTGATTCAATCGTTAGGCACGACCGTGCCTTGGCCAGGCACGATCGTGTCTATGATTTCAAGACACGACTGAGAGAAGCCAAAGGACATGATTGGGTCTGGACAGGAGGACACGACCGCGCTGATAGTCGGCACGACCGCGTCTCATGAGGCACAACTGCACTAGATGATTAGCGCGACCGCGTCTGTTCCAAAACAGGAACGAATTGACTAATTCTTATAATAACAGGGTTGGAAATCATAGGGCTTTCACCCATTAGATTATTTCGAGTCTTTTTGCATAGATTAATTGGATTTAAAACGTGTCTAGAGTCGGATTCGATTAGATCATTTTTGAACGAAAACTAGTTTCGGGTTTCGGACGAATTCTATATTGAAAGCCCAAATTGATATGGGGCTTTTGATCTATGGATTAAATAGACTGAGGGAAGAGTTTCAATTACCCGGAAGGACGACGAATTGATAGATGACGGTAGGAAGGAGTTCCGGCGTCGACGAGTTTGGTCTCCGGCGTCTTCCACTGCACTTCCGGCTAAACCAGTGTGTTCAGGGGTTTCAGAGAGATTCAATGGAGCGATTGATCGAGGGAATTGCACTTTAGAATAGGGGGATTTTGGTTCAAGTGAAGGATTTTAGTTTTCTTTGAGATGAATCGATTTCTGTTGTCAATTGTTACGTTTGATAATATTATTGTCTTTGATAACGAAAGTGAAACGTATATCGGTTACGAAACTCAACAATTCTCGCGTTTAAAACTGATTTTACGTTTCAACTGATACTCGGCACGACCGTGCCCATACGAGGCGCGACCGTGCTAAGGCACCAGGCGTGATCGTTTCAAAGCACGACGCGCGACCGTGCCAAAGCACTCGGCGCGACCGTGCCAGAGCGAGGCGCGACCGTGCCTATTAGGGTTTCTTGTGAATTTTCAACATCAGACCTTGTAACTTTGGTCTTTGGTATATTTGTATAAATAGATACTTATGTAGTGTTTTAGTAGGTTATAACCGTGTAAAATTTGTGGGTTAACATGGAAATATA
This sequence comes from Smallanthus sonchifolius, assembly GCA_023525975.1. Taxonomy (NCBI): domain Eukaryota; kingdom Viridiplantae; phylum Streptophyta; class Magnoliopsida; order Asterales; family Asteraceae; genus Smallanthus; species Smallanthus sonchifolius. The sequence continues at coordinate 24,982,042 of CM042044.1, read as the reverse complement.
GTATTTAATTGATGGTACGAATAGAACAAAACAGTGCACTAGAATTTTGGTTTGAAAAGCATTACATTGAATTTGAAATACGGATACTAAAAATCAGAAATGTTACAGTCTCCCCATGTTGAGGGAATTTCGTCCCGAAATTTAGCTAGAGGAAACTACGGCATTAGTAAAAGGTGGGGGTACTTGAGCTTCATTTGGTCCTCTCGTTCCCAAGTGAATTCAGGACCACGCTTAGACTCCTAACGAACTTTGACAATAGGAATACGACTTCGCTTGAGTTGCTTAATTTCACGATCCATAATTTCTATCGGTTTCTCAACGAAGTGCATCGATTCATCATTGTGCACGTCATCCAGCGGTATATGGAGATTCTCATCGGCGAGACATTTCTTCAGATTAGATACATGAAATGTAGGATGCACATTGCCAAGAGATGGAGGTAACTCGAGTTTGTAAGCCACCTTCCCAATCCTTTCAAGGATTTTGAATGGACCAACATAGCGAGGGGCTAACTTGCCTTTCTTTCCAAAACAGATCACACCCTTCCACGGGGATACCTTAAGAAGAACAAGGTCACCGACTTGGAATTCCAAGGGTTTTCGACGTTTATCGGCATAACTCTTTTGCCGACTTCTCGTTGTTCGGATGTTGTCACGGATTTGAATAATCTTGTCGGATGTTTCTTGAATTAACTCGGGACCGGTGATTTGTGCTTCACCAATCTCGTTCCAACAGATGGGAGAACGACACTTGCGACCATAAAGAGCTTCGAATGGAGCCCTGTTGATACTTGTGTGGTAGCTATTATTGTAAGAGAACTCAATGAGGGATAAATGTGAATCCCAATTACCACCAAAATCGATTACACAAGCTCTAAGCATGTCTTCAAGAGTTTGGATTATCCGCTCGGTTTGACCATCAGTTTGGGGATGGTAAGCCGTGCTCAAATCTAATCGTGTGCCAAGAGCGGTTTGGAGAGATTGCCAAAATCGAGAAATGAACCGGGCATCTCGATCAGATATTATATTCAAGGGAACACCATGACGGCTCACGATTTCATCAATGTAAATTCTGGCTAGTTTCTCAACCCGATAGTCTTCACGGATAGGCAAGAAATGAGCAGATTTGGTGAGACAATCAATAATCACCCAAATGCTATCATAACCACTCGAGGTGCGAGGGAGCTTGGTAATAAAATCCATGGCTAAGTTCTCCCATTTCCACTCAGGAATTTCCGGTTGTTCAAGTAATCCGGAAGGACGTTGGTGTTCGGCTTTGACTTTGGAGCAGGTTAAACATTTAGCAACATAAAGAGAAATGTCCTTCTTCATACCGGGCCACCAATATTGCTGGCGAAGATCTAGGTACATTTTATCCGCACCAGGATGAATAGAATAACGAGTCTTTTGAGCCTCGTTCATGAGAAATGTATGTAGATCATCGCGATCGGGAACCCAAATACGGTTCAAGTAATAAAGTAAGCCATTTGGTTTAGATTCAAGCAGAAGTTCAACACCACACGACATTTCCTCGTACATGTTACCCTCGGTGACTGAGATGTGTTGAGCCTTTAAGATGCGGTTTTGAATGTCGGTTTGAATTCGAACACATTGGAGCATGACATGGTTCTTTCGACTCAAAGCGTCGGCTACAACATTCGCTTTGCTGGGATGGTAACGAATCTCGCAGTCATAATCGTTAAGGAGTTCAACCCAACGTCGTTGCCTCATATTGAGTTCTTTTTTATTGAAGATAGGTTGGAGACTTTTGAGGTCGGTGAACACCACGCATTTCGTGCCATAGAGATAATGTCTCCAAATCTTTAATGCAAATACGACCGCACCCAACTCGAGATCGTGCGTCGTATAATTCTTCTCATGAATCTTAAGTTGTCTTGATGCATAAGTGATTACTTTGCCTCGTTGCATGAGGACACAACCGAGACCTTGGTTAGAAGCATCACAGTAGACAACTAGATCATCACTCCCATCAGGGAGAGTTAAAATAGGTGCATTGCATAATTTTTGTTTGAGGGTTTGGAAAGCTTCTTCTTGCTTTGGTCCCCATTCCTAATTCTTACCCTTGTGGGTCAAAGCGGTAAAGGGAACAACAATTTTTGAGAAGTTCGAGATGAAATGAAAGTAATATCCCGCAAGACCAAGAAATGAACGAACTTCAGTGGGGGTCTTCGGGGCATTCCAATTCTTAACCGTTTCGATTTTTGCAGGGTCAACATGAATACCCTTGTCGTTAACAATATGACCAAGAAATTGAACTTCTTTTAACCAAAATTCACATTTGGAGAATTTGGCGTATAGTTGTTCCTTCTTCAAGAGATCCAAAACCAATCTAAGATGTTGCTCATGGTCGGCTTTAGTCTTGGAATAGATTAAGATGTCATCGATGAAAACTATCACGAACTTATCGACGTACGGTTTGCACACACGATTCATGAGGTCCATGAAAACTGCGGGTGCATTGGTTAGTCCAAAAGGCATAACCATGAACTCGTAATGACCATACCTTGTTCGGAAGGCAGTCTTTGGAATATCGTCTTCTTGCACACGGAGTTGGTGATAACCAGATCGAAGATCAATCTTTGAGAAGCAAGTAGAACCTTGAAGTTGATCAAAGAGATCATCAATTCTAGGCAAAGGATAACGGTTTTTGATAGTAAGCTTGTTGAGTTCGCGGTAGTCAATACACATGCGAAATGATCCATCCTTCTTTTTGACGAATAGGACGGGTGCACCCCACGGTGAATGACTTGGACGAATGAATCCCTTGTCGGAGAGCTCTTGAAGTTGACTTGCAAGTTCTTGCATTTCAGAAGGTGCAAGACGGTATGGAGCTCTAGCCACGGGGTTAGCTCCGGGCACAAGATCGATGCAAAATTCTACTTGACGAACGGGTGGAAGACCGGATAAGTCTTCGGGGAATACTTCAGAAAATTCTCGGATAATGGGGATATCTTGAATACTCTTCTTTTTGACATTCTTTTGAACGATATGGGCCAAAAAGGCCACGTACTTCTTTCGTAAGTACTTTTGAGCAGTAGTGCATGACATTAGCTTAAGCCCATTACAAGGCTTTTCACCAAAGACTCTTAGTGTTTCTCCCGATGGTAGAGGTATTCGGATGCACTTCTCGAAACAAATGACTTCGGCATGATGATTTGATAGCCAATCCATGCCTATGATGATATCAAAGCTTCCTAGTGGAATTGGAACAAGGTTGATTGGGAATGTATGATCATTAAGTTCTAAAGAGCAATCATAGATAATGGATTCAATTATAAGAGAGTCACCATTTGCTAACGGTAAATGTTTTCTCTAAAAGGGATCGTGTCTTTGCAAGTAAAGGTTCAAAGTTAAGTGACACAAAACTTTTATCGGCACCGGTATCGAATAAAATGGAGGCATATTGACTATTAACAAGAAACGTACCATTGACCACGTCATTGTTGGCTTGAGCTTCATTGGCGTTTATGTTGAAAGCACGCCCACGAGCTCCACCTTGTCTAGCATTGACTAACTTTGGGCATTGATCACGGAAATGGTTCGGGTTGCCACACTCATAACATGCCCACCCATTTGCAATAGCGGGTACCCCTTGATTGGCCACTTGGGTGTTGGTTTGGTTTGGTAGGTTGATTTGGCCCGCAAGAGCTTTGGCCCTACAAACATTAACTGTATGGCCATATTTCCCACAATAAGTACAAAGGCGACATGGGATACCTTGGGGATGATGGTAGTTGCAGGTGGCACAAAGTGGGTAGATTCCCACATATGGCTTTTTTGCCGGTGTTTGAACCACAGGTGCAGCTTGGTTAATAGGAATAGCAGGAGTGACCACAGCATAGTTTCTAGTCTTCCTTTTCCTATTATTGCGGGAGGGTTCCGTTGTGGTTTCTTTGTTGTGAGTAGGAGGGGTTATAGTGTCAGAAACTTTCTTGGTGCCCTTTTTAGTAAGAGTCCCCGCCTTCACGTGATTATCGGTTAAAGTAGCGGACAAACGGATGGCATCTTCAAGTGTTGCGGGATTTCTTTCTAGGACAGTATCTTGAATTTGCCTAGGTAGTCCCCCAATATACTTTTCGATGCAGCGGGACAAAGGAGTGACCATATAGGGCACAAGAAGACTCAACTCATGGAACCGAGTTGTATATGCCAAGCTTTCACCACTATCTTGGGCAAGATCCCAAAATTCGGCTTCAAGTTTCTTTACTTCATTTCGAGGACAGAATTCCTCGGTCATTAGCCTTTTAACCTCATCCCAAGGTAAGGCCATTGCCACATCCACACCTTGATTTCTTTTCTCCCCATTCCACCACGTGAGTGCCCGTTTTTGTAGGACACTTATGGCATGACGAACACGAAGGTTGTCAGGGCAGTCACTATTGAGGAAGGTATTCTCAATTCTTTCAAACCATTGAAGGAGTCCAATAGCTCCTTCGGTACCATAGAACTTGAGCGGATTGCACGAGTTGAAGTGCTTGAAGGTGCATTGAGGTGGGTTGTTACCACCATTTCCACCATTACCAGCATTACCACTATTACTACCATTCCCACCATTGTTGTCATTGGTGGCATTATTAGCTTAAGTGAGTTGTGTCACGAGTTGTGCAAGAATAGCAGCAATGTCGGTATTGGTGTTGGCCACGGGAGCATGATGAGGAGGCATTCTACATATTTTCACAAGATAAGAAAAGATGTAAGAACTTATGAGAATTGTTTGGATTTAATAGAATATGATAACAAAATAAATAGATAATCATAGTTTGGATTGTACTCAAATAGTGATATAATCACTCGAATACTATGACACATTAAGGTTAATTAAACTTATATAATTTTCAAGGAGACATGCTTTAGCCTATAAGTAAACACTCATCCCGGGAATTCCCAGGAAAGCATACGGGTCCCTCGGTTGATTGGGATTTATGCGAAATGCTTTCCTAGACAGAAAACCCAGAATACAGGTGTCACCCTTCCAGATTGCACGTGTCCTCAAATAATTAACAAAGTTTAAAAACCTTAACGAGGAAATAAAGAATTTTTTATGAATTTAGCTTCATGAAGTTTCCACATGCTAAGAAAGATAAAGATAGAGAAGAAGATAAGAATATTATGGGGTTTTAGGATATAGGAAAAGATATTGTTTATTAAATTTGTTATTTAAGTACATACTAATAAGTCATGGGTATTTAACAATTAAGTCATCAAATAAAATAATAACTAATTATAGTAAACATGTAGCACATAGCATGTAACACATAATATATAACATATAGTATGTAGCATATAACATGAAATCATGAAGCATAACATAAGTAGGTGTCCTAAAGTTATAGTCTAGGTCAAGGTGTCTAATAACCTAATTCCCTATAACCAAGGCTCTGATACCAATCTGTCACACCCCGAACGATGGCGGAATCATCGGGGCGGGACATGTAGACTGTTCATAAGCACAAGGTTGACTAGATTGAATATATTAAACGTCAAATTTCATTTCAAGTAATCCAAACACAACCAAATCCAAGATAGAAACTAAAATTGAAATACATAGAGTTCTTTTATTTAATTTAACTAAGTCCAAGCCTATGTGTAGCACATCTTGATCAATCTCACACATTAGAACCTGAAACATGAATAAAATAAAGTCAACTAAAAAGTTGGTGAGTATAACACAGGTTTATATAGATAGCATATAGTTTGTAAAACAAATCCATACATAACATGATAAATAAGACGTTTATGGGGAGCAGCTATTGTGTAATCATACACAATCAAACCTTTGTAACTAGCATGCAAAATTGTGTTGTCGGTATCAATCACCCCAATCTGGGTGGGTTTGTCAGACTCAATAGATCTATCATTGAAAACCGTCGGCTTGAATAGTTAATGATTGAACATAATCGCATACAAAGGTTAGCACACCTAGCATTCGGGCATAAAGCTCAAATTGCACACATGAATGTAGATAGGATTTGTACTTGTGTTGTCTGTGTAAATGTAAACATGTAATTTGAATAATGTTCATGTTCCACCCCAAAAATGTAAAAGAGTAAAAGGGGCTATGTATACTCACTTGGTTTGAAGGCGTAGCTAACAAAGATACTAGATGAAATAAAGATCCTTGAATTGTACGAGTTAACCTAAAGTGTAATGTATATGGTATTAATAGTGTGCACAAGAGTTTAATTCTAAAGTTGCATTTGGACTTGTGTAACAAGTCATTGATTTGTAATCGGAGGTATTGAATAAAATATATAAAGTTTGAAAGAATATTTTTAGAACATTTTGATTAAGGTTTAAGTTTAAATAATTAAATAAGTAATGTAAATAATTATTGTTTATGAAAATTATTACAAGTGTTAAATGAATTTAAGTGTAAATAAATAAATGTCTTTGTTTAAATATAAGGTAAATAAATAATCATTATTTTATTTATTTATTTATAAAATGTAACTTAACCATTTAAATACTTTTCAATTGGAAGGTTTAGCAATAATTGTAAATTAAATTTTATAAACTTTAAATAAATAATTTTTTTCCATTTATTAAATATTTGCTCTTTCTAAATAAGATTAAATGCAATTTTTATAAAAATCAACTATTTTTATTTTGTAATTCAATCAGAATATTTGTGGTTTGAAAAATACATAAAATTTATAATTCTGCTAAGATTTTAACCCACACACGACCGTGTCTGGGAAGGGCACGATCGTGCCCGAACCACGGGAACGACCATGCTAATCAGGGCACGACCGTGTTGATCAAACAAAGGCTTAAACTGATTAAATCGTTAGGCACGACCGTGCCTTAGCCAGGCACGATCGTGTCTATGATTTCAAGACACGACTGAGAGAAGCCAAAGGACATGATTGGGTCTGGACAGGAGGACACGACCGCGCTGATAGTCGGCACGACCGCGTCTTATGAGGCACGACCGCACTAGATGATTAGCGCGACCGCGTCTGTTCCAAAACAGGAACGAATTGACTAATTCTTATAATAACAGGGTTGGAAATCATAGGGCTTTCACCCATTAGATTATTTCGAGTCTTTTTGCATAGATTAATTGGATTTAAAACATGTCTAGAGTCGGATTCGATTAGATCATTTTTGAACGAAAACTAGTTTCGGGTTTCGGACGAATTCTATATTGAAAGCCCAAATTGATATGGGGCTTTTGATCTATGGATTAAATAGACTGAGGGAAGAGTTTCAATTACCCGGAAGGACGACGAATTGATAGATGACGGTAGGAAGGAGTTCCGGCGTCGACGAGTTCGGTCTCCGGCGTCTTCCACTGCACTTCCGGCTAAACCAGTGTGTTCAGGGGTTTCAGAGAGATTCTATGGAGCGATTGATCGAGGGAATTGCACTTTAGAATAGGGGGATTTTGGTTCAAGTGAAGGATTTTAGTTTTCTTTGAGATGAATCGATTTCTGTTGTCAATTGTTACGTTTGATAATATTATTGTCTTTGATAACGAAAGTGATACGTATATCGGTTACGAAACTCAACGATTCTCGCGTTTAAAACTGATTTTACGTTTCAACTGATACTCGGCGCGACCGTGGTAAGGCACCAGGCGCGATCGTTTCAAAGCAAGACGCGCGACCGTACCAAGGCACTCGGCGCGACCGTGCCAGAACGAGGCGCGACCGTGCCTATTAGGGTTTCTTGTGAATTTTCAACATCAGACCTTCTAACTTTGGTCTTTGGCATATTTGTATAAATAGATACTTATGTAGTGTTTTAGTTGGTTATAACCGTGTAAAATTTGTGGGTTAACATGGAAATATAGTATTTAATTGATGGTACGAATAGAAAAAAACAGTGCACTAGAATTTTGGTTTGAAATGCATTACATTGAATTTGAAATACGGATACTAAAAATCAGAAATGTTACAGTTCTGTACAATATGTCACATTTAAAAACATATCAATTTAAGCTCTCAACCTTACACACTAACATATTATTATATTATTAAATATTTATTCTTACATCATGTTATAGAGTATAAAAAAAATAATAATAATAGTAATTTTTATAAATAGTAGAAAGACATGATTAATTGTAAATATTCACATGTACAATTTTAAATAAATCAGTTTGAACCTTTTAATCCCAAGAACCCTAAATCCTAAATTTTGAACCTCCCACTCACAAACTCAACCTGCTTTGACTTTTTATAGTCAACAGGGTCGAATTTGGGTAATCCAAACTTCCAAAATGGAACCATTCGTTCGTTTTCAACTTTCCTTGACTGAGTGAACATCTATTGATCCCTCCTAACTCGTCAAGACCTTTCAATTTAACAATACCCGCGGCTAATTGGAAATTCAAGATAGTTTGACCTCACGAAGTCAAACTGCGCTCAATTCAATCCTCAATCAAGTAATCGGACGCGTTTTAAACCCGTAAATCATGCTTTGATTAATGGTATGTGTATTCAGTCCCAAATCCTGTCTCAATTCATCCAAAACCGAACTGATTACGCGTAAAAGGATCCCGACATTTTACGCTTGCCTTTTGAAATCGAATCGAGTAATTAAAACAAAATTAAACGAATTAATACAGCCACACACCTTCGTAGAATCCCATTCAAACTCACGAAACTCTTCTTCGCGTCTCATTACCTCTCTGGAAATCCGTCGAAAGAAATTCCGGAACCTACACTCTAGCGGTTCTACTTCGTTACAGCACCGAACCAGGTGATTCTTATACCTTTGTGATCGTTTTAAACCAGAGATCGAAAGCCCCATGATCATAATTTTGATATGTTGCTTATCGGGTTGATTCTCAGGCAAGGGTTTTCGGGAATACGATTGGGGAAGGAGATGGGTTGGGGTTTAGTGTTTAAAAACGTTTCACATGTACCTTCTGTCAAGAATTTAAATTCAGTTCAAACGGTTATGCTTCCTTGCCCCTACGCGCATGGTTCCGAGTTCGAAACCCACACTCGATGGTTCTTTTTACGCGTGCCTCGCCACACCCGACCGCCTGTATTGATCTTGTTAAATTCAAAATAAACCGGCCCTATAACATGATACACCCCTCGGTCTGGTGGTTAGAACTCATGACTCACACAGTGGCCACCCGGGTTCGAACCGGGTGGACTACCTATATTTTTTAAACCGATTTGTAAAGCTCCAAAAATTTTATAAAAATTATTTTTATAAACCTTACAATATTTGTAACAGAATAAAACCAGATTTATTAATTTTCAATATAAATTCAGTTTTATTACGAATTTAGTTGTTAAACTTGTATATTAAATTTTTAAAACAGAAATTTTAATATTTAAATTAATTTCAAAATGAAAACATTTCCTTTTTATAAAGTTATAAAATGTCAACTTTATTTATTTCTAAATGATAAATAAACATATATATATATATATATATATATATATATATATATATATATATTATTATAACCTTCAAAATTAAAAGTATATTTATCATTAAACTCTAAACATAAATAATATTTACACAACTTCATATTTACGCATCTTTATAAATAAATAAATAGAGTAAAAATTATTTATTTAATTCATATTTAATATAATACGTCCACTATATTTATAACTAAATAAATAAGTTACATACCTATATAAATAAATAAATAAGATAACAATTATTTATTTATATTTAAACAAAAAAATTGGTTATTTAGGCTATACTTAAATAAACCGAATAACCACATTATTTTGTAACTAGAATAAATAAACGGTAATTATTTGATTTAGTTATTCAAATCCAAACCCTAATTTAAAAATATTTTAAAACTATTCATTTCAAATTATTTTCATTTTATTCAACACCTACACAATCCTTTTCCATAATTCGACACGAACTCATTATATAATTCCCTATACTCACAAACATTGAAACTCTAGACTTTAGTTTAGACAATCTATTAATTCATGATCACACGCAATACAGTTTAGGTTAACGTCGTGCGTTTCAAGGATCATTTTGCTACCTAGAGTCTCGTATTAGCTACACATTTGATTCAGGTGAGTTTTACATAGCCCCTTTTACACTGTTTTACATTTTTAGGGTGAAACATGAACATTATATACAATGATTTGCACAAACTACACTATACAAATCCACTTTACATTCATGTGTGCAATTTGAGCTTTATGTTTGAGTACTAGGTGTGTTAACTACTTTGTGTGCAATTACATGTGCAATCATTAACTATACAAGCTGACGGTTAACAATGATATATCTATTGAGTCTGACAAACCCACCCAGATTGGGGTGATTGTTACAGACAACACAATTTGCATGCTAGTTACAAAGGTTTGATTGTACTTCGGTTACACAATAGCTGCTCCCCATAAATGCCTTATTTTATCATGTTATGTTAGGATTTGATTATTTATATCTACACACTATCTATGTATAAACCTGTGTATGCTCACCAACTTTTTAGTTGACTTTATTTTATTCATGTTTCGGGTGCTAATATGTGAGTTTGATCAAGACATGCTACACATAGGCTTTGGACTTAGTTTAATTTAAATAAAGAATATTATGTATTCCAATTATGTACTTGTTTGAATTTGGTTGTGTTTGAATCGTTTGAAATAAAATTTGATGATTAAATTAATGAAATCTAGTCAACCTTGTGCTCATGAACAGTCTACATGTCCCGCCCCGACGTATTCCGCCGTCGGTTGGGGTGTGACATTTGAATCTCATCTTAACACAGGTTCAGTCAAGCCTACTAGTACTGTTGAGGCGTCGACTGAAGCCTCTCCTGCCGACCCTACACCTGTGGATCCAGAGGCAAAGAAAAACAAACATATGCCTGAAAGTTTATCAAAGGATCCGGCTCCGGTATGGCAAAAGACTTCAATCATAGACAAACACGAAGCGACAGGGATAATCTTAGTTGTGAGGTTCGATGAGGATAAGAAGTTGTTTGCAATCTAGCGAGGGGGGGTTCAATACTTGAAACCAACCAGCAAAGCTTTCAACTCCTTACCAAGATACGACCTCGTGAACCTATTAAACCGAGAGCTGCTGGGTCACTCAAATAATGCAGTAGCGATGGGTTTGTGGTAGGTTCTATAGCGTGAGGTAAGATCTGGGTAATTCGAAACGTTTAAGCCTCAAGTGCCCAAGCGAGTCAAGGATAAGAACGCTAGACATCCTGTGACTAAGAAAAGCTTAAAGAAACTGGTATACAAGCCAGTGCTATGTGAAACCAAGATTCCCCTGAGCAAGTTATCTTAGGATATCCTCGGTAACATATGGTACTGGTACGTAGATCCTAAAATGGGTGAGGCAGTAGTGATTGGAAAGGTGTGGTCCGATAGTGGAAGCTTAGTGCCAAGGGAACTGATCAGAGTGTTTGATGAAGTCTGCTTCATAAACTTCTCTATGAAAGATCTGGAGGCACTAGCTGACAAGTAATGCATGTACACGGACGAGTGGACAAAGTTCCTTGCTTCTAAATACGACAAGGTGATCAAGTTCTGCCTTGACTACAAGAAGAAGATGGAAACTAAAGCTGGGGAGCAGTGAAGACCGAAGACAATCCAGAGCTGTTGTCAAGGGGGAGTTTGTTGAAGCACTTTTGTGTGACAAACACTCTGGATAGTGTCTTAGTTTATTGTACTTATCTTGTATGTTTTGTCTTTGTGTTGTAATGTCTGTATGTATTAGTTATCGAGTTGTAATTTCTTATGCATGTTATTGTTGTAATATTTCTCTAAGTGTTTTGCGCACTTAGCATGTGCGCAGGAATTAGTTCCTGCGTACTTAGCAAATACACAAGAATACTATGCATACTTGCTAAGTACGCATGAACAATTTGCCATGCGCACTTGTTAAGTGCGTAGAGATCAGGTCTTGTATAAATAGAATAGGTTGACAGAAGATAAGTACGCAGACATTTGCACTCAGTATTTTCTCTCTGTAACCGTTCGAGTTTATAATAGAAAGAACTTTAAAGTGATTTCTTTATCAGTTTACTTTGTGTTGTTTGATTCTCCACCTAGTCACGGGCATTCCGCACCCGGTCCGACTAGTCACACACCCACACGTAACGATCTGAGACCCCCGGGGACCTACACATAACAATAACATGAACTCTTTGTACAAGTCCCGACACTCACTCCCATTGAAATCCTAGACTTTGCCTTAGACTTATGTGCATGTTATTAATTCCTTTTCATATAAATTACACGCTGGGTTAACTTTGTGAGTTACAAGAATCACCTTTGCTACCTATTCTCTTATGCTATCTACATCTTTGATACAAGTGAGTTTTACATAGCCCCTTTTTACACTATTTACATTTTGGGGTGGAACATGAATCACAAATATACAATGTTTGCAAACTACACAATACAAATCCACCTACATTCATGTGTGCAATTTGAGCCTTATGTTTGAGTACTAGGTGTGTTAACTACATTTTGTGTGCAATTTACATGTGCAATCATTAGCTATACAAGCCGACGGTTAATAATGATAGATCTATTGAGTCTGACAAACCCATCCAGTTAGGGTGATTGTTACCGACAACACATTTTGGTTTTTGCATGCTAATTACAAAGGTTTGATTGTACAATTTGGTTACACAATAGTAATTCTTGTAAAAACATCTTGCGGAATAGATCTACATGTTTTGGAGAAGATTGTTTGATAAGAACACTCAAAGGGTAGGAGATGGGTATAGTGGTGAAGAATCGTAAACATAAACATATATTTGAATTGTAGAAATGAAATAACAAAGGGAATCATGTTAGGACATGTTTTGAAACTGTTGATAAAATTCTGTATAAGTTCTGCTAGAGGCGAACTTATCTATCATAGGTGAACTTAATAAGTTCGCTTAAGTCTATCAGAGGCGAACTTAATAAGTTCGCTTAGTTTGTTTCAGGCGAACTTAATAAGTTCGCTTACAGCAGGTTAGTTTCTATATATATGTGTTTACAGAGTCATTAGACATAGAACAGACAGAACAGAGAGAACAGAACAGAGAGGTGAGACGATATCAGAGTAGACGAGAGAGAAATCTTGTAAACTGATATTGTGGTGGAAATACAAAGAGTTTATTTACACCGTTGTTGTTGATTGAGTTACACGAGCACGTTGTTCATGGATTCCCCACGTTATCACCGTGTCGTACCGCGAGTCTAGAGATCTATCACGCACCGAATTAGGGACTTACAAGTGGTATCAGAGCCATTGCTCTTGATTAGCAAAAGATTCGTGGTGTTTTCTTGTCCAATCAACATCAAATTCAGAGAATTTGAAGGATTTTTCATCTTTTTCGTGTTCTTGATAAAAATGGAAGATTTTTGATCAATTTGGATTGATTTTGGATTGGTTTGAAGAAATTGATCCGATAGGATTGTTCCTAATCAGTTTCTACACAATCATACGGTTCAGAATTGCTTAATTCCATCATTTTGATCAGAAATCATGATTTTCAGCCGAGTTTGTTCGTGTTTGGGTTGAACAGCTGAAGCAGGCGAATTTAACATTCTATTGCAGGCGAACTTAATAAGTTCGCTTCACTCAGTATTAGGCGAACTTAATAAGTTCGCTTGGTGAAGATCAGGCGAACTTAACAAATTCGCTTGGGGTCAAGTTCGCTCAGTCAGGCGAACTTAGCTAGTGTTAAAAAAAAAAAAAAAAAAAAAAAGAGTATTTTTGGCGGGAAAATTCATCTTGTTCAAATTTTTTAGGGAAAGTTTATATGGTCGTTTTGATTCATTTTTGAAATTTTGAATTTTCGAAATTTTTTTTTAAAAAGAGTAATTTGGCGGGAAATTTTTTTTTCCGAATATTTTCGCAAAAATTTCAAAATGTCAATTTCATGTGATGATAATGAGACTGAAACTATGCCACCGAGACTTTTGTGCATATCAGATTTTCGTAGCTGGAAAGTCCGGTTCGAATAGTTCGTATCAGCAACTGATGAAAACTTTTGGACATCCATATTTGAAGGATATGTGCATCCTACTTATGACTATATGGGATATTATGATGTTCCTAAACCAGTGACAGCTCTTACTGAAGTAGAAAAGCAGAAGTTTGATCGAGAGATGAAGACGCGTGAAACTTTAACGTTGTCTCCCAAAAGAAATCATTCATAGTCTCGGGAAGTGTCCAACTTCAACAGATCTATGGGAATCATTAAAGAAAAAGGGTGAAGCAACTTATCAAGCGTTTGTAATCGTGATCAAAGAAGTATTGGAGAAGCCGAGTTATTCTCAAAGTGATTCTTCTGCAGATTTAACTGATAGTGAGAGTATTCGTTCTGGTGAAAGTACTCAGTCTACCGAGACTGATGTGATGAGTGAAGAAAGTTTTCAGACAGTTGAAGATGATCTGAGTGACTTAGAAACTGATGCAGAGCCTGTCATTGTTGATCAAAAGAGTGAAGCTGATGATGACGTTTTCATGGCTCCTGGTGCATCTTCTTCAGAAGTAAAACCTGAGGTATTTTCTAACTCTGAAACGTTTTTTTCTAACTGTGTTTCAGTTAAGGATAAAATGATGAGGGTTATGGATGACAACGTCAACCTCATTTGTGATATGAAATCCATGCACACGGTAAATCAGAAATTAAAAGATAATGAGAATGTGTGTATTGAAAGAATAGAATCACTGAAGAGGGATATAAATTCTCTGACTTTGAAGATCAAAGAGCAGGCATATCACCTGGATATGTCCTTTGCAGAAATTGAGAAAAGAAATAATGATCTTGTTGAGAAAGATAAAGACCTAGCTGAATCTAAAGCAGAGGTGATTAGATTACATAGAAAGTTAGAAAGCTTTGCAAATTCATCATTCTTATTAAGATATTATCATGACAATACTGAAGAGGGGAAGGGAACTAGTGGTATTGGCTATGTTCCTCCACCATTCAACGGAAATTATTCTGTTACACCTGAGATTATAAATGATGAGGATTTAGATCCTAAGACTGTGTTGAAAGTGAATCCAGTCACAGGTGAAGATATGGTGTATTCTGATGAGAGTGATGATGAATATTTTAATGAAGCTAAGGTAGAGGGGATACCTAAAGATATTAAAGTTGAGGAATCAAAGGTTGATTCTAATTCATCTGAAAATTCTACATTTGGAAGTTCTTCAAACTCAAGGAGAGTTCCATATGTCAGAGATAGGTCACATTGTGGTGAACTGTCCTTACAAAAACAAAGGAAAGAAGCATATAGTTCCTGAGAAGATGAAGCCTGAATCAAAACCTGTTGCAAAATCTGGAGTTCCAGAGAAAATAAAGCAAAAAGAAGTTCTTGTAGGAGACTTTTCTTCAAATGCATCTTATTGTGAGAAGATTCCTTATATGAGAGAATATCGTGAGACGAGATCTTGCTTTTACTGTGGTCTTGTTGGTCATATTCGGATTGCTTGTCCACACAAAGCCAAAGGTAATCGACATGTTACTCCAGAAAAGGTAAGAACTCATAGTAAGCCTTATGTTAACCCAAATGTGGTTAAACCTCATGATACACCAAAGGGTAATTCAAAATATGAGGTTAGGCTTCTAGACCTCAAAGACGGAGGAGAAACAGAAGATTAAGAAAACTTTTAGAACAACAAGAGTTTTCACAATCTAAACATTTTTCAAATGAACAAGATTGTTCAAACACTTCACATTTTAAGCAAAAAGAACTTAATGAACAGAAGTATTTTTGGAAATCTAAAGTTTCTGTTTCTGACTCGTCGGATCAATCTCCGAAAATCGATGAGAGATTCGATTGTGAATGGAGTGAGGTTTATTATTTTGATACAAATGGAAGACCCATGACTACCATGGCATGGGTCCCAATTTCAAATTAATGTTTCTTGTTAGTTGTGCAGTTTTCCCAAGAGGGACTACTAATACCATTTTGGTTGTTGATAGTGGTGGTTCTTAGCACATGACAGGGAATGACATCTGCAAGAGTAAAGAGTTGTTGATAACTGAGAATCTATTTGTTTCAACGACTTGATGCTCAAGGGGGAGAATATGTCACACACAATGTTTTGGAAAGAGTTTTACAAAGTCCAAAAGATAACCTGAAACTTAGGATGACGATGGTGAGCATAAAGTCGTTGATGCAACCATTTGACTAGTTGAGGGGGAGTCTACAGGACAGGGGGAGTACATAACTGTGTTGATGACAAAAGGCAAAGGCATTCAATTACAGGATTACATCGGTTTGAGTTTTTAAATTGATTGATTTGCTTAATCCTGAGTAACCAAGTAAAATGTTTTTTCTTAAAATGTTTTCATGGAAGAGTTAAGTCCAAAAGATAACCTGAAACTTAGGATGACGATGGTGAGCATAAAGTCGTTGATGCAACCATTTGACTAGTTGAGGGGGAGTCTACAGGACAGGGGGAGTACAGAACTGTGTTGATGACAAAAGGCAAAGGCATTCAATTACAGGATTACATCGGTTTGAGTTTTTAAATTGATTGATTTGCTTAATCCTGAGTAACCAAGTAAAATGTTTTTCTTAAAATGTTTTCATGGAAGAGTTTATTTTCGTTTGTTTTACTTTCTTTGAAAAAGATTTTGAAAAAGCCAAACAAATTGAAAAAGATAAAATCGACATTACTTGAAGTTAAAGAAGAGATGATAGTACATCAGTGGATGTTCTTTCACACATGACCTTAGATTGACTGGTTGGTGCTTTATATTAATATATCTGAATTATATGTTTTGATCTAAACTTCAGAGACTACACAAATAGGAAATGATAGTGTTGTGTATACATATAATTTGAATTGTCAGTAGACTAAAAGCGTCACTGAACCATTAGTAGTGTGAAAACATAATTTCATATGTTACAACTGTGATTTGAACCCATTTTATGCCTGGGTGTGTGTGTTAAAAGATCACTATCAGATATAGAATATTAGCTTTTAATAAAGATTTTCTTATGAGATCAGTTTCGGGTTATGTCCTTAGCACTATTCATTCGATTTGCTTCAGTGCCCATGTCCCGAAAAGCATGCAATTTGAAGTATAATCAAGATATGTACTTGACAACATCTGTCAAACATATACTAGCCCTTGGATCATATTGATAATTCATCTTTACTGATTCCATTGAATTCATAATCTAGATAACAGTTGGATCCACGTACCTGAATCTTATGATTCCACATATATAAGCCAAAACATTGAATCATTCGATTCTGAATCTCATTGATTCCTATACAATCCAATTTGGATTCTGCTATTCATGTGCTAAGTGATGTCTCCTCATTCTGGAAATTCGGATAATCTTTAGTAAAATCTCATATGTCTTGAAGATAGTGCATTTACTTTTTGTTGGCATACTAGTGGGGTACACGTTGTATTTCATACTTAAATGGTACCTTAACTCACAAGAAAGTGGGAATGAGACGCTTTAGTTTCAAATCTTATAATATTGACAATTTGAATTTGTGTGTCATAGCATGATCCTATTTTCTTTGAATGTTTATCGCGTATCATAACATGCAATATGAAAGTCTTGAAAAGATAGAGTGTGATAATCTTTAAAGATATTGGTTTGATTGGTCAAGTCTTGAAAGAATGACATAGTCTACCATTTGATATTATATGGATTTTATATCCAAGATGTGTGATTGATATATCATATATACTGATATGATCTTCTTACTCGTGATGTTCGAACAAAAAGATGTGATTTTGTATTTTACATTTCAGTTTATATAGAGAAAAACCAAAAAGATTTTGTGTTTCTTATGTTTGAAAAACCAAAAAGATTTTATTTTTCAGCTTCCATGAAAATCTTAATTGTTGGTTATTCTTGGTTGTTCTTTTTTTTCAAAAACTGAATATTGCAGACAGAAGTTGACAAGGGGTCCTTCTCCCAAGTTTTCTTCTAGAAATAAAGAGAGAGTGTGCAGATGAACAAGACGAAGACTACAGTGTGTTTGATGATATATGAAGACGGATGACAATATTCTGAAGCTGTTGTCAAGGGGGAGTCTGTTGGAGCATATTCTAGTGACAACGAGCTTGAAGATATTATGTCTTAGTCTTAGAGTCTTTGACTTGTAATTGATAGAATTGTTAGCAACAGTTATAGGGGAGTCTGTTAGGACATGTTTTGTAATTGTTGATAAAATTCTGTATAAGTTCTGCTAGAGGCGAACTTAATAAGTTCGCTTAAGTCTATCAGAGGCGAACTTAATAAGTTCGCTTAGTCTGTTTCAGGCGAACTTAATAAGTTCGCTTACAGCAGGTTAGTTTCTATATATATATATATGTGTTTACAGAGTCATTAGACATAGAACAGACAGAACAGAGAGAACAGAACAGAGAGGTGAGACGATATCAGAGTAGACGAGAGAGAAATCTTGTAAACTGATATTGTGGTGGAAATACAAAGCTTTTATTTACACCGTTGTTGTTGATTGAGTTACACGAGCACGTTGATCATGGATTCCGCACGTTATCATCGTGTCGTACCGCGAGTCTAGAGATCCGTCACGCAACGAATTAGGGACCTACAAATCAAAGTGACAAACATAATCTTTCATTTTATTTCATTCATCCACCCCCATGGTTGAAGAACCATGGGGGAATACAACTCAAGATTCCATGAATAAAGCACACACTCACACACTCTATAAAATGGAGGCTGCCCTCTATTTAGAGTGTTGCATGACCCAAAACCCTAGTAATAATAAATACATTAAAATTACAACAAATGATAATAATAAATAAACATTAATTCCACTTATCATTTGTTTCGGTCTTCGAGTCTTCGGGTCTTCCGGTTTCTTCACTATTTTGAACTTCAGTGGCTAGTTTGGTGATTCGCTGCTCCCTTTTCAACGAATAAATTATACTTCAATATCTATTGAACTTTCATATTCCATCTATCCAAATCAAGTTGTCGGTCTTGAATATCAAGACCCAACAATCTCCCCCTATTTGGTTAGATGTAATAACCATATGTAGAAATAAAATCAAAGAAACATAAACAAATGAACTCTTGAGAGCCTTGGTCTTGTGCAGATGCATTTCATGTTTCTTTCACCATAACGATGTGAATATATCTTCATTCCACTTGTTAACCCAAAACAACCATCTTGTAGTTCCATGTCTTCCATTTACTTTCTCCGCCTCTAAAGTAACTCCCCTTATGATTAAGTGTGTATTCTTTTGATTCTCAACCCAAAGAATCATGTAAAAGAGTCTCCTGTCCCAACATCAAAAGATATAAGAGCATAGGGTGTCAATCCAAGTAGGCTTTCTATATCTACCCATTCAAGGACATGTGACGGATAGGGCTTCAAAGATGAACGAGAGACATGATCCAAACATTCTGATTCTTGAGAGCTTCAAAGTAGAATAAGACATCATTTTACCCAAAATACAAAGAAGAGACAATCCAATTCTTCTTCATTGAGTTGAGTAATAACCACTTTTTAACATTCTTGCTATTGAATTGTGAGCATTAGACTTCAATGATCCCATCAATCTCCCCCTAGACTAATACTCGCAATTGACATTTCGTACCAAGAAAAATACATAACAATGATGTTTCAGTAATAGAAATGTCTTCAAAAGTATAGACATGTTCATCGGAAGCAAAAACTGCTTAACCGACATTGAGTTGTTGTACATTGAAAATACGATTGTGTTTTTCACCATCTTCTAATGTATTGGCATGAAAAGTAAGGTTTTGAAGTTTGTTGCCAATAAATATGAAAGATGTTTCCCATGATGAACAAGAAACTTTGCTGTAGATGTGTTCACTAATTCCATTTAAATAATTTAGCCTAATTTCCTATCATTTGTAATTTAAGACTTAGCCCATTAGCATTTGAGTTTCATCCCATCAGCCCACATTTTCAAATATTTGCAGTGGACCATATAAGCGAACTTTTCAACACTGTACAACCCTAATCTCATTCATTGGATACTTCCGTGATTGTCATGGTTGCTCTGCCGTCAAGTGGCTGTCTCCTTCGTTGCTCTCCATACAGCTCGAGGAAGACGACAACGGACTTGTGCTTTATTTTTTTGTTGATGAATACTATGGATGAAACAGTGGCGGACCTTGCTGCTGATGGGATATCCTTGCTGCGGATCGTAAAAAAATGCAGCTGAGCAACAAGCTTGTTGTTTCGCTGCTGACTATTTATTTGGCTACGGACCGTTGGACTTGGTTTGCTGCTGAACAAGTAAACAAGTTTGATGCTAACTGGGTAAACAAGATTGTTGCTGACCAAGGAGGTTGGTTAGCTGCTGACCGTTATACTTGATTCGCTGCTGATGTAAATGTTGTTGCCAATTTTGCTGTTGACTATGGCTTGCAAGGTTTTGCTGCTGATAGAACCACTTGCAACTGATGGTAAGATTTGCCGTGGACCGTTGCTCATACTACGGTTGGTTAAGTTTACTGCTGATAGTGTATGTTTTCCAAATTTGCTGTTGATGACCAATCAAGCACTTTGCAGATGTTGTTGCTGATGGTGTAAACACTACCCAGAAACCCTAATCTGAACAACACAGCCGCCACCACTTGTGAACAACAAAACCTTAATCGCTATATATACCAGCCGCCACCAATCAAGAACAGAAATTTGATTTTCAACACCTGATCTGCTATTCTTTTTTCAAATCTTTTGAAATCAAACTTTATTACGTTGCAGATTTGTTACTTTTTGTCAATCCATTGTGGATTTGAATCATTTACTGAGAATTTAGGGTAAAGATGTACAAGAACAGCAGCTTATTGTACAACCCTTTAATATTTATTTTAATCTCAGTGGAATACTAAGTACAGAGCTAGGCACTCAGAAATAAATCTCAAATGATTTGAGTAAAACATCTCATTAAGATAATTTCGAGTGTGGTTTTGATAAAAATAAAAAGGAAGAATCAAAACCTCGTTTTCTTCACTTCAGAAGACGAGATCCTAGATGTTTTCTTAAGAACATAGCAGCAAAACTCTTTCATCTCCAACAAAGCTTCACCAAAAACAGGTAACTGAGCATAGGTTGAGGAATCAATGGTTAAATTGATTTTCTCATGAACTTGGCTCTGATACCAATTGTAAAAACGTCTTGCGGAATAGATCTACCTGTTTTGGAGAAGATTGTTTGATAAGAACACTCAAAGGGTAGGAGATGGGTATAGTGGTGAAGAATCGTAAACATAAACATATATTTGAATTGTAGAAATGAAATAACAAAGGGAATCAAAGTGACAAACATAATCTTTCATTTTATTTCATTCATCCACCCCCATGGTTGAAGAACCATGGGGGAATACAACTCAAGATTCCATGAAGAAAGCACACACTCACACACTCTATAAAATGAAGGCTGCCCTCTATTTATAGTGTTACATGACCTAAAACCCTAGTAATAATAAATACATTAAAATTACAACAAATGATAATAATAAATAAACATTAATTCCACTTATCATTTGTTTCGGTCTTCGAGTCTTCGGGTCTTCCGATTTCTTCACTATCTTGAACTTCAGTGGCTAGTTTGGTGATTCGCTGCTCCCTTTTCAACGAATAAATTATACTTCAATATCTATTGAACTTTCATATTCCATCTATCCAAATCAAGTTGTCGGTCTTGAATATCAAGACCCAACAATTCTCCATAATTGCCTTATTAACCATGATATGTATGGATTGTATTCACACAACACTATGATACTATATGAAAACCTATATATGCTCACCAACTTTCTAATTGACATTATTTTAATCATGTTTCAGGTACAAATATATGAGTTGATCAAGACATGCTTCATTTAAGTCGTGGACCTAGTTTAATTTAATAAAAGAACTTATGTATTTCAATTTATGTACTTTGATTGGATTTTGTTTGGTTTGAATTATGAAATGAAATGTGATGTTTAATATATTATAATTTAGTCAACCATGTGCTCATGAACAGTCTACATGTCCCGCACCGACGTATTCCGCCATCGGTTGGGGTGTGACATCTATTGTTACAACACAAAGATAGTCAGTCGAAGTTTCATGCAAAAGCGGTAGAAGGCATCTTCTTAGGATATGTTGCCAACTCACCTTGCAAAAGAGTGTACAATATTGAAAGTCGTACACTCGAAGAATGGTTCAAAGTGGATTGTAGTAAACATAGCACTCCACCATAACCAACAGGTCCAGCTTGGGGTTTTGATTATGATAATCTCTTTAAGTCTTTTAATCTTCCTGATTTATGCTGAAGATGCTGCAAATCTGTATCAATAATGTAGTGGCGGAGACAATTCCAATTTCTCAACAAGAACAACGGTACCTATTCCAAGCCCCAGTTCCAATGTTGCGTCTGCATCTGGAACACATGAAAGTGACACTTAAGAAGATACTCATAATGAAGAAGTCGGAGCTCAAATCAGAAATGAAGCTCCAGATGATTCTATTAACATTGAAGCGTCTTCAGGTGTAAATGATATGGAGGAGTTAAGCACGAATCTTGAAACAAATGTTCAAGAAACCATTGTACCAGAGACAAGAATTCATAGGAATCATCCAATTGACAACATCATTGGTGATCCTAATGTCGGTGTTCAAACTCGTCACAGAACTGTAACTGAAAACACCAGCCTTTATGCTGAGATTCTTAACACAGGTATCATGGAAACATGTTTAAAAGTTGCCTTTGTATCCTAAATAGAGCCTAAGAATATCAAAGAGGCTTTAGCTGAAATTTGTTGGATTGAGGCGATGCAAGATGAACTGTCTCAATTCAGAAAACTACATGTATGGGATCTAGTTGATCTACCAAGAGGTGTACATCCAATAGGAACCAGATGGGTGTTCAAATGTAAAACTGACGATCGACACATTGTGGTGAAAAATAAAGCAAGATTCGTTGTTCAAGGGTTTTACCAACAAGAAGGCCTAGATTATACAGAAGTATATGCACCAGTTGCTAGACTTGAAGCCATCCAATTGTTTTTGGCTTATGCCTCCTTTGTCGGCTTCAAGGTCTTTCAACTAGATGAAAAGAGTGCCTTTATGTATGGTAAAGTGCATGAAGAAGTCTATGTCACTCAACCACCTGGCTTTGAAGACCTGTTACATCCTGATAAAGTATACAAGCCTGATAAAGCACTTTATGGTCTTCATCAAGCCCCAAGAGCGTGGTATGAGACTCTATCAAAGCATCTATTGTCCAATGGTTTCAAACGAGGACAAATTGATTCGACTCTCTTCATACGGAAAGCAGGAGGTGACATTCTATTTGTACAAGTATACGTTGATGATATCATCTTTGGGTCTACCAATGAAGAGATGTGTAAGGAATTCGAGCAGGTGTTGAAGTCCAAGTTTGAAATGAGCAACATGGGTGAAATATTTTTCTTAGGTTTACAAGTCAGTCAACAGGAAAATGGCATCTATCTGCATCAAACTAAGTATGTACAGGACATTTTTTCAAAATACAAAATGAATGATTGTACATCTTATGGTACACCCGTCCCAGTCAATCACGGTTTACATCCTGACAAAGATTGAAAAGATGTGGATTGTAAATTGTACCGTGGAATGATCGGATATCTTATGTATCTCACAGCTTCAAGGCCCAACATAATGTTTGTCGTATGCTTGTGCTCGAGGTTTCTGTCACAACCGAAGGAATCTCATATGATCGCTGTAAAGAGAATCTTCAGATACTTGAAAGGGAAACCCCGCTTAGGTCTTTGGTACTCCAAGCAGCAGTTATTTGAATTCAAAGCATATACCGATTCTGATTATGACGGTTGTAATCTCGATAGAAAATCAACCTCAGATGGATGTCAATTCCTAGGAAACAAGCTAGTTTCTTGGCAGTGTAAGAAGCAGTCAACAGTTTCTATCTCAACATGTGAAGCAGAGTATATTGCTGTTGTAAGCTTCTGCTCTCAGATCTTATGGATTCAACAGCAATTGAGAGACTACGGCTTGAACTACACTATCACTCCTATCTTCATTGACAGCACAGCCACCATGTCCCATCATAAACAACCCGGTGAAACATTCCATAACTAACCATATTGAAATTCGTCACCATTTCATCTGTGATTGTGCTGAAAAGCATTTAATTGAACTTGTAAAAGTTCAAACGGATGATAATTTTGCTGATCTTTTCACCAAGGCTTTTGATCGTACTCATTTTGAACATCTGGTCAACATGATAGGAATGTTCAATCCTGAATGAAAAACATTTTTAAAACAAAACTAGTTTCTTGGAAGTTACATTTATTTCCTTTTAAATTTAGTTTGCATTCTATTAAAATTTTTAAGAAAAATCCAAACAAAATATAAAACTTTCAAAATCTCAATGTCATTGGAAAATAAGAGGAAATGATTGCACATCAGTTAGTGATCTAAAATTCTTAGACTGCATAATTTGGGAAATGATTGCACTTTGACTACTTAAAATATTTCAAATATAATGTAATTAAAATTGTCAATAGGCTAGAAGCATTCGTTAAATCATTAGTATTGTGAAAACCTAAATATCTTCTCTACAATTGTGATTTGAACCCATGTTATGCGGGGTGTGTGTGTATAAGATTAACAAAAGATCATTATCAGAAATAGAATGTAAGATTTTGGCTAGTATTATCATTTGAGACCAGCTTCGGGTTATGTCTTTAGCACAATTTTCGGTTTACTTCACTTCCCATACTCACAAGTATGCAATGGGAAGCTGAGCTAAGATATGTCTCAACAACAACCGTTGAGCATATATTACCCCTTGGATCACATCTATTCCATTGAAGATATCCAGATAACAGTTGGATCTCGTTACCCGAATCTTCGGATTCCATATCTATTAGCCTGAATCATCACAAATACTCACGAGCCAAGACAAATGAATCAATTGATTCTTGATAATCCTTATGGATTCTGCTTGATTTCTATGTGCTAAACGATATTACCTCAACCTGGTGATATTGATAATCCTTGGGAAAATCTTAGATGTCTTGAGGTAATGCATTTACTTTTCTGTCTACATAGCCGTGGGGTACACATCGTAGAACTTTAAATGTTACCATAACTCCCATGAATTTGATCCAAGAATGCTTATAGTTTCAAATCATATAATATTGACATTTTGAATTACAATGACATGTATTTCAAAATAGATTTCAAACAAGTATGTCATGATATGATCCCAAATTCTTTGAACATTTACTGGTATCACTATTGCTATATGTTTTAGCCAGATATGATCCTCTGCTTATCACTTGATCAAAAAGACGTTCACTATAAGTATTCAATTACTCTGTATTCTATTTATTCACCTAGAAAAACAACAAAAAGATTTTCAGTGTGTTATAACATAAACTTTACAAAATGACAAAAAGATTCTTTGCACAAATTTTTAAACTCTTTGAAAATACAAAAAGATTTTCACAACTTCCATAAACGTGTTTTTAAATCAACAATTGAACGTATCTATCATGTTCGTCTTAGATTCCTTCATAAACAAAGATGTTTGAGTCAGAAAATGAAAAAGGAGTTAAGCCATGCGTACTTGACAAGTACGCATGACTTAACCCATGTGTACTTGTTAAATACGCATGAGGAAACTCATGCGTACTTAGTTAAGTACGCAAGGTCTGTTGTGCGGGGTATATATAACGGCAGTTAGCATTTACTTCACTTTCAAACACCCGCTCTTCACTGTGTCGACCTGATCATTTTTGCTCGAAAATCCATGGTTACCAAACCGCTTTTTCATCACGATTTCAGTTATAACATCATCCAAAGAACATTTGGTGAGAATATCATGCGATTTCAACCGTTAAAACTTCCAAAATTGAGTGATTTGGTGTTCTTGAAACTAGGGTTCTTGATGCTCAAAATTCTGGAACTAAAATGTGTTTGCATGTTAAATTGAGTATCAAAACGAGTCTCTAATCATCATTCACAGTCGTTTAACACAAATTTCATGATTTAAACTTACCAAAATTTGATTTTTGATCTTGGGTTTGCGCTTGAGTAGCGTCGGCCCCTGTTTGATCGAAATGAGTCATGTGTTGAACGATACCAACTCTAGCCGAAGTCACATTAAGCTACTATGCCTTTTTTGACATCATTAGAACAAGCTAAACGAATGATAGACCTTGAATTCTTTTATTTTGGACTTGCAAAATTGAGCACTTACGCAGACCATGCGTACTTAGCAAGTACGCATGAAGGGTTTTGTCCATGCGTACTTGCTAAGTACGCACGACAGAGTATGTGTATGCGTATTGGGCTAAGTTCGCATGATGCATACTTGTAAAAAAAATTCTAAGTCAAAACTTTGCATTCATTGTCTATGTTATATTGTTATACTTAATCTGTTCTAATCTTGTTGTGTTTTATTGCAGATATGGCAAGACGAGCTTTTAACGAAGATTTCAATATATTGGCTCTTACCGACCCAGAATGGAGAGGTGCTGCTCTAAACTACCAAGAGATAGTCACGTTTCTGAACCGGTCCAAGATTGCATATGCTATCTCTGCCAATCCGGTAGTTTCACGTCCTTATCTAGAGCAATTCTGGGATACTGCTGAGCTGGATTGCAGACAAACACCGAATGTAATCACTACAACAGTAGCAAACCATAGAATTGGTTATGCACAAAATCCGAATGTAATCAATGCACCTCAAAGAGAAAGATGGTACAGTCCAGAGAGTGAACCTGAGTTAAGAGAACACTCAGATGAAGAGGAAGAGGGTCATGATGATGAGAGTGGTGATAATGATGATGATAGTGATGATGGTGATGAGGGTGATGGTGGTGTTGGGTATGCACAAAATCCAGACAGTAATAAATCAGATAGTATAGTAATTGATTCTTCTGATTCAGAACCCACTCCAGACCAAAGGCACCCTAGAAAGAATATTCAAGAATCCCTTCCTAAATCATCGTCAAGGTGACGAAGAAGACAGAGTTCAGATTCTGACTTTCTGCTCGATAGTTCTGATAGCAACCGAGAAGCACCTCATGTAGTTGAACGAATAAAGAAAACTCGAAATGATTACCTGTGGCAAAAGCTAATGGATGAAATCAATGCAGGGTTCAAGCACAGAGAGCTCTGATTGCCCCAACACAATTGTACAGCCAAAGGAGACACAAAACAATCACACATATGGTTTTTCCTACTTGTGAAGCTTCTATACAGACGATTGTCTCTCTTCCGGCTACCACAGTCCAGATACCAACAACATCAGTCCAACCCATAATGACTGAGTCAATTCATGTTTCCACACACAGTTCTCCAAACGACAACCTTTCCTTTCACTGTTATGGTTGGTACCTTACCACCGATGACACACTCATTAGAGTTTGGAGACATGGGACACCACTTTGACTTATCAGAACTATTTGCAGTGGTGGTACATGAAACTGGTGAACCGTCTACAACACGAGTGGTGGACCCTAGGGATGAAAGAACTGCAGCATTGGAGTCACAGGTTGCCACACAACAAACCCAGATTAATCTGCTTGTTGAATCTAACACCCGGCTTACAAACCAGTGGCAGGCCATGGAGGAACAAGTAAAGTAATTCTTTGAGTTTCAAAGGATGCAATACAACCTCAACGAGATGTTCCTCACCACCAGAAGTACTATGGAAAACCAAATGTTAATCTAACGGGGTGAACATCAAATCATGGTGGAAATGGTAACCAAGTTGACCAGACAGCTTGAGCCTCAGGGGGAGACAAGCAAAAAGGTTGCAGAGGAAGCATGTCATCAGATTGACCTTACAAAAGAAAAAGATCAAAAAGAGGATCCCAATGTCGGACTCAGGTGCTGGAAGAGGTGAGACACAAGATGTCTTGCCAATTCAAACCACGCCTACGGCTGAGGGGGAGTCTACACGACAAGGTGGTGATGGTGGTGCTAATAAAGGAAAAACACCAGCTGAAGTATTAGAAGAGTTAAGTGCAAGCCCTAACCTAAATGATGAAATCATGATTGGGGAGTTAGCTGCACTAGAAGAAGGAGAGATTGACAGTGAAGATGATTGGGATGAGTTGGGTAATGATGTGATTGTGGAATTCTTGAAGGGTGATGGAGAAGGAGTGTATGAGTTGGAAGATGGGGAGATTTTTGAAGCCCCAGCAATCAGAGTACAAGCTGAGCCGATCATTCATGTTGAAGATGTTAATGAAACTATAGCTGAAGTTCCTGAAACCAACAAAGAAGCAGGCACCAGTGGCACATCCTGGAGGAAGATTCCTCAGGAATGGTTAAAGAAAGAAGCTGAAGCACCTTGGTATAAGCCACAATACACAGACCAACATGGTGTTGCTGGGATGATTTTATCGGTAAGATTTGAAGACGACAAAGGATTGTTTTCTATCAAAAGATCAGGTGGAGTTCAATACCTGAAACCAACAACTGAAGCATTCAATTCCTTACCCAAATGCGATCTAGTCAACCTAGCACACCATGATCTATGTAGTTACACATCAAATGGGAATGCTAGAGGTCTGTGGGGTTTGCTACAACGAGAAGGTAGATCGGGAAGATTCAAGATCTTACAGCCTCAAATTCTAAGGCGTGCCAAGGACAAGACAGTGATACATCCGTCAACACGCAAATTCTTGAAAAGACTCATATATGAACCGGTTCTATGTGAAACCCCGTATACCCTTGAGGAGAATCCCTCAAGATATTCTAGGAAACATGTGGTACTGGTACGTAGATCCAGTAACCGAGGAGGCTGTTATGATCGAGAAGTAGAGCTTGAAGGAGATCATCAGGGTGTTTGATGAAATCGTTTTCATCAATTTTTCAGTTAAAGATTTGGAGACGAGTGGATAATGCTGTTGGCCACCAAATATGACAGATTAGTGATATTCTTCCATGGATACAAGTCCAAGATCAGTGGCGGAAGTCAAGCAGAGAGCTCATAAAGACTGAAGATATCAAGAGATGTTGTCAAGGGGGAGTCTGTTGATGCACGTTTTGTGACAGGCACTCTAGATAGAGCTAAAGCTTTTGTTTGTTATTTATTTCAGTCTTGTATGTATTTAGTACTTGTTGTATTTTGTTTATCGAGTTGTAATATGTCATGTTTATATCTGACCTTGAATTATTTTAGGATTGTACTAAGCAAATACGCATGGATAGTGTTCCTGCGTATTTGCCAAGTACAATGGTCATACGTACTTAGACAAGTACGCATGAAGGTTGGTCATGCGTACTTGTCAAGTACGCATGGACCAGATCTATAAATAGCTGGTTTTTGTTTCATTTTAACACAGATGTAACCACACTCACAAGTACGCATAAATCATTCTTGTACTAGTACAGAAGTCTTGCAATTTGTGTCTGTACTTGTATGAAACACCAAGTTATCAATAGACCATGTATTTATAAGTATTTCCCTGTGTTGTTTGTCATTCTTTCATTTGCAAGTTGTTCCACCTAGTAACAGGCATTCTGCACCTGATTACTAGGCTACATTCTTACACGATATTGATCCGCACACCCACCTGGAGGGACCTAAGTTGGTCAGGATGGATTATGGAGTTTCAGAATTTTTTAACAGTTATATAGTACAGTATGTTTGCAACTTGCCTGGCTTTTGAATGGTATTATTATAGTTTACCATCATGTATTCACTCATATCGGTTATAGCCTTAAAGTTCTTTGCACAAGGGTTTAAGCCATAAAATTTGAGATAATGGGAGTCAAATGTCAAAGTTTTGTATTTTCCCTGAGCATGTGTTATGGAGTCATTTCCTAGCCGTAGGTGCTCTAGATCTCTCTAACTATAGAAGGTTGGGAGTAAGAGATGTGAACACATCTCTCTTGTTGTCTAAAATCAGAGACTCAACCAACAAAATGATCCTTGGGGAAATGTAAGTACAAAAGGATATAAGTTTATCCTATTTGGATCTTTGTGGACAATGGGTTGTTGGAAGAAACTCACACTTACGTTCCTTATGAATAACAAGAACTAATGAGATTAGCAAGAAATCACTCATTTGGGACACCTTTAAGAATGGTGTGTGTCAGTTTCCTGCTGGTCCGACAACAGCCGACAGTTCACACTTAGGTTTCCTTGATACTCACTTGAGCATAAATCATGGCCTTTTTTTATCATCGAAAGATTATTCGGAGTTAATGATGCACCGAATGTCAAAGGTAGTAAGAACGGCCTCGTTTGACAACTGTTCTAAAAAGTCAGATTACCTACTTGTCTCAGGTCGGGTTTCCATAATACCCCATCGGTGTCAGACGTAAAAGGATCAAAGTAAGTTTCCATCCTATTACAGGAGTTAATGCATAGCACTTCCGATATAGACTTCACGTAGGTGTTATACTGAATTGCAAGATAAACCTGAGATTATTCCGTGATCTCCGATAATAGTTGTACAATACGGTAAGTGTTGATCATTGCAAGGAGCAACCTGGAATTTACGTGCTTCAAAGGGAAATGTTTTAGAAAGTATAAACAGATGAGGGAGATCTTCATTGTTCAAGATCCATTAAGAGTTGGGTACATCGAATTCGAGTTTCTCTCATTCCTACCGAACTGAGAGAATGGTATATGAAGATCTAGTAGGGGAACTAGAAATGTAAAGGGTTGATTCATGCTAGACCAAAGATCGGTCACGCGCGGTAATAGATAAATAACAAGATAGAAAAGAGACAACCAGTAGTGCAATTTCAAAAGTTGAAGTGGTACTTTACAAAGAATTTCCAAATTCGATCCAAGAGCCAAGGTTAAATCACCAAGAATAGACCTCTTCAAAGTTTTGGTTAAAATTATCATGCAAATGAAGTCTCGCTAAAAGTTTTGAATTCATTAGAATTCGCAGATAAAAGAGATTAGGTACGTTTCCATGTAACTTGTGATAGCCCATCGCATCATCTGATGCCTTTTGGCTTAACACTTATGGTTATGGTGACTTCGATCATGAATTCAGGGATTGGGAATTGAGACTAGGGATACAAATTATTCATGAACATTATCGGACAGTAAGACTTACTAGATTTCACATGCACTGCAAATTATGATTACGTGTGCACCCACAATGATAATTTACTTTGCATGGTCCCTATAGTGTTTCTCCTATCCCAAGCTCTCAGTTAAAAGGGATCTGAAATGTACATTAGATCATGTCAACGTGTTGCACTCTCGCGTAAGAGTGTGTATGTTCTATAGGATTACTCTTAGTCATGCGTACCAATACCCATGGATCTGCCGAATAAAGTTGTTATTGAATGATGTTAATGGTAGAGAGACACAACCGGTGTCTTCTAATAACGGAATGCGTGTGGTGTAAGTCAGGCACTATGTTAGGTAAGAGGCCCTCGAATTGGTGTCGAGCAAATCGTGCTTCAAGTTTGTATGTGCGTGTGGATCCATATGATCCACATGTGTCTATGGGTCTCCTGACCCGCATAGTTCTCTCCCGTTCAGTCCTGATTATCCACCTCGGGTTCCCTTTTGATCTGGCAATTCCTTTTGTCATAACACACGACGAAGGTTTTTTTTTTGTCATCCAATCCAACAAGTTATGAAATATGGTATATATATACCACACCAAATGAAGACAACACGTGTCAGAAAAGAATACTGACTCCAAGCTGGAGTAGTTATGTGTGTGGTGTAGGTAAAGGTACAGGTTCGGGTACGAGCTCAGCCTGTTGTGACATCAAGATCGGTAACTGGCGACTTCTACCGTCGTTGTCCTAGCTCGGGTTGTAATTCGATCTTCTAGGGTTACATGAGTATCTGTCATCCCTGACACGTAAACCGAACAGTGATACTTTGTGGAGTGATGGTGTAGATGTTTATTATTCCCACGTTGTTGTACATGTTAAGTGTTATTTACGTGTTATTTACGTGTGCCGTGTAATTGTATTAAGTATTAGTGTAGCAAATGATACCCTAGTGTAACCATATACACTAATGGTCTACTCAAGTTGTTCGACAATGATTGGAATTTCTATTTTTAGGTCTTGGGTGTTCTTAGTGTGACTTAAGTCTTAGTAACTTTGGTCTATAAATGAGTCTGGTTAGAGCCTAGGTGTCACTAAAGAAACCTAATTCACTAAAACCAGTGGCTCTGATATCAATCTGTTACACCCCCAAATTCATTTACTTAATAAATAAATTAAGGTTGCAACGATTGGTGACATTACACAATAGCGGAAGCTAAAATAAAGACTTCTAAGGTGTTGAACACCATTACAAAAACTAAAATAAACTAGTACATTGTCCTAGAACCATATAGGTCAAAATCGTCTTGGGGTTTGATAATCATGCTTCTTCGGCTTATAGGGTTTAATCCAAATGGCTAAACTATCCCAACCGTGTCATGGCTATTTGTTACCTGAAAAACATACTTAAAAGTGTCAACACAAAGGTTGGTGAGTTCATAGGTTTACTTGTCTCAGTGCAAAATAGTTTTTTCTTGAAAACATTGATAAAGTGCATGCGGCCATAATATGAAACGTTTTTCCTTGAAAACATTTAAAATGCGTACACGACCATAATATGAACCAGTTTTTCTTAATAAAATTGACTAAAGCATTTGCACACGAATAAATGGCAAAACCATTTATATGTAAACGATTGGCATAACTAATTTGCATAAAAATGATCTCAAGTTTCAAGTATTCAAGTTTCAAGTATCCAAGTTTCAAGTATTCAAGTTTTTCGGTGCACAAAAATGTTTTCAAGTATCAAGTATTTGCATGTGCACAAAACAATTTCAAGTATACGTTAAACGAAACTAAGTAACCTTTTCAAGTTGACCCATCATAGCTAGCTAGGCATACAAAGTTTACTTTACATGAGTTTTAACCAAACAAACACAGGTGTTTCGCCCCTTGCTCATTCCCCACAGGCTCACGAGTTAAGACAGTGTGCAGTCATCGAGCCATACGGACCCTAGGTTAGCGCGACTAACCATAACTAGGAGTGTCAATCACAATAGTACTATTCATAATATCTCGGCTATACGAGTGAATGGTTAATAAACTTATGGTCCAAGTGGAGGTTATCTTATGACCATAACATTTAGTGTCAACATACAATTCGGCCATGTAAAAAGTCAATCCAATATGTTAGACTCAAAAACGTAAGTGTCATGTTTAGAAAAATGTGACCTGACGAACCGTTGGTGATTTGACTTTGAGTCTTACGATAGGTATACGTGTTTAACCATGATATATATACAAGTTTGATGTTACATCTATAAATATGTGGATATATCTCGTGTTAGGGTTTTGATAGGCATTTCTCTTAAACCGTGTTATCAAGGTAACCTTAGTTTGTCGGAATTTCCAGAATTTTAGATCGTTCGTGCGTTGTCCTTTTGATTAATCAAACGAACTCGTTTTGTCACAAAAATTAATACCAAGATACCTGAATGTATTAGGGTTATAGGGATGTATGAAACAGCAATTTATTACAGGTTTAAGTATTTTTTAAAATTCATTTGGACAGGAGAGGTCAGCAATGTTCTTTTCTGGAGTACCTTGGGAATTTCTATATAGTTGACTGACTTAAGCCAATTTTCATGACCCAATACCCTATAATCTTTATTTTATACTTAAAATACATACTTTAGGAAGTGGAATAAATTTATTTGGACTTCTTATGACCAAGTTATGACCTTCAAAAGTGACACGAAATTTCTGCCGAAAATGACAGCCTTGATACCTTTTCTCGTAGGACCATTTTGGGGCAACAAAACTCAACTAAACTTTGTGAAACCACTTGGGTTAGTTTACTGACTCCTTGTACTTGATTTTAGACCTAGGACTCGTCCATTTTGTATAGTTTGTGGTTAAGATATGACCCTCCAAAGTCGGCCTAATGAATCTGCCAGGTTACTGTTTTGGTACTTTAACACTCAATTTCAACAACTACTCCAATTTTGTACTTGCTTTGACTCTTGTTTATCAAATGGTTGATGTTTAAGTTAGATATGGCATGTTATAAAGTCCAAAACTCCATAATCTTTCATTACAACAACTTGTTCTATGAGTTTTGTGTCCATGATCAAATTATATCCACATTACAACATTTTGGTTTTTATACTTTTAGATCTAACTTTTTACACAATATTATCACCTACAAACTTTCTTTAGACTAAATTTTCTTATAAAAACATGTGTGTACCAATTTTTAGTTCTTTTTTAAAAACTCTAGTATGTTCATAAAGCAAGACCACGAGTTTTTAAAGAAATCTCAAGGTCAAAGGTCTTAAAACGATGTTTTAACTAGTTTTTTTTAGCATAACTCTTGGATGGTCTCTTTTACATGATGATGCTTATATTTTTCTTTTATGAATAAAGAAGGAAAGAGGATGAAAGGGTTTTTCACCTTTAGCAAACAAGGAAAAGGTAATAGAAGGTAGTTCCAAGGCTTGAAACTTGCACACTTTTGCTCCTAGATCTTGTAACACCTTGAAAGCACTTAAATCTTCTTGATTCTTGGATGGATTCTTGAATTTCAAGCTTCTTGTGTGTGTGTAATGTGTGTGAACGTGATATAGAGAGAGAAATGAGGGTGAGAGTGTTTGAGTGTGATTGATGATGGTAGTGGATAGATAGGAAAGACTTTTAAGACTTGGAGTGTATAAGAAGTGAAGGAAGGTATGGTTCATCTCTTTCTTAATTTCAAGCGTTTAGAAAATGGTGTGAGGTGGCCTCACAAGAGACATTCAGCAGATATTGCATAAGGAGGGTGGGGTTGGGTGTTTTTAAGAGTTTAAAGGGTTAATGGTGTGGTTAATTAGGTCGTTAGACGCGTTAATCGCGGTTAGGGCTCGAAACGGTAATTTAATGCAGTTTTCGATTCTTTATTGACATTTTAAACTAAGCTTAACTAGTTTATGTCTAGTTTAGTTAAAACACTTAATTCAAGTGTATTTACGTTTAGGGTTGTCGATACGCGATGAAACCTTCGATTTACGGCGTTACGAGTTGTTTTACGAAATGTGGACTTTAAATAATATATTTGAATGTATAAAAATATATTTCGTGTATTATGGATCTTTTGACATTTAGGTTAGTCACCAACGTTCGTATTGGTAGGGTTATACGTATACGTGCCCCGGTGAATCCTAAAATTACCAAAGTATGAAATGAATCAATGCATTGCTATTGCTAGACTTTAGGACCTAATTCATGAAATTAAGTCAAATTAGAAAACATGAATTACGTAAACGCGTTTAAGATATGTACGGATATTAACTTGGAAATGTCGGATGTCACACCAGGACTGGCTACGGCCTATGTCCTGAAGACAGTTTTGTTCCCCAGCCGGGTCAGGCCACACACCTAGACCCGGTGTAACCCGAAAGTACTTATATTTACATCTTCGTGCTATGCACAGAAAGAGCCTAAGAAAACACAAGGTTAAGGTGACCGAAGGACTACGTTTCCCTAGGCAGATTACCTCCTTGTAATTTTACTGACTTTGCGTCAGAGTTTTGATTTGAAATCAAATGTACAAACGATCGGGTCTTCATACCCATTTATTTAAATAAAGTTAATCTTATGTCTACACGACAAGATTTCGATATTTACAAAACCAAACCTTGAGGTTGAGATTAAACGATCCATTTTCAAAGGTTATTCCGCAGCACAAAAACAAACTCTGAAATTGATGCAGTTACCAAAGGTGCCAACGGATGTCGTAGCCCAGTAACGTCCCGACGGTGCCCAGGGCGGGGTATTACAGCTAGAGTTTACGGGTTGATAAGTTCACGGGAATTTTAGGCTCTTCTCGGGTGACAAAAGTTATCGGGTTTTCTTTTTGTTCATGGGAGCGGTTCACGGGTTCAAGGGGCAGTTTACGGGTTCGTTTTAGTTCACGGATGTAAGACCCCAACCCGGTTATCCTACAGTTGGTTCTCATAACGGGTCATCCTCTTTAAAATACATATATTATTGATTAAACTACAGCAGAAGTCTTACTAAAAACGTTATTTATTACGTTATCTCACTTACCTCACGAATGCATGCACACTAATCCAAGTAACACCGCTCCCAAGCCAAGATACGTCGAATCCAAAGCTCACCTGCATCACAATCTAGCGTACACACAAAGTCAGCTACGTTGAGTGAGTTCTAATAGTTTGATTTAAATTAAAGTCATCTTATTCACAAAGTTGATTGTCTTTACTCAGGACAGTCCGGTCCTTACAAAATATTTTATTATAATTTATAATCATATAGATAACCTCCTTTATCTTATGATATCCCAAAAGGTTCAACTGCCAAGACCCTGTCCCACAATTATATTCAGTAAGTCTCACCGACCTGAATTGGACTTACACACGAACCACTCGCAATCTACAACACATATAAATTCCAAACCTGATTAACACAATAAATACCTAGACACCAACCTACTCAGCCTAGACCGAGGCTCTCACCAATTAACTGACACGACAGTTATAAGTGCCACATCCTAACTCTGACACAATGGTAAATCTAACTTTACATACCACAATAATATCATCTACACATCACATTAACATCACCACATTAATATTACCTATATACCACATTAATATCATCACATGCATAATAAATATAGCTCAACGTTTGCATGCAATTCAACACACACATATATATACACGTAAACACATACCTCGTCACTGCACCCTCGTCGGGACGTTAAACGCACCCCGAGCTCCTTATTCACCTGTTAAATAATGTCACGTTGGTGACTTCCCGAAGGACATCATCCTCCACAATCCCGCTTGCCATGTCATAAAGACAAGGACGCAAACACAATACCCGTCGTGCCACAACGACAACGGCACAAGGCACATATCACAAACATAGACATATAATATCAATCTACGTTTACATGACTCACGAACTACACCTGACCCTCACATATAACCTTAGAACAGTATATCCCACATGCATTCATAAGCAATTAGCTTAAAGCCCGACTCTCCTCGACCATTCCTTAACACGTCACACGTTATTGACTCGCTTTCTAGCTCACATATTCCTATGAACACACCATAGATCCTATGACTCTTTAATAAACATTGTATAACAAAACCCACCGGGTTAAAACCCTAACCCTTAACACGATTAAATATATTAACATTACTTGAAAGTATGTACGATAGCCCCAAAACAGTAAAACATTTAAAGTAGGGGATTAAAAACTCACTGGTTATGCGGAGTCTCAGTCCTTGCTCTGCAACTCGTCCATCTGTGCTTGAATCTCAAACCTGTCAATCGTATGATCCAAGATTAGAATACGTTCAATCCGTACGTCGAATAACATATGCATAAAGTAGAACCCAAACACTCGTCCTCTCTGCTCGGCATGCCGTTTCACCGAGCCCTTAGCTCAACAGTTACACATGTCGGATCGTCATTGATTCGTTAGAATATGAATACACAAGCTAGGCTTCGTGCATGCATGTGTATGTGCATCCTCAAGCAAAGCCTAGCCCGGAACTAACTCTAGCCGAGCCTGTCCACCCTCCAACGTGTACCTTCGTGTGATACCGCACAGTCGTAACCATGACCGGTTAATACCTTGCTAGCCTCTCGTGTCCCGCTGTGCTCCATCGCCGAAGTCATAACCGTCACCGGTTTGCCGTCTTTGTCGAGCATCACCCTCACGGCCACCACCAAGTATCACCACGCACATCGCTTCCTTCATCCTCTCTGTGACCAACCCCCCCCCCCATAGACTAACACCACCACAACTACGCTGAAAGATTACACCTGAACCTCCTAGCCCTACAAAAACAACACCATTACCGCTCTCCATCGTTCACCACCGTAGCACACAATTACTTCCACCGCAACAGCAACCCTCCTCCTCGTCGGCCATCTCCAACGCCATAACCCTGCCGCCGAACCATAGTCTCCACTGGGCCGGTCGCCACCATGGTTGATGACACACACCCCGTCACAACCACCATCATCTTCATCGTTCCTCATCGTCGACCACCATACCACCACCCTAAACCAATCTATTGCAAGAAAACAAATACACGTGCGTACACAAATGAAAACGAAGATTACCTAATCAAGCCCTTGGCCTTCGATGTGCAAACATCACCCGGAACCACCGTGACTGCCGTCGTCTCCTCTCCGACTATCTCTCTCCCACGTGGCTGCCATTGTGCGCAAGCCTAGGCCATTCAACCTAGGGTTTGCCTTTAGTTGGTATTTAAACATTTAGGCTTTTACATTATAGCCTTCGGGTGTTTGTTTCACGCATTATGATCTCAAACCATCCCCTTTCGATAATTACACGCACCTTTAACGATAATTTCTACTAATCCTTCCATTTTGTAAGGAGTTGGATCACCCGTTAACCAGTATCATTCTTTTGAATTTTTCTGGATGTTACAAAGAAATCTTTAGAGTTCACAGGGTCTTGAAAATTTCACGGGCTATTAAAAGTTTACGGCTTCGTTTTAGTTCACGGTTTGGCTTCACGGCTTTAGTATTACAGGTTCACGGGGTCTTGAAGTTTCACGGGTTGTTTTAAGTTCACAGCTTTAGTATTGCAGGTTTTAGATCCAGTGGGATTAATACTCTGATAAAATCAAATGGCCTCACAACAACAAAACTTGAACCTAAACAGTATGTTGGACCATCAGATTGGTACAGGAATTATGTCATGTTCACTGATACTAAAATGTG
The DNA here is from genome assembly GCA_023525975.1 of Smallanthus sonchifolius. Classification (NCBI taxonomy): domain Eukaryota; kingdom Viridiplantae; phylum Streptophyta; class Magnoliopsida; order Asterales; family Asteraceae; genus Smallanthus; species Smallanthus sonchifolius. The sequence goes on along the minus strand of CM042044.1, from coordinate 24,943,377 downwards.
GAGAAGCATAATTAGAGGTCCACAGACTCTTATGTATACCAAAACTGATGGTTCACAATCTCCTAAACAAATTGCCAATTATTCTAATGAGGATTATGATCTCATTGAGCTTTACTTGAAAGCTTTGGCTTCACTGACTATGGCTTTATCACGTGATATTGCACATGGTTTCAAGGAATGCACCTCAGCTAAACAGTCATGGGAATCGTTAGAGAAGGTATTTAAGGGTAATGATGACATGAAAGCTAGCAGAAAGAAAATGTTGCAACAAAAGTTCAACATGTTCAATCATATTCTTGGAGAGTCATTGGAAGTGCAGTTGCAATAGTTTATAAAGATGGTAAATGAGATGAGCGGTGCTGAGATTGAAATGAACACTGGTGATCTAAACATGAAGTTGCTTAATGGTCTCCCAGAGATCTCGGATATGAATGTTGCTCTACTGAAAAGAACTAAGGATCTAAACAACACTCCTCTGCATGATTTAATCTCTATCATCAAATCTTATGATCTTGATGACAAACAGAAGATGTTAAATCATGCAAGTTGTTTGAACTCCGTTGGAGCACAAAGTAGCAACAGTGTCAAGAACAAGAGGGTTCACGGTGTTGATGGTTGTTCGGTGTAACCCGTGAACAAGAGGGTTCACGGTGTTGATGGTTGTTAACCGGCCTATGGGCAGAGTATATGTATTATGGGCCTAGACTTGTATAGACTAGGTATAAATACATGTATACCCTAACCGAGTAGGGTTAGCGGTTTTGGCCATTTGTTCTTTGTAATTCTCTTTAACAGTATACGAGTTTTACATTGACTTTGTGTTATTGAATCACCATACTTGAAAGCTTCTGCTATCAGGTGTGAGAATTGATATTTTGTGTTATTGAATCACCATACTTTGTGTTATTGAATCACCATATTAGAGTTTGGGACTTACAATTGGTATTAGAGCCATTGAAGTCATTCAAGGCTTGGTTGTTGATATCAACGATTCAAGAATCAAGATTTGAGGTATTCTTACTGTTTTCAGTTGGTTTTATTGCTAAACAACTATTTTTTTTGTGGTAGTATTTCATATTTTTCTGCTGAGAATGAAGGATTTCTAGTGAATTCTTGGTTAATTTACTGCTGTGGAAAGGCTTCGGGTTGGAGGTTAGTCAGGAACCTTCTTCGTGTTCATCGGGATTTGATTTGAATTCAAAATTTGAATTCCTTAATTCGCAGGTGTTATTTCGGGAAACAAGATCAACTCAAATTACACGGGTTTGCTACTCGGTTCAGGGTTCACGGCCAAATTACTCGATTAAGGTTCTCGGGTTGGTCATTTGGCTCAAGCTTCATGGGCAGTTTACACGGGTACAAGTTTACACGGCTTTGCTACTCGGCTTGGTTTCACGGCTGTAGTTCTCGACAAGTTTAATCGGGTCATAAATTCACGGTTTGAACTTGGTTCACGGCTTGAACTTGGTTCACGATTGTTTTATTTGTGTTCTCTGGTTTACTCTGGTTCACGGCTAGCTACAAGTTCATGGTTGAACTTGTAGTCAAGGGTTCATTTGTGTTTTATTTTGAGTCTTTCAGGTTAGATCAAGGACCTTGTACTATGATCAAAATGAATCCTCAGCAGACCATGAATCTCAACAGCATGTTAGATCTTTATATTGGAACAAGTACAAAACCACCAAGACTAACATCTACTTAAGACTTTGTTGACTGGAAGTTCAGATACCCGAATTATGTCTTACTTTCAGAGACTAAGATGTGGAGAAGTATTATTAAGGAGCCTCATATTCCCATGTATGACAAAAAAGATGGAACAAAGGCACCAAAGCAAGAGAATTATATTAGTGAAGCTTTTGATCTTGTTGAACGGGATCTAAAAGCTTTACCCTCTCTAACTATGGCATTATCACCTGATATTGCCCACAACTTTAAAGAATGCACATCTGCTAAACAACTTTGGGAGTCTTTGGAGAAGACATTTGAAGGAAATGATGACATGAAGGCTAGTAGAAAAGAAATGATTCTATAGAGGTTCAATATGTTTAATCATATTCTGGATTAATCTCTAGAAGTACAGCTGCAAAGGTTCACCAAGTTAGTGTCAGAAATGAGGGGTGCTCCAAACTTGGTGTGGCGGATCTCTAGACTCGCGGTACGACACGATGATAACGTGTGGAATCTATGATCAATGTGCAACGTGTAAAGCAATCAACAACACAATGTAAATAATCCTCTTTGTATTTCCACTTAGAATATCATTTTACAAGTTCTCTCAGTTTCTGTTCTACAATGATCAAAACTGACATGTAAACCTCTATTGAGAATATGACAAGCTGTATTTACCGCCTCTGCCCAAAATGTGACGGGCAACATGGAATCATATAACATTGTTCTAGCTGTCTCAATAAGAGTCTGATTCTCCCGCTCAGCAACACCATTTTGTTGAGGAACATAAGGAGCACTAAATTCATGATGGATGCCTTTTTGTAAACAAAATAAACCCATAGTTCCATTCTTGAATTCCATGCCATTATTACTCTGAATCCTCTTGAATTTGTTTTTGAATAATGTTTCAAGCCCCACAATCAGGTACTTAAGAATTTCAGCTGTCTCATCCTTAGAAGCAAGAAACTTCACCCAAGAAAACCTTGAGAAATCATTGATCACCACTAAACAATATGATTTGCCGCCTTCACTCTTAACACTAATGGGTCCGAACAAATCCATATGTAACAACTCTAAAGGAGTCACAATAGAATTAATCAACTTTGATTTGTGAGATTTCATGTGCTGCTCCCCCTTCTTCCAAGGAATACAGTCTTCATTAACCTGAAATCTCATGGCAGGGACACCAGAAACTAACCCATTCTTGACCAAATAATTCATCTTCCTGAAATTGATAAGAGCCATTTTCTGGTGCCATAAAGTTGATTCGGATTCAGAAGCTTTCGAAAGAAAACAAGTTGGAATTGACGAAGTTGTCGTCGTTGTGCTCATGTCGAGCATATAAGTGTCATTCTTTCTATGTGCTCTCATAAGTATCAAATCTTCAGGTATCTCAAATCCAGGCTTTAACACCAAACACTCTGATTTATTAAAGTAAAAAGAGAAATCTTTGTCACAAACTTGTGAACAGATAACAGATTGTGTTACAGCTGCTCCACATAGTTGACTTTCTCAAAGCTCAATCTTCCATTTGTCACAGTGCCTTTACCAGAAATATTGCCTCCTGTCTATCCTGCAAAAGCAACATATCCTCCTTGGATTTCTGTAACATCCCGTTTTCAGAATCACGTGGATAAGCATGAACTTGTATATGATAGTAAAGTCTGGGGTAGAAAACGTAAATGAAGGAAAAACGTGGAGAGTAAGCTAGGGTAGAAATGGGTGACGATGGTTACCCCGGTGACGACGGTTACCTGAGAGGTCCTTCGTGGACACCATTGTGAGTATCGGCCTTTGGATGATGAGCCTTAGGGAACAATACTCGCTGAGAAGTCCTTTGTGAACACGAGAAGTCCTTTGTGGAATGAGAAGTCCTTTGTGGACACGAGAAGTCCTTGTTGGACACCAGAAAGAGAAAGAAAACAGATTATGGACTATAAATGTATGACTTAATAAGAAAGAGCACAATATAACTAAGTATCAATTACAAGTAGTATTGTAATATATTTTACTTAGTAGAATGTTTTTCATGAAATGAGTTTTATATGATTAACATGAGAAAGAATGGTTTTTATGTTTAATGAATGTAAACTTGAACTCACCAGCGTTAGCTGACTATTTTAGTATGCACATCAGGTAGCAAAGGAAAGAAAAAGATATGAAGTCGCAATGGCTTAGAGAGAAGATGGTTGGATGGTTGTTGCTAGCATGAAAACTGACATCCCCGTTATTAGATTATGAATGTTGAACAATGTTATGTATAAAGTTTTTGTTAACTCTGAAATTCGTACAAGACTTCTGTTGTTAATGTTTTATGTTTGATTCAAAGTTTAAGAGCTATGATTATGCAATGTTTGCCAACTATGGAAGGTACCCAGTTTGGGTCCTTTCAAGTTGGTATCAGAGCCATAGTTTGAGAGATTCGAACATTCGCCAAAATGTTTGGACTTAAACTGAGAATGGGACAAGAGAATGGGATGTCAGTCAGAGCAGCCAAGCCTTGAAAAAAAAAAGAACAATAAGGCCTTAGTGAAATAGAACATTATAAACTGTAAACAGTAAAGGCCTTAGAATAGAAAGGTAGTCCATATAGAAACTAAATGCCTTAGAATAGAAAAGTAGTCACATTATGCCTTAATGAAGGAACTTTGAACTCGAATGCAAACGTTACTCTGAAAGGGAATGTTCAGAACCCGAGTAGTAAAGTAAATTAGTAATTTCATACCAGTCTCTGTAATTAGTAATTTACATTACTCGAGGTGTTCTAAATAATTACCTATCATGAGGACATGAGTATTCTATGTTCGGGGGGATAGATATATTAACGACTAAAAGGGAAAGAGAGAGTAAACGTATGGTTATGCTATTTTATAGAAACGTTCAGAAGAGTCTTGCCATGTGCAATATAAATGAGAGGAGTCTTGCCTAATGCAAGCAAAACAAAGAATAAAGTAAGAACGAATGAGGAAGGAAGAGTGAGGACCGTAAGGGTCATAGCGATAGAACACCGGTCAACTTACAGGCAGAGGAAAGTAAACACTCATGCATCGAATCTAAATCCTGTTGAATCAGGGAGAATGAGAAGGGGCAAATCATAACCGACCACAATGCAAAGTATGATAGAAGGACGACCTTGGAGCCTGTAGTTGGGGTGACTATAGTTGTGGAACTCGCTTTAATCTTGGAAGTCGCCTTGCCAACACTCCTACTTGGAGCTATGAAAGAACTTGGGAAGGAAATGAAAAGAACCTGAAAGACAGTGAAAGAAGAGGCAATAGAATTGTTGGAGAGACTAATAATGGCAACTGAGATGCTGAACTATCTTTGCAGAAATGACTACAAGCTTTCTGAAGTTGTGATCTATTTATACTTGATGGAAAGGAAGTGCTACCTATTGCTGGAAAGAAAGAACGTGTGTGTTTATAAACACAATGCGTGTCGTGATGGAACAATAGTGCGAACCTTTGTTATAGAAACTACTGCTGGAAGGACCACGAAAGTGATAGAAGCGGTAGATGATGACTTGATAAGAATTGAGGGCCATGGAATTCCTAATAGGTTGTCTCTGATAGCCCGATGAGGAATTGTTATAGTATTGGGAATAGTTTGGCTCCCAACGAACCCAGGTAGTATGTAAAAGAAAGACGATTCATCTCAAAGCTTCTGATGGTAGTCTAACTTCAATTATGGGGACAAAGAATGTACATTGCCGAATGCCATCTCGATGATCAAATTTGAAAGTTTTTATGAGGCTCACTTGGCATATAAAGTTACAGAGTTGAAAGATGTACCCGTGGTGTGCGATTTTTTAGGAGGTGTTCCCTCGCAAACTTGCCTAGGATGCCACCTGATTGGGAAATAGAGTTTAGATAGATGTGACGGAAGGAGTCAGTCCGTTGTGAAAGCACCTTATCGGTTAGTTCCATAAAAAATGAGAAAACTAACAAATCAGTAGGAAGAGAATCTAGAGAAAAAATTTCAGCAGACCGAGCATTTCACGTGGGGTGCTCCAGTACGATTAGTAAAGAATAAAGATGGTAGCATGCATATGTGCATTAACTAACTGAGAGTTGAACAAGCGCATAGTAAAGGATAAGTATACGTTACCAAGGATAGACAATCTGTTAATAAGTTGTAAGGAGCAAGTTGGTTCTCGAAGATTGATCTTAGGCAGGGTTTTCATTAGTTGAAAGTTAGAGAAGAAAACGTGCCGAAACCTGATGTTTGGTACACACTATAAAGACTACAAGTTTCTCGTAGTATCGTACAGATTTACCAATGCCTCGCGACCTTTATGGAAATGTGGAACGGAGTCTACCGTCTAATGTTGGACCGATCAGTGACTATATTAACAAACGAAAGGCTAGCCTACTAAAAAGGTGAAAACGATAAAGCCTGCTATCTCAAAGAAGTATGGAGATCTTATGAAAAGAAAAGCTTTATGCAAAATTTTTCCATATACACGTATTGACTTAAGAAGGTTCAAATTCCTTGGTTGTGTTACTATCCTGCACGGAATCTTGGTAGACACAGAAAAGGGAACGTCCTAAACATGCCGACCGTAGTTCGGAGTTTCTTGGGAGTTGTCAAACTACAATTTGAGCTTCATTAGGATTTCACAGAAATAGCGTCGACATTGACAAGTTGAATTGAAATAGGGTAGAGTATGAGCATGAGCCAACCCACGATAGTAATTGTGAGAAGCTAAAGGAGAAAGTGACCCAATGCCCCAGTCTTGGCCTTGCCAAAGGGCAACGACGACTTAGTGGCCTATTTCAGTGTTTTGGGTCAGGATTTGGCTTGTGTCCTTAGGTAGAAAGGAAGAATGATTGCTAATGTGTTACTTCAGTTGAAGGAACACGAAGTGAGCTACCCAACACATGATTTAAATTTTGTTGCATTATTTATTGCGCTAAAGATATGGAGACGTTATATCTACGTAGTTGAGTGCACTACATGATATGATCACAAGAGTTTGGAAGCATTACTTCAAATAGAAAGAGTCACGTACGAGATATAGACGATTAATAATATTATTAAAGGATTTTGATTATAGGATCCTATACCAACCGGAAAAGGGAAAGGTGGTTGCAGACACCGTAAGTCAAAAAGAGGGACAAGCTTCTATTAAGGTAAAAGCATGCGAGCTGGGGATGACGCCAGATTTCATTATGAGAATATGAAAAGCACAGAATGAGACACTCAAAGAGAGAAAACCTAAAGAAAGAAAGAAATGCGGGCTAGCAAATGAGATTAGAAAGAAACAAAAGTAGAGTAAGAACCAATTTAGTCAAGGTGGATACCCAAGAGAGGTGGATGTAGGGTCAAAGTTTGTGACGAAGCTCATAAGTCTCGTCGCTCTATCCACTCGAGGACCACAAGATGTAATGAGATTTGAAAAAAAATAATGATAACTTGACATGAAGAATGATATAACAAACTATGTGAGCAAGACTCTGACTTGTGTGCAGATAGACCGAACACCATATAGTAAAAAAATCCAACCCTTAGATGTACATGAATGAAGATAAGAGCGCATTACGATGGTTTTCATAACCAAGCTACCTTGCACAGCTAAGTATTATGATACCATACAAATAATGATAAATCGTTTAACGAATAACTCTCACTCCTAACAATTAGTGAGGCATTTTCATCATAGGAATTAGCCAGAGTATTCATTAGTGTGATAATAGCACGACATTGGGTACCATTGTCAATTGTATCTGACCGAGACACGTGAGTCATATCAAGGTTTTGAAAGAGATCTCCTGAATGAATGGGCACGAGATTGAAAGTCGGGGCGAGATTGAAAGTCGGGGCGAGATTGAAAATCAGCACATGTGAAAATATGGATATCAAGGTAGGTAATAGTTTGAACTACATTGAAGAGCACGTGGAAATCCTGGACAAGAAAAGAAAGTGTATAAGCAACTATGTAACCGACAAGTTAAAGCACAGTGGGAAAATAGAAAGAGATCAGAAGCTACATGACAAGCCAAAGCATAGATGAGAGAAGCAAACCCTCAACAGTCTTACTTATAACAGGTTTCGAGGACGAAACCTTTTGTAAGTTGGGTAGACTTGTAACATGATGTTTTCAGAATCACGTGTATAAGCATGAACTTGTATATGATAGTAAACTCTGGGGTAGAAAACGTAAAATAAAGAACAAACATGGAGAGTAAGCTAGGGTTACATTTAAATACTTTAAATAGGTGGAACTCACCTCATTTTCCCCTAAGTTTTCGGCCAAAAAGGAAAAGGGAAAGAGGAAATGGAGAAAAATCTCGTTTTTGTGATACCTAGCAGCAAAGATCGGACGATCCGCAAAGATCTAGCCGTCGGATTGTTCTCAAATTTTTACTGGAGCTTCATAGAATATAAACTAAGACTTACACCGTTGGGTTTTGTATTTGGAGGTCTGGAAGTCGTGTTATGTTGTCCCGAACAGAACAGCGATTTTGGAAGGATCACGGCGGCTGTTTCGGCTTTCCGGCGACGGCGAAGGTGGTTTCCGGAGGTGGCTAAGTGGGGATCTGGTAGATCTCAGTGAGACGGTTCCGTGGACGCCTGATTCACCACAATCGGAGTTCGTTTGCTATAGTTTTGAGCTACTCGTTTGTGGATCTAGAAACTTGCAAAAAAATTGAGATTCGAAAAAGGTAACAACTTTACTTAGAGTTTACATTTTTAGGAGAGGTTGTGTATGTTTTATAGATATATGATGGTTTTAAAAGACCTCGGATATAAAAGTTGTGATTTTTGGATTAAAACAACGATTTTGACCAACAACATATGAATCGTCCGAAAACTCTTTGAATGGACCAAAAATGGTTTTGGACAGAAAGTTTTTGGGCAAGAGATTTTGAGCAGGGAGTTTTTGGGCGAGAGTTTTTGGTAAAAAGAGTTTGGTCAGAGAGTTTTTGGGCAAGAGATTTTGGGCAGAGAGATTTTGGCCAAGAGATTTTGGGCGTAGAGTTTTTGGGCAGAGAGTTTTTGGTTAACAGATTTTTGGCAGAAAATTTTTGGACAAGAGATTTTGGGCAAAAGTTTTTTGACAAGAGATTTTGGGCAAGAGTTTTTGGTCGAAAAAGTATACGGACAAGAGATTTTGGACAAATCGATATGTTATACCTAGAAATTTACACGTGTCGTTTATGACCGTTCGTACGGATCGTCTAGCACCCCGTTAATCCGTAAGAGAATCTAGTGAGTTCAAGAATCCATATTTTACTGTTTTTAGGGTGATGTGAATACTCAAGAATTGGACGTTTATAATAAATGTATTTTATTACTTAAACGTTTGCAAAGAAAGATTAGAACAATAACAGTTTATGTAAATGAACGTTTTCTAAGAAAGAAAGATACGTTTATATAACTGAACGTTTTGTAAGAAAGAAAGATACGGTTTATATAACCGAACACTTTATAAACGGAAGATAAGATAAGAGAATGGTTTATTTAACTAAATGTTTTATAAACGAAAAATTAAAAGAAAAGAACGGTTTATTTAGCTATATGTTTTATAAACAAAAGGAAAAAAATGGTTTATTTAACTATATGTTTTATAAACAAGGAAAACAGAATGGTTTATTTAACAATATGTTTTATAAACAAAGATAAGAGAATGGTTTATTTAACAATATGTTTTATAAACAAAGAGAAGAGAATGGTTTATTTAACTATATGTTTTATAAACAAAGAGAAGAAGAATAAGTCAAATAAATTGTCTAATCTGTAAGAGTATGAGACCCAGGAAAGAAAAGACTTGGGGTAGTAGCGTAGTCCTAGAGTCTAGTGCTACCCTAAGCATAGTAGCAAGTCTTGAGGTAATAGTATAGTCCTTGAGACTAATGCTACTCGAAGCCGATGTTGCGTCATGGACCGAGACCATGACGTAACATGAGAAAAATCGGGACAATGCTCGGCAGGGAACTGTAACGAGGATGTTGTACAACTGGTAGAAATGGGTAACGAAGGTTACCCCGGTGACGACGGTTACCTGAGAAGTCCTTTGTGGACAATATTGTGAGTAACGGCCTATGGACGATGAGCCTTAGGGAACAATACTCGCTGACAAGTCCTTTGTGCACACGAGAAGTCCTTTGTGGACACGAGAAGTCATTTGTGGACACGAGAAGTCCTTTGTGGACACGAGAAGTCCTTTGTGGACACGAGAAGTCATTTGGGACACGATGGCTTAGAGAGAAGATGGTTGGATGGCTGTTGCTGGCATGAAGACTGACATCCCCATTATTAGATTATGAATGTTGAACAATGATATGTCTAAAGTTTTTGTTAACTCTAAAATTCATACAAGACTTCCGCTGTTAATGTTTTATGTTTGATTCAAAGTTTAAGAGCTATAATTATGCAATGTTTGCCAACTATGGAAGGTACCCGGTTTGGTTCCTTTCAATTTCTTTGACATTTTCCAATAAGTTAAGATTTCCTATCATGTGCCGAGAGCATCCACTATCAACATACCAATGGTTGCCGACCGTCCTCCTTGGATTTCCCTACACACAGACAAGAATGTTCAGTTAGTATTGGAGACCCAAGCCATTGTGGTCTTGGGTCGGCCTGACTCATCAAAATATACAATTTCTTTCAAAACACAATCAAATCTCTCCTCTATTTTAGGAGATTGATTCTCAAGATTAGAAATTTGATTCTTTTGTTTCCATTTTGATTGAACTTGAACCTTTTCACTCTTTTTTGATGATTCAGAAGTTTCAACATTCTCTTTTACCAAAATTTGTTCCAGAAGTTTTCTTAACCTTTTGTTTCTCCTTCGTCTTTGTGGTCTTGACAATTTAACTTTCTGTTGTTCATTCACACCAGATGAACCAACCTTCTCAGCTGACTTTACTGGAACAGATGCAATCTTGAGAACTGGCTGCTTTACACCCTTATCCACTTTAGAATTATCATCAACAGTTTTCACCACTGACTTCTCTGGTGGATTCACAAAAGGTCTTCCCAATTTGGGATTTTCTAGACGCTTCCCCATATTCTTGTGTGGACAATCTTTTAGAATATGACCAACGAATCCACAGTGAAAGCAAGTACGCCTTTCTTTATACACTCTGACATACTTTTCCCTCTGAACATCTTTTGAGCTGGATGATGAACACTGAGAGATAGTGTTTGAAGTTTGAACAACCTTTTTGTTTTCTGATTCAACTTTCTTTTTGTAAAACTCAAGAGTTGTTATTTTCTCAATATTATTATTTTCTTGAAAATCAAAACCACTACTCACAAAAGGTTTAACTGGTCTATGTGTGAATTTTGGTTTTGGTTGTTCAACCTTCTCATCTGGTTCATTAAAAATACATCTATCCCTCGTTACCTTCTTTACCACAACCGGTTCAACATATTTACATTCTCTCACAACACCTTCAGATTTGTTTGGATAAAAAACTTCATCATCAGTTGAATCATCATAAATAATATCCTTGCACGTAACAGGATTGACATTTAAGACAGTTTTTTGTTCCAAATCCTCATCTGTCACAACCTCAGCAGTACGAGAAGTGTAATTACCATTGAAAGGTGGACAATATCCAACACCTCCACCAATGGCTTTATCATCAAATGAAGGACAAGAACCTATTCCTCCAACCATTTTCTCACATGAAGCTTTTTCATTATAATATTCCAACGAAAAACTGGAATTCTTATAACCTTCAAGCTTTCGTAACAACTTTTTTACTTCTGTCTGTGACACGACGGTTCATTAATTTTCTTTTCATATTCAGAATATGCCACATCTAGATGAAAAGCTTGTTCATTAACTTTGATTTGTAAAACTTTAATGTCATATTTTAAAGATTCAATTCTTGTTTTCAAAACAGTTTCATTTTCTTTCAAAGTTTGATTACATGTGTAAATCACCTTCATCTCACAAATCAGATTTGTGTTATCATCACACAATCTAGTAATTTTCAAATCAGAATCAATGCATTGACAAGACACAACCTTTTGTACCTGTTTAGAATCAGCCATGAATGCATTTGCTTCATATAACATCTCATCAATCTTCTCTGTTACTTTTCCAACAGCTCCATCATTAAGCAAGTCTTCATTTGAAAACTTTGGTTCAAATTTCTGAACGAGAGACTCTTCACTTTCAGCAACGCTCCCAGAATCAGTTGAATCACCATCAGAAGAACCACTTTCATTTCCATCTTCAGAATGAACTTCAGCAAGAAACGCTTGACTAACATGAGCAACAATATCTTTCAAATGAATACCCCAGTCATAATTTTCATCTTATTGAAACATCAAAGATGTGGAACTGTTTGGCTTATTCTGATTGCTTTGATTGTTTGAAGAACTCTGATTCTGAACTCTTGGTTTTGTGCATTCTCTAGCAAAATGTCCAAATTCTTGACAATTATAACATTTCACTTTTGATTTGTCTAATTCCATTTTGGTCTTGCTTGAAGCCCCGATAAACTTCTTTCATGTTCTCTTCAGGTGATCTTTTCCTTGTCGCATCCGTAACGCCATGTTTCATTGAATGTTCATCTCTTCTAAAGCATCTTTATCCAATTACTTTAAATCTTCTTCAATCATATCTGGATCAGTAATTTTACCACCAATAAAATTTTCATAAGATGTTAAGAACGAAGCAATCATGGCTGTCACACCCCCAAATTCCACTAACGGAGTTTTACCGTTTGGCGTGTGACAAACTAGGATCTCAGTCATTAGTTACATCAAAAGACACCATATGGGACTCAAATGAAATAATATAAAAGTTCAGAGTTAATGCGGAAGCGTTTAAACAAGAAAGTAAATGCGCAAAACAACGCGCCAAAGTCTAAAAATAATGGAAACATAATAAATGTTCGACAGTTTGACAAATGTTGGATATATCAATTAGACACCATGCATGTCCTAGCGTGCACCTGCTTAACGTCCTCAGAAAACATATAAGAAAGCGTGTCAACACTAGGTTGGTGAGTTCACATGTTTCAATATTGTAATAAAGCGTTTACCAGATTATGTACATTCAATATGTGTATCTATAGGTAGCTAACCTATGTTCATGTCTTACTAAAGTGCTCGCAACCAAAGCTGACTGTTTGTGTTTGAATGCCTCCTGCCAGGTCTATCAACTCTAACAATGTGATTAGGCTAACATTTCACCCGTTCGACCTCCAATCGAGTTAGCGCGACTAACGCGGGTGGGGTTTGTCAAACCCAGTAGTACTACTAAACATTACCACGCTAAGATCCATATTAACGGTTCGATATGTGTGAGGACTTTCAATGATAGTGTGTTACGCTTAGCCTCAACAGTGATAACATATGAATTACAATAATCAAAAATAGTTGCGTCATGTTTTCTCCCTCAATTTAAAACAGTAAAAGGGGCCGTGAAAACTCACCTGGGTCTGAGTAAAGCGTAATAATCAATACCGCATAAGGATGCAATAGAAACACAAGATTTTGCATGTGAACTGCCTACGTATGCCCTAAAATTATAAGCATAATAGTTAGGGATACAATGGGGTTTTGTGACGACGACACGGAAGATTGAACGTCCTAAGACGCACTAATGACAAAAGAGTAGATGTACTTGTCCACGAAAAAAAAAGGAATTTTCTTAATATAATAATTAAGATAGATTCGATTCGTATCGAAAGTCTCTAATTACGAATAATATTATTAATCAAATATATTCGTGTGTTCTTACCATTAAATAACGGTTTAGGAAAATAATATAAACTATTATATTATTTTTAAGTTTGGAGAATTAACATAATAATTATCCATGTGACAAAATAATAAATGTATTATTTTATTCGGGAACATAAACGTGGGTAATAATATAAACAATTATATTATTTACACATGTGAGGAGATACTAATTAAAAATTAGTTATAAAACCAAACCCGAGCCTACGGGTGTTTTCCGGGGCTAAAACGTATCAATACATTAATATAAAAATATAGGGAATGATTTTTATAATTAATATAATATTAAAACTTGATTTTAAAAAGAAAACGGGTGGAGAGACTCAAACCCAGGTCTCTCCCACCACAGTCAAACGACTTAACCAACACAACCCGCTAGGGAATCACAACAAGATTTGGTCCCAGTTGTTTATAACACTGATGGTTCCAGTGTTCATCCCCCTTAGCGAGTCGAACCCCAAATCCCTCCCAAATCCAACAACTTCGCTGTCGATTTAACACCGAAGTATAGGGATTTTGTTTAATGAGGGTTAGAGAATCTGTGAGTGAAATTAATTGCAAAAACAACGAGTTTTCAAAGGTAAATTCCTAGTTTAACAAACCGAAACCCGAGTTTTAGAACTCAGAATCAAATGGATCGAATTCGATAATAATAACTTCTGGAATCATAGGGCTATTAAAGATTAACATATTGCGAAGCTAACCATATATGTTAATTAGATTGAGATTGAGTTTAGAGTGGGGTTTGATTAAACTAGATTCACGATGAACCATAGGATTGATTCTTGATCCATTCGATGTTATAAGCCCCAATTGAAATAGGGCTTTCATTCTAAGGATGAAAATGAATCTACAAGTGCGTTTAGTTACCTGATTCAGTAATGAATTGGTATAGGTCGACTAGATGGTGTTCCGACTGTGAATAGCTTAGTCTCCGGTGCCTCTGGTTCTATCTCAGGCCGAATTGATGTGTGCAATAGCTTCTGGGAGGTTCGTCTAGCGTGCGTAGAGGTTTGATTTCAGGAATGATGATCTAATTGACACGAATTGTGAGAAAAGGGACGAACTCGACGGTTATGACTTGATTACTCATTATTGGGATTAATTTCATATCAATGTCAGAGTTTAATGACTCAATGATGGGCGTTAAAGGCATGATCGTGCATTTCAGTTACCAATTCAAACAATTCGGTTATAGCTTTGAGTTATTGGATCCAAGAATTAGCGATTTTGACTTTGGAAGTCAACAATTAAGTTTTGGGTACCGGAAGGACTAGTCCCTGCATTTTTAGGTGTATAAGAGTTTGAGAAATGGCAGAACTAGTCCCTGGGGTTCTAACTGGGTTAACTGAAGTAATTTGGTTTGTACTAACAGAGTTAACTGAGTTAACTAGGTTAAGAAATAACGGGATTATGCTAACGGTGTTAACTTAAAAAGGTTGGATGTCACAATGTCCATCATATCATTTGCAGCTGTAGGAGACACCTTTTGAGAACATGAATGATTTTCACTTTTAGAATTCTTAGAACATCTAGAACTTGAAGCAACAAAACATGAACCTTCATTATAAGAATTTTCTTTAGAACCTTCATAGAAAACAAAGCAACTCCAGACTTCTGTGTAGATGTGCCTTTACCAAAGTAGATACTAGGATCCTGATAAACAGTGTCTTTATTTTGTTTATTCAAATCATATGACTGAATCTTTCCCATTAAATCTAGATTATTCTTTGATCACTATGGTATACAACTAAAAATGAGCTAGTAATGCATCTAGAAATTTCTCAAGAATCTTCTTATTCTTGTAAATGATATCATTGTTCACCTTTTCACTTAAAAGATGATAATATGTTGACATCGGTTCATCAACAGATTCACCATCAAAGTGTTTGAATACACTAAACTGCTTCTTAAGCAACTCTCTTCTACTCTTCTTAATATTTGTGCTTTCTTCACATCTCTTGGCTAGACCTTCGCAAAGTTCACATGAAGTTTTAAATTTCTTGAATGTATGATAGATATGAAGAGGTAAACACATTGATAAAGTTGCAAGAGCTTTCTTTTCACGATCATATAATCTATTTTCCTCATCACTAAGAGCTGAAACTGGTTTTGGTGTATCCGACACTCCCATATGACGATGAACAGGATGCTCATAACCTTCTCTGATTGGAATCCACAAGCTTGTATCATTATTGTTGACATAATTCTCAAACCAACTCTTACAATTTGAGTAATCTTTTAGATTCATAAGTCTTGGTGGGTTGGTTAGAGTACCAATCTCATTATCATGGTTCAACAAGTGATTCATGTTATTCACATTAGCATGAGTTGGATTTGTCATCTTTGCAATCTTGAAAAGATCAACACTTAGAAAATTCTGGACAAGTTCTGCCTCTAGCGAACTTAGCAAGCAAACTTAACAGTTCGCCTGATCTGGCTATAGCGAACTTAACAAGTTCGCTGGAACAAGTTCGCCTGTAACTGCTGAATCAAGTTCGCCTGTTTCAGATGAAGAACAAGGAAGAATGTTCTAACACCCAAATGCACGAACCAGGCTGAAAATCATCATAACTTGCAATCTTGAAGGAATTGATCAAATTCTTTCCGTAGGATTATTCAATTTATGAAATATAACACTTCTAACGGATCAATTTCGGCAAATCAACACCAAAAATGATGAAATCAAACCAAATTCTCTTCAAAAACAGCAACAATCTTCATGAATACAAGAAAATCCAAAAATCTCAATCTTTGAATGTAAATCCAATATAAACGGTGTCAAACGACGATCTCTAATCAAGAACAATGGCTCGGATACCAATTGTAGGTCCCAAACTAGGTGTGACGGATCTCTAGACTCGCGGTACGACATAGTGATAACGTGCGAAATCCATGATCAACGTGCAACGTGTAAAGCAATCAACAACACAATGTAAATAATCTTTGTATTTCCACTCAGAATATCAGTTTACAAGTTCTCTCAGTTTATGTTCTACAATGATCAAGACTTCTAAAACTGACATGTAAACCTCTATTTATAGGGAAATCACAAAGCACCACAGGCGAACTTAGCAAGTTTGTCTAGAACCTCTTAAGCGAATTTAGCAAGTTCGCTTCTCAAGTTCGCCTAAACATCCCCTTAGGCGAATTTGACAGGTTCGCTAAGTTACAACATAGAATTTCAGCGACAGTTACAAAACATGCTCTAACAAACTCCCTCTTAATTGTTGCTAACAATTCTATCACATTACAAGTCAAAGATTCTAAGACTAAGACATAGAATCTTCAAGCTCGTTGTCACCAAAATATGCTCCAACATGATTTGAATATGAAACTTCTGAATAGCCTTCCATAAAGTTGGGATTGGAATGTGGCATTGCTAAAGAGAACTAAAGATTAAAATGTTGTCTCACTAAATGATTTGATTTCTATTATCAAATCATATAATCTAAATGACAAGCAAAGAAAGGTGAACCATGTAAACACTCTAAACTCTGTATGGGCACAAAGCAGTAAGACTGTCTCTTGTCTATTGTGGTTCAAGGAGCATCTGGATCTGGGGAAACTACTTATGGTAAGGCTACATCTACTAAGTCTAATGTACCAGAGCAGCAAGCATATTTTGCACAACATGCTAAGTTGATTGAAGCAAATACTTCACTATGCACTGGAATTATGAATTATGAAACATTTGCGTCAGGAAATTTGTCACCTTAATAAATACTTATGGCTGAGCTCAATCAAATTCACCCAGAAGATGTAGAGGAGCTGGATATCTCTTGGCAGTTGGCTATCATGTACATAGATTTAATTGACTTGTATATTTAAATTGTTTTGATTTATACATATACCTTTTGTGTGTCAAAACCTATGAAACTCACCAACTTGCTTTCTAGTTGACCCTTTTTTTCACATGTTATCAGGAGATTGAGGTATGCTTGTGAAGTTGTGTTAACACATAGGACGCTTGAACCTAGAATAAAAATTAAAACTTTTCATTTGTGTTATGTGGTTTTGAAATAATTTATTGAAAACATTTGGTTGGTTTAATTAAATTTTCCTTTAGTTATCTTTATACCATGTGTTCTCGTATTCAATTTCGTTGAGCTCCCATGATTCCGTCGTTGGCGGGGGTGTGACATTTGGGGCGAGAACACGTACATGGGCTTAATATAGTTAGACTTTGTGTATAAACATGCTTACCCTAACCATTGATGGTTAGCGGCTTTGTTTTCATCTTTTCTGTGTAATTCACTTTTGATAAATCAAAGAGTATTTTGCATTGATTTGCTTTGTTCTTGAATCACCACACGAGTAGATTTCGCCTACTTCGTGTGAGACACTTGATATTCGTATAGTATTTGAGGATCTATCGATAGGAACGGGACTTACAAGCAACGTGAAAGAGAAGATGAATACTTGAGTCGTTCATGAATATTCCGGTTAAATAATATATACATCCAGTCATTAATAAGTTACTATAAAAATATATGAATTAATGGTTATGGCTAATGATATGGTGATGTTGTATGACAGATTCATATGGTGAAGACAAAGTGATCAAGTCTTGGGAGTGGATCAATGAAAGGAGGATTTGAGGTTGTTCTTGTACTTTGGTCGTTTGGTTTCAAAATGGGTCAAGTGGAATTATATGCTTGTCTAATGGATCATAACTCCATTGTTTATTTAGCTAAACGTTTGTGTGTCAATGTATTGTTTAGAAGTGCCTGTTTTATTTAAGCGTCTTAGAAATCAACATGTTTTTATCTTCATAAGGATTAACTTATGCGAACGAGTCATGCCTAAATTTTTCTAAACGGGTGTTTAACACACATGTCAAATAAACTTGTTTATGAAGTTAACATATTTGAGGATAACGTCTTTTATTATGTAAATTTGAAAATAAAAAATTGCGTGTCAAAAATCGTGTTTAAAATTTTGAGCGTTTCATTCGGTCGATATTAGTTCGGTTCGTGATAATGGTGTTGCTTCTTTTCGGCCTTACGATACCAAAAACACTTTGTTTTAAATACAACTCCGTTTTCAATAAAATTTATACCCGAATGTTGAAAAAAGGTTAAGCATATCTACAAATCCAACTTTTTTTTAGCAACCGGAAGAGAACCTAAAAAATAAATATGTGATATGACCAAAATGATATCTACACGTGTTTTACATTGATCGAAAATCATAAAAACAAATACCAGTACTAGTTCTGATAATACCGATGTCGGTACCGATATTGTTCGGTTGGTATCAGTTCGATTCACCACGGTACTAACACTCTCTATAACTTACGATGCAAAAAAAACACTTTATTTTGAATACAACTCCGTTTTCAACAAAATATTATACCGAAATGTCGAGGAAAAAAAAAGTAAATACGACTGTGTATTCAGTTTTTTTTAATTAACGAAAGTAAGTTATTAGAAAAAAAATCAAACTATATAAAATTAATAGGTTATAGCGTATGTTATTTATATTATAAAGGGTGAATATTATAATAATAATAATAATAATAATAATAATAACTACAATACTAATAAAACAACAATAATAGTAAAAATTACAATGATTAAAAAATATATATAATTAAAATAAAAATAATAAAAAATATATATAATTCAACAATTAAACATTTTCTTTTATTTATTTTTTTAACAACAATTTTTACATCAAAATACCACATAATCTTACACTTGAAAGGATTTAAACCCATGTCACTTTTCGAAGGAGCAAACACTATACCACTAGATCATTAGATCATGGGTGTTTCCTCTTATTTATTAATGATGAAATTAGAAGTAGTGTAATAATAATTAAAGGAAGCAAATTTGAATTTGAAAATGAAAACCTAGAGGAACTAAGTAATCCGTATTCACCTTCTTAGAAAAAGACACATGTACCACTTGAGTTGGTGGCCTAGTGACAAAGACAAAGCCTCTAGGAGCATCTAAGTCTGGAGGTCTTCGGTTCAAGTCTCATATGAGTAAAGAAATACGACGTTCTAAAAAAAGAAGACACATGTACAAACACAATAAACTAAAAGATTAAACTAGGAAAAATGGGGTGTGCTGATCTCAAACCCATAACATGTGGCTTAGGGTTAAAGGGCAATAACCAGATCTACTAGTTATACTTATGATTTAAATCCAGAAAAAACCAAACATAAGCAATAAAATAAATAAATAAATAAAAGAATATCGTTGTTCATACTGATCTTTTACTTTAATATATATGTATGTGTATATGGATTTTTTTGAGAAATCACTAACGTAAGTCAGAATTATATAAAAAATGGTTTATATTTAATGTTTGAGAGAATAAAGAACAATGATAAGTTAACTAGTCAATACCATCTCACTTATGGTAATACAATCCAACTCCTAAATCAACTCGCACGAGTAACATGTTATAAAACAAGTCTAATAACGAAACAATATGAGAAAAAAAATAAAGAGAAATATGTTTATATCATTGATAGATGTGTAATACAATGAGAAAATATAAAAACACATCGCGGACGTTTTCATCCATTTTGGCAAATGAACTAAAAGTCAAGGGCATTAGATGAAAGTAGAGGAACATGAAAGGACCATTGATGTAAATAACGAAAAGGAGTCAAGTGATTAATCAAAATCAAAATCAAAATCAAAATCAAATCTGTGAAAACCCCCTATAATTTCAATGTATTGCGACTTTACAGATAGATTCCAGGCCAACACCTCTCTCTTCCTACCTTTCTTTCCCCCAATTTGTTTGTGAAACCCTAGGAACACATACTTCTCCTGTAATTCTTGTTCATCAATTCTTCAATTTAGTTCCAGATATACTAAGAAGACGATTTCCATTGTCATATAATTTTATTCTGCTAGAGTGAAGTGGATTAGTGTACAAGACAACAAACAATGTTACGTTTCGACGATCTTATAAATTGAAGTTCACGCTTCCTTCCTAGCTTTCAAACTCTTTTAAATCTTTCTCTCGAGGAGGACTAGGGCTTCCGAATGGCGAATCCGGATTTGCAAATGAACCCTCAGATGGAACAGATCCATGGAGAAATTCGTGACAATTTCCGAGCCCTAGCGTATGTCATTTATGTTTGCTATTTTCTTTTTGGTTGATACTATGTGATATTCGATTGATTTGTTTAATGTTTGGGAGCATGGAATTGAGAATTAGAATGTTACTAGATCACCTGTTTTTAGAGGATTGAAGTTTATTGCCATCCATGTGTGCTGACTAGTGAACAAAGCTTAGAAATTAAAAGTTGATGTTTTCAGCATAAGTGCATCTTTCAGCTGTGTTGATGATTAATAATACTTTCTTTCACTTAAGGGTGTTAGTTCTATTTGCTAACATCCTGTTTTATTAGTTGAGCTTTTGTCTAGAGGAATATGACCATTGTGATTGTCTGTGTTATATTTTTAGATGACGATAACAGGCTTAAAAGTATTGTTTTAGAATTAGGTATTTTCTAAAAGATTGATGTAGGATGTTGTTACACCCCCGCCAAGGCGGAAACACGAGGGGGCGACGAAATTGAATCATTACACATGATCAAAAGAAATTTCTATTAATTGAATAATTAATTACATTGATTACAAAAATCAAACAAAACAAGTAGAACAAATAAGTATTCTTTAGTTATTTTCTAGCTAAGTCCACTAAAGCATAATCCTTGATCCTAGCACGAGCTTATCAACATTCTAGTTAGCTTCACCTGAAAAACATGCTAAAATAGGTCAACTAAAAAGTTGGTGAGAACATAGGTTTAGATAGATACATAGTAATAGATAATAAGATGCAAGTCATAAACAAGTTTCACAATTCCAAGTAATTAAACTTTTATACATGAGTCCACAACCAACCCTAGTGATCGATAACTCTCCTGTCTAACACCTTCTCAGGGTGTTAGACTAAGTGTAAGTGTCTAGAATGCAGTTTCTGAACACTCAGCTCCTTCCAAGTTGATCAGAATCCACAACTTGAAAGACTAGATGGGTTTGTCAGGCCAATAGATTTATTTACGTACTTCCGTGGCTTCCCCGAAGTTAATGGTTGTGTAAGTTTTAAAAATAAGAGAGACTTTGTAATAAAAAATGACATAGAATAGCAACATGTATAAACCAGTTTAGTTTTACTAGAATTAGAAAATTTGTTATTGATTGCAAAAAATAGTTTTGACTCTATAACATGATTTTCTGTTTTGATATATGAGCATGTTTTTCACCCCAAAGTAGAAAGTAAAAGAGGGGCTATGAACTCACTTTGCAAATGAAAGGGTTGAACTTGAACTTGTAGTAACTTGGATTGAATGCCTTAAGAATTCCCTAAGTTAAGTTTGTTATGTTAGAAACAAGTTAAGGATAGTCGAGGGGTTGACATTGTAATTAGTTGAAAGTGGTTGTTGTACACTAGAGTGGTTGTCATTCCAGAGTAGTACCTCTAATATAAAAGTTCTCAGGAAAGAGTTGGTTGGATCGGAACCCCGTCTTTTCCTAGCCAGAACTTTAATGTTTGTCAGATAACTACATACTGGTTTGAAAGTTACTGTATTTGTATACTTGACCAAGATTAGGGTTTGTTTGGTAAGTTTGGAATGTATAAGGGCTAAAGTGAAAATATGAGTTTAGAAAAGATATAAATGAATTTAATTAAATATTAAAGGGGTTTAATTTGAAA
Source organism: Smallanthus sonchifolius (assembly GCA_023525975.1). Classification (NCBI taxonomy): domain Eukaryota; kingdom Viridiplantae; phylum Streptophyta; class Magnoliopsida; order Asterales; family Asteraceae; genus Smallanthus; species Smallanthus sonchifolius. The sequence continues at coordinate 24,921,309 of CM042044.1, read as the reverse complement.
ATAAGGAGTTTTAGTAAAAACATGATTTTTGAAATTGAAAGGAACAAGATAGATCAAAACCAAGTTTTTAAATAAAAGTTTGAACATGTTTAATTAAAATAGGGCTTTTGATCTTCGATAGGTCTATGATTATAACATAAACATGTTAGGGAATCATAGATCTAGTTAGTTATGAAGGATTTTGAAAGAAAAAGTATGAACGAGTAACAACATATGAAGAACTTACTCAAAATGAAAGGATTTAAGCTAGAATTTTTCAAGAGATGAGAAGAACAACCTTTAGTTTCTAGAGAGCCCTATAGGATTGTTGAGGTGTGAAGAATGAATGAGGTTTAAGGCTCTATTTATAGGGTGGGTTTGAGAGGAAAAAGGGGAAAAGTTGGTTAGGTTTTTTGACTAGGATTACAAAGGTGATAAACATAGGTTTATAAATCTTAGAAATTTTTTATAAAACTTTTGAATAATGTATATAGGGGGGTTAGATCACGAAATTTTGAGGATATGGATGATAGGATTGAGTTCAAAATTAGTTAGTTAATGGTGTTAGGTGTGGAGTCTCGTTTAGAGGCGGCCGGCCCTAATTAGGGTTAGCCGGCCCTAATGGGCCTATCTCTACGGTTTGGGCCTAACTTGGAGAACAAGTTAGGAACCCTAGTTTTAATCTATAAATACCCTATGTTGTAACTGTAATCTGTGTGCCTAGAGCTTAATGAAATAACCTAGTTGCAGCCTGTGGACGTAGGTCTCCCACTAGGACCGAACCACGTAAAATTCTTGTGTCGTTTATTTTTCTGTCCGCGTGATTATCGTTTGTGCATGTGTGTGTGTTGATTCCGCTGCGCCACGTTGTTCCTAACAAGTGGTATCAGAGCTTTGGCTCGTTATTTACACACGGTCTGCACGGTTTTCGATCGAGAAAAAGGTAGAGGCTGATCGAGGGTTGATTCAGATCTGCTGCTACAGTACCGCCGCCGCGAACAGTGTTTTCCGGCCAGCGTGAACAGTGTTCCGTAATTTTTTTTTTCGTTTTTTTTTTGCTGCTACTGCTGCTGCTGTTCCAGGGCTGATTCGCATCATAGTTTCTTGTTTTTTGTGCCGCCAAAATTAGGGTTTTTTCAAACCCTAGGTTGCGCAAAAGGGGAAAGAAAACAGGGGTTTTGGAGGAAAACAGGACTGTTTCGGGAGAAAACATGGCTGTTCGGGACTGATTTGGAGTGATTTTGCAATTAGAGTTTCTGTTGTGGATCTCTTGGAGTTGCTGGTTTCACTCGGGTTTGCATGTGAAGCGTCGGGTCGGGTGTTTCAGGCTTGTGTTGTCGGTTAACGGTTTGATTGTTTCGGGTACCGGGTTAAACTCTTTGAAGCCGCCGATTAGGGTTTGGTTATAAAGCTCTTGGATTCGTCGGGTAAAGGTTAGAGTTTTGTTTAGTTTTGTTTGACTGTTTATTATCAACTATTTGGGAACCGGGTTATGTGAAATTCAGTATTCGGGTTTAGATTTGTCTGCGAGGTTTATTGCAGGAGCAGATCGGTTTATTGACAGTGTTTGGTAGAACAACTGTCAAGTTCAGGCCCGTGACATTACTGTGTTTATTTCACTGTTTCGATATGTTTTCCGTTTGCTATTGTTATGGCTGAAGACGGGATGGTTATTATCCAAAGGTTTGACGGTTTGGAGGTTGGTTGGTTTTGTCAAAAGAACTTGGGTGTGGTACTGTGAGATAAAACCGGTGAAAATGGAACCAGCAGGTTTGGAATGCTTTGGTTTTAAGTATTCCGGTTCTGGTGTGCTGGTGATGACGTAAGTGAAAAAAAAAAAAGGAAGTCAGGTTATATTGCTCGGTTGAAAGATTTTTCGGTTAGGGTTAGCCGATCGGGTGTACGGTCGCGGAATCCTTGGTACCGTTTGCTTTCATGAAAGCTCTGTTGCTGTTATAACTGTTTGCCGGTTAGCTGGTCTAGAAATGTGAAGTTGTTTCTTGTTCAGTGGTGATCAGTGGTACGACATTTGGCATGGGTTAGGATAACAGGGACAGTGGGAGCTGAGCATAGTTGACTTGGTGGAGCTGCATGGAGGTATGTGGGACATTCTTTAGAGTCGATGTCAAAGATAGTAAATTCTGCTTCTGAGAATGTGTCTGGGTTGATGCATTGGGACTCAGTGAAGGCAGTGTGGAGACTCTTGGGTTCAAGATTCTGGTATGCTTCATTACTCACTTCTGTGAAGCATTGGTGAATCTATTGTTTGAAGACTTTGGGAAGATACAAGTTTATGTATCGCTGGAAGAAGGGAACCAACTTTCGAGTATTAAAGTCTTGGCTCGCTGCATCGGGTAGAGCTAAGTGGATTCATTTTGCAAGTGTGAATCCTAGAGCCACGGAGATGTTAGCTGAGTGCATTCGGAGGTTTAAACCAGGTCGGGGGTTTTGGGAATAGTGGGAGCATGGGACGTGTTCTGGGTACAGTTCAAAACATCGTTGGGTTTTGAAGACCGGAATTCCGAATGGGAAAATCTCTCCATGGTACTTGCAGGTTTTGGAGAGTGGTGTTTCCTCTGGAAGTCTCTGGAGTCGGTAGTTCGAGTGAGTAGGTGCCGGCTGAGATTGAGGATGAGTCAATGGCGGGTTTTGCCATGGCTGGGTCAGTGATGACTGCTGGGTTGGAGCTCGGGGGAGCTTCAACGGGCTCTTCTGGTAATTGAGGAGTTGGCTGCTGCAACTAGGAGGATTGGATTGAAGTCTTAGCTTGTTTATGGGAACTGAAGGCTTGGAGGACTTTTGTTATTTGAAATCTTAGCTTGTTCTTGGGAGCTGGAGGCTTGGAAACTTCTAATAGTGAAGTGTTAGCTTGTTCTTAGAACTGGAGGCTTGGAAGATTTCTGTTATTGAAGATTACTGGAGTTAATGGTATAGGGTCTGCTTGGATGGTGGATTGAGGATTGCTCGAGCCTCCAAGTGGGAGATTGTTAGGTGTGGAGTCTCGTTTAGAGGCGGCCGGCCCTAATTAGGGTTAGCCGGCCCTAATGGGCCTATCTCTACGGTTTGGGCCTAACTTGGAGAACAAGTTAGGAACCCTAGTTTTAATCTATAAATACCCTATGTTGTAACTGTAATCTGTGTGCCTAGAGCTTAATGAAATAACCTAGTTGCAGCCCGTGGACGTAGGTCCCCCACTGGGACCGAACCACGTAAAATTCTTGTGTCGTTTATTTTTCTGTCCGCGTGATTATCGTTTGTGCATGTGTGTGTGTTGATTCCGATGCGCCACGTTGTTCCTAACAAATGGATGGAATGGATTAGGATAGGATTTAAGAATAAAAATAATGGTTTTAATTCATTTTCGATAAGTTTAAAGAAATTAATTGATTTTATTAATTTAAATAATAAATAATAATATATATACTTAAAATTTCGAAAATTATATTAATAATAATGATATATGATTGAATTAACAAAAATTAACCAGATTTCAAAAACGTTACAAAAGAAACCCTGAAATTTACGTATGTGTAACTTTTACCCTTGAAATTTTATTTTAGTCAAACGAAGTTACAAACTTGAATTGTTTTTTATTAGGTTAGAGTCTAAGGCATCCAAAGTTACTATAAGTAGCAAGTTTAAGAATGAATACGAGAATCGGATATAGAATCAAAATAGAATGCGCAAGCCGTTCTAAGCGTAATAAAATACTCGCTTTAGACTAGACTTGGAAATTTGAATTGAAATGATATCACAAGTGATATGAAGCATAAAAAGGTTCATTGTATAATAAATCAATCAAGGTTACAAGGTAGGATTATAGGATCAGGCATAAAAATCAGGGATGTCACAGATGTATAACTGTAGAAGATGAGTAAAACAATTTGTTTTAAGAAGAGCTAAGGGATTATGGACAAATAAACAGGACCATAAGCAGTAAGTTTGAGTATATAAAAGTTAATATTTTTGAAGAATTACAGTTTTGATACAATATCTTTTTCTACAGCTAGTTTGTTAAAAGATTTCTTTAAAGTTCACAAAGTCAATTGAAGAACAGCAATTTGAAAGATCAGTTGATCACTGATTAACATTTTGAAATGCTTAATTTAATGATAAGTTGCTAATCAAAGTGGTGGTGGATGCTATACGTTTTGGAGGCTGATTAAGTGTGCCTAACTAATCGAAGCTGCACGGGAGTCTTACACTTTGTTTTTGAGTTTGGGGAGTAGAAAGGAAAAGACAAGGAAGGGTAGGACATTTCTGTTGTGTTCTCAATTTGGAAAAAAAAAGGAAAAGAAAATGTAATCTACATTTTATTTCCATGCTCTTGCCTTGGAAAGAAAGGGATAGAAAGTTTTCTAATAATATTTTTATTATGTTGGATAAGTTAGTGTAGGTCGGCGTATTTGGTCATTGATAAATCCTAAATTCTTTCTTTATTCCCTTGAAATCTTTTCATATCTGGTACGAAAAGTTTGGTTCCTTTCTCTTCTCTCCAAAATAATTGTGAGTTCACATATATTGCCTACATGGTCGTTAATGTAGTTTTATAGAAAATGCTAGAATATATAAGATGGTTCTATTTTTGGTAGGTTCTGTTATAACTTTATAACTCAAAATATGACCTAAACTAACCAAATTGCACTTCCTAAAACAAAGCGTGATTGATGGATATTTTGGTTCCATACATTTTTTTTTGAAAACAAAGTAAGAACTGGAAGATGTAAATTTGGAAATCTTAAGACTAGGGTACTGGACAAGGGATTTTGGAACCGAAAGTCGAGTAAAGTTGGTTTCAAGAATGTACAACCCATTAAGTTCTTTTCATGGACTGTTCATAGAGCACCATGACCCCTTATGCATCAAAAGTTTCATGCGTTACGATTCAGGGTGCTGTCCAAACTCCCACACGCTTCCAAGATCCCATTCATGAACGTTTTGTACCAGCTAAATCAATCTATTCAACTTTACAATTTACAAGTGAGCTCTAGATAGCTTATTTGAGTAATATTTTAAATTCTTATCGTATGTACACTTGCATTTTTTATTACGTAGGTTGAATCATAGTATACATGTGTTCTATGCAATACAATTTTATTTTTTTTTACTTTGAGGTTGTTGATCAGCATAAGCGGAGTGCGATTTTGATTTTATGAGTAAGTTGGCTATACATGTAATTATGTAAATGATGGTATCATCAAAATTAGTTAAAGAACAAAGGTGGCACGACTTATTTTTATATGGTCAAGTTGCCAATCTTAATTATGTTTTAAAGAGATGTTTATATGATGGAAAGTGAATCATTGTTGCTTTAAATTATACTTGAATAGAATATTAAAATTAATTAAAAGAAGTATGCCATTTCGATGATAGTTATTAAATTTCTTTTTGCGGTCTAGAAATGGGTTCCAGAAGCTGGACAAGATTACAGACTCCACCAGACAAAGTAAACAGTTGGAGGAATTTACAGGAAGGATGAGAGAATGCAAAAGGTAATAAACAGCTTTTGTTTCTGTCTCATGTAAAAACTTACTTTTTTTTCCAAAGCTGCAAGAAGCCAATTTTTGTCTGTCATTTGATGTAAATTCTGTTGTTAAGATGGAGGTTTGTTGGACTTGAGGAAAACCTAATTTTGAATCTTGATGGGTTTTTCTTCGCTTTAGGTTGATTAAAGAGTTTGATCGTGAAATCAAAGAGGAGGAAAGCAAAAATCCCCCAGATGTCAGCAAGAAACTCAATGATGAGAAGCAATCAATGGTAAGATATATTAACACGTTACATTTCTGAAGTATCGTGTTATCTGAAGATGTAGTACTAGCTTATAATGGAGTGGATTAGATTCTAATTGTAGACACATGTGTTGACCCTCAAATTCACTTATGGTTCTTTGTTTTCGCAGATAAAAGAGCTGAATTCATATGTGGCATTGAGAAAGACGTAAGCCCATTTGTTTATTTTTGACGTGTAATTTTATGATGGTTTGGATTTTATTTACAATTTATCACCCAAAATGTTCATTCCATATATATTTTGTTTTTCTTTTGAAATTCAGATATCAAAGCACTCTTGGAAATAAAAGGGTTGAACTTTTTGACATGGGGGCAGGGGCTAGTGAACCTATGGCTGATGACAATGCTCAGGTTGCATCTGGTGAGATCACGCTATGAGTGTTCAAATTTTGATTGATGTTATCTTGGTTTAAGAAATTTGGCTTTTATGATTAACTGGCAATAACAAGATTTCCTTCTTATTAAATGTGCCACTTAACTCCAAACAACATAATGACGATTAAAGAGGCGGTGTACACCCAATAGAAAGTTTACACTAGTTGGAGATATGCATAATCAAACTTTACACTAGTTGGTGATTTGGATGGTTGTTTGTAGAAATGTCAAATCAGGAGCTTATTCAAGCTGGCAATAGGACAATGGACGAGACTGATCAGGCCATTGAGCGCTCTAAACAGGTTGGCCATAACTATTTAAATAGTATCATTACTTCCTACTTATATTATATGTGTACAGGTGGTTCATCAAACAGTTGAAGTGGGAACCCAAACTGCTGCTAAGTTGAAAGGCCAAGTAAGTGCATGCTATATCCAGTTGATCCCATCTCACCTTTTTTTAAAGTTATTTTAGCTAATTCTCACATATATATTTTTTTAATCTTTTCAGACCGATCAAATGGGTCGTATTGTCAACGAACTGGACACCATTCAGTTCTCTATTAAAAAGGCATCCCAGCTCGTGAAGGAAATAGGGCGCCAGGTTTCGAGTCTTTCCACAGAATAAAGTACTGTTTTTTCTTCTATTACGTCTTTTACTAATTCACATGTTTCTTTTACAGGTGGCGACGGATAAATGCATCATGTTTTTTCTTCTTCTTATTGTTTTTGGCGTTATTGCTATTATTATCGTGAAGGTATGTGATGATTCATATAAAACCCGACTCGTGTATTTTGTGAATTATTAAACCTGCAGTTTCTAACACGCGTTGATGATTAGATCGTGAATCCCCACAATAAAGACATCAGAGACATACCAGGGTTGGCTCCTCCGGCTCCAGCTGCAAGGAGATTGTTGTATGTAATGTCTGGAGAGCAATTTTGAGGACCCATTGATGATGAAGTTGTTTGAATTCTGATGAATTATGCCGTATGTTATGTTATGCTTTGCTAAATGTGTTCTTTCTTTATCTGAGATGTGCATATCCTATATGAGTTTTCTTTTTTATGTAAATGCTTGGTTTGTTTGGTTTTATTTCCATCGTCAAACATTGTATCAATGCTTGAAACTCGTCAAAATACTATGAATTGAGGACCCATTGATGTTATGCTTGCTCCATGTTATACCTAAAACATTTGTAATATGATCTTCGTAAAGAATATAACGTCACCTACACGTTGCATAAGAAGATAAGTTGTCTCAACTTGTGATATTATGTTGTTTATTACACGTGCTGATTTTGACCCATTTCATATCGATTCGAGTATTATCATTTCTTAGATAGGTTGGTTTTGGTCATTTAAATTATACAACAGGTTAGGTTAAAATAAATCATTTTTTATTAAACTTGCCAACTTAAAATAGTTGCACCACCACCCACTCATCACCACTACTGACATCACCTCCATAGTCGCCATCCTCAGTAGCTACCAGCCGTCATAAAAACAAGTACACTAGGCGAGAGCATTTTGATGTTTATTTCCAAAACAAGATGTTTCAACCTAGACCTTTTTGGACGTGCAGGTCAGTTGAGTCGCCCCTGTTTTACCAGGCTTACTGTTGATTATCAAATCATTGTTATTATGTTTTTACGATAAACCAACAAACGAACATAAAAATAAAAACAAGTGGTGGAATGGAGCAATTGTTCTCTTCCACAAAATTTTAAAGCTAAGGCACATGAACATCCCTAAAAGTAAGGAAAATGATACTATTTTGAACTATCTGGTATATGATGAGTTATTATGCATCTCGACTGCTAAGCTGAGACCGCCCAATATGAGAAATCCTAGAAGACGCCATAAGAGGTACCTCTTCGTCTACTACATTCATATCCAACATTGAACTAACCTTCCCGCTACTTGTATCATCATCATCAATATTGTTGTCAGATGCAAACAAACTAGATAATTTCTTCTCGGTCCTCCAATCCTGCTCGTTCATGTTCATATTACATTCGGTCGGTCAATGGAAAACAGATTTTGAAAACTGAGTTCAAAAGTTACAGCAAACTAACCTTATTCATTCGTTCTGGGAGGCTATCAGGAGGAAGTTGAGATGCTTTAACGTCTTTCACCTTTATGTAGTTGTACATTACTACACCACAAAGTGCTGCATACAAAAACGACTCAAGATCAGTAATGATAATCTCAAAGTTTAGAAAAAGTAAGTAAATATAAGTTATAGTCAGTCACGCTCCATACCAATGGCATAGCCGATAATATTCAGCCCGGTAATGGCAGATTCAGGAAATATTACAGTTGAAAGAGCTATAAGTATCCAGTCTTTCAGCACACCAGCAACTCGAATGGTAACCGCTCCAGTTCTACCAATTACTAGAAAAATTGAGAAGTTCAATGCTAAAGCACATACCGCATTTGAAAAGAAAATCCAGAAATTGAACTGAATCTGTGAAACTTCCATTCCCATCTTCTCCAAGAAATACCAAGGCACAAACAGAAATGCAAAACTACCAAAAAAATAGCAGACGTTAAAAGGTTTTAAGAAGAAAACGGTTTATAAGCAATGGAATAGACTAATATACCTGCATGGAGCTATGTAATATAAGCTTGTAATTGGGTTTAGAGTTAAACCCTTCTTTTGCAGGAGGACTTGAGTTAATACAAGCCTTAGAGCTTCTGCAAAGATGCCCGTGCATTGATAAAGTGTGCCAACCACATTAAAATGGATTTCCCCATATGATGAGATCACAACTCCAACACTGACTAGCAGCATGTTTAAGAATACATCCCACCTAAGCTTGTCCGTGCCACATAGGACAGCCATGATAAGGGTTGCCACCGGCACTGTATCATAGTAATTTTCACTAGTCAGTTATTGTCTCATAATAATAATATGTTGGGACAAGATCAGTTTTACACACTTAGGGCTTTCAGCATCTGAATAAAGGCCACCGATATATGCAAGTAAGCAGTGTTGCCAAACCTTCAGGATAACATAACATAAAAAAGTAAAAACATTAGATAGTGACCCATGTGTTCAAAAGATTTGTTTTTAAATGGATCAACATAATGCAAATGGTTAATGGTTCATACCACAGACTTGATGCGAAGAAGGCACTGATGGGAATTACACAAGTTGCATATCTAGCAATGGCCGCCATCAAAAAAGAAATTTAGTGGCAGGATAAGAAGAATGTAAGTAAAATGATTTAGCTCTTTAAGTTAGATATCTTACATCTCAAATGTCATTTTCACAGGGGCAACAACCTGCAGCATGATAGGGAAAGAAGACAAGTCACATACTTTATAATATAAAGTTCCAGTTTGAATTATGTGAAACTATATAAAGTTCAGTTCATATTTACTGGCAAAACTCAAGATGGAAATAGCATAATTAATCCATTATCCTAATTCCTGAGATACATTCTGTTAAGCTTAAACTTTCATGAACTTCAAAAGATACATACCAAAAGCAAAACATGTTTCTACATGAGAAGCACAAGTAATTAAAGAATAGAGAGCATTAAAAAGTTAATAAAAAACCATACCTTGAAAACACGAACGAGAAGGAATGCTACAGCTCCAGAAAAGCCCATGTGTATCATAGTAAGTGTGATGGGAAAGGGAAAATTGAAGTACTTTGGAGAGAGAACCCACTGCAAATAAATAAAAAGATTGTAGGTATGATGGAACTTCTTTGGAGAAGTATAATAAATACAAAATACAAAATCCAAGCAATAATTTAGTCATATGGTAAGACATAGTAAAGCTACAAAGAAAAGGTGCCATAAGCACAGATTGACTCAGTTCACTGCTCAGAAATTTTAAAAGATCTAAAACCTAGGGAACAATTAGATGTGCCTATGGAATGTATAAATAGGTTTTCACAAAGAACAATTACAGAGATGCCTTGGCATCAACATGAAAGAAAACACACAATATTGGCCCATAATAAGAGTTATGAATAACCAGTGTCATAAATATTCAGACATAAGATGCCTACTAGTTACCTTGTTGTACAGAATAACTCCAGATGACAGCAAAATGTAGGTTAGTAGGTACAGGTAGGTCAAGAAAAGTGACTTGTTAATCACTTTCATGGCAGCAATCAGTTCCCAGATCCCAATTATACAATGAGATTCTCTCCCCAAACTGATGTTAAATATTTAGTTTCTCCTGAGCAGAAAGTTAATCCACTTATCTAAAGCGAGGAGGGAACTTCATCTTCTGAACCATACTAGACAATAACATCCTGCAAACAATACAGCTGAAGACACTTAGATTAAAAAAAATGTGAATAAGTTTGCACAGCTAGACTTGAATCTGTATATGGCAAACATTACTTTGTGATATAACAAATAATGAAACTAAGCAAAGCAGCTACAAGATATCAGCACCTTATCATCCACTTAAATTTTAATGGTGTGGCTAAACTGGTAATCTAAGCGGATATCTAGTAAAATCATCAATGATGAAACTAAAAGTGCATGTCCTGCCAATATAGCAGAAATAACCACAAGAGAGAAATTCTCTTAACAGACATATTACGAAAGCATGATTCAAGATTTATTTCAATGCTTTATGTAGGGAAATACCTTAAGTCAACCAACAAATGTAAGAACGGTATAATTACAGGCAGCTATTCCTGACTTTTCGCTTCTCAGTCTGCCTAGGGTGTCAGTTATATGCTGTCTCTTTACCATCCATTTCCTTTAACATGGTGATTTTCCTTAATTTAGCATCAGTGCAGCCTACTTAAGGTAAAAATACAATTTGGATAACTGAATCCTCCATAAAAGTGATCCAGAGGTTCATAAACTTTGTAAAGTAAAACAAATATGCATTTTAATGACCCATAAGGTGGTATTTGTTCTTTTACTTGTATTTCCTTGACCTAATATCAGTTTATCATTTTAGTACTGCTATTCGAGTATGCATCGTTCTAGGTACTGTTTTGACATCTGTGAGTTGAGCAAAATTATAAATTTGAGTCTGACCAAAATCAACTGCTAACAGGTATACAAATGAATGCAGACTATGATAACAATGCACATGAATGAAATAGCCAAATTATTCTCATTGCTGGTGAATGTGAAATAAGGCTCCATTCAACAAGACACAATATAACCTTAACTTAAACATACTGGCTGCTAAAGTTATATCTCCTGAAACAAATTTGAAACTCAACAGAATTACAGTTCCCCTACTCTTTCCGTTTCAAACATCGCAGGTGTAGTTAGATCTACGATACCAAAACTGATAAATCTCTGAATGTGAGCATTTAGTGCTACGATTTACATGCCCTGTGATGAGAAACTAAATCCGATTGCAAAACGAGACATTGATTCGACGTCTAAAATCCATACATTCAGCTACGATGTGCTAATGGAAACCTCAGTCCGTTGAAACGAATCGGATTTAGATACAGATCTGGTGATCTACATCTGTAAGATTGAATGATGTAAAAACTAAAGGAAACAGTAGAGAGTGGTTGCACCTTTGAAGATCGATTGTTCCAAAGCTTGTTGGTAGCCTACAGCAAGTGATATGAGTGATGAGAGAGAGAAGTAAATGGGTGTATATGTATAGAAGAAAGAAACACACGACAAGTTTCTGAGATCTTTCTTTCCACAAATGACCAAATATTCATGCTTCCCCCGCCTATCCATTTCTTACCATATTATTTTCACTTGTTCTTTTGGATGAAATTTGGGGAAGGGGTATACCCATGTAATGTGATAATAAAGTGCACGTCATGTGGCGTCAAGTCAGATTCTGGAAAAATCACACCATAATCACATGGCAAGGGGTATACCCATGTGATTGTGGTGGTGTGATAATTTAATGTTTATTTTTGAATTTTTATTTAAATAAAATTAAACATAATATTTAAATAAAATAAAACATAATATTTAAATAAAATAAAACATAATATTCATGACCTGATCGTTCGTTCTGACATCTTCAAGTAATCATCAAACGAATCACTAGAGGTACCATATGCCATTTGACGAATCGCGGCCGTACACTTTTGAAAGGAGGTGAAGCCAACCCGACCTCTTGCATCAACACGTTGACGGAACCAAGGCACGTCTCTCTCGAGATCAGTATTAATTTTTAAAAATAATCTCCGACTCATTGGAAACCGTGTATTACATTGCTCCTCCCCGTATAAACAACCTTCGTCAAAGTAATCTTTGAGTAAAAGTGTGTTAGCCGCCGCCCGGTCACGGTTGAGACGTGCGCTTCGTTTTAATGGTTTTGAGGACGATTCCGCCTCTTACCACCACCTAACCGCCGACGACGCCATAGCTCCGAACGCCATTACCCGGGCTTCCTCGCTTGATGATGAAGACATTTTAGTAGAGTGAGTAGAGTGTGTAGAAGTGTGAAAAATATGTAGTAAAAATTGAGTATTTATAATGAGTAAAATTAATATTATTAATTATTATTATTTGTTTAAAATTTAATATTTCAAACGGTAAAAAAATGTACCGTTCAACGGTACAATTCTTCAAAAAGAGGGCAAGATCGAGCGTGATAATTCTCACGCCAAAGGTTCACGGCGTGAATTCGAAATCGAGGGGGCGGTGTAGCATGAGGATCACGGCGTGATTTACCTTGCCACCGAGGATCACAACGTGGATTAACTTGGTATACCGGATGCTCTTACCCTCATCAAACTAACAAATAAAGTTGTGTCACCTTACTTTAATCATTTTTCTACACTAATACATTAAAAAAGAAAAGGGGGTACAACCCTAAGTAAAACAAATAATAATAATAATTAAAATAAATTCATTAATAAAAAAAGTTTTTTTTTTATTTAAAGTGGGTTTAACGGCTATATAGCCGTTTGGCAACGGATATGTGAGGAGAAGGAACTCGGGTACATATACCCGCAAATGGACCTCACTGAACTCGGGTAAGGGGTCGGCGGCGATGTACCCGCGCGGGTTCCTTTACCCGAGAGCCTTAGCCGCTAGTGCCCCTTTACCCTTATGCGTCACTTGTTGTACACACCAAAACCTTTTTTAATCTAATATATGTGAACGTGACACCGAAATCAAAAGATTGAGTTTGTGTTTAAATGATCCTTGTTTTTCATTATTAGGTACCCTCACGGGTCTCTGAGGGATTTCACGTCGTGAGCACCAAGGGAAAAGCGTCCTCTACGGCGTGAGGTGGGGGTGAGGGAGTTCATGTGAGGGGTTTCACAGGATAAAGGGGAGGGATTGCGGGTGTTGGGTGGATCCCCATGGTCAAATATGTGGTATTTCACTCACTTAGGTATTTCACTTGCCAAGTGAGACCCAAGTGACGAACTTACCACGCTGATGTGGCACCAACGTGGCAGAAAAGCTACACTCACTTGGCTCTACTAAGTGAGAGTATACCCCATACTGTTAGGTTAAACCGGTATGGGGCGTGGAAGACCGTGAAGGGCGTGAAACACCACCCATTTCCCATGTGAAAGGGGCGTGATTCTTGATTCTGTGAGAATTCTCACGCGTAGAGGAGAGGAAGAAATAGTCTTCGTATTTTTTTTACCGTTCGACGGTAAAAAAAATTCCAAAACCATACTCTATAAATACTTCCTTTTCTTAAATCTTTTACATACAACTAGCAATTCTCTCTTACCATACTTTATATATTTACATTTTATATTCTAATCAAAATGAATCCCAATGATCCCAACAACGTTTTGAATTGGTATCGTTTCGTCCAGCAACAAAATGATTTTGGGCAAATTCCTCAACAACAAAACACTTTTAACCAAGCTCCTCAGGTGACGAATCCGTTTATTCAACAAAACCTGTTTGTCCCACCCGATTACGCTTTGTATATGGACCCACTGTTATTTACTCAGTCCCAACCAAACAACCCTGAACCCAAGCTTGAATTTGTTTCAGAAACACAAGAGTTGCTCGAATCCGTTGAGGAGACCGAAGAAACACAAAAAAGAAACACACAAGAAAAAAACGGGTGGGCCTCGCAAAAGCGTATATCGATGTGTCGGAAGATCCCGTAATTGTTATTTTTATTTTAATAGTTTGTTACTTGTAGTTTATAAACTATTGACTTTTAATTTATAATATTAATTTACTTTTATTTTATAAATTAATTTTATAAACTAGTTTTAATTTGTAGGTAACGCTCAATCAAGCACTGCTTTGTGGAACCGTATCGGTAAAAGATTTTATAGTCTTATGGGCGAACCCGAGTATCATACTGACTCCCAATTCAGTTCTAAATGGCGGAATATAATCAGAGAGGTGCTGAAGTTTCACGAGATTTATCAAGGTGCCGAGAGGAGCCGGCGAAGCGATTGCAGCGATACCGATGATTTGCGAATCGCAACAACCCGTTACCAAGAGGAGCATGGCGGAGCGGCTCCGTTAAAGATATTAGAAATTTAAGGAATTCCCCGAAATGACAAGCAGTGTCGGATCCTAGTGGTGGATCGTCAAGGAAACGATCATCGGTCGGGATGTTAGAAAGTCCGGCCACATCCGACGATAGACCTTTTTATGATCTAAACCATGATACACGGGAAGATGTAGAAGAAATACTGTCACACCCCCAAATTCCACTAACGGATTTTTACCGTTTGGTGCGTGACAAACCAGGATCTCGGTCATTAGTTACATCAAACGACACTATATGGGACTCAAATGAAAATATTATAAAAGTTCAGAGTAAATGCGGAAGCGATAAATAAAAGTAAATGCGCAAAACAAACGCGCCCAAAGTCTAGTTCAAATTAAAGTAAATACGATAGTTTAAATGTCTTGATTAATAAGAAATTGATATTAGGACTCCATGCATGTCCTAATCGTGCACCTGTGCCTCGGCTTAGCGTCCTGAGAAAACATGTAAGAAAAGTGTCAACACAAGGTTGGTGAGTTCACAGGTTTCAATGTAGTAATAAAGCGTTTACCACATTATTGTACATTCAATATGTGTATCTATAGGTAGCTAACATATGTTCATGTCTTTCTAAAGCGCTCGATTGTTTGTGTTTGTATGCCTCCTGCCAGGTCTATCAACTCTAGCAAATGTGAGTAGGCTAACAATTCACCCGTTCGACCTCCAATTGAGTTAGCGCGACTAAAGCGGGTGGGATTTGTCAAACCCAGTAGTACTACTAAACATTACCTTGCTAAGATCCTTATTAACGGTTTGATGTGTGTGAGGACTTTCAGTGATAGTGTGTTACGCTTAGCCTTAACAGTGATAACATACGAATTACAGTAATCTAAAATAGTTTGTGTCATGTTTTCTCCCCCAATTTAAAACAGTAAAAGGGGACGTGAAAACTCACCTGAGTTAGCAGGTATATTTACACAAGAATGAGATTGAAACCACAAGTGTTAGCCTGCAATGGCTTACGTATGCCCTAGAATTATACACATAACAATTAAGGATACAATGGGATTTTTGTGACGTCGACACGGAAGTTTGAACGTCCTAAGACGCTCTAACGATCAAAGAGTAGACGAACGTGTCCACGAGAAAAAAAGATTATTAATATGCTTATTAAGCTAAATACGTTTCGTGTCGAGCGATTCAAATAATAATATATAATAAATATATTCAAGCGTTTGCACCAATTATAATTGGTCTCGGAAAATAATATAACTAATATATTATTTTTAAGTTTAGGGAAATAACACCATAATAAATTTCGTGACAAAATAATAAATAATTATTTTTATTCGAGAACATATACGTGGGTAAACAATATAAATAATTATATTATTTATAAGTTTGAAACGTTTACATAAAGTTTATTAACGTGGCGAAAATAATATATAAATATATTATTTTAAATTGGAGTTATAGTTTGAATAATAATATAACTATATTATTATAATAGTGGAAATAATACTAAAAATAGGTCATAGAATCAAACCCGAGCCTACGGGTGGTTTCCGAGGCTAAAACATATTAATATAATATTATGATAATAGGGAATCGCAACAAGAATCGAATTTAAATGGTTTTAACACGCATGTCCCCTGCGTTCTTCCCCCTTTGCAAACCGAAGTCAAAACCAGTCCCCATTTCCATCAATTCAGGTCGAGATTAGTCGAAATATCAAAGGGGTTTTGTTAAACGAATATAGGCGAATATGTAGGTAAAGTTAATTGCAAAAACATTATCGCTTGGATTGTTTAATTATGAATTGAGTGACCAAAACCCTAGATTAGGAACATTAGATCGATTTGAACAATTCTGATAAGATTACATGTTAAAATCATGGGGCTTTTATAGATTAAGACATTGCAAATCTATTGGTATGATTTAATTGGATTGAGATTGACTCAAGGATCAAAACCCCCAAAACCGATTATGGATAAACCCTAGATTACGAATTTAGTTCAATTCGATGTTAATAGACTGAGTTGGCATAGGGTTTTCATTAAACAGAGTATTGAAAAGCTAGTGATGTAAATCAATTGAATTTAAAGAGAGTCCATGGTGATGATCGACCAACCCATAATCGTATGAACCCTAGAATCGGTTTCATGTTAAATTAGATGTTGTAAGCCCTAATTAACGTAAGGCTTTCAATCTAGGAATGGAAACGAAACTAAGGGTGTATGAATTTACCAGATTAGATGTCGAATTTTAGGTGTTCGACTAAACGGGTGCCGGCGGTGACGGGGTTGATCTCCGACGACTCCAACAGCTTCTCCAGTCGAATTGAATTGAGCAACAGGTTCTAACATATGCGAATAAGGTGTGTGTACGCTCAATTTGTGAAAGCAATATAGAAATTCATCGAATTTGATTGATCTCGTAAAGGGGTCGACGGTTATGTCTTAAAATCCCATTATTGAGTTTAATTTTCGACAATGATGATAATTAACTCGATGATTATGGTCGTTACTGCCACAACGTGCATTTACAGTTACGAATTTGGGTCCATTTCGGTTATGGAAGTTGAATTTGAGTCAAGAATAATACTAGTTTGACTCTCAAAAGTCAACAAGAACAATTTCGATGATTTTTGACTTTTCTGAGTCAACAGGAATCAAAATGAATAAATTACAAGATTAGTCCCTTTAGTTTCATGTATTTAAGTTTGAACATAGGCAGAAATAGTCCCTAGGGTTTGAGATAAGTAAACTAGGTTAGGATTTAACTGGATTTGGTTAACGGGGTTAACCCTAATTAGCCGGATGTCACATCATCCCCTAGTTGAAAGAATTTTCGTCCCGAAAATTAAAATAAATAAAAATTCTAGGGTGTCACATCATCCCCTAGTTGAAAGAATTTTCGTCCCGAAAATTAAAATAGTACCTTAAGAGTTTGACGTGGAGTGCTTTAACATATGAGGATACTTGCACATCATCTGATCCTCACGCTCCCACGTGAATTCCGGTTCGCGTTTCAAGTTCCAACGAACTCTGACAATAGGGATTTTACTACGTTTGAGCGTTTTGACTTCCCTATCCATGATTTCTACTAGTTCCTCGATGAAACGCAACTGTTCATCGATGTTTAGTTCCTCAAGAGGAACCGCGAGTGACTCGTCTGCTAGACATTTTCTTCAAGTTTAAGACATGAAAGACGTTGTGTATACCACTAAGTCCTTCGGGTAGGTCCAGTTGATACGCTACTGGGCCAATTCCCTTCACTATTTTGAACGGTCCAACATAACGAGGATTTAGTTTGCCTCGTTTCCCAAAACGAATGACACCTCGCCTACTTGAAACTCTAACGGTTTACGATGCTTATCGGCATAACTCTTTTGACGATCACGAGCTGCCGCCATACGGTTTCTAATTTGAACGATCTTTTCTGATGTTTCTAAAACGAGTTCAGGACCCGTAAGTTGGCTATCCCCAACTTCAGCCCAACAAATAGAAGAGCGGCATTTCCATCCATATAATGCCTCGGATGGAGCTACTTTGATGCTAGTGTGATAAATGTTGTTGTAGGAGAACTCCACCAGAGGTAGGTGGGATTCCCAAGTGTTATTGAAATCAATCACACAAGCTCGTAGCATATCCTCTAGAGTTTGAATAGTACGTTCAGTTTGGCCATCTGTTTGAGGATGGTATGTCGTGCTCATATCTAGACGCGTGCCTAAAGCTTTATGTAAAGATTGCCAAAAACGTGAGGTGAATCGTGCGTCACGATCCGAGATAATAGAAATTGGCACCCCGTGCCAAGAGACTACTTCCTTCAAGTAAATTTGAGTAAGCTTCTCCATTTTACCAGTTTCTTTGATTGCCAAGAAATGAGCGGATTTTGTTAAACGATCGACGATTACCCAGATGGTGTCACATACGTTAGGTGTTCGGGGTAATTTGGTGATAAAGTCCATAGATATTTGCTCCTATTTCCACATAGGAATATCTGGTTGTTGAAGTAGAAAAGAAGGTTTTTGGTATTCCACTTTGACCTTTGAGCGAGTCAGGCACTTGCTCACATAGGTGGCTATATCGGTCTTCATCTTTGGCCACCAATATAACACCTTTAGGTCATGGTACATCTTGTCAGAACCTGGATGAACAGAGTATCGAGATTTATGAGCTTCATCCATGACCAGTTCCCTTAAGTTTCCGTACACTGGAATCCATATTCGCTCGACGAAGTAGCGAATGCCGTCTGATTTAACCTCAAGTTGTTCTTCCATACCGCGTGTAGCTTCCAACGATAGATTTTCCTCTTTAAGGGCTTCGAGTTGAGCACTGCGGATTTTATTATGTAATTCGGTGTGAATAGTAAGCTGTAATGCTCGAACTCGTTTGGGCTTGGTTTCCTTTCGACTTAGGGCATCAGCTACCACATTAGCCTTGCTCGAATGATATCTGATCGCACAGTCATAATCATTCAAGAGTTCGACCCAACGACGCTGTCGCATGTTCAACTCTTTCTGCTCATAGATATGCTGAAGACTCTTGTGATCGGTGTAGATAGTGCACTTGGTACCGTACAAGTAATATCTCCATATCTTTAGTGCAAAAACTATGGCTCCCAACTCTAGATCATGAGTTGTGTAGTTTTTCTCGTGGATTTTCAGTTAACGAGAAGCGTATGCGATCACTTTCTCACGTTGCATTAATACACAACCAAGACCCTGAATGGATGCCTCACAATACACCACGAAATCATCCGTTCCCTACGAAAGGGCTAGGATGGGTGCACTGCAGAGTTTCTGTTTAAGGAGTTGGAATGCTGACTCCTGGGTGTCGCCCCAGTTATATATTTTTTCCTTCTGGGTTAAAGCAGTGAGAGGTTGGGCGATCTTGGAGAATCCCTCGATGAATCGACGATAATAGCCAGCCAATCCCAGAAATTGCCGCACCTCTGTCGAAGTCGTCGGTGCCGCCCAATTCTTGATGGCTTTTATTTTAGATGGATCGATATGTATTCCGTTCTCGTTAACCACATGTCCTAAGAATTGAACTTCATGAATCCAGAATTTGCACTTGGAAAGCTTAGCATACAGCTGCTCTTGCTTTAGCAATTTCAGAATCAAACATAGGTGCTCCTCATGTTCTTCCTTGTTCTTAGAATAGATGAGGATGTCATCAATGAAAACGATGACAAACTGATCAAAGTAGGGTTTACACACGCGGTTCATGAGGTCGAACACCGCGGGTGCGTTGGTTAATCCGAAAGGCATGACCATAAACTCATAATGACTGTACCTAGTTCTAAAGGCAGTCTTAGAGATATCCTCGTCTCGGAATATCAGTTGATGGTAACCAGATCTAAGATATCTATCTTAGAATAGAAGCTTGATACTTGGAGTTGATCAAACATATCATCTATGCGGGGTAGAGGATAACGATTCTTGATCGTCACTTTGTTCAGCTCACGATAGTCGATGCACATGCGGAAAGTCCCGTCCTTCTTGACAAATAGGACTGGAGCACCCCATGGCGATAAGCTAGGTCGGATGAAACCTTTATCCAATAATTCTTGTAGTTGAGTGGATAGCTCTTGCAATTCACTGGGTGCAAGTCTGTAAGGTGCCCGAGCAATCGGCGCTGCTCCGGGTGCTAGGTCGACTTAAAATTCTACTTGACAATGCGGTGGCAGGCCAGGCAAGTCTTCGGGAAATACTTTCGGATAGTCACGTACGATTGGGATGTCATCAATCTTCCTCTCCCCCGATGGCTGCTCGGCGACGAGAGCCAAAATAGCAGTATGACCTTTTCGAAGACACTTCTATGCTTTCATGAAGGATATGATGCCAATGACTGCCCCACTCCTTTCGACCTAGACAGAAAGAGTTTCCCCACTCGGGAGAGGAATGCGAACGATTTTCTCCTGACAAATAATCTCGGCTTGGTTCTTAGACAACCAATTCATACCGACAATTACGTCGAAACTACCAAGTGTGACCGACATAAGGTCAATATCAAGTTTATGACCATCCAATTCAAGCTTACAACCCTTAAGAATGTGGGTTGCTTCAATTATCTGTCTATCAACTATTTCTATGATGTACTTAGCTTCTAGCAGGGTTGGAGTTTCTTTTATCAAGTCACCAAGCTTCTTAGATATAAAACTTCTATCAGCACCAGTGTCAAAAAGGACAGAAGCAAAGTAATTGTTTAAGAGGAACTTACCGGTAACCACATTGTGATCATATCTGGCTTCTCCGTATCCAAGCACAAAGGCTCGTCCCTTCGCACCGTTTCCTCCATTGTTGCCATTATTGTTACCGTTGTTATTGTTGCCTTGGTTATGGTTATTGTTGCCATTACCCCCTTTCTTTAGTTGAGGATAATCCTTCCGAAAGTGTCATTCCTTTCCAAACTTAAAACAACCCTTTGTAGATCCCGGTTGCTGGAAAGGCTGTTTGGCTTGCAGTTCACCTCTACAGTCCTTGGCAGCATGACCTATCTTGCCACACCGCTGACAACGATTACAAATCCCGAAATAGTGAAAATTACACTTGTTGCACTTGAGGGATTTCCCCACATAACCTCCCTGGTTTTAACCCGAAGAGGTCGTCTGGTTGAAAGTCTTGGTAGGCTCAAACCTACGATGTTGCTGATGGGGTTGGTTAGACTGGGATCCCTTAGTGTGGGAGTTGTTGTCCAACTTGCGCTTGTTGTTTTCGGTGGATTTGGAAGTTGAACCTCTCGGAGGTAGAGTTCCCTGAGTCACCGCCTGAACGGTCAGTTTTGTGGGCAAGTCTGATTGTCTGCTGTATGGAGGTAGGGTTTGATGAGGTGACCATGCTTTGGATCTGAGGCACCAGACCGCTGATAAACAATTCAATCCTTTTGTAATCGGGGGTCACCATGAGGGGACACATAACAGCAAGCTCATGGGAGCGGGTAGTGTAAATGTCACACTCCAACCGACGGTAGAATACGTCGGGGCGGGACATGTAGACTGTTCAAAAGCTCAAGGTTTGCTAAAGTTTAAATAATTAAACATCCAATTTTATGTCACAAATAAACATAAATCCAACGTTACAAAGAGAATGGAAATACATAAATAGTTTCATTAATTTAAATTCTAGGCCATCGGTCCTAAGTGAAGCATCTTGCACTTATTCTCAAGCATTAGTACCTGAAACATGATGAAAACGAGGTCAACTAAAAATTTGGTGAGCATACATAGGTTTTGACACATAACCAAGTTTAAAGTATTTTATACAATTCATACGATACACGTGTATAAGGCATTTATGGAGAATCTATAGTTAAACTAGGTGTGTACAATCAAACCTTGTGACTGAGGCATAACACGCAGGTTACCCTAATGTAAAGTCGGTAACAAACACCCTAACCGGGTGGGTTTGTCAGACTCAATAGATCTATCAATGTTAACCGTTGGCTTGTACGGAGTTAATGATTGTACTAATGTTATGTATATGTAGTCTTAACTCATAGCATTCAAGCATAAAGCACATAACACATAATATCATATTATTGAATTGTAATTAAGTCTATGCAAAAAGGTTTCAAAAAGTAAATCACGTTTCACCCCAAAAGTATAAAATGAAAAAGGGGGCTATGTAAACTCACTTGAATCAAGAGTGTAGTTAGCACGCGAGTCTATGTGGCAAAACGATCCTTGTAACTCACCACGTTAACCTAGTGTATAATGTGTATTGAGTTAATAGTGTGTACAAAAGTCTATGTCTAAGTCTAGGGTTCAACGGTTTTGATGTGTGTGGTTTGGTACAAATAGATTTTTGTTATTCTATGTAAAGGCATACTATGTTTAAATACGGATTTAATGTGTATTTTGAGTTCAAGGTATATATGTATGAACTTAATAGTCACTGACGTAAGATTGGATTTAAATAAAATAAATAAATAATTTTATTTATTTAGTTATGAAAGATATGCTAAAATATATATCATGTAAATATATATTTATGTTTAGAAAATGAACTTTGGTTTATGTAGATAGTGTTTAATTTAAATAAATAAATTAATTAAATAATTTCACTTATTTAAATAGATTAAATGAATAAATAATTTTTATTTATTTATTTGTGAAAATATGTTAAAATATATGGAATGTGAATATATGTTTAGAAATTCTATTTATGTGATTAGTGTTTAATTTAAATAAATAAAATAATTTTATTTATTTAAATAGATTAAATAAATAAATAATTTTTATTTATTTATTTGTAAAAATATGTTAAAATATATGGATGTAAATATATGTTTAGAAATTCTACTTATATGATTAGTGCTTAATTTAAATAAATAAAATAATTAAATAATTTCATTTATTTAAATAGATTAATTTTTAGATATTTAAAGTTTTTGTTTCAAAAGTTAAATGTGTAATTTTAACCATTTAATTTGGATTAAAATCTGAATTTTTATAGTAATTTATAAATTCTGGTTTTATTCAGTTATAAATATTTTAAGGTTTATAAAAATATTTTTTTATAAAATTTTCGGGCTCTAAAACGGTTTTAAAAAAATAAGACAGGCCACCCGGTTCGAACCCGGGTGGTTCCTGTGTGTGTTGCAAGTTTTACCACTGGACCAAGGGACTAATCCTTGTAATGGATCTGGTTCGAAATTATTTAACCTATGCCTGCAAAGGGGCTGGGTTTGGTTTAAGTTTTATGCGCAAAAACGGTCCTCTGTATGGGTTTCGAACCCACGCCATCTAGCCCGGCGGTGCAATGGCTTACCGGCTGGGCTAGATGGTTTCGCTGTTATATAAGGGATTCTAGTTTAATAAGAACACGAGGTTTATAACAAATCCAATTTCGAATACCCGTTACCCGCCACGAGTGCGGTCGGCTACGGGTTTTCTCTGAGAATGCTTGGTGATCGACAGGAACTTAGAGGCGGAATGAGGTTCGATTCAGGGTTGGGAGAGTTTGTGTGGAGGTATACGCGAGTGATATATGGGTTTAATTTGATTAATTCCCTTCGTATAAATCAATTCGAATTTCATATCGACCGGGATAATCGCGGAGGCTGTTTACGCGTTAATTCGATTGATTTAGGATGAATCGAGTCGCGTTTTGGTCTGAATACATGAGGGAATAGACTGAGCGTGATTTACGGGATCGATTACACGTTAGTTTTCCTGAGTTGAATGCAATTGATACGGATTTGACTATGCAAAGTCAAATCCTTTCAAAATTCGAATTTGACCGCTACATAACCCGAATTGGGCTGGTAATCGAGTTGGTTCTTGTTTTGGTAATCAGGTGGAGTCCAATTCAACAGAAGCCCATCGATGGCTGTCTCGAATTTATACGGTTTGGGCCGCTTTGACTTTTGAAAGTCAATGGAGTTCAAGAAGGTGAAAATTAATGTTTTAAAAGTCAAATTTAGTGTGGGAGGGTTTAATTCATCGTGTATGGTTACTTGTAAGTATTTGTATGATGTATATACGTGTATGATCACCTATGCATGCCTAAATATACATATATAAGCTCGAATAACTTAAAGTATTGCATTAGAACGAGTTTGAACGTGTTACATTGAATTGTAATACAAAAAAAAAATCGAAAATGTTACAGTATCCCCATGTTAAGGGAATTTCGTCCCGAAATTCAACTAGTTGAGGCTGTTGAATTAGAAAAGAGGTGCGGATACTTAAGCTTCATTTGATCCTCTCGTTCCCAAGTGAACTCAGGGCCGCGCTTAGAATCCCAACGAACTTTGACAATAGGAATACGGCTTCGCTTGAGTTGTTTGATCTCACGACCCATGATCTCTACCGGTTTCTCAACGAAGTGCATCGTGTCATCAATGCGCACATCATCAAGAGGTATATGAAGGTTCTCATCAGCAAGACATTTCTTTAGGTTGGACACGTGAAAAGTAGGATGTACGTTAGCAAGTGATGGAGGTAATTCGAGTTTGTAAGCCACTTTCCCGATCCTTTCGAAGATCTTGAATGGACCCACATAGCGAGGTGCTAGTTTACCCTTTTTCCCGAAGCGAATCACCCCTTCCAAGGAGATACCTTTAAAAGTACAACATCACCGACTTGAAATTCCAAGGGTTTACGTCTCTTGTCGGCATAGCTCTTTTGCTGACTCCTTGCTACTTGAATGTTGTTGCGGATCTGTAGGATCTTGTCGGACGTTTCTTGGATTAATTCGGGACCGGTGATTTGTGATTCACCAATCTCGTTCCAACAGATAGGAGAGCGACACTTCCGACCAAAGAGAGTTTCAAATGGAGCCATGTTGATGCTTGTGTGGTAGCTATTGTTGTAAGAGAACTCAATGAGGGATAGATGTGAATCCCAATTGCCACCAAAATCAATTACACAAGCTCTAAGCATGTCCTCGAGCGTCTGGATTGTTCGCTCGGTCTGACCATCGGTTTGGGGATGATAAGCCGTGCTTAAATCCAAGCGTGTACCAAGAGCAGTTTGGAGAGATTGCCAAAAGCGGGAGGTGAAACGAGCATCCCTATCAGATATTATGTTAAGTGGGATCCCGTGACGACTCACAATCTCGTCAATGTAGATTCGGGCTAGTTTTTCCACCCGATAGTCTTCTCGGATGGGTAGGAAGTGAGCTGATTTGGTGAGACGGTCAATGATCATCCAAATACTATCATAACTTCTAGAAGTGCGAGGGAGTTTGGTAATGAAGTCCATGGCTAGGTTTTCCCATTTCCACACCGGGATTTCAGGTTGTTCAAGCAGACCAGAAGGACGTTGATGTTCAGCTTTGACTTTGGAACAAGTTAGACATTTTGCAACATAGAGTGCAATGTCTTTCTTCATTTCGGGCCACCAGTATTGTTGGTGAAGACCCTTGTACATTTTATCAGCCCCGGGATGGACGGAGTAACGAGTTTTGTGTGCCTCGTTCATAAGGACTGCGCGAAGGCCATCACGATCGGGGACCCAGATACGATTCAAGTAATAGAGGAGACCATTAGGTTTGGTTTCTAATAGAAGTTCAACACCACATGACATTTCGTTATACAGATTACCCTCGGTGACCGAGATGTGTTGAGCTTCTAAGATGCAATTTTGAATATCGGTTTGAATCCTAACACAATGAAGCATAACGTGGTCCTTACGACTCAAAGCATCGACTACAACATTTGCTTTACCGGGATGGTACCGAATCTCGCAGTAGTAGTCGTTAAGGAGCTCAACCCAACGTCGTTGCCTCATGTTGAGTTCTTTCTGATTGAAGATGTGTTGGAGACTTTTGTGGTCAGTGAACACCACACATTTCGTACCAAAGAGATAATGTCTCCAAATCTTTAATGCGAAGACGACCACACCCAACTCAAGATCGTGCGTCGTATAATTCTTTTCGTGAATTTTAAGTTGTCTTGATGCATAAGCGATCACCTTGCCCCGTTGCATGAGAACACAACCGGGACCTTGGTTTGATGCATCGCAGTAGACCACCAGATCATCGTTGCCATCAGGAAGAGTGAGAATAGGAGCATTGCATAATTTTTGCTTGAGGAGTTGGAAGGCTTCCTCTTGTTTTGGTCCCCACTCATAGTGTTTACCCTTGTGGGTCAAGGCCGTGAGAGGGACAACAATCTTGGAAAAGTTTGAGATAAAATGACGGTAATAACCAGCAAGACCAAGAAATGAACGAACTTCGGGAGGGGTCTTAGGGGCACTCCAATTCTTAACGGCTTCGATCTTTGCGGAATCAACATGGATTCCCTTTTCGTTGACAATATGACCCAAAAATTGAACTTCCTTTAGCCAAAATGCACACTTGGAGAACTTAGCATATAGTTGTTCTTTTCTTAATAGGTCTAAAACCAACTTAAGGTGTTGTTCATGATCTGATTTGGTCTTGGAGTAGATCAAGATGTCGTCAATGAAAACGATCACGAATTTATCTAGGTATGGTTTGCATACGCGATTCATGAGATCCATGAAAACCGCGGGGGCATTGGTTAGCCCAAAAGGCATAACCATAAATTCGTAGTGACCGTATCTTGTACGAAAGGCAGTCTTTGGAATATCCTCCTCTTGCACACGAAGTTGGTGATATCCGGATCGAAGATCAATCTTCGAGAAGTAAGTGGAACCTTGGAGTTGATCAAAGAGGTCCTCAATCCTAGGCAAAGGATAACGGTTCTTGATGGTAAGTTTGTTGAGTTCGCGGTAATCAATACACATCCGGAATGAGCCATCTTTCTTCTTCACGAATAGGGCGGGTGTACCCCATGGTGAATGACTGGGACGAATGAAACCTTTATCGGAAAGTTCTTGAAGCTGACTTGCAAGTTCTTGCATTTCAGAAGGTGCTAGACGGTATGGAGCTCTAGTGTGAGGCCCCAAACCCGGGAGGCCTCACTTATTGGATTTACTCATTCACAAGCAGTTCTTAAACATGAATATCAGATAACGCAGCGGAAATTTCATTTAAACATAACTTAATCGTTGTTCATACATGCGGAAGCGTAAACATAGTTTAAAACATATTTACATCATAACTAAACATAACGGGATGCCAGTCTTCAAAAGCAGTCGGGTAACTCTTCATCTCTAGCCAAGCATCACCGTCCATCCTCAGAACCTACCTTAACCTGAATGTGTACACTTAAAAACGTCAGCTACGCTGGTGAGTTCTAGTTTTCGTTCGTTTTAAGAAATGGTTCATCATTCAAACATTCAATAGGGTTTAACATTCGTATAAGAAAACAGGGCCTTTCATTCGTAAACCTTCGCATATTTAAACACAATCATTTGTTTAAAATATTAACATTCATTTAAGTCATACATTATTATCTAAATCTGTATCGTTACGCGTCTCTATGTCCCCGTAGGAACTTTTAATGTTGTGGGCAACCGTTACGTATCGCCGTCATTGCCACAACCATACCACTACGTTGGGTCAACCGTTACGTATCGCCGTCATTGCCCAACCCTTCAATGCGTGGGGTCAACCGTTACGTATCGCCGTCATTGCCCAACACGCATCTTTCCTTTGGAAATCAACCGTTACGTATCGCCGTCATTGATTTCCCATTACCTCGTTCGCTTAGGATGATCGTCATCACCCGAGTAACCGTCGTTACTCCCTTACCAGTTGTACAACATCAAAACCATTGACATGCCACAAAGACATTGCCCATGTTGTTCTTGTGGTAACTATGGCTCACTGTCCATAATCTACCACAAGGCTGGGAATCACATTCCCAGACTTCATTCGTCAATTCCATTCATTCGACAGATTAGATTTGTAATGACTTCTTTAAAACATTTGCCCCTTTTTGTTTTCTTTTCATAAAACCTTTCCTTCACTTTCAAAACCCTTTACCTTTTCATTAAACCATTTCTTTATAACATTCGTTCGTAAGCATTTCGTTCATAAACTTTCTTTCCATAAACCCTTCGTTCCAAATCATTTCCTTTCGTAAACGTAGTTTCATAAACATCATTTTATAAAACATCATTTCATAAAACATCATTTCATACGTGTACACACCAGCCCGAAAACATTATATAAAAACATTTAAAAGAGGGCTTCTAGAACTCACCTGATAAGCTAGTCTCGGTTGTCCTAAACGAAGGTCCAACGACTTCACGTACGATCTGAATTGAGTAGTTACATACACATCAGACCATTACCGACTCTAACGGTTTAACCCTTATAAACATACTAACTTTACTTAACCAGTCTGATGTCTGCGCACTTAGCAAGTGCGCAGACCCTGCCTCCTGCGCACTTAGCAAGTGCGCAGGTCCTTCCTCCTGCGCACTTAGCAAGTGCGCAGGTTCCTCCTCCTGTGCACTTAGCAAGTGCGCAGGACCTGCTCCGTGCGCACTTAGCAAGTGCGCACGGCCTTTTCTTCGCGAAAAACCCTAACTTTCGCATTCGGTCTGATCATGTAAAGATCCCGAACATGTTGCATCCAAAACGTTCGTTTTCCCTTAGGGATCTCAAATCTATGATTATTTATCAGATTCATTCGTTCAAACCTTGCCTTTTCACCCAAAACCCGAAAAACCCAAAAACGAACTAAAAACTCAGATTTAGGTCGGATCGTTACCTGAATCGAGCTTCTGATCCGGAGGTTCTTCTCACGAGTGCAAGAGACACGAGCGGGTGCAATCTTGTACGATTCCGACACTTTCTCTCTCTACGGTTTTCTCTCTCTAGAATTGCAAATGAGAGAAACATGTGGTGACCCTGGCTATTTATAGGGGAGACCTCCCCAAGCCCGGTTCGAGACTGACCCGGCCCGACTTCGGCCCGCTTGAACTCGTTAACTTTATTTCTCGACATTTTGGGATGTTACAAGTCTACCCCCCTTATAATAGGTTTCGTCCCCGAAACCTATCACAAGTCAAATAATTGAGGGTACGACTCCCTCATCTCCGCCTCCGTTTCCCATGTAGCCTCCGATCCCTTTCGGTGCCTCCATTGGACTTTAACCAATGGAATAACTTTATTACGCAAACGCTTTTCCTTTCGGTCTAAGATAGCCACGGGTTCTTCGATGTAATTAAGGCTGTTGTCGACCTCGATGTCAGTAAGTGGTACGTGAGCTGATTCATCCGCCAAACACTTTCGCAAGTGTGATACATGGAAGGTAGGATGAATCCCACTTAACTCATCAGGCAACTCCAACCGATAAGCGACTTCACCAACCCGTGCCATTATCCTGAACGGTCCGACAAACCTCGGACTTAACTTTCCTCTCTTTCTGAATCGAATGATTCCCTTCCACGGGGACACTTTCAACATTACTCTGTCCCCAACATCAAACTCGATAGGCCTTCGTCGTCTATCCGCATAGGATTTCTGACGATCTTGTGCGGCCTTCATTCGTGCTTTGATCTGATCAAACCTTTCCGACGTCTCTCTTACGACTTCGAGACTTCCTAATTCCTTCTGTCCAATCTCACCCCAACAAACCGGGGTTCTACATCTTCTCCCATACAACATTTCGTAAGGCGGCATGCCTATCGTCGTGTGATGACTATTGTTGTAGGAGAACTCGGCTAACGGCAGATGGCTGTCCCAACTGCCACCGAAGTCAATAATACAAGCACGGAGCATATCCTCCAATGTCTGAATGGTCCTTTCGGACTGAACATCCGTTTGTGGGTGGTATGCCGTGCTGATATTCAGCCTCGTACCCATCGCCTCGTGAAATCTTTTCCAGAACCTCGATGTGAATCGTGTGTCCCGGTCAGATACGATCGTCAAGGGCATCCCATGCCACGCTACTACTTCGTTGATAAATACCTCTGCTAACCTTTCCGACGAGAACGCCTCGCGAATAGGTAGGAAATGAGCACTCTTCGTTAAACGGTCCACAATTACCCAAATGGCGTCATGACCT
Organism: Smallanthus sonchifolius; assembly: GCA_023525975.1. Lineage (NCBI taxonomy): Eukaryota > Viridiplantae > Streptophyta > Magnoliopsida > Asterales > Asteraceae > Smallanthus > Smallanthus sonchifolius. The sequence continues at coordinate 24,891,378 of CM042044.1, read as the reverse complement.
TTAGCTGTGCGAGGTAGCTTAGTTATGAAGTCCATGGTAATGTGTTCCCACTTCCATTCTGGTATGTCAAGTGGTTGAATCTTTCCATACGGTTTCTGGTGTTCAGCCTTTACTTGCAAGCAAGTCAAGCACTTGCTTACATACTTCGTCACATCACATTTCATTCCAGGCCACCAGTATTCCCTCTTCAGATCTTGGTACATTTTATTGGTACCGGGATGGATAGAGTAACGAGACTTATGAGCCTCATCCAAGATTTTGCTCCTAAGTTCGCCACCCATAGGTATCCATATCCGTCCAAAACGTGTCCTAACACCTAGGGTGTTATATTCCAATTTGTCCTGTTGGCCAACCATCCTTTCTTTCTTTATATTTTCTTCTTTAAGTGCCTCATCTTGAGCTCTTTCGATTTTGCTCATCACATCCGATGTTACCACCAACTGGCAAGCTTTCACTCTAATAGGAGTAGGCACATCCTTTCGGCTTAGAGCGTCAGCCACCACGTTTGCCTTTCCAGGATGGTACATTATTTCACAGTCATAGTCCTTCAGGAGTTCCAACCATCTCCTCTGCCTCATATTAAGCTCCTTTTGTTCGAAGAAGTACTTCAAACTTTTGTGGTCGGAGTAAATAGTAAACTTTACCCCGTACAGGTAGTGCCTCCATATTTTCAATGCAAATACGACAGCAGCAAGTTCCAAATCGTGAGTCGGATAGTTGACTTCGTGAACTTTCAACTGCCGCGACGCATATGCAATCACTCTACCGCGTTGCATCAACACACACCCTAATCCCTGACCCGACGCGTCAGAGTATACCACCAGGTCTTCACTGCCCTCGGGAAGGGCCAAGACTGGAGCCTGTGTTAGCTTCTCTTTTAATTTGTTAAACGCCTCATCTTGGGTCGAACCCCATTCGTACTTTACTTCTTTCCGAGTCAACTTTGTCAATGGCGAAGCTATTTTCGAGAAATCCTGGATGAATCTCCGATAGTAGCCCGCCAATCCCAAGAAACTACGGATTTCAGTTGGCGTTTTAGGAACATTCCATTCTCTTACCGTTACTATCTTTGCTGGGTCAACCATAATGCCGTTCGGGCCAATGACGTGACCTAGGAATTGGACTTCCCTAAGCCAGAACGCGCATTTGGAGAACTTAGCATACAACTTTTCTCTCTTCAGAGCCTCCAACACCTCCTTTAAGTGACATGCGTGATCACCCTCATTCTTGGAGTAGATAAGGATATCATCGATGAACACAATTACCGATCGATCCAGCATCGGTCGACACACCCTATTCATTAAATCCATGAACGCTGCGGGGGCGTTCGTTAATCCGAAAGACATTACGCGGAACTCGAAATGTCCATAACGCGTGCGAAATGCAGTTTTCGGTATGTCTTCTTCTCTCACCTTCAACTGATGGTACCCGGACCGAAGGTCGATTTTCGAAAACCAACTTGCGCCTTGCAACTGGTCGAACAGGTCATCGATCCTTGGTAAAGGGTACTTGTTCTGTGAGGCCCCGATCCCGGGAGACCTCACTTATTGGATTTACTCATCAACACATAGCACTTTAAACGTAAGGCATTCATTAATACAGCGGAAACGATTTAATCTTCTTTACATACGCAGCGGAAACATAAACATGTCTAATACAAATTGTCTTTAACAACATCAAGCTAAAACATAACATAAACATAATCGGGATGCCAGACACTGATCTTCGGGTAACTCTTCTCTCTAAGCCCAAGCATCCACATCCATCATCTAAACCTGCACTTAACTGATATGCATACTAAAAATCAGCAACGCTGAGTGAGTTCTAACGTTTACTTTAAATCAATTTTACAAAAGATTTACTAAAACACATATACTGCCAATAAGGCTAAACTTAACACACTTTACTTTTCAAACATATATACTGCCATTAAGGCTAAACTTAACACACTTTACTTTTCAAACATATATACTGCCATTAAGGCTAAACTTAACACACTTTACTTTTCAAACAGTTTAAAACGTATAATAAACCGTCAATTCCTCTTTACTGTACTGCCCTCATGGCTTACATCCATGAACCGACAAGTACCTGGTCAATGCCCCCATGATCAACGACCATGAACCGACAATACCGCTTATCCGTCAATTCCTTGTCACTACTGTACCGCCCCCATGGCTTTCATCCATGAACCGACGAGTACCTGGTCAATGCCCCCATGATCAACGACCATGAACCGACAATACCCTGGTCAATGCCCCCATGGCTTACATCCATGAACCGACAATACCGCTTAACGCTAAGGGGAGGTTGCGTGGACCTCCCGAGCAACCGCCGTCACTCATCCCAGTTGTACAACCGTTAACGAACCCAAAGGTTCTTACTAATGGGTAGAACCCATATCTGACATCTTGTACAAGTAACATCTGTCCCAAGGACCTTTATAGCTGGTACATATTCCCGAAGGAAAACTGTTCACTTTACTGTTCATAAATATTTCTGTAAATCTTGCTCATAACTTAACATATATCATGCCTTTGTTCATGTATATAAAAATATAGTAAACGCTTGCCAAATGATATATCTTTGCTTTTACTGAAACATAGCTTATCATAAAATACATCTTACTTTCTGAAACATAGCTTATCATATATATCATGCCTTTGTTTATGTATATGAAAATATAGTAAACGCTTGCCAAATGATATATCTTACTTTACTGAAAACATACTAGCACATATATCATGCCTTTGTTTATGTATATAAAAATATAGTAAACGCTTGCCAAATGATATATCTTACTTTACTGAAAACATACTTTTGCCTCTTTTAAACCTTTCACTAAAACATAGCTTTTCTCTTCAGTTTATAATATATAAAATATAATAAACACTTTACACTAAGTATGCATACCACCCCTAAAGAAGGCAAAAAGGGGATTAGAACTCACCTCTTATCTTAGCTGGAATGGTCTACTGGATCTCACTCAATCTGAACAATCATAACAGTTGACACATATCAGACCTAATCCCGACTCTAACGGTTTACTCGTTCTGTTACAGGTGAATACACTGACTTCACTTACTGATGCAGACCTATCGAAACTACTTAGTTTCGACAGGTGCAGGCCCATCGAAACTTCTAGTTTCGATACCTGCAGGCCGCTCGAAACTTCTAGTTTCGATACCTGCAGGCCGCTCGAAACTTCTAGTTTCGATACCTGCAGGCCGCTCGAAACTTCTAGTTTCAATACCTGCAGGCCGCTCGAAACTTCTAGTTTCGATACCTGCAGAACTCAGCTATCTTCCCCGTGAAAAACCCTAACTTTCGCAATGCAGGTCCGACCTGGTCAAGATCCGGACCTTTTACATTCAAAACGTTTGTTTTTCGTTTAAGAACTCAAATCTATGCTTTTCTTTCAGTTTCATCTGTAAAAACGTTCCCGTTTCACCCAAAACCCGAAAAACCCAAAAATGAACTAAAACTCAGATCTAGGAGAATCGGTTACCTGTAATCACTTCCTTTTCGTTGCTAAACACTCGCGAGACTCTTGCTAATGATCCTTGAAGCTCTAATCCGAAAACCGGGACTTTCTCTCTCTAGGCTCTCCCTCGCTTTCTCTCTCTAGAATTCCGAAAATGGTGTTGTAAATGAGGGTTTGGGGCTGGTCTTGAGACTTATAAGGGCCCAAACCCTTGCCCCTCTCGGCCCATACACCCCGGCCCAAGCCCGATTCCTTTCTTTTTATTTAAGTTTTAATTCCTCGTGAATTCTCTCGTGCTCTAAAACTCGGGATGTTACCGTAGCTATGCAAGGCAGCTTGGTCATGAAGGCCATTGTGATTAACTACCGCTGAGGATCTAATCCGGGTAATATCTAGTTCTAAGGCTCCTAAGCTGATGGGGCTAATTAATCATTCAAGGAAATAAAATCATAAACTTGGCATATCACAAATAAGAGTTTGCAACGTACCTTACTGAGTCATCTGGTAAACCCTTGCTGTGGCCTTGTTGATGTAAGGTTCTTTCTCTGCACCCTTACCCTTTCCGGATCCTCCCGCTTCCGGCTCTTTGCGCTTCCTACAATCTCGGCTCACGTGTCCCTGTCCCCCACAATTGTGGCATCTTGGCCTTTCCGGGCAGTCCCGTGATTGGTGTCCAAACTTGCCACACCTGAAACATCCCACCTGACCCGCCTTACATTCACCTCCATGTCTCCTCCCACATTTACCGCATAGACCCTCTGCTTCTACCCTCGCCCTCCTATCGTTAGGACCCTGAAGTTCCTCAGCAGTGCGCTTAGCTGCTTGTTTCTTGGGTGCTTCAGCAATGACTTCAGAGGCAATGTCATCATAGACAACTCCGCTCAGAACAACCACCGACTCAAAGGTACTCGGTGTGTTGGCCTTTACAAAGGTACGTATCTTTGGAGGCAACCCCTGAACATAATAATGAATCCTCCTCTCCTCTGACGTTACAAGATGAGGCACCAGACGCGCCAACTCATTGTACTTTGAAGTATATTGCCGGTGAGTCATGAGTCCGGCTTGCAGAGTCAAGAATTCCCTTTCCACCTTGTGGACCTCATTCTTAGGACAAAACTTTTCAGTTACCAACGCTTTCAGGTCACTCCACCTCATCAATCCGACCGCTTGGTCACCCTTAGCCTGTTTCACAGTTTCCCACCAGTGTGCGGCTTCCCCTTTCAATGACTTTGCAGCGAACATGACTGCTTGTTCCGGTCGACATTCACTAAGACGAATGGTCGACTCCATGCCGTTAATCCAATCTAAGGTATCTGATGCTTCCTTTTCCCCAGTAAGCACGGGTGGATCACAACCCCGAAATGCCTTATAGTCACAGCCGCGAGCAGGCGGTGCAACATTTTCTACTAGGTTTGGTCCTCCCATTGCTGGAAGCACCACAGGCTCTTCAGTTGTGTTAGGGCTCTCCTTGGCCTTCCTCAAGGCTTCGTCTAGTATGGCCGGTAAGGTTTCCTTCAACAGTCGGGTAAACTCACGGCCAATAGCTGCTTGCACGGCCGGCTCGAACTCGAATGTCTGATCATCTTCTGCCGCATGTTCAACATTGTGCTGACTGACCACCGTATCAGTATGGGTAGTGTGAACACTCCCTTCAATCACTTGGTTTGTGCTAGCTCCACCGTGGCGGCCTGTACGCCCACCACGTCTTCCTCCTCCACCCCCTCTAGTTCCTCCACGTCTAGCCATTTCTAACTGAAAGATAGAGAACAAAAGATTTAATTTCATCATGCTAGGGAATATGTAGAACACAATAAGTAAGGTAAGATGTTAATATACACTGGCCATCTGTAATTAACCATTACATCACATCTTGTTTTCTATTTATTCGCTTTCATGGTTCCACTAAAGCCTCTATTCTTATCTTGACACTCTAAAGGTAAACTTTACTTACTATACGCTTCTGATGCTTTGGCTTGAGTTACCCGTACTGGCATCCGCTAATTGTCCCATTCTCAGTTTAAGTCTGGACATCGGGGATGTCCAAATCTCTCAAACTATGGCTCTGATACCAACTTGTGAGGCCCCGATCCCGGGAGACCTCACTTATTGGATTTACTCATCAACACATAGCACTTTAAACGTAAGGCATTCATTAATACAGCGGAAACGATTTAATCTTCTTTACATACGCAGCGGAAACATAAACATGTCTAATACAAATTGTCTTTAACAACATCAAGCTAAAACATAACATAAACATAATCGGGATGCCAGACACTGATCTTCGGGTAACTCTTCTCTCTAAGCCCAAGCATCCACATCCATCATCTAAACCTGCACTTAACTGATATGCATACTAAAAATCAGCAACGCTGAGTGAGTTCTAACGTTTACTTTAAATCAATTTTACAAAAGATTTACTAAAACACATATACTGCCAATAAGGCTAAACTTAACACACTTTACTTTTCAAACATATATACTGCCATTAAGGCTAAACTTAACACACTTTACTTTTCAAACATATATACTGCCATTAAGGCTAAACTTAACACACTTTACTTTTCAAACAGTTTAAAACGTATAATAAACCGTCAATTCCTCTTTACTGTACTGCCCTCATGGCTTACATCCATGAACCGACAAGTACCTGGTCAATGCCCCCATGATCAACGACCATGAACCGACAATACCGCTTATCCGTCAATTCCTTGTCACTACTGTACCGCCCCCATGGCTTTCATCCATGAACCGACGAGTACCTGGTCAATGCCCCCATGATCAACGACCATGAACCGACAATACCCTGGTCAATGCCCCCATGGCTTACATCCATGAACCGACAATACCGCTTAACGCTAAGGGGAGGTTGCGTGGACCTCCCGAGCAACCGCCGTCACTCATCCCAGTTGTACAACCGTTAACGAACCCAAAGGTTCTTACTAATGGGTAGAACCCATATCTGACATCTTGTACAAGTAACATCTGTCCCAAGGACCTTTATAGCTGGTACATATTCCCGAAGGAAAACTGTTCACTTTACTGTTCATAAATATTTCTGTAAATCTTGCTCATAACTTAACATATATCATGCCTTTGTTCATGTATATAAAAATATAGTAAACGCTTGCCAAATGATATATCTTTGCTTTTACTGAAACATAGCTTATCATAAAATACATCTTACTTTCTGAAACATAGCTTATCATATATATCATGCCTTTGTTTATGTATATGAAAATATAGTAAACGCTTGCCAAATGATATATCTTACTTTACTGAAAACATACTAGCACATATATCATGCCTTTGTTTATGTATATAAAAATATAGTAAACGCTTGCCAAATGATATATCTTACTTTACTGAAAACATACTTTTGCCTCTTTTAAACCTTTCACTAAAACATAGCTTTTCTCTTCAGTTTATAATATATAAAATATAATAAACACTTTACACTAAGTATGCATACCACCCCTAAAGAAGGCAAAAAGGGGATTAGAACTCACCTCTTATCTTAGCTGGAATGGTCTACTGGATCTCACTCAATCTGAACAATCATAACAGTTGACACATATCAGACCTAATCCCGACTCTAACGGTTTACTCGTTCTGTTACAGGTGAATACACTGACTTCACTTACTGATGCAGACCTATCGAAACTACTTAGTTTCGACAGGTGCAGGCCCATCGAAACTTCTAGTTTCGATACCTGCAGGCCGCTCGAAACTTCTAGTTTCGATACCTGCAGGCCGCTCGAAACTTCTAGTTTCGATACCTGCAGGCCGCTCGAAACTTCTAGTTTCGATACCTGCAGGCCGCTCGAAACTTCTAGTTTCGATACCTGCAGAACTCAGCTATCTTCCCCGTGAAAAACCCTAACTTTCGCAATGCAGGTCCGACCTGGTCAAGATCCGGACCTTTTACATTCAAAACGTTTGTTTTTCGTTTAAGAACTCAAATCTATGCTTTTCTTTCAGTTTCATCTGTAAAAACGTTCCCGTTTCACCCAAAACCCGAAAAACCCAAAAATGAACTAAAACTCAGATCTAGGAGAATCGGTTACCTGTAATCACTTCCTTTTCGTTGCTAAACACTCGCGAGACTCTTGCTAATGATCCTTGAAGCTCTAATCCGAAAACCGGGACTTTCTCTCTCTAGGCTCTCCCTCGCTTTCTCTCTCTAGAATTCCGAAAATGGTGTTGTAAATGAGGGTTTGGGGCTGGTCTTGAGACTTATAAGGGCCCAAACCCTTGCCCCTCTCGGCCCATACACCCCGGCCCAAGCCCGATTCCTTTCTTTTTATTTAAGTTTTAATTCCTCGTGAATTCTCTCGTGCTCTAAAACTCGGGATGTTACATGTTCTTCACCGTTCGTTTATTCAACTCGCGATAATCGATACACATTCTCATCGAACCATCTTTCTTCTTTACAAACAACACCGGAGCACCCCACGGCGAGATGCTCGGTTGAATAAATCCTTTCTCAAGTAACTCGTCTAGTTGGACCATAAGTTCCTTCATTTCCACTGGTGCTAGTCGATATGGAGCCTTAGCCACGGGCTGGGCATCTGGTACTAAGTCAATTCGGAACTCAATTTCTCTATCGCGTGGTATCCCAGTTAAATCCTCTGGAAACACCTCCGGGTACTCGCGTACCACGGGTACATCGTCTAGTTCCTTCACTTCCTTACACTTGTCAATCACATATACCAGATAAGCCTCGCATCCGCGCCTCAAGTAATTCGTTGCCTTAATCATTGAGATGACGTTTGGCATCGGGGCGTCACGATCTCCAAAGACTTCGACTTTGCTACCATCCGGAGCCTTGAGTTGGATTATCTTTCGTTTACATATAATTTGCGCTTCATTGGCAGTTAGCCAATCCATACCCAACACCACATCGAACCCTCCCAAAACCATAACAAACAATCTGACAGGGAACCTATGACCTTCTATTTTTATCGTGGAGTTGTCGACTACATCGGTCACTCTCGCAGTTCTACCCTCTGCGGTTTCTACGCTAAAGGCCCTTTCTAACTTACTGGCAGCGTACTTCATTCTCTTACAAAAAGACGCAGATATAAAACTCTTACCGGCACCCGAATCAAATAACACAGAAACAAGAGTGTTGTCAAGGACGAATGTACCTGACGCCACATCGGGATCCGCCCTGGCTTGTTCTTGCGTCAGTGCGTACGCACGAGTCTTTGCACGAGATCCTTCTCCCTTCTTTTCCGGGCCCTTTCCTTTCCCGGTTTCCCCCATCCTGGGCTTGGTACATTCTCGGCTCATATGGCCGAAATCCCCACAGTTGTAGCATTTGTAGCCTTGCGGGCATTCTCGAGAGTAGTGCCCGGTCTTGCCACACTTATAGCACAAGCTAGATCCCAGTCTGCATTCACCTACATGCTCCCTTCCACACTTCTTACAAACAGTCGGCTCACCCACCCGAGCCCTCTTATCACGAGACCCAAACATCTTTCCCCCAGTTCGCTTGTTTGAGAAGCTCGGTCTCTTCTTTTGCTCTTCAACGGCAACAACATTCAGTGCCAGATCGTCAAATACTACGCCACTTAGCTCTACTGCCAAATCATAGGTAGTAGGGGCGTTTGCCTTAACATAGGTGCGGACCTGGTCCGGCAACCCTTGAATATAACAGGCAATCTTTCTCTCTTCTGTAGTGACAAGGTGTGGCACCAGACGTGCCAGTTCATTAAATCGGGTTGTGTATTGCCGGTGCGTCATGTTCCCGGCCTTCAAACCCAGAAATTCCCTCTCTACCTTTTCAATCTCGTTCCTTGGGCAGAAATTCTTGATTACCAAAGTTTTCAAGTCAGCCCACATCATCGCATCCACAATCTCGCTCCCTTTAGCTTGACGTACACCTTCCCACCAGTGGGATGCTTCCTCCCTCAAGGAGTTAGCAGCAAACTTCACTACTTGATTAGCTCGACACTCGCTCAGACGGATGGCGGCTTCCATACGTATTACCCAATCAAAAGTAGCTACCGCGTCCTTCTTCCCAGTGAGTATCGGCGGGTCACATGCCTTAAAGGACTTATAATCACATCCGCGAGCAGGCGGTGCATTGTCGGTCTCATTGTTCTGAGCACCAATTGCCGCGCTAGACCCACCCGCCCCATTGACCTGCTTCAACGCTTCAGCCAACAGACCTGGAAGAGAATTCTTCATCAATTCTGTGAATTCTCGAGCTATTGCTGCTCTCACTTCTGGTTCAAAAGTGAAAGGTTGCTCTTCAACCTGTGTCTGCTCAGCTTCATGCACACTAACCGCCGGTTCAGTGTGAACACTTCCTTCTTCACTGTGTTCTTGGCGCGCAGGAATCCTGCCACGCCCACCATTTCGACCGCCGGTACGACCACCAGTACGGCCACCACGCCTTCCGTTCCCTCTCCTTGCCATTTCGTTCTATAAGACGAGAAATCCAATGTCATCACGCTAGTTAACAAATAGAATTCAATAAGTACTGTAAGATGTTAATATACACTGGCCATCTGTAATTAACCATTACACTACCTTTCGATTTCTATTTGACCACCTTTGTGATTCCATCAGAACACAAGTCCTTTCCTAACTCTTTCTAAGGCATACTATATACGTAAATATATACTACCTTCATACCTGATGCTGTGGCTCGAGTTACCCGTACTGGCATCCGCTTTCGGTCCCATTCAAAGTTTAAGTTCAGACACTGGGAGTGTCCGAATCTCTCAAACTATTGCTCTGATACCAACTTGTGAGGCCCCAAACCCGGGAGGCCTCACTTATTGGATTTACTCATTCACAAGCAGTTCTTAAACATGAATATCAGATAACGCAGCGGAAATTTCATTTAAACATAACTTAATCGTTGTTCATACATGCGGAAGCGTAAACATAGTTTAAAACATATTTACATCATAACTAAACATAACGGGATGCCAGTCTTCAAAAGCAGTCGGGTAACTCTTCATCTCTAGCCAAGCATCACCGTCCATCTTCAGAACCTACCTTAACCTGAATGTGTACACTTAAAAACGTCAGCTACGCTGGTGAGTTCTAGTTTTCGTTCGTTTTAAGAAATGGTTCATCATTCAAACATTCAATAGGGTTTAACATTCGTATAAGAAAACAGGGCCTTTCATTCGTAAACCTTCGCATATTTAAACACAATCATTTGTTTAAAATATTAACATTCATTTAAGTCATACATTATTATCTAAATCTGTATCGTTACGCGTCTCTATGTCCCCGTAGGAACTTTTAATGTTGTGGGCAACCGTTACGTATCGCCGTCATTGCCACAACCATACCACTACGTTGGGTCAACCGTTACGTATCGCCGTCATTGCCCAACCCTTCAATGCGTGGGGTCAACCGTTACGTATCGCCGTCATTGCCCAACACGCATCTTTCCTTTGGAAATCAACCGTTACGTATCGCCGTCATTGATTTCCCATTACCTCGTTCGCTTAGGATGATCGTCATCACCCGAGTAACCGTCGTTACTCCCTTACCAGTTGTACAACATCAAAACCATTGACATGCCACAAAGACATTGCCCATGTTGTTCTTGTGGTAACTATGGCTCACTGTCCATAATCTACCACAAGGCTGGGAATCACATTCCCAGACTTCATTCGTCAATTCCATTCATTCGACAGATTAGATTTGTAATGACTTCTTTAAAACATTTGCCCCTTTTTGTTTTCTTTTCATAAAACCTTTCCTTCACTTTCAAAACCCTTTACCTTTTCATTAAACCATTTATTTATAACATTCGTTCGTAAGCATTTCGTTCATAAACTTTCTTTCCATAAACCCTTCGTTCCAAATCATTTCCTTTCGTAAACGTAGTTTCATAAACATCATTTTATAAAACATCATTTCATAAAACATCATTTCATACGTGTACACACCAGCCCGAAAACATTATATAAAAACATTTAAAAGAGGGCTTCTAGAACTCACCTGATAAGCTAGTCTCGGTTGTCCTAAACGAAGGTCCAACGACTTCACGTACGATCTGAATTGAGTAGTTACATACACATCAGACCATTACCGACTCTAACGGTTTAACCCTTATAAACATACTAACTTTACTTAACCAGTCTGATGTCTGCGCACTTAGCAAGTGCGCAGACCCTGCCTCCTGCGCACTTAGCAAGTGCGCAGGTCCTTCCTCCTGCGCACTTAGCAAGTGCGCAGGTTCCTCCTCCTGTGCACTTAGCAAGTGCGCAGGACCTGCTCCGTGCGCACTTAGCAAGTGCGCACGGCCTGTTCTTCGCGAAAAACCCTAACTTTCGCATTCGGTCTGATCATGTAAAGATCCCGAACATGTTGCATCCAAAACGTTCGTTTTCCCTTAGGGATCTCAAATCTATGATTATTTATCAGATTCATTCGTTCAAACCTTGCCTTTTCACCCAAAACCCGAAAAACCCAAAAACGAACTAAAAACTCAGATTTAGGTCGGATCGTTACCTGAATCGAGCTTCTGATCCGGAGGTTCTTCTCACGAGTGCAAGAGACACGAGCGGGTGCAATCTTGTACGATTCCGACACTTTCTCTCTCTACGGTTTTCTCTCTCTAGAATTGCAAATGAGAGAAACATGTGGTGACCCTGGCTATTTATAGGGGAGACCTCCCCAAGCCCGGTTCGCGACTGACCCGGCCCGACTTCGGCCCGCTTGAACTCGTTAACTTTATTTCTCGACATTTTGGGATGTTACAAGTCTACCCCCCTTATAATAGGTTTCGTCCCCGAAACCTATCACAAGTCAAATAATTGAGGGTACGACTCCCTCATCTCCGCCTCCGTTTCCCATGTAGCCTCCGATCCCTTTCGGTGCCTCCATTGGACTTTAACCAATGGAATAACTTTATTACGCAAACGCTTTTCCTTTCGGTCTAAGATAGCCACGGGTTCTTCGATGTAATTAAGGCTGTTGTCGACCTCGATGTCAGTAAGTGGTACGTGAGCTGATTCATCCGCCAAACACTTTCGCAAGTGTGATACATGGAAGGTAGGATGAATCCCACTTAACTCATCAGGCAACTCCAACCGATAAGCGACTTCACCAACCCGTGCCATTATCCTGAACGGTCCGACAAACCTCGGACTTAACTTTCCTCTCTTTCTGAATCGAATGATTCCCTTCCACGGGGACACTTTCAACATTACTCTGTCCCCAACATCAAACTCGATAGGCCTTCGTCGTCTATCCGCATAGGATTTCTGACGATCTTGTGCGGCCTTCATTCGTGCTTTGATCTGATCAAACCTTTCCGACGTCTCTCTTACGACTTCGAGACTTCCTAATTCCTTCTGTCCAATCTCACCCCAACAAACCGGGGTTCTACATCTTCTCCCATACAACATTTCGTAAGGCGGCATGCCTATCGTCGTGTGATGACTATTGTTGTAGGAGAACTCGGCTAACGGCAGATGGCTGTCCCAACTGCCACCGAAGTCAATAATACAAGCACGGAGCATATCCTCCAATGTCTGAATGGTCCTTTCGGACTGACCATCCGTTTGTGGGTGGTATGCCGTGCTGATATTCAGCCTCGTACCCATCGCCTCGTGAAATCTTTTCCAGAACCTCGATGTGAATCGTGTGTCCCGGTCAGATACGATCGTCAAGGGCATCCCATGCCGCGCTACTACTTCGTTGATAAATACCTCTGCTAACCTTTCCGACGAGAACGCCTCGCGAATAGGTAGGAAATGAGCACTCTTCGTTAAACGGTCCACAATTACCCAAATGGCGTCATGACCTTTAGCTGTGCGAGGTAGCTTAGTTATGAAGTCCATGGTAATGTGTTCCCACTTCCATTCTGGTATGTCAAGTGGTTGAATCTTTCCATACGGTTTCTGGTGTTCAGCCTTTACTTGCAAGCAAGTCAAGCACTTGCTTACATACTTCGTCACATCACATTTCATTCCAGGCCACCAGTATTCCCTCTTCAGATCTTGGTACATTTTATTGGTACCGGGATGGATAGAGTAACGAGACTTATGAGCCTCATCCAAGATTTTGCTCCTAAGTTCGCCACCCATAGGTATCCATATCCGTCCAAAACGTGTCCTAACACCTAGGGTGTTATATTCCAATTTGTCCTGTTGGCCAACCATCCTTTCTTTCTTTATATTTTCTTCTTTAAGTGCCTCATCTTGAGCTCTTTCGATTTCGCTCATCACATCCGATGTTACCACCAACTGGCAAGCTTTCACTCTAATAGGAGTAGGCACATCCTTTCGAGAGCGTCAGCCACCACGTTTGCCTTTCCAGGATGGTACATTATTTCACAGTCATAGTCTTTCAGGAGTTCCAACCATCTCCTCTGCCTCATATTAAGCTCCTTTTGTTCGAAGAAGTACTTCAAACTTTTGTGGTCGGAGTAAATAGTAAACTTTACCCCGTACAGGTAGTGCCTCCATATTTTCAATGCAAATACGACAGCAGCAAGTTCCAAATCGTGAGTCGGATAGTTGACTTCGTGAACTTTCAACTGCCGCGACGCATATGCAATCACTCTACCGCGTTGCATCAACACACACCCTAATCCCTGACCCGACGCGTCAGAGTATACCACCAGGTCTTCACTGCCCTCGGGAAGGGCCAAGACTGGAGCCTGTGTTAGCTTCTCTTTTAATTTGTTAAACGCCTCATCTTGGGTCGAACCCCATTCGTACTTTACTTCTTTCCGAGTCAACTTTGTCAATGGCGAAGCTATTTTCGAGAAATCCTGGATGAATCTCCGATAGTAGCCCGCCAATCCCAAGAAACTACGGATTTCAGTTGGCGTCTTAGGAACATTCCATTCTCTTACCGTTACTATCTTTGCTGGGTCAACCATAATGCCGTTCGGGCCAATGACGTGACCTAGGAATTGGACTTCCCTAAGCCAGAACGCGCATTTGGAGAACTTAGCATACAACTTTTCTCTCTTCAGAGCCTCCAACACCTCCTTTAAGTGACATGCGTGATCACCCTCATTCTTGGAGTAGATAAGGATATCATCGATGAACACAATTACCGATCGATCCAGCATCGGTCGACACACCCTATTCATTAAATCCATGAACGCTGCGGGGGCGTTCGTTAATCCGAAAGACATTACGCGGAACTCAAAATGTCCATAACGCGTGCGAAATGCAGTTTTCGGTATGTCTTCTTCTCTCACCTTCAACTGATGGTACCCGGACCGAAGGTCGATTTTCAAAAACCAACTTGCGCCTTGCAACTGGTCGAACAGGTCATCGATCCTTGGTAAAGGGTACTTGTTCTTCACCGTTCGTTTATTCAACTCGCGATAATCGATACACATTCTCATCGAACCATCTTTCTTCTTTACAAACAACACCGGAGCACCCCACGGCGAGATGCTCGGTTGAATAAATCCTTTCTCAAGTAACTCGTCTAGTTGGACCATAAGTTCCTTCATTTCCACTGGTGCTAGTCGATATGGAGCCTTAGCCACGGGCTGGGCATCTGGTACTAAGTCAATTCGGAACTCAATTTCTCTATCGCGTGGTATCCCAGGCAAATCCTCTGGAAACACCTCCGGGTACTCGCGTACCACGGGTACATCGTCTAGTTCCTTCACTTCCTTACACTTGTCAATCACATATACCAGATAAGCCTCGCATCCGCGCCTCAAGTAATTCGTTGCCTTAATCATTGAGATGACGTTTGGCATCGGGGCGTCACGATCTCCAAAGACTTCGACTTTGCTACCATCCGGAGCCTTGAGTTGGATTATCTTTCGTTTACATATAATTTGCGCTTCATTGGCAGTTAGCCAATCCATACCCAACACCACATCGAACCCTCCCAAAACCATAACAAACAATCTGACAGGGAACCTATGACCTTCTATTTTTATCGTGGAGTTGTCGACTACATCGGTCACTCTCGCAGTTCTACCCTCTGCGGTTTCTACGCTAAAGGCCCTTTCTAACTTACTGGCAGCGTACTTCATTCTCTTACAAAAAGACGCAGATATAAAACTCTTACCGGCACCCGAATCAAATAACACAGAAACAAGAGTGTTGTCAAGGACGAATGTACCTGACGCCACATCGGGATCCGCCCTGGCTTGTTCTTGCGTCAGTGCGTACGCACGAGTCTTTGCACGAGATCCTTCTCCCTTCTTTTCCGGGCCCTTTCCTTTCCCGGTTTCCCCCATCCTGGGCTTGGTACATTCTCGGCTCATATGGCCGAAATCCCCACAGTTGTAGCATTTGTAGCCTTGCGGGCATTCTCGAGAGTAGTGCCCGGTCTTGCCACACTTATAGCACAAGCTAGATCCCAGTCTGCATTCACCTACATGCTCCCTTCCACACTTCTTACAAACAGTCGGCTCACCCACCCGAGCCCTCTTATCACGAGACCCAAACATCTTTCCCCCAGTTCGCTTGTTTGAGAAGCTCGGTCTCTTCTTTTGCTCTTCAACGGCAACAACATTCAGTGCCAGATCGTCAAATACTACGCCACTTAGCTCTACTGCCAAATCATAGGTAGTAGGGGCGTTTGCCTTAACATAGGTGCGGACCTGGTCCGGCAACCCTTGAATATAACAGGCAATCTTTCTCTCTTCTGTAGTGACAAGGTGTGGCACCAGACGTGCCAGTTCATTAAATCGGGTTGTGTATTGCCGGTGCGTCATGTTCCCGGCCTTCAAACCCAGAAATTCCCTCTCTACCTTTTCAATCTCGTTCCTTGGGCAGAAATTCTTGATTACCAAAGTTTTCAAGTCAGCCCACATCATCGCATCCACAATCTCGCTCCCTTTAGCTTGACGTACACCTTCCCACCAGTGGGATGCTTCCTCCCTCAAGGAGTTAGCAGCAAACTTCACTACTTGATTAGCTCGACACTCGCTCAGACGGATGGCGGCTTCCATACGTATTACCCAATCAAAAGTAGCTACCGCGTCCTTCTTCCCAGTGAGTATCGGCGGGTCACATGCCTTAAAGGACTTATAATCACATCCGCGAGCAGGCGGTGCATTGTCGGTCTCATTGTTCTGAGCACCAATTGCCGCGCTAGACCCACCCGCCCCATTGACCTGCTTCAACGCTTCAGCCAACAGACCTGGAAGAGAATTCTTCATCAATTCTGTGAATTCTCGAGCTATTGCTGCTCTCACTTCTGGTTCAAAAGTGAAAGGTTGCTCTTCAACCTGTGTCTGCTCAGCTTCATGCACACTAACCGCCGGTTCAGTGTGAACACTTCCTTCTTCACTGTGTTCTTGGCGCGCAGGAATCCTGCCACGCCCACCATTTCGACCGCCGGTACGACCACCAGTACGGCCACCACGCCTTCCGTTCCCTCTCCTTGCCATTTCGTTCTATAAGACGAGAAATCCAATGTCATCACGCTAGTTAACAAATAGAATTCAATAAGTACTGTAAGATGTTAATATACACTGGCCATCTGTAATTAACCATTACACTACCTTTCGATTTCTATTTGACCACCTTTGTGATTCCATCAGAACACAAGTCCTTTCCTAACTCTTTCTAAGGCATACTATATACGTAAATATATACTACCTTCATACCTGATGCTGTGGCTCGAGTTACCCGTACTGGCATCCGCTTTCGGTCCCATTCAAAGTTTAAGTTCAGACACTGGGAGTGTCCGAATCTCTCAAACTATTGCTCTGATACCAACTTGTGAGGCCCCAAACCCGGGAGGCCTCACTTATTGGATTTACTCATTCACAAGCAGTTCTTAAACATGAATATCAGATAACGCAGCGGAAATTTCATTTAAACATAACTTAATCGTTGTTCATACATGCGGAAGCGTAAACATAGTTTAAAACATATTTACATCATAACTAAACATAACGGGATGCCAGTCTTCAAAAGCAGTCGGGTAACTCTTCATCTCTAGCCAAGCATCACCGTCCATCCTCAGAACCTACCTTAACCTGAATGTGTACACTTAAAAACGTCAGCTACGCTGGTGAGTTCTAGTTTTCGTTCGTTTTAAGAAATGGTTCATCATTCAAACATTCAATAGGGTTTAACATTCGTATAAGAAAACAGGGCCTTTCATTCGTAAACCTTCGCATATTTAAACACAATCATTTGTTTAAAATATTAACATTCATTTAAGTCATACATTATTATCTAAATCTGTATCGTTACGCGTCTCTATGTCCCCGTAGGAACTTTTAATGTTGTGGGCAACCGTTACGTATCGCCGTCATTGCCACAACCATACCACTACGTTGGGTCAACCGTTACGTATCGCCGTCATTGCCCAACCCTTCAATGCGTGGGGTCAACCGTTACGTATCGCCGTCATTGCCCAACACGCATCTTTCCTTTGGAAATCAACCGTTACGTATCGCCGTCATTGATTTCCCATTACCTCGTTCGCTTAGGATGATCGTCATCACCCGAGTAACCGTCGTTACTCCCTTACCAGTTGTACAACATCAAAACCATTGACATGCCACAAAGACATTGCCCATGTTGTTCTTGTGGTAACTATGGCTCACTGTCCATAATCTACCACAAGGCTGGGAATCACATTCCCAGACTTCATTCGTCAATTCCATTCATTCGACAGATTAGATTTGTAATGACTTCTTTAAAACATTTGCCCCTTTTTGTTTTCTTTTCATAAAACCTTTCCTTCACTTTCAAAACCCTTTACCTTTTCATTAAACCATTTCTTTATAACATTCGTTCGTAAGCATTTCGTTCATAAACTTTCTTTCCATAAACCCTTCGTTCCAAATCATTTCCTTTCGTAAACGTAGTTTCATAAACATCATTTTATAAAACATCATTTCATAAAACATCATTTCATACGTGTACACACCAGCCCGAAAACATTATATAAAAACATTTAAAAGAGGGCTTCTAGAACTCACCTGATAAGCTAGTCTCGGCTGTCCTAAACGAAGGTCCAACGACTTCACGTACGATCTGAATTGAGTAGTTACATACACATCAGACCATTACCGACTCTAACGGTTTAACCCTTCTAAACATACTAACTTTACTTAACCAGTCTGATGTCTGCGCACTTAGCAAGTGCGCAGACCCTGCCTCCTGCGCACTTAGCAAGTGCGCAGGTCCTTCCTCCTGCGCACTTAGCAAGTGCGCAGGTTCCTCCTCCTGCGCACTTAGCAAGTGCGCAGGTTCCTCCTCCTGCGCACTTAGCAAGTGCGCAGGACCTGCTCCGTGCGCACTTGCTAAGTGCGCACGACCTGTTCTTCGCGAAAAACCCTAACTTTCGCATTCAGTCTGATCATGTAAAGATCCCGAACATGTTGCATCCAAAACGTTCGTTTTCCCTTAGGGATCTCAAATCTATGATTATTTATCAGATTCATTCGTTCAAACCTTGCCTTTTCACCCAAAACCCGAAAAACCCAAAAACGAACTAAAAACTCAGATTTAGGTCGGATCGTTACCTGAATCGAGCTTCTGATCCGGAGGTTCTTCTCACGAGTGCAAGAGACACGAGCGGGTGCAATCTTGTGCGATTCCGACACTTTCTCTCTCTACGGTTTTCTCTCTCTAGAATTGCAAATGAGAGAAACATGTGGTGACCCTGGCTATTTATAGGGGAGACCTCCCCAAGCCCGGTTCGCGACTGACCCGGCCCGACTTCGGCCCGCTTGAACTCGTTAACTTTATTTCTCGACATTTTGGGATGTTACAAGTCTACCCCCCTTATAATAGGTTTCGTCCCCGAAACCTATCACAAGTCAAATAATTGAGGGTACGACTCCCTCATCTCCGCCTCCGTTTCCCATGTAGCCTCCGATCCCTTTCGGTGCCTCCATTGGACTTTAACCAATGGAATAACTTTATTACGCAAACGCTTTTCCTTTCGGTCTAAGATAGCCACGGGTTCTTCGATGTAATTAAGGCTGTTGTCGACCTCGATGTCAGTAAGTGGTACATGAGCTGATTCATCCACCAAACACTTTCGCAAGTGTGATACATGGAAGGTAGGATGAATCCCACTTAACTCATCAGGCAACTCCAACCGATAAGCGACTTCACCAACCCGTGCCATTATCCTGAACGGTCCGACAAACCTCGGACTTAACTTTCCTCTCTTTCTGAATCGAATGATTCCCTTCCACGGGGACACTTTCAACATTACTCTGTCCCCAACATCAAACTCGATAGGCCTTCGTCGTCTATCCGCATAGGATTTCTGACGATCTTGTGCGGCCTTCATTCGTGCTTTGATCTGATCAAACCTTTCCGACGTCTCTCTTACGACTTCGAGACTTCCTAATTCCTTCTGTCCAATCTCACCCCAACAAACCGGGGTTCTACATCTTCTCCCATACAACATTTCGTAAGGCGGCATGCCTATCGTCGTGTGATGACTATTGTTGTAGGAGAACTCGGCTAACGGCAGATGGCTGTCCCAACTGCCACCGAAGTCAATAATACAAGCACGGAGCATATCCTCCAATGTCTGAATGGTCCTTTCGGACTGACCATCCGTTTGTGGGTGGTATGCCGTGCTGATATTCAGCCTCGTACCCATCGCCTCGTGAAATCTTTTCCAGAACCTCGATGTGAATCGTGTGTCTCGGTCAGATACGATCGTCAAGGGCATCCCATGCCGCGCTACTACTTCGTTGATAAATACCTCTGCTAACCTTTCCGACGAGAACGCCTCGCGAATAGGTAGGAAATGAGCACTCTTCGTTAAACGGTCCACAATTACCCAAATGGCGTCATGACCTTTAGCCGTGCGAGGTAGCTTAGTTATGAAGTCCATGGTAATGTGTTCCCACTTCCATTCTGGTATGTCAAGTGGTTGAATCTTTCCATACGGTTTCTGGTGTTCAGCCTTTACTTGCAAGCAAGTCAAGCACTTGCTTACATACTTCGTCACATCACATTTCATTCCAGGCCACCAGTATTCCCTCTTCAGATCTTGGTACATTTTATTGGTACCGGGATGGATAGAGTAACGAGACTTATGAGCCTCATCCAAGATTTTGCTCCTAAGTTCGCCACCCATAGGTATCCATATCCGTCCAAAACGTGTCCTAACACCTAGGGTGTTATATTCCAATTTGTCCTGTTGGCCAACCATCCTTTCTTTCTTTATATTTTCTTCTTTAAGTGCCTCATCTTGAGCTCTTTCGATTTCGCTCATCACATCCGATGTTACCACCAACTGGCAAGCTTTCACTCTAATAGGAGTAGGCACATCCTTTCGGCTTAGAGCGTCAGCCACCACGTTTGCCTTTCCAGGATGGTACATTATTTCACAGTCATAGTCCTTCAGGAGTTCCAACCATCTCCTCTGCCTCATATTAAGCTCCTTTTGTTCGAAGAAGTACTTCAAACTTTTGTGGTCGGAGTAAATAGTAAACTTTACCCCGTACAGGTAGTGCCTCCATATTTTCAATGCAAATACGACAGCAGCAAGTTCCAAATCGTGAGTCGGATAGTTGACTTCGTGAACTTTCAACTGCCGCGACGCATATGCAATCACTCTACCGCGTTGCATCAACACACACCCTAATCCCTGACCCGACGCGTCAGAGTATACCACCAGGTCTTCACTGCCCTCGGGAAGGGCCAAGACTCGAGCCTGTGTTAGCTTCTCTTTTAATTTGTTAAACGCCTCATCTTGGGTCGAACCCCATTCGTACTTTACTTCTTTCCGAGTCAACTTTGTCAATGGCGAAGCTATTTTCGAGAAATCCTGGATGAATCTCCGATAGTAGCCCGCCAATCCCAAGAAACTACGGATTTCAGTTGGCGTCTTAGGAACATTCCATTCTCTTACCGTTACTATCTTTGCTGGGTCAACCATAATGCCGTTCGGGCCAATGACGTGACCTAGGAATTGGACTTCCCTAAGCCAGAACGCGCATTTGGAGAACTTAGCATACAACTTTTCTCTCTTCAGAGCCTCCAACACCTCCTTTAAGTGACATGCGTGATCACCCTCATTCTTGGAGTAGATAAGGATATCATCGATGAACACAATTACCGATCGATCCAGCATCGGTCGACACACCCTATTCATTAAATCCATGAACGCTGCGGGGGCGTTCGTTAATCCGAAAGACATTACGCGGAACTCGAAATGTCCATAACGCGTGCGAAATGCAGTTTTCGGTATGTCTTCTTCTCTCACCTTCAACTGATGGTACCCGGACCGAAGGTCGATTTTCAAAAACCAACTTGCGCCTTGCAACTGGTCGAACAGGTCATCGATCCTTGGTAAAGGGTACTTGTTCTTCACCGTTCGTTTATTCAACTCGCGATAATCGATACACATTCTCATCGAACCATCTTTCTTCTTTACAAACAACACCGGAGCACCCCACGGCGAGATGCTCGGTTGAATAAATCCTTTCTCAAGTAACTCGTCTAGTTGGACAATAAGTTCCTTCATTTCCACTGGTGCTAGTCGATATGGAGCCTTAGCCACGGGCTGGGCATCTGGTACTAAGTCAATTCGGAACTCAATTTCTCTATCGCGTGGTATCCCAGGCAAATCCTCTGGAAACACCTCCGGGTACTCGCGTACCACGGGTACATCGTCTAGTTCCTTCACTTCCTTACACTTGTCAATCACATATACCAGATAAGCCTCGCATCCGCGCCTCAAGTAATTCGTTGCCTTAATCATTGAGATGACGTTTGGCATCGGGGCGTCACGATCTCCAAAGACTTCGACTTTGCTACCATCCGGAGCCTTGAGTTGGATTATCTTTCGTTTACATATAATTTGCGCTTCATTGGCAGTTAGCCAATCCATACCCAACACCACATCGAACCCTCCCAAAACCATAACAAACAATCTGACAGGGAACCTATGACCTTCTATTTTTATCGTGGAGTTGTCGACTACATCGGTCACTCTCGCAGTTCTACCCTCTGCGGTTTCTACGCTAAAGGCCCTTTCTAACTTACTGGCAGCGTACTTCATTCTCTTACAAAAAGACGCAGATATAAAACTCTTACCGGCACCCGAATCAAATAACACAGAAACAAGAGTGTTGTCAAGGACGAATGTACCTGACGCCACATCGGGATCCGCCCTGGCTTGTTCTTGCGTCAGTGCGTACGCACGAGTCTTTGCACGAGATCCTTCTCCCTTCTTTTCCGGGCCCTTTCCTTTCCCGGTTTCCCCCATCCTGGGCTTGGTACATTCTCGGCTCATATGGCCGAAATCCCCACAGTTGTAGCATTTGTAGCCTTGCGGGCATTCTCGAGAGTAGTGCCCGGTCTTGCCACACTTATAGCACAAGCTAGATCCCAGTCTGCATTCACCTACATGCTCCCTTCCACACTTCTTACAAACAGTCGGCTCACCCACCCGAGCCCTCTTATAACGAGACCCAAACATCTTTCCCCCAGTTCGCTTGTTTGAGAAGCTCGGTCTCTTCTTTTGCTCTTCAACGGCAACAACATTCAGTGCCAGATCGTCAAATACTACGCCACTTACCTCTACTGCCAAATCATAGGTAGTAGGGGCGTTTGCCTTAACATAGGTGCGGACCTGGTCCGGCAACCCTTGAATATAACAGGCAATCTTTCTCTCTTCTGTAGTGACAAGGTGTGGCACCAGACGTGCCAGTTCATTAAATCGGGTTGTGTATTGCCGGTGCGTCATGTTCCCGGCCTTCAAACCCAGAAATTCCCTCTCTACCTTTTCAATCTCGTTCCTTGGGCAGAAATTCTTGATTACCAAAGTTTTCAAGTCAGCCCACATCATCGCATCCACAATCTCGCTCCCTTTAGCTTGACGTACACCTTCCCACCAGTGGGATGCTTCCTCCCTCAAGGAGTTAGCAGCAAACTTCACTACTTGATTAGCTCGACACTCGCTCAGACGGATGGCGGCTTCCATACGTATTACCCAATCAAAAGTAGCTACCGCGTCCTTCTTCCCAGTGAGTATCGGCGGGTCACATGCCTTAAAGGACTTATAATCACATCCGCGAGCAGGCGGTGCATTGTCGGTCTCATTGTTCTGAGCACCAATTGCCGCGCTAGACCCACCCACCCCATTGACCTGCTTCAACGCTTCAGCCAACAGACCTGGCAGAGAATTCTTCATCAATTCTGTGAATTCTCGAGCTATTGCTGCTCTCACTTCTGGTTCAAAAGTGAAAGGTTGCTCTTCAACCTGTGTCTGCTCAGCTTCATGCACACTAACCGCCGGTTCAGTGTGAACACTTCCTTCTTCACTGTGTTCTTGGCGCGCAGGAATCCTGCCACGCCCACCATTTCGACCACCGGTACGGCCACCACGCCTTCCGTTCCCTCTCCTTGCCATTTCGTTCTATAAGACGAGAAATCCAATGTCATCACGCTAGTTAACAAATAGAATTCAATAAGTACTGTAAGATGTTAATATACACTGGCCATCTGTAATTAACCATTACACTACCTTTCGATTTCTATTTGACCACCTTTGTGATTCCATCAGAACACAAGTCCTTTCCTAACTCTTTCTAAGGCATACTATATACGTAAATATATACTACCTTCATACCTGATGCTGTGGCTCGAGTTACCCGTACTGGCATCCGCTTTCGGTCCCATTCAAAGTTTAAGTTCAGACACTGGGAGTGTCCGAATCTCTCAAACTATTGCTCTGATACCAACTTGTGAGGCCCCAAACCCGGGAGGCCTCACTTATTGGATTTACTCATTCACAAGCAGTTCTTAAACATGAATATCAGATAACGCAGCGGAAATTTCATTTAAACATAACTTAATCGTTGTTCATACATGCGGAAGCGTAAACATAGTTTAAAACATATTTACATCATAACTAAACATAACGGGATGCCAGTCTTCAAAAGCAGTCGGGTAACTCTTCATCTTTAGCCAAGCATCACCGTCCATCCTCAGAACCTACCTTAACCTGAATGTGTACACTTAAAAACGTCAGCTACGCTGGTGAGTTCTAGTTTTCGTTCGTTTTAAGAAATGGTTCATCATTCAAACATTCAATAGGGTTTAACATTCGTATAAGAAAACAGGGCCTTTCATTCGTAAACCTTCGCATATTTAAACACAATCATTTGTTTAAAATATTAACATTCATTTAAGTCATACATTATTATCTAAATCTGTATCGTTACGCGTCTCTATGTCCCCGTAGGAACTTTTAATGTTGTGGGCAACCGTTACGTATCGCCGTCATTGCCACAACCATACCACTACGTTGGGTCAACCGTTACGTATCGCCGTCATTGCCCAACCCTTCAATGCGTGGGGTCAACCGTTACGTATCGCCGTCATTGCCCAACACGCATCTTTCCTTTGGAAATCAACCGTTACGTATCGCCGTCATTGATTTCCCATTACCTCGTTCGCTTAGGATGATCGTCATCACCCGAGTAACCGTCGTTACTCCCTTACCAGTTGTACAACATCAAAACCATTGACATGCCACAAAGACATTGCCCATGTTGTTCTTGTGGTAACTATGGCTCACTGTCCATAATCTACCACAAGGCTGGGAATCACATTCCCAGACTTCATTCGTCAATTCCATTCATTCGACAGATTAGATTTGTAATGACTTCTTTAAAACATTTGCCCCTTTTTGTTTTCTTTTCATAAAACCTTTCCTTCACTTTCAAAACCCTTTACCTTTTCATTAAACCATTTCTTTATAACATTCGTTCGTAAGCATTTCGTTCATAAACTTTCTTTCCATAAACCCTTCGTTCCAAATCATTTCCTTTCGTAAACGTAGTTTCATAAACATCATTTTATAAAACATCATTTCATAAAACATCATTTCATACGTGTACACACCAGCCCGAAAACATTATATAAAAACATTTAAAAGAGGGCTTCTAGAACTCACCTGATAAGCTAGTCTCGGCTGTCCTAAACGAAGGTCCAACGACTTCACGTACGATCTGAATTGAGTAGTTACATACACATCAGACCATTACCGACTCTAACGGTTTAACCCTTCTAAACATACTAACTTTACTTAACCAGTCTGATGTCTGCGCACTTAGCAAGTGCGCAGACCCTGCCTCCTGCGCACTTAGCAAGTGCGCAGGTCCTTCCTCCTGCGCACTTAGCAAGTGCGCAGGTTCCTCCTCCTGCGCACTTAGCAAGTGCGCAGGTTCCTCCTCCTGCGCACTTAGCAAGTGCGCAGGACCTGCTCCGTGCGCACTTAGCAAGTGCGCACGACCTGTTCTTCGCGAAAAACCCTAACTTTCGCATTCAGTCTGATCATGTAAAGATCCCGAACATGTTGCATCCAAAACGTTCGTTTTCCCTTAGGGATCTCAAATCTATGATTATTTATCAGATTCATTCGTTCAAACCTTGCCTTTTCACCCAAAACCCGAAAAACCCAAAAACGAACTAAAAACTCAGATTTAGGTCGGATCGTTACCTGAATCGAGCTTCTGATCCGGAGGTTCTTCTCACGAGTGCAAGAGACACGAGCGGGTGCAATCTTGTGCGATTCCGACACTTTCTCTCTCTACGGTTTTCTCTCTCTAGAATTGCAAATGAGAGAAACATGTGGTGACCCTGGCTATTTATAGGGGAGACCTCCCCAAGCCCGGTTCGCGACTGACCCGGCCCGACTTCGGCCCGCTTGAACTCGTTAACTTTATTTCTCGACATTTTGGGATGTTACATCTAGCCACAGGATTAGCTCCGGGTATAAGATCGATACGAAACTCTACTTGACGAACGGGTGGAAGACCGGGTAGATCTTCAGGAAATACTTCGGGAAAGTCACGGATGATGGGGATGTCTTGAATACTCTTCTCTTTGTCTTTCTTTTGAACAACAAGAGCTAAAAAGGCCAGATACTTCTTCCGTAAGTACTTTCGAGCCGTGGTGCATGACATGAGTTTAAGCCCACTACATGGTTTCTCACCAAAGACTTTTAATGTATCGCCCGAGGGGAGAGGAATCCGGATGCACTTCTCGAAACAAATGACCTCGGCATGATGACTAGATAGCCAATCCATACCTACGATAATATCAAAGCTTCCCAGTTGCATAGGTATGAGGTTGACGGGAAAGGAATATTCATTAAGTTCGATGACACAATCGCGAATAATGGAGTCAATGGTGATGGGGTTTCCATCCGCTACTTCAACGGTAAACATTTTCTCTAACTTAGTTCGGTTTTTAGCAAGCAAAGGTTCAAAATTAAGTGAAACAAAACTCTTATCGGCACCGGTATCAAATAGTATGGAAGCATACTTATTATTAACGAGGAACGTACCGTTGACCACATCATTGTTGGCCTGGGCTTCATTAGCATTTATGTTGAAAGCACGCCCTCTAGCTCCACCTTGATTTGGGTTGATAAGTTTTGGGCATCGGTGTCGGAAGTGGTTTGGGTTACCACATTCAAAGCAAGCATTTCCATTAGCGATAGCTGGAACCCCTTTGTTTCCCTGGTTAGCTAAATTGCCAGGTGGGTTGACTCTGCAGGTGTTGGCTAAATGCCCATATTTTCCACAGCTGGCACATATCCGACACGGTAGGTTTGGGAAGTGATGGTAATTGCATGTGTTGCACAAAGGGCTGCTGCCCACATAATGCTTCTTGATGGAATTCTGAGCCATAGGAGCAACCTGTTTGACTAGGGCAGCTGGGGTAACAACAGCAAAGTTTTTAGCCTTTCGCTTCTTGTTGTTGTGATAGGGTTCAGACTTGAGTTATGGCAGAGACTTTCTTGGCACCCTTTCTTGTCAACGTACCCGCCTTCACCTGATTATCGGTCAGGGTGCGGATAGGCAGATGGCATCTTCAAGGGTAGCTGGGTTTCTCCCTAGGACAGTGTCTTGAATCTTCATCGGCAGACCACCGATGTATTTTTCAATACCCCGAGCCAAAGGTGTGACCATATGAGGTACTAGAAGACGTAGCTCATGGAAACGGGTGGTGTAGGCTAAACTTTCACCACTATCTTGGGCAAGATCCCAAAATTCGGCCTCTAACTTCTTCATTTCATTGCGAGGACAGAACTCCTCGGTCATGAGCCGTTTGACCTCATCCCATGGCAAAGCCATTGCCACATCTATGCCCCTATTTCTCTTTTCGCCATTCCACCAAGTGAGCGCCCGTTTTTGGAAGACGCTGGTGGCATAGCGGACCCGGAGGTTGTCGGGACAATCGCTGTTGAGAAAAGTGCTTTCAATGCTCTCGAACCATTGCAAGAGACCCGTGACTCCTTCAGTGCCATAAAACTTAGTGGGGTTGCACGAGTTAAAGTGCTTGAAAGTACATTGCGGTGGGTTGGCACCACCACCACCATTAGTTCCATGGTTACCGTTTGTAGCACCATTAACTTGAGTGAGTTGAGTTACAAGTTGTGCAAGGATAGCAGCAATATCAGTGTTGTTGTTGGCCACGGTAGCATGACGGGGAGGCATTCTACAGATTTACACAACACAAGAAGAGATGTAAGAACTTATGAGGGTTGATTGAATTTAAAAGATGAGATAACAAATAAAATAGTAAGTCATAGTTTGGATTGTACTCAAATAGTGATATAGTCACTTGAATACTGTGACACATTAAGGTTAATTAAACTCATATAATTTTTCAAGGAGACATGCTTTAGCCTATAAGTAAACACTCATCCCGGGAATTCCCAGGAAAGCATACGGGTCCCTCGGTTGATTGGGATTTATACGAAATGCTTTTCTAGACAGAAAACCCAGAATACAGGTGTCACCCTTCCAGATTGCACGTGTCCTCTAATAATTAACAAAGTTTAAAACCTTAACGAGGAAGTAAAAAAATTCTATAGATTTTAATTCATGAAGTTTCCACATGCTATGATGATGATGATGGAGAAGTAGGTAAGAAGGTTATGAGACTTAGGGTATGGGTAGGGATATTGTTTATTTAATTTATTATTTAAGTATAGCCTAATAATTTATGAATTTTAACAATTAAAGTATCAAAATATAATAAGCAAGTAACACATAGCATGTAGCATACCATATTTTCATAGAGTATGGTAAATAATGGGTGTCCTAAGGTTATAGTCTAGGTCAAGGTGTCTAATAACCTAATTCCCTATAACCAAGGCTCTGATACCAATCTGTCACACCCCAACCGACGGCGGAATACGTCGGGGCGGGACATGTAGACTGTTCAAAAGCTCAAGGTTTGCTAAAGTTTAAATAATTAAACATCCAATTTCATGTCACAAATAAACATAAATCCAACGTTACAAAGAGAATGGAAATACATAAATAGTTTCATTAATTTAAATTCTAGGCCATCGGTCCTAAGTGAAGCATCTTGCACTTATTCTCAAGCATTAGTACCTGAAACATGATGAAAACGAGGTCAACTAAAAAGTTGGTAAGCATACATAGGTTTTGACACATAACCAAGTTTAAAGTATTTTATACAATTCATACGATACACGTGTATAAGGCATTTATGGAGAATCTATAGTTAAACTAGGTGTGTACAATCAAACCTTGTGACTGAGGCATAACACGCAGGTTACCCTAATGTAAAGTCGGTAACAAACACCCTAACCGGGTGGGTTTGTCAGACTCAATAGATCTATCAATGTTAACCGTTGGCTTGTAAGGAGTTAATGATTGTACTAATGTCATGTATATGTAGTCTTAACTCATAGCATTCAAGCATAAAGCACATAACACATAATATCATATTATTGAATTGTAATTAAGTCTATGCAAAAAGGTTTCAAAAAGTAAATCACGTTTCACCCCAAAAGTATAAAATGAAAAAGGGGGCTATGTAAACTCACTTGAATCAAAAGTGTAGTTAGCACGCGAGTCTATGTGGCAAAACGATCCTTGTAACTCACCATGTTAACCTAGTGTATAATGTGTATTGAGTTAATAGTGTGTACAAAAGTCTATGTCTAAGTCTAGGGTTCAACGGTTTTGATGTGTGTGGTTTGGTATAAATAGATTTTTGTTATTCTATGTAAAGGCATACTATGTTTAAATACGGATTTAATGTGTATTTTGAGTTCAAGGTATATATGTATGAACTTAATAGTCACTAACGTAAGATTGGATTTAAATAAAATAAATAAATAATTTTATTTATTTAGTTATGAAAGATATGCTAAAATATATATCATGTAAATATATATTTATGTTTAGAAAATGAACTTTGGTTTATGTAGATAGTGTTTAATTTAAATAAATAAATTAATTAAATAATTTCATTTATTTAAATAGATTAAATGAATAAATAATTTTTATTTATTTATTTGTGAAAATATGTTAAAATATATGGAATGTGAATATATGTTTAGAAATTCTATTTATGTGATTAGTGTTTAATTTAAATAAATAAAATAATTTTATTTATTTAAATAGATTAAATAAATAAATAATTTTTATTTATTTATTTGTGAAAATATGTTAAAATATATGGATGTAAATATATGTTTAGAAATTCTATATATGTGATTAGTGTTTAATTTAAATAATTAAATAATTTCATTTATTTAAATAGATTAATTTTTAGATATTTAAAGTTTTTGTTTCAAAAGTTAAATGTGTAATTTTAACCATTTAATTTGGATTAAAATCTGAATTTTTATAGGAATTTATAAATTCTGGTTTTATTCAGTTATAAATATTTTAAGGTTTATAAAAATATTTTTTTATAAAATTTTCGGGCTCTAAAACGGTTTTAAAAAAATAAGACAGGCCACCCGGTTCGAACCCGGGTGGTTCCTGTGTGTGTTGCAAGTTTTACCACTGGACCAAGGGACTAATCCTTGTAATGGATCTGGTTCGAAATTATTTAACCTATGCCTGCAAAGGGGCTGGGTTTGGTTTAAGTTTTATGCACAAAAACGGTCCTATGTATGGGTTTCGAACCCACGCCATCTAGCCCGGCGGTGTAATGGCTTACCGGCTGGGCTAGATGGTTTCGCTGTTATATAAGGGATTCTAGTTTAATAAGAACACGAGGTTTATAACAAATCCAATTTCGAATACCCGTTACCCGCCATGAACCCTAGTTTCAATCGGTCCCGATACCCTCTGTCATCGCGAATTGACAGAGGGGTTTTGATAACCTCGCGTTTACGAATCAAATGGTACAATTTTTACCTGGAATGGTTATGGCACGAGTGCGGTCGGCTACGGGTTTTCTCCGAGAATGCTTGGTGATCGACAGGAACTTAGAGGCGGAATGAGGTTCGATTCAGGGTTGGGAGAGTTTGTGTGGAGGTATACGCGAGTGATAGATGGGTTTAATTTGATTAATTCCCTTCGTATAAATCTATTCGAATTTCAAATCGACCGGGATAATCGCGGAGGCTGTTTACGCGTTAATTCGATTGATTTAGGATGAATCGAGTCGCGTTTTGGTCTGAATACATGAGGGAATAGACTGAGCGTGATTTACGGGATCGATTACACGTTAGTTTTCCTGAGTTGAATGCAATTGATATGGATTTGACTATGCAAAGTCAAATCCTTTCAAAATTCGAATTTAACCGCGACGTAACCCGAATTGGGCTGGTAATCGAGTTGGTTCTTGTTTGGGTAATCAGGTGGAGTCCAATTCAACAGAAGCCCATCGATGGCTGTCTCGAATTTATACGGTTTGGGCTGCTTTGACTTTTGAAAGTCAATGGAGTTCAAGAAGGTTAAAATTAATGTTTTAAAAGTCAAATTTAGTATGGGAGGGTTTAATTCATCGTGTATGGTTACATGTATGTATTTGTATGATGTATATACGTGTATGATCACCTATGCATGCCTAAATATACATATATAAGCTCGAATAACTTAAAGTATTGCATTAGAACGAGTTTGAACGTGTTACATTGAATTGTAAATACAAAAAAAAAAAATCGAAAATGTTACAGTAAAGTTCAATCTCGGAACCCTCCATCTTTAGATTACAGAATTCTCCTTCCAGTTTCTGAATCTCATCTCGAGGACAATACTTCTCCTTCATCATGGTCTTGAATTCCTCCAATGGCAGAGCGTTAGCCATAGCCAAACCCAACATTTGGACTTGGGCATTCCACCAGGTGAGAGCAGGGCCCTCCAGAGTACATGATGTAAACTTGACTTGGTTTGCCCGAGGACAGTTACTCATAGCAAACACCGTTCAACCTTCTCGAACCATCGAAACAGACCGACTGCTCCTTCAGCTCCACTAAAAGTGTGAGGCTTACAGTCCATGAAGGTCTTAAAAGTGCATGCCGGTTGATTATTTTGCTGACCTGGATTAGAAATACAATACACAATCGAGGTTATAAGGCTTGGGAACGACACTTTGAGGGATGAATTGACTTTACGAGTCAATGGGTATTGGATTTACCTGCAGCATTCTGTGCTGCTAAAGCTTCAGCCACATTATCATTGATAAGTGCTGCTAGCTCTGCTGCTGTCATATTGATGGTACCTCGACCACCATTACGACCTCCGCGTCGTCCAGACATGTTTCTTCACATTCACAAATACAAATAATGAGAAGTGTATCGCATTTCACATCATATATGTAAAAGTAAAATAAGGACAACTAGAACACAACATCTAATATTTCGTGATTAAGTAAATTGTAACGGCTACAAAATAAATAATTCAAAACATTAAATTCTGAAGATCTTTATTGAATGAGAACAACCTTACTCATCTAGGTTTTTGAAACAAAAAGGAAATAAATAAAACATAAGATAAGAAAAGATATCAAGATAAAACATTAGATGTCACTACTAGAAAAAACATCTTAAATGACACGCGAAAAATAACACACAATGAGTGAGTCATCTTTTAGGTGTAAAAAAAAAAAAAAACAATATTAACATTGTGTGTCATCCTTCTTTCTGTCATGTTGTATTCCTAAAACCCGCGTTGTATTTCTAAATCCCGCCTTCACCTTCGTTCTGCTCGACCGTGACTGACAGCCTTCACCTTCTTTCTGCACCTCTATCCTCTGGAAACCTAAAACCCGCAACCACCGGCGGCATCCTTCTTTCCGCCATCTTTCTACTCGACCTTGCACCTTCTTTCTGCTCGACTTTTGCACCTGCAACCACCGGCATCCACTAGAACGTCATCAAAACCACAGAACACGTCGTCGGAACTCACCTTCAGATTACCTAAGGTTTCGCCATTTTCGTTGTGCAATCTAAAACCGACAGATTACCTAGGGTTTCACCTTCAGATTACATAGGGTCTCGCCGGAACACCATCAATTCTCTCACAGAATACGTCGCCGGAACTCAACTCTAGGGTTTCTAAAGGTTTGCCAGAAATTACCTTCAGATTACCTCTCTTCTCTCAGATTCTCAACGTAATATTCCATCAATTTGTGTTCTTAATCGTTCGATTGCGTCGTGATTCGATGATTTAATATGTTTCTTTGTTTCGTGTAGGCTTTTCGTTTCAATACTCTTGTTGTTTGATCTGATGTTAATAGATGAATGTTATAATGAAATTGTTCTTTTATGTGTGCTTGTGATAATTAACCCTTGATGTTTTACAGGCTAGCTAAGTGAGATTGTATCTGACCTGCATTTGAAACACTCTAGAGGCTGCCATGTGTTTGCAGGTATACATTTTTATGGCTAAATGTAGTAGGTTAGAAAGATCTTGGATCATGTTCTGGTGAAAAAGAGTATGCAAACTGTTAGCAAGGTTACATAATTAGTCGAATTGTGGAATCCGAGTCTACATTTTGAAAGTCTTTTTGCGTTCACTCTATATGGAATGATGTCTTGTAAAGTGGTTGTTGGTTTTAATGAGTAATGTGAATTGTGTTTTAATGAGTAATGTGAAATTAGGGCTTAAGTTGCCCCTTTATTGTCTGTTGGTTTTAATGAGTAATGTGAATTGTGTTAAAATAGTTCTGCTTGTTGAAGTTAGTTGTTGTTATGCAGACTCGTTCATTCCCTTGGATTTGTAACGGTGAAAGCTGAAGAGATATCTGAGTCTTAGCCATCTGAAATACACAACTTGAGTAACAACTTTAATTTAAGTACTATATCTAGTAGGTCTGCTTATAAAATTGTAAGTTTTTTCTATTTAACTGCAATAGTTTGGTACCCCAATGTGATAACTTTATGTTACTGTGAATGCAGTTTGACTTTTTAAAAGTCAAAATGTGATAACTTTTTGTAGATACCCCAATGTTCTTTATGCAGATAGGTGTGTAGTGGTTTACTATATCTATGTTACCATATTAATACGGAACTATGACTAATCTAGGAGTGTAGTGGTTTACAAGTAGCCATACTGATACTATTCTGATTATCTGGTACATGATAGTTGGATAAAACATGAGGTCCGTGTGTAAATCTACTCTTAATATTGAGGATTATTTTTGGCACTCTATTATATGGCTATATTACTAGTAATATTCAAATTGAACTGATGTTAGAGTTATTGAAGTGTAATCTTCTCCAATTAACTCGTGCCATTGTTATTTGAATTCACTAACATACTGTAAATGGATGTTCACTTTGTTTGAACAAAAAATCCATCATAGTTGAAATTGGTATCAAATGCTTGGGTGCCATTAAAATGGTGATGACATAATAGATCGTTCATAAGTTAGAAATAAATCATTCATAAGTTAGAAAGAAGAGTGTTAAGTTTTTCTTTTCTGAGGAGTTGTTCATTGAGACCTTAGAATGCATACTAAAAGGTAACCTTATTTCTGCGTCCACTAATAAGCTTTGCATATGGCAAATGGCAAACCTTACCTCTATCCCAAAGGATAAAAAGGTTGAGACCCTCGGCTACAAAAACCTCTCTTTTTTCACAGCACCTCTATATACTTGTTATTTGTTTATGTTCTATGGCCTTGCTGCAGTAGTATGAATATGTTGTCCATAAAGGTAAGATTGAAAGCTACTCTTCCACTTCATACTAGAAACCACATACAACTAAAGCTAAATGAAATTAAATAGAATCATATATATAGTAGCATAAAGATTAAAGAACAAGGATTGAATCAAGAAAGGTGTGCATTTGGGAATCTGTTATCAATAGTCCTGTTCCTGAAAGGAGAAAAAATTCGAGCATCGTCCCTTTCAAATTCCACCCCTTTCCGTTTCAAATCGAAAACAAAAAAACACGTAATCAGCAAAATTGAACAATAATTTCACAATTATAACAAAATTGCATCAAATAACAGTTGCAATTTATAATCAGTGGAGTTGTGAAGTTTCTGTTTCAGAATCTTTGAACACTTAATACTTGACTTGAAGTGTGAATGCAGTTTGACTTTTTAAAAGTCAAACTGTTTTAGCTTGTCTGAACTATATTCAGTTTGACTTGAAGTGTGAATGCAGTTTGACTTTTTAAAAGTCAAACTGTGATTAAGTTACGTAGATACCCTAATGTAGGTTCAGTTAAGTAATGCAGTTTGAGTTAATGCAATTAAGTAATTACAAGTTTACTGATGCAGCCCTGCTTTGAATCCGTAGAACCCTTAGGTGGCGATAAGGGTTTAATTCTAAAGAGGAGTTAAAGACATTGAAAAAAGGTATGAATTGTTCATGTATGATCAGTCAGTAAATGACACGTTTGGTTAGTTTTCGTTTACTAGAACGGTTCAGCTTATGTCATAGTGATCATGGATGTTTGACTGGTTGACTATAGTATTAACTTGTTTTAAAAAAAATTCGCAGGTTGGGAGAAGTAGAGATAAATACACCGATGCTGATGTTGATGAAATGCGTGAAAATTGGTCGGGTTATGTGGCAAACTTAATTTTTCGGCGAAATTTGTATATGACATATTTTGTATTAACATATTGTTAGCTAGATGAAATGTTTGTTGATATTTTATGAAATGGATTATTTTGGTATTTATGTGCTTTATTTTGTATTAATATACATTAATTATACATATATTAATTGCCATTTAATTTGATTAATAACAGGGCTTTTTAAATTATTATTTTTAAATAGTAAAACAGATGACACGCATTTATGAAAAAAAATGTCTGTCATCTTATTTTTGACACGTCATCCTTGACACGCATTTATGACAAAAAATGTTTGTCATCTTATTTGACATGCCATCCTTGACACGCATTTATGACAGAAAGTGAATGTCATAAAAGGGTGTCATAAAAAGATGACACGCACACACGCGTGTCATCTATTTTTCTTGACATGACTTTCCTTGACACGTGTTGGCGTGTCATGTAACCCATTTTATGACATGCAATGCGTGTCATCTAAGGTGTTTTTTCTAGTAGTGTGTCACTGTCATATGAGGAAATACACGACTGAGCATCCTCCTCGTCAACTGGTTCCTCATCATCAGTTGGTATCTCCTCATCGGAATCAGAAGTCGATGCATCTCCTTGCCAAAGGGCAGCCTCAAGTTGTGCCTCTAGGTGTGCAACCCTTATCAAGGCTTCTTCAGTGGCATCCTCTGATGCGTCCAATCTTGTGTCCAAGTGTTTGACTCTGCCACTAGTGTGTTGTGGAGGTGGTCTGTTACTACCAACTTCGAAGCCAGATGTTCCACCTCTTCATTTGTCTCAACTACTTGTGTTTCGCGCTACAGGATGCCGGTTATTTCTCCAGCAGAATCTCTCATGTTACCGATCTCCTGAGTCATGGTAGTCACGAAAGCTGCAAAATCCTGCTCCATGGTGCATGGCAGGTCGGGTAGAGTTGGTGAGGAAGATGTAGCCCCAAAATATGGGGATGGGACTCTTTCCATCTCGATCCAACTCTGGATCATCTCTGGGTACCAATCCCATCCGCGTGGGTTATCTCTTGACCGCACATGACTGGGCTCACCATACTCAATGGAGTCATCAACAGGACTGAGCCGACGCCTCTTGGGCTCTGGTGAAGACAAGATTGGAGCATCGTGCTCCGGTGCAACGGGTGATGAAGGTGGTGAAGACATAGCCTGTAACGTAAGATATAAGTGCCAAACTTAAATGTCTATGCCATGTAACTAATGTGTGAAGTTATAGTATAGTATGTAGTCCTAGTTCTCTATAACCAATGTCTTTGATACCAATCTGTCACACCCGAAATTCCACTAACGGAGTTTTACCATTTGGTGCGTGACAAACCAGGATCTCAGTCATTAGTTATATCAAACGACACTATATGGGACTCAAATGAAAATATTATAAAAGTTCAGAGTAAATGCGGAAGCGATAAATAAAAGAAAATGCGCAAAACAAACGCGCCCAAGGTCTAGTTCAAATTAAAGTAAATACGATAGTTTAAATGTCTTGATTAATAAGAAATTGATATTAGGACTCCATGCATGTCCTAATCGTGCACTTGTGCCTTAGCTTAGCGTCCTGAGAAAACATGTAAGAAAAATGTCAACACAAGGTTGATGAATTCACAAGTTTCAATATAATAATAAAGCGTTTACCAGATTATTGTACATTCAATATGTGTATATATAGGTAGCTAACCTATGTTCATGTCTTAATAAAGTGCTCGCAACCGAAGCTGACTGTTTGTGTTTGTATGCCTCCTGCCAGGTCTATCAACTCTGGCAAATGTGAGTAGGCTAACATTTCACCCGTTCGACCTCCAATCAAGTTAGCGCGACTAACGCGGGTGGGATTTGTCAAACCCAGTAGTACTACTAAACATTACCTCGTTAAGATCCATATTAACGGTTCGACGTGTGTGAGGACTTTCAGTGATAGTGTGTTACGCTTAGCCTCAACAGTGATAACATACGAATTATAGTAATCTAAAATAGTTTGTGTCATGTTTTCTCCCCCAGTTTAAAACAGTAAAAAAGAGGCCATGAAAACTCACTTGAGTTGCGTAGCAGGTAGATTTACACAAGAATGAGATTGGAACCACAAGTGTTAGCCTACAACGGCTTCCGTATGCCCTAGAATTATACACATAACAATTAGGGATACAATGAGATTTTTGTGACGACGACACAGAAGGTTAAATGTCCTAAGACGCTCTAACGATCAAAGAGTAGACGAACGTGTCCACGAAAAAAAAAGATTCTTAATATGCTTATTAAGTTAAATACGTTTCGTGTCGAGTGATTCAAATAATAATATATAATAAATATATTCAAGCGTTTGCACCAATTATAATTGGTCTCGGAAAATAATATAACTAATATATTATTTTTAAGTTTAGGGAAATAACACCATAATAAATTTCGTGACAAAATAATAAATAATTATTTTTATTCGAGAACATATACGTGGGTAAACAATATAAATAATTATATTATTTATAAGTTTGAAACGTTTGCATAAAGTTTATTAACATGACGAAAATAATATATAAATATATGAGAATTAGGTTATTAGACACCATTGACCTAGACTATAACCTTAGGACACCCACCTATGCCATGCTTAATGATTATATGATATGTGCTACATGTTATGTATTACATGCTTACTATTCTATGTGTTAGTTTATTTGATGCCTTATTTGTTAGAATTCATTACTTATTAGGCTATATGTAAATAATAAAATAAATAAACAATATCCATACCTATATCCTAAGCCTCATATCCTTCTTACATGCTTCTCTGTCATCATCAGCATAGCATGTGGAACTTCATACTCATAGACATAGGTCAATAAAATTTTCTTTTACACCCCGTTAAGGTTTTAAACTTTGTTAATTATTATAGAACATGTGCAATCTGAAAGGGTGACACCTGTATTCTGGGTTTTCTGTCTAGAAAAACATTTCATATAAATCCCAATCAACCGAGGAATCCATATGCTTTCCTGGAAATTCCCGTGATGAGTGTTTACTTATAGGCTAAAGCATGTCTCCTTGAAAGTTATATGAGTTTAATTAACCTTAATATGTCATAGTATTCAAGTGGTTATATCGTTATTTTAGTACAATCCAAACTATGAATTATTTATAATTATTTATCCTTTTTATTTATCCAAGAAACTCTTATAAATTCTCACATCTCTCCTGATGTTGTTTTAAATCTATAGAATGCCTCCCCGTCGTGCCAACAACGACAACAACAACAATAACAACGATCTTGCTGCACTTCTCACCCAACTTGTGACCCAACTCACTTAGGCTAATAACAACAACAATGGGGGCACCAGTGGTGCTAATGGTGGTGGTGGCACCAACCCGCCCCAATGCACCTTCAAACACTTCAATTCATGTAATCCCCTCAAATTCTATGGCACCGAAGTAGACACGGGACTCCTTTAATGATTTGAAAGTATTGAGGGCACATTCCTCAATAGTGACTGTCCCGACAACCTCCGGGTTCGTCATGCCACCAGCGTTTTCCAGAAAGGGTGCTCACATGGTGGAATGGTGAGAGAAGGACTGGAGGTATGGATGCGGCAATGGCTTTGCCGTGGGATGAGTTGAAAAGACTCATGACCGAGGAGTTATGTCCTCGAAATGAGATGAAGAAACTGGAGGCTGAGTTTTGGGATCTTACCCAAGACAGCGGTGAGAGTTTGGCCTACACAACTCGCTTCCATGAGTCGAGTCTTCTTGTGCCCCATATGGTCACACCGCTGTCCCGTTGCATTGAAAAGTGCATCGGTGGTTTGCCCAGACCGATTCAGGATACGGTTATAGGAAGAAATCCTGCTACACTTGAAGACGCTATCCGCCTATCTGCCACACTCACGAATAATCATGTGAAGGTGGGAACGTTAACAAGGAAGGTCACAAAGAAAGCTTCCGACACAGCAACAACCTCCACACACAGCAAAGGAGTCAAATCTGAACCCTACCACAACAATAATAAGAGGAAAGCTAAAAATTATGTCGTGATCACCCCGACTGCCCCTATTAACCAAGTTGCACCCATGACTCAAAATCCAGCCAAGAAGCCGTATGTGGGCAGCTACCCACTTTGCAGCACGTGCAATTATCACCATCCCCAAAACATTCCTAGCCGCCTTTGCAACCATTGTGGGAAACATGCCATACATCCAATATTTTTCGAGCCAAGGCACTCACCAACCAAACCAACCCAGCAAACCGAACCAACCAACAAGTGGCTAATCAAGCGATTCCATCCATTGCAAATGGACGTGCTTGCTATGAATGTGGTAACCCAAATCACTTCCGTAACCAGTGCTCAAGGCTTATCAATGCTAACCAAGGCGGGGCTTGTGGGCGTGCTTTCAACATAAACGCCAATGAAGCTCAAGCTAACAATGATGTGGTCAACGGTACGTTCCTCGTTAATAATTAATATGCCTCCATATTATTTGATACCGGTGCTGATAGGAGTTTTGTGTCACTTAACTTTGAATCTTTACTTGCAAAAACACGATCCAAACTATAGAAAACATTCACCGTTGAAGTAGTGGAGGGTAACTCCATCACAATTGACTCCATAATCTGTGACTGCTCCTTAGAACTCAGTGAACACATGTTTCCAGTCAACCTCATACCGATGCAACTAGGGAGTTTTGACATCATCATAGGCACGGATTGGTTGTCGAATCACCATGCCGAAGTCATCTTCTTTGAGAAGTGTATCCGAATACCCCTTCCGTTGGGAAACACGTTGAGAGTCTTTGGTGAAAATCCTTGTAAAGGACTCAAGCTAATGTCGTGCACTACCGCCCAAAAGTACTTACGAAAGAAATACGTGGCTTTCTTAGCCCATGTTGTCCAAAAGAATGACAAAGAGAGGAGTATTCAAGATATCCCCATCATTTGGGATTTTCCCGAAGTATTCCCCGAAGATCTATCCGGTCTTCCGCCCGTCCGGCAAGTGGAATTTCGTATTGATCTTGTGCCCGGAGCTAACCCCGTGGCTAGAGCTCCATACCGACTCACACCTTCTGAAATGCAAGAACTTGCAAGCCAACTTCAAGAACTCTCCAACAAAGTTTTCATTCGTCCAAGTCATTCACCGTGGGGTGCACCCATTTTATTCGTCAAGAAGAAGGATGGATCATTCCGCATGTGTATTGACTACCGTGAGCTCAACAAGCTTACCATAAAAAACCGTTACCCATTGCCTAGGATTGATGATCTCTTTAATCAACTTCAAGGTTCTACCTGCTTCTCGAAGATTGATCTTCAATCTGGTTATCACCAACTCCGCGTACAAGAGGAAGATATTCCAAAGACTGCCTTCCGAACAAGGTATGGTCACTACGAGTTCATGGTTATGCCTTTTGGGTTAACCAATGCACCCGCGGTTTTCATGGACCTCATGAACCGTGTGTGCAAACCGTAACTTGATAAATTTGTGATCGTCTTCATTGACGATATCTTAATCTACTCCAAGACTAAATCAGATCATGAGCAACACCTTAGGTTGGTTTTAGATCTCTTAAGAAAAGAAAAACTATATGCCAAGTTCTCCAAGTGTGAATTTTGGCTAAAGGAAGTTTAATTCTTGGGTCATATCGTCAACGAAAAGGGAATTTATGTTGACCTAGCTAAAATCGAAGCAGTAAAAAAATGGAGTGCCCCTAAGACCCCTACCGAAGTTCGTTCATTTCTTGGTCTTGCGGGTTATTATCGCCGTTTCATTTCAAACTTCTCCAAGATTGCTGTCCCTCTCACTGCTTTAACACACAAGGGTAAACCTTATGAATGGGGACCAAAACAAGAAGAGGCTTTCCAGACTCTCAAGCAAAATTTGTGCAATGCTCATATTTTGACTCTCCCTGATGAGAATGATTATCTAGTTGTCTACTGTGATGTCTCCAACCAAGGTCTCGGTGGTGTTCTCATGCAACGAGGCAAGGTGATCGCTTATGCATCAAGGTAACTCAAGATCCATGAGAAGAACTATACGACGCACAATCTTGAGTTGGATGCGGTCACATTCGCATTGAAGATTTGGAGACATTATATCTATGGCACAAAATGTGTGGTGTTCACCAACCACAAGAGTCTCCAACACATCTTCAACCAGAAAGGATTCAACATGTGGCAATGACATTGGGTTGAACTCCTTAACGGCTACGACTGCGAGATTCGTTACCATCCCAGCAAAGCGAATGTAGTGGCCGATGCTTTGAGTCGTAAGGATCATGTCATGCTTCATTGTGTCAGAATTCAAACCGACATTCAAAATCGTATCCTAGAAGCTCAACACGTCTCCGTCACCGAGGGTGACATGTACGATGAAATGTCGTGTGGTGTTGAACTTCAGCTTTAATCCAAACTCAATGGCTTGCTCTATTACTAGAATCGTATTTGGATTCCCGATCGCGATGATCTCCGTGCATTTCTTATGAACGAAGCACACAAGACTCGTTATTCTGTTTATCCCGGTGTGGATAAAATGTACCAAGATCTTCGCCAACAATACTGGTGGCCCGATATGAAGAAAGACATCGCACTCTATGTTGCCAAATATCTAACTTGCTCCAAAGTCAAAGCCAAACATCAACGTCCTTTCGGGTTGCTTAAACAACTGGAAATCCCCGTGTGGAAATGGGAAAACTTAGCCATGGATTTCATTACCAAACTCCCTCGCATCTCAAGTAGTTATGATAGCATTTGGGTGATCATTGATCGTCTAATCAAATCTGCTCGCTTCTTGCCCATCCGTGAAGACTATCGGCTTGAGAAATTGGCCTGAATTTACATTGACGAGATTGTGAGTCGTCATGGTGTTCCACTAAACATAATCTCCGATAGAGATGCTTGTTTCACCTCCCGCTTCTGGCAATCCCTCCAAACTGCTCTTGGCACACGATTGGA
This sequence comes from Smallanthus sonchifolius, assembly GCA_023525975.1. NCBI lineage: Eukaryota > Viridiplantae > Streptophyta > Magnoliopsida > Asterales > Asteraceae > Smallanthus > Smallanthus sonchifolius. Next base: position 24,849,232 of record CM042044.1, on the reverse strand, counting down.
TTTGAGCACGGATTACCATCCCCAAACTGATGGTCAGACCGAGCGAACAATCCAAACTCTTGAGGACATTCTTAGAGCCTGTGTAATTGATTTTGGTGGCAATTAGGATTCACATCTATCCCTCATTGAGTTCTCTTACAACAATAGCTACCCCACAAGTATCAATATGGCCCCATTTGAAGCCCTCTATGGCCGTAAGTGCCGTTCTCCTATCTATTGGAACGAAATTGGTGAAGCACAAATCACCGGTCCCGAGTTAATTCAAGAAACATCCGACAAGATCATTCAAATCCGTGACAACATTTGAGTAGCGAGAAGTCGGCAAAAGAGCTATGCCGACAAACGATGAAAACCCTTGGAATTCCAAGTCGATGATCTTGTGCGTCGAAAGGTGTCTCCTTGGAAGGGTATGATCCGTTTTGGGAAGAAGGGCAAACTAGCACCTCGTTATGTGGGTCCATTCAAGATCCTTGAAAGGATTGGGAAAGTGGTGTACAAACTCGAGTTACCTCCATCACTTGGCAATGTGCATCCTACATTTCATGTGTCCAACCTAAAGAAATGTCTTGCTGATGAGAATCTCCATATACCTCTTGACGATGTGCGCATTGACGACACGATGCACTTCGTTGAGAAGCCTGTAGAGATCATGGATCGTGAGATCAAGCAACTCAAACGAAGCCGTATTCCTATTGTCAAAGTTCGTTGGGAATCTAAACGTGGTCCTGAGTTACTTGGGAACGTGTCACACCCCCAATTTCAACTAACGGAGTTTTACCGTTTGGGAAGTGACGAACCAGGATCTCAGACATTAGTTACATTGAACGACTCTACATGGGACTCAAAATGAAAATATCTTTTAAATCAGAGTATCAATGCGGAAGCGTAAAGAAAGTAAATGCGCAAAATACACGCGCCCAAAACCAAAGTTCAAAAGTCCAAAAAGTCCAAACGTCCAATCAAAAGCAAGTACAATAGAATAATTCAAACAAACATAAATAGTTTTAATCAAAGCAGTTGAATCCCGTGCATGCCCTAACGTGCACCTGTGTCTTATCTTAGCGACCTGAGAAAACATGTAAGAAAATATGTCAACACGAGGTTGGTGAGTCCACAGGTTTCAATATAAGTAAATAAGCGTTTACCGGATTTATGTTTATTCAGTACGTATCTATAGGTAGCTAACCTATGTTCATGTTCAGCTCAAGTGCTCGCAACCGAAGCTGATTGTTTGTTTATTGCCTCCTGCCAGGTCTATCAACACTGGCGGTGTGAGTAGGCTAACATTTCACCAGTTCGATATCTAATCGAGTTAGCGCGACTAACGCGTGTGGGATTTGTCAAACCCAGTAGTACTACTAAATATTACCTTGCTAAGATCCATATTAACGGTCCGATATTAGTTGAGGACTTTCTGTGATAGCGTGTTACGCTTAGCATTTAACATTGATATCATACGAATTAAAAATCCAAAATCGTTTAGTCATGTTTTCTCCCTCAAGTTAAAACAGTAAAAGGGGCCGTGAAAACTCACCTGCTTTGCGTTGAAGGTAGTTTCACCCTAGAGGTAAGTTGGAACCACGAGTGTAAGTCTCAAAAGACCTACGAATGTCCTAAAATTATAAACACATAAATTAGGGATGATAATGGGAATTGTGACAGTGACAAGGAAAGAAGCGTCTTAAAGAACCGCTCTAATATTCAAGAGTGGACGAAAGTGTCCACGGAGTTAGGGATTACTTTATGCGACGAATGACAGAAATAATAAATAAAATCGGGTGTTTTGTCATTCATGAAAATTGAGAAGATAAATATATATATATATATATATATACGAGTAAATAATATAACTAATTATATTATTATTTAGTCTCAATCGATACACGATGTTATAAAATGATTCGAAATAATATAAATATATATTATTTAATAATACGGGTCACAGTTTAAAAATAATATAAACGTATTATTTTATACGAATTTACGGCTTAAAAATAATATAAACATATTATTTTTACTTGATAATAATAATAATATATTATTTATAAAAGTGGGTATAATTTATAAAAATATGTTAATAATTCAAACCCGAGCCTACGGGCTGTTTCCCGGGTTAAAACACATTTACATAGTAATATAATATTATAAAGTTTGATTTTTATTAATTTAATATATCAGAAATTGGTGAAAAAATAGATGTGGGAGCCCGGCCTCGAACCCGGGTCTCTCCCACACACGCACAAGTCATTAACCAGTCCCGCCCGCTAGGGTATCGTGATTGATACCCGGGTTAAATTATTTTAACATCCATGTTCAAGTGGTTCTTCTTCCCAAACCCATTCACGATCGGAACTCAGCCCTGATCCGTCGATTCCGGTGATAACCGATTGAAACAGTAGAGGGGTTTTGATACCCTAGGAATCGCGAACCTGAGCATGGTTTTAATTTAAAAAACGGTAGGGTTTAGGTCGATTAATTACTGAAAATTGGTTCAAAACTCTGGTTTGATAAGTTAGAATTGAATCGAAGTATTCTGATAATAAAAATTGATAAAATCATAGGGCTTTTGACAAAAAACAACATTGCGAATCTGATGATGTGGTTTAATTGCATTAATTTTGTGTTAAAGATCGAAAACCCCAAATTGTTTACAGGATGAACCCTAATTACTGGATCATGATCAATTCGATAATGGAAGCCCGATATTTCATAGGGCTTTCACTCTACAGACGATTACGAGTCTAATGATGTGATTGAATTTGATTTAAATACGGTTTAGAGTTGAATTTGAAAATCTGATTTCATAAGAACCCTAGATTACGGGTTACAACAATTTGTATAATAAAACATCGAATTGACATAGGGCTTTCAATGAAAATGGTATTGCGAATCCAACCGTATAGGTTAATTGTATTTTGATTGGGTCTAGACTAGGGTTCGATTATCGGTCAGAGATGAACCCTAGGTTACAGATTTCGATCGAATTGATAATGTAAGCCCTAATTGAGTTAGGGCTTTCATTTAAGAGATGAAAACGAAGTTGATGATGTATCTAGTTACCTGAATTGATGTCGGGACAGTGGAGGTCGACTAAAACAGGTTCGACGATGACTGGTTCGATTTCCGGTGGCTTTTGCTATGAATCCGATCAACTTGACGAGTACAGAGGTTTCAAAGAGACTCGATTTAGGTGTGCAGTGTGTTGGTTTGCCAATTGGTAACCGATTACAGTCGAATTCGACTGAGTAAGACATAGAGTCGACGGTTATGGTTTAACACCCATTAATTCAGTTTAAATTCAGTGTAATGGTGATGATTAAGTTATAATTAAGTTCGTTAAGAGTCTGATTGTATACACCAGTTACGAATTTTGGTATATCATTTAGCATGTTTTGCGAATTTGAATCAAAATGTCACGGGTTTGACTTTAAAAGTCAACAAGAACCAAAACCTCCTGATTTTGACTTTGAGGAGTCAATTGATTTGATTTTGCATATTCACACAACTAGTCCTTGTTGTTTTAAGTTTGATTCGTGACTGAATCAGTCCCTGGGATTAGATTTAGTTAATTAAGTTAAGGTTTAACTGGATTTAGTTAGCGAGGTTAAGTTTTTAACAGAAAACTTAACGGAATTGTTAACGGAGTTAACATAAAAAGTCGAATTGTCACATCATCCCCTAGTTGAAAGAATTTTCGTCCCGAAAATTAGAATAAATAAAAAAAATTTCTGGGGTGTCACATCATCCCTTAGTTGAAAGAATTTTCGTCCCGAAAATTAAATAGTACCTTAAGAATTTGACGCGGAGTGCTTGAACAGATTAGGATATTTGCGCATCATCTGATCCTCGCGCTCCCATGTGAATTCCGGTCCGCGTTTCGAGTTCCAACGGACTCTAACAATAGGGATCTTACTGTGCTTTAACGTTTTAACTTCCCTATCCATAATTTCCACAGGTTCTTCGTTGAAACGTAACTGTTCATCAACGTGTAGTTCCTCAAGAGGAACTGCGAATGATTCGTCTGCTAGGCATTTCTTTAAATTTGAGACGTGAAAGACGTTATGCACACCACTAAGTCTTTCAGGTAGGTCCAGTTGATACGCTACTGGTTCGATTCTCTTCATTATCTTGAATGGTCCAACATAACGAGGATTCAGTTTGCCTCGTTTCCCGAAACGAATCACACCTTTCCAAGGTGAGACTTTGAGTAAGACCATGTCACCTATTTGAAACTCTAAAGGTTTACGACGCTTGTCGGCATAGCTCTTTTGACGATCACGAGCTTCCGCCATACGGTTTCTAATTTGAATGATCTTTTCGGAAGTTTCAAATACAAGTTCAGGACCTGTGAGTTGGCTATCTCCAACCTCGGTCCAACAAATGGGAGAATGACATTTTCGTCCATAAAGTGCTTCAAATGGAGCTGCCTTGATGCTAGTGTGATAGTTGTTGTTGTAGGAGAACTCCACCAACGGTAGGTGAGACTCCCAAGTGTTACCGAAATCAATCACACAAGCTCGTAGCATGTCCTCCAGTGTTTGAATAGTACGTTCTGTTTGGCCATCAGTTTGAGGATGGTATGCTGTGCTCATATCTAGACGCGTGCCTAAGGCCTTATGTAACGACTACCAGAAACGAGAAGTGAATCGTGCATCATGATCCGAAATAATAGAGATTGGCACCCCGTGCCGAGAGACTATTTCTTTTAGGTAAGTACGAGTAAGTTTATCCATTTTGTCGGTCTCCTTGATTGCTAAGAAGTGAGCGGACTTTGTTAATCCATCAACGATTACCCATATGGTATCACATCCGGTAGGGGTTCGTGGTAATTTGGTGATGAAGTCCATGGATATTTGTTCCCATTTCCACATGGGAATTTCTGGTTGTTGCAGAAGACCGGATGGTTTTTGATATTCAACTTTGACATTCGCGCAAGTCAGACACTTACTAACATAGGTGGCTATATCGGCCTTCATCTTCGGCCACCAATATAGTACTTTTAGGTCATGGTACATTTTGTCGGAACCTGGATGTATCGAGTAACGAGTTTTATGAGACTCATCCATAACTAGTTCTCTTAGGTTTTCGAATACCGGAACCCATATTCGCTCGGCAAAGTAGCGAATACCGTCAGATTTGACTTCGAGGTGTGCTTCCAGACCGCGTGTACTTTCCAGCGGTAGATTTTCTTCTTTTAGAGCTTCGAGTTGAGCACTACGGATTTTGTCAGGTAATCCGGGGTGAATAGTAAGCTGTAATGCTCAAACTCGTTTGGGTTTCGTTTCCTTTCGACTCAGGGCGTCAGCTACAACGTTAGCTTTGCCCGGGTGATATCGGATCGCACAGTCATAATCGTTTAAGAGTTCGATCCAACGACGTTGTCGCATGTTCAATTCTTTTTGCTCGAAGATGTGCTTAATACTCTTGTGATCGATGTAGATGGTGCATTTGGTACCGTACAAGTAATGTCTCCATATCTTAAGTGCGAAGACTACGGCTCCCAACTCTAAGTCATGAGTGGTTTAGTTTCTCTCATGGACCTTTAGTTGACGTGAATCGTATGCGATCACCTTTTCGCGTTGCATTAAGACACAACCCAGACCCTGAATAGATGCATCACAATACACCACAAAATCATCGGTTCCTTCCGGAAGAGCTAGAATAGGTGCACTGCAAAGTTTCTGTTTGAGGTGTTGGAATGCTGACTCTTGGTTGTCACCCCAATTATAGGCTTTACCCTTTTGAGTTAAAGCAGTGAGGGGTTGAGCAATTTTGGAAAATCCTTCGATGAATCGAGGTAATATTCAGCCAATCCCAGAAATTGTCGCACCTTAGTCGGAGTTGTCGGTGCTGCCCAATTCTTGATGGCTTCTATCTTTGATGGGTTGACATGTATTCCTTTCTCATTAACCACATGCCCTAGAAACTGAACTTCCCGGATCCAGAATTCACACTTGGAAAACTTAGCATACAGTTGCTCTCGCTTAAGTAATTCCAAAATTAGGCGTAGATGTTCCTCACGTTCTTCCTTATTCTTGGAATAAATGAGGATGTCGTCGATGAACACGATAATGAATTGGTCAAGGTAAGGTTTACACACACGGTTCATGAGATCCATGAATACTGCAGGTGCGTTGGTTAATCCGAAAGGCATGACCATAAACTCGTAATGACCGTATCTTGTTCTGAATGCAGTCTTAGAGATATCCTCTTCTCGGACTCTTAACTGATGGTAACCGGACCTAAGATCTATTTTGGAATAGAAAATCGATCCTTGGAGTTGATCAAAGAGGTCATCTATGCGAGGTAAAGGGTAGCGGTTCTTGATTGTGACTTTATTCAGCTCTCGATAGTCAATACACATACGAAAAGTTCCGTCCTTCTTCTTGACAAATAGTACCGGAGCTCCCCACGGTGATGAACTAGGTCGGATGAAACCTTTATCCAACAAATCTTGCAATTGAGTGGACAAATCTTGTAATTCACTAGGTGCTAACCTATAAGGTGCCCGAGCGATCGGTGCCGCTCCGGGTGCTAGATCGATTTGGAATTCAACTTGACGGTGAGGTGGCAGACCAGGCAGATCCTCGGGAAAGACTTCCAAAAATTCACGAACGATGGGAATATCATCAATCTTCTTCTCTTCTGATGGCTGCTCAGCAACGAGAGCCAAAATAGCCGTATGCCCCTTTTGAAGGCATTTTTGTGCTTTCATAAAAGATATGATGCCCATGACTGCACCAACTCTTTCGCCTTGGATGGAAAGGGTTTCTCCATTCGGGAGAGGGATACGAACAATCTTCTCATGACAGATAATTTCGGCTTGGTTTTTAGTTAACCAGTCCATGCCGACAATTACATCAAAACTACCAAGTATGACCGGCATAAAGTCGATATCAAATATATGTGTAGCTAGCTCAAGTTTACATCCCTTAAGAATGTGAGTTGCCTCAATTATTTGGCCGTCAGCTATCTCTATTGTATACTTATCTTCTAATAGAGATGAAGTTCTTTTATCATATTACTAAATTTCTTAGATATAAAACTTCTATCAGCACCAGTGTCAAAAAGGACAGAAGCAAAGTAATTATTTATGAGGAACTTACCGGTGACCACGTTATGGTCGTAACGGGCTTCTCCAGATCCTAGTACAAAGGCTCGTCCCTTCGCACCATTTCCTCCACCATTTCCATTGTTACCACCATTGCCATTGTTATTCTGGTTAGGGTTGTGGTTTCCGTTACCCCCTTTCTTCAATTGAGGACAATTCTTCCGAATATGCCCTTCCTTTCCGCACTCAAAGCAACCCCTTGTGGATCCCGGTTGTTGAAAAGGTTGTTTAGTTTGTAACTCACCCCTGCAGTCCTTAGTAGCATGACCTATTTTGCCGCACCTCTGGAAACGATTGCAGAACCCAAAGTGGTGGAAGTTACACTTGTTACACTTCGGAGATTTCCCCGCATAACCACCCTGGTTATGACCTGAAGAGGTCGACTGGTTGAAGTTCTTAGTAGGCTCAAACCTACGTTGTTGCTGCTGCTGCGGTTGGTTAAACTGGGGTTGGTTGGGTTGGGGTCCTTTAGAGTGGGAGTTGGAGTGGTTGTGGGTGTTGGAATGGTGATCGAACTTGCGTTTGTGATTGTCGGTGGGTTTAGCAACTGAACCTCTCGGAGTAGGGTCTCTTGTATCACGCTTGGTCGGTTAACTTATGCGCAAGTCGGATGGTTTGTTGGATAGTGGCAGGATTGGATGAAGTAACCATGCTTTGTATTTGAGGCACTAGACCTCCAATGTAAAGCTCAATTCTTTTGTAATCAGGAGTTACCATATGCGGGCACATAGTAGCCAGTTCATGGGAACGTGTGGTGTAGAGTTCAATTTCCGAACCCTCCATCTTTAGGTTCCAAAACTCTCCCTCTAATTTCTGGATCTCATCGCGAGGACAGTATTCCTCCTTCATCATTGCTTTGAATTCCTCCCACGGGAGTCCATTCGCCATGGCCAGACCCAACATTTGGACCTGGGCGTTCCACCATGTGAGTGCCGGGCCCTCCAAAGTTCCGGCGGCAAACTTTACCTGATTAGCCATGGGGCAGTTGCACATGGCAATCACCGATTCAACCTTCTAAAACCAACGTAGTAGTCCAACGGCTCCTTCAGCTCCACTAAAGGAGTGGGGCTTACAATCCATGAATGCCTTGAAAGTGCAGGTTGGTTGTTGGTTTTGCTGACCTGGATTTAGAAATAAAAATAGGGTTGGAATTATAGAGTTCAGGAAAATGTTTTTACGAGTTGGATTGACATCATTAGTCAATAGCTAAAGCATTTACCTGCAGCGTTCTGTGCTGCTAGAGCCTCCAACACACTATCATTTATCAGTGCCGCTAGCTCTGCTGCCGTCATGTTAATGGTACCACGACCACCGGCACGGCCTCCGCGTCCTCTCCCTGACATGATTCTTCACAATCACAAATGAAAAATAATAAGAAATATATCGCATATTAAACATTATTCAGGTACGAGTAAGGAGATACAACATCTAATATTTTGAAAATTAAATACAAAATAAATAACTCAAATATTAAACTTTTCATGCTTTTATTAGATGGGAACAACCTTGCCCATCTAGGTTTGAAAAGAGAAATAACATAAGCAAAAGCAAACATGAAAAGGAAGATAGAATAGGAAGATAATCAAGCATCTTCGTCCTCGGAAGAAACATACGATTGTGCATCGTCTATATCTACTGGTTCCTCCTCCACGAGCTCCTCCTCGAAAGGCTCTTCTACAAAAGGTTCCTCCTCGCCATCAGAATGTGGAATCTCTTCAGGAAATAAAGCGGCTTGCAGTTGGGTTTCCAAGTGGGTCACCCTCTCTTTAAGACCTTCAGCAATGTGGTTTGCTACATGTAGCTGAGCTTCCATAGAAGCCAATCTCTCCAAAACTCCTTCCATATCATCGTCCATAGTGTCGGTCCTCGTCTCTAGATGTGCCACACGATCCAATAAAAGGTTATGGACATGGTCCGTTGCAGCTAGTTTGGTAGTCAAGAGTTCTATTCCTACCTTATTATCCTCTATTTGAGGTCCATTCTTCAGAAGGTTAGGTATCTCCTCTTTAGCATCTTGCACAATACTCAATTCCTTCGACATATAAGATACGAAGGCTGCGAAAGCTTGTTCCATAGTGCATGGCAAGCTAGGTAGTAGGGATGATGAGGATGCAGAACCGAAGTAGGGTGATGGAACATTTCCCATTTCGATCCAACTTTGGATCATTTGCGGGTATACGTTCCAATTGAGAGTATAATCCATTGCTCGTGCGCTACTCGGTTCACCTTGGTCAACTGAATGGTCACTGGAAGTAGTCCGGCGCCTTTTGGGCTCCGGCGATGGTAGGATAGGTGCCTTATGTCCTAGTGCCTTAGGTGATGGAGGTGGGGTTGACGACATGTTCCTGTAACAATATGTATAAGTGCCAAACATCCAAATGACATGTAACTAATGTGTGAGGCTATAGTCTAGTATGCAATCCTAGTTCTCTATAACCAATGGCTCTGATACCAATCTGTCACACCCACAATTTCAACTAACGGAGTTTTACCGTTTGGGAAGTGACGAACCAGGATCTCAGACATTAGTTACTTTGAATGACTCTACATGGGACTCAAAATGAAAATATCTTTTAAATCAGAGTATCAATGCGGAAGCGTAAAGAAAGTAAATGCGCAAAACACACGCGCCCAAAACCAAAGTTCAAAAGTCCAAACGTCCAATCAAAAGCAAGTACAATAGAATAATTCAAACAAACATAAATAGTTTTAATCAAAGCAGTTGAATCCCATGCATGCCCTAACGTGCACCTGTGTCTTATCTTAGCGACCTGAGAAAACATGTAAGAAAATATGTCAACACGAGGTTGGTGAGTCCACAGGTTTCAATATAAGTAAATAAGCGTTTACCGGATTTATGTTTATTCAGTACGTATCTATAGGTAGCTAACCTATGTTCATGTTCAGCTCAAGCGCTCGCAACCGAAGCTGACTGTTTGTTTATTGCCTCCTGCCAGGTCTATCAACACTGGCGGTGTGAGTAGGCTAACATTTCACCCGTTCGATATCTAATCGAGTTAGCGCAACTAACGCGGGTGGGATTTGTCAAACCCAGTAGTACTACTAAATATTACATCTCTAAGATCCATATTAACGGTCCGATATTAGTTGAGGACTTTCTGTGATAGCGTGTTACGCTTAGCATTTAACATTGATATCATACGAATTAAAAATCCAAAATCGTTTAGTCATGTTTTCTCCCCCAAGTTAAAATAGTAAAAAGGGCCGTGAAAACTCACCTGCTTTGCGTTGAAGGTAGTTTCACCCTAGAGGTAAGTTGGAACCACGAGTGTAAGTCTCAAAAGACCTACGTATGTCCTAAAATTATAAACACATAAATTAGGGATGATAATGGGAATTGTGACAGTGACACGGAAAGAAGCGTCTTAAAGAACCGCTCTAATATTCAAGAGTGGACGAAAGCGTCTTAAATAATGAACTTATTATGTATTTCAATTTATGTATGTCACACCCCAACCGACGGCGGAAACGTCGGGGCGGGACATGTAGACTGTTCATGAGCACAAGGTTGACTAGATTTCAATATTTTAATCATCAAATTTAACTTCAAATAATTCAACACAACCAAATTCAAATAAGTACATAAACGAAATACATAATAGTCTTTATTTAAATTTAACTAAGTCCAAAGCCTATGTGTAGCATGCCTTGATCAAACTCACTCATTAGCACCTGAAACATGAATAAAATAAAGTCAACTAAAAAGTTGGTGAGCATACACAGGTTTGTATATAGATAGCATATAGATTATGAATAAACAAATCCTTACATAACATGATAAAATAAGGCATTTATGGAGAGCACCTATTGTGTAACCAAGTACAATCAAACCTTTGTAACTAGCATGCAAAATTGTGTTTTCGGTAACAATCACCCCAATCTGGGTGGGTTTGTCAGACTCAATAGATCTATCACTGTTTACCGTCGGCTTGAATAGTTAATGATTGCACATAAATTGCACAAAAGTTAGCACACCTAGCACTCAGGCATAAAGCTCAAATTTGCACACATGAATGTAAAGAGGATTTGTACTTGTGTAGTTTGTGTAAATGTAAGCAATAGATTGTATATTGTTCATGTTCCACCCCAAAAAGTGTAAAAGAGTAAAAGGGGCTATGTAATACTCACTTGATTTGAAGGCTTAGCTAACTCGAGATACTAAATAGTAATATGATCCTTGTAACGCGCAACGTTAACCTAGTGTAGAATGTATATTAGATTAATAGTGTGCACAATAGTCTATGTCTAAGTCTAGGGTTGAATTGGTTGTGTGTATAAAGCTTGTGGTTTGTACTTGAAAGGTATTGTATAAATTGAAAGATTTGAAATGAATATATTTTAGACATTTTGCTCAAGGTTTGTGTTCAAATAACTAAATAAATAAATTATAAAATTATTATTTATTCACTTAGTTATAAAAATAATGTAGGTATTAGGGGTAATTAAGTATAAACTAAATAAATAGTTTTTGTTTAAATGTAAATTAAATAAGTAATTGTTACCTTATTTATTTATTTATAAAATATGTAACTTAGTAATTTAGTTATAAAAATGTGTCGGACGTTTTATATTAAATATAAATTTCTTTACTTTATTTTCATAAAGATGTGTAAATAAGTTGGGTAAATGATATTTAAGTGTAAGGTTTAACAATAAGTATACTTTTAACTTTGTAAGTTTTAAATAAATAATTTCTATTTATTTTAGAATAGATATTTGATCTTTTTGAATAAAATTAATATAAATCTTTATAAAATCAATTATTTTTATTTAAAAATCCATTTGGAATGCTTATTGATTTTTAAAATACAAAAATAATTATTCTGCCAAGATTTTTCTCACACACACGACCGTGCTTGGGACAAGGCACGATCGTGCTAGAATCACGGGCGTGACCGTGCTAGTCAGGGCGCGACCGTGTTGATCAACAGAAGACATAACTAAGCTGTTCAGTAGGCACGACCGTGTCTTAGCCAAGCACGACCGTGTCTTAGCCAAGCACGACCGTGTCTAGGGTTCTGAGGCATGACCAAGTCTAGTCAAGAGGCATGACCGGGTCTGAGTGTGTGAGGCACGACCGCGTTGGGATTAGCACGACCGTGTCTCATGAAGCACGACCGCGCTAGAAGGCTAGCGCGACCGTGTCTGTTCCAAAACAGAAACGAATTGCTCAAATCTTATATTGTAAATATTGGAAATCATAGGGCTTTCGTCTGTAGGGTTATTACGAGTCTATTGAAATATATTAATTGTATTTAAAACGTGTTCAAAGCGGGGTTCGATTAAACCATTTTAGAATGAACCCTAGATTGGGGTCCGTGTTAAATTGGATATTGTAAGCCCAAATTAGGTTAGGGCTTTTGATCTATAGGCTAAAAAAAAAGTGTGGAAGATTTCAATTACTCGGAAGAATGATGAATCGGTAGAGTACAGTAGGAACTTGTTCCGGCGACGACGGTTTGATCTCCGGTGCGTTTTGCTGCAACTCCGGCTGACTCAGTGTTTCCGGGAGTTTCAGAGAGGATCGATAGTATGTTGGCTTGGGAGAATTGTAATCAAAATGGTGGATTCAATGGTCTTGTGAGAGGATTGGACGGTTATGAGTTGAATCGTTGCATTTGAGTTTATTTGTTGTAAATACGATGATTAAACGATTTAATTGGGTTCGTTAATGGTGAAAACGTGTAGAACGGTTACGAAATCAAACGATTATGTGATTAAAGGCTGCATTTACGTTTCAACTGACGAGGGGCGCGACCGTGCCCATTTGAGGCGCGACCGTGCCAGGGCACCGGGCTCGACCGTTCCAAAGCAAGGCGCGCGACCGTGCCAGAATGAGGCGCGACCGTGCCTATTAGGGTTTCTGGTTATTTATTTATAAAATTAGTCCTTGCAAATTTCAGTATTGGTAGATTTGTATAAATATGAACTTGTGTAGAGTTTAATAGAAGATACTCGTGTAAAATTTGCGGATTTGCCTTGAAACATTGTATTTAATTGTTGGTACGAATAGAACAAGTCAGTATACTAGAATTTGGTTTGAAATGTATCACATTGAACTGAAATATAGATAATGAAAAATCAGAAATGTTACAATGTACTTTGTTGGATTTTGTTTGGTTTGATTTATGAAATGAAATGTGATGATTAATATATTACAATCTAGTCAACCATGTGCTTATGAACAATTTCCATGTCCCGCCCCGACGTTTCCGCCGTCGGTTGGGGTGTGACACCATCACGCCTTTGCCCTCGTTATTCCTTTGGTGTTTCGCCACTTCTACTTGCCTTTGTCGGCCGCTCCTGTGTTCAATCGTGCTGCTGGATAGTGTTGCACACTACCGCCGTACACCATGGCTGGCCAGCACCGTTGCTTCCACCCTTGCCATCGTTCACGGCCAAGCAAACCCAAACCCTAAACGATTTCTAACCAAACACAAGTGTAAATGCGTAAAAAGTATAGACAAGGATTACCTTGGTTACGTGTGATGTCCTCCGTTCGAAACCGCCGCCCAACCACCGCTGCCGACCTTCCCTTTCTCCGGCTCCTCTTCTCCATCTCGTGATGCTGCCGAATGGCCTAGGGTTTGCTCAATGATTGGTTTTTAAACCCTTACGGTTTACACTCGGGTCCCTACAGTTCCGTACTCGCACATTTCGATCTTTAATTAGACATAACATAGTTAACCTGAACTCTTTACGACCCAACAATATGAAATTCGCTCGCCATCTATGCTAACCCACGTGTTTAAAAGAGATTCGGGTCACCCCCGACCCGAACCATTAGCTTATTAAATTTCGGGATGTTACAAAAGTAGACCCGACTCGTGGCAAATGATCATGAAGCTCGTCCCTGTGCCGGTCGCGACTGAGAGGAGAAAAATTTGGGTTCGAGGTTGTCTTTCGTGTAGTAAGATGATAAGGATTTATAGGGACGATTAACTCACACGTTACAGCTTTGATTCGACGGATTGTGTGGGTTTTTTAGCATGAATTCGTGAGTTTTGAACCCAAAACCGAAAAACTTTAAAATGGGTCAAAGGAATTGATTTCTCAATCGGTTTGAATGATTTTGTGTTGCCATATGATTGTATACGAGTGGTAAAATGATGGGAGAAATGGGATCTGTAATTACACGGACTGGATGGAGATTTACGCGTGTTTGACTTTTTGAAGTCAAACTTGCATTTGATCAGTTTCAGGGTCCAAGTTTAGGAGGGTTCATCAAGGGATAAGGGTTCAAGTTAAGGTTCAACTACTTTGAAGGAGTTCAAACTATTGAGTGGGGTTCAAAGCTAATAAATGTGTTCAAGACCAATTGTTTTAAAGTTCTTTTTAATTACTTATAAAAACATTTTTGTAATGTTTATAAAATCTATTTTTTATTGGTTTGATTATGAATATTTTATAAAAGAACAACTTCTCCACTAACATAAAATTACAAGTTGTAACATTGACTTTAAAATAAACTACTATATATATATATTTATAAATATATATATATATATATATATATATTTATAAATATATATATATATATATATATATATATAGGGTGAAAACCCATATGAGTTGTGAAAACTTATGAAAACTCTATGTAACAACTTTATTATTTTTTTAAAAAAATAGGGTAGTTTTGTTACATATTTTCACTTTTTATAAAAAAAAAAATCAAAAAAGCGCCAAAGGAATTTATAAAAAAAAAGATTTAACAATTGTTAAAAATCTCGTTTTTAAGTTGTTACATATGTAACAACGTCGTAACGGTAATTTTTTTACATTTTTATATCTTTTTAAAAAAAAATTCTTTCGGCGCTTTTTTGATTTTTTTAAAAAAAAGTGACGAAAATATGTAATAAAACTATCCTATTTTTTTAAAAAATAAATAAAGAAAAAAAGTAGAGTTTTCATGTGTTTTCACAACTCATATGAGTTTCCATTATAACCTAACACTATATATATATATATATATATTATAAAAAATTGTAAAAACTTATAAGTTTAAACTTTTTATTTAATTAATATAACAACATTATATATATATATATATATAACTATATGAATATACAGGTGTACGTTATATATATAATAAGAGAATAATATTTAAATGCAAGATTGAAAATTAGAATTTATCTACGTTAAAATAATAATTGCTGTGACATATGGTGTTGGACGAGTAAGGGGTTGAAATGGAGTGTTATCATTGTATTAAATAGTACCAGAAAATTATGAATGTTTCAGTATCCCCAAGTTGAGATAATTTCATCCCGAAATTCAACTAATGGAGACGACTAAATCAAGAAAGAGATGAGGGTTTGGTTTATCAACGAGCTTTGACTGTCGGTTTGGGGAGTACAAATGATAACAAGATTCGGGGTCTGTTTTTCAATGTCAGGTATGAATGATGATAATGAATTTAGTGTAAAGGAGAAAACTGTCAAAGAATATTTTGAACTCCAGAGATGGAATGTATCCCTTGATATGAGGACGATGAGAATTTTATGGTTAAAACCTGTTTAGGATGTAGTCTACTATGTTCCAAATGTATCATTGGGCAAAGATTCCACAAACATTGATCAAGGTCTAAATAACATAAAACTTTACATGATACGAGCAACGCTACTTCTGATAATATGATAGAACACTTATATATTGGAAGTACCATCGGCGTATCCACCATGCCCTTGTCATATCACATTAGTTTCGTTGTTATATATCACGATAGGTTCTAGGTCATAACACATGACAGAATTCACTATGTTTTCCATGCACTGATTTTTATAATTACGTGTGCACCCGTAATTACTCGAATCGTCGCATGGTCCGTATAGATCCTTCCGTTGCGTGCGGGTCAAGAGAGGGCACTAAATTGCTTAGTTCATGTGTATTGTTTTCATTTATGGGCTGCTTACCAAATAACTGTGTTCCTTGGTAGTAAGGCCAATCGGGAAAATTAAAGAGTAATAATGTTGTATAACTTAAAGTTCTATAGCTTACTCGTGTTTGAACAAGAATACGTCAAACCCCGAGTAGTTTCAAAATGTTACAGCTTCCTCGTGTTTGAACAAGAATACATCAAACCCCGAATAGCTTTAAAGTGTTATAGTTTTCAACTTTAGTGAATAAAGTGTATGATTATGCCGTGCGTATAATGTGATCAATCAATTGCAACAATTGTAAACAATTTAGTTCCGTGTATAATGTAAACACTCAAGTTCCATGTATGATCTAGCGTTATGTACATTGTAAGCAAACTAGGGTTCATGTATAATGTGAATAGTTTAGTATCATGTATGTAGTAAACAAATGAATTTCACGTGTGATGTGCACAACCTAGTATTATGTATTTTGTAAACAAATAAGTTTCCACGTATAACGTAAAAAAAATGGGTATCATGTGTATCGTGAACAACTAAGTTTCATGTATCATATAGTCAATCTCATATCATGCATATTGTGAATCAACTAAGTTTTATGTACTATGTGACCAATCCAGTTTCATGCATATTACAAACAACATGTATCATGTAACCAATCTTCTATTATATATAATGTGAACAACTAACTTTCATGTGCTCAATTATGTATTTTACAAACAACTAAATTTCATGTGCTTAATCTGGTATTCTGTATATTGTAAACAACTAAGTTTATGTGATCAATCTAGTATCATGTATATTGTAACAACCATGTTTCATGTATAATGTGATCAATCTAGTATCCTGTATATTGTGAATGTTCATATGTAAGTTATTGAATCTCATGAGTAAAGTAAACTATTGAATTTTGTAGGTGGTCGAGTGTCGCGGATAAGCGTGTTGCTTGACGTTTATGTGTAATGTGGGTAGTTGGGTTTTAATTAATTTTTAAAAAAATCTTGTTGAGGTTTTACATGGATAGTTAACGTCTACGCGAAAAGATTTATCTTTCTAAAGTGTCTAGTATGTTCATACATTTTCGAGGGTGCAAGGTAGTGAGAAGGTTTTGTGGGTATTTAGAGTAATGTGTTTGTGAATAATTGATTTGTGATTTTTGCTTGTAACCAATCAAGTAATTGTAATTTATTATTGTTTGTAAATTAAATAATAACTGAAACTAATAAGTTAAATAACTATATAAATGGATAAATAAATAAAACTTTTTATTTAACTTTAATTTTTATAAAGAGAAAGTCTCGAAGGAAACGATGGTTGAATTATTTAATAATTAATCCAATGTTTATTAATAATTAATTTAATGAAATATCAGTCATAATTAAAAAAAATATTATTATTTTTATTTATAATTTTTTTAATTATCATAAAGGGAATATTTCTAGAGAAAATAATGGCTAATTTAATAACTCAAACCAAGATTTAACTTAACGAAGTATAAGTCATAATTAATTGAATTAATTACACGGATGGCCCTTGTGGTTTACTCAGATTTCACTTTTGGTCCCTAGGAATGGGAAATTACAAGTTTGGCTCAATAGTTTGCATGATTGTAATACCAATGACACTAACAGACGTCACAAACTCAGTTAAGTTTTCATTAAATGACTAAAATGCCCTTTCCTAAAAAAAACAATTTTAAAAAACAAAAGTAAAAAACATAATGATGTGACCACTTTCTAATTAAAACAAATATAATAAATTAAAAAAACCACCCAACGATCTTTTTCTTCATTAGCCCACACACCCACCCCTTCACCTACGTTTCTTATGTCGACACAACTTCGGTGACCGGAGGTCCGCAGACTATTGAGAAGATCGTCGTCTCTAACTGCGAATGGCTCAGATATGGATTCTGGAAACAACAACGAGGTGATTCGCTTGCCGTTGTGGCGGTGGTGACTCAGGAGAAGATCGTCGTCTCAAACTGCAGTGAATCGGGAGTTGTGTTTTTCCGTAACAGTGTTGCTATTCCTCTATCCACTGATCACAAGGTATCACAAGTCCTTACATCGGTTCTGTTTGTTTTTCGATCTGAATCTGACCATGATACATTGTAGCAAAAAAGATGAGTCCCTTCTGAGTTTTGGACTAAACCCACTTCACAAATGAAAATTTCAAATTCTCTTTCACTACGCACTACGTTGATTTCAAGATCCCATATTTTTTCTCTAAATCTTTTATGTCAATTTCTTGAACCCATGATTCAATACTTTTTAGCTTATTTTTTTTTCCCTTTTTAGCTTGTTTTCTTTTATGTCAATTTCTTGAATCCATGACCACAATTGAAAATTTTAATTTTGTTGTTTCTTCTTACGAATGCGGAGAGAGAGATGCATCGAGCAAGGCCAGCGTGTTCAGGCGGGTAGTCGCCGGTCTAAGCAGGGACGACGACTATGACGGGTTTTGGAGAGAAGAAGAGAGACAAAGAGCTGTCGAAGAAGAAATCGTGGTATTTCGCCGGAGAAGAAAGGTACGGGGTAGAAGGTGCATTGGTGGGAACAAATTCATGGTAGTGTGGTGGTGGAAGGTAGGAGTTTGGGGATGAAGAAAGTGGGTGTTTGGGATGGGTTTTATGATTTAATTTTTTTTTTATTTTCTTAATGTAAGGGGTATTTTGGTCATTTTACACTCACTTAAAGGATAAACTTAACGGGCGTCCAACCCAAGGGCCATGGTTGTTACAATCGTGCAAACTATTGGGCCAAATTTGTAGTTTCCCATTCCTAGGGGCCAAAAATGAAATCTGAGTAAACCACAGGGGCCATCCGTGTAATTAATTCTAATTAATTACGATAATGTTTTATAAAACAAGTTGTATTAAGTTTTCTTAGAAGGTGAAAAGGTTTGTAGAAGTTTATATTCTAGATAATATCTATAAACTATAGGTTTGATAAATTCTTTGTTTGAATAAAATAACGAGGTTGTTTAAATCAGATAATATAGTGATTAGTTTACAAAGAGGCTTAGGTATGTGTACTAAATTGCATTAAACAAAATGATGGTGTTTAGATTGTACTTATTTGGTATCATAACCAAATGGATACTTTGACAAATCAAAGTAATTTAAGTTCTTATACTTTCAAGAAGACATGCTTTAGCCTATAGGTGAACACACACACTTCGGGAATTCCCAGGAAAACATACTGATCCTTCGATTGATTTGGATTTATATGAAATGCTTTCCTAGACAGAAGACCCAAAGTACATGCATTCACCCTTTACGGGATTGCACATGTTCTTTACTAATTTTCAGAACTCAAAACTTTGACGGGATTTTAAAATTTAATAAGCCTAAAAGTTTAAATTCCTCACAAGTGATGATGATGAAGACGTAATTCTCAATGTGTAAGGATGAGGGTGTATGAAGTGTTGGATATGAGTAAGTGTATGTTATGGTAATACTTAGGATAACATCTAGTGTAATCAGATAGGTAGTGTGTAGACTAGTTAAATAATGTAGCAAATAAGGTATCACATAAGTAGCATTTAGTGTAAAAACATCAGATATCAAATAACATGACATATAATATAATACGTCTTGCAGCATGCAATGTAACACATAAGGTGACATGTAGGATAATCACAAAAAAGTAGTAAACATGTAGTACTTAGCAATGTGGGAAATATCATACAATATAAAGTATGGCATAAGATGGGTGTCCTAAGGTTATAGACTAGGTCATAGATGTCTAATAACCTAATTACCTATAACCATGGCTCTGATACCAATCTGTCACACCCCAACCGACGGCGGAATACGTCGAGGCGGGACATGTAGACTGTTCATAAGCATATGATTCAACTAGCGTTTCATATATTAGATTTACTCAAATTCATGACATTGTTTAACAAATACAAACAAACAATCAAAGCAAATGAAATACATCAACATGGTCAATTTGTTTATTTCAACTAGGTCCTCATGTCCTATGTGTTGCAACTTGAAACATGAACTCAAAGATTTGCACCTGAAACATGATAAAAACAAGGTCAACTAAAAATAGTTGGTGAGCATACATAGGTTTTGACACCACAAATAAAGTTTAAAATGTTTTATACAATTCATACGATACATGGTATATAAGGCATTTATAGAGAATCTATAGTTAAACTAGGTGTACAATCAAACCTTGTGACTGATGTGAGGCATAACACGCATGTTACCCTAATATAGAGTCGGTAACAAACACCCTACCTGGGTGGGTTTGTCAGACACAATAGATCTATCAATGTTAACCATTGGCTTGTACTAAGTTAATAATTGTACGAGTGTCATGTATATGTAGTCTTAACTCATAGCATTCAAGCATAAATCACAAATAACACATAGCATCATATTATTAAATTGTATATGAGTAATTGCAAATAGTTCAAAGTGTAATCATGTTTCACCCCAAAAAGTGCAGAATGTAAAAATGGGCGATGTAAAACTCACCTTGAATAGTAAGGAGTTGGACTTGTAACATGTAGTGACAAAATTCAAGGATGCCCTAAGTTAATCACGATACGTTATTATAATGAAAAGACGGTTTAAGAACGACCATGGAATGATTCGGGATTTAGGGTTTTAGAATGGATGAGGGAACGAGGATACGAATAGAGTTTAAAGATAATGTTTTTATAAATTTTATAAAAGAGATTTATGTGCTAAAAGATATTATTTGTAAAAATATTGACATAGTAACTATAATGTTTGTATGACAGTGATATAGATGAATAAATTTTGGCTAATAAAATAATCATTATTATGAGATAATAACACTCATAAAGATATAATTTAAAATAAATAAATTAGTTATTCGAATTGTAATATTACTGTCTATTGAGATTAATTAATTAAGGAATCATATAATTATCAGAGTATTTGTGAAAGTAATAATAGTATGATAAATATACTAATAAAACGAATATTAAAATTTATAATATTAGTAATACTAATAACATCGTGTCATTAATAAAAAAATATGTTATAGGTCACGTCGTTTTAAACATTTATAATATTTATATAACCCTTTTGTTTTACTAAAACTTATGATTTTTTAACACTTTTATAACTTTAAAATAACAATGTTTGTCATGTTCTAAAAATACATATTAGTAACAAATGAAATAATATACACTTAGAAAAAATAAGGCTCATATATTATTCGTGATAATTAAAATGCTTTTTAGGAAATATACTTTTTAATTAAAAAATAATTTTAACCATAAAGTTTATAAAGTAGATGCCATAATTATTTGCAAGTGTTATGTAATTTAACCATTTTATCTCAATAAGAATACATGTTATATATATATATATATATATATATATAATATATATGTATATATTATATGAACGTGTGTGTGTGTATGTGTAGAAGCAAATCGGGAAAAACAACAAAAAGGAGCAGGGGCATGGGCTTGAACCCGCGACCTCTGCTGAGGGGGTGAAGAGCTTTAACAATTTGATCTGGGCTTGTGCCTTGTTAATGGATGGAAACTTTTTAATTTAAACATAAGGGTCTTGAGACCCTTCTTCCCCAATCATTTATACAAAAACCCTAATTCCGATAAGCACACAAATTTGGTCAGAACAAGAGGGCTAATGGAACAGGGGATCAAATCGAGCAAGGGGGTATGATATATACCTGAAAGTAGACCTGACTCGTGGCAAACGATCATGAAGCTCGTCCCTGTGCTGGTCGTGACTGAGAGGATAAAAAATTGGGTTCGAGGTTGTCACCCCAAACCTTTCAACGACAAGAGGGACGCCATTGCAGCCATGCAGTGAATTACTTCTATGGAGGTCGTGATTAAAATGAGTGAGTGCAGATCCGATCAAGCTGTCAAATTTGCTGCTCATTCCTTTGAGGAAGATGCACTTGACTGGTGGGAGTCAGTCAAGCAGACTAAAGGAGAGGAACATAAAGATAGGATGAAGTGGGAGGACTTAAAGGCACTGATAGTTAATAGATACTGTCCCCAAAATGCAGTAGACAAAATTGAGTTAGAATTCCACCGGTTTGAAGCAGGAAATCATAGCCACCAAGAATACACTAGCAAATTCAATGAGATGGCAAAGCTGGTACTGCACCTAGTAACCCCTGAATCTAGAAGAATTAAGTGTTATATGAAAGGACTGCCACCAAAAGTTTGAACCTTAGTAAAAATTACTGCACCTACAACCATGGATTCAACAGTACAACTTATGTAAGGCCCTAAACCCGGGAGGCCTCACTTGTTGGATTTACTCATTCACAAACAGTTATTAAACTTGAATATCAAATAACGAAGCGGAATCATTCATTCATCATAATTAAAACTTTTTCAAACATGCGGAAGTGTAACATTGTCAAATACATAAACATAACATAAACAACTCATAACGGGATGCCAGCTTTCATATCATCCGGGTAACTCTTCTAGCTTGCCAAGCATCACCGTCCATCACCATAACCTTCCCTTAACCTGAATGTGCATACTAAAAAGTCAGCTACGCTGGTGAGTTCTAGCTTTACATAAAACCTTAACATAAACATTTTGCCAAAAACATAACATACATTTGTTTAACAAAAGCGTACGTAAAACATGCAATAACTTAACATCATCAAAACATCGTAACATAGCATCATAACATAAGTCAACATGAACCGAATCAGCGCCTTCTCGTAACCGTCAATCCCATACATCGCATACCAGCGGATGAACTTAAGGCTCGTTACCTCTAAGTCATCCGTCACCCAGGTCCCCTAAGGCTCGTTACCTCTAGGTGGACCAAACATATGTCTCCTAAGGCTCGTTACCTCTAGGTAGACCAAACATATGTCTCCTAAGGCTCGTTACCTCTTGGCAGACCAAACATATGTCTCCTAAGGCTCGTTACCTCTAGGTAGACAGAACATAACATATGCATTATTTCCCCCTCAAGGAATAGTACCTTCCATCGGGATCCCGGTAATCCCATGGGTGACCGTTGTCATGCCATCATCAACCAGTTGTACAACCGTTAGCCAGCCACAAAGGCCCCCCGTAAAGGTAAGGCCAATACATACATACATAACCTAGTTCCCGTAAGAACTCGTGGCAGATTCGTTCATTCGTGACTTTCATAAAACCTTTACCTCATCTCATTTAAAGCATTCGTATGTTTTATTAAACAAAACATCATATCTTTCGTAAACTTCATTTGGCAAAACATTTCATAAACGTCATCCCGTAAACATCATTTCGTAAACGTTACATCGTAAACATCGTTTCGTAAACCTCATTTCGTAAACCTCGTTTCGTAAACCTCATTTCAAAACATGATTCCGTATGTCTGGGTTGCCCTTAACAAAGAAGGGCTTCTAGAACTCACCTGATAAGCTAATCTGGGTTGCCCTTAACAAAGGTCCCACAACGTCACTTCTGATTTGAACTGATTAGTTAAATACACATCAGACCAAATCCCGACTCTAACGGTTTAACCTTCTAAACATACCGACTTTACCTAAACAGCCTGATGCCTGCGCACTTAGCAAGTGCGCAGGGCCTTCTTCTTGCGTACTTAATAAGTGCGCAAACTTTGCTTTATGCGTACTTGATAAATACGCAGGACCCTCTTCATGCGTACTTGAAAAGTACGCAAGATCCTGTTCATGCGTACTTGATAAGTACGCAAGATCCTCTTCATGCGTACTTGACAAGTACGCATTATCTGCTTCCCCGCAAAAACCCTAACTTTCGCATTCGGGTCTGATCTCGTCAAGATCCCGAACTTGTTTACATTCAAAACGTTTGCTTTTCATTATAGAACTCAAATCTATGTTTTTCTTCCAGTTTCATCCGTAAAAACGTCACATTTTCGTCCAATACCCGAAAAACCCAAAAACGAACAAAAACTCAGATCTAGGTTGGATCGTTACCTGTATCGAGCTTCTGATCCGGAGGTTCTTCTCACAAGCTATGGAGCAACGCACTTCTTCAATATCGGGCCGATCCGCCAACTTTCTCTCTCTACGGTTTCTTGTAGAACCAAAGACTGATTGCAACAAAATTCTTCTAAGTACAGTTGCTGCTGATAGGCTTTTCAGCAGCGTTCAACACTTGTTGCTGCTGATAGGCTTATCAGCAGCGTTCAACACTTGTTGCTGCTGATAGGCTTATCAGCAGCGTTCAACAGATCAGTCTTGATGCTGATCCTCATCCTTGCTGCTGATAGCCTTGTGCCTTGAAGATAAATCGTTGCAGCTGACTATCCATGCCAAGCGTCATTGACAACTTTCTACAAAAGCTACCGACACACTCAAAGTAGAAGGAAACTCAATGGTGCAACCAATGATGGACAACAATGCTCTTCTCCAAGCATGCAAGTAATGATGCATAAAGAAGACGCTTCAATAAAGTTAGCTAGTTTAGACTAAACTTGTATTATTAGCTTTGTACAAAAGATCAATGGTATGTGTTAGATCTGATCCTTAGAATCAAGGGTCTGTCTTGATTCTAAGTTAGTATAAATACTGTGTAAACACTTCATTGTAAGTGTGCTTCTTGATAGAGTTTTCATTTGTAATCGTTTATTCACAAAAGCTTAATACAACAACGTTCTTATTAGTATTCTTTCTGTTTACTCGATTATACTTGTGTAGTTGCTATTGTTTCAGCCAATTTCAACTAAGAACAGAACCATCTTGTACTTTCGCGATCTATCAAGTGGTATCAGAGCTTTGGCTCAGATTAAACAAACTCACACTTGTTTAATCACTTCTGGTTCTATTCTAAACTTTCTCTTTGATCAAGTCACCCAAAATCACAAAACAAAGATGGCACAGAGAAATGGATTTTAAGACATCGGCAGCATCAACTGACCACCAAGGTTGGTATCTGGGAAAGACTACGACATGTGGAAGAATCGCATGGAAAGATTCGTCTGTTATCAGGAGTACGTAATGTGGAAATCCATCAGGGATGGACCCTACACTCCCATGGTGGCCTCTGCTGATTCTGGAGGACCACTAGTCCCGAAGGAGCCCTCCAAGTACTCAGAAGAGGACATAAAGAAGATGGAGGTGGACTTCAAGGCACTAGGAGCTATCTAAATGTGCCTTCCAAATGAAGTTTTTCATAACTTCAGAAGTTACAAAACTGCTAAGGAGCTCTGGGAGGCTCTTGAGAAAATGTTTGCTGGCTCAGAGGAAGTCAAAGAAAACAGAAGGGACATCCTGAAGCAGCAGTATGAAAACTTCGTCTGGAAGGAAGGTGAGTTACTAACCGTTTTGTATAACAGGTACACGTACCTGGTGGGAGAACTGCAGTGCTCCAAAGTAAAGCTAGAGAATGAAGATATTCTCAAAAAGTTTATCAGATCTCTCCCGAGCTGCTGGACACTATATACAGTGTCTATAAGAAGAACGGAGAATTTAAAAACTCTCTAGATGACAGAGCTCTTTGGCATGGTGAAAACATATGAATTAGAAATGATTCAAGCCAAGAAAAGGAGCTCCAATAATCAATCAGCCTCTACTTCCTCCACTATCTCATCTGCGCTTCACTCTGATCACTCCGGTCCTAGTGCACCCAATTACTATCCCCCCATCGTCACTCATCCTCAAACACCAACTGCTTCACAATCCAACTCATCACCACTTCTTCTTGAAGCCCCTCCTCAACAGTCAACCTCTACTGCTTTTGTCTCTGACAACTCAAGCAACATGTACTTCATAAAAGAGGATCTGGAATGCTTTCATCCAGATGATCTTAAAAAAATGGATATTCAGCACTCATATGCCATGCTCTTCCTCAGAGCAAAAAGGTTCTATTCTAGAACCGGGAGATCTGTTCCAAGCAACAACTCAAACACCAGAGTGGGGTTCGATAAAAGCAAGATCCGGTGTTACAACTGTAACCAACTGGGTCACTTTGCTATGGAGTACAAGGTGCCAAAAGCCAATCCGGGTGTCAGCCATCAAAGACAAGGCTACCAAGGTCAGCCCAGGCAACAGCAGCAGCAACAGCAAGGAACTCCTCCAGCTCAAACTACAGCTTGTGCAAATGTTGGAACTTCAGACTTTGACTGGAGTTTTCAATATGAAGATGTTCCTACCACCAACCAAGCTCTTATGGCAGACACTGCAGAGATACCACCTCAGGTATTTGAACATCTTTGCTCTCAAGCTTGTATTGATAAAGTTTTAGGTTATAGAAAGCATAACCAAAACCTTATAGATTAAAATGAAGAGTTTCATCAGATGAAATCTGAGTTCAAAAAGGTTGAAAATACTTATAAAGAAAAGATTAACTGCCTTAAGAAAGAGATTTCATTGTTAAAACACGAACAAACTAATCTTGAAACTCAGATTGATGATTAACTGGTCAAACTAAAAGCTACTAGAGCTGAACTGGCAGAACAGAAAGTTCATGATGAAAAATATGAATTTTCCTCAAAAAAGTTACAAAGACTTTTAGATATTCAACTCCATGAGAAGGTAAAGACTGGACTTGGGTAAAACAATGATCAGTACAAATCTGTTCCTCCTCCTGCTGACTATATTGCCATTCACGAACCAAGCTTCAATGTTGCAAATCTTTACACTGCAAACCGAAATCTTGATCCTTCAACGGATGTACCTTTCATCGAAGACTGCACTACCTCATCGGAATCTGAGTCAACCTGCTCAGACCATGATGAAACTAGTGCAGCCCTATCTGAAGCTGTTCTGAATAGAGCTGAAGTTCCTTCTGTTATTCCAGCTATTCCAGCCCCTGTCCCATTCAAACAGATCAAGATTAGCTACCATCTAGATGGAAGAAAGCTAAACATTGAAAAGGGAGAGACATCAGGATCCACTAACCCCAAGCCTCAGTCAAAGCCAATCACAAAGAGGAAGGTGTTTGATATATGTCATACGCCTGGAGAAAAAGTTCCATATGTTCAAAAGACCCTAGAAGAAGCCACTTTTGAATATAACAAAGCTCATCCATGGAACTTCAAGGATCTGTTCCAAAGAAAGGACTATGTCTACCTTTCAAGAGACAAACTGGCCAGATAATGCTTTGTGTGTGGCAGATATAATCACACTGCCAGCACCTGCTTTCATTACCTGGAATACCAAAGAAATTCAAAGCAGCATGTCTTTGAAAAGACTAACAGAAACAAGAAGTTAAGAAGCTACGAGGCCAAAGCAACTAAGTTCAGGGAGTCTCTATCTCCCCCAAGAGTGAAGGTGTCAAGACCTCAACAAACCTGTATCATTTGTGGTGAAACCAACCACTTTGCTGCCAAATGCAGATTTAATCCCTTCAACCAGATTGCAAACTGCTCATCTAGATTTACACCATCAGCAGTAAACAAAACAACTGCTGATCTTGAAAAGTCTGGAAAAAAAAAGTTAAGCCTTCAGCAGCAAGAGTGTCCACTGCTGATAAGGCAAAATCCAAGGCAAAGCCTTCAGCAGCCAAAAATGCTGCCACTCCAGCAAAGCCATCAGCAGCAGAATCTACTGTTGATAAGCCAGAAACATCAGTAGCAAAATCCGCTGCTAACAATGTGAGGAAAACTAGAAATTCACCAACACAGCAATGGAAAGCCAAACCATCTCAAAGCATTATCATTGGTTCCATTGACAGCAGCCATACCGAAAAGGATAAATTAACAACCATCTTTTTCAAGTCTGCAGAATCTTGGGTTCCTCCCACTAATTAGATATCTATCATGTGCAGGGACAACCAGGTCACAAGAATAATACCTGGGTGGTAGACAGTGGTTGTTCCAGACACATGACAGGCAACAGATCCATCCTCTCCAACTTCAGACACTTCAATGGAGGATATGTTGCCTTTGGAAGTGACTCAAAGGGAGGATCCATTACTGGACAAGGAACTATGTCCAACGAAAGAATGAGCATTGATAAGGTCAACTATGTCAAAGAATTAGACTTCAATCTCATGAGTGTTTCCCAGGTTTGTGACCAAAAGTATTGGATGCTCTTCACGGATAAAGAATGCTTTGTACTGTCTCCAGGCTTATCCATACCTCCTCCAGAAAATATTTTATTAACTACTCAGAGAAAAGAAAATCTCTATGTACTGGACATGAATGAAGTCACTCCATCTGGGAGTGTTTCCTGTTTTCTATCAAAAGCCTGAGTTGATGAATCAGCTCTCTGGCATAGGATATTAAGTCATGTTAATATCAAAACTATTAACAAACTGGTGAAGGATAATCTTGTTAGAGGGCTTCCTGACAAAGAATTCTAGCTAGAAGACCACTACATTACTTGCTTAAAGGGGAAGCAACACAAGAGCTCTCACAAGCCCAAGACCTTGAATACAAATGACACTCCACTACAACCGCTGCATATGGATCTCTTCGATCCTACAAATGTCATGTCAATGGGCAAAAAGTCATACTGTCTGGTGATAAGTGATGACTACACCTGATTCTCATGGGTATACTTCTTGAGAACTAAAGATGAAACTGCTGAAATTCTCAAATCCTACATTCTAAGGGTTAAAAATCAAAGCAATCAAAAGGTGAAGATCATAAGGTGTGATCAGGGCATAGAGTTCAAAAACCACACTTTGAACTGTTTCTGTGAAAGCAAGGGGATAGAAAGACAATACAGTGCTCCAAGAACTCCTCAACAAAATAGAGTTGCTGAAAGGAGAAACAAAACTCTAATTGAGCAAAATCTATGTTGGCTGACTCAAAACTGCCTCTCACATTCTGGGCAGAAGCAGTTAGCATAGCCTGCTATGTGCAAAATAGAGTTCTGATTGTCAAACCCCTCAACAAGACACCTTATGAACTTTGGTTTCAAAGAGTTCCCTACATTGGGTTTCTAAAGCCTTTTGGGTGTCCATCCACCATTCTCATCACACATGGGGTTCTTCCTAAGTTTGGTGCCAAATCTGATGAAGGATATTTTGTGGGCTATTCCTCTCAATCAAAGGCCTACAGAGTATTCAATTCAAGAACAAGAATTATGGAAGAATCAGCAAATGTGGAATGTAGAGAACACATCGTCTGTGAGCAGGGAAAAGGCCTATAGAGTCTACGTCTACACAAACACCTGCCTCCACTTCATCCACTGACTACAGACTGGATTTTCCAAAATCTTCTATCCGTCTGAGAAGACCATCGATTGATCCTCCATCTGTTGTGGACGCAATTGAAGCAAGTGAAGCCGGAACAAGACTCTCCAATGTCAACAGCAGCAGCCTGTCTGAAACTGAAAATCTAAATGAAGACTCTTCGGTAAATGCTGTAGATGCTTCTGATGCTATTGCTGAAAATATTGATGTGGCTAATGATGTTGAAGACTCTTCCACCATGAATGAAGAGACCCCTGATCAAAATCAAAGCAATCTGGAGCAAGGGATACAACTAGAGGTGGTACCAGCACAGAGGATCCACAAAGAACATCCTCATGAAAATATTATTGGCCAAGTCCACCAAGGAGTTCTCACAAGAAGCAAATCTCACGAGGCCAATATATGCTTGTTTTCATGTTTTCTATCTCAGGTGGAACCCAAGAAGATAGATGAAGCACTCAAATACAGCAGCTGGATTGAGGCAATGTAGGAAGAATTGCTGCAATTCAATAGGCAGGATGTCTGGAAACTTGTTGATCTTCCACCAGGTAAATATGCTATTGGCATACGATGGGTTTTCAAGAACAAGCAAGATGAGAGAGGTATTGTAGTCAAGAACAAAGCCAGACTTGTCGCTCAAGGCTACACTCAGGAAGAAGGAATTAACTATGATGAAGTCTTTGCTCCTGTTGCCAGGCTGGAGGCCATCAGAATCTTCCTGGCATATGCTGCATCCAAGAATTTCATTGTCTATCAAATGGTTGTAAAAAGTGCCTTTCTGTATGGGAAGATTGGTGAGGAAGTATACGTCAAACAGCCTCGAGGCTTTGTGGATCCTGCACATCCTACTCAAGTGTTCAAACTAGACAAAGCTCTGTATGGCCTACATCAAGCACCAAGAGCCTGGTATGAAACCTTGTCAGGATATCTACTAAGCAACAACTTCAGAAGAGGTGCTATTGACCAGACTTTGTTTATCAAATATGAAGGGGGAGAAATCTTACTAGTTCAAATCTATGTTGATGATATCATCTTTGGATCAACATGGAAAAAGCTGTGCAAAGACTTTGAGATTCTGATGCACTCAAAGTTTGAAATGAGTTCAATGGGTGAACTAAATTTCTTTTTGGGTCTACAAGTCAAACAAGTCCCAAATGGAATCTTCATCAGCCAATCCAAATATGTAAAGAGCATTTTGGAAAGATTCAAGATGGCTGACTGCTCTTCTACAAGAACCCCTATGCAAGTGCATCATCAGCTGACTCCAGACAAAGATGGCCAAGACACTGATCAACATCAGTACCGTGCAATGATAGGGTCTCTCATGTATCTCACTGCCTCAAGGACAGATATCATGTTTGCAGTATGTCTCTGTGCAAGATTTCAAGCAGCTCCAAAGATTTCACATCTTCAATCTGTCAAGAGAATCTTTAGATACCTTAAGGGAGCCCCAAGACTTGGGCTATGGTACTCTAAAAATGACAAGTTTAATCTGTATGCATACACTAACAGTGACTATGGGGGATGCAACTTGGACAAAAAGTCCACTTCAGGGGGATGTCAGTTTCTAGGAGGGAGACTGATTTCATGGCAGTGTAAGAAGCAAACATGTGTTTCAACTTCTACAGCTGAAGCAGAATACATTGCAGCTACAAGTTGCTGTACTCAAGTCATCTGGATACAAAATCAAATGCTGGATTACGGGATAACTTTCATGGCAACTCCAATTCACATTGACAACATGAGTGCTATATCAATCACAAACAATCCGGTGCAGCACTCCAAGACAAAGCACATCATCAGGTATCATTTCATAAGAGATCAAGCTGAGAAAAAGAGGATTATTTTAACCAAAGTTCATACAAATGAGCAATATGCTGATTTGTTTACAAAACTTTTTGACGAAGCTAGATTCAGATATTTAGTTGAATCCATTGGTATGATGAACTTTGATTAAAATCTATCTCTAAAATTCTGTTTTAAAAATGTGTTTTTGTCTTTTGTTGTAAATAAAAGTTATGAGTCAGCAACACTTTTGTCCTTCAGCTGCTGACAGGTTTAATCTTCAGCCGCAAAGGATTTGCCACTGAATGCTTTAAGTTATCAGCAGGAACAGGTTTCCTGCGGATAGCTTTAAGATTGTCAGCAGCAACATCCTTGCTGCAAATCATTGAATCCATCAGCAGCAATTGAGTTTGCTGCTGACAAACTTAACCTTCCGTAGCAACCAAGCTTGCAGTGGACAGGCTTATTCATCCACAGTAACCAAGTTTGCTGCTGATGGGTAAATTTAAGTCCAAATTAACTTTTACCCGCTGTAAAAATTAACGTCAGTCCTTACCATGACTGCCTTGGTGTATTACAGCTGTAACAGTAAAAAGTGAATAAGGTTGTACTGTACAAGTCATTTTGCTTTTTCCCTCCTCTACCGTTATAAGAACAAATCAAATTTCTTTACCACCTCTTCATATTCAAGTTCACCCTAAACCCACGTCACCTTCTCTCAAGTCCCCACCACATTCAAAGCCTTCCATCCACAAAACATTCAAAGCCTTCCACACTCTTAACCTTCAAACCTTCCCTCCAAAATCAAACAACAATGGAAGACATCAATAACCCTGACGATAAGTTCTCCCCGTACCATAACCTTACAGCATACTTAACCAAGGGAAAGAAATCCAAAGGATTCGATAATATGATCGACTTCCTATGCCGATCAAAGATCCATTTTGCCCTCACAACCAACCCTACCATATATATCCCTCATATGGAGGATTTCTGGAAAACCGCCGTCTACTCTACCGGACAGAGGATTCCCCAAATTAAATCCAAGGTAGACGGTAAGGACATCACCATCTCGGAAGCCACACTCCGCAAACATCTTAAGCTTCAAGATGAGGGAGCAGCCATCTCATACTCAAAGGACTAGTACATGAGGACCTTTGTATCCATAGGGTACACTGGAAATTAAAATGAGTATACAATAGAGAAGGCGCTGATGGGCCCTCCATGGAAGTATCTCTGCCACATTCTTCTCCAATGCATATCTCAGAAGAGAAGTGGATGGCATCAAGTGAGCTCCGCACTTGCCTCTTCTTTCCATGGTATGATTACTGGCCTAGGTTTTAACTTTGCACACCTCATCTTTGAGGGTTTGAGATATAAACTCCAAGAGGGTGCAAAGCAACAATTTTTTATGTACCCAAAATTCTTGTAGGAGGTTTTCAACCAGGAACTAAAAGAACTTTCAAAACCTACAAGAATCTACATCATGTTGGGACATAAAAATAACATTTTTCAAAGCATGAGAACTGTTTCCAAAAGGTTCTCAGGGGTCAATGTTCCATTGTTATCTATAATGATGAACATGCAAAGCACCCAGGGTGACAGTTCAGCAAACCCAGCTGGTACTGATCCCACACCCTCCACCTCACTTCCTGAATCACAAACAACTGCTTCCCTTGATCGAATCCCTATGCATTCTACTGAAGATGCACAGGCACATACACTTCTAACACCCAATTTGATTACTCAACCGGAACACAGGCCCCAGTTGCAGCCAAGTATACCAGAAAAAGGCAAGAGAACTCCTTCTTCTGTTGCCTCCAAGGCCCAAACCCAACCTAACAGCCCTCACTCAGAATCACAACATTCTGGTTAGAATATCATAAGGGACAACCACATTGTTAGGGAGACTCCTTCGGATGTCTCTCTATTAGGATCAGGATCACTTCCCGGATCCATAGAACAGCCCCTTGAGCCACTCCTCTCTCTTCTGAACTTAAGTGTTGAGGAATCTGATCAAGATGATGTACCTTCTCCAACTGCCACTATCTCGGAGGTACTGATTGATCTTGCTTCCAACACACCCAACCCAAGTTCTACTCCCCTGAAGGTCCACTCTAGGAGTTATGACAGAGTGGATGTGGAAGAGGCTGTCACTACTGCTGGTCCATCAAATGACCTGGAGGATAGTGACAACATCGCTAAGACCTCAACCACGACAACTCACAGTGAGGATGTTTCCTTGGAAACTCCCCTCACTGAGAGGAATCCCAGGCGCCAAGAAACCATGGGTGATGGGGATACTGAGGCTAGGCCAACAGCCCCATCTGGGTCCAAGGATTCCACAAATATGGATGAGGACAGTATGCAACTTAAAAATCAGGAATTAACGGCCAGGGTGGCTATGCTTGAGGCTGAGGTGTCAAAACTACAACACCAGATCCTTCTGCATGAAGCCCATCAATGCCCCTCCATGGCTTCTCCCTCCCTTGTCTCAGTGGGCACCCAAACTGATGCTTATATGTCCACTGATGCAACCAAAAAGGGGGAGATAGTCCCAATGGAAGAAGACTCAGACAGTCTTGACGACTGGATTCAAGAGCAGGCTGCATTTCAAAGTACACTATTCAAGCCAGCTTTTGTACAGGTTCATGACTTGCGAGCTTCAGATGACGAAGAAGAAGAGACTTCTGAAGACTGGAAGTTAGTCGTCAGGGTTGTTGATGAGGTGCTGACTGATGTTGAAGACAAGAACAAACATATACTTCTTTCAGCATCATCCCTGAAGCAACAGCCATCATAAGTCAATCCACTGCCCCCCAATTTCCACTGACTTCAACATAGCTAGAGTTTGACACAATACTAGCTTGAGGGTATGAGGGAAAGTCTGAGAGGTTCTGGATTGGTTGGGAGTTTAGCGGAGTAGAAGAGCTAAACTGGGACTTTCTCAACAGCATCCAAGTCCTTCACCTATACCATCTACAATGCATCAACAACTCTACGGACCTCTCAGCAGAACTTGCAATTGGCAGGTTCTATGACTTGATGGAGGATATTCTACCCAAGTTCAAAAGACAAATACAAGCAACAAAAAGGGTAGCCTATCCTAAATCTTCTGCAGCAGTAGAAAGAAGACTGACTCCTAGAAGACTTGAAATAATAAGGAGCAGTCTTCTCACTGAAGAAGAAGTTCTGTGCTTAAGAAGATTTCTGTACAACTCCATTGTCAAGGACTTAAATGTGCTAGGATGGGTAAGTTCTGGTTCACTCAGATCTTGCTCTTCATTGAGTTGGCTTCTCCGGGGGATCCTCGCTTTGTCTAGACAGCGGTACAAGCGTTGGAGCACTAAGTCTCTTGATCGCACCTTACTACTAAGCAACGGCTCCTCTCTCACCATACTGCCTACAGACTTTCTTTACAAGATCTTTCAACTCAGGGAAAATATCTGCTATGTCAACTCCCTCGAAAGCCAGGCAATGAAAGCTACTGTCAGAGCCCATCTTGAACAAGAAGGAAGGATTGATGAGGCAGTATATGTGTCAAATTCTGACACTGATTCTGACTCAGCTTCCCCTCGAGTAGACATCTTTGTTGGAGCATATGAATCAAGATCCACTGTCCAAGAAATGCTGATAGAATTTACAAGTCCTGAGTGCAAATCAGATGAAGCTAATGACCTTCCCTTATCAACCTCTCAACTTGCCAATGAAGCTGAGGCTGAGATCCCAACAGCAGCACAATCATCTGTTGTTGTGATCAGTGAAGCCGAAGTAGAGGCATCCAGTGTAAACAAAGGGAAGGGAATTATGACCAAAGAAGATGAAGAGAGGTTGCTCAGAGAGAAGAGAGAGAAGGAAGAAATAAGAAGGAAGAGAGAAGAAGAGGAGATAGCTGACCTGAAAAAGGCTCAAGAGAGAAAAACAGCCATGCTCCTCAGAGAACAACTTATCCAACTATATGCCAAACAGCTAGATGAGATGAAAGTTAAACTCCATGTAGTGTCTCAAGTTGACGAAGATGAAGAACTTGCTAGACAGCTGCAGGAACAACTAAACAAGGAAGAAGAGGAGGAGGAAGAAAAGAAAAGGAAGGAAGATGCTAAATTCAGAATCTCTGATTCTAAATTAGCAAAAGAAATGAGGGAGGAGTGGATTGAAGCTCTGATCTCTCAAGGTGAGGATGCTGACTACCTTGAAAAACTTTCAAACAAAGAGATCTATAGAGCCGTCATGGGTCAGCAGGGGCAATTGGCAAAGAAGAAGAGAGCTGAAGAGGAAGAAAAGGCTCGCCAAAAATCCAAGAAGGCCATTGCACTTAACCAGAGAACCCATGAAGAAAGGAAGGTCATGACTGACTTCCTAAAGGCAAGGGGGGAAGTGGAAGGAGGCTAGGTCCCATGACATTCATGAACCTACAAGCCTTGTACAGACAAGTCAAGATGGAAGAAGAAGAAAGACTAGGAAAGAAAGTTTTCAAGACAAGGGTCACAGAAAAGGAAGACAAGAGACCAGTCAAGAAACAAAAGACTTCTGCCCCAGAAACTACTTCCACTATCCAAAAACCTTCCACAAATATCCCCAAACCTTCCTCTCCTCCACCCAAAAAGTACAAACCATCTCACCCAGCTCCCTCTCATCAACAGCCTCTCCTGAAGAAATCCAAACCCACACCTAAACCAGAAGACTCCAGAGATATAGTTGATTGGTTCTACAGTTCACAGGATCAGTGGTTTGAAATATTCAGGGGGAGAACTGAAAGAAGGAGATCTGTTTACAAATCTGTTGATGAAGTTCTACAATTACCAGATTCAGATCTCAGTAGAATTCTGGAGATGGGTGAAGCTCATGAGCCTGCAAATGAGGGTGGGAAACGTCTTATGCTAGAAATCAAACACCATTTCAACCCTAGCAAATATTTGATCATAGATATCAAACCACTTCAGTCCCACTCTCCATTTTAAGTTGGTCCTATAATGCTGATCTGGATGAGTTCACCTTAACTGATGTTAAGAAGCAGCATATGAGATGTTCAAGCAAGACGATTTTCAAAATGCCAAGTAAAGACATCAAGACTCTGTCTGAGCTTCCACTGAACAATCCCAGCAAGGATCCAAGAGGCTATGAGGTTGCAAGAATAGTCTGCCACATGCAAAAGCTTCAGCAACAAAGAGAATAGAAGAATTTTGGTAGCATCAGTCTAGGGGGAGTTTGTAGAACCAAAGACTAATTGCAACAAAACTCTTCTAAGTACAATTGCTGCTGATAGGCTTTTCAACACTTGTTGCTACTGATAGGCTTATCAGCAGCATTCAACACTTGTTGCTGCTGATAGGCTTATTAGTAGCGTTCAACACTTGTTGCTGCTGATAGGCTTATCAACAGCGTTCAACAATTGTTGCTACTGATAGGCTTATCAGCAGCATTCAACAGATCAGTCTTGATGCTGATCCTCATCCTTGCTGCTGACAGCCTTATGCCTTGAAGATAAATCGTTGTAGCCGACTATCCATGCCAAGCGTCACTAACAACTTTCTGCAAAAGCTACTGACACACTCAAAGTAGAAGGAACCTCAATGGTGCAAACAATGACGGACAACAATGCTCTTCTTCAAGCATGCAAGTAATGATGCATAAAGAAGACGCTTCAATAAAGTTAGCTAGTTTAGACTAAACTTGTATTATTAGCTTTGTACAAAAGATCAACGGTCTGTGTTAGATCTGATCCTTAGAATCAAGGGTCTGTCTTGATTCTAAGTTAGTATAAATACTGTGTAAACACTTCATTGTAAGTGTGCTTCTTGATAGAGTTTTCATTTGTAATCGTTTATTCCCAAAAGCTTAATACAACAGTGTTCTTATTAGTATTCTTTCTGTTTACTCAATTATACTTGTGTAGTTGCTATTGTTTCCGCAAATTTCAACTAAGAACAGAACCATCTTGTACTTTGACGATCTAACATTTCTCTCTCTAAAACATGCAAATGAGAGAAATGTGGAGTGTGCTGGCTATTTATAGGGGAGGCTCCCCCCGCCGGCCCATCCGGCCAAGCCCGTCATGCCTCGTTCGTTTATTCCGTCATTATAACTGTCGTTTTATTATTATTTTTTGGGATGTTACAAGTCTACCCCCCTTACAATAGGTTTCGTCCCCGAAACCTTTTATAAGTCAAATAGTTGAGGGTACGACTCCCTCATTTCCGTCTCCGTTTCCCAAGTGGCTTCCGATCCCTTTCGATATTTCCATTGGACTCTAACCAATTGGATTACTTTATTACGTAAACGTTTTTCCTTCCGATCTAGGATGGTCACGAGTTCTTCGATGTAGTTAAAGCTGTTGTCGACCTCGATGTCAATAAGTGGTACGTGAGCCGATTCATTCGCCAAACACTTTCGCAAGTGTGATACATGGAAGGTAGGATGAATCCCACTTAACTCATCAGGCAACTCTAGCCGATAAGCGACTTCACCAACCCGTGCAATTATCCTGAATGGTCCGACAAACCTCGGACTTAACTTTCCTCTCTTCCTAAACCGTATGATTCCTTTCCAGGGTGACACTTTCAAAATTACTTTGTCCCCAACATCAAAATCGATAGGCCTTCGTCGTTTATCCGCATAGGATTTCTGACGATCTTGTGCGGCCTTCATTCGTGCTTTGATTTGATCAAACCTTTCCGAAGTTTCTCTTACAACTTCAAGACTTCCTAATTCCTTTTGTCCAATCTCACCCCAACAAATCGGGGTCCTGCATCTTCTCCCATACAACATTTCGTAAGGCGGCATGCCATAGTCGTGTGATGACTATTGTTGTAGGAGAATTCGGCTAACGGCAGATGACTGTCCCAACTGCCGCCAAAATCGATGATACAAGCACGAAGCATATCTTCCAATGTCTGAGTGGTCCTTTTGGACTGACCATCCGTTTGTGGGTGGTATGCCGTGCTGATATTAAGCCTCGTGCCCATCGCCTCATGAAATATTTTTCAGAAGCTCGATGTGAATCGTGTGTCCCGGTCAGATACGATCGTCAAAGGCATCCCATGTCGCGCTACTACTTTGTTAATAAATACCCCGCTAACCTTTCCGACGAGAACGTCTCGCGAATAGGTAGAAAATGAGCACTCTTCGTTAATCGGTCCACAATTACCCAAATGGTGTCATGACCTTTAGCTGTGCGACGTAGCTTGGTTATGAAGTCCATGGTAATGTGTTCCCACTTCCATTCCTGTATATCAAGTGGCTGAATCTTTCCATACGGTTTTTGGTGTTCGACCTTTACTTGTGAGCAAGTCAAGCACTTGCTTACATACTTTGTCACCTCATGTTTCATCCCAGGCCACAACTATTCCTTCCTCAGATCTTGGTACATTTTATAGGTACCAGGATGGATAGAGTATCGAGACTTGTGAGCCTCATCCAGGATTTTGGTTCTAAGCTCGCCACCTATAGGTTTCCAAACCCGCCCAAAACGTGTCCTAACACCAAGGGTGTTATATTCTAACTTGTCATGTTGGCCGACCATTCTTTCCTTCTTTATGTTTTCTTCCTTAAGCGCTTCATCTTGAGCTCTTTCAATTTCCCTCATCACATCTGATGTTACCACCAACTGGCAAGCTTTCACTCTAATAGGAGCAGGCACATCCTTTCGGCTTAGAGCGCCAACCACCACGTTTGCCTTTCCAGGATGGTACATGATTTCACAGTCACAATCTTTCAGGAGTTCCAACCATTGTCTCTGCCTCATATTAAGCTCCCTTTGTTCGAAGAAGTACTTCAAACTTTTGTGGTCGGAGTAAATAGTAAACTTCACCCCGTAGAGGTAGTGCCTCCAGATTTTCAATGCAAATTCGACAGCAGCAAGTTCCAAATCATGAGTCGGATAATTAGCTCCGTGAATCTTCAACTGCCGTGACGCATACGCGATCACTCTCCCGCGTTGCATCAACACGCATCCCAATCCCTGACTGAAGGGTCAGAGTATACCACTAAGTCTTCATTGCCCTCGGGAAGGGCCAAGACTGGAGCTTTGGTTAGCTTTTCCTTCAATTCCTTAAACGCCTCATCCTGGGTCGAACCCCATTCGTATTTACCTCCTTCCGAGTAAACTTTGTCAATGGCGAAGCTATTTTCGAGAAATCCTGGATGAATTTCCGATAGTAGCCTGCCAATCCCAAGAAACTGCGGATTTCAGTTGGCGTCTTAGGAATATTCCATTCCCTTACCGTCATTATCTTTGCTGGGTCAACCATAATACCGTTCGGGTTAATGACATGACCTAGGAATTGGACTTCCCTAAGCCAGAATGCACATTTGGAGAACTTAGCATACAACTTTTCCTTCTTCAGGGCTTCCAACACCTCCTTTAAGTGACATGCGTGATCACCCTCATTCTTGGAGTAGATGAGGATATCATCGATGAACATAATTACCGATCGGTCCAGCATTGGTCGACAAACCCTATTCATCAAATCCATGAACGCTGCAGGGCATTCGTCAATCCAAAATACATTACACGGAACTCGAAATGTCCATAACGTGTTCGAAATGCGGTTTTCGGTATGTCTTCTTCCCTCACCTTCAACTGATGGTACCCGGATCGAAGGTCAATTTTTGAGAACCAACTTGCGCCTTGCAATTGATCGAACATGTTATCGATCCTTGGTAAAGGGTACTTGTTCTTCACCGTTCGTTTGTTCAACTCGCGATAATCAATACATATTCTCATCGAACCATCCTTCTTCTTCACAAACAACACCGGAGCACCCCAAGGCGAGATGCTCGGTCGTATAAATCCCTTCTCAAGTAGTTCATCTAATTGGGCCATAAGTTCTTTCATCTCTATTGGTGCTAGTCGATATGGAGCTTTAGCCACGGGCTGGGCATTTGGTACTAAGTCGATTTGGAACTCAATCTCTCTGTCGGGTGGTATCCCAGGCAAATCCTCTAGAAACACCTCCGGGTACTAGCGTACCACGGGTACATCGTCTAGTTCCTTCACTTCCTTACACTTGTCAATCACGTACACCAGATAAGCCTCGCATCCGCGCCTCAGGTAATCCGTTGCCTTGACCATTGAGATGACGTTAGGCATCGGGGCATCACGATCTCCAAAAACCTCGACTTTGCTACCATCCGGAGCCTTGAGTCGGATTATCTTTCGTTTGCATATAATTTGCGCTTCATTGGCAGTTAGCCAATCCATACCTAACACGACATCGAACCCACCCAAAACCATAACAAACAACCTGATAGGGAAACTATGACCTTCTATTTTTATCATGGAGTTGTCAACTACATCGGTCACTCTCGCAGTCCTACCCTCAGTGGTTTCTATGCTAAAGGCCCTTTCTAGCTTACTCACGGTGTACTTCACTCATTT
This sequence comes from Smallanthus sonchifolius, assembly GCA_023525975.1. NCBI lineage: Eukaryota > Viridiplantae > Streptophyta > Magnoliopsida > Asterales > Asteraceae > Smallanthus > Smallanthus sonchifolius. The sequence continues at coordinate 24,808,947 of CM042044.1, read as the reverse complement.
ACAAAAAGTCGCAGATATAAAACTCTTACTGGCACTCGAATCAAATAACACAGAAACAAAAGTGTTGTCAAGTTTGAACGTACCTGACGCCACATCGGGGTCTGCACTGGCTTGTTCTTGCGTCAGTGCGTACGCACGAGTCTTTGCTCGGGGCCTCTCTTCTTTCTTCTCCGGGCCTTTCCCTTTCCCGACTTCACCCATCCTGGGCTTGGTGCATTCCCGGCTCATATGACCGCTTTCACCGCAATTATAACATTTAATGCCTTGCCTGCATTCACGGGAGTAGTGCCCAGTCTTGCCACATTTGTAGCACAGATTTGTCCCTAGCCGACATTCACCTGTATGTCTTACCCCACATCTTCCACAGACTGCCGTCTCGCCTACCCTGGCCTGTTTGTCCCGAGCCCCAAACAACTTCCCACCCGATCGCTTAGCGGGAAAACTCAACTTCTTCTTGGGCTCTTCAATGGCAACGACATTAATCGCCAGATCATCAAATACCACTCCGCTCAGTTCTACTACCGAATCGTAGGTAGTAGGGGCGTTTGCTTTAACATAGGTGCGGACCTGGTCCGGCATCCCTTGAATGTAGCAGGCAATCTTTCTTTCCTCGGTCGTGACAAGATGTGGCACCAGACGTGCCAGTTCATTGAACCATGTGGTGTACTGCCGGTGCGTCATGCTCCCGGCCTTAAACCCCAGAAATTCCCTTTCTACCTTTTCGATCTCATTCCTTGGACAGAAATTCTTGATCACCAAAGTTTTCAAATCAGTCCACATCATCGCATCCACGGTCTCGTCCCCTTTGGCTTGACGTACACCTTCCCACCAATGGGATGCTTCCTCCCTCAAGGAGTTAGCAGCAAACTTCACAACTTGATCCGCTCGACACTAGCTTAGACGAATGGCAGCTTCCATACGGATCATCCAATCAAACGTAGCCACCGCGTCCTTCTTCCCAGTCAGGACCGGTGGGTCACATGCCTTAAAGGACTTATAGTCGCAACCACGGTTAAGCGGTGTGTGGATTGCCTCAGTGTTCGGGGTACCAACCACCGTGTTACACCCACCTGTCTCACTAGCCTTCTTTAACGCTTCTGCCAACAGTCCTGGCAGAGAAACCTTCATCAACTCGGTAAACTCGCGTGCTAGTGCCGCTCTCACTTCCGGTTCAAAAGTGAATTGTTGTCCTTTGACATGAGTCGGCTCAGTCCCGTACATATTAACTTCTGGTTCAGTGTGAACACTTCCTTCTTCACTGTACTCTTGGCGTGCAGGGGTCCTGCCGCGCCCACCGTTACGACCACCGGTACGGCCCCCACCATGCCTTTCGCTCTTTCGTCCCACCATTTCGTTCTGTAAGACAAGGAATCCAATGTCATCACGCTAGTTAACAAATAAAATTCAACAAGCACTGTAAGATGTTAATATACACTGGCCATCTGCAATTAACCATTACACTACTTTTCGATTTCTATTTGACCACCTTTGTGATTCCATCAGAACACAAGTCCTTACCTAACCCTTTCTAAGGCATACTATACATGTAAATATATATACTACCTTCATACCTGATGCTGTGGCTCAAGTTACCCGTACTGGCAACCGCTTTCGGTCCCATTCACAGTTTAAGTTCAGACACTAGGAGTGTCCAATCTCTCAAACTATTGCTCTGATACCAACTTGTAAGGCCTCAAACCCGGGAGGCCCCACTTGTTGGATTTACTCATTCACAAACAGTTATTAAACTTGAATATCAAATAACGCAGCGGAATCATTCATTCATCATAATTAAAACTTGTTCAAACATGCGGAAGCGTAACATTGTCAAATACATCAACATAACATAAACAACTCATAACGGGATGCCAGTCTTCATATCATCCGGGTAACTCTTCTAGCTTGCCAAGCATCACCGTCCATCACCATAACCTTCCCTTAACCTGAATGTGCATACTAAAAAGACAGCTACGCTGGTGAGTTCTAGCTTTACATAAAACCTTAACATAAACATTTTGCCAAAAACATAACATACATTTGTTTAACAAAAGCGTACGTAAAACATGTAATAACTTAACATCATCAAAACATCGTAACATAGCATCATAACATAAGTCAACATGAACCGAATCTGCGCCTTCTCGTAACCGTCAATCCCATACATCGCATACCAGCGGATGAACTTAAGGCTCGTTACCTCTAAGTCATCCGTCACCCAGGTCCCCTAAGGCTCGTTACCTCTAGGTGGACCAAACATATGTCTCATAAGGCTCGTTACCTCTAGGTAGACCAAACATATGTCTCCTAAGGCTCGTTACCTCTAGGTAGACAGAACATAACATAGGCATTATTTCCCCGCAAGGAATAGTACCTTCCATCGGGATCTCGGTAATCCCATGGGTGATCGTCGTCACCCCATCATCAACCAGTTGTACAACCGTTAGCCAGCCACAAAGGCCCCCCGTAAAGGTAAGGCCAATACATACATACATACCCTAGTTCCCGTAAGAACTTGTGGCAGATTCGTTCATTCGTGACTTTCATAAAACCTTTACCTCATCTCATTTAAAGCATTCGTACGTTTTATTAAACAAAACATCATTTCTTTCGTAAACTTCATTTGGAAAAACATTTCAAAATCGTCATCCCGTAAACATCATTTCGTAAACGTCACATCGTAAACATCGTTTCGTAAACTTCATTTCGTAAACCTCGTTTCGAAAACCTCATTTCAAAACATGATTCCGTATGTATGTACACCAGCCCAAAAACATTTAATTAAAACATTTAAAGAAGGGCTTCTAGAACTCACCTGATAAGCTAATCTGGGTTGCCCTTAACAAAGGTCCCACAACGTCACTTCCGATCTGAATTGATTAGTTAAATACACATCAGACCAAATCCCGACTCTAACGGTTTAACCTTCTAAACATACCGACTTTACCTAAACAGCCTGATGCCTACGCACTTAGCAAGTGCGCAGGGACTTCTTCTTGCGTATTTAATAAGTGCGCAAACTTTGCTTCATGCGTACTTGATAAATACGCAGGACCCTCTTCATGCGTACTTGACAAGTACGCATGACCCTCTTCATGCGTACTTGATAAGTACGCATGATCCTCTTCATGCGTACTTGACAGGTACGCATGATTTGCTTCCCCACAAAAACCCTAACTTTCGCATTCGGGTCTGATCTCGTCAAGATCCCGAACTTGTTTACATTCAAAACGTTTGCTTTTCATTATAGAACTCAAATCTATGTTTTTCTTCCAGTTTCATCCGTAAAAACGTCATATTTTCGTCCAATACCCGAAAAACCCAAAAAACGAACAAAAACTCAGATCTAGGTTGGATCGTTACCTGTATCGAGCTTCTGATCCGGAGGTTCTTCTCACAAGCTATGGAGCAACGCACTTCTTTAATCTCGGGCCGATCCGCTAACCTTCTCTCTCTATGGTTTCTCTCTCTAAAACTTGCAAATGAAAGAAATGTGGAGTGTGCTGGCTATTTATAGGGGAAGCTCCCCTATGTTCGCCCCTTCAAGCCCACCGGCCAATCATGCCTCGTTCATTTATTCCGTCATTATAACTATCGTTTTATTATTATTTTTTTTGGGATGTTACAACTTAGTGCAGTGATGTACGATGAAATAGAAACCCAGGAGGTGGGTAACAAGAAGAACTTGGAAAAGATAATTGTCGTCTTCGTCTAGCCGCAACCCTAATCGTCCATGCACCACCATGGCTCCTCACCCTGCTCCCGTCGCCAAGCATCTTGACTATCCGAGCCATTCTACACATCGGAACACAAAACACCGCTGCCTTCTGCCGCTGTAGGACACCCCCACAGCCACCACAGTAGTCGACGAGCATCACGCTAGCCTCCGTCGCACGCTGTCGCATGCCGTCGCACCACCACCCATGCTGCCGTTGCTGTCACCAACACCTTCGTTGCGTCCTTCCGTGCCCGAGGTTACCCACTTCTGTCAGCCACCCTTGAGTGCCACTAATCGTCGAACGTCACTTCAGCTGCAATCGGTCACCGCCTCTCCTGCCCCTCTTTCTGGCCGACGCTAGCGTGGGCTGCCGCTACTACCGTAGTCGGCCATCCCCTTGATCTCTTCCTTCCCGTTGGTCACAACCGAGGATACCAAAGCCCTCATCGAACTCTCCTGTTAACATGCAAATATATGCGTACAAAGATCAAAAACGAAGGTTACCTTATCGTGTAGTGAAGTCACGAGCTTCAAACCACCGCGATCCACCGTCGTCGGCTCCCCTCCTTCCTTCCTTGCGGCTGCCGTCACGCACTCCCCTAGGCCGAATGGCCTAGGGTTTTCCTCTAAATCTTTTTTTAAACCGTAAAGGTTTACAATTCGGGTCCCTCTAGTTTCCATTTCACATTTTTGGTCACTAACGGCTCACTGTTCGGCCAATCGGGTCCTTTAACTCTCGTGGATTCCAACTTTACTCGGTGATTCGAGTTAACCATGTCCTATATTAGGGCTTCGGGTTACCCATCAACCCGACCCGGTAGCTATTTGGTTTTTGGGATGTTACAAGTCTACCCCCCTTAAAAGAGGATTTGTCCTCGAATCCTACGTCAGCATCACTGACACAACTCCTTCTTTCCATCCTTATAGGGGCATCCAAAGTCCTTTGGTGCTATCTATTCGATGTACATATCAACACGGTCGCTTTACTCTACAACTCGGTTACCATACTTGGTGTTCGAGGAAACCCTTACTCTTGTCTACTTTCAACTTTTGTTTAGATGGCACCACATCGTCCCTTAGCTACTTACCTTTCCCTACCCATGATCCACTCATCGTGCCTATATCGTCATTTCCAGCATAGCCTTAATGATCGCGTCATTCCAATGGTTATTCTCAAATAAGTCTCTTTGCCTTTCATAGTCAGGATCGTTCGTCGCCCTTCTTATCTCGTACTCTCACTACCACCCAACGACGATTCCTTAAAACTCAAGTACCACTGTCCTGATAACCGATGTGATACATCTCTCGTTCTTGAATGATCTCCAAGAACTGGTGTCAATCTTTGTTAAACTCTCCTAATGGTTCCCACCATAGTATTCCTTTACTTCTTTATCACGTGTTTAGTATGCCACTCAAGTATGTGCATACACTTAACACTAGGGTCATTTTGTCAACCCTCTATGTCCACAAAAACTCACCTACCACCGTCATGTCTATTTCAATAGCCAAAATTGGCTTTATTTCAATGCTCCACCGGAGCTCCCTTTAAGCATGTCGTCAGTTTGTCAGCGTAGGCCTTTCCTTCTCAGTCACGTATGTGCAATCCTGCACTTACCCTTCTCCCGTTTCCCCTTTTTCATCATTTCTCCATCATTGCCACACGATCATCGATCGCGTCCCATTTATCAAGTACGAACAGGAAGTCCGCCCTAGCATGCGCCTCAGCTATCCATCGTCTCGTTCATAGAGAACTTATCTACTCCTTCCATGGAGCGTATCCCATGGAGACCCTATCGTCACTTGGTCCACTTTGTGCTGAAATCTCTATAGTCGTCACCTCGATCACGTCATAATTAGTTCCGATCAAGCGTCCCCGTAAAGTTTTCATCGTCATCCCTCACCGTTGTATCCCTTGGCTCCGCGTTCCGCATTCCCGAGATATAAGTGTAGGTATCTCATAAGAGCACCTCGCTGATCGTCCCGAATGACATCAAAACTCCCCATATCGCCTCGATGTATCATTGTTGGGAAAATTATAAAGAATGAAACAATATTCTTGAGCACACCGACCATCCGTCCTATGCACGACTAAGTGTATATTATATGGACACACCGACACAACGTAACTATACAACATGCAATGTTCTATATATGTATTAATAACCCAACCTTCTAACTCGCACAAGCACACACATAATTGACTAAACCTGAGCAAATCTATGTATTATACGTTATGACCCTGTTATTTATAGATGCACCCGCTCCTGAACTCTACTTCCTATTCATTATAACAGTAGCCCCTACCACTCGTCATCACATACCCTCACTGAGTTTCCCCAGTCGTGCCCCATATTAGTCGTACCAAAGTTTTAAGAAGACATACTACTCAGTCTAGACACAAGACATCACTCTACACATTCATACACATAATATTTATAATCCTAATTTCCCACAGGACCTTGTCCTGAACATTTACACCTACTAAAGATATATGATCATAACTCCCCACAGGACCCTGTCCTGAATACTCACACAAGGTGCAACGCACGCATTACACTTCGAACCATCACCTAGACATTAACACATAGGTGACACTATCATACGACCGTTGACACAGATAAATTCAAAACTCATGTCTACACAAGCCTACTCACACAATCTAATCAATCATGCTCTAGTATCACCACAAAAATCACGTTTAATACTAACTCATATTATTCATAATACAATCACACAATCACATTCTACCGCACATATTCCGCTATTGTAAACACAATCATACGCCGTCACAAACATAATTATCATTAATTATGTTCAAATCATCATGCGGTAAGACTCACATAAATTGTCAAAATCATATAATAAATATTTGAATTGAACGTCACCCCACGTAAACATCTAATCAGACATAACGTCGAATTACCCCGAAATCTTTCGTCATAACTGTCACACTAACTAATCATCAAACATCAAGCATCCCGAGCACTGCCCGCCAAATCACTGCTTGACCACGTCAGGTGCATCTGGCGTGTCCTTCTCTGGTTCCTCTTGAAACAAAGCTCTCTTAACCGACGCAAGTGGTTGATCTCTCAACCGTGTAGGTCCACATCCTGAAGGAAAATCACGTACAGCTGGCACTGCTCTCGCTTTCCATCAAGTCTTTCCAATCATAGCTCCACGCGGTATGTCGCCGACCGAAGCTCTAGCCACACTTGGCATGAGAAGTGCCAACACTACTCCCGTTTCGCTAGCAGTTTCATGAACAGCAGTCGTCGTCTTGACTGGCGTTTTACATTCCCTCTAGCAAGAGCATCACGTCTGCCCGATCTCGTACGCTTTGTCTTAGCCACCTAATCCTAATCAAGATAGAACACTAGAGTGATTACTATGGGCACAAATTTAGAATAGGAGAGTAATTGTAGACTGCCAAATCACGGTGATCAAATGCAATTTGGTGGTCCACATCACTGCTCGGATTCTAAACCTTTCCCACCATACTCACACTAACTTTCTACCTTCACGCACATCGGATGCACATGCATCCCACACAACCCACATAGCATCGTACAATAATCTAGCAAATTATCATATACATCACACGTAGTTACACACAAATTCATTACACTATGCTAACACGCCAAGCTGTGTCACATAACGCAATTAATGCTACTCTACATCAATTAACTCACAAATCATGATTTTACAAAGTCACACCACACGTTTCACTTAGTTTCTACGTACTACTACAACACATAACACATCTCATGTTCCCACACGGAACCATAAATCGTTCACTCATATTAATCACTTTACCTATCGCAATACTACACAAATGGTAAATAACAATTACTGCTTAACTTGAAAGACGTACCTCTTGGCTCGCGGTTACTCGTGGGGGCATTCGTTTCACACTCGTCCCATTTTTGGTTTAAGTTAAAGTATTTTATTTGTTTAAAATTACCAGTTTTATCTTAAACCACAGCTCTGATACCAACTTGTAAGACCCTAACCCGGGCATCCTACAGTTGGTTCTTTTAACGGGTCGTTTTCATTAAAAACACATTTATTGCAATTCAAAATACAACGGAAGTGTTTCAAAACTCATTTATGACCATTTAAAGCTATTAGGTTTACCTTATGAATTCCCGCACAACGATCTTAGTAATGCCGCTCCCAAGCCAAGATACGTCAATACACCGCTTACCTGCAAACAATCTAACGTACACACAAAGTCAACTACGATGAGTGAGTTCTAATAGTTTAATATAAATAAAAACCATCACACCAAGTTCTTCGGTTTAATTCACTCAAGACCCTCCGGTCCTTATAAAATATAATTATGCTTTATTAACGAATGACTAATCCCTTGTCATCACACAACATCCCCTAACCCTTTATCACTCGAGACTCAACCCGTACTACCAATATAAATAGTAATAACCTTGCAATCGCAACCGCATAGACTCCACATACTATGCTAACAAATCTTATCCAAGAATACATAATAACTCCACTCGGGGTTAACAAACCCTACCCTAGACATTGACACATCCGGTCTTAACCAAGGCTCTCACAAATAACTAACACGACTATTACACACGTCACATCACAAGACCTGACTCAATGGTCAGTCTAACTCTACACGGCACATTCAACAAGTCACGTTTACACAATCTCATACACAATAAATATGACTAGTCACTAGCATGAAAATTAACACATTCATGTACGCATGCAAACACATACCTCATCACTGCACCCTCGTCAGGGTTACCCTCGTCAGGGCATTAACACACCCCGAGCTCATCATTCACCTGTTAAATAAATGTCACCCCTGGTGACTTCCTGAAGGACCCCATCGTCCATGACCTCGTTTGCCATGTCATAAAGACCAAGACGCAAACACAATACCCGTCGTGTCCCCGGGACAACGACACAAGCACACAACACAAATACGAACATTTAATAACACACATCATATGCAGGACTCATTAACTACACCTTCACCTTACATACGACATTAACACAGCATACCCCACATGCAATCATAACCCTTTTAACTTCAGGCCCGACTCTCCCAGTCCAACCCTTAACACGTCGCACATTAATATCTCGTCTCTATAACTCACACATTTCTATGAGCACGCCATAACCCTACGACTCTCAATTAAGTAATTTATACTCAAATCATATTGGTTTATAACCCGTGACCCTTAACACGATTAATTATACTAATACCACGTGAATGTGTGTACGACAGCCCCAAAATAGTAGAACGTTTTAAAAGAGGGGGATTAGAAAGTCACCGGTCAAGAGGCAAATCCCAAACCCTTGCCCTGCAACTCGTCCGTCCACACTCGAATCCCAATCCTGACAAACACGTGATCACATAATCAAAACACACTCTAAACATACGTTGCATAACTTATAAATAACTAAACCCTAATACTTGGTCTTGACTACTCGCCTTCCTGATTCATTGAATCCCTTATATCCTCGGCTCGTACATCGGATCGTCCTTGACCCGCTTAAAACCCATATACCCGAATGGCTCATTTCCCATGCATGCACGCAACTCACGTCATGAAAAACTCTTATCCACGTGTCTGCTTGAGTCTGGTTACCCTAGACCCGTATGGAACCGGCATGCACATACGTCCACGTTCCTTGAAAACCTTAGTCTCAAAGGTAACACGTACCGAACCACAACTCCCACAAGCGTCTACGCTTTGCCATGCAAAGCCTTAGGGTCACATGACCCTGTCCTCGGCTCGTACATTAGATCGTCCTTAACCCGCTTAAAACCCATATACCCGAATGGCTCATTTCCCATGCATGCACGTAACTCACGTCATGCAAAACTCTTATCCACGTGTCTGCTCGAGTCTGGTTACCCTGGACCCGTCTGGAACCGGCATGCACACACGTCCACGTTCCTTGAAAACCTTAGTCTCAAAGGTAACACGTACTGAATCACAACTCCCACAAGCGTCTACGCTTTGCCATGCAAAGCCTTAGGCTCACATGACCCTATCGGGTGTGACCCTATTCCCTTTTTCCCCCGTGAACCACCACCGAGCTCTGCCATCGTCGTCTTCGTCTAGCCGCAACACTAATCGTCCATGCACCACCATGGATCCTCACCCTCTATGCTACCACCGTAGTTAGCCATCCCCGTGATTTCTTCCTTCCGTCGGTCCCAACCGAGGATACGAAAGCCCTTATCAAACTCTCCTGTTAACATGCAAATAGATGCATACAAAGATCAAAAATGAAGGTTACCTTATCGTGTAGTGATGTCCTAAGCTTCAAACCACCGGGCTCCACCGTCACCGGCTCCCCTCCTTCCTTCCTTGCATCTGCCGGCACGCACTCCCCTAGGCCGAATGGCCTAGGGTTTTCCTCTAAATATCTTTTTAAACCTTAAAGGTTTATAATTCGGGTCGCTATAGTTTCCATTTCACATTTTTGGTTGCTAACGGCTCACTAGTCGGCCAATCGGGTCCTTTAACTCTCGTGGATTCCAACTTTACATGGTGATTCGAGTTAACCATGTCCTATATTAGGGCTTCGGGTTACCCGTCAACCCGACCCGTTAGCTATTTGGTTTTTGTGATGTTACACCAGATCATGTGGGGAATTACTATATTTTATATCTCGTGTGTATAAATGTTTAGGTTGATGTTTTATGTCTAGACTGAGTAGTATGTCGTCTTGAATCATGGGTATGACCGAGTAAATTCTTTATGAGTATATGATGACGTTTGGCAGGGGCTACCGGTGTAGTGAGTAAGAGGTAAGGTTCAGGAGTTTGTGTGTTGATAAATGACGAGGTCATATTGTATGCACGTAGATTAACTCATATCTAGCAGTCGTGTATGTGCATGTGATGCGTGTTTAGAGTTTGGGGTTACTAGTACATGTGTAGAACAACGTGTGTTCTCTAGTTATGTGTGTTAGTGTGTCTCCTTGTAGTACACGCTTAGTCATGCATAGGACTGAAAGTATATGTGCACAAGTATAGTATTTCTATCTCGACGATTGTCTCGATGTTGATAAATCGAGGTGATGTGAGAAGTTTTGACGTTTTTCCATACGATCGGTGATGTGCTCTTATGAGATGCCTATGCTTATATCTCGGGAATTCAGAGAACAAATCCAATGGGCGGAGCTGTGAGAGTAGATGATGAAAGCGTCTGCGTGGACGCTTAACCCGAAATGTTTTTGATGAGGTAAAGGTGATGATGTTGAATATTCCAGCACGAGGTAAAGGAGGTGACGGAAGGGTCTCCATGGAATACGTTCCATGTAGAGAATTATGTCAAGATAAGATACGAGAGAAGTGGAAATATATACTCTGAACGAGACAAAGGGTGGCTGAGGCAGGTAACAAGATGGATTACATGTTCACACTTGATAAATGAGACGCGGTCGGTGATCGCGTGGTAATGATAGAGCAACGATGTAACATTCTTGATTTTTCCTTGTATTCATTCTAGTGCAATAAACATTATTTCAATTCCATACCCTATGTTATATTTCAGTTTCAAAGTCTCCTCAATACAATTTTTACTCCATATATATATATATATATACATATAAATCATCACACATTAAAAAAAATGTGTATATATAAGTTTTGGGGTTATAAAATGTCCATATTAACATAGATACTTATAAAAATTTCAAAGTATTAAGGTTTTAATTTGAGAAAATCAACCTATAGAATACACATATATAAATATTTAAAATCTAAGTAACTGTTTTGAACCTCTTAGACTCATGAACTCTCAAACTTGAACCTCTTTTTCCTTAATTTGAATCCATTCATCAAAATTATCAAATTTTGACTTCCGTTGTCAAATGTTAACTTTTGAAAAGTCAACAGCCCCTTTCCCATACAAATCAAGACCAAATCTGATCAAGACCCATCGGTTTGGACTTGCACTGAATCCTGGATGGATAATCGACCTTAACCGAAGCCAGTTAACACCCCAATTCAAGGTTAGGCGCGGTCATTTTCGAATTCAAATCATTTAGAACGGGTTTGACTTCTCAGAGTCAAAACGCGTTCAAATCATTTCCAAATAAAGGAATTAAATGCAATTATCACCCGTAAATCATTCCATGACTAGTCTTGAATGCATCTAATCCCATTACGCGACCCGATTCATCCCCAATTAATCCAATTAACGCGTAAACACAACTGTCTCCATCACGCACAACCCCAAATCAAATCGAGGCCTTTAAAACGAAATTAATATCTCAACACATTCCCACACCTTCACACAGACTCGTATAAGCTCTCCCAACCTTCAATTCCACCAAATTACATCTATGGCTACCGATCGAGCATCAAGAACATCGCCTTTGTTTCCTCTAGTTGTCGGCCTCCTATACTCAACCAATTTAGGTATGGTTTGTAGCATTTGGTTCGTTTTCACTCAAGGATCGAAACCCCTCTGAAAATTTCATATGACAGAGGGCATCAAACTCAAATGCATTTGAAATCTAGATCGATTCATACGATTTAACTTGGGAATTTATGAATCAAATTAATTAACGTATTTAGTTATTTAACATCTCTAATAAATCAGCGAAACCACTTGGGCCGATTGGTTAAGACCTTGCACCATCGGGTTGAGTGGCGTAGGTTCGAAACCCACAAGTCCGGCATTTTTACGCGTGCCTTAAATCCAGATCCGGTCCCCTGTAATTATCAAGTTAAATCTATTTTTGACCGGGTTTACATCAGAGAAACGTCCCTTGGTCCAGTGGTAAGTTTCTTTTTTTTAAAACAAGTTTTCACACTAATTGAATTCTATAAAAATTATTTTATAAAACCTAGCATTATATAGAACAGATTTGTACAAAAAAAAAATAATTTTTAAACCTAAAACCTTTATTTTACCATCTAAATAGTTTAAAAATTCCATTATTCACTATAAAATCAATTTAAAGGTTATTTTAGATTAACCCATTAAGTCATAAAACAAAATATGTATTTTATAAAATGTCACTAAGATTTTATAAAATGCTTTTACCATGTTTTATAAAACCATAAAGCATTTTATAAAATATTTATTTATTTAAGTATTTATAATTTCTTTCTTTTAACAACTTATTCAAAGTTTTTATGTACTAATATATATATTTACACTATAAATAAATAAAATAAATTTATTTATTTCCAATAAACAAAATGTCACATTTCTTTTAAAAGACACATTATTTAAAATAAAGAGAAATAATTTATTTATTTTATTTAAACCCTAAGATAATTATATATATTTTTTACTTTGAACGCATATTTTTATCAACCTACACCTTTTTACATGAAACGACAAAACCCTTGTTACATATCAAAACCCTATGAACTTTGGAACAATATCTAGACTTTGTGCACATTATTAATTCAAATTCATACATTTCAATCTAGGTTAACTTGTGATTTTGAGAATCACTTGAGCTACATAATTGCTCTTGTTGCCTACACATTTGATACAAGTGAGTTTTACATAACCCTTTTTCATTTTTGTACATTTTGGGGGTGGAACATGGTTACACTTTGAACTCTTTGCAATTACTCATATACAATTCACTAATATGATGCAATGTGTTATTTTTGCTTTATGCTTGAATGCTATGAGTTAAGACTATATATACATGACATTAGTATAATCATTAACTCAGTACAAACCAACGGTTAACATTGATATATCTATTGAGTCTGGAAAACCCACCCGGGTAGGGTGTTTGTTACCGACATTACATTAGGGTAATCTGCGTGCTATACCTCAGTCACAAGGTTTGATTGTACACCTAGTTTAACTATAGATTCTCCATAAATGCCTTATATACCATGTATCGTATGAATTGTATAAAACATTTTGAACTTTATTTGTGGTGTCAAAACCTATGTATGCTCAACCAACTTTTTAGTTAACCTTGTTTTTATCATGTTTCAGGTACGAATATTTGAGTTAAGATCAAGTTGCTTCACTTAAGTTTGAGGACCTAGTATTTAAATTATGTTTTAATTATGTAATTTCAATTTCTGTATTGTTAGATTTGATGTTTTAATCTATGAAATGAAATTGGTTGTTTAAATATTTCAATTTTAGTAAACCATGAGCTTTTAAACAGTCTACATGTCCCACTCCAACATGTTCCGCCGTTGGTTGGGGTGTGACAAACGACGAGGAAAGTGGAGCAAAGGGAGGATACGTGTAGGATTGCATATATAAACTGGGTAGGAAATACCTACGTTGGTAGACCTATGACTAATCTAAAGACAACCTACGGTGGAACATTGGTTGAGGCTAATGTGTTGGATAGATGCTTGAGATGCGAGAAGAGTTTGAAGAAAACATTGGGAGCCGATGATAATGACTTAGTTTGAGTAATATGTGCTTATTGATGAAGTGCGTTGAACACATGATAACGATGTAAAGGAGTGTCCTGGAAGAGACATGTTGTGACTATAGAGACGAGAAGAGCTTTACACAAGCTCCTAGAGATTATCAAAGGAGGACAAGGGGAGTACCTTTATAAACAAGGCAGTGGTGCCTGAGTTTCGAGGAGTCATCGCTGGATGGCGATTAGAGTACGAGAAAAGAATGGTGACGAATGATCCTAATTATGAAAAGCAAGGAACCTTACTTAGGGATGACCATCGGAATGTAACACCCTTAATTGGAACACCAATTAGTAAAACATTTAAACGCGCGGAAACATTTATCCCAAGAATTTTTTTTACCCTTCGCGTGTCGCTAACATCAGGGGATATCCCTTCACGTGGCGCGAGGGAGTCCTGAAAAACCAAGTCCGGGAGAATGGTTCTTGATGTGGCGCGAAGAACCCTCACCCATTCTTCGTGTGGCGCGAAGACCTTCAGTAAACATAAAGTTTGGTTTTTCTGCCCAGTTCCATACTTAACCAAAATTTTCCAATTTTCATCATTTCACAAGACACAAAAATATCCCAAACACCTGGGTTTTTAACCAAATATTCATACACCAAATTCACAAATCAAAACACCAATTCTTGTTTCAAACTACATCCCTTTCAACGATTTCTATTTACATCCCAAAAACATCATTTTTACATACGAGAATCCGCCAACGCCTCGGACTTGACCTTGACTACATCGGATCTTTTCCTACATAACCACATAAACATATCACCATTAGTAATGAAGATAAACATATCAAACAAGTAATTACAACTTGTTTTCACCCATTTGACCCGTTTGCACCCAATTTGTCATTAGGCTACAAATAACTTGCATTTCACCTTACAAGTTCCATTCTTTTCATTTGTCAATCATAATTACCATATTTCCATTTACATTATGGCACGTAGGCCATAACCTCATTTCCATTATGATACTTAGATCATAACCTCATATCCAATTTCCATTACGGTACTTAGACCATAACCTCATTTTCATTATGGTATTTAAACCATAACCTCATTTCCATTATGATACTTAGATCATAACCTCATTTCCATTATGGTATTTAAACCGTAACCTCATTTCCATTATGATACTTAGATCATAACCTCATTTCCATTATGGTATTTAAACCATAACCTCATTTACACATATCCATTATAGTATTACAACTATAACTACATTCATTCATTTACACATATCCATTATAGTATTACAACTATAACTACATTCATTCATTTACACATACTAGTTCATACACATTCATTTCAACAACATAGTATGTGTCACACCCCAACCGACGGCGGAATACGTCAGGGCGGGACATGTAGATTGTTCAAAAGCTCAAGGTTTACTAAAGTTTAAATATTTAAACAACCAAATTCATATCATAGATAAACATCAATCCAACAATACAAAGAAAAATAGAGAGTACCTAAATAGTTTCTTTAAATTAGATTATAGGTCCTTGGTCCTAAGTGAAGCAACTTATACTTATTCTCAACCATTAGTACCTGAAACATGATGAAAAACAAGGTCAACTAAAAAGTTGGTGAGCATACATAGGTTTTAACACACAACTAATTTTAAAGTGTTTTATACAATTCATACGATACACATGTATAAGGCATTTATGGAGAATCTATAGTTAAACTAAGTGTGTAGAATCAAACCTTGTGAATGAGGCATAACACGCAGGTTACCCTAATGTAAAGTCGGTAACAAACACCCTAACTGGGTGGGTTTTTCAGACATAATAGATCTATCAATGTTAATCGTTGGCTTGTACTGAGTTAATGATTGTACTAAAGTCATGTATATGTAGTCTTAACTCATAGCATTCAAGCATAAAGTGTAGGATCGTGAGAATACAAGATGGTTCTGTTCTTAGTTGAGGTTGGCGGAAACAAAATCAACTACACAATTTATAATCAAGTAAACACAAAGAATACTGATAAACACTGTTGTATTAAGCTTTTGTGAATGCAAAGATTACAAGTGAGAAACTCAATGAATAAGTATGACAAGCACTACTAGCACTATCAAGACACACTCAAGTCACACTTACAATGAAGTGGCAACTCAGTATTTATAGTAACTTAGAATCAAGACAGACCCTTGATTCTAAGGATCAGATCGAACACAAGCCGTTGATCTTGTTTATTAATTTACATTACACGTAAAGGCTAATCTAGTTAACTTTACTGAAATGTTTTCTTTATTCATGATTGTTTGCATGCTTGGAGAAGTGTATTGTTGTCCGTCATTGGTTGACCATAGCGGTTCCTTCTGCTTTGAGTCTGTCAGTTGCTTTTGCAGAAAGGTGTCAGAGACGCTTGGCCTGGATAGTCAGCTGCAACGTTTGGTCTTCAGTGAATAAGGCTATCAGCTGCAAAGAGTGAAGGTTGCCGCTGGTAAGCCTATCAGCAGCAAACATGGATGACCGCTGCTGATAAGCCTATCAGCAGCAACTTGTGCAGAATGCTGCTGATAAGCCTATCAGCAGCAACAAGTGTTGAATGCTGCTGATAAGCCTATCAGCAGCATTTGTACTTAGAATAATTTGGTAGCAATCAGTCTTTGGTTCTACAAACTCCCCCTAGACTGATGCAACCAAAAATTCTTCTAATCACTTTGCTGCTGAAGCTTTTGCATGTGGCTGACTATCCTTTCAACCTCATAGCCTCTTGGATCCTTGCTGGGATTGTTCAGTGGAAGTTCAGACAGAGTCTTGATGTCTTTGTGTTGCATTTTGTAGATTGTTTTGCTTGAACATCTCATCTGCTGCTTCTTTACATCAGTCAGTGTGAACTCATCCAAATCAGCATTGTAGGTCCAAGATACAAATGGAGAGTGGGACTTGAGTGGTTTGATGTTTATGATCACATCTTTGCTAGGGTTGAAGTAGTGCTTGATTGCTAGCACAAGACGTTTCCCACTCTCATTTGCAGGCTCATGAGCTTCACCCAGCTCTAAAATTCTTTGAAGGTCGGAATCAGGTAGTTGCAGAACCTCATCAACAGACCTGTAAGTGGATCTTCTTCTCTCAGTTCTCCCCCTGAAGTTCTCAAACACTTGATCTTGTGAATTGTTGAACCAGTTAACTATATTTCTTGAGTCTTCTGGTTTAGGAGAGGGTTTGGGTATCTTCAAGGGAGGCTGTTGATGAGTGGGAGCTGGGTGGGATGACTTGGACTTTTTGGGTGGAGGAGTGGAAGGTTTGGGGAGGAGAGTGGAAGGATGATGGACTGAGGAAGAGGTAGGAGAGTGAGAAGGCTTGGGTTTCTTTGTCTTTGGTTCTTCATCTTCTTTGATAAGTACCCTTTTCTTGGAGCCCTTCTTCCCTAGTTTTTCTTCCTCATCCTTTTTAATTTTAACGTAGAGGGATAGCAGGTTCATGAAATTCATAGGACCTAGCCTCTTTCCACTATCTCCTCTGGCCTTAAGGAAGTCAATCATGACCTTCCTTTCTTCATGGGTCCTTTTATTGAAGGCAATGGTCTTTTTGGACTGTTGTTTGGCTTTTTCTTCTTCTTCAGCCTTTTTCTTCTTTGCCAACTGACCTTGCTGACCCATGAAGGCTCTGTAGATCTCTTTGTTTGAAAGTTTTTCAAGGTAGTCTTCATCCTCACCTTGAGAGATCAGAGCTTCAGTCCACTCCTCCCTTAATTCTTTTGCTAATTTAGAATCAGTGATTCTAAACTTAGCATCTTCCTTCCTTTTCTCTTTAGCTTCTTCTTCTTCTTCTTTTGCAAACTGTTCCTGCAGCTGTCTAGCAAGTTGTTCATCTTCCTCAACTTGAGACCCTGCAAGGACTTTTACCTTCATTTCATCCAGCTGTTTGGCATACAGCTGGATTGTCTGTTGTCTGAGAAGTATGGCTGCCTTTCTATCTTCATGCCTTTGTTTTTGAGCCATCTCTTCAGCCAACTCTTCTTCTTCTCTTTTCCTTCTTCTCTCTTCTTTCTCTTTCTTTTCCTTTTGCAACCTCTCTTCATCCTCTTTTGTCATGATGCCCTTCCCTTTATTAACATTGGATGCCTCTGCTCTGGCTTCACTGATCACAGAAACAGCTAATTGTTGTGCTGTTGGGATCTCTGCCTCGGCTTCATTGGCAATTTGAGATGTGAATAGGGGAAGGTCATCGTTTTCATCAAGTTGATACTCAGGACCTTCTATTTCTCTCAGTTTTTCTTTGATAGTTGATCTTGACTCATAAGCTGCAGTGCAGATGTTAACTCGAGGGGAAGCTGAGTCAGTGTCAGTGTCAGAGTTTGACACATATACTGACTCAGTAATTCTTCCTACTTGTTCAAGATTGGCTCTGACAGTATCTATCATTGCCTGGCTTTCAAGTGAGTTGACATTGCAGATGTTGGTTCTGAGCTGATAGATCTTGAAGAGAAAGTCTGAGGGCAGATGAAGGATGTTTCTGGTGTTGATGATGAGAGAGGAGCCATTGCTGAGCAGAAAAGTGTGGTCAAGAGACTTAGTGCTTACCCAACCTAGCACATCCAAGTCCTTGACCAGGAAGGCATACAGGAACCTTCGAAGGCCCAGAACTTCTTCTTCAGTGAGAAGACTGCTCCTTGTTATTTCAAGATTGCTAGGAGTCAGTCTTCTTTCTGCGGCCGCCGAGGATTCAGGATAAGCTACCCGATGTGCTGCTTGTAGGAATCTTTGGAACCTGGGTAGATTATCCTCCATCAGGTCATGGAACCTGCCAATGGCAAGTTCAGCTGAGAGATCTGCTGAAGTGTTGATGCAGTCAGTTAAATGCAGTTCCAGGACTTGGAGGGCATTGAGAGAGTTCCAGTTCAGTTCTTCTACTCCGCTAAACTCCCATCCAATCCAAAACCTCTCAGCTGATCCATCATACTCCCAAGCTAGAATAGAGTCAAACTCTAGCTTCTTTGAAGATTTGAAGATTTGGGGGGTAGTGGATTGACCTATGATGGCTGCTGCTTCAGGGATGATGCTGACCAATGTAGATGTTTGATCTTTGCCTTCAACATCAGTCAGCATTTCATCCACAGCCCTGACAACCAACTTCCAGTCTTCAGAGATCTCTTCTTCTTCATCTTCTGTTACTGGCAAGTCGTAGACCTGTACAAAAGCTGGCCTGTAAAGTGAGCTTTGGAAGGCAGCCTGCTCCTGTATCCAGTCTTCAAGACTGTCTGTATCATCTTCCATAGAAACCATCTCCCCCTTTTTGGTTGCATCAGCAGACAGGTAAGCATCAGTTTGGGTGCCTAATGATACAAGAGAGGGAGAGGCTAGAGTTGGGCATTGATGGGCTTCATGCATAGCGACTTGGTGTCTTAGTTTGGACATTTCAGCCTCTAGCATAGCCACCCTGGCCGTCAATTCCATGTTATGAAGTTTCAGTCTGTCCTCATCCACAGTTGTGGAATCCTTGGACCCAGATGGGGCCGTCGGCCTAGCCTCAGCATCCCCATCACCCGTGGTTTCTTGGCGCCTGGGATTCCTCTCAGTGAAGGGAGTTTCCAAGGAAACACCCTCACCGTGAGTTGCCGTGGTTGAGGTCTTAAAGATGTTGTCACTGTCTTCCTGGTCAGTTGATGGACCAGCAGTAGTGACAGCCTCGTCCACATCCACTCTTTCAATACTCCCAGAGTGGACCTTCAAGGGTGAAGAACTTGGGCTGGGTGTTTCGGAAGCAAGACCAATCAGTACCTCCTTGATAGTGGTAGTTGGAGAAGGTACATCACTTTGGTCAGGTTCCTCTACACTTAAGTTCAAAGAAGAGAGGAATGGCTCGAAGGGCTGTTCTATGGATCCGGGAAGTGATCCTAATCCTAATAGAGAGACTTCCGAAGGAGTCTCCCTAGCAATGTGGCTTTCCCTTATAATATTCTCACTAGAATGTTGTGATTCTGAGTGAGGGATGTTGGCTTGGGTTTGGGCCTTGGAGGCAAGAGAAGAAGGAGTTCTCTTGCCCCTCTTCCTTGTATACTTGGCTGCAACCGGGGCCCTGTGTTCCGGTTGAGCAATTAAACTGGGGGTTAGTAATGTATGTGCCTGTGCATCCTCAGTGGAATGCACAGGGGTTCGATCAAGGGAAACAGTAGGTTGAGTTTGTGGCAGTGAGGAGGAGGGTGTGGGATCAGTATCAGCTGGGTTTGCTGAACTGTCACCCTGGGCACTATGTGTGTTCAACATTGTAGATAACAATGGAACATCGGCCCCTGAGAACTTTGATGAAACTGTTCTCATGCTCTGAAAAATGTTGTTCTTATGTCCCAGTATGGAGTAGATTCTTGCAGTTTTTGAAAGATCTTGGTGCTCAAAATTGAACACTTCCTGCAAGAATCTTGGGTACATGAAGAACTGAGATTTCACCCCTTCTTGAAGGTTGTATCTCAAACCTTCAAGAATGAGGTGGGAAAAATTGAAACCTGCTCCTGTTATCATACCGTGAACTGCCGACGCAAGTCTGGAGCTGAGTTGGTTCCAGCCACTCCTCTCTTGAGATATGCATTGGAGAAGAGTGTGGCAGAGATACTTCCATTTGGGACCCATGAGTGCCTTCTCTATCGTATACTCTGTTTGATTCCCAGTGTACCCTATGGATACAAAGGTCCTCATGTATACGTCTTTTGGGTAAGAGAGGGCGTCCCCTTCATCCTGAAGCTTGAGGTGTTGGCAGAGTTTTGCTTCAGTGATGATCATTTCCTTACCGTCAACTGTGCCTCTGATTTGAGGAGTGCCCTGTTCAGTAGAATACACGGCTGAGCTCCAAAAATCTTCCATGTGTGAAGTATATATGGTTGGGTTGATGGTTAGGGCATGGTAAATTTTGGACCGACAGAGGAAGTCGATCATACCGTCGAAACCTTCGGATTTCTTTCCCTTGATTAGGTATGCAGTTAGGTTGTGGTATGGAGCAAACTTGTCGTTTGGGTTGTTTATGTCTGCGCCTGCCATTGTGATGGATTTTGGAGGGAAAAGAGAAGGGTGTTTGAATGGTGGTTGATTATGGAGGGCTTTGAATGCTGTGGGGACGGGAGAGAAAGTGATGGGAGCTAGGTTTGAAATTGAATATGAAGAGGTAGAGGGATGATTTGAGTTGGTGATATAACGGCAAACGAAGAAATAGCAACTCTACTTGTACAGTACAACCTGTTTCACTTTTCATTGTTACAGCTGTAAAACACTCGAGCAGTCATGGTGAAGACTGACGATATTTACTTTTACAGCGGGTGAATGTTAATTTAGACTTAAGTTCACCCATCAGCAGCTGCTGAAAGATAAGAGAATCCGCAGCAAAATTGGTTGCAGCTGATGGATAAGCCTATCAGCTACAAACTTGGTTGCGGCGGAAAGATAAGTCTGTCAGCAGCAGATTTTGCTGCTGAAAGGTTTAAAGATCCGCAGCAAAGGAATTGCTGCTGAAAGCCTTAAAGCTATCCGTAGGAAACATGTACCTGCTGATAACTTAAAGCTATCAGTGGCAAAACTTTTGCTGCTGATGCTTTTACCTGTCAGCAGCTGAAGGACAAAAATGCTGCTGACCTATAACTTTTATTTACAACAAGAGACAAAAAGGCACATTTTAAGGAGATACTTGAGATGGATTTTAATCAAAGTTCATCATACCAATTGATTCAACTAAATATCGGAATCTAGCTTCATCAAAAGGTTTTGTAAACAGATCAGCATATTGCTCATTTGTATGAACTTTGGTTAAAATAATTCTCTTTTTCTCAGCTTGATCTCTTATGAAATGGTACCTGATGTCGATGTGCTTTGTCTTTGAGTGCTGCACCGGATTGTTTGTGATAGAGATAGCACTCATGTTGTCAATGTGAATTGGAGTCTGTATGAAGGTCATTCCATAGTCAAGCATTTGATTTTGGATCCAGATGACCTGAGCACAGCAGCTTGAAGCTGCAATGTATTCTACTTCAGCTGTTGAAGTAGAAACACATGTTTGCTTTTTGCATTGCCATGAGATGAGCCTTACTCCAAGAAATTGACATCCCCCAGATGTGGACTTTTTGTCCAAGTTACAACCCCCATAGTCACTGTCAGTGTAGGCATATAGATTGACATTTTCATTCTTTGGATACCAAAGCCCAAGCTTTGGAGCTCCCTTTAGGTATCTAAGGATCCTTTTAACAGCTTGAAGATGAGACACTTTTGGAGCTGCTTGAAATCTTGCGCAGAGACAGACTGCAAACATGATATCTGGTCTTGAGGCAGTGAGGTACATGAGAGACCCTATCATTGCTCGGTACTGATGTTGATCAGTGTCTTGTCCTTCTTTATCCGGAGATAATTGATGGTGCACTTGCATAGGAGTTCTTGCAGCAGAGCAGTCAGTCATTTTGAACCTCTCCAAGATGTTTTTGACATACTTGGATTGACTTATGAAGATTCCAGTTGGTACCTGTTTGACTTGAAGTCCTAAAAAGAAATTTAGTTCACCCATTGAACTCATTTCAAATTTGGAATGCATCAGAACTTCAAAGTCTTTGCAGAGCTTCTTTCTTGTAGATCCAAAGATAATGTCATCAACATAAATCTGGACCAACAAGATTTCGCCCCCTTCATCTTTGATGAAAAGAGTCTGATCAATGGCCCCCCTTCTGAAGTTGTTACTAAGTAGATATCCAGACAAAGTTTCATACCAGGCTCTTGGGGCTTGGTGTAAGCCATAGAGAGCTTTGTCCAGTTTTAAGACCTTATTTGGATGTGCAGGATCTACAAAGCCTGGAGGCTGTTTGACATAGACCTCTTCATCAATCGTGCCATACAGAAAGGCGCTCTTCACATCCATTTGATAGACCATAAAGTTTTTGGATGCTGCATAAGCCAGAAAAATTCTAATGGCTTCCAGACGGGCAACGGGAGCAAAAACTTCATCATAGTCAATGCCTTCTTCTTGAGTGTAACCTTGAGCTACCAGTCTGGCTTTGTTCTTGACTACGATGCCCCTCTCATCTTGCTTGTTTCTGAAAACCCATCTTGTTCCAATGGCTGTTTGACCAGGTGGAAGATCAACAAGCTTCCAAACATCTTGTCTTTTGAATTGCAGCAATTCTTCCTGCATTGCTTCAATCCAGCTGTTGTGCTTGAGAGCTTCATCGATCCTTTTGGGTTCCACCTGTGATAGAAAGCAAGAGAACAAACAAATGTTGGCTTCATGAGACTTACTTCTTGTCTGGATGCCTGTGTGGACTTGGCCAATGATGTTTTCCAGAAGATGCTCTTTGTTTATTCTCTGAGCAGGTATCACATCCAGCCGTATTCCCTCTTCAAGATTACTGTGGTTTAGATCAGTATTGTCTTCAAATGGGTGGAGAGGAGCTTGGAGGATCTGATCATTGTGTTCCACATAGTCAGCAGCATTAGCATCAGAGGCCTCATTATCATGAATTGAGGAGGCTTCATTTAGGATTTCATTGTCAGAGAGATTGCTGCTTGTGGTGTTGGATGTACCGGCTTCACCTGAACTGGCTTCAATAGCTTCTGCCACTGATGGAGGATCAATGGATGGCCTTTTCATCCTGATGTAGGGACTGGGAAACTCCAGTCTATAGTCAGAAGAAGAGGTGGAGGTAGAAGGTGTTGAGTTTGAAGAAGGAGGCTCCATATTTGAGAATATGAGGGGCTCAAATATCTGGGTGAAGGAGTCTATATCAAAAATCCAGTTGGGACCTTTGCCTTGTTCACAGACAACGTGTTCCCTGCATTCCACATTAGCAGATTCTTCCACAATCCGAGTCCTAGAATTGAACACTCGGTAGGCCTTCGATTGAGAGGAGTAACCCACAAAGTAACCTTCATCAGACTTTGCACCGAATTTAGGAAGAACTCCATGTGTGATGAGGATGGTACATGGACATCCAAAGGGCTTCAGGAAGCCAATGTAGGGAACTCTTTTGAGCCAGAGTTCATAGGGAGTTTTCTGGAGAGGCTTAACAATAAGGACTCTATTCTGCACATAACAAGCTGTGCTTACTGCTTCTGCCCAGAAAGTAAGGGGCAGTTTTGAGTTAGCCAGCATAGATCTTGCTGATTCAATCAGAGTCCTGTTTCTTCTTTCAGCAACCCCATTTTGTTGAGGAGTTCTTGGAGCACTGTACTGCCTTTCAATGCCCTTGCTCTCACAGAAACTGTTCAAAGTGTGATTTTTGAACTCTGTTCCCTGATCACACCTTATGATCTTTACCTTCAGATTACTTTGATTCTCTACCCTGAGAATATAGGATTTAAGAATCTCAGCAGTTTCATCTTTTGTTCTTAGGAAGAATACCCAAGAGAATCTGGAGAAGTCATCAGTGATCACCAGACAGTAGGACTTTTTGCCCATTGACATGACATTTGTAGGACCAAAGAGATCCATATGCAGTAGCTGGAGAGGAGTGTCATTTGTGTTCAATGTCTTGGGCTTATGGGAACTTTTGTGTTGTTTTCCCTTCAAGCAGGCAATGCAATGATCGTCTAGCTGGAATTCTTTGTCAGGAAGCCCTCTGACAAGATTGTCCTTCACTAATTTATTAATTGTTTTGATGTTAACATGGCTTAACCTCCTGTGCCAGAGAGCGGATTCATCAACTGATGCCTTTGACAGAAAACATGAAACACTACCAGATGGAGTGACTTCATTCATGTCAAGCACATATAAGTTGTCCTTTCTATTAGCAGTTAGGAGAATCTTCTCTGGGGGGTTTAGATAAGCCAGGAGCTAACACGAAACATTCTTTGTCAGTGAAGAGCATCCAATGCTTTTGATCACATACTTGAGAAACACTCATGAGATTGAAGTCAAGTTCTTTAACATAGTTGACTCTTTCAATACTCATCCTTTCATTGGACACAGTGCCTTGTCCAGTGATAGATCCACCTTTTGAGTCACTCCCAAAGGCAACATATCCTCCATTGAAATGTCTGAAGTTGGAGAGGATGGATCTGTTGCCTGTCATGTGCCTGGAACAGCCGCTATCTACCACCCAGGTGTTATTCTTGTTACCTGGCTGTCCCTGCACATGAAAGAGATTTAGTTAGTGGGAGTGGTCCAAGAGCTCTCCTTTTTGAAGAAAAGAGTTCTTGGACATTCTGATTCATCATGCGTGCATTCAACAGCACCGATGATGATTTTGCTGACAGGAGCAGAGATTTTGGCTTTCCATTGCTTAAGAAGTGGTTTTCCAGTTCTCTTTTCTTTATCGGCTGCGGATTTGGCTTTGGCAGCTGATGAATTTGCTCTATCAGCAGCTGATTTTCCTGCTTGAGGTTTTGGCCTGTCAGCAGGGGCAGGTTTTGCTGCTGATGGCTTCAGCTTATCAGCTGCAGATGTTGCTGCTGATGACCTTGGCTTTTCAGTAGCAGATTTTGCTTTTGCTGCTGAAAGCTTATTTGGAGCAGCAGCAGATTTAGTTTTTGCTGCTGACTGCTTTGTTTGAACACCAGCAGATTTGGTGGCTGCTGAAGGCTTTGCCTTTTGCTGCTGCTTGTATTTTTCTGCAGTTTCAACTCTTCTACTGGTTGCAGATGGCCTATCAACTGAAGTATGCTGATCCTTCTTTTGTTTATGCGCTGATTAAAGAAGGATCTGGTTGAAGGGGTTAAACTGACATTTTGCAGCAAAGTGGTTTGATTCCCCACATATGATGCAGGACTGCTGAACCTTGGGCTGCTGCTTCCTTGGTGGAGAAGAAGAGTTTCTGAACTGAGTTTTCTTGGTCGTAACTCTTCTAACCTGTTGCTGATTCTTCTGATTTGGCATGAACTGAGGCTTGGAGTTTGTGGGTCCTGATGTTTGTCCCTTTTCAGTGTTTAGCTTTCTTCCACCTGGAGGATAGCTGATCCTTATCTGTTTGAATGGTACAGGGGCTGGAACATCTGGGAGAACAGTAGGGACTGGGACTCTATTCAGAACAGCTTCAGATGAGGCTGTACTGGTTTCATCATGGTCTGAGAGGGTTAACTCAGATTCTGATGAGGTAGTGCAGTCTTTAACAAGGGGTTCATCCATTGAAGGATCAAGATTTCTGTTTGCAGTGTCGAGTTTTGCGACATCGAAGCTTGGTTCATAGATGGCAACATAGTCAGCTGGATGAGGAACAGTATTGTACTGTTCCTTGCCATATCCAAGTCCTCCAAGCTTTACCTTTTCATGGACTTGAATGTCTAGAAGTCTCTGTAGCTTTTTAGAAGAAAATTCATATTTTTCAACATGAACTTTCTGTTCTGCCAGATCAGCTCTGGTTGATTTAAGTTTTACTAATAGATCATCAATCTGAGTTTCAAGATTGGTTTGTTCATGTTTTAGAGATGAAATCTCTTTCTTAAGGCATTCAATTTTTTCTTTGTAAGTGATTTCAACCCTTTTGAACTCAGATTTCATTTGAAGAAACTCTTCATTTTGATCTATAAGGTTTTGGTTATGTTTTCTATAACCTAAAACTTTATCAATGCAAGCTTGAGAGCATAGATGTTCAAATACCTGAGGTGGTATCTCTGCAGTGTCTGCCATAAGTGCTTGGTTGGAGACAGGAACATCTTCATATTGAAAACTCCAGTCGAATTCTGCAGTTCCAACATTTGCACAGGCTGCAGTTTGTGCTGGGGGAGTTTGTTGCTGCTGCTGTCTGGGCTGACTTTGGTAGGCTTGTCTTTGATGGCCTGCACCCTTATTGGCTTTAGGTGCCTTGAACTCCCTAGCAAAGTGACCCATTTGGTTACAGTTGTAACAACGGATCTTGCTTTTATCAAGGCCAACTCTGCTGTTTGAGTTGTTGCTTGGAAATGATCTTCCGGTTCTAGAATAGAACCTTTTTGCTCTGAGGGAGAGCATGGCATATGAGTGCTGAATATCCATTTCTTCAAGATCATCTGGATGAAAGCATTCCAGATCCTCTTTTATGAAATACATGCTGCTTGAGTTATCAGAGACAAAAGCAGTAGAGGTTGGCTGTTGAGGAGGTGCCTCAAGAAGAAATGGTGATGAGTTAGATTGTGAAGCGGTTGGGGTCTGAGGGTGAGTAACAATGGGAGGATAGTAGCTGCTTGCACTAGGACCAGAATGATCAGAGTGAAGCGCTGAGGAGGTAATGGAGGAAGTGGTAGCTGATTGATAACTGGAGCTCCTTTCTTTAGCTTGAATCATTTCTAATTCATAGGTTTTGAGCATGCCAAAGAGCTCAGTCATCTGAAGAGTCTTCAGATTCTCTGTTCTTCTGATGGACACAGTGTATAATGTCCAACAACTAGGGAGAGATCTTATGAACTTCTTGAGAATGTCTTCATTCTCCAGCTTTACCTTGGAGCACTGCAGTTCACCTACAAGATAGGTAAATCTGTTATATAAAATAGTTAAGGACTCACCTTCCCTCCAAACGAAGTTCTCATACTGCTGCTTCAGTATGTCCCTTCTGTTCTCTTTGACTTCTTCAGAGCCAGCAAACATCTTCTCCAACGCCTCCCAGAGCTCCTTGGCAGTTTTGTAGCTTCTGAAGTTGTGAAAAACTTCATTCGGAAGGCACATTTGGATGGCTCCCAGTGCCTTGAAGTCCACCTCCATTTTCTTGATGTCCTCTTCAGAGTACTTGGAGGTTTCCTTCGGGACTTGTATTCCTCCACCATCAGCAGAGGCCACCATGGGAATATATGGACCCTCCTTGATGGATCTCCACATTTTGTATTCTTGGTAACAGAAGAAGCTTTCCATGCGATTTTTCCACATGTCATAGTCTTCTCCAGATACCAACCTTGGTGGTCGGTTGATGCTGCCAATATCTTCAAAGCCATTGCTCTGTGCCATTTTTTTTTTGTTTTGATTTTGGGTGACTTGTTCAAAGAGAGAGTTTAGAATACAACCAGAGATGATTAAACAAAAGTTAGTTTGTTTAATCTGAGCCAAAGCTCTGATACCACTTGTAGGATCGTGAGAATACAAGATGGTTCTGTTCTTAGTTGAGGTTGGCGGAAACAAAATCAACTACACAATTTATAATCAAGTAAACACAAAGAATACTGATAAACACTGTTGTATTAAGCTTTTGTGAATGCAAAGATTACAAGTGAGAAACTCAATGAATAAGTATGACAAGCACTACTAGCACTATCAAGACACACTCAAGTCACACTTACAATGAAGTGGCAACTCAGTATTTATAGTAACTTAGAATCAAGACAGACCCTTGATTCTAAGGATCAGATCGAACACAAGCCGTTGATCTTGTTTATTAATTTACATTACACGTAAAGGCTAATCTAGTTAACTTTACTGAAACGATTTCTTTATTCATGATTGTTTGCATGCTTGGAGAAGTGTATTGTTGTCCGTCATTGGTTGACCATAGCGGTTCCTTCTGCTTTGAGTCTGTCAGTTGCTTTTGCAGAAAGGTGTCAGAGACGCTTGGCCTGGATAGTCAGCTGCAACGTTTGGTCTTCAGTGAATAAGGCTATCAGCTGCAAAGAGTGAAGGTTGCTGCTGGTAAGCCTATCAGCAGCAAACATGGATGACCGCTGCTGATAAGCCTATCAGCAGCAACTTGTGCAGAATGCTGCTGATAAGCCTATCAGCAGCAACAAGTGTTGAATGTTGCTGATAAGCCTATCAGCAGCATTTGTACTTAGAATAATTTGGTAGCAATCAGTCTTTGGTTCTACATAAAGCACAAATAACACTTAGCATCATATTAGTGAATTGTATATGAGTAATTGCAAAGAATTTCAAAGTATAATCATGTTTCACCCCAAAGATGCAAAATGTAAAAAGGGGCTATGTAAAACTCACTTGAATCAATGGTGTAGCTAGCACGAGAGACTAGGTAGCAAAGTGATCCTTGAAATCTCACAACGTTAACCTAATGTGTAATGTATATGGATCTAGATTAATAATGTGCACAATAGTCTATGCCCAAGTCTATGATTTAAATGGATGTGTGCACCAAGGGTTGGAGTTGTAGGTGTTAGTGAGTTGTACTTGAAAGTGGTGTTTTATAAAATGAGAACTTGAAATGAACAGTCTTATGATAATTGAATTAGGGTTTGGGTTTGAATAAATAAATAAATTAAACAATTATTATTTATTTATTTAGTTAGAAAAATAGTGTGAAACTTATATTTATAACTTAAATAAATAATTTATACTTTATTTATTTATTTATTTATAAAGAGGTGTAATTATGTGTTCAAATTAATAACCTTAAATATAATTCAAACTCTAAGTGTATTTGTAAAAGTAATTTATATAGATAATAAATAAATTTTTTTATTTATTTATTATTTGAAATGGGTATGTTAAAATAACCAAATTTAATTAAAAATTTACATGTATTCTTTATGTATATAAAACTATATAGTTTTTTATTGGTTTTAAATATACATCTTAAATTTTATAAAACTTTGCAAGAGTATTTATAAAGTTTTATCACCAAATTTATACATTAAATGAATAAATTACTCAAAAATGATAATATAATTCAAATTGAGTAATTGAGAATTAAATCTGTAAAAATAGAGATTTTATGCAAAAATTGTAAATCTGGTCGAATTCTATTCTAATAAATATAGGATTTATAAGAATAATTTTTATAAAATTTTCGAAGCTTTTAAAACAGTTTTAAAAATAAAGTTTACACCACCCGGCTCGAACCCGGGTGGGTTCTGTGGAGGCTTAGGGTCTTAACCGTTGTAGCAAAGGGATAATCCATGTTGTAGATCCGGGTCGTTTGGTATTAACCGGAATGTAACAGGGGGCCGGGTCTGGTCAAAAGGAACATGCAAAAAGGACCTTGGTTGCGGGTTGTGGGTTTCGAACCCACACCATCTAGTTCAGTCACACCTGCACCTAACCGGCTGAACTAGATGGTTCGCTGGAATAACATGAATTCGAAAAATTAAAATACACAACTGAAAACAGACCGAAATCCCCATTTCATCTTCTTAAGAACATGTACACGAAATTGACAGGAATCGAATTCGATACATCCAATTTCTGTAAATTTACATGGGGCTTTCGATGAACTATAAAAGGCGAATCAAAAGGTGTAAATCTCACCTGGTTCGGTTGGGTATCGAAGGTCGATGACTACAAGTTCCGACTTGATGTTCTTGGTGCTTGGTCGGAAGGTATAGGTGTAATGAAGATCGTATGAGTGTTTAGAGGATTTGTAATATGCTATGCGAAGGTGTGTGTACGTAATTTCATTCAATTTTTCCTTAACTGCTTATTTTGATCCAGATTTGACTGTGATAGCTGTTGACAACGATTCACGCATTAAATCGGTGATTGATAATGAATTGAGCCACGTATATGGTCTGAATACAGGTGAGAAGTAATTGTGTGTGATTTGCGGCTTTAAACGCGTCTAAATCTCAAGATTTGAAACTGAATTTGGGTAAGTTTGACCTTGGATAGTCAAACTTGACGAGTAGAGTTCGAATTTGGTTTTGGGCTTCGTTTTCAGTTGAATTAGCTCTTCATATGCATTGAATTTTGGTCATGTAACTTTCCCGCATGATTTGTAGGCATTTACAACTAATATTTGGTCGAATTTGAGATGCACTTGATGAGGTTTGTTGACTTAGAAAGTCAACTGACGGGAATGGGGGTCAAGGTCAAGATTGAGTTCAATTTGGAAGGTAAGGGTTCAATTGGGGGTTCATAACATTTGAGATAAATTTATTTGATTTAATTTCTTTTAACTTTGCTTATAACAATTTATATATATATAATATATATATATAATATATATATATATATATAT
This sequence comes from Smallanthus sonchifolius, assembly GCA_023525975.1. Taxonomy (NCBI): domain Eukaryota; kingdom Viridiplantae; phylum Streptophyta; class Magnoliopsida; order Asterales; family Asteraceae; genus Smallanthus; species Smallanthus sonchifolius. The sequence goes on along the minus strand of CM042044.1, from coordinate 24,778,031 downwards.
ATATATATATATAAACTTACATAATATTTGTTTAAGCACAATTTCTTGATAAAGGAATAAAGCCTATTTTTATAAAATTTCCAAGCGTGTAAATTGTTTATTCCGAGATGTCATAAACTTGTATAATTATACGGAAAGGTGTGACGTATTTATGAGCAAAGTATATATATATATATATATATATATATTAAATTTATGCAGTATAAGATAGTATATATATTTAATTATATATATCTACCTATACTATATAAATATCTTAGAAAATAATATGTAACAAATGGGTCTTGTAATCATTGTATACGATTGTGCAGAGTATTAGAGACTTAGTTGAGAGTAGTGAAATATCTTTATGTGTAAATAACATACAAGGAGGTTAACGAGTTTGTAGCAAAACTTTAAGGAGGGTTTTTATAAAAACTACGAGACGGTCCAAGCCCGAGGGAAGATCGGTGGTGCGCAAGGGCCAAGCCCGGTCCTAGAGCAACACCCATTAGGGTGTTACGCAAAGGGGGAGACCCCCATTTGCATCATGCGGCTGCCGAGAACAAGGAGAGGGAAGAGAGAGCCGTTCGTCACGTTTCACGTCCGAATCAAGGTATTTACGTGAATTATAATCATCTGTAGCATGTAGAGTCCTTGATTCATTGTAATAATAATCATTTGTGGTATGAGGGTTGCTTAATTTTAGTGTTAGGCCACTAGGAGACGAATTGGAGGCCATTGGTGAAGGAATCGAGTGAAGACTAAAATCCAGCAAGGATTTCTGGCCGCTGTTTGGGTTTCTGGAGGCGGAATGCGGCGGCGATGGTAGCAGGTGGAAGGGAACGCGACACGATCGTGTGGATATATTATTTGTCCAATTCTGAGTTCGTTTGATAGGGATACGAGCAACGCAAAGACAGACGCGCGAAGAGGGCGAATTCCAGCTACTGTTCAGCTTTCCGATGATGGAGGCGGCGGTTTCTGTAACACCCAGAAAATTCCCATGTACCAAATGTGTCAAAAATATAAAGTCCAAGGGTTGAACTTCACATTCTCGAAAGTTAAGGAACTGAAAATAGAAAATTTGAAAAATCAGAAGGATAACGGACCGCTATCCAAGGCATAACAGTCCGCTACGTGTTGAGGAAGTAATGAACCGAGAGGTGACACGTGTCCAGTGACTCATCGTGACTCATGGACCGATAGTGGATCGACATCTAGATCGTAGCGGTCCGACATGGGTAGGTGACCGATAGCGGACCGAGTGGCAGTCCATAGCGGTCCGATACGTAGGCCCGAAGGCAAAATTGCGGCTGGAGTCGGTAGTGGACCGACATCCCCTGGATAACGGTCCGCTATGGGTCCGTTCTCACCCTATAAATAGATGAATCGATTTCAGACCTTGGCAGAGCACAAACACTGTAGAACCAAAGACTGATTGAAGCTCCTTCTCAAGCCTCAACCACTACTGCTTTTGTTTCTGAAAACTCAAGCAACATGTACTTTATCAAGGAGGATCTTGAGTGCTTCCATCCAGATGATCTAGAAGAAATGGATATACAGCACTCGTATGCCATGCTCTCCATAAGAGCAAAAAGGTTCTACTCTAGAACCGAAAGACCCATTCCAAGCAACAGCTCAAACACCAGAGTTGGCTTGGATAAAAGCAAATTAAAATGTTACAACTGTAACCAACTGGGTCATTTTGCTAGAGAATGCAAGGCACCTAGGGCAAACCCAGCAGCTCACCAAATCCAACCGCAACAAGCTACTCCTCCAGCTCAAACTGTAGCTTGTGCAGCTGTTGGAACATCTGACTTTGACTGGAGCTTCCAGTATGAAGACCTGCCTACTAACAACCAAGCTCTTATGGCAGACACAACTGAGATACCGCCCCAGGTATATGAACATCTATGTTCCCAAGCCTGTATTGATAAGGTTTTAGGCTACAGAAAGCACAATCAAAACCTAATAGATCAAAATGAAGAGTTTCACCAAATGAAATCTGAATTCAAAAAGGTCGAAGACAGTTACAAAGAAAAAATTAACTGCCTAAAGAAAGATATTTCATCATTAAAACATGAACAAACCAATCTTGAAACTCAGATTGATGATCTACTGGCCAGATTAAAAGCTACCAGAGCAGAATTGGCAGAACAAAAGGTTCATGTCGACAAATATGAATTTGCATCCAAAAAGCTGCAAAGACTTTTGGATGCTCAAATTCATGAAAAGGTAAAAACTGGTGTGGGGTATCATGCTGAACAATATCAAGTTGTTGCACCTCTTGCTGACTACGTGACCATTCATGCACCAAGCTTCAATCTGGCAAATCTTGATATGGCCAACAGAAATCTTAATCCTTCTAAGGATGAATCTTTGGCACAAGAATACACTACCTCATCAGAGTCTGATTCAACTTATTATGACTCCACTGAAGCAAGTAAAGCTTCATCTCCTCCTGCTCCTCCAGCCACTCTGACTAAAAATGAAGTCCATTCAGCATAAGTACCAGCCATGTCAGTACCAGTACCTACACCTTTCAAACAAATCAAAATTAGCTATCCTCCATAAGGAAGGAAGCTAAATACTGAAAAGGGCCAGTCCTCAACTTCAGTCCAACCAAGGAAGGTGTTCGACATATGTCATGCGCCTGGAGAGAGGGTTCCATATGTTCAAAAGACATTGGAAGAAGCTACATTTAAGCACAACAAAGCTCACCCTTGGAACTTCAAAGACCTTTTCAAAAGAAAGGATTATGTGTATCTTTCAAGGGATAAACTGGCAAAATCATGTTTTGTCTGTGGAAAATATAACCACACTGCCAGCACCTGCTTCTACTACCTACAGTAGCAAAGAAACCTCAAGCAACATGCTTTTGAGAAGACAAAGAAGAACAAACAGGTAAGAAGTTTTGAAGCTAAGACAACTCAATTCAGAAAATCTCTTTCTCCACCAAGGGAGCAGTTGTCAAAACCTCAACAATCTTGCATCATCTGTGGAGAATCAGACCACTTTGCTGCAAACTGTAAGTTTAACCCTTTCAACCAGATTCTTCATCAAGCCCCTCAAAGACAAAGGGTAAAGAAGGATCAACATACATCGGTTGTTAGTCCAGTTAAGCCCAAGAAAACGAAGCAGAAGCTTTCAGCAGCAACCAAATCTGCTGCTGATAAGATAACAAATTCCGCAGCAAAATCTGCTGCTGATAAGGCAAAGCTATCAGCAGCAAAAGTGTCCACTGCTGATAAGGCAAGATCCAAGGCAAAGCCTTCAACAGCAACAAAGTCTGCGGCTGCTCAAGTAAAATCATCAGATACAACATCTGCTGCTGAAAAGACAAAGAAAGCTGAAAAACCACCAACTCAACAATGGAAGGTAAAGAAAACACCAAGCATCATCATCGGTTAAGCTGAATGCATCTATCAACTGTTGTAAATATGTATGTCTAAAGTTGTAAATAAAAGTTATAAGTCAGCAAGCATCCTTTTTGGCTGCTGACAGGTCTGATCCTCTGCAGCAAAGGATTTGCCTCTGACTGCGTTTAGTTATCAGCAGGAACAAGTTTCCTGCAGATAGCTTTAAGGCCATCAGCAGCAACATCCCTGATACAGATCATTGCATATATCAGTAGCAATTAAGTTTGCTGCTAACAGACTTAACCTTCTGCAGCAACCAAAGTTACAGCGGACAGGCTTATTCATCCACAGCAACCAAGTTTGCTGGGATGGGTAAACTTAAGTCCAAATTAACATTTACCCGCTGTAAAAGAAATTAACATCAGTCTTTACCATGACTGTCTCGGTGTATTACAGCTGTAACAATGAAAAGTAAATAAGGTTGTACTGTACAAGTCATTCTGCTTTTTCTCTCATCTGCCGCTATAAGAACAAATCAAATTTCCTTACCACCTCTTCACATTCAATTCAACCCTAACCAACTATCACTTTCACCCTAAGTCCCCACCACATTCAGAGCTCTCCATATTCTTCATACTCTCAAGTCTCCACCATATTCAAATCATCCCTCCAAAATCAAACGGCTATGGCAGATATCAACAACCCAGATGATAAGTTCTCCACATACCATAACCTAACAGCATACCTTACCAAAGGAAAGAAATCCGATGGTTTTGACGATATGATCGATTTCTTATGTCGATCAAAGATCTACTTTGCCCTCACCACCAACCCTACCAAATATATCCCTCATATGGAGGATTTCTGGAGTACCGTCGTCTACTCAACCGAACAGGGGATTCCCCAAATCAAAGCCAAAGTAGACGGCAAGAATATCACCATCTTGGAAGCTACACTCAGAAAACATCTTAAGCTTCAAGATGAGGGAGCAGCCATCTCATACTCGACGGACGAATACATGAGGACCTTTGTCTCCATTGGATACACTGGAAATCAAACCGAGTATACGATCGAGAAGGCGTTGATGGGCCCTCCATGGAAGTATCTCTGCCACACTCTTCTCCAATGCATATCTCAGAAGAGGAGTGGATGGCATCAGGTGAGCTCTGCACTGGCCTCCGCCTTCCATGGTATGGTCACTAACCAAGGCTTCAACTTTGCACATCTCATTTTTGAGGGTTTGCGATATAACCTTCAAGAGGGTGCAAAGCAGCAATTTTTCATGTACCCAAGATTCCTGCAGGAAGTTTTCAATCGAGAACTAAAAGATCTTTCAAAACCTGCAAGAATCTACATCATGTTGGGTCATAAAAATAACATTTTTCAAAGCATGAGGACTGTTTCCAAAAAGTTCTCAGGGGTCAACGTTCCATTTTTATCTACAATGCTGAACGTCCAAAGTACCCCGAGTGACAGTTCAACAATCCCGGCTGATACTGATCCCACACCCTCCACCTCACATCCTGAACAACAATCTGCATCCACCATTCGAACCCCTGTGCATACTACTAAGGATGCACATGCACAAAAATTACTTACACCTCTTTTGGATGTTATTGTTCAACCGGTACACAGGGCCCCGGTTGCAACAACATATACTAGAAAAAGGGGCAAGAGAACTCCTTCTTCTCTTGCCTCCAAGGCCCAAACCTATCAGCAGTTGTTCAAGGCACTAGAAGCTGTGCAACACAGAACCCCGGTTGCAACAACATATACTAGAAAAAGGGGCAAGTAAACGCTTCAATAAAGGGAAGAGAAAAGAAGAAGAAGAGAAGAAGAGGATATCAAGAAAATGGAGGTAGACTTCAAGGCACTAGGAGCTATCCAAATGTGCCTTCCAAATGAAGTCTTTCATAACTTCAGAAGTTACAAAACAGCTAAGGAGCTGTGGGAGGCCCTCGAGAAGATGTTTGCTGGATCTGAGGAAATTAAGGAAAACAGAAGAGACATCCTCAAGCAGCAGTACGAAAACTTCATCTGGAAGGAAGGTGAGTCTCTAACTGTTTTGTATAACAGATATACTTATCTTGTAGGTGAGTTGCAGTGCTCAAAAGTGAAGTTGGAGAATGAAGACATTCTTAAAAAATTCATCAGATCTCTACCTAGTTGCTGGACACTCTACACAGTGTCCATCAGAAGAACTGAGAATCTGAAGACTCTTCAGATGACTGAGCTATTTGGTATGCTCAAAACCTATGAATTAGAAATGATTCAGGCCAAGGAAAGGAGCTCAAGCTACCAAACAGCCTCCACATCCAACACCACCTCATCTGCTTTTCACTCTAAGCACTCAGGCCCCAGTACTAGGAATCCCGGCTGATACTGATCCCACACCCTCCACCTCACATCCTGAACAACAATCTGCATCCACCGTTCGAACCCCTGTGCATACTACTAAGGATGCACAGGAACAAAAATTACTTACACCTCTTTTGGATGTTATTGTTCAACCGGAACACAGGGCCCCGGTTGCAACAACATATACTAGAAAAAGGGGCAATAGAACTCCTTCTTCTCTTGCCTCCAAGGCCCAAACCCAACCTAACAGCCCTCACTCAGAATCACAACATTCTAGTGAGAATATCATAAGGGAAAGCCACATTATTAGGGAGACTCCTTCGAATGTCTCTCTATTAGGATCAGGATCACTTCCCGGATCCGTAGAACAGCCCCCTGAGCACTTGCTTTCTCTTCTGAACTTAAGTGTTGAGGAACCTGATCAAGATGATGTACCTTCTCCAACTACCGCTATCTCGGAGGTACTGATTGATCTTGCTTCCAACACACCCAACCCAAGTTCATCTACCCTGAAGGTCCACTCTCGGAGTTATGAAAGAGTGGATGTGGAAGAGGCTGTCACTACTGCTGGCCCGTCAAATGACCAGGAGGACAGTGACAACAGTATTAAGACCTCAACCACGGAAACTCACAGTGAGGATGTTTCCTTGGAAACTCCCCTCACTGAGAGGAATCCCAGGCGCCAAGAAACCATGGGTGATGGGGATGAAGAGGCTAGGCCTAAGGCCCCATCTGGGTCCAAGGATTCCACAACTGTGGATGAGGACAGACTGAAACTTCATAACTTGGAATTGACGGCCATGGTGGCTATGCTAGAGGCTGAAGTGTCCAAACTAAGACACCAAGTCTCTATGCATGAAGCCCATCAATGCCCAACTTTAGCCACTCCCTCTCTTGTATCAGTAGGCACCCAAACTGATGCTTACCTGTCTACTGATGCAACCAAAAAGGGGGAGATGGTCTCTATGGAAGAAGACACAGACAGTCTTGACGACTGGATTCAAGAGCAGGTTGTAATTCAAAGCTCACTATTCAAGCCGGATTTTGTACAAGTTCATGACTTGTCAGTCTCAGATAACGAAGAAGAAGAGACATCTGAAGACTGGAAGTTGGTCGTTAGGGCTGTTGATGAAATGCTGAATGATGCTGAAGATACAGAACAAACAAATACATCATTCAGCATCCTTCCTGAAGCAGCAGCCATCATAAGTCAATCCATTACCCCCCAACTCTTTCAAACTACACAGAAGCTAGAATTTGACTCCATTCTAGCTTGGGGGTATGATGGATCAGCTGAGAGATTTTGGATTGGATGGGAGTTTAGTGGTGTAGAAGAGCTAAACTGGAACTCTCTCAATGCCCTCCAAGTCCTACAACTGCATTTAACTAACTGCATCAACACTTCATCAGATCTCTCAGCAGAACTTGCCATTGGCAGGTTCCATGACTTGATGGAGGATAATCTACCCCACTTCGAAAGACTAATACAAACAGCAAAACGGGTAGCTTATCTTGAATCTTCGGCAGCAGCAGAAAGAAGACTGATTCTTAGAAGACTTGACATTATAAGGAGCAGTCTTCTCACTAATGAAGAAATTTGCTGCTTAAGAAGATTTCTGTACTCCTTCATTGTCAAAGACTTAGATGTGCTGGGATGGACAAGCACTTAGTCTCTTGACCACACCTTCTTACTAAGCAACGGCTCCTCTCTCACGTTCAACACGAAGAACATCTTGTCACTTCCTACAGACTTTCTCTACAAGATCTTTCAACTCAGGGCAAATATCTGCAATGTCAACTCACTTGAAAGCCAGGCAATGATAGCTACTGTCAGAGCCAAACTTGAACAAGTAGGAAGAATTACTGAGGCAGTATATGTGTCAAACTCTGACACTGATACTGACTCAGCTTCCCCTCGAGTAGACATCTGTACTGCAGCATATGAGTCAAGATCAACTATCAAAGAAATGCTGAAAAAAGTCACAAGTCCTGAGTGCAAATCAAATGAGGCCAATGACCTTCCCATGTTCACATCCCAAATTGCCAATGAAGCTGAGGCAGAGATCCCAATAGCAGCACCATCATCTGCTGTTGTGGTCAATGAAGCTGAGGCAGAGATCCCAATAGCAGCACCATCATCTGCTGTTGTGGTCAGTGAAGTTGAAGCAGAGGCATCCAATGTAAACAAAGGAAAGGGAATCATGACAGATGAAGATGAAGAGAGGTTGCTAAAAGAGAAAAGAGAGAGGGAAGAGAAAAGAAGAAGAAGAGAAGAAGAGGAGATGGCTGACATTAAAAAGGCTCAAGAAAGAAAAACAGCCATTCTCCTAAGAGAACAAACCATCCAGCTGTATGCTAGACAGCTGGATGAACTGAAAAGAAAGATTCTTGCAGTTGACCAGATTGAAGAAGATGCAGCTCTTGCTCTTCAACTGCAGGAACAATTCAACAGAGAAAAGGAAGAATTGGAGAAGAAGAAGAAAGAAGAAGCTTAGTTCAGAATAACCGATTCTGAACTAGCTAAAGAAATGAGGGAGGAGTGGGTAAAGACTCTAGTCTCTCAAGGTGAGGATGCAGACTACCTTGAGAAACTATCAAATAAAGAAGTCTACAGAGCCTACATGGGTCAGCAAGGTCAATTGGCAAAGAAGAAACAGACTGAAGAAGAAGAAAAAGCCAAACAACAGTCCAAAAAGACCATTGCCTTTAATAAACGGACCCATGAAGAAAGGAAGGTCATGATTGACTTCCTTAAGGCTAGAGGAGAGAATGGAAAGAGGCTAGGTCCTATGAACTTCATGAACTTGCAAGCCCTCTACTTCAAAGTCAAGAAGGATGAGGAAGAAAGAGTGGGCAAGAAGGGCTCCAAGAAAAGGGTACCTATTCAGGAAGAAGGAGAAACAAAAGCAAAGAAACCTAAGCCTTCTCCCTCACCTACCTCTTCCTCAGTCCAACAACCTTCCACTCTCCTCTCCAAACCTTCCACTCCTCCACCCAAAAAGTCCAAACCAACTCACCCAGCCCCCACTCATCAACAGCCTCCCTTGAAGAAATCCAAACCCACACCTAAACCAGAAGACTCAAGAGACATAGTTGATTGGGTCTATAATCCACAGGATCAAAGGTTTGAGATCTTCAGGGGGAGAACTGAAAGAAGAAGATTTATCTACAGATCTGTTGATGAAATTCTGCAATTGCCAGATTCAGATCTTGGCAGAATTCTGGAGCTAGGTGAAGCTCATGAGCCTGCAAATGAGAGTGGGAATCTTCTTGTGCTAGCAATCAAACACTACTTCAACCCTAGCAAAGATGTGATCATTGACATCAAACCACTCAAGTCCCACTCTCCATTTGTAAGTTGGTCCTATAATGCTGATTTGGACGATTTCACCTTAACTGATGTAAGGAAGCAGAAGATGAGATATTCAAGCAAAACAATCTACAAAATGCCAAATAAAGACATCAAGACTCTGTCTGCACTTCCACTGAACAATCCAAGCAAGGATCCAAGAGGCTATGAGGTTGAAAGGATAGTCAGCCACATGCAAAAGCTTCAGCAGCAAAGTGATTAGAAGAATTTTGGTTGCATCAGTCTAGGGGGAGTTTGTAGAACCAAAGACTGATTGCTACCAAATTATTCTAAGTACAAATGTTGCTGATAGGCTTATCAGCAGCATTCAACACATATGGCTGCTGATAGACCTATCAGCAGCATTCAACACATGTTGCTGCTGATAGGCTTATCAGCAGCATTATTCTCATTCTTGCTGCTGATAGCTATGTTCCTTGAAGACAAATCGTCGCAGCTGACTATCCATGCCAAGCGTCACTGACAACTTTCTGCAAAAGCAACTGACACACTCAAAGCAGAAGGAACCTCAATGGCACAACCAATGAAACTAAGCAATGCTCTTCTCCAGACATGCAAGCAATGATGCATAAAGAAGACGCTTCAATAAAGTTAGCTAGTTTAGCTTTAACGTGTATTGTTAGTTTTTGTATAAGAGATCAACGGTCTGTGTTCGATCTGATCCTTAGAATCAAGGGTCTGTCTTGATTTTAAGTTAGTATAAATATCGAGTAAACACTTCATTGTAAGTGTGCTTTCGAAATTAGAGTTTTTCATTTCTAATCGTTTATTCACAAAAGATTAATACAAAAGTGTTCTTATCAGTATTCTTTCTGTGTACTCGATTGTAATTGTGTAGTTGTTATTATTTCCGCCAATCTCAACTAAGAACAGAACCATCTTGTAATTTCACGATCCTACAAACACTCCAACACCTTCATCACACACACACACACACACTAGGGCTCTACTAGATCGATTCCCAAGGTCGTGGTCCTCTCCTGAGAGTCCGGTTTCTCCAAATTCATTCGCAAATTACCGTAGATAGTACCGAGGGTTCTGTTTGAAGTGTTGATTATTATATTCAATACAGGAGGAGGTTCTGTTTTAGGTGAGTTCCTCTGAACTGTGCTCTAGGAAATGTTTTGTAAATGATTTTGTATATGAGATCCCAATACTATCCGTGCATATATCCTATAATATGTACTTATTATGGCCATGATTGGGGTGGGATATAGGGACAAGACTGATCCTCTGGTTTGAGATCTGGTACGTATGGGACCAGCGAGGCGTAAGGTCCCTACATATATGTATGCTGTAGACTCGGAATCTAAGGGCTATTCTGGCTGATGGATTGTAAGGGATGGTTATAAGACCCATACGGTCATTCATCCTTGATTAGGGATACACGTAAAGATGATTTTGTTTATGAACTCACCAATGTAAGCTGATCCAAAATGTTTTCAAACGTTTTTGAGCACAGTGAACCCTAGCTCGTAGTGGCATTCCAGGAGATGTAAAGAGGTTGGAAAATAGGGTGACCATAAGGCCTAAATGATTGGCATGATTCTTCATGAGTTATAAGTCCAGAGTTTGTTATGTTGTATTTTGCCAGTCAGTCCCTATTGTACAAATGTTTTATTATGAAATAAAAGAAGTTATGATGTTAAGTCTTCCACAGTGTGTTTTTGGTATCGACATCATTGTAACTAGAGGCAACCTTCAACTGGTATATCTGACAAACGGAATGTCCTGTCTAGGAAAGAGCGGTGTATAAATCTCTCCTAGACCCGTCGCTCTTACCTGGGAACATATTTGTTGGAGGTACTACTCTGATAGATGACTGTCCTGTGTTATGGGTGTGACAAGTTGGTTTCAGTGCAGCGGTTTAAGGGATTTAGATACTAATAGGAAAGATTATAGTATCTAGACTTAAAATAAGAGCTCCGAGAATAGCTGGAATGCCATAGGATACAAATTGAGATGTGGATTATCATTATGAATTTAACAGGAAATGTTGAGAAAACAGATATTAAGTACATTATTGGCCAAATGTCTTTAATTTCTGATTTTCTAGATCATAACCGATTATACGAATTCTGATGTCCTACATCTGTGTATATAGGTAATAATGGTTGGATGAGGAAGAGGAAGAGGAAGGGGTAGAGGAACAACTCAAAATCCGGTTACTAGGAACCGTAGGCAAGCAGAACTTAACACCGATACTAACGACTAGCATGAAACAAATGGAAATGACAACAACACAAATACTCATACAGAAGAAGTGGTCATGTCTGAGACCCAGTTCCAAGATGCTGTGGCAAGTGAAGTCACAAAGGCTTTATGAAATACATTACCCGGACAAGTAGATGAAGTTCTTTCAAGAAGAATGGGTACAGGAATAGCTGGAGGAGGAAACAATAATACCATCGAAGGGGAAAATGGATGTAAACCCAAAGCCCTTTGATAGCATGGTAACAGGAACTAAGAATCATGAAGGATGTAACTACAAATCCTTCGAAGGATGTAACTACAAATCCTTCAAAGGATGTAAACCCAAGCCCTTTGATGGCAAAAAGGGAGCCATTAATACTACTCAGTGGATCACAAAGATGGAACCTGTGATCAAACTGAGTGAATGTAGAAGTGATCAGACAGTCAAGTTTGCTGCCAATTCTTTGGAAACCACTGCATTGGACTGGTGGGAGTCTGTGAAGCAACCTAAAGGGGAGCAAGCAGTGGAAAACATGAAATGGAACGAGTTCAAGGAGTTAATTCTACAACGTTTCTGTCCTCGGAACGAACTTGAGAAGATTGAGGAAGAGTTTCAGCGTCTGGAGGCTGGAACTATGACGCATCAAGAGTAAGCAACAATGTTTGACGAGATGTCAAAACTGGTGCCACATCTGGTGACACCTGAAACCCGAAGAATCAAACACTTTATTAGGGGTTTGCCTCTTAAGGTGTGTACCTTGGTGAAAACCGCTGCACCAAAAACAATGGATTCGGCTTTAGCATTGAGTGTCACAGTTTACGATGATGTGGCAGCTTAAGAAGCCAAGGATAAAGCTGAGAAGGCAGTGGAGGTAAAACCTGTAGAAACTAAGAGGAAGAGTGAGGAGGTTATGTATCGATTTAAACCGAGAAATTTCAAGTTCCCTAGGAGAGAGGGAAATAACCAGTAAGAAACTCTCAGGAAATAAGATGTTACAAATGCCAGAAGACGGGCATATTGCAACATCTTGTCCATCTCTTAAGTGCTACAATTGTAATGAGATAGGACATATCTCAAAGAATTGTAACAAACCCACACATAAGAAGCCCGGAGGAGGGGCAAAAGGCCGGGTATTTGTGATAGGTGAAGGAAGGAGAAACGACAATGCCAAAGTAGTAGCTGGTACATTTCTAGTTAACGGTATTATTGCTAAAATCCTGTTTGATAAAGGAGCAAATAGAAGTTTTGTTCCAGATGCCTTTATTTTATATTTAAGCATGAAACTTACTCCACTTGAGCGTGCTTACGTAATTGAGACGGCAAGTGATGAGTAGATTAGGATAACGGAATCATACGTGAATTGCAATATGACTTTGGGCAATGAGAATTCTGTGATTGAATTAATGCCAATGAGTATAAGAAAGTACGATGTTATCATTGGAATGGATTGGTTGAACCAATGCCATGCTCAGATCGATTGTGATCAACGGAATGTTAGGATTTGTAGGCCTAACGGGGAGTCTATGTTGATACAATGCGATAGTGATGAGAATAAGATCGAAATGATTTCTGTAGCTAAGGCTAAAAAATGTATGAATACATGATGTAGTGTATTTATAGTTTATGCTTTAGACTCTAAACCCGAACGGTAGATGGCGGACATTCTTGTAGTATGCGATCACCTGGATGTATTTCCGGAAGAATTACATGGTCTACCACCAGATAGACAAATCGAATTCCGAATCGAACTCATACCTGGAGCCAAACCCGTGGCTAAATCACCTTATCGTCTTGCACCTTGTGAGTTGAAAGAATTGATGAAGCATATTCAAGAATTATTAGGTAAAGGCTTTATACGTCCAAATACTTCACCCTGTGGAGCACCAGTCTTGTTTGTGAAGAAGAAGGACGGAAGCATGCGTATGTGTATAGATTATCGGGAACTGAATAAACTTACTGTAAAGAACAAATATCCATTGCCTAGAATAGATGATTTGTTCGGTCAGTTACAAGCAGCAAAATACTTCTCAAAGATTGATCTTAGATCAGGATATCACCAGTTGAAGGTACAGGAGGATGATGTACCAAAGACTGCCTTTAGAACCCGATATGGACACTACGAAATCTTAGTTATGTCATTCGGTCTAACTAATGCTCTTGCAGCGTTTATGGACCTAATGATCCGAGTTTGTAAACCATTATTAGACAAGATCGTTATAGTGTTCATAGATGATATCTTTATCTACTCCCGAACTCAAGAAGATCATGCCAAACATTTTCAGATAGTCCTGGAAACCCTTAGAAAAGAGAAGTTGTACGCTAAGTTTTCCAAATGCGAGTTTTGGAAACAAGAAGTACAATTCTTAAGGCATGTCATAAACCACAAGGGAATTCAAGTAGATCCAGCCAAGATTGAAGCCGTTATGAAATGGGAAACCCCAAAGACGCCAACTGAAGTTTGAAGCTTTCTTGGTCTAGCCAGATACTACCGAAGGTTCATACAAGATTTCTCCAAGATCGCTACTCCACTAACTACTCTTACACAGAAAGCAGTGAAGTTTGAATGGAGTCAGAAGCAAGAGGAGGAATTCAAAACCCTTAAACAGAAACTTAGTTCAGCTCCAATCCTAGCATTACCCGATGGGAATGATGACTTTGTCATCTATTGTGATGCCTCCTGAATTGGTCTAGGTTGTGTGTTGATGCAGCAAGAAAAGTTAATAGCCTACACATCATGATAACTTGAAGTTCATGAGAAGAACTATACCACACATGATCTTGAACTTGGTGCCATAGTATTTGCTCTAAAGATTTAGAGACACTATCTCTACGGTACTAAGTGCGTGATATATACAGACCATAAAAGTCTCCAACATATATTCAATCAGAAGGATTTGAATATGAGACATAGGAGATGGATGGAGCTCATTAATTATTATGACTGTGGGATCAAATATCATCCCAGGAAGGTCAACATTGTAGCAGATGCACTAAGTCGGAAGGAGAGAGTCAAGCCCATTAAGATAAGAGCCTTAAGATTAGAAGTCAGGGTAGACTGGATGGATCAAATCAAGGAACTTCAAACTCAAGCACTACAAGAAGACAATATCAAGAAAGAACGCATGGTTGGTAAAGAGAAATTACTGACCAAAGGCGATGATGAAATTCTATGATTTGGAAACAAAATTTAGATTCCTAGACTTGGGGAAATCCAAATAAAAGTAATGGACGAAGCTCAGAAATCCAAATATTCGACACATCCAGCAACTAATAAGATTTACAAAGATTTAAAGACTCAGTTCTGGTGGCCGAACATGAAGAGATCCATAGCTCAATACATAGAGAAATGTTTGACTTGACTTCAAGTCAAAATCGAACATCAGAAACCCACGGGTCAACTACAACAGTTAGAGATACCTGTGTGGAAATGGGATAGGACTACTATGGACTTTGTCACGAAACTGCCAAGAACCTAGAAAGGGCATGATGCTATTTGGGTCGTGGTTGACAGACTAACCAAATCAACACACTTATTCCTATCAGTGAAAATTATTCAATGGATAAGCTTGCCCGACTCTACATCAATGATATCGTGAGCCGCCATGGTATACCACTATCTATTATCTTTGATAGAAATAGCCGGTTTACTTCCAGGTTCTGGACTAGTTTCCAAAAAGAGTTGGGAACTCGAATCAATATGAGTACGATATATCATCCTCAAACAGATGGACAAAGTGAATGAACAATTCAAACCATAGAAGATATGTTGAGGGCTTGTGCAATTGAATTTGGAGGTAGCTGGTATAATCATCTGTCATTGATAGAATTTTCTTACAACAACATTTACCATTCAAGCATAAAAGACGCACCATTTGAAGCACTCTACGGAAGGAAATGTAGAAATCCAATTTGTTGGACAGAAGTTGGGGATAGCCAACTATCTGGACCAGAGATCTTGCAGGAGACAACTAATAAGATAGTCCAAATCAAACAAAGGTTAAAAGCTGCACAAGATCAGCAGAAAAGTTATGCAGATAGACGCCGACGACCGTTAGAATTTCAGGTAGGTGAATATGTCATGTTGAAAATATTACCTTGGAAAGGTGTTATATGTTTTAGAAAACATGGAAAGATAGGCCCAAGATATATTGGACCTTATAAGGTCATAGAAAGAGTTGGAGCTGTAGCATACAAAAGTTGAATTGCCTGAAGCATTGTGAGGTATTCATAACACGTTTCACGTGTCATGTTTACGCAAGTGCTTAGCAGACCCCGATCAGGAAATCTTGTTGGATAATGTATACGTCGATGATAAACTTCAATTCATAGAACAACCCATTAAGAACTTAGGAACCCAAGATCTAAAGCTAAGAAAGAAAAATATAGCAATGGTATTAGTACAGTGGCAAGGTCGGAAGGGTGCCGACAAGACTTGGGAATTAACAGAGCAAATGAAAGATAAATATCCTCATCTATTTGACTAACCTGGAATTTCTATGACAAAATTATTTTAAGGAGGGGAGATTTGTAACACCCAAAAAATTCCCAAGAGCCAAATGTGTCAAAAATATAAAGTCCAAGGGTTGAACTTGACATTCTCCAAAGTTAAGGGACTGAAAATAGAAAATTTGAAAATAAGAAGGATAGCGGACCGCTATCCAAGACGTAACGGTCCGCTATGTTTTGAGGAAGTAATGAACCGGAAGGTGACACGTGTCCAGTGACTCATCGTGACTCATGGACCGATAGCGGACCGACATCTAAACCGTAGCGGTCCGACATGGGCAGGTGACCGATAGCGGACCGAGTGGCAGTCCATAGCGGTCTGATACGTAGGCCCGAAGGAAAAATTACGGCTGGAGTCGGTAGCGGACCGACATCCCCCTAGATAACGGTCCGCTACGGGTTCGTTTTCACCCTATAAATAGTTGAATTGATTTCAGACCTTGGCACTACACAAACACTCCAACACCTTCATCACACACACACACTAGGGCTCTTCTAGATCGATTCCCGAGGTCGTGGTCCGCTCCCGAGAGTCCGGTTTCTAAACACCCTGAGGTTTCTTCGTGTAAACCTAAGATAGGAATATTGATTATGATAATACTGGATATGATCTTGGGTCCTGTTGAAGTGTTGATTATTATATTCAATACTGGAGGAGGTTCTGTTTGAGGTGAGTTCCGCTAAATTGTCCTCTATGAATTGTTTTGTAAATGATTTGTATCTGAGATCCCAATACTATCCGTGCATATATCCTATAATAAGTACTTATTATGGCCATGATTGGGGTGAGATCTAGGGACAAGACTGATCGTCTTGTTTGAGATCTGGTACGTATGGGACCAGCGCGTCGTAAGGTCCCTGTATATATGTATGTTGTAGACTCGGAAACTAAGGGCGATTCTGGGTGATGGATTGGAAGGGATGGTTATAAGACCCATACGGGGCATTCATCCTTGATCAGGGATACAAGTTGTAACATCCATGATTTTCCGGCTATATTTTACTTTATTCCAATAATAACACTACATTAGATCATATATTTAATCAAGCACTTTTCGTCACATAAATTATTAAATAAATTAATACTCGTTCTCAACCATTAAAACCTTACGTTTACATATAGATTCCTATAACACTTGTTTTGCATATTTATATCCACATGTATCTATATATATGTATAAATAATCACTTATAAATGAATTTATATTTTAAACTTATAGTTAATTTTTATAAGTTTATAAAAGAGAAAAAAAATCAAATTTTATATAAATACACATACATTTGATTAGATGAACCACATATACAAATTGTAATTTTATTAAAATGAAATTTATTTTTCTTATAAATAATAACATTAGATATTTTTTTATAAATGTTATAAATAAATAAAATAGAATTTAAATAAAAAAAATGGTCTTGAACCCCAATTATTTCATTTGAACCCTCTCTCATTGTCTTGAACCCTCTATAACCCTTACATTTGAACCTTTTCACCTTAGATTAAACCTATTCAATGATTTGAACCCTAACCAGCCCCTTTGACTTTCTAAAGTCAAACAGAAACGAATTTCTTACAAATTTGCATTGATTTAAATCAAACCCGAATGCAATGGACTTGCCTTGTTTACTTGAATAATTCCCGGTCAGTTTCAAATCCATTCAACACACCAATTTAACTAATTTTGTGGCCGAATTCAAATTCAAACGAAATTGATCTTTCCGAGTCAAACCGTGTATGAATTGATCCTCAAATCAAGAAATCAAGCGCGTTCAATCCCGTAGATCACGCGTGGATTTATTACGCATGAAATCAACCCCAAATCATGACCCAATCCATTGCACAATCGTCGAATTAACGCGTATTTGATGCTAACGACTGTCATCTCGCAAATCCTACTCGAATCACGCTATTAATACGAAATTCGATGGATTCAAGCACACACACCCCCCTTCACACGGACTCGTATAAGTTTTCCCAACCTAAAGTCCACCACATTACGACTCTGGGTATCGATGGAGCATCAAGAGCAGCATCCTTGTTTCCTCTAGTCGTCGGCCCCCGATACTCACCCAACACAAGTAAGATTTGTACCTTCTATTTCGTAATTGAAAGCATACCAAAAGCCCCTTATCAATTTATAACAACAATTTGTATCGGACTCGATTTCAACCTGAGTTCTTGACGTATTCTTGTGTTAGGACATAAATGTATGACAAAATCTTGTAATAGTTTAGATCTTATTGTCTTTATATTTTGTATTAATGTTTGTCTAAGTTCTGCTAGAGGCGAACTTATCTAGTTCACCTTGTCTCGTGAGAGGCGAACTTATCAAGTTCGCCTAGTCTCATTAGGCGAACTTATTAAGTTCGCCTATAGCAAGTATTGTGTGTATATATAGATGTTTACAGTTTCAGTTCTGTAGAGAAGTCTTTGAACTCTGTAAACTCTGTGATTGATTGAATATAATGAGAAGATTATTTACTTGTTATTTGTTATCGTTTCTATTGTCAATTTGTGTATACATACGTTGATACAGTTGGATTCCGCACTCCGTGTCTTCGATACGTCACGTCAAGAGATCGATCTATAGAGGAGTCATGTGGACCTACAAGTGGTATCAGAGCTTATGCTCATGATTTGTGTTTGATTCTTGAGTGATTTGTGACAATTTGTGTACAATTTGACAAGAAATTGATCATTTTTGAAAGTTTTCATGTTCATGGAGTTTTCAAGTTATTGAAGTTGATTTTGAGGCTAAATTCATGGATTTGAGGTTGTTTTTGGTGAAACTAATCCGATAGAAGTGTTCTAAATCATAAAATACTAAATCCTACTGTCCAATTTCTTCAAATTCCATCAAATCAGGGAGAAATGATGATTTTTGGTACTGTTGGTTCGTGTTTGGGTTGAAGACTCATCTTCCTGAGTTTGTTACAGCTGAACCAGGAAAAATTAGTGATGAGATTCTGTTGCAGGAGAACTTAGTAGGAGAACTTACCAAGTTCGCTCCACTCAGTTCAGGCGAATTTATTCAGTAGGCGAACTTATCTGATTTTCTTGATTAAGCGAACTTAACAAGTTCGCTTGTTGATGTAAGACCCCAAACCCAGGAGGCCCCACTTGTTGGATTTACTCATTCACAAACAGTTCTTAAACATGAATATCAAATAACGCAGCGGAAAATTTCATTTAAACATAACGTCATCATTGTTCATACATGAGGAAGCGTAAACATTGTTTAAAACATAAATACATCATAACTAAAACATAACAGGATGCCAGTCTTCATAGTCAGCCGGGTAACTCCTCTCGCTAGCCAAGCATCACCGTACATCCTCATAACCTGCCTTAACTTGAATGTGCACACTAAAAAGTCAGCTACGCTGGTGAGTTCTAGCATTTCATAAAAACTTTAACATCAACATTTGCCAAAAACATATCATTCATTCATTTAGTAAAACCTTTCACAAAAGCATGTAATAATCTAACATCTTTAAAAAAAAGGTTTCGTACCCATATCATCATCAACATCATTATCATAAACACCGTTGAACGGATCGTTCGTTAAAACTTTTAACATTTATTTAAGTCATACATTATCGTTATCTAATTCTGTATCTTACTTTACGCGTCACAGTGTCCCCGAAGGAACCTTTGGTGTTGTGGGCAACCGCTACGTATCGCCGTCATTGCCACAACCATACACTACGTGGGGTCAACCGTTACGTATCGCCGTCATTGCCCAACCATTCACTACGTGGGGTCAACCGTTACGTATCGCCGTCATTGCCCAACCATTCACTACGTGGGGTTAACCGATACATATCGCCGTCATTGCCCAACCATTCACTCTGTGCGCACTTAGCAAGTGCGCACGACCTGTTCTTCGTGAAAAACCCTAACTTTCGCATTCGGGTCTGATCATGTCAAGATCCCGAACCTGTTTGCATTCAAAACGTTCATTTTCCATTAAGGAACTCAAATCCATGATTATCTTTCAGTTTCATCCGTTCAAACCTTACGTTTTCACCCAAAACCCGAAAAACCCAAAAACGAACTAAAACTCAGATTTAGGTCGGATTGTTACCTGAATCGAGTTTCTGATCCAGAGGTTCTTCTCACGAGTTATGGAGTAACACTTTGCTGAAGTCTCGGGTCGATCCGCCAACTTTCTCTCTCTACGGTTTCTCTCTCTAAAAGTTGCAAATGAGAGAAAAGGGGGTGGCATAGGCTATTTATAGCCCGCTGACCCATCCGACCCGACCCGTCATGCCTCATTCGTTTATTCCGTTATTATAACTGTCGTTTTATTTTTGGGATGTTACAAGTCTACCCCCATTACAATAGGTTTCGTCCCCGAAACCTTATCATAAGTCAAATAGATGAGGGTACGACTCCCTCATTTCCTTCTCCATTTCCCAAGTGGCTTCCGATCCCTTTCGGTGTTTCCATTGGACTTTAACCAATTGGATAACTCTATTACATAAATGTTTCACCTTTCGGTCTAAGATGGCCACGGGTTCTTCGATGTAATTAAGGCTGTTGTCGACCTCTATGTCCATAAGTGGTACATGAGCTGATTCATCCGCCAAACACTTTCGCAAGTGTGATACATGGAAGGTAGGATGAATCTTACTTAACTCATCAGGCAACTCTAACTGATAAGCGACCTCACCAACCCGTGCCATTATCCTGAATGGTCCGACGAATCTCGGACTTAACTTTCCTCTCTTCCTGAATCGTATTATTCCCTTCCAGGATGACACTTTCAACATTACTCTGTCCCCAACATCAAACTCAATAGGCCTTCGTCGTTTATCCGCATAGGATTTCTGACGATCTTGTGCGGCCTTCATTCGTGCTTTGATTTGATCAAACCTTTCTGACGTTTCCCTTACTACTTCCAGACTCCCTAATTCCTTTTGTCCAATCTCACCCCAACAAATCGGGGTCCTGCATCTCCTCCCATACAACATTTCATATGGCGGCATGCTTATAGTCATGTGATGACTATTATTGTATGAAAATTCGGCTAACGGCAGATGACTGTCCCAACTGCCGCCAAAATCGATAATACAAGCACGAAGCATATCCTCCAAGGTCTGAATGGTCCTTTTGGACTGACCATCCATTTGTGGGTGGTATGCCGTGCTGATATTAAGCCTCGTGCCCATCGCCTCGTGAAATCTCTTCCAGAACCTCGATGTGAATCGTGTGTCCCGGTTAGATACGATCGTCAAAGGCATCCCATGTCGTGCTACTACTTTGTTAATAAACACTTCTCCTAACCTTTTCGACAAGAACGTCTCGCAAATAGGTAGGAAATGAGCACTCTTCGTTAAACGGTCCACAATTACCCAAATGGTGTCATGATCTTTAGCTGTGCGAGGTAGCTTAGTTATGAAGTCCATGGTAATGTGTTCCCACTTCCATTCCGGTATATCAAGTGGTTGAATCTTTCCATACGGTTTCTGGTGATCGGCCTTTACTTGCGAGCAAGTCAAGCACTTGCTTACATACTTCGTCACATCACGTTTCATTCCAGGCCACCAGTATTCCTTCCTCAGATCTTGGTACATTTTATTGGTTCCGGGATGGATAGAGTAACGAGACTTATGAGCCTCGTCCAAGATTTTGGTTCTAAGCTCGCCACCCATAGGTATCCATACCCGTCCAAAACGTGTCCTAACACCAAGGGTGTTATATTCCAACTTGTCCCGTTGGCCAACCATCCTTTCCTTCTTTATGTTTTCTTCTTTAAGTGCCTCATCTTGAGCCTTTACGATTTCCCTCATCACATCCGATGTCACCACCTACTGGCAAGCTGTCACTCTAATAGGAGTAGGCACATCCTTTCGGCTTAGAGCGTCAGCCACCACGTTTGCCTTTCCAGGATGGTATATTATGTCACAGTCACAGTCTTTCAATAGTTCCAACCATCGCCTCTGCCTCATATTAAGTTCCTTCTGTTCGAAGAAGTACTTCAAACTTTTGTGGTCGGAGTAAACAGTGAACTTCACCCCGTAAAGGTAGTGCCTCCAGATTTTCAATGCGAATACGACAGCAGCAAGTTCCAAATCGTGAGTCGGATAATTAGCTTCGTGAATCTTCAACTGCCGCGACGCATACGCGATCACTCTCCCGCGTTGCATCAACACGCATCCCAATCCTTGACCTGAAGCATCAGTGTATACCACTAGGTCTTCATTGCCCTCAAGAAGGGCCAAGACTAGAGCTTGGGTTAGCCTCTTCTTCAATTCCTTAAATGCCTCATCTTGGGTCGAACCCCATTCATACTTAACCTCTTTCCGAGTCAACTTTGTCAACGGCGAAGCTATTTTCGAGAAATCCTGGATGAATCTCCGATAGTAGCCTGCCAATCCCAAGAAACTGTGGATTTCAGTTGGCGACTTAGGAATATTCCATTCCTTTACCGTCACTATCTTTGCTGGGTCAACCATAATGCCATTCGGGTTAATGACGTGAGCTAGGAATTGGACTTCCCTAAGCCAGAACGCGCATTTAGAGAACTTAGCATACAACTTTCCTTCTTCAGAGCTTCCAATACTTCCTTCAAGTGACATGCGTGATCACCCTTATTCTTGGAGTAGATGAGGATATCATCGATGAACACGATTACCGATCGCTCCAGCATCGGTCGACAAACCCTATTCATCAAATCCATGAACGCTGCGGGGGCGTTCGTCAATCCAAAAGACATCACGCGGAACTCGAAATGTCCATAATGCGTGCGAAATGCGGTTTTCGGTATGTCTTCTTCCCTCACCTTCAACTGATGGTACACGGATCGAAGGTCGATTTTCGAGAACCAACTTGCGCCCTGTAATTGATCGAACAGGTCGTCGATCCTTGGTAAAGGGTACTTGTTCTTCACCGTACGTTTGTTCAACTCGCGATAATCAATACACATTCTCATCGAACCGTCTTTCTTCTTCACAAACAACACCGGAGCACCCCATGGTGAGATGCTCGGTTGGATAAATCCTTTCTCAAGTAACTCGTCTAGTTGTGCCATTAATTCTTTCATCTCCACTGGTGCTAGTCGATATGGAGCCTTAGCCACGGGCTGGGCATCTGGTACTAAGTCGATTCGAAATTCGATCTCTCTGTCGGGTGGTATCCCAGGCAAATCCTCTGGAAACACCTCCGGGTACTCGCGTACCACGGGTACATCATTTAGCTCCTTCACTTCCTTACACTCGTCAATTACGTACACCAGATAAGCCTCGCATCCGCGCCTCAAGTAATCTGCTGCCTTAATCATCGAGATGACGTTTGGCATCGGGGCGTCACGATCTCCAAGAACCTCGACTTTGCTACCGTCCGGAGCCTTGAGTCGGATTATCTTTCGTTTGCATATAATTTGTGCTTCATTGGCAGTTAGCCAATCCATACCTAACACGACATCAAACCCACCCAAAACCATAACAAACAATCTGACAGGGAACCTATGACCTTCTATTTTTATCATGGAGTTGTCAACTACATCGGTCACTCTCGCAGTTCTACCCTCAGCGGTTTCTACGCTAAAAGCCCTTTCTAGTTTACTGACAGTGTACTTCACTCATTTACAGAAAGTCGCAGATATAAAACTCTTACTGGCACCCGAATCAAATAACACAGAAACAAAAGTGTTGTCAAGGATGAACGTACCTGACGCCACGTCGGGGTCTGCCCTGGCTTGGTCTTGCGTCAGTGCGTACGCACGAGTCTTTGCTCGGGGCCTCTCTTCTTTCCTTTCTGGGCCTTTCCCTTTCCCGGCTTCACCCATTTTCGGTTTCGGGCATTCCCTACTCAGATGACCGGCATCCCCATATTTATAGCACTTGAAGTGTTGTGGACACTCACGGGAGTAGTGCCCGGTCTTGCCACACTTGAAGCACAAGTTAGATCCCAGTCTACATTCACCAGTATGCTCCCTTCCACACTTCTTACAAACAGTCAGCTCATCTACCCGAGCCCTCTTATCACGAGTACCAAACATCTTTCCACCAGTTCGCTTGCTTGAGATGCTCGGTCTCTTCTTCGGTTCCTCAATGGCGACGACATTCAGCGCCAGATCATCAAATACCACGCCGCTCAGTTCTACTACCGAATCATAGGTAGCAGGGGCGTTTGCCTTAACATGGGTGCGGACCTGGTCCGGCAACCCTTGAATGTAGCAGGAAAATTTTCTTTCCTCCGTCGTAACAAGATGTGGCACCAGACGTGCCAGTTCATTGAATCGGGTTGTGTACTGCCGGTGCGTCATGCTCCCGGCCTTCAACCCAGAAATTCCCTCTCTACCTTCTCAATCTCGTTCCTTGGACATAAGTTCTTGATTACCAGAGTTTTCAAGTCATTCCACATCATCGAGTCAACAACCTCATCCCCTTTAGCCTGACGTACACCTTCCCACCAGTGGGATGCTTCCTCCCTCAAGGAGTTAGCAGCAAACTTCACTACTTGATTTGCTCGACACTCGCTCAGACGGATGGCGACTTCCATACGTATCACCCAATCCAAATTAGCCACCGCGTCCTTCTTCCCAGTCAGGACCGGCGGGTCACATACCTTAAATGACTTATAGTCGCACCCGCGAGCAGGCGGTGCGTTGTCGGTCTCGTTGTTCTGGGCACCAGTTGCCGCACTAGATCCGCCTTCCCCACTAACTTTCTTTAATGCTTCAGCCAACAGACTTGGCAGAGAATTCTTCATCAACTCAGAGAACTCTCGAGCTATGGCTGCTCTCACTTCTTGTTCAAAAGTGAAAGGTTGTTCTGCAACTTTTGTCTGCTCAGTTCCATGCACACTAACCTCCGGTTCTGTGTGAACACTTCCTTCTTCACTGTGCTCTTGGCGCGCAGGAATCCTGCAACGCCCACCATTTCGACCGCCGGTACGACCACCGGTACGGCCACCACGCCTTCCATTCCCTCTCCTTGCCATTTCGTTCTATAAGACAAGAAGTCCAATGTTATCACGCTAGTTAACAAATAAAATTCAATAAGTACTGTAAGATGTTAATATACACTGGCCATCTGCAATTAACCATTACACTACCTTTCGATTTCTATTTGACCACCTTTGTGATTCCATCAGAACACAAGTCCTTTCCT
Source organism: Smallanthus sonchifolius (assembly GCA_023525975.1). NCBI lineage: Eukaryota > Viridiplantae > Streptophyta > Magnoliopsida > Asterales > Asteraceae > Smallanthus > Smallanthus sonchifolius. The sequence goes on along the minus strand of CM042044.1, from coordinate 24,753,142 downwards.
AACCCTTCCTAAGGCATACTACATACACATACTCTACTTTTCATACATGATGCTGTGGCTCAAGTTACCCGTACTGGCATCCGCTTTCGGTCCCATTCACAGTTTAAGTTCAGACACTAGGAGTGTCCGAATCTCTCAAACTATTGCTCTGATACCAACTTGTAAGACCCCAAACCCAGGAGGCCCCACTTGTTGGATTTACTCATTCACAAACAGTTCTTAAACATGAATATCAAATAACGCAGCGGAAAATTTCATTTAAACATAACGTCATCATTGTTCATACATGCGGAAGCGTAAACATTGTTTAAAACATAAATACATCATAACTAAAACATAACGGGATGCCAGTCTTCATAGTCAGCCGGGTAACTCCTCTCGCTAGCCAAGCATCACCGTACATCCTCATAACCTGCCTTAACCTGAATGTGCACACTAAAAAGTTAGTTACGCTGGTGAGTTCTAGCATTTCATAAAAACTTTAACATCAACATTTGCCAAAAACATATCATTCATTCATTTAGTAAAACCTTTCATAAAAGCATGTAATAATCTAACATCTTTAAAAAAAAGGTTTCGTACCCATATCATCATCAACATCATTATCATAAACACCGTTGAACGGATCGTTCGTTAAAACTTTTAACATTTATTTAAGTCATACATTATCGTTATCTAATTCTGTATCTTACTTTACGCGTCACAGTGTCCCCGAAGGAACCTTTGGTGTTGTGGGCAACCGCTACGTATCGCCGTCATTGCCACAACCATACACTACGTGGGGTCAACCGTTACGTATCGCCGTCATTGCCTAACCATTCACTACGTGGGGTCAACCGTTACGTATCGCCGTCATTGCCCAACCATTCACTACGTGGGGTCAACCTTTACGTATCGCCGTCATTGCCTAACACGCATCTTTCCTTTGGGAATCAACCGTTACGTATCGCCGTCATTGATTTACCTTACCTTATTCACTTAGGATGATCGTCATCACCCGAGTAACCGTTGTTACTCCCTTACTAGTTGTACAACATCAAAACCATCGATAGGCCACCAAGACACTGCCCTGTTGTTCTTATGGTAACTATGGCTCGCTGTCCATAATCTACCACAAGGCCGGGAATCACATTCCCAGACTTCATTCGACATATTAGATTTGTAATGACTTCTTTAAACCTTTACCTCTTTCCCTTTTCATTAAACACTTCCTCATTTAGACCGTTCATAAACATTCGTAAACCTTTTTGGCAAAAACACTTCATAACCTTTCCTTTCGTAAACATCGTTTCGTTAAAACATCATTTCGTTAAAACATCATTTCGTAAGTATGCACACCAGCCCAAAACACTTAACAAAACATTTAAAAGAGGGCTCTAGAACTCACCTGATACGCTAATATGGGTTGTCCTAAACGAAGGTCCAACAACGTCACTTCCGATCTGAATTGATTAGTTAAATACACATCAGACCAATCCTGACTCTAACGGTTTAACCATTCTAACATACTGACTTCACTTAACCAGTTCTGATGTCTGCGCACTTGGCAAGTGCGCAGACCCTGCTGCCTGCGCACTTAGCAAGTGCGCAGGTCCCTCCTCCTGCGAACTTATCAAGTGCGCACGACCTGCCCCGTGCGCACTTAGCAAGTGCGCACGACCTGTTCTTCGCGAAAAACCCTAACTTTCGCATTCGGGTCTGATCATGTCAAGATCCCGAACCTGTTTGCATTCAAAACGTTCGTTTTCCATTAAGGAACTCAAATCCATGATTATCTTTCAGTTTCATCCGTTCAAACCTTACCTTTTCACCCAAAACCCGAAAAACCCAAAAACGAACTAAAACTCAGATTTAGGTCAGATTGTTACCTGAATCGAGTTTCTGATCCAGAGGTTCTTCTCACGAGTTATGGAGTAACACTTTGCTGAAGTCTCGGGTAGATCCGCCAACTTTCTCTCTCTACGGTTTCTCTCTCTAAAAGTTGCAAATGAGAGAAAAGGGGGTGGCATAGGCTATTTATAGCCCGCTGACCCATCCGACCCGACCCGTCATGCCTCGTTCGTTTATTCCGTTATTATAACTGTCGTTTTGTTTTTGGGATGTTACAGTTGAACTTGAAGCGAACATCTTATCTTCGCCTAGGGGAATGACAAATATAGTGCAAGTGATGAATTTGTTCAATTATGATAATGAGATTGGTACATCTCAGAAACCACCTAAGTTGTTAAGTCTTGCAAATTATCCGAACTGGAAAGATAGATTTGATCAGTTTGTGTCTTTTACTTATACGAGCTTATGGATTCCAATCTTGGAAGGCTATACACATCCAACATACTCTTGGATGGGAAAGGATGATGTTCCTAAACCAGTCTCTGCTTTAACCACAGAAGAAAAACAATTGTTTGATAGAGAGAAGAAAGCTATGGCTAGTATTTCAATGTCTCTTCCTAAAGAAATTTATCACAACTTTAAACAATTCAAGTCTTCTCAATAATTGTGGGATGCATTACAAAAGAGATGTGAGGGTAGTCTGGATGTTAAGAAAAACAGAAAATAATTATTGAAGAAGCAATTCTTAGTGTTCAAGCACTTTCAAAATGAATCTTTGGATGATCTTGCAACGAGATTCTATCATTTGCTGAGTGAATTATCTAGTGCTTCAGTTGTCTATGAAACTAAAGAGATAAATGATAAGTTCTTGGAGTCATTACCATCAAAATTTGATGTGTATTCCGTTTTGATAAAAGAGAATGTCAAGTATAAAACTATGTCTCTTGAAGATGTTCTTGGCAAGATTCAATCACATGATTTGAATATGAAGAAGAAGGAAACCAATATGGAGCATATTCAAGATCCTTCAATGTATTTTGCTAAGTCTTCTGGCGAATCTTCAGAATTTGGGAAACCTGCTGAATTATGATAATGAGATCGGTACACCACAGAAACCACCAAAGTTGCTGAACGTGAACGATTATTCTAATTGGAAAGCATGTTTTGAGCACTACATTTCGTATACCGACTCATCACTATGGATACCAATCCTTGAGGGATATAAGCATCCCACACACATCTATCTTGATGAAACCATGCCCAAACCTATCTCTAAGCTTTCTGACGAAGAAAAGAAAGCTTATGATCATGAAAAGAAGGCACTTGGTTCGATCACTATGGCATTAACTCGGGAATTGTTCCACAGTTTCCGAGGGTATGACAATTCTAAGGATCTCTGGAAAGCTTTACAGAAGAGATTCGAAGGAAATAGTGACATCAAGAAGAGTAAGAGTGATCTTCTCAGGAAGCAGTATGAGTGCTTCAGATTTTTAGAGAACGAATCTTTAGATGACCTCATCTCTCGATTCTATCCTTTACAGACTGAGTTGAAAGCTTTTGAACTCAGGTATCCAGATGAAGAGATGGTGGAAAAGTTTTTGGATGCTTTACCACCCAAATTTGAGATGTACACAACCCTGATGAGGGAAAATCCTATATTCTATGAGTTGACTGTTGAGGAGGCAATAGGAAAGGTTCAAGCTCATGACATAAACCTAAGAAGAAAGGAGAGCTCTGGAAGACCCCAGATACAAGACCCTTCTATGTATCATGGGATGACTTCTACATCCAAGTCATCGGGCTCTGGAATTGCCCTCTTCACTGGAACTCCTACAGAAGAAGACCACTCAACTGGGTGTGGTGGTCATGCTTGCTATGTTTCAGGATCAGGGTTGGGGTCTCATCATCAAAATACCTCAAGAAATCCTCCTGCTACGTCTTCAGCTAACAACTCAGCTATAGCCAGAATAGCTGAAGATCATGTAGCACTATTCTCATCTTGTATGCTTGCATATGAAAATTTCATTGGTGGTAAGCTTACTGATCTAGAGACGATTGAAGAAGATTTTAATCAAGTGGATCCTGATGACATGGAGGACATGGATATTCAATGGAATATGGCCATGCTATTGTGGAGAGCCAAGCGTTTCCTGAACAGAACAGGAAGAAAGTTTATTGGCGGGCATCCTAATGCCAAGGTCGGGTTTGACAAATCTAAGGCCAAATGCTACAAGTGTCTGAACTTTGGACACTTTGCTCGTGAGTGTCAGAAAGACAGAGCACCTGCCTCTGGTTTCACCCGACCCAGCCATGGCCACAACAATCCAAACCACCACAATCAAAGCCAAGGTGGAACGTCCAATGCACTGGTAGCCCAACAGGACGACAGCTTTGATTGGGGCGTTCATCTTGAGGATGCCATCATCGTACAAACCCAGGTTGGTCTCATGGCTGAGATCATGGAGATGATGGAACCAGAGAAAAGGGAAGCTTCTATGGCTGACCTAGAAGAATCTACAACTGCTGCTACAGAGAAGGTAAAGGAAGCTGAAGAAAAGGAAGCTTCTGTAGCTGATGAAGAGGATTCAACCACTGTTGTTGCTCTCATGGCCATTGGAGAAGCAACAAGTTCATTGTCTGAGGTAGATTCTAACCCTTTCTCTGTTATTTCATGTTCTAAATGTCTAGGGCTAAAACTTGAAAATTCTAGACTCCAAGACAAAATCAAACCCCTAAGTTTGGCAACTCTAAACTATAAAGAAAATGAAAAACGTTTTAAAGATTCTATTGAAACGTTGAAAAAAGAAAAATGTGAATATTCCTTAAAAATAAGTGATCAACAGCTTCACTTAGATGTTGCATACAAGGGGTTAGAAAAACGGAACAATGAAATCAACAAAACTGCAAAATGAGATCTTGCAGTTAAAATGCACTTATGAGAAGTTGAAAAATTCTTGCTTTGTGGTGGAACACTACGAGTCTGTGGTGAGACAACTGAATGGGTTAGGTTTGGGTACTAATGCCATTCCTCCACCAGTGAGCGGGAAGTTTGTCAATAGCTTAATAGACATTGATCTCACTTGTCTAGATGAGTCCTCTAATAAGGATGATTCCCCTAAAAAGGATGAATCCTCATGTAAGGCTAACTCCACATCTAGTGAGGAGTTTGTTACTGCTTCTGAAGACGGGTCGGTTAATTCTTGCCCTGAAGAAGTAGTATCTGAGGAGTTGTTGACTGAACAAAAGGTAAAGAAAAATGTTATCACTAATGGTGATAATTGCATTTTAACTAAACCCGATATCATTGAAACAAATGATAATCTAAAGGTAATGCTTTATGGGGGTTATAAAAGTCTTAACCAAGCAAAGAAAGAGGCATTTTCAGCTCATTATGGGCTTAGGTATAAAGAAAATTTGGAAAAATATTATACTCCCAAAAACCAAACTGGTAAGGTTTAGACTAATGTTCATAAACCAACTCCTCCTTCTCATAATGCTGAGTTATCTAAGGCCAGATCTACTGAGCCTTACAAGAGAACTTATGTAGACAAGAGGAACTGTTTTCACTGTGGCTTGGTTGGTCATATTTTTGTGAACTGTCCTTCTAAGAACCAAGGGAAACGACATGTTGTTCCACAACCAGCTGTTATCCCCAGGTCGCCACCAGTGAAACCATCTCCCAAACATCCAAAGCAAAATGTGGTGAAACCACCAGTCAAACCGAAGGTAAAGCCTAAGATCAAATCTGAAGCTAAACCATCTATTTCAAGAAAGGTAACGCAACCCGCTGTACCTTGTGTATCTACCTCCGGTAGTACACGCACTGGTGAGAAATCTGTGGCGATACTTTCTTAGTCACAAAGAAGAAGAAGAAACAAGAGGTTGAGAAAGCTTGAACAGCTGACTTCACTTCAATCAGGTGAAGCTTCCACAAGTTCACCTGCTGTAGTTGAACCAAAGTCTCCTATTCCGGTTAAGAAACAAAAGAGATCCTAGACTGCAAAATCCAAAACTTCTCAATCTCCCAATTCTAATTCTTTTAAAGATTCATCAATTTTGAACAGTCATCATGATTGTGAGTTAAAGGAAGTAGTTTATTTTGAAAAGGATGGACGACCCAAGACCACAATGGCTTGGGTCTCCAAATCTAACTAATTCTTTTGTGATTCGTGTAGGGACGTCCGAAGGGTACTATCTCTAACCGCTGGTATGTAGATAGTGGATGCTCCCGGCACATGACAGGAAATATGGCCTTGCTTCAAGATGTTAAACCATTCAGAGGCAGCTATGTGGCCTTTGCCGGAGAAAAAGGCGGCAACATCACGTGTCAAGGCGTGGTTTTGAACGGTTATGTCAGCTCTGACAATGTCAACTTCTGCGAGCAGCTGAAGCATAACCTGTTGAGTGTCTCCCAAATGTGTGATAAGGAGTACTCGGTGATGTTTGACAAGTCAGAATGTCTGATTCTCAAACCTGGTTTTGAAGTTCCTGAAGATTGGATCCTGATGAGAGCGCCAAGAACAAACGACACTTATCAGATCGATATGAGAGTGGCAACAACCACCTCATCAGTTCCTACCTGTTTTCTTACTAAAGCGACAGAGCTCGACTCCATCTTGTGGCATAGGAAACTCGGACATATTTCGTATCGTAAAATGAATCATCTTGTCCGAAACGGTTTGGTAACCGGGGTTCCTAAGCTGAGGTTTACTATTGCAGATGACTGTATGCCTTGTAAAAAGGGCAAACAGCAACGGAAGTCTCACAAGCCCAAGCTCCAAAACTCTATTGATACCCCTTTGGAGCTATTACACATGGATCTGTTTAGCCCCATAAGTATCAGGAGTATTGGAGGTAAGTCGTTTTGTCTAGTAGTAACTGATGATTTCTCACGTTTTTCTTGGGTGCATGTTTTAGGTATTAAAGACGAGACGGCTGATATTCTTCAATTCTTGATCCTGAGCTTGGAATCTCTTTGCAAGCTGAAAGTTAGAAGGATAAGAAGTGACAACGGAACTGAGTTCAAGAATAATTTGATGGAGCTTTTCTGTCTCAGGAAAGGGATCTGTCACGAATTTAGCGCGCCGTACACGCCTCAGCAGAATGGAGTTGCTGAACGAAAGAACAGAACACTGATTAAGACTCACAAGCCCTATGCTGTCACTGATTGAGAACACTGATTGAGAAGCCATTAATACAACTTGTCACGTCTTAAACAGAGTTCTGGTTGTGAAGAGACACAACAAGACTTGTTACGAGTTGATCAACAATCGACTTCCCAGTCTTGATTACGTAGTTCCATTTGGTAGTCCTTGTTCCTTGTTGCTACAGTACAAAGACCGCCAGTCTAAGTTTCATGCAAAAGCGGTGGAAGGCATCTTCTTAGGATACATTGCCAACTTGCCTTGCAAGAGAGTGTACAACATAGGAACTCGTACTGTCGAGGAATGGTTTGAAGTGGATTGTAGTAAACACAGCATTCCACCCGAAACAACAGGTCCAGCTTGGGGTTTTGATTATGATGCGCTATTCAAGTCATTCAATCTTCCTGATTTATCTGCAGTTGACGCCGCAAACGTTTATGAATTATTGGGTGGCGGTGATGACTCCAGCTTCTCTACTCGTGCTACTGTACCAATTGTAACTCCTGATTCCAATGCTGCATCTGCATCTGGAACTCATGACAGTGAAGATGTTCTTGTTGTTGGAGATGACGATCAAGCCAATCCTAACACAACTATAGGAAATGAAGCTCCAGCTGATCCAATTAACATTGAATCTTCTTCCTCTGGAACATAGGAAATGGGGGAGTTAAGCACGAATCTAGATCCAGAAATTCAGTAACCGGTTGTACCGGAGATGAGAATGCATAGGAATCATCCAATCGACAACATTATTGGTGATCCTTATGCCGGTGTTCAGACTCGTCATCGAACCATCACTGAGAACACCAGTCTTTACACAGAGATACTTGACACTAGTGTCATGGAAACATGTATGCATGCTGCATATGTGTCCCAGTTAAAGCCGAAGAATATGAAGGAGGCCCTGACTGACAACTGCTGGATTGAGGCGATTCAAGATGAACTGTCTTAATTCCAAAAGTTGCACGTGTGGGATTTGGTTGACTTGCCAAAGGGCTTTCAACCAATTGGAACCAGATGGGTGTTCAAATGCAAGACGGATGATCGTCATGTTGTTGTGAAGAACAAAGCAAGATTGGTTGTTCAGGGTTTTTATCAGCAAGAGGGCTTGGATTACACGGAAGTATATGCCCCAGTTGCTAGAATTGAGGCCATTCGACTGTTCTTGGCTTATGCCACGTATGTCGGCTTCAAGGTCTATCAACTTGATGTGAAGAGTGCTTTCCTTTATTGTAAAGTTCATGAAGAGGTCTATGTCACTCAACCTCCGAGTTTTGAAGATCCGCATAATATCAATAAAGTGTATTAGCTCGACAAAGCACTTTATGGTCTTCATCAAGCACCGCGGGCATGGTATGAGACATTATCTAAGTATTTACTGTCTAATGGTTTTGACCGTGGACAGATTGACTCGACTCTCTTCATTAGAAAAGCAGGAGGTGACATTCTTCTTGTACAAGTATACGTCGACGACATTATCTTTGGATCTACCAATGAAGGGATGTGTAGGGAATTCGAGCAGGTGATGAAGTCCAAGTTTGAAATGAGTAATATGGGTGAATTGTCATTCTTCCTGGGTCTGCAAGTCAGTCAAAGAGAGGATGGCATTTATCTACGTCAAACTAAGTATGTGTAGGACATCTTGTCAAAATACAAGATGAACGATAGCAGTACTTATGGCACACCTATCCCAGTCAATCATGGTCTGCATCCTGACAAAGATGGAAAGGATGTAGATAGCAGATTGTACTGTGGGATGATCGGATCACTTATGTATCTCACAGCTTCAAGACCCGATATAATGTTTGCTGTGTGCTTGTGCTCAAGGTTTCAGTCTCAACCGAAGGAGTCACATATGATAGCCGTGAAGAGAATTTTCAGATACCTGAAAGGGAAACCCCGATTAGGTCTTTGGTACTCTAAGCAGCAGTCATTCGACTTCAAAGCCTACACTGATTCAGATTATGGCGGTTGTAACCTTGATAGAAAGTCAACTTCTGGTGGATGTCAATTCATTGGAGACAGACTGGTCTCCTGGCAGTGTAAGAAGTAGTCAACGGTTTCTGTCTCAACTTGTGAAGCAGAATACATTGCTGCAGCGAGCGGTTGTTCTCAGATACTGTGGATTCAGCAGCAGTTGAGAGACTACGGCTTAAACTTCACTGGAACTCCTCTATTCATTGACAACAATGCCACAATGTCCATCACAAATAACCAGGTGAAACATTCCAAAACAAAACATATAGAGATTCGCCATCATTTCATCCGTGATTGTGCTGAAAAGCATTTAATTGAACTTGTAAAAGTTCACACGGATGACAATCTTGCTGACCTTTTCACAAAGGCATTTGATCGATCCCGTTTTGAGCATCTTGTCAAATTAATAGGAATGTTCAATCCTGAGTGAAAATTAATTTTTCTTAAATCAATTCAATTCATGGAAGTTATATTTTATTAGAAAAGATCAAAAAGATTTTAAGTTTATGCATAGTTCAATTTTATTCAGAAAAGCCAAAAATATTTGTGTTTAACCTTCCTGAATTGTATTTGAATCCTCCTGATTGAATATTTTTATCTTGTTCATTATTTGACTTGAAATACTTCATAAATTCTGAGTTTCAAATTTGCGCTCTTAAGGGTTATGCGTACTTGTCAAGTTCGCACGAAGTAAGCCTTGCGTACTTAACAAGTACGCAAGAGTTAAAGCTTGCGCACTTGTAAATGCGCAAGAGTTAACTCGTGCGCACTTAACAAGTACGCACGACTGATTAGTGAAGGGTATGAAAGTGACACTTAGAAAATTTTCTCAGTTTCATGCTGTCAAACGAAAACTTTTCCCTTTGCAAATTTTTACTCAAAACCGAGTGTTCCTAAACCATCTTTTCGTCCCTTATATAGTTTCATCATCTCATTTCATTGATTTGGTGAGAATCTAGGCTAAATCCATCCGTGAAATCGTAACATTTGGACCGATTATTGACTTAGAAAAATTTAGGTTAAATCCGTGAATTTTTGGGGAAATTATTGTTTGTTTGGGTAACTTATTGTCTGTAACATGCGAATAGGAACCTTAATTAACTCTTAATCATCCTTATGGTCCTCGATTTTGAACCGTCGGTTGAATTTTAATCGACAGTGGGTCGGGCACTTTTTAGGTCAAAATTGGTCCTGGTTAAGTAGTTTGTGGTGTTGATACTGGTCCCATAGGTTAGAATCATCGATTCTGACCTAGTGGCGACCTAATCGACCCGTGTTTTGAACGATCAGTGTATTTTTCAACAATCTGGAATTTTTGTCAAGTGGTGTTCTTGCGCACTTAGCAAGTACGCAAGAAGCAATTCTTGCGTACTTGTTAAATACGCAAGAGGAAAAGACTACGCACTTGGCAAGTGTGCAGGACCAACACTTGGATAAATTCTAAGTCTGAAAAATTCTGTTCAAAGAGTAACTACTGTACCGTGTCATGTTTATTCATTTCCAATGATATGTGTTGTTCTGATTGTGTTTTCTGTGTGTTTTTGCAGATTATGGTTCGGGCGTTTACTAACGAATTCAACTTGTTAGCAAACACTCAACCCGAATGAAAAGGTGCAGCATTGCAATATAGGGAGATAGTTGATTTCTTGAACCGCTCCAGAATCAGCTATGCTATCTCGGCTGACCCGACCGTGTCAAGACCTTATTTGGAGCAATTCTGGGAGACAGCGAAACACGACTGCACGGTATCCCCCAATGTCATAAGGGCTACCGTTGCTGGTCAAGCTATAGCTTTTTCTGAAGACACCATATGAAGGGTCCTGCAGTTCAGAGACCTTGCTACCGACCCGACAGCCTATCCAGACTACTATGTGGATGGGTGTTGGAGGCAAAGAATGGGATACGTCAGAGCGAGGGACTATGCCTCATACAAAAAGATGTGGGTATTAGACAAATGGCGGTATTTCGCCCACGTCTTGATCGTGTGCATCTCGTCAAGGAAAGCTGGTAAAGATGCCATGGGTCATGACCTTGCAGCAGCCATGGTGGGCTTGTCTCTTAATAGGGGCTACAACTTCTCGCGCTACATCTTCAAAGCAATCAATGACCAGATCAACACAGCGGAGAAGTTTAGATTCTTATTGTACCCTAGGTTTGTGCAACTCTTGATAGATGACGCGTTGCCAAACCTTCCTGCTACAGAGGAGAGACTGCAAGTCAAGAGGGTGGACAAGAGAGTATTCACTCAATTTTTAAAGCCAGGCAGCATAGAACCTACCCCTGTGCATACTGAACTCTTTGGCCACCTAATCAATGAAGCACATGTGGCACCTGATGACTGGAACTGGTATAGCCACAACTCTGAGCCTGAACATAGTGAACACTCTGATGAACAACAACAGGAGGAAATGGAGAGTGATGATGGTTCGTCTCGTCTGAGGATGGAGACGACGAAGGCGGTGATGGTGGTGCTGAGGAATCCGATTAAGAAGCAACAGAATCAGATTCTTCTGATTCCGATGACGCACCATCGCAGGCACACCCCAGGAGATCGGCACAGGTAACCCTACCTGAGTCGTCCTCCAAAAGGAAGCGACATAGCTCGAGCAGCGAATATGAGCCATCCTCTGACTCTGACGCTGCTCTACAAAGACAAAGACGAGAGAGTGTTCATAAGAACATGGGTGATAGGTAAAGGTTGCTATCCCCAGTGTGGTAGAGGTCCCGATTATGCAGCAAGTACATGTTTCAGCTACCAGTCCAGATTCAGCCTCTACCCCACCAGAACAGCAATTGTACCATAGGAGGAGAAGACCACAAGTTCAAGCTGACGTGGCAGTCATGACAGTCACATAGGAGGTTCTTGTGACGGTGACCCTCCCTACTACATCCGTCCAGGTGGCGGTGACTACTCCAATTGTCACGGAGTCTGTCACCATCACCCCTACCATTACCCCAACAACTCTCATCTCATCCACAATCCCAACACCCACCATTGAGCCGTCAAGCCAACCCTTTAATTATGGTGACTTCACACAAGGGTTTGACTTCGACACGATCTTCGCCTCCCCTATCCATAATGCCGAAGCGTCATCGTCTAGGCATCCTGATCCGAATGATGCAAGGATCAATGTGCTAGAAACCTAAGTTGCTGGACTACTGAAGACTATTCAGAAGTCAAAGGAGGAATCTGATGCTCAACAAGCACAGATTAATTCAATGGCCGATGAAGTTAGGATTCTACATAGCCAGAGAACGGGGACTAATGAGCGACTGAAGAACGTAATGGCACAGAACGAGCTGTTAATGAAGACAAATGAAATTATTCTAGGCAACAGAACTTCACTTGAGCTAAGGCTGGATTTACAAAGAAAAGAGCACGAAGCGATGGTCAAATTAGTTGCAGAACTGACCAAGAAGCTTGATGCTCAGGGGGAGAAGGAGAAGGAGAAGGAGAAGGAGAAGGAGAAAGAAAAAGAGAAAGAAAAGAAATCCACTGGTGCTGAGCCTTTTCATCCAGTCGACTTGACTAAGGATGACGATAAAGACAAGGATCCTGAAGCCGGTCCTAGTGGAGGTGAGCACCAAGCTTTGGCAATTGTGCCCATCTCTGCTATTCCAATGGCTGAGGGGGAGTTTACTCAGCAAGAGGGTGGTGATACCTCTGGTGGTGGTGTTGGTGAGAAAGGAAAGTCAGTGGCTGAAGTACTTAAGGACTTATCTGATGATGAGATCCTATATCTATAGCCTGACTATTCAAAAGAAGCACAGATCGATGCTCTCTTCAATCTAGAAGAAGGAGAGATCGACTCTAGTGACGATTGGGATGATGATGACGAAGATGTTGTGATCGAAATTCCCAAGGGTGACGGGGAAGGAGAGTACGAACTAGAAGATTGAGATATCTTTGAATTTCCATCCTTCGATGCTCCGCTCGATACAGGTTCAGTCGAGCAGGCCAGTAATGTAGAAGCCTCGACTGAAGCCTCCCCAGTTGACCCTAAACCTGTAGACCTAGAGGCACCGAAAGAAACATAAATGCCTTCTACTTCATCAAAGGGTCCAGCTCCTGTGTGGCAAAAGACGTCTATAATAGACAAACAATGAGCAACAGGGATGATCTTGGCTGTAAGGTTCGAGGAGGACTAGTAGCTGTTCTCTATCAAAAGATCTGGCGGGGTTCAATACTTGAAACCCACCAGTGAAGCGTTCAGCTCCTTGCCCAAATACGACCTGGTGAACCTAGCAAACCGAGAGCTGCTGGGTCATTCCAATCACGCAGTGGCGATGGGTTTGTGGGTGGTTCTGCAGCGAGAAGCAAGATCAGGGAAGTTAGAGATGTTCAAGCCTCAAGTGCCCAAGAGAGTCAAGGATAAGCACGCTGTACATCCTGTGACTAAGAAGCACTTAAAGAAATTGGTATACAAGCCAGTGCGATATGAAACTAAGATTCCCCTGAGTAAGTTATCTCAGGATATTCTTGGTGACATGTGGTACTGGTACGTAGTTCCAAAAATGGGCGAGGCTGTGATCATGGGTAAAGGACGTTCAGAGAGTGGGAACCTAGGGCCAAAGGAGCTGATCAGAATATTTGATGAAGTCTGCTTCATCAACTTTTCTGTGAAAGATCTGGAGGAACTAGCAGAACACTACTGCGTCTACACGGATGAGTGGACAAAGCTCCTTGCTTCTAAATATGACAAGGTGATTAAGTTCTGCCTTGATTACAAGAAGAAGATGGAAGCTGAAGACTGAAGCTGTGAAGACCGAAGACTGAAGATTATCCAGAGCTGTTGTCAAGGGGGAGTTTGTTGAAGCACTTTCCTGTGACAAACACTCTGGATAGATAGAGTCTTAGTCGTAGGTTGTTTTGTCTTGTTTGTAATTGTCTTTGTATGTAAGAGTCTTTATATATTAGTTTATCGAGTTGTATTTACTTTTACATATTGAATGTTTCATTTCTTTCTAAGTGTTTTGCGCACTTACATGTGCGCAGGAGAAAGCTCCTGCGTACTTAGCAAGTACACAAGAACAACTATGCGTAAGTACGCAAGAGCATTTTGCCCTGCGCACTTGCTAAGTGCGCAAAACACTTAGAAAGAAATGCCACATTCAATATGTAAAAGTAAATACAACTCGATAAACTAATACATAAAGACTCTTACATACAAAGACAATTACAAACAAGACAAAACAACCTAAGACTAAGACTCTATCTATCCACAGTGTTTGTCACGGGAAAGTGCTTCAACAGGAAATACCAGTTAATCAGGATTTGTCTTATCAATCTGATACGACTCAAGTTGATATGTTGCCGGTTCCTGAAGTTGCATCAATCAAGGAACTCAAAGATCATCCGGTGACGAATATAATTGGGAATTTGAGAGATGGAGTGCAAACACGTTCTATTATTGAAAACACTTGCTTGTATACATGTATTAAGGATACTGGTGTTCTTGATGTATGTTCACATTCATGTTTTATTTTTCAGGTCGAACCGAAGAATGTTGAAATGGCTTTGCATGATAAAAATTGGATAGAGGCAATGCAGGAAGAGCTTGCTCAGTTTGATAAACTCAAAGTTTGGAATCTTGTAGATCTTCCAAAGGGTGTGTATCCAATTGGTACTAAGTGGGTGTTTCAATGCAAGAAAGACGACCGCGGTGTTGTGGTGAGAAATAAGGAAAAATTAGTTGTACAAGGTTTCAATCAACAAGAGGGAATTGATTACACCGAGGTTTATGCTCCTGTTGCTAGGCTTGAAGCTATACGGTTGTTTCTTGCTTTTGCTTCCTACAAAGGGTTTAAGGTGTTTCAATTATGTGACGAGTGCTTTCTTATATGGTAAGGTCAAGGAGGAGGTTTATGTGTGTCAGCCATCGGGGTTTGAAGATCCTGTTAATCCGTCTAAAGTTTTCAAGCTTGATAAGGCTCTTTATGGTCTTCATCAAGCTCCCCGAGCGTGGTATGAAACATTGTCTAAACATCTTATGGACAATGGTTTTGTACATGGCCAAATTGACTCGACCTTATTCATAAAGAAAGTAGGGGGAGAATACCTACTAGTGCAGATATATGTAGATGATATTATTTTTGGCTCTACAAATGAAGGGTTGTGCAAAGAGTTTGAGAGTGTTATGAAATCAAAGTTTGAGATGTTAGCTATGTGAGAGTTATCATATTTCCTAGGACTTCAAGTTAATCAGAAGGAAGATGGTTTCTTTATTCATCAGTCCAAGTATGTCAAAGACAACTTGAGCCGGTTCAAGATGGAGGACTGTACCTCATACGATACTCCAATTCCGGTCAATCATAAGTTGAATTCTGACCCGGATGGAAAAGAATTTGATTGCCGACTCTACCGTGCAATTATTGGATCTCTCATGTACTTAACCGCTTCAAGGCCAGCCATAATGTTTGCTGTGTGTATTTGTTCCAGATTCTAAGCAAAACCAAAAGAGTCTCATTTGATTGCAGTAAAGAGAATCTTTCGTTATCTGAAAGGAAAACAAAGATTGGGACTATGGTTTCCACATGGTTCTAACTTTAAATTCAATACATATACTGATTCTGATTTTGGTGGTTGTTGTTTGGAAAGGAAATCTACAACAGGTGGTTGCCAGTTCTTTGGTAATCGTCTAGTTTCCTCGCAGTGCAAAAAGCAAACTACGGTATCCATTTCAACATGTGAAGCAGAATACATTGCTGCTGCAAGTTGTTGTTCATAGATCTTATGGATCCAACAACAATTAAGAGACTACGGTTTGAATTTTACAGGAACCCCCATGTTTATTGATAATACTGCTACAATGTCTATCACAAATAATCCTGTTAAGCACAGTAAAACAAAGCACATTGAAATTAGATATCATTTTTTCTGTGATTGTGTAGATAAAAAGTTGATTGAGCTGGTGAAGGTACATACAGATGATAATTTTGCTGATCTTTTTACCAAGGCATTTGATCGTACCAGATTTGAATTTCTTCTCAAAATGATCGGTATGATCAATCTCGAATAAAAGTTTTCAAAAACAATTTTTCATGGGAGATTTTGTTTTAAATTTCTTTTATTGCTTTATTAAATTTCTACAATTTAAATTTCAGTAAAAAAATGTTATTTATAAAAATTCAAAACAAAATGAAAAATATAAAATTGACATCATTTGAAGTTAAAAAAGAAATGATAGTACATCAGTGAATAGTGTAGGTCCAGGTAACTCAACTACTAATCGAACTCGTGATATGACGTTGCTATAACACGAAGTGCGGAATCCTTCGTGTTAACGTTTGTATACTAACCGACAATTCAAACAACACGCGTAAATAAACTTCTTCAATATATTCAGATTCAACAATGGTTTACATACTCAATCAGACAAATCGTTCTCTCTGTTCTCTCTGTTCAGTGTTCTGTCTAATGACTCTGTAAACTCATATATATAGAAACTAACCTGCTGTAAGCGAACTTGTTAAGTTCGCCTCCAACAGATCAAGCGAACTTAACAAGTTCGCCTCAGTTAGACCTAAGCGAACTTATTAAGTTCGCCTCTGATAGACCAGGCGAACTTAACAAGTTCGCCTCTAGGCATACTTGTAAAAACACTTGGCAACTTTAAACAATTACATATCAAAAACTCAAAGACATAAAATCTAACTATTACAAGCTTTTGTCATTACAAATCTATGTCCTAACAGACTCCCCCTTGACAATAGCTTGATCTTCTGTCTTCAGTCTTTATCTTGAACTCTTCCAGTTGTCCGGTAGTCTGCTACCAGCATGCACACCGTATCTTCTACATATCTCCAAAACTCTTTTATACTGTAGACCTTGTTCTCTCCATTCATCAGTATACATTATCTCATACTTTCGCAGCGTCCTCTGATCTTTCTTTGAAAAATTAATAAGATTTATTGCGTCATAGAAACACACAATGACCTTATTATCTTTATCTTCAACCCTTGCTTCACCAGTATTAACATCAACATACCACCATTTCATATTCCCAAGAAAGTCTTGAGGAATATTCTTTAATGGTATCTTGTGAATAGCACGCACTGGTCTATACTTGTATCTCCAGGTTACTTTCCCAGTCTTAGGATCTGTAATCTTCACTCTCTTTCCCTTCTGTGGTTTCAGTCGCTCATACTTATCCGAACTACCTTCTTTCTTTATCAGGTTTGCTATCACATCAGCCAAACCATTCTTCGATCTATTTATGAGTGGCTTTGAAGCTAGACCATTTATTTCACACCTCGGCAAGGTATTGAAATATTTGATCCTTGGCTTTAAGTATTGAACACCATCAGATCGTTTGATTACAAACAATTTTGATTCACCATCATAGAACCAACTAATGATCCTTCCTACACACTGCTCTTTATTCACATATTTCTCTTTCTGAGCAGGTTGTACTGGAGACTTGGGTAGCACCTTCATCCAACTGTTTACAACTTCTCTCCACTGTTCTCGTGTCATTCCTGTATCTCTGAACATCACAGGTTCTTCATTAATCCTTGGAGACTCAGTGTGAGTAGTTTCAGTTTCAGCACCCTTATTGAATTGAAGATTCTCATCATCAGTATCCATCTTTGACTCAGCTGTATCATCAGGCAGTGTAACGTCTTCAATAGAGTCCATAGAGTCAGTTATTCCATCATAAGAGAACTCAGGAACAACATCCTCTTGGATGAAGTTATACGACACCTTAAGACCGTCACAGCCTTCATATGTAACACTGTCTTTATCTTTCTCTATTTCAATCTCCACTATTTCTCCTTCTTCTATCTCAGTGTCTGACATATCATCTTCCATGTCATTGAATAAATCGTCAATGTCATCAAGACATTCAATCTTTTCAGCTTCCTCTTCTTCTGAATCTTGAAAGAATTCTAATAACAGAATTTCTTCTTCATTAGTACCAGAACTATCTTTGTCTTTGTTTCCTTCAAGAGATTGTGATGTCGACTCCCCCTGAACTCTAGATATAGGATTAGCATCAGTGTATTGACGATCACCCTCAATATTTCCAGCAGGATCATTGTCTTCATCATCACGTCTTTGAATTGACTCTGTGTGACAAGTATCAGGTATCCTTAACTCCCCCTGAGCGTCAAGACGTTGAACGAGTTTGGACACTAATGCTTGCATATCAGCAATCTGTTGAGCTTGAGTCTGAATCACCAGCTGTCGTTGAGAATCAATAGACACAAGAGAGTTAACTTGTGTTTGTAGAGATAGCACTTGAGATTCAAGGAAAGTTATCCTGTCAGAATCAGAAGGCTTTGACGGACCAGCTGTTGATTGTGGAATAGAAGGACTCGAAGTAGTAGGAATCTCTGGAGGAACAGGAGATGGAACTGGAGATGGATCCTTAGATCTTGGAGGAGTAACTATCAGAGAAGCAACAAAATTAGCATCTTCAACTCCTTGAGAAGATCTTGCAGCAGCAATTGACGCAGACATTAACTTTTGACGTGAAGGATCTGGATTAAAGTCATTGTCAGTGTCAGAACTTTCATCTACCAACGATCTTTTTCCAAGTACTGATCCGGAAGGAGGATCCCGAACAGACTTGCGTCGTGGTCGTCTGGCTTGAGATTTAATGCGTTTTCCAGCATTAGCCAGTGGAATAGCAGCCAACCGTTCATAATGATCTGGAGAAAAATCCCTAGATTCATCAGAATCAGTGATGTCATCATCAGATGATGTTGTATCACTTGAACTGGAACTAGACGCAGCATCTGTCACCACATTCCCTTCTTGTTCATGAATGGGCGAGTTCACAGCTTCATCAACAAAATCATCCATGTTCATACCCAGATCTTGATTAGGATCATGAACGACCTCTTCTTGAACTGGTTCCTGAATCGGAATATCAACTGCAGCTTGTGGAATAGGAACTTGTTCAGGAATAGGAATTTGAGGTTGTACAGGAACTTGTATTTGTGGAACTGGTATCTGTTGTTGTTGTACAGGTTGTTGTGGTTGTTGCTGTTGTTGTTGTGCTGGAACGTTAACTCCTTGAGCTTGAGCAAGTTCATTAGGATGAATCCAGTTGTCATTAGGTGGTGCAACATAATCAGGATTGATTAAGTGCCCAAACTGTGGAGTATTGACTGGAATCAAAGCAGCATTCTGATGTTTCACCTTTGTACAGTCAGTAAAGATACGTTTTGACATTGGAGTCAAATTCAATCTTATAGCATGTTGTGGAAGATCCGGAATAAGATGATTTAGTATTATTTGAATAAATCGTGGATACATTAAGAAACCTTGACCTTCAGCCGGATTTATCTGCATTACCATCTCCCGATAAAAATAAAGCGGAAAATTGAATCTTTTATTCAAAGTTAAGGCCACCATTGCTGTTTGAAGAGCCATCTTCAAGCCATCTGTACCAGCTTTTCGCGGAGAGATGCATTGTATAATCACATGCATAAAGTACCTCCATTCTCCCACTAATCCACCTTTCCTAGCTTGTGTATCATTTTTTTTTCCACGATATCCCATCCTTTGAAAACAACCCATAATAAGAGTGTTATGATAAGAAATTGGATCTTCAGCATTTCCACCCAAATCAAGAGCAGCACGAATTGTCTCTTCTGAAATTGCAATCTCGGTATTATTGACTGTTGCACGAAGGACATGTGGTTCCACATCGATGTCTTGATGTACAGTATCCCAGAATTGTTGGATGTACACCAAGCTAATATAAGGATCCGCAGATAATGCAACATGTAGTCTTTATCGATTCAGAAAATTGATAATGCCCTGAAAATGAACTGCTTCTAGCAAATTAGGATCTAACAACGCCACTTGATTATGCTTATATTCGACACGTCGAGCCATCTGTGAAAAATTTCGGACAACACAACAAACATTAGTAGACTAACACATATATGAAACAACAAACAAAACAAAAAAAATCAAACAAAACAAAAAAAATCTTAAAAAAAATTTCAAACAAAAACAAATTTTAACAAAAAAAATCACAACTCCTTTTTCACTTCTGACCCCTAGGCGAACTTAATAAGTTCGCTTAGTAGTGCAAGAGGCGAACTTATTAAGTTCGCCTGACAAGTTCGCTTCGAACAAGTTCGCTTGGAACAAGTTCGCCTGAACCTGAGACGTTTCAAATTCAAAACACAAATTTTCTTCAAACTTCGGCAAATCGATCGTCATCATGAAATAACCATGTACAAGCAATCGAATAACACATTACAATAAAAAATGATGATCAATTTTATATTTAGTTCAAAATTTTGGTCAAAAATTGTTCCTGTAACCGTTCGACGAAATCCGAAAGTGAAAACCATCAAATACACTCAATTTAGCGGATGAAAATCAACGAAACTACCTTTGTTAGATTCGCAATGCGATTTCGATCAAGATACAACCAGCAATTAACACTCACAACACAGATTTAAATTTTTGAAAAATTTGGGCAAGTTCACTTATGTTCTGATGAAGACGATGAGAGACAAGTTCGCTTGATTCAACACTTATTCAGGTTAAGTTCGCTTGATTAAGCAAACTTGTTAAGTTCGCTTAACAAGTCTTCGGCGAACAAGATAAGTTCGGTTCACCCTTAAGTTCGCTTCACCCTAGACTGAAAATTAAGTTCGCTTCACGGATTTAAGCGAACTTATTAAGTTCGCTTCACTGTACACAGGCGAACTTAATTACTTTTCCAACCTTTTTGCCTTGAACACAAATTTTACCAACTTCAACCTTTCAAATCTTGAACTTCCGTCAGCAACACATATTTGATCCAATCCCGAACAATTTTAATAAAAGTTTAGAATTTTCATGGAAAGTAAAAATCAAAATCTTTTTGAATTTTATCTATACAGACGGAAACACATATTTTTGATTTTTCTCTGTACAAACAGAATCATATATTTTTGGTTTTTCTCTATACAAACAGAATCACATATTTTTGGTTTTTCTCTATACAAACAGAATCACATATTTTTGGTTTTTCTCTATACAAACAGAATCACATATTTTTGGTTTTTTATATGAATAAACTAAAATGACATATTTTTTGTTTGAACATCATGAGCAAGAAGATCATATCAGTTATTCAATTAATTCATCACACATATTATCAATAACAAAGGGTAACCTATAGTAAGAGACCATTCAACTCAATTTTGTGCATTTTGCATCTTTTTCATTTTGAAACTCATTCAATTTGAATAATATTTGAAATGATACGCGATAAATTTCAAAGTAAATAAGATCAGGTTATAAAATGCTCTTTTATTTATACCGAATTTGAAATATAAAGCCTGAATTCTTAAAATTGTCAATATTATATTATTTGAAACTATAAGCGTTTATTCTCCAAATTCATGTGATTTAGTACCATTCAGATGATAAACATCGTGTACCCCACATATATACCAAATAGAAAATAAATGCACTATCTTCAAGACATATATAAGATTTTACTAAAGATTATCCAAATATTCAGAATGAGGAGATATCACTTAGCACATGAATAGCAGAATCCAAATTGGATTGTAAAGGAATCAATGAGATTCAGAATCAAATGATTCAATGTTTTGGCTTATATTTGTGGAATCATAAGATTCAGGTACGTGGATCCAACTGTTATCTGGATTATGAATTCAATGGAATCAGTAAAGATAATATATCAATATGATCCAAGGGCCAGTATATGTTTGACAGATGTTGTCAAGTACATATCTTGATTATACTTCAAATTGCATGCTTTTCGGGACATGGGCACTGAAGCAAATCGAATGAATAGTGCTAAGGACAGAACCCGAAACTGATCTCATAGGAAAATCCTTATTAAAAGCTAATATTCTTTATCTGATAGTGATCTTTTAACACACACACCCAGGCATAAAATGGGTTTAAATCACAGATGAAATCATATTATATTTAATTTTCACACTACTATTAGTTTCAAAACGCTTTTAGCCTATTGGCAATTCAAGTTTCAAATTTTATACACAAATTATAAAACAAATTATCAAGAATAGAACATTCATAACACTATCATTTCTTATTTATGCAGACTTTGAAATTTAGACCAGATCAACTTATTTTAATCATTCATATATCAAGGTCTACTAAGGTCGTGTGAAATGAACTAATCACTGATGTACTATCATTTCTTCTCTAACCTCAAATGATGTCAAATTTTATATTTTTCAATTTGTTTTGACTTTTTATAATTTAGACTTTTTGACTGAAAATGTAACTGCAGAAATGTAATAAAGCAATAAAAGAACCTAAAAGAAAAATTTTCCATGAAATTCTGATTTTGAAAAACTTTTATTCGGGATTGATCATACCAATCATTTTAATTAGGAATTCAAACCTGGTACGATCAAATGCCTTAGTAAACAAATCAGCAAAATTATCTTCAGTGTGTACCTTGACCAGCTCAATCAACCTTTTCTCTGCACAATCACGTATAAAATGATATCGAATTTCGATGTGCTTAGTTTTACTATGTTTAACAGGATTATTCGTTATGGACATAGTAGCATTGTTATAAATAAACATGGGGGTTCCTGTGAAATTCAAACCGTAATCTCTCAATTGTTGTTGTATCCACAGGATCTGTGAACAGCAACTTGCAGCAGCGATGTATTCTGCTTCGCATGTTGAAATCGATACTGTGGTTTGCTTTTTGCATTGCCAGGATACAAGTCGATTACCTAAGAACTGGCAACCACCTGTTGTAGATTTCCTGTCCAGACAACAACCACCAAAATCAGAATCAGTATAAGCATTGAAATCAAAGTTAGAACCATAAGGATACCATAGCCCTAAACGTTGTTTTCCTTTTAAATACCGAAAGATTCTTTTCACAGCAATTAAGTGAGATTCTTTTGGCTTTGCCTGAAATCTGGAACAGATACACACGGCGAACATTATATCCGGCCTTGAAGCGGTTAAGTACATGAGAGATCCAATCATAGCTCTGTAAAGTCGACAGTCCACATCTTTTCCTTCCGGGTCAGAATTTAACTTATGATTGACCGGAATTGGAGTATCGTATGAAGTACAGTCCTCCATCTTGAACCGGCTCAAGATGTCTTTGACATACTTGGACTGATGAATAAAGAAACCATCTTCCTTTTGATTTACTTGTAAACCTAAGAAAAACGATAACTCTCCCATAGCAGACATTTCAAATTTCGACTTCATAACACCCTCAAATTCTTTGCACAACCCTTCATTTGTCGAGCCAAATATAATATCATCCACATAAATCTGTACCAGTAGGTAATCTCCCCCTGATTTCTTTATGAATAAGGTCGAGTCTATCTTTCCACGAACAAAGTCATTCGCCAAAAGATGTGTAGATAAAGTCTCATACCACGCACGAGGAGCCTGATGAAGACCATAGAGGGCCTTATCTAGCTTGAAAACCATGTTCGGATTCAGTGGATCTTCAAACCCCGGCGGCTGACACACATAGACTTCCTCCTTGACCTTTCCATATAAAAATGCACTCTTGATGTCTATTTGAAACACCTTAAAACCTTTAAAGGAAGCAAAAGCTAGAAACAGCCTTATAGCTTCAAGCCTCGCAACCGGCGCATAAACTTCGGTGTAATCAATTCCTTCTTGTTGATTGAAGCCCTGGACAACTAATCTTGCCTTATTGCGTACCATGACACCTCGATCGTCTTTTTTACATTTAAACACCCATTTTGTTCCTATCGGACACGCACCTTTCAGAAGATCAACCAGATTCCAAACCTTAAGTTTGTCAAATTGAGCAAGTTCTTCCTGCATAGCTTCTATCCAGTTATTGTCATTTAAAGCCATCTTTATATTCTTGGGTTCAACCTGTGAAATAAAGCAAGAATATGAGCAATCATCAAGAACACCAGAATCTTTAATGCAAGTATACAAACAAGTATTGTCAACAAGAGAACGGGTTTTCACTCCATCCTGTAAATTTCCAATTATATTTGTTACTGGATGATCTTTGTGTTCCTTGATGGATGCGACCTCAGGAACCGGCAACACATCAACTTGAGTAGAGTCAGATTGATAAGAATAATCTTGAGGAATTGGAATTTCCGAGTCTAAATTTGTTGGAATCTCCCCCTGAGCCTGTGTCGAAGGTAATGGATCATCACTCAACAACGGATCAGCAGAAGAATCTTGAAAAATAGCATTATCCTCCTCACTCTCTGAATCTTGCGGACTGGAACAAGAAGCAACATTAGGATCAGGAGCAGAAGTATATGGAATCGATGAATTGGGAACTGCATTTGGTAGAAATCCATTGTGCTGTGCATCTTGACAAGAATCATAAAGAACAGCAGCATCTTCATCAAAAATATTAGACGGTAAATGAAAAGACTTGAATAAGTTTTCATAATCAAATGCCCAATCCGGACCAATCGCCATTTGTGGTAAAGACCGATTTGAACAGTCAATATGGAACCATTCTTCAACTTGGCGTGTCTCTTTGTTATAAACCCTATTGGTTGTCGAATTAGCCACATACCCCAGAAAAATCCCTTCAATAGCCTTTGCACTGAATTTTGTTGGGACATCTCTAACCTTCAGTAGGGTACACGGATTACCAAAAGGTAGTAAGTATTCCAGATTCGGCTTTCGATTGTTTAACAATTCATAGCAAGTCTTGTTATGTCGCTTGACGGTCAAGACCCTGTTCAAAACATGACACGCAGTATTCACAGCTTCAGCCCAAAAGGTGACTGGAAGCTTAGAATCTGCAAGCATCGTGCGAGCTGTTTCGACCAACGTCCTGTTCTTTCGTTCAGCGACACCGTTTTGTTGAGGAACATATGGCGCACTGAATTCATGATGAATTCCTTTTTGTAAACAGAATAAGCCCATTTTGCTATTCTTAAATTTACTGCCATTGTCACTCCTGATTCTTCTGACTTTCAGATTGAATAAATTCTCCAAATCCAGGATTAAGTATTATACCAACTCAGTGGTTTCAGCTTTAGAAGAAAGAAACTTAACCCATGAAAATCTGGAGTAATCATCAGTTACGACCAAACAGTACGATTTCCCACCAATGCTCCTAATACTGATAGGACCGAACAAATCCATATGCAGCAACTCCAAGGGAGTTACGATAGAATTCGTCGATTTCGATTTGTGAGATTTCTTTCTTTGCTTCCCCTTCTTGCACGGAATACAATCATCAGGAACTGAGAATTTCATTTTCGGAATACCAAGCACAAGATCATTCCTAACAATGTAGTTCATCTTCCTGTAGTGTATGTGAGCTAGCTTCCTGTGCCACAATATTGAATCAGATTCCGACGCCTTGGAGAGTAAACATGTTGGAATTGAATCCGTTGTAGTGGCGACACTCATGTCAAGGACATACGTGTCATTTCTCCTTGGAGCCTTCATTAGAATCCATTCATCAGGAATCACAAAACCAGGTTTCAGAATATAACATTCATGATCGTTGAAATGGAACGAAAACTTCTTGTCACAGACTTGTGATACGCTTAAAAGATTGTGTTCCAGCTGCTCAACATAATTCACCTTTTCAAATTTTACTTTGTCGTTCTTTAACGTTCCCTGGCCTGTTATGTACCCGCCTTTATTACCCACAAAAGCGACATAACCACCATCAATTTTAATTACATCCTCAAGCAATTTCACATTCCCTGTCATATGTCGAGAGCAACCACTATCCACATACCATGTGTTGTTGATAGTTCTCCTTGGTTGTCCCTACATAAACAACGAGAATCAGTTAGAAAGTGGAACCCAAGCCATCGTGGTCTTGGGTCGTCTGGATTGATCAAAATAAACAACTTCTTGTAATTTACAATCAATTTTATCATTCACTTTTGGAACAGAAGTTTGACCATCAGACCTTTTCAAAGAAGAACCATTTTTATTGTTTGGAAAAGCATTATTTGATATACTATTGTCAGATTCAGATGTTTCCAAAATTTTCTTTAATTTTCTTCTTCTTTGAGGTCTAGACAATTTAACCTCCTGAAAAGTATCTTTTGAAATCCCAGCTTCTGGAATCTCAAGTTTCTTTCTGCATACAAAAGATTTAGCATGCAATGTATTCTGTTGTTTAATTCCAGGGGAATTAACAAAAGATCGTCCAGTCATATCTTTATCCAAACTAGAAGACGATTTTCCTTCATCTTTTCTTTTCAGAATTTTCACCACTTTCGGTTGTGAAGGAACAGTCTTCATTTTACCCTTGTTCTTGTATGGACAATTAATCAAAATATGACCAGGCTCATTGCAATGAAAGCACACTCTTCTTTCTTGATAACTTCTGAAATAAGATGTTTTCTTTGAATTTGAAGAACCATCAGAAGAACAAGTTTCAGAGGAATGCCCTGAATAATTTATCGGCTTCTTAGGAACATAAGTCTGTTTTGGCACCTTTGAAGAATTCACCTTTTGAAAACCAGCCGCCACAAACCCACTTGACTGTAAGATTGGAGAAAGTTTAGTTTGAACCACTTTCACCTCTTCAGGTTCAGTCAAAATGCACCTATCCCGAGTAACATTCTTCACAACCTTTAGTTCCTCAATTTTCACTTCTCTCGGAATGCCTTCAACCTGTGAATCATCAAACACTTCATCTTCTGTATCAGAATCATACACCATGTCTTCACCCGTCACTGGATTCACTTTTAATACTGTCTTGGGATCAATCTCCTCTTCATGAATGATTTCAGGCTCAACCACATAATTCGCATTGAACGGAGGAGGCACAAACCCAATACCAGCAATTCTTTTAGTGGGATCAGCATTAGCATTAAAATAATCCAAAACTACAGATGAATTCTCAAACTGTTCCAGCTTTCTATGTAACTTTATCACCTCAGATTCTTTTTCAGAAATCTCCTTGTTCTTTTGGGCAACTACTTCATTTCGTTTTTTGATTTCAGCATAAGCCATATCTAGATGATAACCCTGTTCTTTGTATTTTAACCCAAGAGAATTTAAGTCTCTTTTCAAAGACTCAATTCTATCAATGCACAGTTTATCATTATCTTTCAGTTTCTGATTAACTGAATGCATTGATTTCATGTCACAAATCAAATTTGTGTTATCATCCATGACTTTTTGTAGTTTATCTTTAACAGAAATGCAATTAGAACAAAATATATGACAAACAGAGTCTTTTACCTTAGTCGGGTCAGACATGTCTGCCATGAATACTTTGGCAATCGGAATATTCTCTGAATCTTCACCAACTGAAGCATTTTCTGTAAGAACAATTTCTTCCTCAGCAACCCCTGTCACAGCATCAGAATCAATACTTTGCTCTCTTTCTTCCTCATCATCCACGCTTGGAACACTATCATCATCACACGAATCATCACTAGAACCTTCATCATCAGTAGACTCTTCTGGTTTTTCTGAATGAATTTCTGCAACAAAAGCCTGACTCACAACACCCACCAAATCTTCCAGATGAATGCCCCAATCATAGTTTTCATCGTTTTGAGCAACTAAAGCTGATGATGCAGATGCATGATTTGTATTACCAGAAGGACCATGATTTTGATTACCAGATGAACCATGAGGCTGATTCCTATTATGATGAAAGTTAGATTGCTTCTTTTGAGAATCAAATTCTACCTTTGGTTTCACACACTCCTTAGCAAAGTGACCATACTCTTGGCAGTTGTAACATCTAACTTTGCTCTTATCAAAACCCATACGCGATCGACTATTTGAACCAATATATTTTCTCCCAGTTCTCTTCAAGAAATCTTTAGCTTGTCTCATTAACATGGCCATATTCCATTGGATATTCATTTCTTCCAGATCAACAGGGTCAATCTGTCTGAAATCTTCTTCTATTACCTCAGGATCATGTATTTTTCCTCCAATGAAATTTTCATATGATGCCATGAATGAAGAGAACATAGCAAGATAATCATCAGCAACTTTCTGATTCACATAAGATCCAGATGATGTTGAAGCAGTAGTAGCAGAAAATCCAGAATGGCTTGTATGACCAGAATAAATTGGAACTCCAGAACACTGATCATTTGAAGATTCTTGAGCATCACCAGAAAAGAATGCCACTCCAGTACCAGATTTACCAACAGATTTGGAAAAATACATCGAGGGATCCTGGATATGCTCCAAATTAGTCTCTTTCTTTTTCAAATTCATGTCATGTGACTGAATCTTCCCTAGGACTTCTTCAAGAGACATGGTTTTGTACTTAACATTTTCTTTGATCAAAACCGTATACACATCAAACTTTGATGGTAAAGCCTCCAAGAATTTATCATTTATTTCCTCAGTCTCATATACCACAGATGCACTAGCCAGTTCACTAAGAAGATGATAGAATCTTGTAGCAAGATCATCCAAAGATTCATTTTGAAAATGTTTAAAAACTAGGAACTGCTTCTTTAGTAACTCTTTTCTACTTTTCTTCACATCTAAACTCCCTTCACACCTTTTCTGTAGTGCTTCCCACAGTTGTTGAGAAGACTTGAACTGTTTAAAACTGTGATAAATTTCCTTTGGTAGAGACATAGAAATGCTAGCCATTGCTTTCTTTTCTCGATCAAATAGCAGCTTCTCTTCAGTAGTTAAAGCGGACACTGGTTTCGGAACATCATCTTTTCCCATCCATGAATAAGTAGGATGCGTATATCCTTCCAAAATCGGAATCCACAAACTAGTATCGGTAAAAGATACGAACTGGTCGAACCGATCTTTCCAATTTGAATAATCAGCTAGATTCAACAACTTTGGAGGTTTTTGAGATATACCAATCTCATTATCATAATTGAACATGTTTGTGACTTGAACCATATTTGCCATGTTAAAAAAAATTTCTGAAAAATTTCTAAGTATTGAGCTGTTTTACCCTCAGGCGAACTTAATAAGTTCGCTTTAGTGAGTACTAAGCGAACTTGAGATCAGGCGAACAAGACAAGTTCGCTTAAGGAGGAAATCCGGTAAGTTCGCTTAACAGCTAAGTTCGCTTGAAATGTGAGAAGCGAACTTAATAAGTTCGCTTGCTAAGTTCGCCTGCACAGGAACTCAGCAAGTTCGCTTAAACTGCTGTAACAGATCCAAAAGATTCTTCACCCAAACACGAACCGAAAACTTCAAAATTCATGATTTCTCAGAGAATTGATGGAATTTAAGGAAATTGAACCGTAGGATTATGAATTTTATCAAATAGGACAGTTCTATCAGACTAATTTCGTCAAAAACACTTCCAAAATCACGAATTCAGTAAAGAAACGATCTTTAAGAACTTGAAAAACTCCATTGTTGCAGAAACTTCAAAAATGTTGAATTTCTTGTCGAATTGTACACAAAAACCGTCACTAATCACCGAGAATCGTACTTAATTCACGAGCATAAGCTCTGATACCACTTGTAGGTCCAGGTAACTCAACTACTGATCGAACTCGTGATATGACGTTGCTATAACATGAAGTGCGGAATCCTTCGTGTTAGCGTTTGTATACTAACCGACAATTCAAACAACACGCGTAAATAAACTTCTTCAATATATTCAGATTCAACAATGGTTTACAGACTCAATCAGACAAATCGTTCTCTCTGTTCAGTGTTCTGTCTAATGACTCTGTAAACTCATATATATAGAAACTAACCTGCTGTAAGCGAACTTGTTAAGCTCGCCTCCAACACATCAAGCGAACTTAACAAGTTCGCCTCAGTTAGACCTAAGCGAACTTTTTAAGTTCGCCTCTGATAGACTAGGCGAACTTAACAAGTTCGCCTCTAGGCATACTTGTAAAAACACTTGGCAACTTTAAACAATTACATATCAAAAACTCAAAGACATAAAATCTAACTATTACAAGCTTTTGTCATTACAAATCTATGTCCTAACAAATAGTTCATCACACATGACCATAGTAGACTTTTGATATATGATAGTTTAAAGTAAATTGATTTGATCTAAATTTCAATGTCTGCATAAATAAAAAATGATAGTGTTATAAATGCTCTACTCTTGATAATTTGTTTTAATTTGAATATGAGTTTGAAACTTGAATTGTCAATAGACTAGAAGCGTTTTTGAACCAATAGTAGTGTGAAAATTAAATATGATATGATTACATCTGTGATTTGAATCCATTATATGCCTGGGTGTGTGTGTAAAAAATCATTATCAGATAAATAATATATGGTTTTAAGAATTTCATGAGACCAATATCGAATTATATCTTTAGCACAAAATCTTTCAGTTCACTTCACTACCCATGCCCCGAAAAACATGCAATGTGTTGCTGAACTAAGATATGCTTTCTAACAACATCTGTTAGAACATATATTCACGCTTGGATCATTTAGATACATCATCTATACTGATTCCATTGAAGATTATCCAGATAATAGTTGGATCCTTCTACCTTAATCTATTGATTCTCATTATAAAGCCAATTCATTAGAATCTTTTGATTCTGAATCATCTTGATTCATATATCCTTTGGGATCTGCTATTCTATACTTGTGCTAATAGAGATAATTTCATCTTGTAGATTGATCTAATCTTGCAATAAACCGTGTATGTCTTGAAGATAGTGCTATTTTAATTTCTGTTAGGCATATATGTGGGGTACACGATGTTTTTCATCTAAATGGTACTAACTCACATGAAATTGGAAGAAAAATGCTTGTGGTTTCAAATTGTATAATATTGGCAACTTAAGAATTCATGCTTTGTATTACAAATTCGGTATGAATAATTGCGCATTTTATAACCTGATCTTGTTTAATTGAAATTTATCGCGTATCATTTCAAGTATTGTTCAAATTGATTAAAAAGTTGAAAAGAAAGGTGAATCGTTTGAAACGAAAAGAGACAAATATGTCAAAGATATGAATATGAAGGATTTATAAATATTCATTGCAAAAATTGCATAGAATGAAAAAGATATGAATAGCATAAGAATGAGTTTGATTGTTTCATATTATCTTTAAAGAAATAAGTGAATTTATTTCACATGAATATAATCTTTTAGTACATATCATAGGTTACTCATAGTTGTTGATAGACTGTGTGATGAATTGCTCATATACTGATATGATCTTCTTACTCTTGATGTTCAACCAAAAATATGTGTTTTAGTTTGCTCAGATAAAAACCAAAAAATGTGATTCCGTTTGTACAGATAAAATCCAAAAAGATTTTGTTTCTATCTTCCATGAAAATCTATCTTTTATTAAAATGATTCGGGATTGGATTGGATATATGCTAGAGATGGAAGTTCACAAGAATGTGACGTGTTGACGGTTGACAAAATTGTTCAAGGCAAAGGTAGTAAGCGAACTTAATATGTTAGCCTGTACCTTATTAAGCGAACTTAGTATGTTCGCCTGTAGTTGTTAAGCGAACTTAACAAGTTCGCCTAATGAAGCGAACTTAGTTGTGTTAATAAATATCTAGTTCAGGCTAACATATCTCTTTATCCTCTTTCCTGTTTGAGCGAACTTCATATGAGCGAACTTATTGGTTTTACCGAACTTGTCAAAATTTTGAATTCGGGTTGTGGGGTTTGAAATTTTCGTGTTTGTTCTTTGATCGGATTTCCATTGCGATTCTATCTAGGGTAATTTCATGGATTTTCATCCATTAAATCGTCGGGAAATCATCGTTTTACTTCAGATTATACGAGTTTTGAATGACTGAATGGTTTTATGATTAAATCGAGTTAATCCGGGTTTAAATCTTGAAATTGACGCTTAATAGTTTTTAGTGGTTGATAATCGATCCTTATACTGTGTTTGATTTGAAAAGTTTTGATGATTTGAACATTTTGAGAATTCGATTATGAATCTGTATCGACAAACTGGTTCAGGCGAACTTGTTCAAGCGAACTTGTTCAGGCGAAGTTATTATGTTCGCCTCTTGCAACACTAAGCGAACTTATTAAGTTCGCCTAAGGGTTAAGTGGTGTTTGGACTTGTGATTTTTTTTATTTTTTTCTTTGATTTGTTTTTGTTTTGTTGTTCGTTTCTGTATTTGTGTGTGTATATCTTGTGTGTCTCATATGTGTGTTTGTTATATTACTAATGTGTGTTTTATGTCCAATACATTTACAGATGGCTCGCCGTGTTGAGTACAAACATAGTCAAGTGGCGTTGTTAGATCCAAATATGTTTGAGGCCGCTAACTTTCAAGGAATCGTTAACTTTTTAAATCGTTCACGTTTAAATGTGGCCTTATCAGCAAATCAGTACATCAGTTTGCCTTATATCCAACAATTCTGGAATACAGTACATCAAGACACTGTTGTTGAACCTCATGTGCTTCGTGCTATGGTTAACAACACAGAGGTGGAAATTTCAGTAGATACTATTCGTGCTACATTGGCATTGGGAGGTGCAAATGATGACCCTATTTCTCATCCTGGAACAATGATTATGGGGTGTTTTCAGAGGATGGGTTACCGAGGCAAACTGAATGATACTCAAGCCATGAAAGGTGGTTTGGTTAGAGAATGGAGGTACTTTATGCACGTCATCATCCAATGTTTATCTCCATGAAAGGCTGGCACTGATGGATTGAAGAGTGCGTTACAAGCTGCAATGGTTGCATTGACCTTGAACAAACGGTTTAACTTTGCTTTGTATATATACCGTGAGTTGGTCATGCAATTCAAATCCTCCTAGAGGTGAAGGGTTTCTTATCCTAGGTTCTTGCAAACGATTCTGAACCATTTAATTCCAAATTTCCACAACATCCTATACGTTTGACCTTGATTCCTATTTCCAAAAGAATCTTTACTGATTGTACCAAGGTTAAACAACAAAATGTTGCTTTGATTCCAGTTCTGACTCCTTTGTTTGGTCACATAATCAATCCTGATTATGTTGAGCT
Source organism: Smallanthus sonchifolius (assembly GCA_023525975.1). NCBI lineage: Eukaryota > Viridiplantae > Streptophyta > Magnoliopsida > Asterales > Asteraceae > Smallanthus > Smallanthus sonchifolius. The sequence goes on along the minus strand of CM042044.1, from coordinate 24,720,327 downwards.
CCCTAATGATAATTGGTTTCATCCTGAGGAGTTAGTTCAAGGAAAGGATCAGCAACAACCACAACAACAACAACAACCACAACAACCACAACAAGTTCAAGTTCAAGCTCAAGCTCAGGTACAAGCACAACAACAAGTTCCTATTCCACAAGAACATGTTCATATTCTTGTTAATGAACCAGTTCATGTTGAAGAAGTTGCTCATGAAGATGAACAAAACTTCGGTCTTAATATGGATGATTTTAATGATGAAGTTGTGAACTCACCCATTCATGAAGCTGAGGGGAATGTGGTGGAAACAAGTTCAAGTGAAACTATTCTTCCTGATTCTGAAGCTACTGACTCTGATTCGTCTAGAGACTTTAACTCAGATCACTATGAGAGGCTGGCAACTTTTCCATTGGCAAATGTAGGGAAGCGTATTAAATCTACAGCCAGAAAGCCGAGGCGTAAGTCTGTTCAGAATCCTCCTTCCGGTTTAGTACTTGGTAAGAGAACATTAATCGATGAAAGTTCTGACTCGGATAGCGACGTTAATCCAGTTCCAAAAGCTCAGAAGCTTATGTTTGCTTCTATTGCTGCACATTCATCTCAAGATGTTGAGGATGCTACGTTTGTTAAATCCTTACTGATTACACCTCCTTCATCTAAACATCCGTCTCCTGTGATTACTCCTGTTCCTACAGTTCCTAAATATTCAGTTACTGGTACTTCACAGCCTTCTGATTCTGAAAGGATTACCTACCTTGAATCACAAGTGCTTGCATTGCAGACTCAGGTGGATACTCTTGTGACTACTGATGCTCAAAGACAATTGGTCCTTCAGGCTCAAACTAAACAGATTGATGGCATGAAGTTATTGGTATCCAAACTTGTTGAGCGTCTTGACCCTCAGGGGGGGTTAAGGATCCATGATACTTGTCATACTGAGTCTATTCAAAGAAAAGATAATGATGACAATGATCCTAGTGGCAATATTGAGGGTGATCGTTAATACGCTGTCGTGAATCCATTATCAAGAGTTCATGTAAGGCCCCAAACCCGGGAAGCCTCACTTGTTGGATTTACTCATTCACAAACAGTTATTAAACTTGAATATCAAATAACACAGCGGAATATTTAACTAAAACATAATCGTGACGTTGTTCAACATGCGGAAGCGTAACATAGTCTATTACATAAATATAACGGGATGCCAGTCTTCAGGATCAACCGGGTAACTCTCCTCGCTTGCCAAGCATCACCGTCCATCGTCCATACCTGCCATAACCTGAATGTGCATACTAAAAAAAAGTCAGCTACGCTGGTGAGTTCAAGTTTTCATTCGATTTAAGAAATGGTTTGTCATTCAATAATTCATTAGAGTTTAACATCATGTATAAGAAAACTAGGCCTTTCATTCATCATTAAAACATTCAAACATTTTATCATCATCATAAACACCGTTGAACGGATTATTCGTTTAAAACATTTAACATTCATTTAAGTCAATATTATTATCCAAATCTGTGCTACCATTCGTTCTGTCAGTTAGTATTGTGTTGCCCCTAAGGATTAACTGCACGAAGACCGACAATACAATACATTCCGTCAATTCCCTATTGTATTGCCCCTAAGGCTTAACTGCACGAAGACTGACAATACAATACATTCAGTCAATTCCTTTTTGTATTGCCCCAAAGGCTTAACTGCACAAGGACCGACAATACTCATTTAGTTTCCCCTATGGCTCCCATGTCCATAAACCGAAAACTTCCATCGACGGCTATGGCTCACGGCCATAACACCGTCTGATCATAATTTAACCTTCATAAGGTCATGTTAACCCCTGAGTAACCGTCGTTACTCCCTTACCAGTTGTGCAACATCATAACCATTGACAGGCCATAAAGACACAGCCCCTGTTGTTCTTATGGCAACTATGGCTCGCTGTCCATAATCAACAACAAGGCTGGGAATCACATTCCCAGACTTCATTCGTCAATTCTATTCATTCGACAGAATAGATTTGTAATGACTTCTTTAAAACCTTTGCCATTTATTTTCTTTTCATAAAACCTTTCATTCATTTTCAAAACCCTTTACCTTCAGTTTAAACCATGTCTTTATAAACATTTCGTTCGTAAACAGTCCATTCATAAAACTTTCTTTTCATAAACCGTTCATTCCAAATCATTTCATTTCGTAAACATAGTTTCATAAGCATCATTTCGTAAACATCGTTTCGTATGTACGCACACCAGCCCAAAAACATTATTTAAAACATTTAAAAGAGGGCTTCTAGAACTCACCTGATAAGCTAATCTGGGTTGTCCTAAACAAAGGTCCCACAACGTCACTTCCGAGCTGAATTGATTAGTTAAATACACATCACACCAAATCCCGACTCTAAGGGTTTAACCATTCTAAACATACTGACTTTACTTAACCAGCCTGATGCCTGCGCACTTAGCAAGTGTGCAGGGCCTTGCTCTTGCGTACTTAATAAGTGCGCAAACTTTGCTTCATGCGTACTTGATAAGTATGCAGGACCCTCTTCATGCGTACTTGATAAGTACGCAGGACCCTCTTCATGCGTACTTGATAAGTACCCAGGACCCTCTTCATGCGTACTTGATAAGTACGCAGGATCTGTTTCCCCGCAAAAACCCTAACTTTCGCATTCGGGTCTGATCTCGTCAAGATCCTGAACTTGTTTACATTCAAAACGTTTGCTTTTCATTAAGGAACTCAAATCTATGTTTTTCTTCCAATTTCATCCGTAGAAACGTCACATTTTCGTCCAAAACCCGAAAAACCCAAGAACGAACAAAAACTCAGATCTAGGTTGGATCGTTACCTGTATCGAGCTTCTAATTCGGAGGTTCTTCTAACGAGCTATGGAGAAGCACACTTCTTTAATCTCAGGTCGATTCGCCAACTTTCTTTCTCTACGGTTTCTCTCTCTAGAACTTGCAAATGAGAGAATGGTGGAGTGACTTAGGCTATTTATAGGGGATGCTCCCCTATGCTCGCCCCTTCTAGCCCGCCGGCCCATCCGGCCCAGCCCGTCATGCCTCGTACGTTTATTCCGTTATTATAACTGTCGTTTTATTTTTGGGATGTTACAAGTCTACCCCCTTACAATAGGTTTCGTCCCCGAAACCTATCATAAGTCAAATAGATGAGGGTACGACTCCCTCATTTCCGTCTCCGTTTCCCAAGTAGATTCCGATCTCTTTTGGTGCTTCCATTGGACTTTAACCAATTGAATAATCTTATTACGCAAACGCTTCTACTTTCTCTCTAAGATGGCCACAGGTTCTTCGATGTAGTTAAGGTTGTTGTCGACCTCGATGTCAGTAAGTGGTACATGAGCCGATTCATCCGCCAAACACTTTCGCAAGTGTGATACATGGAAGATAGGATGAATCCCACTTAACTCATCAGGCAACTCTAACCGATAAGCGACTTCACCAACCCGTGCCATTATCCTAAATGGTCCGACAAACCTCGGACTTAACTTTCCTCTCTTCCTGAATCGTATGATTCCCTTCCAGGGTCACACTTTCAACATTACTCTGTCCCCAACATCAAACTCAATAGGCCTTCGTCGTTTATCCGCATAGGATTTCTGACGATCTTGTGCGGCCTTCATTCGTGCTTTGATTTGATCAAACCTTTCCGACGTTTCTCTTACGACATCAAGACTTCCTAATTCCTTTTGTCCAATCTCACCCCAACAAACCGGGGTCCTGCATCTTCTCACATACAACATTTTGTAAGGCGGCATGCCTATAGTTGTGTGATTACTATTGTTGTTGGAGAATTCGGCTAACGGCAGATGACTGTCCCAACTGTTGCCAAAATCGATAATACAAGCACGAAGCATATCCTCCAATGTCTGAATGGTCCTTTCAGACTGACCATCCGTTTGTGGGTGGTATGCCGTGTTGATATTAAGCCTCGTACCCATCGCCTCGTGAAATATTTTCTAAAACCTCGATGTGAATCGTGTGTCCCGGTCAGATATGATCGTTAAAGGCATCCCATGCCGTGCTACTACTTCGTTAATAAATACCTCCGCTAACCTCTCCGACGAGACCATCTCGCGAATATGTAGGAAATGAGCACTCTTCGTTAAACGGTCCACAATTACCCAAATGGTGTCATGACCTTTAGCTGTGCGAGGTAGCTTGGTTATGAAGTCCATGGTATTGTGTTCCCACTTCTATTCCGGTATATCAAGTGGTTAAATCTTTCCATACGGTTTCTGGTGTTCGGCCTTTACTTGTAAGCAAGTCAAGCACTTGCTTACATACTTTGTCATCTCATGTTTCATTCCAGGCCACCAGTATTCCTTCCTCAGATCTTGGTACATTTTATTGGTACCAGGATTGATAGAGTACCGAGACTTATGAGCCTCATCCAAGATTTTGGTTCTAAGCTCGCCACCCATAGTTATCCATAACCGTCCAAAGCGTGTCCTAACACCAAGGGTGTTATATTCCAACTTGTCCTGTTGGCCAACCATCCTTTCCCTCTTTATGTTTTCTTCCTTAAGTGGTTCATTTGAACTCTTTCAATTTCCCTCATCACATCTGATGTTACCACCAACTGGCAAGCTTTCACTCTAATAGGAGTAGGCACATCCTTTCGGCTTAGAGCATCAGCCACCACGTTTTCCTTTCCAAGGTGGTATATGATTTCACAGTCCTAATCTTTCATAAGTTCCAACCATCGTCTCTGTCTCATATTAAGCTCTCTTTGTTCGAAGAAGTACTTCAAACTTTTGTGGTCGGAGTAAATTGTAAACTTCACCCCGTAGAGATAGTGCCTCCAGATTTTCAATGCAAATACGACAGCAGCAAGTTCCAAATCATGAGTTGGATAGTTAGCTTCGTGAATCTTCAACTGCCGTGACGCATACGCGATCACTCTTCCGCGTTGCATCAACATGCATCCCAATCCCTGACCCAAAGCATCAGAATATACCTCTAAGTCTTCATTGCCCTCGGGAAGGGCTAATACTGGAGCTTTGGTTAGCTTCTCCTTCAATTCCTTAAACACCTCATCTTGGGTCGAACCCCATTCGTACTTTACCTCCTTTCGAGTCAACTTTGTCAACGACGAAGCTATTTTCGAGAAATCCTGGATGAATCTCCGATAGTAGCTGCCAATCCCAGAAAACTGCGGATTTCAGTTGGCGTCTTAGGAATATTCCATTCCCTTACCATCATTATCTTTGTTGGGTCAACCATAATGATATTCGGGTTAATGACATGACCTAGGAATTGGACTTCCCTAAGCCAGAACGCACATCTGGAGAACTTAGCATACAACTTTTCCTTATTCAGAGCTTCCAATACCTCCTTTAAGTGACACGCGTGATTACCCTCATTCTTGGAGTAGATGAGGATATCATCGATGAACACGATTACCGATCGATCCAGCATTGGTCGACAAACCCTATTCATCAAATCCATGAACGCTGCGGGGGCGTTCATCAATCCAAAAGACATTACGCGGAACTAGAAATGTCCATAATGCGTGCGAAATGCGGTTTTCGGTATGTCTTCTTCCCTCACCTTCAACTGATGGTACCCGGATCGAAGGTCAATTTTTGAGAACCAACTTGCGCCTTGCAATGGATCGAACAGGTCGTCGATCCTTGGTAAAGGGTACTTGTTCTTCACCGTTCGTTTATTCAACTCGCGATAATCAATACACATTCTCATCAAACCATCCTTCTTCTTCACAAACAACACCGGAGCACCCTAAGGCGAGATGCTCGGTTGTATAAACCCCTTCTCAAGTAGTTCGTCTAATTGGGCCATAAGTTCTTTCATCTCCACTGGTGCTAATCGATATGGAGCCTTAGCCATGGGCTGGGCATCTGGTACTAAGTCGATTCGAAATTCAATCTCTCTGTCGGGTGGTATCCCCGGCAAATCCTCTTGAAACACCTCCGGGTACTCGCGTACCACGGGTACATCATCTAGTTCCTTCACTTCCTTACACTTGTCAATTACGTACACCAGATAAGCCTCGCATCCGTGCCACAAGTAATTTGTTGCCTTAATCATCGAGATTACATTTGGCATCGAGGCATCACGATCTCCAAAGACCTCGACTTTGCTACCATCCAGAGCCTTGAGTCGGATTATCTTTCGTTTACATATGATTTGTGCTTCGTTGGCAGTTAACCAATTCATACCCAACACGACATCGAACCCTCCCAAAACCATAACAAACAATCTGACAGAGAACCGATGACCTTCTATTTTTATCATGGAGTTGTCAACTACATCGGTCACTCTCGCAGTTCTACCCTCAGCGGCTTCTACGCTAAAAGCCCTTTCTAGCTTACTGATAGTGTACTTCACTCATTTACAGAAAGTCACAGGTATAAAACTCTTACTTGCACTCGAATCAAATAACACAGAAACAAAAGTGTTGTCAAGGATGAACGTACCTGAGGCCACATCGGGGTCTGGCCTGGCCTGGTCTTGCGTCAGCGCGTACGCAAAAGTCTTTGCTCGGGGCCTCTCTTCTTTCTTCTCCTGGCCTTTCCCCTTCCCAGCTTCACCCATCCTGGGCTTGGTGCATTCCCGGCTCATATGACTACTCTCCCCACAGTTATAGCATTTGAAGAGCTGGGGACATTCACGTGAGTAGTGTCTAGTCTTGCCATACCTGAAGCATAGATTGGATCCCAGTCTGCACTCACCCATATGTTCCTTCCCATACTTATTACACATCGCTATATCCTCCACCCGAGCCCTCTTATCATGAGCCCCAAACATCTTTCCACCTGTTCATTTGTTTTGGAAGCTCGGTTTCTTTTTGGGTTTCTCAATGGCAACATCATTTAGTGTCAGGTCATCATACACTACACCACTGAGTTCCACCACCGAATCATAGGTGCTAGGGGTGTTTGCTTTGATGAAAGTACAGACCTTATCCGGCAAACCTTGGATATAGCAAGCAATCTTTCTCTCCTCAATCGTGATCAGATGCGGCACCAGACGTGCCAATTCATTGAATATGGTAGTGTATTGCTGATGTGTTTTACTTCCGGCTTTAAATCCCAGAAACTCTCTTTCCACCTTCTTGATTTCATTCCTAGGGTAGAAGTTCTTAATCACCAACATATTCAAATCGTTCCACAGCATTGTGTCAACCGTCTCGTCCCCCTTAGCCTAACGTACACCTTCCCACCAATGGGATGCTTCCTCTCTCAAGGAGTTAGCAGCGAATTTCATAACTTGATTCGCTCGACACTCGCTCAGACGGATGGCGGCTTCCATACGTATCACCCAGTCAAAAGTAGCCACCGCGTCCTTCTTCCTATTCAGGACCGGTGGGTCACATGCCTTAAAGGACTTATAGTCACAACCACGGTTAAGCGGTGCGTTGATTGCCTCAGTGATCGGGGTACCTACTGCCGCGTTAGACCCACCCGTCTCACTAGCCTTCTTTAATGCTTCTGCCAATAGTCCTGGTAGAGAAACCTTCATCAACTCAGTGGACTAACGTGCCAAAGCGGCTCTCACTTCCGGTTCAAAAGTGAATTGTTGTTCTCCGACATGAGTCGGCTCAGTCCCGTGCACACTAATTTCTGGCTCAGTGTGAACACTTCTTTCTTCACTTCACTCTTGGCATGCAGGGGTCCTGCCGCGCCCACCGTTACGACCACCGGTATGGCCCCCACCACGCCTTCCATTTCCTCTCCTTGCCATTTCTTTCTATAAGACAGGGAATCCAATGTCATCACACTAGTTAACAATTAGAATTCAACAAGCACTGTAAGATGTTAATATACACTAGCCATCTGCAATTAACCATTACACTACCTTTTTATTTCTATTTGACCACCTTTGTGATTCCATCAAAACACAAGTCCTCACCTAACCCTTTCTAAGGCATACTATATATGTAAATATATACTACCTTCATACCTGATGCTGTGGCTCGAGTTACCCGTACTGGCATCTGCTTTCGGTCCCATTCATAGTTTAAGTTCAGACTCTCGGAGTGTCTGAATCTCTCAAACTATTGCTCTGATACCAACTTGTAAGGCCCCAAAACCGGGAGGCCTCACTTGTTGGATTTACTCATTCACAAACAGTTATTAAACTTGAATATCAAATAACACAGCGGAATATTTAACTAAAACATAATCGTGACATTGTTCAACATGCAGAAGCGTAACATAGTCTATTACATAAACATAACATAAGCTAATCATAACGGGATGCCAGTCTTCATGATCAACCGGATAACTCTCCTCACTTGCCAACTATCACCGTACATCGTCCATACCTGCCTTAACCTGAATGTGCATACTAAAAAAAGTCAGCTTCGCTGGTGAGTTCAAGTTTTCATTCGATTTAAGAAATGGTTTGTCATTCAATAATTCATTAGGGTTTAACATCATGTATAAGAAAACAGGTCCTTTCATTCATCATTAAAACATTCAAACATTTTATCATCATCATAAACACCATTGAACGGATTCTTCGTTTAAAACATTTAACATTCATTTAAGTCATATATTATTATCCAAATCTGTGCTACCATTCGTTCTGTCATTTAGTATTGTGTTGCCCCTAAGGATTAACTGCACGAAGACCGACAATACAATACATTCCGTCAATTCCCTATTGTATTGCCCCTAAGGCTTAACTGCACGAAGACTGACAATACAATACATTCAGTCAATTCCTTTTTGTATTGACCCAAAGGCTTAACTGCACAAGGACCGACAATACACATTTAGTTTCCCCTATGGCTCCCATGTCCATAAACCGACAACTTCCATCGACGGCTATGGCTCACGGCCATAAGACCGTCTGATCATAATTTAACCTTCATAGGGTCATGTTAACCCCTGAGTAACCGTCGTTACTCCCTTACCAGTTGTGCAACATCATAACCATTGACAGGCCATAAAGACACTGCCCCTGTTGTTCTTATGGCAACTATGGCTCGCTGTCCATAATCAACCACAAGGCTGGGAATCACATTCCCAGACTTCATTCGTCAATTCTATTCATTCGAAAGATTAGATTTGTAATGAATTCTTTAAAACCTTTGCCCTTTCTTTTCATAAAACCTTTCATTCATTTGCAACACCCTTTACCTTCAGTTTAAACCATTTCTTTATAAACATTTCGTTCGTAAACAGTCCATTCATAAAACTTTCTTTTCATAAACCGTTCATTCCAAATCATTTAATTTCGTAAACATAGTTTCATAAGTATCATTTCGTAAACATCGTTTCAGATGTATGCACATCAGCCCAAAAACATTATTAAAAACATTTAAAAGAGGGCTTCTAGAATTCTGACTTTACTTAACTAGCCTGATGCCTGCGCACTTAGCAAATGCGTAGGGCCTTTCTCTTGCGTACTTAATAAGTGCGTAAACTTTGCTTCATGCGTACTTGATAAGTACGCATGACCCTCTTCATGCGTACATAATAAGTACGCAGGACCCTTTTCATGCATACTTGATAAGTACGCAGGATCTGCTTCCCCGCAAAAACCCTAACTTTCGCATTCGGGTCTGATCTCGTCAAGATCCCAAACTTGTTTACATTCAAAACGTTTGCTTTTCATTAAGGAACTCAAACCTATGTTTTTCTTCCAGTTTCATCCGTAAAAACATCACATTTTCTTCCAAACCCCGAAAAACCTAAAAACGAACAAAAACTCAGATCTAGGTTGGATCGTTACCTGAATCGAGCTTCTGATTCAGAGGTTCTTCTCACGAGCTATGGAGCAGCACACTTCTTCAATCTCGTGTCGATCCGCCAACTTTCTCTATCTATGGTGTCTCTCTCTAGAACTTGCAAATGAGAGAATGGTGGAGTGACTTAGGCTATTTATAGGGGAGGCTCCCCTATGCTCGCCCCTTCTAGCCCGCCGGCCCATCTGGCCCGGCCCGTCATGCCTTGTACGTTTATTCCGTTATTATAACTGTCGTTTTATTTTTGGGATGTTACAGTTCAGGGGGAGTCTACATCAGGTAATATTGAAGGAACCAAGAAGGATTCTAAAGTGAATGAAGAGATTTTGTTACTTGAATTCTTTCAAACTGATTCTGATGCTGAAGAAGAAGAAGCTGAGAAGTTAGAGTGTCTAGATGATATTGATGAATTGTTTAATGATGTTGAAGATGACATGACAGATAATGAGGTTGAAGAATGAGAAATTATGGAGTATGAGATAGAAAAGAGTAAAGTTGAAGTTACTTATGAAGGTTGTGATGGTCTGAATGTTCCTTATAACTTCATCCAGGATGATGTTATTCTTGAGTTTTCATATGAAGGAGTGACAGATTCTATGGACTTTGTTGAAGACATTACAAAGCCTGATGATACTTCTCAATCCAAGATGGATACTGATGCTGATACACTCGTCCTGTGTCTCCTAAGACTAATGAAGAACCTGTGATGTATAAAAATACAGGTATGACTAGAGAACAGTGGAGAGAAGTAGTTAACAGCCGGATGAAAGTGTTACCCAAGTCTCCTATACTACCGGCTCAAAAGGAAAGATATGTAAATAAAGAGCGTTGTATTGGAAGAATCATAAGTTGGTTCTATGATGATGAAAGTAAATTGTTTGCTCTCAAGCGATCTGATGGTGTTCAGTACTTAAGGCCGAGGATCAAGTATTTCAATACCTTTCCAAGGTGTGAAATGAATGGTCTAGCTATGAAACCACTGATAGATAGATCCAAGTTTGGATTAGCTGATGTGATTGCAAACGTGATCAGAAGAGAAGGTGGATCGGGAAAGTATGAAAAGCTAAAACCACAGAAGGGAAAGAGAGTGAAGATTGTTGATCCTACTACTGGTATTGTGACTTGGAAGTATAAGTTCAAACCAGTAAGAGCTGTGCAAAAGATTCCATTGAAGAAGATACCACAAAATTTTCTAGGTAATATGAAATGGTGGTATGTTGATGTGAATATTGGTGAAGCTAGAGTTAAAGATAGGGATAATAAGGTCATTGTAAGTTTCTATGATGCAATGAATCTTATTAATTCCTCTAAGAAAGATCAGAGAACTCTAAGAAAGAATGAAATCATGTTTACTGATGAATGGATAGAACAAGGATTGCAGTATAAACGGGTGTTGGAGATCTGTCATAGATATGGAGTGCATGCAGGCAGCAAACTACCGGATAACTGGAAGAGCTTGTCATAGTGACTGAAGATAAAAGATCAAGCTATTGTCAAGGGGGCGTATGTTAGGACATAAACGTATGACAAAAGCTTGTAATAGTTTAGATCTTATTGTCTTTATGTTTTGTATTAATGTTTGTCTAAGTCTTTGTATAAGTTCTGCTAGAGGCGAACTTATCTAGTTCGCCTTGTCTCATGAGAGGCGAACTTATCAAGTTCGCCTAGTCTCATTAGGCGAACTTATTAAGTTCTCCTATAGCAGGTCTTGTGTCTACAAATAGATGTTTACAGTTTCAGTTCTGTAGAGAAGTCTTTGAACTCTGTAAACTCTGTGATTGATTGAATATAACGAGAAGACTATTTACTTGTTGTTTGTTATCGTTTCTATTGTCAATATGTGTATACATACGTTGATACGGTTGGATTCCGCACTCCGTCTCTTCGATACGTCACGTCACGAAATCGATCTATAGAGGAGTCATGTGGACCTACATCTTGAGATTTTGATTTTGGGATTTCACTCGATCTAACTAACGTTTTTATGTTTTTGGGATTTCAAGTTATACAAGCGAACCCACTAGGTCCAACTGGTTAAGTCACTGCACCATTGGACCTAGTGGCGTGGGTTCGAAACCCATACCCAAGGTCTTTTTGCGCTTGTGCCTGCCCTGAACACGGACCTTTTCAACATCATGTTAACACAATTTCGAACCAGGTCTTTAGCAGAAGTTGTCCCCCTGGTTCAGTGGTAAGACGGGTACCCAACAGAGAACCCACCCGGGTTCGAGCCGGGTGGAGTCCTTTTTGTTTTAAAATCATTTTTAAACAAGTTTTAAGTTATAAAAGAATTAATTTACAAAAACCCAATACTTTTAGATCTGTTTTGGGCATTATTGAACCGATTTTGTTTATAAAAACAATAAACTCTTTTTCACAAATGAGGTTGTTTAAAAAAATCCCATTTTAAATTATTTAAATGTATTCTAAATAATTAAACAAAGTAATTAATTACCTATTTTTGAAAAGATATAAAAAAAATTCATTTTTATAAATCATTTGTTTTTCCCTATATTCATATATTAGAATTTACCTTTTCTAATGACGATTACTATTTTTCCTTGAAATCCATACGCATACTTTGAACCCATATTTTCACACTTTATATTTGAATACAAACACCAACATAAGCACATCCTTTACATAGAACAACCCAACTCTTTGTACAAAACCACTAACATCAGAACTCGTTAAACCCTAGACCTTGCCTTAGACTTTATACGTGTTATTAATTCAAATCCATACATTCCACGTTAGGTTAAACTTTGTGACTTGCAAAGTCCTTTATGCCACCTATTGCTTGTGTTATCTACAAGCTATCCATACAAGTGAGTTTACATAGCCTATCTTTTATATTTTTTTATACTTTTGGGGTGAAACATGATTACTCAACAAACACTATTTGCAATTACACACGTACAATTCTACAATATGATCATATGTGTTTATTTGTGCTTTATGCTTGAATGCTAATTGTTAAGGCTACATATACATAATACACTCGTGCAATACATTTACATCAGGATAACATGTGTTGTTATGTCCTACATTTACATCAGGATAACATGTGTTGTTATGCCCTACATTAGGATAACATGTGTTGTTATGCCCTTCAGCTACAAGGTTTCATTTGTGCAACTAGCTTAACTTAGATTCACCATAATTGCTTTGTAAACCATATATCATATGAATTGTACACAAAACATTTGAACTTTACTTGTGGTGTCAAATCCTATGTATGCTCACCAACTATTTATATTTGACCCTCTCATTTTAAACATGTTTCAGGTACTAAGCTTTGAGTTCATATTCAAGATGCTACACATAGGAATTGAGGACCTAGTTAAATAAATAGTTAAACCTTGTTGATGTACTTCATTTCTTTGATTGTATTTGTTGAACTTGTTATGAAATTTAGTAAATTTAATATATGGAATTTTAGTTGAACCATGTGCTTTTAGACAGTCTACATGTCCCGCCCTTATGTTTTCGCCGTCGATTGGGGTGTGACAGATTGGTATCAGAGACAGATTGCCAGCCAACTTCAAGAAGATGAACCATTTCGCCATTAACCATTCGTATAAACACTGACGAATTTGAAAATTTAAAACTCGACTACCCACATTATACATGAACGCCGAGTAACATCGCCTACAAAATTCGATAGTTTACGATAATCATGAGATTCAATAACTTACATATAAACATTCACAATATGCATAATATTAGATTGATCACATTATGCATTAAAACATGTTTGCTTACAATATACATGATACTAAATTTTTCACACTATACATGAAACCTATTTGTTTACAATGTACATGCACTAGATCGTACATGAAGCATAAATGTTTACATTATACACGGGAATAGACTGTCTACAATTGTTGCAAGTGACTTATCACGTTATACATTCCATGTAAATTGAAAGCTATAAACTCCAAAGCTACTTTGACTTTGGCGTATTCTGGTCCAAACACGAAGAAACTATGGAACTCTAAGTCATGACATGTTATTACTCTTTAGTACCTGATTGACTCTACTATCTATGGACATAGTTACTTGTTAGCAACACATACGTGAAAAAAATAGTTATGAATTAAGTGATTTTATGGTAACCCCCCCCCCCCCGACCCACACACACAATGGAATGAACTATATGGACCATGCGACGATTTGGATAATTACGGGTGAACACGTAATTATAAAGATCAGCGCATGGAAAACATAGCAAATTCTGTTGTGTGTTATGACATGAAACCTATCGTGGTACATAATAACAAAACTAATGTTATATGATAAGGACATGGTGGATACGCCGATGATACTTTCTATATATAAGTGTTCCTGTCATAAAATCAGAAGTAGCGTTATTCTTGCCACGTAAAGTTTTATGTTGTTTGAAGGGGCCAATGTTTGTGAAATCTTTTATCCGCTAATAATTCTTGAACATATTAGATTATATCTTAAACAAACCTTGATCATCTAATTCCCATCAATTCCATTCCAAGTAATCCATTTCATCTTTAGAATCCAAATTATTAATCAACAGACTTTCTCCTTGAGTTCATTTCAAAACAAAATCCACTATCATCATTCGTGCCTGATCTTGAGAAGCAAACCTGAATCTTTTTATCAATTATACTTCTCAAAACGACAGTCAAGGCTCGTTAAGATTCGAACCCTCACCCTTCCTGCTTCAGTAGCCTCCATTAGTTAAATTTTGGGACGAAATTCCCTAAACATGGGGATACTGTAACATCCATGATTTTCCGGCTCTATTTTACTTTATTCCAATAATAACACTACATTTAGATCATATATTTATTCATGCACTTTTCATCACATAAATCATTAGATAAATTAATACTCGTTTTCAACCATTAAAACCTTGCGTTTACATATAGATTCCTATAACACTTGTTTTGCATATTTATATCCACATGTATCTTTATATATGTATAAATAATCACTTATAAATGAATTTATATTTTAAACTTATAGTTAATTTTTATAAGTTTATAAAAGAGAAAAAAAATCAAATTTTATATAAATACACATACATTTGATTAGATGAACCACATATACAAATTGTAATTTTATTAAAATGAAATTTATTTCTCTTATAAATAATAACATTAGTTATTTTTTTATAAATGTTATAAATAAATAAAATAGAATTTAAATAAAAAAAATTGGTCTTGAACCCTAATTATTTCATTTGAACCCTCTCTCATTGTCTTGAACCCTCCATAACCTTTGCATTTGAACCTTTTCACCTTAGATTAAATCTATTCAATGATTTGAACCCTAACCAGCCCCTTTGACTTTCTAAAGTCAAACAGAAACGAATTTCTTACAAATTTGCATTGATTTCAATCAAACCCGAATGAAATGGACTTGCCTTGTATACTTGAATAATTCCCGGTCAGTTTCAAATCCATTCAACACATTAATTTAACTAATTATGCGGCCAAATTCCAATTCAAACGAAATTAACCTTTCCGTGTCAAACCGTGTATGAATTGATCCTAAAATCAAGCGTGTTCAATCCTACAAATCACGCGTGGATTGATTACGCATAAACTCAACCCCAAATCATGACCTAATCCATTGCACAATCGCCGAATTAACGCGTATTTGATGATAACGGTTGTCATCTCACAAATCCTACTTGAATCACGCTATTAATACGCAATTGGATGGATTCAAGCACATACACACCTTCACACGGACTCGTATAAGCTTTCCCAACCCTAAACTCCACCACGTTACGACTCTGGCTATCGATCGAGCATCAAGAGCAGCGTCCCTGTTTCCTCTAGTCGTCGGCCCCCGATACTCACCCAACACAAGTAAGATTTGTACCTTCTATTTCGTAATTGAAAGCATACCAAAAGCACCTTATAAATTTGTAACAACAGTTTGTATCGGACTCGATTTCAACCTGAGTTCTCGACCTGTTCTTGCGATTTTGATTTGGGGATTTTGCTTGATCTAACTAACGTTTTTATATTTTTGGAATTTCAAGTTATACCAGCGAACCCACTCGGTCCAACTGGTTAAGTCACTGCACCATTGGACCGAGTGGCATAGGTTCGAAACCCATACCCAAGGTCTTTTTGCGCTTGTGCCTGCCCTGAACACGACCCTTTTCAACATCATGTTAACACAATTTCAAACCAGGTCTTTAGCAGAAGTTTTCCCCCTGGTTCAGTGGTCAGACGGGTACCCAACAGAGAACCCACCCGGGTTCGAGCCGGGTGGAGTCCTTTTGTTTTAAAATCATTTTTAAACTTGTTTTTAAGTTATAAAAGAATTATTTTATAAAAACCAAATACATTTAGATCTTTTTTGGGCATTATTGAACCTATTTTGTTTATAAAAACAATAAACCCTATTTCACAAATGAGGTTGTTTAAAAAAATCTCATTTTAAATTATTTAAATATATTCTAAATAATTAAACAAAGTAATTAATTACCTATTTTTGAAAAGTTATTAAAAAAATAAATTTTTATAAATCATTTGTCTTTCCGTATATAAATATATTAGAATTTACCTTTTTCTAATATATATATATATATATATAATTACATTCTTTATTTAAGTCATATTACGTTAACTATAAATAAATAAATTTATTCATTTATAAATTCACTTAGGGTTTTCTTTAATCTATACAAAAATATTTTGACACATTAAATAAATAAATAGATTTATTTACATATAATATCACATTACTATTTGCAAGACCCATTATTTTAAAGAAATGACTAAGAGGAATTTTAGTTATTTAAACTAAAACCCTAAAGACGAATATTATTTTTCCTTGAAATCCATACACATACTTTGAACCCATATTTTCACACTTTATATTTGAATACAAACATCAACATAAGCACATCCTTTACATAGAAAAACCCAACTCTTTGTACAAAGCCACTAACATCAGAACTCGTTAAACCCTAGACCTTGCCTTAGACTTTATACGTGTTATTAATTCAAATCCATACATTCCACGTTAGGTTAAACTTTGTGACTTGCAAAGTCCCTTGTGCCACCTATTTCTCGTGTTATCTACAATCTATCCATACAAGTGAGTTTACATAGCCCCTCTTTTACATTTTTATACTTTTGGGGTGAAACATTATTACTCAACAAACACTATTTGCAATTACACATGTACAATTCTATAATATGAGCATATGTGTTTATTTGTGCTTTATGCTTGAATGCTAATTGTTAAGGCTACATATACATAATACACTAGTGCAATACATTTACATCATGATAACATGTGTTGTTATGCCCTACATTTACATCAGGATAACATGTGTTGTTATGCCCCACATTTATATTAGGATAACATGTGTTGTTATGCCCTACATTAGGTTAACATGTGTTGTTATGCCCTACAAGGTTTCATTTGAGCAACTAGCTTAACTTAGATTCTCCATAAATGCTTTATAAACCATGTATCATATGAATTGTACACAAAACATTTGAACTTTACTTGTGGTGTCAAAACCTATGTATGCTCACCAACTATTTATAGTTGACCCTCTCATTTTAAACATGTTTCAGGTACTAAGCTTTGAGTTTATATTCAAGATACTACACATAGGAATTGAGGACCTAGTTAAATAAATAGTTAAACCTTGTAGATGTACTTCATTTTCTTTGATTTTATTTGTTGAACTTGCTATGAAATTCAGTAAATTTAATATGTGGAATTTTAGTTGAACCATGTGCTTTTGGACAGTCTACATGTCCCGCCCTGACGTTTTCGCCGTCGGTTGGGGTGTGACATAAGTAAAGATGAATTTGTTTATGAACACACTAGCGTAAGCTGATCCAAAATGTTTTCAAATTTTTTTTAGCACAGGTGAACCCTAGCTGGTAGTGGCATTCCAAGAGATGTATAGAGGTTAGAAAATAGGGATGACTGAGGGCAGGTCTCTGGGTGACCATAAGGCCTGAGTGATTGGCATGATTGTTTGTGAGTTATAAGTCCAAAGTTTGTTATGTTTTATTTTGCTAGTCAGTCCCTATTGTACAAACGTTATATTATGAACTAAAAGAAATTATGATGTTAAGTCTTCCGTTGGGTGATTTTGGTATCAACATCACCGTAACTAGAAGGAGACCTTCAACCGGTATGTAGTCATCTGACGAACATAATGTTCTGTCTAGGAAAGAGCGATGTATAAATCTCTCCTAGACCCGTCGCTCTTACCTAGGAACATATCTGTTGTAGGTACTACTCTGATAGATGATTGTCCTGTGTTACGAGTGTGATAGTTTCTGGAGACGACGTCTGGGGGTCTGAAAGGGTTCGGCAATACGGACGCGTGGATGTACTACTCGCCTAAAACGGAGTTTATTTGGGTCGGTTTTAAGATACTCGAATATTCACACACAAAACCGAACGAGCTGAAAGACAAATCCGCGTTATGGCAGCAGTGGTGGTGGTCGACACAATAATTTTCTGAGGTCAGTCATGTTGAGACGAATGCATGGATAGGTGGATCGCGTGAGACGGAGCCCGCATGGTCGAGATATGAGTAAAACAAGTTTTCTTCTCGTGTGGTGCTTAGCAGTTTCGTACAAAATTGATTTGAACGGCTTGTACGCAAAGGTATGACCCCATAGAAATTTATATTCATTGTTGGGTACCATTTTAGGATAGGAGAAAAATGTCGGAAACGACTTTCGGGAACGTTTTTCGGTAACATTAAATTAAGGGTTTTTGTACCCGAATGAGCGCGCCGGTTGTACGTTTTGGGATGAATTAGACCGAGCTTGTAGCTTGATGGTCCTGAGTAAGTGGGTTAGTGTTATAAAGGTCAGAGTGTTGATCTGGATGATTATTTTGATGACAGGTTCGCGTTGGACTACGTGTTTGTGGCCATGCGGCTTACGGAAGAAAAGCTTCACAGCTTGTGAGTTTCTAATTGTAACATCCATGATTTTTTTGGTATCATTTCTTTTATATATTTTTCATTCTATACAATTATGACATTGTATTTTAATTTCATACTTATTCAAACATGATTGATTTCTAACATCTACCAGTTTGAACTTTCAACCTTTGCATTTTTAACGCCCTTAATTGGAAAACCAATTAATAAAACATTTATACGCACATGAAAGCTTTTGTCTCAGAATTTTTTTTTTACACCTTCGCGTACCGCGAGGGAATCCCAATTACACCGTCCGCAGGAAGGGTTCTTCGCGTAACGCGAAGCCCACCATTTGGCCTATCCGTAGAAAGATCTCTCGCGTGGCGCGAGAGACTTCCTCCCCACCCTTGCGTACCGCGTGGGACCTGAGTAAACATAAAGTTTACTCAGTTTGTCCAGTTCCAACACTTAGCCAATTTTCCACCATTTTTCAATTCAACTTGACACAAAAATTCCCAACACTTGGGTTTTGAACATGTACTTTTATACCACATTTTTATACACCAAAAACATAATCCAAATGTCGTTTAAACCACTTTACAAGGATTTTCATTATAATCCCCAAAAATAGCACAATTGGCATACGAGAATCCTTCCACTTCTCGGACTTGACTTGGACTTACATCGGAGCTTTACCTACAAAACCACATATATAAATCACCATTAGTAATGATGATAAACACATTCAACAAGTATTTACACTTGTTTTCACCCCTTTCACCCATTTGAACTATTTGACCCGTTTGTACCAATTTGGTCAATTAAGGTTCTTAACATTTGCATTTCCACTACAAGTCTCATTCTTTTCATATTACATTCATTTACCACCACCCATTCACCCATTTGAAGTGTTCCATACTTCTAGTTAGGTTCATGACCTCTTGGTGTGAGTACCACAACTCGTCTTACCCGCACTTGGAGTATTTGACTCCAAGTCCACCCTTTGAAGTACTCCACACTTCTTATTGGGTTTACTACCAATTGGTGCGAGTACCACAACTCGTCTTACCTGCACTTGGAGTGTTTGACTCCAAGTCCACCCTTTGAAGTATTTCACACTTCTATTTGGGTTTACTATCTCTTGGTGCGAGTACCACAACTCGTCTTACCCGCACTTGGAAAATAATTTCGGCTTGGTTCTTAGATAACCAATCCATACCAACAATTTCGTCGAAGTTGCCGAGTGTGACTGGCATAAGGTCAATGTCAAGTTCATGACCGACCAATTCAAGTTTACGACCCTTAAGAATGTGAGTTGCTTCAATTATCTGCCATGAGCTATTTCTATGGTGTACTTGAGGTCACTAAAATAACTGGATATGTTGGGGTAAAAATCAAATTAGACCAAGGATTAGTCACATGATAAAGCAATAGGGTCAAATGGAATCTATTGTTGGAGTGTAAGGAATTACCTGTTAGTTCAGGAAGAATTTCTCAAATTCCACTTACACAGTTGGAGTCGGTGGGTTTTACCCTGAGGTTCTACTAGAGTTTCACTCTAGGTGGTTCCATTGGCCAAGTTTGAATGAGATTCTTACGGTCACTAAGACTCTTACACGAGTGAAAATAACATGATGGATTCCATTAATGATAACTCAGTGTGTCCGTAAACATCTTCAACTTGATAGTCACGTCTGTCAACTGTTGAACAGGTTTAACAATACCAACTAGTCGTTGAGTGGGTTAAGAGAATTTCTACGGACAGTGGAAAGTTAACTCTGTAATTCACAGGTTAGGACCATTTATCCACACACTAGGTTTCACCAGGATTTACGTGCACCTCAAATTACTATTACGTGTGCACCCGTAATGATAATTTGCTCTACATGCTCACCCTAATTCTCCCTGTCCCATGTCAAAATGTCCCTCGGTTTATTACCGAATACAGAGTGTTGTTAGAGATGATAAGTTATCGAAAGGCTTAGTCATCAACCATAAGTTGATCAACTATGACTCATATCAGGATGAGTAGTCGGGAATTGTTTGATCCGAGTATCCACTCGAGTTGAAACACAATAAGAGAGTCTAATCCAGCGGATTGTAGATGGGAATTCATGCACGCGAACTACGAATTCGAGAAGTGAGACTAGTTCATGGATATGCGTTACCGGAAGTAGCAAAGTTGCCATCCTTCCAACTGAGTCAGGGTAGGGTTTGAGTATGCAATGAGCAATACTGTCACACCCAACCGACGGCGGAAACATCAGGGCGGGACATGTAGACTGTTCATAAGCTCATGGTTTGCTAAAGTTGAAATAATTAAACAGTAAATTTTCATTTCATAACTCAAGTAATCATTTACATCATTTACAAGAATTTAAGAATACATGAATCTCCGTATTAAAATTTAAGACTAGGTCCTCAACCCTAAGTGATGTAGCTTGGATCATAACTCAAACAATTGTACCTAAAACATGATAAAATGAGAGGGTCAACTATAAATAGTTGGTGAGCATACATAGGTTTTGACACCATAAGTAAAGTTCAAATGTTTTGTGTACAATTCATATGATGCATGGTTTATAAAGCATTTATGGAGAATCTAAGTTAAGCTAGATGCACAAATGTAACTTTGTAATTGAAGGGCATAACAACACATGTTATCCTAATGTAGGGCATAACAACACAGGTAATCCTAATGTAGGGCATAACAACACATGTTAGCCTGAAGTAATGTATTCGTGTTTGCACGTGTATATCATGTATATGTAGCCTTAACAATTAGCATTCAAGCATAAAGCACAAATAAACACATATGATCATATTATAGAGTTGTACGTGTGTAATTGTAAATAGTATTTGAATGTAATCATGTTTCACCCCAAATATGTAAATAAGAAAAAAAAGAGGCTATGTAAACTCACTTGTATCAAGGATGTAGATTGCACAAGAGACTAGATAGCAACAGTGTTTTGTAGGTCACTGGGTTTGACCTAGAGTGCAAATGTATAGATTTGAATTAATGTTGTGCACAAGGTCTAATGTAGGTCTAGGGTTTCAACGGATGTGGGTGTAGGGGCTTGTACAATGTGTTAAAATCATGTAAAGGATGGGTTTGTGTTATCACAAGTCATGAATGAGTGTATTGGTATTTGTATTGAAAATAGAGTTTTAATATTTCATGGAAGAGGTAATAACAATAAAGTTTGATTTAGGGTTTTAAATTGAATAACTAAATAAGTTAAATAAAAAATTTCTTTTTATTGATTTATTTAGGAAGATTTGTGTGAATTATATTTATTTAAATATAATTTTTTTAATAAATACTTTTATATGGGAATGTGTCAAGATATAGTATAAAATATATATAATTTAGGGTTTATACTAATTGTAATTTAAACTCTAAACTCTGAGTGGATTGTAATAAGGAAAATTGATCTAAATAAATAAATTCTCTTACTATAATAGAGTGTCAAAAGTAGTGTAGGTACATATATATATGTATATATATAACTATTTATTTAGAAAATTATAATTTAAGCCCCAAGGTAATACATCTAAATAAACAAAAAAAAATTTATTCATTTATTAGAAAGATGATATGTTTAAAAAAAAGTGGGGAATATATATATATATATATATATATATATATATATATAATATCAATATATTTACAAACAGTTCTATAGGATTTCAAAATCAATTAATATTGAAAACAATTATTAATTTTCGATGAAATCTGCTTATTAAAGCACAAATTAGTTTCAAATGGCATTAGTTTTAATAAATTAATTTTTGTAAATAAAATAAAGTGGGAATAAATGAAAACAAAAGGTTTGGGGTTGCCCGGGTCGAACCCGGGTTTACCCGGTAATGGCAAAACATCCAACCGCTGGACCAGGGCCTGAACCCTGTTACTGGGACTGATCTAGATTCGTGTTAAACAACAACAACATATGATCTAGGTTTGAGGATAAAACGACAGGGTGCGGGGATGGTTCGAACCCGCGACCTTGTCTTTGTGGTGGGTGGGTGTTACTAGTAGACCAGGGCGTATGCCGTGACTGACTACCCACCCGAGTTTCAGAGTGGTTGTGTGATGGTGTGTGTTGAATTAATTAGTTCAATTCTATCTTAAAAGTACTATTCGATTACGGGTTTGAAGTTGACAGCTAATCGACGGGTTTACGCGTCAATTAGGCTGATTCGGAATGAATGGGGTCGCGGATCAGGTCTGTATTCACGCTAGGATTGATTTTGCATGATTTCCGGGTTTTAAAACGCGTTTACTTGATTGATTGGAGATTGAATTGAATGTTGTTTGACTTTGTTGAGTCAAACTGATTCAAAATTGAAATTTAACCACGTGAAACGTCTAATTGATATGCTAGACGCGATTAGGATGAATCGAGGGTTGGATTTACGAATATGGAAAGTAGAGAACTGATGGGAATCGATCGATGAAGTCTTGAATTGTAAAGTCGTCGGATTTGTTTGACTTTTGAGAGTCAAAATGGGTTTTAATTGGGTTCAAAGATGAAAAGGTCCAATTTCAAAGGTGGGGAGAGGTTCAAATGACTAAAGAGTTTCAAATCAAATTCAAATGGATTTAGGAAGTTATACATATATAATTTATTTTATAAGACTTGAAAAAGAAACTAGACATTATTTGTCAAATTCTAACTATTTTATATGGGGATAATTTTTCTCTTCTTTTTTTTATAATATTATGATTTGTATAAGTGGGTCGTTTTACAAATTCATATATATTTATCTACATATATATATCTCAAAACAAATACATACAACATGTGTATATAAGAGTGTGTAAATACATGCTTAATATTTGTAAGTTTTAAAGTATATATATATATATATATATATAAATTTTCATACATGTATAAATTTTCATACATGTGTTATATATATAATAGGAAGAAGATAGTATGTAAATGAAAGTTTAAAATTTTTGAGTTTATCCATTCTATATTGTGTTTGAAGCAAGCACGAGGTTGAAATGGAGTTATTATTGAAATAAAAATATTATCAGAAAACCATGGATGTTACAGTATCCCCATGTTGAAGGAAATATCGTCCCGAAATTTAACTGACGGAGGCTACTGAATTAGGAAAAGAGGTGAGTTTGAGTTTTGATTGTCTGTTTGAGGAGTATGATAGGTAACAAGATTTAGGTCTAAAGCTCAAGTTAAGTATGAATGATATTAGTGGGTTTCAGTTTTCAAGAGAGTTAGGGGGAGATCGGTCGAAGAACCTAAAGGTGAAATGCGTTACATGGAATGGAATTTATGGGAACTTGATGATCAAGGTTTGTTCAAGATATAATCTAATATGTTCAGGAATTACCAGTGGATAAAAAGGTTTCACAAACTTTGGCCCCGTCAAACAACATAAAACTTTGCGTGCCAGGAATAACGCTACTTCTGATTTTATGACAGGACACTTATATATAGGAAATACCAGCGGCGTATCCACCTTGTCCTTATCATATCACATTAGTTTTGTTATTATGTACCACGATAGGCTTCATGTCATAACACACAACAGATTTCACTATGACTTCCATGCGCTGATTTTTATAATTACGTGTTCACCCGTAATTATCCAAATCGTTCATGGTCCACATAGTTCATCCCATTGTGTGTGGGGTCCTGGGGGGTAACCCAAAAACACTTAATTCGTAACTATTGCTTTCACGTATGTGTTGCTAACAATAACTATGTCCATAGATATTAGAGCCAATCAGGTACTAAAGAGTAATAACGTGACATAATTTAGGGTTCCATAGCTTCCTTGTGTTTGAACAAGAATACGTCAAACCCCGAGTAGCTTTCATGGATAGGGTGAATAGTCATGCCTTGTGTATGATGTACTTAGTCAATTGCAACAATGTAAACAATCTAATTCCGTGTATAATGTAAACACTCATGTTTCATATATGATCTAGTGTTAGGCATGTTGTAAGCAAATAAGTTTCATGTATAGTGTGAACAATCTTGTATAAGCAAATATTTATGAATGTGTATTGAGTCTCATGCGTATCGGAAACTATCGGATTTTGTAGACGATCGGGTGTGTTACTTGGCGTTCATGCATAATGTAGGTAGATGAGTTTTAACTTTTAAGTTCGTTAGTGCTTATATGGACGGTTAAATGGAGAAATGATTCACCTTCTGAAGTTGGCTAGCATGCTCACGTTTATAGTGACAAACCATAGTAGGTGTAAATAGTTCCGACAATGACAAAAATAACATAAAGGATTACAATGCATAATTTATTCCAGACTAGATCCCTATTCGACTCCATCTTGCACTAGCTTCAATTGGTTTCATCTATTGCCTCGGCATTGACTTGAGTTTCGTTAGTGTTTATGTTGAAGGCACGCCCACGAGCACCACCTTGGTTTGCATTGGCTATCCTCGGGCATTGGTTTTTGAAGTGGTTTGGATTACTACATTCATAACAAGCACGCCCATTAGTAATAGCTGGTACAACTTGATTGGCAACTTGGTGATTGGCTCGTTTCCCTTGGTGGGTTTGACTAACATGTGGTCTGGATTGACAAGTGTTCGCTACATGACCATACCTTCCACAATTAGCACATAGATGGCATGGCATGTTTGGGAAGTGATGATAGTTGCACGTGTTGCACAGAGGGTTGTTGCCCGCATATGGTTTCTTATTATGGTTTTGGGCTAGGGGAGCTACTTGGTTGATTGGTACAGCAGGGGTAATGACAGCAAAGTTACGTTTCTTATTGGAGTGAGGAGGTTTGGGTTTGTCTTCTTGAGAGGGTTCAGAAGAGGCTGTTGAGTCAGTGACTTTCTTTGTGCCTTTCCTTGTTAGTGTACCCGCCTTCACATGGTTATCGGTTAATGTGGCAGCTAAGCAGATAGCATCTTCAAGAGTGGCTGGATTTCTTTCTAGGAGTGTATCTTGGATTTTCATGGGTAGACCACAGATGTACTTCTCAATACCCCGAGCCAGTGGAGTGACCATGTGGGGTACAGCCTCCAACTTCTTTATTTCATTACGAGGACAGAATTCCTCGGTCATGAGTCTCTTAACTTCATCCCATGGCAAGGCCATGGTCACATCCACACCCCGGTTTCTCTTCTCACCATTCCACCAAGTGAGCGCCCGTTTCTGAAAGACGCTGGTGGCATAGCGAACCCGAAGATGGTCAGGGCAATCACTGTTGAGGAAAGTGCTTTCAATGCTTTCAAACCATTGAAGGAGGCCCGTAGCCCCTTCGGTACCATAGAACTTGACGGGGTTGCATGAGTTAAAGTGTTTGAAAGTGCATTGGGGTGGGTTGGCACCACCACCACCATTAGTTCCATGGGTACCACTAATGGCTCCATTATATTGGGTGAGTTGAGTTACAAGTTGTGCAAGGATAGCAGCTGTCATACCCCGCCAAGGCGGAAATGCGAGGCGTAACGTTCACTGGTTTTCGAAGCATATGATTACCGCAAACACATACATGATATTGGATACATAACCAAAGTTTAAATGTTTACATCCCAAAACATAACTTAGTTTTTACAAAGTTTAAGATTTCTCAAATATGACTCAAAACCATGAGTTATACAAGTGAAATCCTTCCAAAAGTTGTATCCTCATGTATGTAAGTAACCTACATTGCTAGCCTGGAAACCACGTTCATTTTCCTGAAAACATACTTAAAAACGTCAACACGAGGTTGGTGAGTTCACAAATTACTATAAAGAGTTATCATAAACCCAATGTTTAAACCTGATCATTTTCACCTGATCAAAACCCTTTATTTAAACCTAATCACTTTAGCCTGATCAAAACTCTTTTGTTTAAAACCTGATCGCTTTAATCTGATCAGAACTCTTTTGCTTAAAACTGATCACTTTAACCTGATCAGAATTCTTTTGCTTAAAACTTGATCACTTTAACCTGATCAGAACCCTTTTGCTTAAAACTTGATCATTTTAACCTGATCAGAACCATTTTGCATGTATCACCAATGAATTTGAATACTAATCCGATCTATTGACCCCATTTGTAAGCTTGCAAGGAATACAAAATAGTATGTAATGTACGAGACCGTAACCAAACCCCGACCTTTTGTGCCTCCCCCTCGCCTTTTTGCGAGTAAGACAATATGCGGTCATTCGGCCCTTTTGACCCCTGGTTAGCGCGACTAACCATGACCGAAGGCGTCACCCCCAATAGTACTATCCATATAATCCCGGGCTAAAATAGCTAATGGTTACTAACTTATTCAGAGGACTTTAAGCGCTTTACTTTTCCCTCAATACACACATACGGTCAGATCATTAGTTCAATTCATTTACACACAAAAGTCTTTTACAAGTATGTTTCCACCCCAAATCATTTGAAAAACTTAGAAAAAGGGGGATTAGTGAAACTCACCTCGTAAGTATGACTGCTAGCAAACACTTGAATAACCGTAAACCCCGCTTATCCGTACCCTAATCACACAAGGATACCTTACATGTTAAGACTAACCGTCTTAAACACAAGTTGTTCACCCGCCTTAACGAATCCCGTTAAGTGCGTTTTTGTTTAATAAAACCGTGTTTTAACGTGACGACCCGTTGGTGATTATTATTCCTAGTCTAGACGCTTTACTTATTTCCCGAGAAAATAATATATTTTCATATTGGTGACTAGTTACGTTTGTCAAAAATAAATATTATTTTTGCATCACAATATAATATATTTATATTATATCTCACGTATCATCATATAATCATTTTGTATTAATAATTATATAAACCACAAATGTCGTTCAAAAGTGTTCCAAGCATACGAATAGTCCTACGTGTACATAATCCTTGTTAACACGTACTCATACAATTTACTTGTTCTGACAACATGTGTTTATATTCAACATGCATTCATTTGTACGTACGAGTATAATCATGTTTTAACAATCCAACCCATATTTAAACAAGTTTCACGATAACATACTATTATTTATTCTCAAACCGAACGTCTTTATATTTCTTTACTCGTGTCTACGTTCTATGTTATCAACGTGTTCTAAATATATATATTTCATTTGTTTAGCCGTTTCATATCTCCTTTCGATTTAACAAGTTTCTCGTTATATATAAATATATATCATGACGTTTTTATATATATATATATTTACATGCAATTGTTAAATCATTATTCAATTTCTACAACTTAAACACATATACACCTAGATATATTCCATAGGATTTTTACATCTATACATACACTTATATATTTCCTTTTTCCTCAAGTATTATTTAGACTTTCTCTAATCTATAACTTATTTATCAAAATCATCCAACATCAAGAATACATCCATAATTATTTATTAAATTTACATTACTATTTATGTATCCATCCATTTGGTTATCATAAATCCAACACATACATATATATATATAGATATATATATATATATATATATATATATATATATATATTACATGCATTTTCGGCCCATGTATATACATGTATGCATATCCTAGTTTCCATTTTTACACATGTATTCATACACTTTAAACACTTCTAGTTTCTCAATCAAGTCAAACATATATGAACAT
Organism: Smallanthus sonchifolius; assembly: GCA_023525975.1. NCBI lineage: Eukaryota > Viridiplantae > Streptophyta > Magnoliopsida > Asterales > Asteraceae > Smallanthus > Smallanthus sonchifolius. The sequence goes on along the minus strand of CM042044.1, from coordinate 24,692,091 downwards.
ATGCATGATTATTTTCGACCAACATAGATATATATATATCCATCTATTTTAGTTTTTATCTACTTTAAACTTAGCATCACATGAAATAACAACTTATCACTAAAATAATCAACAACAATTCATGTATATAATCACCAAATTTTCGACCCTTATATATATATATATATATATATATATATATATATATATATATATTATACAAAACCCTAACTTTTATACTTTATAAGGTTAAATCTTTAAGAAAACTCTTTTAATCTTTCAGCCTCTTTGTTTATTATGATGAAAAACATGTTTAGATTAAGAAAAAGAGATGGAATTAGGGTTGGGTGTCGGTTTCCTTACCACTAGTCAAGCTAGGCGACGATTGCACTAGTGAACGTTGATGGATGCTCGTTTTATTGTCAGAACCCGACTCCCTAGCTTCAAAACTTCTCAATTTCTCCAAGCTCTAACTAAGGCTCTCTAGAACTTGCTCTTGAATATAAAAGGTGGAATGGTGCTAGTGTGTGTGTGTGAGTATATCGTATATATATATAAAGATGGAAGAGTTTGAGTGTTGGATGCTTCAACACTCCATCATCATTATCATTCAAGATTGATAGAATGGATTTGACCTTGAGTTACCTCTACACTTGAATGAGAATGGTCTCTATGACAAGATTTGATGGAGTTAGTGGATTTGGTGGAAAGTGGGTGGTGGGTGGGTGGTCTCGGTCGAGAGGGGTAGAAGGGGGGGGGGGGGTTTGGGTTTGATTCAACTTGTAGATTGTAGTATGTATACTAGTTGATAGGCTTTTAGTAGGTAAAATACCCGGTAGGCGCTCCTGTGATCTAATACCCGATATATGAACTTTTATGATTAAAACTCTTTATATTTCGTATTTCGACTATATTTTAATAGTCCACTAATTTAACCCGTCATAGTTAATGTTTAACTATAATATATACGTACACACATAATAATAATTCGTCACCATGAACCAATATTCTTTGTGTTTATTTTCAATAATTTTGTCACCAATATTTATGTTTTTATAACCAGCGTGGTACTAGACTTTACTTGGAATAAAAGTTTTGTTAATCACCAACAACGTTCCTTGCGGTTTATTATCGCTTATTTCCCTAGTAATTCATAAAGATTACTATTTTGATATAAGTTTCTTTGCTAGACTCCTTGACTTTACTTATTCAAAATAATACTTCAGGAAAATATATGATTTGAACGTGCATTTATGTAATATGGATATTTACCTTAATTACTGGGTGTCACATTCTCCCCATGTTAAAGAGAATTTCGTCTCGAAATTCAGTTCTTGTCATCTTGACTTGGAGTGTTCGTGAACAAGGACGGGTACTTGGCTTTCATTTTATCTTCCCGCTCCCACGTATACTCAGGGACGCGCTTTGAATTCCAACGTACCTTAACCAATTTAATCCGGCTACGCCTTGTTCTCTGAACCTTCCAATCTGTGACTTCAATGGGTTCCTCAACGAAGTGCAGCTTGTTATCTATGTGAATCTCATCAGGCGGTATAATTAATGTGTCGTCCGATAAGCACTTCTTGAGATTTGACACATGAAACGTATCATGTACATTGCTTAGTTCTTGTGGCAACTTGAGCTTGTATGCTACAGGGCCAACCCTAGCCAATATTTCAAATGGTCCAACGTACCTAGGGTTAAGCTTGCCACGGTTGCCAAATCTTGCAACTCCTTTCCAAGGTGAGACCTTCAACATGACGCGGTCCCCAACTTGGAATTCTAATGGTTTTCGTCTATTATCCGCGTAACTCTTTTGCCTGTCACGGGCGGCCTTCAGACGATCTTTGATCTTGAAGATCTTATCGGTAGTCTCCTGAATAATCTCAGGACCGGTTAAATGTTTGTCGCCAACCTCCGCCCAACATAGCGGTGAACGACATTTTCGACCATACAAAGCCTTAAACGGAGCGGCTTTGATGCTGGTGTGGTAACTGTTATTGTATGAAAACTCAGCTAGCGGCAAATGAGTATCCCAATTTCCACCGAAGTCGATTGCACACGCACGGAGCATATCCTCTAAGGTTTGAATGGTCCTTTCGCTTTGACCATCGGTTTGTGGGTGATATGCCGTGCTCATGTCAAGACGTGTGCCCATGGCTTCTTGTAATGATTTCCAGATTCTAGACACGAATCTGCTGTCTCTATCAGAGATAATAGAAATTGGTACCCCATGCCTAGCCACAATTTCCTTGATATAAAGCTTTGCAAGTTTCTCGGTTTTATCCGTTTCTTTGATGGGTAGGAAATGAGCTGATTTTGTCAAACGATCGACAACTACCCATATCGTGTCATATCCGCTTGACGTCCTGGGTAACTTTGTAATGAAATCCATGGAAATTTGTTCCCATTTCCATTGAGGTATCTCGGGTTGTTGTAACAATCCCGATGGTTTCTGATGTTCTGCCTTTACCTTTGAACATGTCAGGCATTTACCGACATAAATGGCAATTTCTCCTTTCATGTTCGGCCACCAATAGTGTTCTTTCAAATCCTTATACATCTTATCCGAACCTGGGTGAATGGAGTACATGGACTTGTGGGCTTCGTCCATAACCAACTCCCGTAAGTTACCATAACATGGCACCCAAATTCTATTCATGAAGTATAAAGTGTCATCTTACTTTGGTTCCAACTGCTTTATCATCCCTCGTAAAGCTTCATTCTGAATGTTTTCTTCTTTGATTGCCTCTTGTTGTGCCATCCGGATTTGAGTCGTGAGACTCGTATGAATTGTCAATCCTAGGGCACGAACACGAAGAGTTTTAACCCGTTCCTTACAACTAAAGGCATCTGCTACGACGTTTACCTTACCAGGGTGATACTTGATATCACAGTCGTAATCATTCAGTAGCTCTACCCAACGGCGTTGTCTCATGTTGAGTTCTTTCTGGTTAAAGATGTGCTGGAGACTCTTGTGGTCTGTAAAGATAGTACATTTTGTACCGTATAAGTAATGTCTCCAAATCTTGAGTGCAAACACGACAGCACCCAATTCCAGATCGTGAGTCGTATAATTTTTCTCATGGACTTTCAGCTGTCTGGATCCGTATGCTATGACTTTTTCTTTCTGCATCATCACACATCCCAGACCTTGGTGTGATGCGTCACAGTACACAATGAAATTGTCAGTCCCTTCGGGAAGGGATAGGATTGGTGCACTGCAAAGTTTCTGCTTCAGCAATTGAAAAGCTGATTCTTGTTTATCAGTCCAATCAAACTTTTTGACCTTCTGAGTTAACATGGTCATAGGCAAAGCTATCTTTGAAAAATTCCCGATAAATCGCCTGTAATAGCCTGCCAAACCCAGAAATTGACGTACCTCAGTAGGAGTTCATGGTGCTTCCCAGTTTTTGATAGCTTCAATCTCGGATTGATCTACGTGAATACCATTCTTATTGATGACGTGTCCGAGAAAGTGAACCTCTCGGATCCAAAACTCACACTTAGAGAATTTGGCGTAAAGCTTCTCATTCCTGAGTAGTTCCAAGATTAATTTCAAATGATGTTCATGTTCTTCCTTGGTTCGTGAATATATCAATATGTCATCGATAAACACAATCACGAATTTATCCAAGTACGGCTTGCACACGCGGTTCATGAGATCCATGAAAACAACCGGTGCATTAGTCAAGCCAAATGGCATAACTAGGAACTCGTAGTGACCGTAACGAGTCCTAAAAGCCGTTTTTGGTATATCTTCTTCTTGAATTTTCAGTTGATGATACCCTGATCGTAGATCAATTTTAGAATAGAAACTGGAACCTTGAAGTTGATCAAACAAATTGTCTATTCGAGGAAGAGGATACCGGTTTTTGATTGTCAGCTTGTTCAATTCCCGGTAATCAATACACATTCTAAAGGTCCCATCCTTTTTCTTTACAAACAGGACCGGAGCTCCCCATGGTGAGAAACTCGGTCTTATGAAACCTTTGTCAAGTAATTCTTGTAGTTGGCTTGACAGTTCCTGCATCTCGGAAGGGGCTAAAGGATACGGAGATCGTGCAACTGGTGCGGCTCCTGGTACTAGGTCGAACCGGAACTCGACTTGCCTTGATGGTGGTAATCCAGGTAAGTCCTCGGGAAATACTTCAGGGTAATCCCTAACGATTGGTATGTCCTCGAGTCGACGTTCCTCGGGTTTGTTCTCGACAATGTGAGCCAGGAATGCACAATAACCCTTGCGTAGATACTTATGAGCTTTCATGCAGTTTATCGTCTTCAACATCGTTCTACACTTTTCGCCTCGAATTGAAAGAATTTCTCCGCTTGGTAGTGGGATATGTACAAACTTCTCGAAGCATACGATCTCGGCACGATTCTTTGATAACGAATCCATGCCAATAACAATATCAAAACTCCCTAGTTCGACGGGTAGAAGGTCTATACTGAATGTATGGTTTTCTAAATATAAAGTACAACCCCTAATGACCTCTCCGGTTTCTATTAATTTTCCATTCGCCAATTCAATTGTATAACTTTGATCTAGTTTGCTGGCCTTAATACCGAGTAAGGATTTAAAATCATTCGACACAAAGCTCATATCCGCACCCGAATCAAAAAGTACAGAGGCATAGTGATTATTTATCGGGAACGTACCAGTGACGATGTTCGGGTCCTGGCGTGCGTCCCTTGCACCCATCACAAATGCCCTCCCACGTGCCTGAGCGTTCGTCTGATTCTTCCACTTGGGACAATCCTTCTTGAAGTGCTTCAGGTCACCACATATGAAACATCCCGGTTTAAATTTCCCCATTTGGTCGTTAACTCGACAAGCTGGTGTGGTGTGACCAAACCTGTCGCACTTTCCACATTTGATACATTCACCGGTGTGCTGATTTCCGCACTTCTTACACCTCGGTAGGCCCCTATCATACTCCTTCCTTTCCGTTGTGTTGGCTGCAAAAGCCTTCACAGTTCCTTGTTTCTTAAACCCTTGTTTTCCAGATTTATTACTTGAATTTCCCATCCATTTCCTTTTCTCCCCAGATCTACCTTCCTCGTTCTCTTTCCTTCTAAACACTCCATTACGCACTGCGTCATCCTTCAGTTTGAATGCTAAAGTTATGGCACTCTTGGCATCCATTGGATTAGATGATGTTACCATACTACGAATTTGAGGCGCAAGGCCCCACAGATACCTTTCCACACGCTTATGTTCTGGTGTGACCATATGAGGTACCAGAATTGCCAATTCATTAAAACGGTCGGTGTACCCCGCCACATCATCTCCGATCATTTGTAAGTTCCACATCTCAGTTTCAATCTTTTGCAATTCGTTTCGAGGACAATATTCCTCGATCATCATGTTTTTCAAGTCTTCCCAATATAATTGATACGCTGTCTCTCTCCCCAAAGTCTTGACTTGTGAATTCCACCAGGTTAAAGCTTTATCAGTGAGTGTGCATGTAGAATACTTCACCATGCAGTCAGCGGTGCATTCACTAATATCAATCACCGATTCCATCTTTTCTACCCATCTCATTAGCCCAACTGCACCCTCGGTGCCATTGAAACTGCGGGGGTTGCAGGATAGGAAGGCCTTGTAGGTGCACTTCCTATTTGGAGCATCTATAGAATCACAAGTCATAACGTCATTAATTCGGATCATGACTATGTGTTATGGCTTATTTATTTTATTACCTCCGGAACCTCCTGCCGTACCGCTACCTCCTGCTGTACCGCTACCTCCTGCACCTCCTCCGCCGGTACCGCTGCCGTTTCCTCTGCCACTATTTCGATTTGCTTCATACTGCTCCATGGCGGCAGCTACTCGCTGTGCTATGAGTTGTTCCACGTTTGAGGAAATCGTCTCGTTGTTGCCACTAGTAGTGTTACGGGGCGTCCTTCGCTTAGGTGCCATGACATTCTTTCTAACATAACATTTAAAAAGAAACAACATTATATAATAATAATGATAGATCATGACATAAGGATACAACAACGTCAAACGTAAACAACCATCATCACAACATAAACCATCACATACATAGTTAAAACATACAAAGTACATCGTTCCAAAAGACAAGGATACAAAAGGGATGGGTTCACATGACCACATCAGTACTAAAGTTTTAAACTACATAACGTGCTACGGGCACAACCCGCCCGTAATAGGTCTAGAAATAGGCAAGCGTTCCTGTTGGAACGGTAGCTGAAGTTAGCATCTGCTCCACGCGTGCCTCAGCTAGAGTAGCCCGAAGTTCAGCATCTATCGCCCTCTGCTCGGCTACTTCTGCCCTCCGTTCGGCTGCGGCGGTCCTCCTCTCCATTTCCGCCAATCTCTTCTCGAACTCCATCATGTGGCTGGATGCATGCTGAAGGGACTGGTCGATTAATTTCCGATCCTCCGCCATCCCATTAACATTTTCCACTAAAGTTGGAAGAGTTGCCAAGTCCCTTCGGATGGACTTCACATTCATCTCCAAGAGATCAATCTCTATCCCTTGCTTCCTGGTTCGGGACACAAGTAAAGGGATGGTGCATTCTGCGCACTCCCCGGTGAGCGGCACTGGTTGCGATTCGCATGTTAGTCCGACAGAGTCGCAGGTCGCAGGAAGATCCTCCTCCACCCTCCACATTTGAACTACTTGGCAAAGCCATTCCCAGTATGATGCGTCGATCCTTGGTCCTCTGGGCATGGTCTCTCCGGTGGATTCAGCCATTCTTGTGTAAGACGTTTCCTAACTATGGAGTTTAAGTGGGGTTAGTGTGTGACATGGCGTGACTACAATATCCATATTACATGATGACTGGTTATGCAATGCTTATGCAATGAAAACATTTTAGTGAGTCATTCAAATTATAGACTAGGTTCCATTTTAGACTCCTAGTTCGCTATAATCAATGGCTCTGATAACAAGTTCTGTCACACCCCGCCAAGGCGGAAACGCGAGGCGTAACGTTCACTGGTTTTCGAAGCATATGATTACCGCAAACACATACATGATATTGGATACATAACCAAAGTTTAAATGTTTACATCCCAAAACATAACTTAGTTTTTACAAAGTTTAAGATTTCTTAAATATGACTCAAAACCATGAGTTATACAAGTGAAATCCTTCCAAAAGCTGTATCCTCATGTATGTAAGTAACCTACATTGCTAGCCTGGAAACCACGTTCATTTTCCTGAAAACATACTTAAAAACGTCAACACGAGGTTGGTGAGTTCACAAATTACTATAAAGAGTTATCATAAACCCAATGTTTAAACCTGATCATTTTCACCTGATCAAAACCCTTTATTTAAACCTGATCACTTTAGCCTGATCAAAACTCTTTTGTTTAAAACCTGATCGCTTTAATCTGATCAGAACTCTTTTTCTTAAAACTTGATCACTTTAACCTGATCAGAACTCTTTTGCTTAAAACTTGATCAGTTTAACCTGATTAGAACCCTTTTTCTTAAAACTTGATCACTTTAACCTGATCAGAACCCTTTTGCAAGTATTACCAATGAATTTGAATACTAATCCGATCTATTGATCCCATTTGTAAGCTTGCAAGGAATACAAAATAGTATGTAATGTACGAGACCGTAACCAAACCCCGACCTTTTGTGCCTCCCCCTCGCCTTTTTGCGAGTAAGACAATATGCGGTCATTCGGCCCTTTTGACCCCTGGTTAGCGCGACTAACCATGACCGGAGGCGTCACCCCCAATAGTACTATCCATATAATCCCGGGCTAAAATAGCTAATGGTTACTAACTTATTCAGAGGACTTTAAGCGCTTTACTTTTCCCTCAATACACACATACGGTCAGATCATTAGTTCAATTCATTTACACACAAAAGTCTTTTACAAGTATGTTTCCACCCCAAATCATTTGAAAAACTTAGAAAAAGGGGGATTAGTGAAACTCACCTCGTAAGTATGACTGCTAGCAAACACTTGAATAACCGTAAACCCCGCTTATCCGTACCCTAATCACACAAGGATACCTTACATGTTAAGACTAACCGTCTTAAACACAAGTTGTTCACCCGCCTTAACGAATCCCGTTAAGTGCGTTTTTGTTTAATAAAACCGTGTTTTAACGTGACGACCCGTTGGTGATTATTATTCCTAGTCTAGACGCTTTACTTATTTCCCGAGAAAATAATATATTTTCATATTGGTGACTAGTTACGTTTGTCAAAAATAAATATTATTTTTGCATCACAATATAATATATTTATATTATATCTCACGTATCATCATATAATCATTTTGTATTAATAATTATATAAACCACAAATGTCGTTCAAAAGTGTTCCAAGCATACGAATCGTCCTACGTGTACATAATCCTTGTTAACACGTACTCATACAATTTACTTGTTCTGACAACATGTGTTTATATTCAACATGCATTCATTTGTACGTACGAGTATAATCATGTTTTAACAATCCAACCCATATTTAAACAAGTTTCACGATAACATACTATTATTTATTCTCAAACCGAACGTCTTTATATTACTTTACTCGTGTCTACGTTCTATGTTATCAACGTGTTCTAAATATATATTATTTCATTTGTTTAGCCGTTTCATATCTCCTTTCGATTTAACAAGTTTCTCGTTATATATAAATATATATCATGACGTTTATATATATATATATATATATATATATTTACATGCAATTGTTAAATCATTATTCAATTTCTACAACTTAAACACATATACACCTAGATATATTCCATAGGATTTTTACATGTATACATACACTTATATCTTTCCTTTTTCCTCAAGTATTATTTAGACTTTCTCTAATCTATAACTTATTTATCAAAATCATCCAACATCAAGAATACATCCATAATTATTTATTAAATTTACATTACTATTTATGTATCCATCCATTTGGTTATCATAAATCCAACACATACATATATATATATATAGATATATATATATATATATATATATATATATATATATATTTACATGCATTTTCGGCCCATGTATATACATGTATGCATATCCTAGTTTCCATTTTTACACATGTATTCATACACTTTAAACACTTCTAGTTTCTCAATCAAGTCAAACATATATGAACATATGCATGATTATTTTCGACCAACATAGATATATATATATATATCCATCTATTTTAGTTTTTATCTACTTTAAACTTAGCATCACATGAAATAACAACTTATCACTAAAATAATCAACAACAATTCATGTATATAATCACCAAATTTTCGACCCTTATATATATATATATATATATATTTATACAAAACCCTAACTTTTATACTTTATAAGGTTAAATCTTTAAGAAAACTCTTTTAATCTTTCAGCCTCTTTGTTTATTATGATGAAAAACATGTTTAGATTAAGAAAAAGAGATGGAATTAGGGTTGGGTGTCGGTTTCCTTACCACTAGTCAAGCTAGGCGACGATTGCACTAGTGAACGTTGATGGATGCTCGTTTTATTGTCAGAACCCGACTCCCTAGCTTCAAAACTTCTCAATTTCTCCAATCTCTAACTAAGGCTCTCTAGAACTTGCTCTTGAATATAAAAGGTGGAATGGTGCTAGTGTGTGTGTGTGAGTATATCGTATATATATATAGAGATGGAAGAGTTTGAGTGTAGGATGCTTCAACACTCCATCATCATTATCATTCAAGATTGATAGAATGGATTTGACCTTGAGTTACCACTACACTTGAATGAGAATGGTCTCTATGACAAGATTTGATGGAGTTAGTGGATTTGGTGGAAAGTGGGTGGTGGGTGGGTGGTCTCGCCGAGAGGGGTAGAAGGGGGGGGTTTGGGTTTGATTCAACTTGTAGATTGTAGTATGTATACTAGTTGATAGGCTTTTAGTAGGTAAAATACCCGGTAGGCGCTCCCGTGATCTAATACCCGATATATGAACTTTTATGATTAAAACTCTTTATATTTCGTATTTCGACTATATTTTAATAGTCCACTAATTTAACCCGTCATAGTTAATGTTTAACTATAATATATACGTACACACATAATAATATTTCGTCACCATGAACCAATATTCTTTGTGTTTATTTTCAATAATTTTGTCACCAATATTTATGTTTTTATAACCAGCGTGGTACTAGACTTTACTTGGAATAAAAGTTTTGTTAATCACCAACAACGTTCCTTGCGGTTTATTATCGCTTATTTCCCTAGTAATTCATAAAGATTACTATTTTGATATAAGTTTCTTTGCTAGACTCCTTGACTTTACTTATTCAAAATAATACTTCAGGAAAATATATGATTTGAACGTGCATTTATGTAATATGGATATTTACCTTAATTACTGGGTGTCACAGCAGCAATGTCGGTGTTGTTGTTGGTCACGGTAGCACGACGGGGAGGCGTTATACAAATTTTCACAAGACAAGAAAAGATGTAAGAACTTATGAAAGTTGATTGAATTTAAAGGGAACAAAATTTTAGATGAAGTAGTAAATCATAGTTTGGATCGTACTCGAATAGTGACATAATCACTTGAATACTATGACACATTAAGGTTAATTAAGCTCATATAACTTTCAAGGAGACATGCTTTAGCCTATAAGTAAACACTCATCCCGGGAATTCCCAGGAAAGCATACAGATCCCTCGGTTGATTGGGACTTATATGAAATGCTTTCCTAGACAGAAAAGCCAGAATACAGGTGTCACCCTTCCAGATTGCATGTGTCCTCTAATAATTAACAAAGTTTAAAACCTTAACGAGGAAGTAAATAAATTCGATAGATTTAAATCCATGAAGTTTCCACATGTTATGATGATGATGACAGAGAAGTAGGTAAGAAAGTTATGAGGCTTAGGGTATGGGTAGGGATATTGTTTATTTAATTTATTATTTAAGTAGAGTCTAATAAGTCGTGAATTTTAACAAATAGGGTATCAAAATGAAATAAATATTAATATAATAAGCAAGTAACACATAGCATGTAGCATATCATATAATCATAGAACATGGCATTAATGGGTGTTCTAAGGTTATAGTCTAGGTCAAAAGTATCTAATAACCTAATTTCCTATAACCAAGGCTCTGATACCAATCCGTCACACCCCAACCGACGGCGGAAACGTTGGGGCGGGACATGTAGACTGTTCATAAACTCATGGTTTGCTAAAGTTGAAATAATTAAACAGTAAATTTTCATTTCATAACTCAAGTAATCATTTACATCATTTACAAGAATTTAAGAATACATGAATCTCTGTATTAAAATTTAAGACTAGGTCCTCAACCCTAAGTGATGTAGCTTGGATCATAACTCAAACAACTGTACCTGAAACATGATAAAATGAGAGGGTCAACTATTAATAGTTGGTGAGCATACATAGGTTTTGACACCATAAGTAAAGTTCAAATGTTTTGTGTACAATTCATATGAATCATGATTTATAAAGCATTTGAGGAGAACTAAGTTAAGCTAGATGCACAAATGAAACTTTGTAATTGAAGGGCATAACAACACATGTTATCCTAATGTAGGGCATAACAACACATGTTATCTTAATGTAGGGCATAACAACACAGGTTATCCTAATGTAGGGCATAACAACACATGTTAGCCTGAAGTAATGTATTCGTGTTTGCACGTGTATATCATGTATATGTAGCCTTAACAATTAGCATTCAAGCATAAAGCACAAATAAACACATATGATCATATTATAGAGTTGTACGTGTGTAATTGTAAATAGTATTTGAATGTAATCATGTTTCACCCCAAATATGTAAATAAGAAAAAAAAGAGGCTATGTAAACTCACTTGTATCTAGGATGTAGATTGCATAAGAGACTAGATAGCAACAGTGTTTTGTAGGTCAATAGGTTTGACCTAGAGTGCAAATGTATAGATTTGAATTAATGTTGTGCACAAGGTCTAATGTAGGTCTAAGATTTCAATGGATGTGGGTGTAGGGACTTGTACAATGTGTTAAAATCATGTAAAGGATGGGTTTGTGTTATCACAAGTCATGAATGAGTGTATTGGTATTTGTATTGAAAATAGAGTTTTAATATTTCATGGAAGAGGTAATAACAATAAAGTTTGATTTAGGGTTTTAAATTGAATAACTAAATAAATTAAATAAAAATTTTCTTTTTATTGATTTATTTATGAAGATTTGTGTGAATTATATTTATTTAAATATAATATTTTTAATAAATAATTTTATATGGGAATGTGTCAAGATATAGTATAAAATATATATAATTTAGGGTTTATACTAATTGTAATTTAAACTCTGAGTGGATTGTAATAAGGAAAATAGATCTAAATAAATAAATTCTCTTACTATAATAGAGTGTCAAAAGTAGTGTAGGTACATATATATATGTATATATATAACTATTTATTTAGAAAATTATAATTTAAGCCCTAAGGTAATACATCTAAATAAACAAATTTTCTTTTATTCATTTATTAGAAAGATGATATGTTTAAAAAAAAAGTGGGGAATATATATATATATATATATATATATATAAATATCAATATATTTACAAACAGTTCTATAGGATTTCAAAATCAATTAATATTGAAAACAATTATTAATTCTCGATGAAATCGGCTTATTAAAGCACAAATTAGTTTCAAATGGCATTAGTTTTAATAAATTAATTTTTGTAAATAAAATAAAGTGGGAAAAAATGAAAACAAAAAGTTTGGGGTTGCCCGGGTCGAACCCGGGTTTACCCGGTAATGGCAAAACATCCAACCGCTGGACCAGGGCCTGAACCCTGTTACTGGGACTGATCGAGATTCGTGTTAAACAACAACAGCATGTGATCTGGGTTTGAGGACAAAAAGACAGGGTGCGGGGCTGGTTCGAACCCGCGACCTTGTCTTTGTGGTGGGTGGGTGGGTGTTACCAGTAGACCAGGGCGTATGTCGTGACTAACTACCCACCCGAAATCCTTAACTAAGCAAACCCTATTCATCCCTTCTGTAACATTCCTGATATTTAGTATTCATATTTCAATTCAATGTAATGCAATTTCAAGTTTTATACTCGTGCAATGTCTCATTATTTTCCCGCCGTAAATTTAATGCAATAATTATATACAAATTCGCAGGTGTTACTCGGTTATATACATTTAAACGCTATACAAGAAACTATTTTATTCGAACTTATCAAATCCGAAAAGTCAAGGACTAAAGTTGAAAAATGTCAAGAAACCCTAATTAGACACGGTCGTGCTTCGTATAAGCACGGTCGCGCCAAGTGCTTTGGCACGGTCGCGCGACCTGATTTGGAACGATCGCGCCCGGTGCTTAGGCACGGTCGCGCCTATTTTTGGCACGGTCGCGCCTGCGAATCAGCTGAATCGTAACTGCAACTTTAATCGCCCGATTGCTCGAATCCGTAACCGAATTACGTTATGCTTTCAAAAATAATACTGCCAATTATTCTCCTTTCATCCAATTAATCAAAATTCGTGAAACTCAAAGAAAATTCTCTCTCAAACTTTCCAAGAAACTAGAATTCGTATTTCAAACCGAATTCTCTCAAATCCAGCAGTAAAGTCTCGATTCTCAGTCATCCCTGAAACTCCTGGACTATCTGCATTGACCGGAGTTGCAGCAAAGATCGCCGGAACCCAACCCGTCGATGCCGGAGCTTCCTCTTGACCATCCCCTATCGATTCGCTTCTATTCAGGTTAATTGAATCCTCTAATTTATTCATTTCAATATCTGTGTCAAAAGCCCTCTGTTAATTAGGGCTTCCATCATAAGAATCGTCCCGAACCAGAATTCTCATATTGATAAAAAAAAGGATTTAATCGATTCCACTCTTAAACACGATTTCCATACAATTAATTTATATTATTAGACTCGTAATAACCCATTAATCAAAAGCCCTATCAATTACATTGTTTAAAATACAAGAATCTGTCAATTCGTGTTTGATTTGGAAAAGACACGGTCGCGCTAATCATCTAGCGCGGCCGTGCCTCATTTAGCGCGGTCGTGCCGATTAGCAGCACGGTCGTGCCGATTAGCAGCACGGTCGTGTCCTCCTGTCCAGACCTTGTCATGCCCTCTGGGCTAGTCCCTGTTGTGTCTAAAGATCATAGACACGACCGTGCCGGGCCAAGGCACGGTCGTGCCTGTCAAACTTGTCTAGATTGTGCTCCTGTTGATCAACCCGGTCGCGCCCGTGGCTTGAAAACGATCGTGTCCTTACGAGGCACGGTCGTGCTAGTCTCAGAATTTTTAACAGAATTTCAATTTTATATATTTTAATCAGTAAACATTACAGATTTTATAAAAATATGTTTTCTGTATTTAAAAATAGATTAAAAGTTTAATCTTGGCACAAAATAATTTATTGAAAAGTTTATAAAAAAAAATTAATATTTATTATCTTTACTTAAATGATATTTTAAGTTACAAAATTTATAAATAATGATTAGTTATTTAATTTACATTTTTAAAATCAAAAATCATTTATTTATTTATACTTAATTACAATTAATATTTATATTATTTCATAAACTATAGTTATACACTTACTTATTTAATTCAAACCTAATTAAATTGTTTCAAACATATTTTACCTCAAACTTTATACGTTTTTCTTATCCAACACTTTTTAAATACAAACCAATGGTTTTATACACAAATCCAACTTTCATTTTAGACTTAAACTTTATGCATCTATGTGATTCAATACATATTACTCTTTAGGTTAAAGTGTGCATTTCAAGGATCTTAATTACTATCTATATTCCTTGTTAGCTTCACTTCCATACCAAGTGAGTATTCACAACCCCTTTTACTCTTTTACACTTTTGGGGTGGAACATGAACTCTATATTCATTACACATTACACATTTACCTTTACACAAACAACACAAGTGCAAAAATCCTATATACATACATGTGTGCAAAAATTTGAGCTTTGTGCCCGAGTGCTAGGTGTGTTAACCTTTGTATGCTCTTATGTGCAATCATTAACTATACAAGCCGACGGTTTTCAATGATGGATCTATTGAGTCTGACAAACCCACCCATGGTACGCGGTGATTGAAACCGACAATACATTTGTTTTGCATGCTAGTTACAAGGTTTGATTGTACATTTGGTTACACAATAGTTGCTCCCCATAAACGCCTTATTTATCATGTCATGTAAAGGATTTGTTTTTCATCTATATGCTATCTATATACAACTGTGTTATACTCACCAACTTTTTAGTTGACTTTATTTTATTCATGTTTCAGGCCCCAATATGTGAGATTGATTCAAGACGTGTTCAACATAGGATTTGGACTTAGCAAAATAAATCAAGAATTTTATGAGTTGTTATGTTTCTTGTTTGAATTTGATCTTGTACTTGGATTTCTTGTAATGCAAATTTAACTTTAATATATTTCAATTTAGTCAACCATGTGCTATGAACAGTCTCACATGTCCCGCCCCGATGATTCCGCCATCGGTCGGGGTGTGACAGATTGGTATCAGAGCCTTGGTTATAGGGAATTAGGTTATTAGACACCTTGACCTAGACTATAACTTTAGGACACCCATTTATGCTATATTTTATGATTTTGTGCTATGTGTTACATGCTATGTGCTACATGCTTACCATGATAAATTATTATTATATTTGATGCCTTACTTGTTAGAAATGCATGACTTATTAGGATCTTCTTAAATAATATCCCTTCCTATCTTCTAAAAATATTTCTATCTTTATTCTTTCTAAGCATGTGGAAAATTCTTGAAGTAAAGATTTTTAAATTTTTATTTTCTTCGTTAAGGTTTTTAAACTTGTTTAATTATTTGAGGACACGTGCAATCTGGAAGGGTGACACCTGTATTTTGGGTTTTCTGTCTAGGAAAGCATTTCGCATAAATCCCAATCAACCGACGGACCCGTATGCTTTCCTGGGAATTCCCGAGATGAGTGTTTACCTATAAGCTAAAGCATGTCTCCTTGAAAATTATATGAGTTTAAATTAACCTTAATGTGCCATAGTATTCAAGTGATTTTATCACTTTTTGAGTACAATCCAAACTATGAATATCTATCTTTTTATTTGATTATCTCATTCTATTAAAATCCTAGCAATTCTCATAAGTTCTTACAATCTTTTTTTTTGTTTTGTGAAAATCTGTAGAATGCCTCCTCGTCGTGCTCCCGCCGCCAACGCCAACTCCGACATTGCTGCTATTCTTACCCAATTGGTGACACAACTCACCCAAGCCAATGGTGCCACTAATGGCAATGGTGGAAATGGAAGCAATAGTGGTAATAATGGTGGTAATGGTGGAAATGGTGGAAATAATCCATCTCAATGCACCTTCAGGCACTTCAATTCGTGCAATCCGCTAAAGTTTTATGGAACCGAAGGAGCTACTGGACTCCTTCAATGGTTTGAAAGTATTGAGAATACCTTTCTCAATAGTGACTGTCCCGACAACCTCCGCGTTCGTCATACCACAAGTGTCCTCCAAAAGCGGGCACTTACTTGGTGGAATGGGGAGAAAAGGAATAGGGGTGTTGATGTAGCTATGGCCTTACCTTGGGATGAGGTCAAAAGGCTTATGACCGAGGAATTCTGTCCTCGAAATGAAGTGAAGAAGTTAGAGGCCGAATTTTGGGATCTTGCCCAAGATAGTGGGGAAAGCTTAGCATATACAACTCGGTTCCATGAGTTGAGTCTTCTAGTGCCCCACATGGTCACTCCTTTGTCCCGTTGTATTGAGAAATATATTGGTGGGCTACCAAGACAAATCCAAGATACTGTCTTAGGTAGAAATCCTGCTACCTTGGAGGATGCCATCCGCCTGTCTGCTACCCTAACTGATAATCATGTTAAAGCTGGAACTCTTACCAAAAAGGGTTCTAAGAAAGCTGCTGAAACCGTAACCCCTCCTACCCACAACAAAGAAACCACAACTGAACCCCCTCGCAATAACAAAAAGAGGAAGGTTAGAAATTTTGCTGTGGTTACTCCTGCTGTTCCCGTCAACCAAGCTGCACCTATGGTTCAAGCACCGGTCAAAAAGCCATATGGTGGAATTTACCCACTTTGTGCCACCTGCAACTACCATCATCCCCAAAACATCCCATGTCGCCTTTGTACTTATTGTGGGAGATATGGTCATACGGTTAATGTTTGTAGGACCAAAGCCCTTACGGGCCAAGTCAACCCTCCAAACCAAACCGTACCTCAAGTGGCTAACCAAGGTGCTCCCGCCATTGCTAATGGGCGTGCTTGTTATGAGTGTGGTGACCCGAACCATTTTCGTAATCTATGTCCAAGACTTGCAAATGCTAGACAAGGTGGAGCTCGTGGGCGTGCGTTCAACATAAACGCCAACGAAGCTCAAGCCAACAATGACGTGGTTAATGGTACGTTCCTTGTTAATAGTCAATATGCCTCCATTTTGTTCGATACCGGTGCCGATAAAAGTTTTGTGTCACTTAATTTTGAGCCTTTACTTGCAAAGACACGATCCCAATTAGAGAAAACCTTCACCGTTGAAATAGCAAATGGTGACTCCCTTACAATTGAGTCTATTATCTATGATTGCTCTTTAGAACTTAATGATCATGCATTCCCAATCAACCTTGTTCCAATGCCACTAGGAAGCTTTGATATTATCATAGGTATGGATTGGCTATCAAATCATCATGCCGAAGTCATTTGCTTTGAAAAGTGTATCCGAATTCCGCTACCATCGGGAGAAACATTAAGGGTTTTTGGTGAAAAGCCTTGCAAGGGTCTTAAATTGATGTCTTGTACTACCGCTCAAAAGTACTTACGAAAGAAGTACATTGCTTTCTTAGCTCATATTGTTCAAAAGGATGTCAAGGAGAAGAGTATTCAAGACATTCCGATCATTCGGGATTTCCCCGAAGTTTTTCCTAAAGATTTATCCGGTCTTCCTCCCGTTCGTCAAGTCGAGTTCCGTATTGATCTCATGCCCGGAGCTAACCCCGTTGCTAGAGCTCCTTATCGTCTTGCACCTTCCGAAATGCAAGAGCTCGCAAGTCAACTTCAAGAACTCTCCGATAAAGGGTTCATTCGCCCGAGTCATTCACCGTGGGGTGCACCCGTCTTATTTGTAAAGAAGAAGGATGGATCATTTCGCATGTGTATTGACTATCGCGAACTCAATAAGCTTACTATCAAGAACCGTTATCCTTTGCCTAGAATCGATGATCTCTTTGATCAACTTCAAGGTTCTAATTGCTTCTCGAAGATTGATCTTCGATCTGGTTATCATCAGCTCCGTGTTCAAGAAGATGACATTCCTAAGACTGCTTTTCGAACAAGGTATGGTCATTACGAGTTCATGGTTATGCCTTTCGGGTTAACCAATGCACCTGCAGTTTTCATGGACCTCATGAATCGTGTGTGCAAACCGTACCTTGATAAATTCGTGATCGTTTTCATTGACGATATCTTAATCTATTCCAAGACTAAAACCGACCATGAAGAACACCTTAGATTGGTTTTGGACCTTTTAAAGAAAGAACAACTATATGCCAAGTTCTCCAAATGTGAATTTTGGTTAAAAGAAGTTCAATTTCTTGGTCACATCGTCAACGACAAGGGTATTCATGTTGATCCTGCTAAGATCGAAACGGTTAAGAATTGGAATGCCCCGAAGACTCCTACCGAAGTTCGTTCATTTCTTGGTCTTGCGGGTTATTATCGTCGTTTCATCTCAAACTTCTCAAAGATTGCTGTCCCTCTTACCGCCTTGACCCATAAGGGTAAAGCTTATGAATGGGGACCGAAACAAGAAGAAGCTTTCCAAACTCTTAAGCATAAGTTGTGCAATGCTCCCATTTTGACTCTCCCCGATGGAAATGATGATTTAGTTGTCTATTGTGATGCTTCTAACCAAGGTCTTGGTTGTGTCCTCATGCAACGAGGAAAAGTAATCACTTATGCATCAAGACAACTCAAAATTCATGAAAAGAATTATACGACGCACGATCTCGAGTTGGGTGCGGTCGTATTCGCGTTAAAGATTTGGAGACATTACCTATATGGCACGAAATGTGTGGTATTCACCGACCACAAAAGTCTTCAACATATCTTCAACCAAAAAGAGCTCAATATGAGGCAACGACGTTGGGTCGAACTCCTTAACGACTACGACTGCGAGATTCGTTACCATCCCGGCAGAGCGAATGTTGTAGCCGATGCTTTGAGTCGAAAGGACCATGTTATGCTTCATTGTGCCCGTATTCAATCCGATATTCAAACCCGTATTTTAGAAGCTCAACACGTCTCGGTAACCGAGGGTAATATGTATGAAGAAATGTCGTGTGGTGTTGAACTTCTTCTTGAATCAAAACCCAATGGCTTACTATATTACTTGAACCGTATTTGGGTTCCCGATCGCGATGATCTCCGTGCAATTCTCATGAACGAGGCTCATAAGACTCGTTATTCTATTCATCCTGGTGCGGATAAAATGTACCAAGATCTTCGCCAACTTTATTGGTGGCCCGGTATGAAGAAAGACATTGCTCTTTATGTGGCCAAATGCTTAACTTGCTCCAAAGTCAAAGCCGAACATCAACGTCCTTCTGGTTTACTCGAACAACCAGAAATTCCCGTGTGGAAATGGGAGAATTTAGCTATGGATTTCATTACCAAGCTCCCTCGCACCTCGAGTGGTTATGATAGTATTTGGGTGATCATTGATCGACTCACCAAATCTGCCCACTTCTTGCCTATTCGTGAAGACTTCAAAGTGGAGAAATTAGCCCGAATTTACATTGATGAAATCGTGAGCCGTCATGGTGTTCCCTTGAACATAATATCCGATAGAGACGCTCGGTTCACTTCTCGATTTTGGCAATCTCTCCAATCTGCTCTTGGTACTCGTTTGGATTTGAGCACGGCTTACCATCCCCAAACTGATGGACAAACCGAGCGAACAATCCAAACTCTTGAAGACATGCTTAGAGCTTGTGTAATCGATTTTGGTGGCAATTGGGATTCACACTTATCCCTCATTGAGTTTTCCTACAACAATAGCTACCACACAAGTATCAACATGGCTCCATTCGAAGCTCTCAATGGTCGCAAGTGTCGTTCTCCGATCTGTTGGAACGAGATTGGTGAAGCACAAATCACCGGTCCTGAGTTAATTCAAGAAACATCCGACAAGATTATTCAAATCCGTGACAATATTCGAGTAGCGAGGAGTCGGCAAAAGAGTTATGCCGACAAACGTCGAAAACCCTTGGAATTCCAAGTCGGTGATCTTGTTCTTCTTAAGGTGTCTCCTTGGAAGGGTGTGGTCCGTTTTGGAAAGAAAGGCAAGTTAGCACCTTGTTATGTTGGTCCATTCAAAATCCTTGAAAGGATTGGGAAAGTGGCTTACAAGCTCGAGTTACCTCCATCTCTTGGCAATGTGCATCCTACATTTCATATATCTAATCTAAAGAAGTGTCTCGCCGATGAAAATCTCCATATACCGCTCGACGACGTGCACATTGATGAAACGATGCACTTCGTTGAGAAGCCGGTGGAAATTTTGGATCGTGAAGTCAAGCAGCTCAAGCGAAGTCGCATTCCTATCGTTAAAGTTCGTTGGGAATCTAAGCGTGGTCCTGAGTTCACTTGGGAACGAGAAGACCAAATGAAGCTAAAGTACCCTCATCTTTTTACTAATAATGTTGTTTCCTCTAGCTAAATTTCGGGACGAAATTCTCCCAACATGGGGAGACTGTAACATTCCTGATATTTAGTATTCATATTTCAATTCAATGTAATGCAATTTCAAGTTTTATACTCGTGCAATGTCTCAGTATTTTCCCGCCGTAAATTTAATGCAATAATTATATACAAATTCGCAGGTGTTACTCGGTTATATACATTTAAACGCTATACAAGAAACTATTTTATTCGAACTTATCAAATCCGAAAAGTCAAGGACTAAAGTTGAAAAATGTCAAGAAACCCTAATTAGACACGGTCGTGCTTCGTATAAGCACGGTCGCGCCAAGTGCTTTGGCACGGTCGCGCGACCTGCTTTGGAACGATCGCGCCCGGTGCTTAGGCACGGTCGCGCCTATTTTTTGCACGGTCGAGCCTGCGAATCAGCTGAATCGTAACTGCAACTTTAATCGCCCGATTGCTCGAATCCGTAACCGAATTACGTTATGCTTTCAAAAATAATACTGCCAATTATTCTCCTTTCATCCAATTAATCAAAATTCGTGAAACTCAAAGAAAATTCTCTCTCAAACTTTCCAAGAAACTAGAATTCGTATTTCAAACCGAATTCTCTCAAATCCAGCAGTAAAGTCTCGATTCTCAGTCATCCCTGAAACTCCTGGACTATCTGCATTGACCGGAGTTGCAGCAAAGATCGCCGGAACCCAAGCCGTCGACGCCGGAGCTTCCTCTTGACCATCCCCTATCGATTCGCTTCTATTCAGGTTAATTGAATCCTCTAATTTATTCATTTCAATATCTGTGTCAAAAGCCCTCTGTTAATTGGGGCTTCCATCATAAGAATCGTCCCGAACCAGAATTCTCATATTGATAAAAAAAGGATTTAATCGATTCCACTCTTAAACACGATTTCCATACAATTAATTTATATTATTAGACTCGTAATAACCCATTAATCAAAAGCCCTATCAATTACATTGTTTAAAATACAAGAATCTGTCAATTCGTGTCTGATTTGGAAAAGACACGGTCGCGCTAATCATCTAGCGCGGCCGTGCCTCATTTAGCGCGGTCGTGCCGATTAGCAGCACGGTCGTGTCCTCCTGTCCAGACCTTGTCATGCCCTCTGGGCTAGTCCCTTTTGTGTCTAAAGATCATAGACACGACCGTGCCGGGCCAAGGCACGGTCGTGCCTGTCAAACTTGTCTAGATTGTGCTCCTGTTGATCAACCCGGTCACGCCCCGACTTACGCGGTCACGCCCGTGGCTTGAGCACGATCGTGTCCTTACGAGGCACGGTCGTGCTAGTCTCAGAATTTTTAACAGAATTTCAATTTTATATATTTTAATCAGTAAACATTACAGATTTTATAAAAATATGTTTTCTGTATTTAAAAATAGATTAAAAGTTTAATCTTGGCACAAAAATAATTTATTGAAAAGTTTATAAAAAAAAATTAATATTTATTATCTTTACTTAAATGATATTTTAAGTTACAAAATTTATAAATAATGATTAGTTATTTAATTTACATTTTTAAAATCAAAAATCATTTATTTATTTATACTTAATTACAATTAATATTTACATTATTTCATAAACTATAGTTATACACTTACTTATTTAATTCAAACCTAATTAAATTGTTTCAAACATATTTTACCTCAAACTTTATACGTTTTTCTTATCCAACACTTTTTAAATACAAACCAATGGTTTTATACACAAATCCAACTTTCATTTTTGTGACACCCAGCATTTCAGGTCAATATCCACATTTCATAAACGCACGTTCATAATTATTATTTCCTGATATTTTATTTTGACTAAGTAAAGTCAAGAAGTCTAGCAAAGAAGTTTGTTCCAAGTCTAGTAAACCGTAAAGAGTTACTAGAAAAAGTAAGCAGGATAACCCGACTTAATGCGAACGTAAATGGTTAAATAAAATAACCAGAAAAATATATATATATATATATATTACACAAAATTTACGTTGAGCCAAGATTCTAATATTTTCTTCAACGAGCCATAAAATGGTTAAAAATTATAATACCGTGAAGAATCGAAACTGAATTAAATTACCCCTTTAAAACTCTAATTGATACTAATATCATAATAAATTAATATTTAAAAATTGTTATCATTAACCCCAAACCCACTTCTTGACTTTCTTGGCCGAGAGTCAGGGGAGCCATGCTCCCACTTGCCTGATTCACTTTGATTCAGATGAAAACCATACCCTTCAGTCGAAACTTCACCATTCCTTTCAAACCTTCTCTTTTTCTTACGGCAAATTCTCAATTCCCTTTCAAATCGAATTCCAGTTCAAGGCAAAATTCATCAGATTTCGGTGCTATAAGAAGAGTTCCCAGTGTATTCTCAAGAATCGAGCTAAGGAGCTCAAGATCATTCTCTGTTTCTCAGAAACCATTCTCTGTTTGAGGTAAAAACTCAATATTATCCATTTCATTTTCTTTAAAACCGTAGCTGAACATGTAAATCGTTCAAACGCAACTAAGATAACAAGAAAAGTGTGTCAAATTCGAGATTTGAACATAAAAATATACAGAGTGAATTCTGTAAATCAAAGTGCAGGTATCGAAAAGTTTCGATACCTGTTGGTCAATCGAAACTGGGAGTTTCGATACCTATTGATCGAAACTAGGAGTTTCGATACCAGTTATTCAATCGAAACTAGGATTTTCGATACCGGTTGTTCTATCGAAACTAGGAGTTTCGATATCTATTTGTTCAATTGAAACTAGGTAGTTTCGATACATATTGCTTAATCGAAACTAGGTAGTTTCGATGCCTATTACGTAATCGAAACTAGGAGTTTCGATAACCGTTTTGCCCTGTCGAAACTAGGAAGTTTCGACATCTGTTCTGGTCAATCGAAACTAAGAAAGTTTCGATACCTGTTCATCAGCCCCATAAGGCAGTAACTCAGAACTATTTTCATAACAAAACAAGGTTGGAAAAACTAAAAAGATAATTAAAACAAAAGTAATCAGATTGGCTAAGTCAAGTGAACAATTTGCGTTTAAGACGGGTAGTCTTAACGTGTATGTTATCCTTGTGTAACTAGGATACGGATAGGCGAATCTGCCGTCATTCAAATATTTGCTAGCATTCATACTGTCGAGGTGAGTTTCACTAATCCCCCTTTTTCTAAGTTTTTGAAATGATTTGGGGTGGAAACATACTTGTAAAAGACTTTTGTGTATAAATGAATGGAACTAATGATCTGACCGTATGTATGTATTGAGGGAACAATAAAGCGCTTAAAATCCTCGTAATAAATTAGTAACCATTAGCTATGGATTTAGCCCGGGATTATATGAATAGTACTATTGGGGGTGACGCCTCCGGTCATGGTTAGTCGCGCTAACCAGGGGTCAAAATGGCCGAATGACCGCATATTGTCTTACTCGCAGAAAGGCGAGGGGAGGCACAGAAAGTTGGGGTTTGGTTACGGTCTCGTACATTACATACTATTTTGTATTCCTTGCAAGCTTACAAATGGGGTCAATAGATCGGATTAGTAATCATATTCATTGGTAATACATACAAAAGAGTTCTGATCAGGGTAAAATGATCAGGTTTTACACAAAAGAGTTCTGATCAGGCTAAAGTGATCAGGTTTTAATTAAAAGAAGTTCTGATCAGGTTAAAATGATCAGGTTTTACACAAAAGAGTTCTGATCAGGGTAAAGTGATCAGGTTTACATAAAAGAGTTCTGATCAGGTTAAAATGATCAGGTTTTACACAAAAGAGTTCTGATCAGGGTAAAGTGATCAGGTTTACATAAAAGAGTTCTGATCAGGTTAAAATGATCAGGTTTTACACAAAAGAGTTCTGATCAGGGTAAAGTGATCAGGTTTATCAAAAGAGTTCTGATCCGGGTAAAGTGATCAGGTTTTAAAGTAAAGAGTTCTGATCAGGGTAAAGTGATCAGGTTTAACAAAAAGAATTCTGATCAGGTTAAAGTGATCAGGTTTAAACGAAAGAGTACTGATCAGGTTAAAATGATCAGGTTTAACAAAGAGTTTTGGTCGACAAAAAGATCAGATTTAAACATTGGGTTTATGATAACTCTTTATAATAACTTGTGAACTAACCAACCTCGTGTTGACAGTTTTAAGTATGTTTTCAGGAAATTGAACGTGGTCATCAGGTTAGCAATGTAGGTTACATGCATGCACGTGGATACGGCTTTTGGGAGGATTTCTCTTGTATAACTCATGGTCTTGAGTCATATTTGCGAAATCTTAAACATTTGTAAACTCAAGTTGATATTTTGTAATGTAAATATTTTAAATTCAGTTATGTATCCAATTACATGTATGTGTTTGCGGTAATCATATGCTTTGGAAACCAGTGAAAGTCGCGCCTCGTGTTTCCGCCCTGGCGGGGTGTGACAGAACTTGGTATCAGAGCCATTGATTATAGTGAACTAGGTGTCTAAAATGGAACCTAGTCTATAATTTGAATGACTCACTAAAATGTTTTCATTGCATAAGCATTGCATAACCAGTCATCATGTCATGTGGATATTGTAGTCACAAGTATGTCGTCACATTCACACTCTGACCCCGTCTCTGACTCTGAATCCAACGAGGAACTTTCCGCCTCACGCCCTAAAAATCGAGTACAAGTTCGCAGCTCGACACCACCCAATGTCGCCCTGGGAGAACTGCCCATATTCTACCAAAAGAAAAGCGGAGGGCCAATTAAAGTGCAAAGTGCTAAGAAGAAGGTTCGACTTCCGCGCAAGAGAACTCTAGCAGCCCGTGACCCGAAAGACTTGGAGAACGATTAGGAACCATCTAGAAAACGACCCTGTTGCCATCCTACTGTGGGAACTATCCGTTGGATGCCTCGTGCTCTGGCACGATGTAGGGAGATGGAGAGCATTCCATCTACCTTTGAGCTCGGAGAGTCTTCCAACTCTCCAACACCCCTACCTCACACTGGGGAAGCCATGGAGCTCACCGTGCCTACCTTGGTAGCTCGCGTTCGTACACACGAAGAACGTCTTGATGATCTCCTAGATGATGTTCGGGCACAGGGGGATGCAACCATGCGCTTACGTCAAGGGCTCGGATCTCGAGTACAGACTCTGGAGGATAGCACTCGAGACATACAGAGTGCCACTGACTACCTCGAGTTGAGAGCTGATATGGACTAGCAGTTCACTCTCACGGTCCGAGACATGGTGGAGGCGCTGGAGGAGAGGACTTTGGCTGCAGAATTTGTGGCAAGAGCTAGCTTTGTCATGGCAGGACTTGCCATGATGATTGGGTTGTACTCCCACTTCTTCTTTTAAACCTATTATGGGCGGGTTGTGCCCATAGTACATTATGTAGTTTAAAACTTTAGTACTGATGAGGTCATGTGAACCCATCTCTTTTGTATCCTCGTCTTTTGGGAACAATGTACTATGTATGTTTTGACTATGTATGTAATGGTTTATTTTGTAATGATAGTTGTTCATGTTTGATGTTGTGGTATCCTTATGTCATGATCTATCATTATTGATATATGATGTTGTTTCTTTTTAATTGACATGTTAGAAAGAACGTCATGGCACCTAAGCGTGGGACACCCCGTAACACTACTGGTGACAACAACGAGACAATTTCCCCAAACATGGAACAACTAATAGCACAGCGAGTAGCTGCCGCTATAGAGCAGTATGAAGCAAACCGAAATAGCGGAGGAGGTGCAGGAGGTAGCGGTACCGCAGGGGGTAGCGGTACAGCAGGAGGTTCCGGAGGTAATAAAAATAAATAAGCCATAACACATAGTCATGATCCGAATTAATGACGTTATGACTTGTGATCTTGCAGATGCTCCAAATAGGAAGTGTACCTACAAGGCCTTCCTATCCTGCAAACCCCGCAGTTTTAATGGCACCGAGGGTGCAGTAGGACTAATGAGATGGATAGAACATATGGAGTCGGTGATTGATATAAGTGAATGCACAGCTGACTGCATAGTGAAGTATTCTACCTGTACGCTCACTGATAAAGCTTTAACATGGTGGAATACTCAAATGAAGACTTTGGGAAGAGAGACAGCGTATCAATTGTCTTGGGAAGATTTGAAAAACATGATGATTGAGGAATACTGTCCTCGGAACGAATTGCAAAAGATTGAAACTGAGATGTGGAACCTACAGATGATAGGAGATGATGTAGCGGGATACACCGACCGCTTCAATGAATTGGCACTTCTGGTACCGCATATGGTCACACCAGAACATAAGCGTGTGAAGAGGTATCTGTGGGGCCTTGCGCCTCAAATTCGTAGCATGGTAACATCATCTAATCCAATAGATGCCAAGAGTGCTATAACTTTAGCATTCAAACTAAAGGATGATGCAGTACGTAATGAATTGTTTGTGAGGAAGGAGAATGAGGAAGGTAGATCTGGGGAGAAAAGAAAATGGATGGGAAATTCAAGTAACAAATCTGGAAAACAAGAGTTTAAGAAACAAGGAACTATGAAGGCTTTTGCAGCCAACACAGTGGAAAGAAAGGAGTATGATAGGGGCCTACCGAGATGTAAGAGGTGTGGAAATCATCATGCCGGTGTTTGCATCAAGTGTGGAAAATGCGACAAGTTTGGTCACACCACTCAAGCTTGTCGAACTAACAACCGATTGGGGAAAATCAAACCGGGATGTTTTGTATGTGGTGATCTAAAACACTTCAAGAAGGATTGTCCCAAGTGGAAGAATCAGAACAACGCTCAGGCACCAGGGAGGGCATTTGTGATGGGTGCAAGGGACGCACGCCAGGACCCGAACATCGTCACTGGTACGTTCCCGATAAATAATCACTATGCCTCTGTACTTTTTGATTCGGGTGCGGATATGAGCTTTGTGTCGAATGATTTTAAATCCTTACTCGGTATTAAGGCCAGCAAACTAGATCAACGTTATACAATTGAATTAGCAAATGGGAAATTAATAGAAATCGGAGAGGTCTTTAGGGGTTGTACTTTATGTTTAGAAAACCGTACATTCAGTATAGACCTTCTACCCGTCGAATTAGGGAGTTTTGATATTGTTATTGGTATGGATTGGTTAACCAAGAATCGTGCCGAGATAGTATGCTTCGAGAAGATTGTACGTATTCCCCTACCAAGCGGAGAAATTCTTTCAATTCAAGGCGAAAGGTGTATAACGATGTTAAAAACGATAAACTGCATGAAAACTTATAAGTATCTACGCAAGGGTTATTGTGCATTCCTGGCTCACATCGTCGAGAAGAAACCCGAAGAACGTCGACTTGAGGACATACCAGTCGTCAAAGATTATTCGGAGGTATTTCCCGAAGACTTACCAGGAATACCACCATCAAGACAAGTCGAGTTTCAGATCGACCTAGTACCAGGAGCCGCACCAGTTGCACGATCTCCGTATCGTCTAGCCCCTTCCGAGATGCAGGAACTGTCGAGCCAACTACAAGAGTTACTTGACAAAGGTTTCATAAGACCGAGTTTCTCACCATGGGGAGCTCCGGTCCTATTTGTAAAGAAAAAGGATGGAACCTTTAGAATGTGCATTGATTATCGAGAATTGAACAAGCTGACAATCAAAAATCGGTATCCTCTTCCTCGAATAGACGATTTGTTTGATCAACTTCAAGGTTCCAGTTTCTATTCTAAAATTGATCTACGATCAGGGTATCATCAACTGAAAATTCAGGAAGAAGACATACCAAAAACGGCTTTTAGGACTCGTTACGGTCACTACGAATTCCTAGTTATGCCATTTGGCTTGACTAATGCACCAGCTGTTTTCATGGATCTCATGAACCGCGTGTGCAAGCCGTACTTGGATAAATTCGTGATTGTGTTTATCGATGACATATTGATATATTCACGAACCAAGGAGGAACATGAACATCATTTGAAATTAATCTTGGAACTACTCAGGAATGAGAAGCTTTATGCTAAATTCTCTAAGTGTGAGTTTTGGATCCAAGAGGTTCACTTTCTTGAACATGTCATCAATAAGAAGGGTATCCATGTGGATCCATCCAAGATTGAAGCTATCAAAAACTGGGAAGCACCAAGAACTCCGACTGAGGTGCGTCAATTTCTGGGTTTGGCAGGATATTACAGGCGATTCATCGAGAATTTTTCAAAGATAGCCTTGCCTTTGACCACGTTAACCCAGAAGGACAAAAAGTTTGATTGGACTGATAAACAAGAATCAGCTTTTCAATTGCTGAAGCAAAAACTTTGCAGTGCACCAATCCTATCCCTTCCCGAAGGGACTGACAATTTCATTGTGTACTGTGACGCATCACACCAAGGTTTGGGATGTGTATTGATGCAGAGAGAAAAAGTCATAGCGTATGCATCCAGACAGCTAAAAGTACATGAGAAAAATTATACGACTCACGATCTGGAATTGGGTGCTGTTGTGTTTGCACTCAAGATTTGGAGACATTACTTATACGGTACAAAATGTACTATCTTTACAGACCACAAGAGTCTCCAGCACATCTTTAATCAGAAAGAACTTAACATGAGGCAACGTCGTTGGGTAGAACTACTGAATGATTACGACTGTGATATCAAGTATCACCCTAGCAAAGCAAACGTCGTAGCAGATGCCTTAAGTCGTAAAGAACGAGTTAAAACACTCCGTGTTCGAGCCCTAGAATTGACAATTCATACGAGTCTCACGACTCAAATTCGGATGGCACAACAAGAAGCAATCAAAGAAGAAAACAGTCAGAATGAAGCTTTACGAGGAATGATAAAGCAGTTGGAACCAAAGTCAGATGACACTTTATACTTCATGAATAGAATTTGGGTGCCATGTTTTGGTAACTTACGGGAGTTGGTTATGGATGAAGCCCACAAGTCTAGGTACTCCATTCACCCAGGTTCGGATAAAATGTATAAGGATCTGAAAGAATTCTACTGGTGGCCGAACATGAAAGGAGAAATTGCTATTTATGTCGGTAAATGCCTGACATGTTCAAAAGTAAAAGCAGAACATCAGAAACCGTCGGGATTGTTACAACAACCCGAGATACCTCAATGGAAATGGGAACAGATTTCCATGGATTTCATTACAAAGTTACCCAAGACGTCGAGCGGGTATGACACTATATGGGTAATTGTCGATCGTTTGACGAAATCCGCTCATTTTCTACCCATCAAAGAAACGGATAAAACCGAGAAACTTGCAAGACTTTATATTAAGGAAATTGTGGCTAGGCATGGAGTACCAATTTCTATTATCTCTGATAGAGACAGCAGATTCGTGTCTAGAATCTGGAAATCGTTACAAGAAGCCATGGGCACACGTCTTGACATGAGCACGGCATATCACCCACAAACAGATGGTCAAAGTGAAAGAACCATTCAAACCTTAGAGGATATGCTCCGTGCGTGTGCAATTGACTTCGGTGGAAATTGAGATACTCATTTGCCATTAGCTGAGTTTTCATATAATAACAGTTACCACACCAGCATCAAAGCCGCTCCGTTTGAGGCTTTGTATGGTCGAAAATGTCGTTCACCGCTATGTTGGGCGGAGATTGGCGACAAACATTTAACCGGTCCTGAAGTTATTCAAGAGACCACAGATAAGATTTTCAAAATCAAGGATCGTCTGAAGGCCGCCCGTGACAGACAAAAGAGTTACGCGGATAACAGACGAAGACCTTTAGAATTCCAAGTAGGAGACAAAGTCATGTTAAAGGTCTCACCTTGGAAAGGAGTTGCAAGATTTGGCAACCGTGGCAAGCTTAACCCTAGGTACGTTGGACCGTTTGAAATATTGGCTAGGGTTGGCCCTGTAGCTTACAAGCTCAAGTTGCCACAAGAACTAAGCAATGTACATGATACGTTTCATGTATCAAATCTCAAGAAGTGTTTATCAGACGAGACGTTAATTATACCGCCTGATGAGATTCACATAGACGACAAGTTGCACTTCATTGAGGAACCTATGGAAGTCACAGATTGGAAGGTTCAAAGAACAAGGCGCAGCCGTGTTAAGCTGGTCAAGGTACGTTGGAATTCAAAGCACGGGCCCGAGTATACGTGGGAGCGGGAAGATAAAATGAAATCCAAGTACCCGTTATTGTTTACGAACACACCAAGTCAGAGTGACAAGAACTGAATTTCGGGACGAAATTCTCTGTAACATGGGGAGAATGTGACACCCAGCATTTCAGGTCAATATCCACATTTCATAAACGCACATTCATAATTATTATTTCCTGATATTTTATTTTGACTAAGTAAAGTCAAGAAGTCTAGCAAAGAAGTTTGTTCCAAGTCTAGTAAACCGTAAAGAGTTACTAGAAAAAGTAAGCAGGATAACCCGACTTAATGCGAACGTAAATGGTTAAATAAAATAACCAGAAAAATATATATATATATATATATATATATTACACAAAATTTACGTTGAGCCAAGATTCTAATATTTTCTTCAACGAGCCATAAAATGGTTAAAAATTATAATACCGTGAAGAATCGAAACTGAATTAAATTACCCCTTTAAAACTCTAATTGATACTAATACCATAATAAATTAATATTTAAAAATTGTTATCATTAACCCCAAACCCACTTCTTGACTTTCTTGGCCGAGAGTCAGGGGAGCCATGCTCCCACTTGCCTGATTCACTTTGATTCAGATGAAAACCATACCCTTCAGTCGAAACTTCACCATTCCTTTCAAACCTTCTCTTTTTCTTACGGCAAATTCTCAATTCCCTTTCAAATCGAAGTCCAGTTCAAGGCAAAATTCATCAGATTTCGGTGCTATAAGAAGAGTTCCCAGTGTATTCTCAAGAATCGAGCTAAGGAGCTCAAGATCATTCTCTGTTTCTCAGAAACCATTCTCTGTTTGAGGTAAAAACTCAATATTATCCATTTCATTTTCTTTAAAACCGTAGCTGAACATGTAAATCGTTCAAACGCAACTAAGATAACAAGAAAAGTGTGTCAAATTCGAGATTTGAACATAAAAATATACAGAGTGAATTCTGTAAATCAAAGTGCAGGTATCGAAAAGTTTCGATACCTGTTGGTCAATCGAAACTGGGAGTTTCGATACCTATTGATCGAAACTAGGAGTTTCGATACCAGTTATTTAATCGAAACTAGGAGTTTCGATACCGGTTGTTCTATCGAAACTAGGAGTTTCGATATCTATTTGTTCAATCGAAACTAGGTAGTTTCGATACATATTACTTAATCGAAACTAGGTAGTTTCGATGCCTATTACGTAATCGAAACTAGGAGTTTCGATAACCGTTTTGCCCTGTCGAAACTAGGAAGTTTCGACATCTGTTTTGGTCAATCGAAACTAAGAAAGTTTCGATACCTGTTCATCAGCCCCATAAGGCAGTAACTCAGAACTATTTTCATAACAAAACAAGGTTGGAAAAACTAAAAAGATAATTAAAACAAAAGTACTCAGATCGGCTAAGTCAAGTGAACAATTTGCGTTTAAGACGGGTAGTCTTAACGTGTATGTTATCCTTGTGTAACTAGGATACGGATAGGCGAATCTGCCGTCATTCAAATATTTGCTAGCATTCATACTGTCGAGGTGAGTTTCACTAATCCCCCTTTTTCTAAGTTTTTGAAATGATTTGGGGTGGAAACATACTTGTAAAAGACTTTTGTGTATAAATGAATGGAACTAATGATCTGACCGTATGTATGTATTGAGGGAACAATAAAGCGCTTAAAGTCCTCGTAATAAATTAGTAATCATTAGCTATGGATTTAGCCCGGGATTATATGAATAGTACTATTGGGGGTGACGCCTCCGGTCATGGTTAGTCGCGCTAACCAGGGGTCAAAATGGCCGAATGACCGCATATTGTCTTACTCGCAGAAAGGCGATGGGAGGCACAGAAAGTTGGGGTTTGGTTACGGTCTCGTACATTACATACTATTTTGTATTCCTTGCAAGCTTACAAATGGGGTCAATAGATCGGATTAGTAATCATATTCATTGGTAATACATACAAAAGAGTTCTGATCAGGGTAAAATGATCAGGTTTTACACAAAAGAGTTCTGATCAGGCTAAAGTGATCAGGTTTTAATTAAAAGAAGTTCTGATCAGGTTAAAATGATCAGGTTTTACACAAAAGAGTTCTGATCAGGGTAAAGTGATCAGGTTTACATAAAAGAGTTCTGATCAGGTTAAAATGATCAGGTTTTACACAAAAGAGTTCTGATCAGGGTAAAGTGATCAGGTTTACATAAAAGAGTTCTGATCAGGTTAAAATGATCAGGTTTTACACAAAAGAGTTCTGATCAGGGTAAAGTGATCAGGTTTATCAAAAGAGTTCTGATCCGGGTAAAGTGATCAGGTTTTAAAGTAAAGAGTTCTGATCAGGGTAAAGTGATCAGGTTTAACAAAAAGAATTCTGATCAGGTTAAAGTGATCAGGTTTAAACGAAAGAGTACTGATCAGGTTAAAATGATCAGGTTTAACAAAGAGTTTTGGTCGGCAAAAAGATCAGATTTAAACATTGGGTTTATGATAACTCTTTATAATAACTTGTGAACTCACCAACCTCGTGTTGACAGTTTTAAGTATGTTTTCAGGAAATTGAACGTGGTCATCAGGTTAGCAATGTAGGTTACATGCATGCACGTGGATACGGCTTTTGGGAGGATTTCTCTTGTATAACTCATGGTCTTGAGTCATATTTGCGAAATTTTAAACATTTGTAAACTCAAGTTGATATTTTGTAATGTAAATATTTTAAATTCAGTTATGTATCCAATTACATGTATGTGTTTGCGGTAATCATATGCTTTGGAAACCAGTGAAAGTCGCGCCTCGCGTTTCCGCCCTGGCGGGGTGTGACAATTTTAGACTTAAACTTTATGCATCTATGTGATTCAATACATATTACTCTTTAGGTTAAAGTGTGCATTTCAAGGATCTTAATTACTATCTATATTCCTTGTTAGCTTCACTTCCATACCAAGTGAGTATTCACAACCCCTTTTACTCTTTTACACTTTTTGGGTGGAACATGAACTCTATATTCATTACACATTACACATTTACCTTTACACAAACAACACAAGTGCAAAAATCCTATATACATACATGTGTGCAAAAATTTGAGCTTTGTGAGTGCTAGGTGTGTTAACCTTTGTATGCTCTTATGTGCAATCATTAACTATACAAGCCGACGGTTTTCAATGATGGATCTATTGAGTCTGACAAACCCACCCATGGTACGCGGTGATTGAAACCGACAATACATTTGTTTTGCATGCTAGTTACAAGGTTTGATTGTACATTTGGTTACACAATAGTTGCTCCCCATAAACGTCTTATTTATCATGTCATGTAAAGGATTTGTTTTTCATCTATATGCTATCTATATACAACTGTGTTATACTCACCAACTTTTTAGTTGACTTTATTTTATTCTTGTTTCAGGCCCCAATATGTGAGATTGATTCAAGACGTGTTCAACATAGGATTTGGACTTAGCAAAATAAATCAAGAATTTTATGAGTTGTTATGTTTCTTGTTTGAATTTGATCTTGTACTTGGATTTCTTGTAATGCAAATTTAACTTTAATATATTTCAATTTAGTCAACCATGTGCTATGAACAGTCTCACATGTCCCGCCCCGATGATTCCGCCATCGGTCGGGGTGTGACACCTTCCTTCTTGTAGGATCGTGAAATTACAAGATGGTTCTGTTCTTAGTTGAAATTGGCGGAAACAATAACAACTACACAAATGTAATCGAACAGACAGAAAGAGTACTAGTAAGATCACTGTTGTATTAAGCTTAGTGAATAAACGATTACAAATGAAAACTCTAATTCAAAAGCACACTTACAATGAAGTGTTTACTCGATATTTATACTAACTTAGAATCAAGACAGACCCTTGATTCTAAGGATCAGATCGAACACAGACCGTTGATCTCTTATACAAAAACTAACAATACACGTTAAAGCTAAACTAGCTAACTTTATTGAAGCGTCTTCTTTATGCATCATTGCTTGCATGTCTGGAGAAGAGCATTGCTTAGTTTCATTGGTTGTGCCATTGAGGTTCCTTCTGCTTTGAGTGTGTCAGTTGCTTTTGCAGAAAGTTGTCAGTGACGCTTGGCATGGATAGTCAGCTGCGACGATTTATCTTCAAAGAACACAGCTATCAGCAGCAAGAATGAGAATGATGCTGCTGATAAGCCTATCAGCAGCAACATTGGTCTTCAGCAGATAAAGCTATCCGCAGCAGATTTGTTCTTCAGAAGGAGAACAAGTATCCGCAGCAGATAAGCTTGTCCGCAGCAGTTTGTTGATCAGCAGCAAACTGTGAGATCAATTGTATTTGTACTTAGAATTTGGTAGCCATCAGTCTTTGGTTCGACAAACTCCCCCTAGACTGATGCTACCAAAATTCTCTTATTGCTATTGTTGCTGAAGCTTTTGCACATTTCTGACTATCCTTTCAACCAAAAGAAAAAGCTTCGAAAACAGCCATCTTGTACTTTGAAATACAGCCTGCATTCGTCAAAACTGTCTCAGTCTTTCTCCATTGGGACCATCTCCCCCTTTTTGGTTGCATCAGTGGACAAATGTGCATGAGTTTGGGTGCCCACTGATACAAAGGAGGGAGTAAGAAAAGTTAGGCATTGATGTGCCTCTATCATATTCACCCGGGCCGTCAATTCCAAGATATGAAGTTTTAGTGTGTCCTTATCCACAGTTGTGGAATCCTTGGATCCAGATGGGGCCTTAGGCCTAGCCTCTTCATCCCCATCACCCATGGTTTCTTGGCACCTGGGATTCCTCTCAGAGGACATACATATTTACAACAAAGGATAGACGCATTCAACTGAACCGATGATGATGCTTGGTGGTTTCTTTGCCTTCCATTGTTGAGTTGGTGGTTTTCTAGTTTTCCTCACACTGTCAGCGGCAGATTTTGCTACTGATGTTTCTGGCTTGTGGAAAGTAGATCCTGTTGCTGACAGCTTTGTTGAAGTGTCAGCATTCTTTGCTACTGTAGGCTTTGCCTTGGGTTTTGCCTTATCAGTAGTGGACACTCTTGTTGCTGATGTCTTTGCCTTAACAGTAGAATATTTTGCTGCGGAGGATTTTAGCTTATCAGCAGCAGACTTGGTTGCTGCTAAAAGCTGCTGCTTTGTTTTCTTGGGCTTAACTGGACTAATAACCGATGTATGTTGATCCTTCTTTACCCTTTGTCTTTGAGGAGCTTGATGAAGGATCTGGTTGAAAGGGTTAAACTTACAGTTTGCAGCAAAGTGGTCTGATTCACCACAAATGATGCAAGATTGTAGAGGTTTTGACAACTGCTCCCTTGATGGAGAAAGAGAGTTTCTGAATTGAGTTGTCTTAGCTTCAAACCTTCTTACCTGTTTGTTCTTCTTTGTCTTCTCAAAAGAGTGTTGCTTGAGATTCTTTTGCTGCTGAAGGTAGTAGAAGCATGTGCTGGCAGTGTGATTGTATCTCCCACACATAGAGCATGATTTCGCCAGTTTGTTCCTTTCACAGTACATATAGTTCTTTCTTTGGAACAGATCCTTGAAGTTCCATGGATGAGCTTTGTTATGTTCAAAGGTGACTTCTTCTAGGGTCCTTTGAACATATGGAACTTTTTCTTCCGACTTACGACATATATCAAATACCTTCCTCTTTGTGATTGGCTTTGTCTGAGGCTTGGGCTTTGTGGGTCCTGATGTCTGTCCGTTTTCAATGTTTAGCTTTCTTCCACCTAGAGGATAGCAGATCTTGATTTGTTTGAATGGTACAGGGGCTGGAACAGCAGGAACTGCAACTCTATTCAGAACAGTTTCAGATGGGACTGCACTGGTTTCATCGTGGTCTGAGTGGGTTGACTCAGATTCCGATGAGGTAGTGCAGTCTTCGACGAAAGGTTCATCCGTTGAAGGATCAAGGTTTCGGTTTGAAGTGTCAAGATTTTCAACATTGAAACTTGGTTCGTATATGGCAATATAGTCAGTAGGAGGAGGAACAGCATTGTACTGATCATTGTTATACCCAAGTCCAGTTTTTACCTTCTCATGGACTTGAATATCTAAAAGTCTTTGTAACTTTTTGGAGGAAAATTCATATTTTTCAACATGAACTTTATGTTCTGTCAGTTCAGCTCTGGTAGCTTTTAGTTTGACCAGTAGATCATCAATCTGAGTTTCAAGATTAGTTTGTTCGTGTTTTAGCGATGAAATCTCTTTCTTAAGGCAGATAATTTTTTCTTTGTAACTGTCTTCGACCTTTTTGAATTCAGATTTCATTTGATGAAACTCTTCATTTTGATCTATAAGGTTTTGGTTGTGCTTTCTATAACCCAAAACTTTATCAATACAGGCTTGAGAGCAAAGATGTTCAAATACCTGAGGTGGTATCTTTGTAGTGTCTGCCATTAGAGCTTGATTGTTGACGGGCAGTTCTTCATATTGAGAGCTCCAGTTGAACTCAGAAGTTCCAACCGTTGCACATGATGCAGTTTGAATTGAACCAGGACCCGAGTGCTCCCAATGTAGGGCAGAGGAGGTGGCGGTGGATGTTGAGGCTGTTTGGTAGCTTGAGCTTCTTTCTTTTGCCTGAAACATCTCTAGCTCATAGGTTTTTAGCATTCCAAAGAGCTCAGTCATCTGGAGAGTTTTTAGATTCTCTGTTCTTCTGATTGACACTGTGTAAAGTGTCCAGCAGCTTGGTAGAGACCTGATGAACTTCTTGAGAATATCTTCATTCTCTAGCTTCACCTTTGAGCACTGCAGCTCTCCTACAAGATTGGTAAATCTGTTGTATAAAACAGTTAGAGACTCACCTTCCTTCCACACGAAGTTTTCATACTGCTGCTTCAGGATGTCTTCAAACCCGTTGCTTTGTGCCATTTTTGTTCTTGGTGACTTGATGAAATAGAGAGAGTTTAGAATAGAACCAGAAGTGATTAAACAAGTGTGAGTTTGTTTATTCTGAGCCAAAGCTCTGATACCACTTGTAGGATCGTGAAATTACAAGATAGTTCTGTTCTTAGTTGAAATTGGCGAAAACAATAACAACTACATAAATGTAATCGAACAGACAGAAAGAATACTAGTAAGATCACTGTTGTATTAAGCTTAGTGAATAAACGATTACAAATGAAAACTCTAATTCAAAAGCACACTTATAATGAAGTGTTTACTCGATATTTATACTAACTTAGAATCAAGACAGACAAAGATTCTAAGGATCAGATCGAACACAGATCTCTTATACAAAAACTAACAATACACGTTAAAGCTAAACTAGCTAACTTTATTGAAGCGTCTTCTTTATGCATCATTGCTTGCATGTCTGGAGAAGAGCATTGCTTAGTTTCATTGGTTGTGCCATTGAGGTTCCTTCTGCTTTGAGTGTGTCAGTTGCTTTTGTAGAAAGTTGTCAGTGACGCTTGGCATGGATAGTCAGCTGCGACGATTTGTCTTCAAGGAACACAGCTATCAGCAGCAAGAATGAGAATGATGCTGCTGATAAGCCTATCAGCAGCAACATTGGTCTTCAGCAGATAAAGCTATCCGCAGCAGATTTGTTCTTCAGCAGGAGAACAAGTATCCGCAGCAGATAAGCTTGTCCGCAGCAGTTTGTTGATCAGCAGCAAACTGTGAGATCAGCTGTATTTGTACTTAGAATTTTGTAGCCATCGGTCTTTGGTTCTACACTTCTACACTATGAAAACCGAAACCCTAGTCCCAATTCGGACCGAATCGATAATAATCGGTCCTAATTTCATGGGGCTTCCAAACTACGGAACAAGACGAAACTATAGACGCAAAATTTACCTGTTTTGGTGAAGTAATGAATGCAAACGACTAGCGAGTCAGAGGGGGTGTTCTTGGTGCTTGACAGAATTCTAGGGATGAAGTGATGCTCGATTGAAGATTGAGAGAGTTTTAGAGTGGTTGTGTGATGGTGTGTGTTGAATTAATTAGTTCAATTCTATCTTAAAAGTACTATTCGATTACGGGTTTGAAGTTGACAGCTAATCGACGGGTGTATGCGTCAATTAGGCTGATTCGGAATGAATGGGGTCGCGGATCAGGTCTGTATTCACGCTAAGATTGATTTTTCATGATTTCCGGGTTTTAAAACGCGTTTACTTGATTGATTGGAGATTGAATTGAATGTTGTTTGACTTTACAGAGTCAAACTGATTCAAAATTGAAATTTAACCGCGTAAAACGTCTAATTGATATGCTAGACGCGATTAGGATGAATCGAGGGTTGGATTTACGAATATGGAAAGTAGATAACTGATGGGAATCGATCGATGAAGTCTTGAATGGTAAAGTTGTCGGATTTGTTTGACTTTTGAGAGTCAAATGGGTTTTAATTGGGTTCAAAGATGAAAAGGTCCAATTTCAAAGGTGGGGAGAGGTTCAAATGACTAAAGAGTTTCAAATCAAATTCAAATAGATTTAGGAAGTTATACATATATAATTTATTTTATAAGACTTGAAAAAGAAATTAGACATTATTTGTCAAATTCTAACTATTTTATATGGGGATAATTTTTCTCTTCTTTTTTTTATAATATTATGATTTGTATAAGTGGGTCGTTTTACAAAATCATATATATTTATCTACATATATATATATATATATATATATATATATATATCTCAAAACAAATACATACAACATGTGTATATATAAGAGTGTGTAAATACATGCTTAATATTTGTAAGTTTTAAAGTATATATATATATATATGTATATATATATGTATAAATTTTCATACATGTGTTATATATATAATAGGAAGAAGATCGCATGTAAATGAAAGTTTAAAATTTTTGAGTTTATCCATTCTATATTGTGTTTGAAGCAAGCACGAGGTTGAAATGGAGTTATTATTGAAATAAAAATATTATCAGAAAACCATGGATTTACAAATGCGTTCTCATCTTTGTGGTCAATCTATCTTCAATAGAACATCGACCAAATTCACGAGCCCATGGCTCGGGAAAGTGATGACATCTACGTGTCAAAGGATTCTACAATAATGCGTGCAATGGTCTGCCTTCACTCGGCGTATTGTTGCTAGTGGGTATAGTAGGGACTCGCCTCCGACGAACCCAACTCTCAAAGAGACATGTGCTAGTGCCGAGTGTTGTCCATAACATGGACCTGAGAAAGCCCACCATACCCGACAGGTGATGGTGGTGTAAGTGACTCCTCCGAAGGCTCCGTTTCGCTGCCCTCGGACTTAAGTGAATGTTGCTCTGGTGATTCCCCGAGTGTCGCCACTGGGAATGATGATGCAATGTAAATGATGTGTCCCTCGTCAACAGAAGGTGATATGAATGATGTCAACATGACTGCAATGCAATGTATGTCTGGATGTTGTGTGTATCATGTATGAGTGTATGTGCCGTGTAACTAATGCATGTGTGCGATTATAGTCTAGTATGCAATCCTAGTTCTCTATAACCAATGGCTCTGATACCAATCTGTCACACCCCCAAATTCCACTAACGGAGTTTTACCGTTTGGTGCGTGACAAACCATGATCTCAGTTATTAGTTACATCAAACGACACTATATGAGACATAAATGTTATATCATAAAAGTTCAGAGTTAATGCGGAAGTGTTTAAATAAGAAAATAAATGCGCAAAACAAGCGCGCCCACGTTTAGTTTAATAAAACAAGTAAATTTTTTTGAATGTTTGCATGAGGTTGAAATGATAGTAGGACTCCATGCATGTCCTAAGTGTGCAACCTGTGCCTTAGCGACCTGAGAAACATGTAAGAAAAAGTGTCAACACAAGGTTGGTGACTTCATAGGTTTACAAGTGAATAAACTGTTTGAGTGTTTGCAGGATCCACATACGTAAGTCACACCTATTGCTAGCTAAACATTGTACAAGTTACTCTAAGCTATCGCAACCGAAGCTGACTGTTTATGTTTGAGATGCCTTCCGCCGTTGCTAACATCCACAATGGCAATTGTTTAGGAAAATTTACACCCGTTAGACCCCCAATCAAGTTAGCGCGACTAACCCGGGTGGGGTTTGTCAAACCCAGTAGTACTACTCAAATTTCCTCGCTATACTCCATATATTAACGGTTCGAGTATGTAAGGACTTTGCATGTTATGTTTGCACTTAGGTACACAAGTGGTAATGAAATACTATGTGATCCATGTCGTGTGTATGTCTCTCCCTGGCTGGGAGACAAGTAACGGATGCCTGTTCGTATGCATGTTTCTCCCCAACAGGAAAACAAGTAAGATGTCGTTTGTTTGTACGCATGTTTCTCCCCAAACAAGTTAAAAAGTAAAATGATATTCGTTTGTATGCATGTTCCTCCCCAACGGAAAACAAGTAAAATACTATGTGTGTATGCATGTTTCTCCCCAACGGGAAAACAAGTAAAATAATGTTTGTGTGTAAGCATGTTTCTCCCCCAATAGTAAAACAAGTAAAAAGGGGCCGTGAAACTCACCTAAGTCTAAGTAGAGCGTAGTAAATAACACCGCTAAAGGATGCAACAGAGCCACAAGAATTTTCATGTGAACAGTTGATGTCGTCCAGACGGTCTATAAAAAACTATCAAATAAAACCTAATCTAGACTCTCTAGCTTTAAATTTATAAAACCTAGACTCGACCTAAAACTAGACCACACAACCGGCAAGTGTACCGATCAATTGCAATATAGCCTAACGAAGTCCGGATATCGAACCCAAAAGACACTGAATAACTAAATTAGACTCTAACTAGGACTTAATATGATTAATTGATTGGGGGGTTTACTACACTAAAGATTAACTAAGAATGCAATAAACTAAGGACAATTCAAGCTATCAAGAGTAGACTAAAGATGAAATCAAGAATGGAGAAGTCACTACCTAGGTCGGAATCCTATGTGTAAAGCTCAACTTCTATCGGTTTTGGAACTAGGTTGGATCTGGGTTTCTAAAGATATAACACCTAAAAGATATCTAGTGGATTCCCGATCACTCTCGGTCTCGGGATGTGACCAGAAGACAACCTAAGGATATTAACTCACCAGATGATCGGATCACCTCTCGGGTATTTCCTACTATGACAAGTACCCTAATAAACGGATTACCTCTCAGTCTCACCGCTTACCATACACTCAAGGAATGCATGGGGTAGTTCTAGAATGGATACTATGATTCGGATAGCAACTATCACTAGACATCTAATACCAACTTCCTCTCAGACAGCTGACACTCGGATTCCTAATGACGAAGACTAAACGACTAATTCTCACCTCTCGGGTATTGAACTAGGACACACATTCACTTCTAATCAGTAATTAACTAGGTTTTCTATGGCTACTACGTCTAGACACCACTCTAACTCACAAACCCTAAAGTCTATGAACCAGAAACGAAGATCAAACTGGCAGACAACCACAATCAACGCAGAAAAGCATAATCAACCACATAATCAGAATTAAACATGCACTAACATCACACATAAACAAACTCAAACCTTTACTAAATCATAAATCCAACATTCAAATCCAAAAACCGAATAAAAATCGAAACTTTAACACATAATCATCATATTGACCTAGGTAGATCAAGGATCTAGCCTAGAATCATACTAAGAACATCTACACAGAAGCAAATAGCAAGATCCATAGGTTCAAAACACAAAATCAAAGATAAAGTTTGAATCTTTAAACCCTAGAATGCAACTACACAAACCCGGAATCCAAAAGCTTCAATCTTCAGCTTCAATTGACTTCCAAGCTCAAAATCGCCTCTTTTTCGTCTCTCAAACGGCTTAGAATCCAACTCTTTCATAATGGCCGTTTAAATCTTTTTAATTTAGAAAATTAGGGTTTTGCGGAAAACGGCCCTCTCGCGTACCGCGAGAGAATGTTTACTGGATCTTCGCGTACCGCGAGGACCAAAATAGTCGGGCGAATTCCTGGAGTTTCCCGCGTACCGCGAGAAATATTACACTCGTCTTTCGCGTACCGCGAGAGACCTAAATTTCAGAAAATTGTCTTTTGATCTTTGGACTTTTCCGGGCTTCGTTTCTTCGCTCGTTTTCTTCACGTATTCTTCATTAATATTCCCGAGCTCCTACAAATAAGACCAACGACTCAAATGTACATAAAATTGACTCAAAACTAATATAAAACTACTTAGAACACATTAAAACAAAGGAATAAAGACGTGTGCTTTCGCACCCTATCAACAGTCTATGAATTCCCTAGAATTACAAGTACGATAGTAAGAGACACAATGGGATTTGTGACGACGATACGGAAGATTTGAACGTCCTAAAGCATACTTAGGATTAAAGAGTAGGCGAACGTGTCCACAGGAATAAGGGTTTCTTAATATATTTATTAAGATAAATACGTTTCGTGTCGAATGTTTCTAATTACGAATAATATTAATTAATAAATAAATTCATGCGTTTGTACCATTTAACAATGGCCTAAGAAAATAATATAACTACTATGTTATTTTTGAACTCGTAGAAAATATACGATCATCGCTTAAGTGGCAAAAATAATAAATATATTATTTTTTTGAGGATATAGACGTGAGCAAATAATATAAATAATTAATTAGTTTTGGAACGTTACACGAGATTAATAACGAGGCGAAATAATATATATTATTTTATAATAGGAGTCACGGGTTGAAAATAATATAAATATATTATTTATCGTTAGTCGGGGTTTGAAAATAATATGGATATATTATTTTTAAAAGTGTAAATAATATTAATTGTGAGTTATAAAATCAAACCCGAGCCTACGGGTTGTTTCCGGGGCTAAAACACATTAATATATTATTATAATAATAGTGGGATGATTTTATATTAAAACTATTAATTAAAAACGGTTTTAAAAAGAAATGGGTGTGGAGAGACTCGAACCCGGGTCTCTCCCACACAAGCACATGCATTTAACAAGTCCCGCCCGCTAGGGTATCGCACAAAAACCCGGTTCCAAAAGGTTTTATTAAAGAACTCCAGTGAGATCCTCCCCCATATCGTGATCCGAACCAAAACCATCATTTTCGTTTACAATTGATCAAAACAACATAGGGGTTTTGTTAAACTGATAATAACAAACCTGTGTATGGGTTTAATTGCAAAAACGATAAGATTAAGGTCGTTTAATTACTGAAAGAAGGATCGAAACCCTAGTTTATAAAGTCAGAATCGATTTGAACAATTCAGATGATAAAACATGTATAAATCATAGGGCTTTTACTAATTAAGGAGTTGCGAGTCTGCTGATGCAGTTTAGTTTCTTTTCAAACAGGTGTAGGTAGGAGTTTGATTAAAAAGAAACATGCATGAACCCTAGGTACGATCCGGGTTCAATTAGATGATGTAAGCCCTGGATTTCATAGAGCTTTCCATACAAGCATAGAGACGACTCTAAGGATGTATTCAAATTCAATATTTGATATCGAATGGTTAGGGTTCGACTAAACAGAGAATGTAGGAACCCTAAGTATTGGATCATGTTAAATTCGATACTATAAGCCCCAATTATGTTAGGGCTATTGTTCTAGGGATTGTAACAAAGCTAGGGGTAGAATCAATTACCAAATGGTTGACAGATTGATGGTATACGACTAAAACGGACTCCGACTGTGGAAAGCTTGATCTCCGGCGCATGTATCTACTTCTCCGGTAGAATTGAAGCGTGCAGAAGAAACAGGGGGATTAGTCTAGTGTGTGGAGATGGTCAGTTCGTGAATTGGTATGCGAATTAACATAATATTTGTGAGTAAAAGGACGAACTCGACGGTTATGGTTTAATCGTCCATTATTGAGTTTAATTCAACCAATAATGCTAATTAAGGCTGTAATGACGATCGTTAAAGACACCATCGTGCAAATCAGTTGCAAATTCAAACCGAAAAACAGTTATGGAGCTTGAATTGAGTCATAGGT
Source organism: Smallanthus sonchifolius (assembly GCA_023525975.1). Classification (NCBI taxonomy): domain Eukaryota; kingdom Viridiplantae; phylum Streptophyta; class Magnoliopsida; order Asterales; family Asteraceae; genus Smallanthus; species Smallanthus sonchifolius. The sequence continues at coordinate 24,647,413 of CM042044.1, read as the reverse complement.
TGCGAATTTGACTTTCAAAAGTCAACTAAACTGACTTTGTTTGAATTACAGATTCAGTCCTTGAGGTTTCTGGTTTGAGGTTTAGAACCTTGGTAGGAATAACCCTTGTGGTTTGAATTGAGGTTAGAACTTGGTTAGTTTGACTAGCACAAGTCAACAGTAGTATAATTTTGACTTTGAAAGGACAAGAGAATGGTTTAAGGCTATTACACAACTAGTCCTTGGAGTTTTAGATTGGATTATTGACAAAATTAGTCCCTGAAGTTATAGATAGGGTTAACTAGGTTAGGTTTTAAAAAGATTTGTTAACGGGGTTAACCCTAAATAGCTGGATGTCACACTGTCACACTTGACAACAATATGGTTACTAAGTAACCGAACACCTCTTTCACCATCAAATGATTAAGATTCGTGTGATTGCTTCGCCCACAACCTTTTGCATTTAAATCATAAAAACATCAACATTATAACACCATTAATGTTAATGATTCTACTCCACTGTATAACGTCACTAGATAGCATCGGGAAACCCGTTCTATTTACATCTCTTCCACGATTCCAAGATTTTGAGCGAGACCACAACTAATCATAAAAACTTGCCCGAAATCTTGTTGACCACCACTATTTTACGTTGTACATGAGAAACTCTTCCACTATGCCACCCACCATGGCTTGAAATCAATGGTGTTTCAACGTCATCTCTTGAATCCCCCTGATGCATGTGCCTTCATGTTGATGCACTTTCCTGTGACAACACTCTGGATAGAGTCTTAGTTTGTATGTCTAATGTCTGTAAATTGTCTTTGTATGTAAGAGTCGTTATGTAATAGTTTATCGAGTTGTATTTACTTTTACATAATGTATGTTGCATTTCTTCTAAGTGTTTTGCGCACTTACATGTGCGTAGGAGAAAGCTCCTGCGTACTTAGCAAGTACGCAGGAAGACCCACGCGTACTTGCTAAGTACGCAAGAGCATTTGGTCCTGCGCACTTGCTAAGTGCGCAGGCATCAGGTCTGTATAAATAGGTTGGGTTCACAGAGGATAAGTACGCAGAACTCATATCTTAGACGAACTCAGTTTGTTAAGTACGCAATTTGTAATCTCTCTGTAACCGTCGAGTGTTTATAATAGAAAAAGCTTTTATTATGACTCTCGTGCTTTGTTTACTTTGTTTTAGTTAGACTCTCCACCTAGTCACGGGTATTCCGCACCCGGTCCGACTAGTAGACCACTTGCATGCAACGATCCGACACACACGAAGGGACCTACAAGTGGTATCAGAGCATTGCTCTTGAATTCGAGTGTTGTAAGTGAGTTTGGAGACGTTTTTACTGAGTTTTACAAGCAAAAAGAGGTATTTTTATTGATTTTTGTGATAAAAAGGGGGTAGCTCTTGAGCACTCTTTTAGAAGCAAAAATCTCTCAAAAAAAAACCAATTTTTGTTGTGTATTTGAGTTATTTGAGCATCAAAGGTTGGTTAGAAACAAGTTTCTGACCCTTTGGCTCATTTGCATTAATCATCAGACATATTTTTACCATCTCCGGCGAGTTTCAGGCGACCGGAAAAGTTTGGTGAAAGTTTCTGAAAAAGGTTTCCTGCGTACTTACCATTTCTGGCAAAAAGTACAGGTTTCTGCGTACTTACAAGTGCGCAAGACTGAACTTGTGCGAACTTAAGTTATATCCTGCGTACTTACATCTACTCCTGCGTACTTACAAGTACGCAAGAGCAAATATAAATACGCAAGAACATTTCTCAAGTGCGCAAGGCCAAAGTCAAGTGCGCAGCTGTGTCTGACTTTTCTGAAATTTGACTAAGTGTTCACTATGTCGAATCTTCCGAATTTGGGAAACATGTTAAATTATGATAATGAGATCGGTACACCACAGAAACCACCAAAGTTGCTGAACGTGAACGATTATTCAAATTGGAAAGCACGTTTCGAGCACTACATTTCATATACTGACTCATCATTATGGATACCAATCCTTGAGGGATATAAGCATCCCACACACATCTATCTTGATGATGAATTACCAAAGCCTATTTCTAAACTCGTTGAGGAAGAAAAAAAAGCATATGATCAAGAGAAGAAGACACATGGTTCGATCACTATGGCATTAACTTGGGAATTGTTCCACACTTTTCGAGGGTATGACAATTCTAAGGATCTCTGGAAAGCTTTACAGAAGAGATTCGAAGGAAATAGTGACATCAAGAAGAGTAAGCGGGATGTTCTCAGGATACAGTATGAGTGCTTCAGATTTCTTGAGAACGAATCTTTAGATGACCTCATCTCTAGGTTCTATCATTTACAGACTGAGTTGAAGGCTTTTGAACTCAAGTATCCGGATGAAGAGATGGTGGAAAAGTTTTTGGATGCTTTACCACCCAAATTAGAGATGTACACAACCCTGATGAGGGAAAATCCTAAGTTCTATGAGCTGACAGTTGAAGAGGCAGTAGGAAAGGTTCAAGCTCATGACATGAACCTAAGAAGAAAGGAGAGCTCTGGAAGACCCCAAATACAAGACCCTTCTATGTATCATGGGACGACTTCCACATCCAAGTCATCGGGCTCTGGAATTGCCCTCTTCTCTGGAAATCCTACTAAACAAGACCACTCAACTTGGTGTGGTGGTCATGCTTGCTATGCTTCAGGATCAGGGTTGGGGTGTCATCATCAAAATACCTCAAGAAATCCTCCTGCTACGTCCTCAGCTAACAACTCAGCTATAGCCAGAATAGCTGAAGATCATGTAGCATTATTCTCATCTTGTATGCTTGCATATGAAAATTTCATAGGTGGCAAGCTTACTGATCCAGAGACGATTGAAGAAGATTTTAATCAAGTGGATCCTGATGACATGGAGGACATGGATATTCAATGGAATATGGCCATGTTATTGAGGAGAGCCAAACGTTTCCTGAACAGAACAGGAAGAAAGTTTATTGGCGGGCATCCTAATGCCAAGGTCGGGTTTAACAAATCCAAGGCCAAATGCTACAAGTGTATGAACTATGGACACTTTGCTCGTGAGTGTCAGAAAGACAGAGCACCTGCCTCTGGTTTTACCCGACCCAGCCAAGGAAACAACCATGGCCAAAACAATCCAAACCACCACAATCAAAGCCAAGGTGGAACGTCCAGTGCACTGGTAGCCCAACAGGACGAAAGCTTTTAATGGGGTGTTCATCTTGTGGATGCCATCATCGCACAAACACAGGTTGGTCTCATGGCTGAGATCATGGAGATGATGGAAGCAAAGAGAAGGGAAACTGCTGCTACAGGGACGGTAAAGGAAGCTGAAGAAAAGGAAGATTTTGTAGCTGATGAAGAAGAATCAACCACAGCAGTTGCTCTCATGGCCATTGGAGAAGCAACAAGTTCATCGTCTGAGGTAGATTCTAATCCCTTTTCTGTTGTTTCATCTTCTAAGTGTCTAGGGCTAAAACTTGAAAACTCTAAGCTCCCAGACAAAATCGAACCCCAACGTATGGCAGCTCTAAACTATAAAGAAAATGAAAAACGTTTTAAAGAGTCTATTGAAACATTGAAAAAGGAAAAATGTGAGTATTCTTTAAAAATGAGCGATCAACAGCTTCACTTAGATATTGCTTATAAGGGGTTGGAAAAACGGAACAATGAAATCAACAAACTGCAAAATGAGATCTTGCAGTTAAAATGCACAAATGAGAAGTTGAAAAACTCTCGCTTTGTGGTGGAACACTACGAATCTGTAGTGAGGAAAATGAATGGTCTAGGTCTTGGCACCAATGCCATTCCTCCACCAGTGAGCGGGAAGTTTGTCAATAGTTTAATAGACATTGATCTCACTTGTCTAGATGAGTCCTCTGATAAGGATGATTCCCCTAAAAAGGATGAATCCTCAAGTAAGGCTAACTCCACATCTAGTGAGGAGTTTGTTACTGCTTCTGAAGATGGGTCGGTTAACTCTTGCCCTGAAGGAGTAGTATCTGAGGAGTTATTGACTGAACAGAAAGTCAAGAAAAACATTATCACTAATGGTGATAACTGCATTTTAACTGAACCTGATGTCATTGAATCAAATGATAAACTTAAGGTAATGCTTTATGGGGGGTATAAAAACCTTAACCAAGTAAAGAAAGAGGCTTTTTCAGCTCACTTTGAGCTTGGTTACAAAGAAAATTTGGAAAAATACTATACTCCCAAAAATCAAACTGTTAAGGTTCAGACTGCTGTTCAGAAACCAACTCCTCCTGCTCATAATGGAGAGTTATCTAAGGCCAGATCTAATGAGCCTTACAAGAGAACTTATGTAGACAAGTGGAACTTTTTTCACTGTGGCTTGGTTGGTCACATTTTTGTGAACTGTCCTTCTAAGAACCAAGGGAAACGGCCTGTTGGTTCACAACCAGCTGTTATCCCCAGGTCGCCACCAGTGAAACCATCTCCCAAAAGTCCAAAGCAGAATGTGGTGAAACCACCAGTCCAACCGATGGCAAAGCCAAAGATCAAATCTGAGGCCAAACCATCTGTTGCAAGAAAGGTAAAGCAACCTGCTGTACCTCGTGTGTCTACATCTGGTAGTACACGTACTGGTGAGAAATCTGTGGCTAGACTTTCTAAGCCACAGAGAAGAAGAAGGAATAAGAGGTTGAGAAAGCTAGAACAGCTGACCAAAGCTCAATCAGGTGAAGCTTCCACATGTTCACCGGCTGTGGTTGAGCCAAAGTCTCCTGTTCTGATTAAGAATCAAAAGAGATCCTAGAACAAGAAAGTAAAAGGTTCTCAATCTCCTGTTCCGAATTCCTCCAAAGATTCATCAATTTTGAACAGTCATCATGACTGTGAGTTAAAAGAAGTGGTTTATTTTGAAAAGGATGGACGACCCAAGACCACAATGGCTTGGGTCTCCAAAACTAACTAATTCTTTTGTGACTCGTGCAGGGACGTCCGAAGGGTACTATCTGTAACCGCTAGTATGTAGATAGTGGATGTTCCAGGCACATGACAGGAAACATGGCCCTGCTTCAAGACGTTAAACCATTCAGAGGCGGCTATGTGGCCTTTGCCGGAGAAAAAGGCGACAGCATCATGTGTCAAGGCGTGGTTTCGAACGGTTGTGTCAGCTTTGACAATGTCAACTTCTGCGAGCAGCTGAAGCATAACCTGTTGAGTGTCTCCCAAATGTGTGATAAGGAGTACTCGGTGATGTTTGACAAGTCAGAATGCCTGATTCTCAAACCCGGTTTTGAGGTTCCCGAAGACTGGATCCTGATGAGAGCACCAAGAACAAACGACACCTATCAAATCGATATGAGCGTGGCAACAACCACCTCATAGTTGCTACTTGTTTGCTTACAAAAGCGACAGAGCTTGACTCTATCTTGTGGCATAGGAAACTCGGACATATTTCTTATCGTAAAATGAATCATCTTGTCCGAAACGGTTTGGTAACCGAGGTTCCTAAGCTGAGATTTACTGTTGCAGATGACTGTATGCCTTGTAAAAAGGGCAAACAGCAACGGAAGTCTCACAAGCCCAAGCTCCAAAACTCTATTGATACCCCTTTGGAGCTATTACACATGGATCTGTTTGGCCCCATAAGTATCAGGAGTATTGGAGGTAAGTCGTTCTGTCTCGTAGTAACTGATGATTTCTCACATTTTTCTTAGGTGCATTTTTTAGGTACTAAAGACGAGACTACTGATATTCTTCAATACTTGATCCTGAGCTTGGAATCTCTTTGCAAGCTGAAAGTTAGAAGGATAAGGAACGACAACGGAACTGAGTTCAAGAATAATTTGATGGAGCTTTTCTGTCTCAAGAAAGGGATCCGTCACGAATTTAGCGCGCCGTACACGCCTCAGCAGAATGGAGTTGCTGAATGGAAGAACATAACACTGATTGAGACTGCAGGGACTATGCTGTCAGATGCAAAGCTTCCTGTCACTTTCTGGGCAGAAGCAGTTAATACAGTGTGTCACGTCTTAAACAGAGTTCTGGTAGTAATGAGGCACAACAAGACTTGTTACGAGTTGATCAATAATCGACTCCCCAATCTTGATTACCTAGTCCCTTTTGGTAGTCCTTGTTCCTTGTTGCTACAGTACAAAGACCGCCAGTCTAAGTTTCATGCAAAAACAGTGGAAGGCATCTTCTTAGGATACGTTGCCAACTCGCCTTGCAAGAGAGTGTACAACATAGGAACTTGTACTGTCGAGGAATGGTTTGAAGTGGATTGTAGTAAACACAGCATTCCACCCGAACCAACAGGTCCAGCTTGGGGTTTTGATTATGATGCGCTATTCAAGTCATTCAATCTTCCTGATATATCTGCAGATGACGCCGCAAATGTTTATAAATTATTGGGTGGCGGCGATGACTCCAGCTTCTCTACTCGTGCTACTGTACCGATTGTAACTCTTGATTCCAATGCTGCATCTGCATCTGGAACTCATGACAGTGATAACAGTGAAGATGTTCTTGTTGTTGGAGATGACGCTCAAGCCAATCCTAACACAATTGTAGGAAATGAAGCTCCAGCTGATCCAATTAACATAGAATCTTCTTCCTCTGGAACACAGGAAATGGGGGAGTTAAGCACGAATCTTGATCCATAAATTCAAGAACCGATTGTACCGGAGACGAGAGTGCATAGGAATCATCCAATCGACAACATTATTGGTGATCCTTATGCCGGCGTTCAGACTCGTCATCGAACCATCACTGAGAACACCAGTCTTTACACAGAGATACTTGACACTGGTGTTATGGAAACATGTCTGCATGCTGCATTCGTGTCCCAGTTAGAGCCGAAGAATGTGAAGGAGGCTCTCACTGACAACTGCTGGATTGAGGCGATGCAAGATGAATTGTCTCAATTCCAAAAGTTGCACGTGTGGGATTTGGTTGACTTGCCAAAGGGTTTTCAACCAATTGGAACCAGATGGGTGTTCAAATGCAAGACGGATGATCGTTATGTTGTTGTGAAGAACAAAGCAAGATTGGTTGTTCAGGGTTTTTATCAGCAAGAGGGCTTGGATTAAACGGAAGTATATGCCCCAGTTGCTAGAATTGAAGCCATTCGACTGTTCTTGGCTTATGCCACATATGTCGGCTTCAAGGTCTATCAACTTGATGTGAAGAGTGCTTTCCTATATGGTAAAGTTCATGAAGAAGTCTATGTCACTCAGCCTCCCGGTTTTGAAGATCCGCATAATATCAATAAAGTGTACAAGCTCGACAAAGCACTTTATGGTCTTCATCAAGCACCGCGGGCATGGTATGAGACATTATCTAAGCATTTACTGTCTAATGGTTTCGACCGTGGACAGATTGACTCGACTCTCTTCATTAGGAAAGCAGGAGGTGACATTCTTCTTGTACAAGTATACGTCGACGACATTATCTTTGGATCTACCAATGAAGGGATGTGTAGGGAATTCGAGCAGGTGATGAAGTCCAAATTTGAAATGAGTAATATGGGTGAAATGTCATTCTTCCTGGGTCTGCAAGTCAGTCAAAGAGAGGATGGCATTTATCTACATCAAACTAAGTATGTGCAGGACATCTTATCAAAATACAAGATGAATGATAGCAGTACTTATGGAACACCTATTCCAGTCAATCATGGTCTGCATCCTGACAAAGATGGAAAGGATGTGGACAGCAGATTGTACCGTGGGATGATCGGATCACTTATGTATCTCACAGCTTCAAGACCCGATATAATGTTTGTTGTGTGCTTGTGCTCAAGGTTTCAGTCTCAACCGAAGGAGTCACATATGATAGCCGTGAAGAGAATTTTCAGATACCTGAAAGGGAAACCCCGATTAGGTCTTTGGTACTCTAAGCAGCAGTCATTCAACTTCAAAGCCTACACTGATTCAGATTATGGCGGTTGTAACCTTGACAGAAAGTCAACTTCTGGTGGATGTCAATTCTTAGGAGACAGACTGGTCTCCTGGCAGTGCAAGAAGCAGTCAACGGTTTCTGTCTCAACTTGTGAAGCAGAATACATTGCTGCGGCGAGCGGTTGTTCTCAGATATTGTGGATTCAGCAGCAATTGAGAGACTACGGCTTGAACTTCACTGGAACTCCTCTATTCATTGACAACAATGCCACCATGTCCATCACAAATAACCCGGTGAAACATTCCAAAACTAAACACATAGAGATTCGCCATCATTTCATCTGTGATTGTGCTGAAAAGCATTTAATCGAACTTGTAAAAGTTCACACGGATGACAATCTTGCGGACCTTTTCACAAAGGCATTTGATCGATCCCGTTTTGAGCATCTTGTCAACTTGATAGGAATGTTCAATCCTGAGTGAAAAATAAGTTTTCTTAACTCAATTCAATTCATGGAAGTTAAATTTTTAATTCTTTTAAACTTTATGTATAGTTTGTTTAGTTTTTAAAATATTTTACAAAAATCAAAAAAAAAATGGAGAAAATTTCAAAGTTTACTTGAGAAAAGAGGAAATGATAGTACATCAGAAATGATCTAAACACCATAGATTGCTCATATGGGAAATGATTGCGTCATGTTTACTTAATTGTTTAAATTATTATGTTTTTAATCTGTTTATTTACAAGTAATTTGAATTGTCAGTAGACTGTATGCGTCTTTGAATCACTAGTAGTGTGGAAACTAAATCTAAATTACAACTGTGAATGGAACCCATGTTTGCAAGTGTGTGTGTAAAAGAATAGAAAAGATCATTATCAGATAAAGGATGTTAGATTTTGGCAATAATTTTCTTTTTAGATCAGTTTCGGGTTATGTCGTTAGCACAATTAATGCGGTTCATCTCACTGCCCATACTCACAAGTATGCAAGGAGAGATCGAATCAAGACATGTCTCTGCATTAACCGTTGAGCATGTGTTCACCCTTGAATCACTCCTGATTCATTGAAATCAAATCCAGATAAAAGTTGGATCCCCTTACCTGAAAATCAAACACCAAATCTATTATCCTGAATCATCATCCCAATATTTAAAGAAGAAAATCACATGAAACCAAGACAAATGAATCACTCGATTCTGAATCTTATGATTCCCGATAATCCTTATGGATTCTGCTTGATTTTTCCTGTGCTAATAGACGTAGCTTCATTCTGAAAATCTAGAAAATCATTGGGAAAATCTTAGATGCCTTGAGATAGTGCAAGTTAGAATAGCATATCAGTGGGGTACACGTTGTATACCTTATAATTAATACCTTAATACACAAGAACGTGATACAAAGATGCGTATAGTTTCAAATCTTATAATATTGTCAACTTGAATTACTTGTTTATGTGCTTATTACGTATGAATAAAGAGTAATCCATGACATGATCCCATTCTCTTTGATGTTTATTTTGTATCGTTTTTGCTAAAAGATAGCCTGATATGATCCTCTGCTCATGTCCTTGATCAAAAATAGTTTGTGTGAATACTTGTATATATCTATCTAGAAAAGAACAAAAAGATTTTAAGTTTATGCATTGTTCAAGTTTAATCAGAAAAAGCCAAAAATATTTTATGTTCAACATTCATGAATTGTATTTGAAACCTCGTGATTGAATGTTTTTTATCTTGTTCGTTATTTGACCTGAAAATCTTCATAACTCTGAGTTTCAAATTTGCGCACTTAAGGCTTGTGCGTACTTGTCAAGTTCGCACGAAGTAAACTTTGCGCACTTAGCAAGTACGCAAGAGTTAGTCTTGCGCACTTGTAAATACGTAAGAGTTAAGTCCTGCATACTTGTAAGTACGCAAGAGTTAACTCGTGCGCACTTAACAAGTACGCACGACCGATAAGTGAGGCGTATAAAAGTGACACTTAGAAAAACTTTTCTGTTTCATGCGTTCAAATCGATCTTTTTCCCTCTGCAAATTTAACTCAAAATCAAGTGTGTCTAAACCATCTTTTCATCCCGTCTATAGTTTCATCATCTCATTTCATCTCATTGGTGAGAATCTAGGCGATTTCCATCCATAAAATCGTGACATTGGACCGATTCGTGACTTAGATTTTTTTAGGTTAAATCCGAAATATTTTGGGAAAAATTGGGGTTGTTTGGGTAACTTATTGACATTTCTATGCTAATAGGATTCTTAATCGACTCCATATTCATCCATTTCATCCTTGATTCTAACAGTCGGTGGAATCTTAATCGACAATGGGATTGGGCGACGTTTTTAAGTCGAAATTGGTCTTGGTTTGGTAGTTACTGGTGTTAATAAGGGTCCCATAAGTTCGAATCCTCGATTCCGACCTAGTGGCGACCTACTTGACCCGGTCTTTGAGCAATCTGTCATCTTGTTAAAATTCTGAAATTTTTGCCGAGTGTTGCTCTTGCGCACTTATCAAGTACGCAAGAAGCAATTCCTGCGTACTTGTTAAGTACGCAAGAAGAAAAGCCTGCGCACTTGCTAAGTGCGCATGACCAACACTTAGAAAAATTTTCAAGTCTGAAATTTTTGTTCATAGTGTACCTACTATACCGTGTCATGTTTGTTCATCTTCAACAATATACGTTGTTCTGATTATGTTTTCTGTGTGTTTCTGCAGACTATGGCTCGGGCATTCACTGATGAATTCAACTTATTAGCAAATACTCAACCTGAGTGGAAAGGGGCAGCTTTGCAGTATCGGCAGATCATTGATTTTTTGAACCGATCAAGAATAAGTTATGCAATCTCAGCTGACCCAACAGTCTCAAGATCTTACTTGGAGCAGTTCTGGGAGACGACAGAGCACGATTGCACGGTATACCCTAATGTCATAAGGTCTACCGTTGATGGTCGGGCTATTGCTTTCTCTGAGGATACAATAAGAAGGGTCCTGCAGTTCGGAGACCTCGCTACCGACCCGACATCCTATCCAGATTATTATGTGGATGGATGTTGAAGGCATAGAATGGGATATGTCGGATCGAGGGACTATGCTTCGTACAAGAAGATGTGGGTTTTGGATCAATGGCGGTATTTTGCCCACATCATGATCGTGTGCATCTCGTCAAGAAAAGCGGGGAAAGATGCCATGGGTCATGACCTTGCAGCAGCCATGGTGGGCTTGTCTCTTAATAGGGGCTACAACTTCTCTCGCTACATCTTCAAAGCAATCAATGATCAGATCAATATAGCAGAGAAGTTTAGGTTCCTATTGTACCCGAGGTTTGTGCAACTCTTGATTGATGATGCATTGCCAAACCTACGTGCTATCGGGGAGAGAGTGCAAGTAAAACGGGTGGACAAGAGAGTATTTGCTCAGTTTCTAAAGCCAGGCAGTGTAGATCCTACCCCTGTGCATACTGAACTCTTTGGCCACCTGCTTAATGAAGCATATGTCGCGCCAGAATATTGGAATTGGTATAGTCCCAATTCGGCACCAGAGATGAGTGATGATTTTGATGAACAACAAGAAGAAGAGAATGAAAGTGATGAAGGTGATGACGAAGGTGGTGATGGTGGTGCTGAGGAATCCGATTCAGAAGCAACAAAATCCGATTCTTCTGATTCCGATGACGCACCATCCCAGGCACACCCGAGGAAATAGGCACAGGTAACCCTGCCTGCGTCGTCTTCTAAAAGAAAGCGACAAAGCTCGAGCGGCGAATATGAGCCAACATCTGACTCTGACGCTACTCTACAAAGACAAAGGCGAGAGAAAGCCAATAAGAAGAGGGGCGATAGGCAAGAGGTTGCTATCCCCAGGGTTGTAGAGATCCCGACTGTGCAGCAAGTACAAGCTGCGGCTGCCAGTCCAGAATCAGAATCTACCCCACCAGCACAACAACTGTACAGAAGGAGGAGAAGGCCACTAGTACAAGATAATGTGGCAGTCACGGCGGTCACAGAGGAGATTCCTGTGACGGTGACCCTCCCTACTCCAACCGTCCAAGTGACAGTGACTACTCCACTTCTCACGGAGTCAGTCACCATCACCCCAACCATAACACCCACTCCCATCATTACATCCCCACACCCACCTCACACCACTGAGCCGTCAGGTCAACCCTTCAACTTTGGTGATTTCTCACAAGGGTTTGACTTTGACACAATCTTCTCTTCCCCCATCCACAATGATGAAGCCTCATCATCTAGGCATTCTGATCCGTATGAAGCAAGGATCAATGTTTTAGAGACCCAAGTTGCTGAACTGTTGAAGACCATTCAAAAGTCGAAGGAGGAGTCTGATGCTCAACAAGCACAGATCAATTCCCTGGCCGATGAAGTTAGGATTCTCCACAGCCAGAGGACAGGTACAAATGAGCAACTGAAGAATGTTATGGAACAGAACGAGCTACTAATAAAAACCAATGAAATGATTCTAGGCCGCAGAACTTCACTTGAGCTTAGGATGGATTTACAGAGAAAAGAGCACGAAGCGATGGTCAAATTGGTTGAAGAACTGACCAAGAAGCTTGATGCTCAGGGTGAGAAAGGGAAAGAGAAAGAGAAAGAGAAGGAGAAAGAGAAAGAAAATAAATCCACTGGTGCTGAGCCTTGTCATCCAGTCGACTTGACTAAGGATGATGATAAAGACAAGGATCCTGAAGCCGGTCCTAGTGGAGGTGAGCACCAAGCTTTGGCGATTGTGCCCATCTCCTCTATTCCAATGGCTGACGGGGAGTCTACTCAGCAAGAGGGTGGTGATACATCTGGTGGTGGTGGTGATAAAGGGAAGTCAGTGGCTGAAGTACTTAAGGACTTATCTGATGATGAGATCCTATATCTAGAGCCTTACTATTCTAAAGAAGCACAGATCGATGCTCTCTTCAATCTAGAAGAAGGAGAGATCGACTCTGGTGATGATTGGGATGATGATGATGAAGACGTGGTAATAGAGATTCCCAAGGGCGACGGGGAAGGAGAGTACGAGTTAGAGGATGGTGAGATCTTTGTAGTACCATCGCTCGAATCTCTGCTCGAAACAGGCTCAGTTGACATGGCAAGTAATGTTGAAGCTACAACTGAAGCCTCCCCAGTCGACCCTACACCTGTGGACCCCGAGGCACCAAAAGATAAAGACATGCCTTCTGCATCATCTAAGGGTCCAGCTCCCGTGTGGCAAAAGACGTCCATCACAGACAAGCATGGAGCTACAGGTATGATCTTGGCTGTTAGGTTCGAGGAGGACAAGCAGCTGTTCACCATCAAAAGATCTGGAGGGGTTCAATACTTGAAACCAACCAGTGAGGCGTTCAACTCTTTGCCCAAGTACGACCTTGTGAACCTCGCAAACCGCGACCTGCTGAGTCACTCGAGTCATGCAGTAGCAATGGGTTTGTGGGTAACACTTCAGCGGGAAGCAAGATCAGGGAAATTTGAATACTTCAAGCCTCAAGTGCCCAGAAGAGTCAAGGATAAGCACGCTGTACATCCTGTGACTAAGAAGCACATAAAGAGATTGGTATACAAGCCAGTGCAATGTGAAACTAAGATTCCCTTGAGCAAGTTATCTCAGGATATTCTTGGTGACATGTGGTACTGGTACGTAGATCCAAAAACGGGCGAGGCTGTGATCATGGGAAAGGTTCGTTCCGAGAGTGGGAACACAGTACCAAAAGAACTGATCAGAATCTTTGATGAAGTCTGCTTCATCAACTTTTCTGTGAAAGATCTGGAGGTACTAGCGGAACGCTACTGTGTCCACACGGACGAATGGACGAAGCTCCTTACTTCTAAATATGACAAGGTGATTAAGTTCTGCCGTGATTACAAGAAGAAGATGGAAGCTAAGGAACCAGTGCTGTGAAGACTGAAGATTGAAGACTGAAGACGATGAAGATCCCGAGTTGTTGTCAAGGGGGAGTTTGTTGATGCACTTTCCTGTGACAACACTCTGGATAGAGTCTTAGTTTGTATGCCTAATGTCTATAAATTGTCTTTGTATGTAAGAGTCGTTATGTAATAGTTTATCGAGTTGTATTTACTTTTACATAATGTATGTTGCATTTCTTCTAAGTGTTTTGCGCACTTACATGTGCGCAGGAGAAAGCTCCTGCGTACTTAGCAAGTACGCAGGAAGACCCATGCGTACTTGCTAAGTACGCAAGAGCATTTGGTCCTGCGCACTTGCTAAGTGCGCAGGCATCAGGTCTGTATAAATAGGTTTGGTTCACAGAGGATAAGTACGCAGAACTCATATCTTAGACGAACTCAGTTTGTTAAGTACGCAATTTGTAATCTCTCTGTAACCGTCGAGTGTTTATAACAGAAAAAGCTTTTATTGTGACTCTCGTGCTTGGTTTACTTTGTTTTAGTTAGACTCTCCACCTAGTCACGGGTATTCCGCACCCGGTCCGACTAGTAGACCACTTGCATGCAACGATCCGACACACACGAAGGGACCTACACTTCACGCTCTTATGCTTTTCTCCTCATGAAGAATAATCCACCAAACCTCCGTCACGTCCCGGAGTCGACTCTTCATGAGTAATACGCCATCCACTAACCACAATGGATTTCTTCAAAAGCCAAAACCATCATAGTGATTCCTTGATAATTAATCAACTATTAACTCTCACCCTTTAACTACCTTGGTTCGCACACCACGAACCTTCTTGTGAAAACAATGTTGTATTTCCACTTCGGTTCACCAACCGAAGTTCTTTCTGCTCTCTAGGCTTCCTTGAAGGAAGATCTACACAATCTGATAGAAAGCTCTAGTCATCCTCCACTAGATAGATGCCTTCTATTTGTTCCAACCAATTCCACATTCCTCACCATTTCTGAGGTGATACACCTCTTGACTCTATCACGCCTGAGTCCTTAAGACGACTTTCATCCACAATTTCTTTTACTTACACATGTGCCCCTCAGACACACCCGATCAAATTTTAACTAAGTCGATTCAAAGTTTGATTACATGCCTACCACCCCCCCTGTGGCTAAGAATAGGGTCCACTTGCCCGTTATACTCCCTAGGCTTGATTACCATGAACTCTTTGAGAGTACAATCTTGTGATTCCCTCTCCTTTTCCTTTGACATCTCTTCAAGGGTAAACTTAATAGCCCCTCTCATTTCCTCCATCAACAAAGATGTGGTTTGCTCGAAAGCCTTGTCCACTTCTTCCTTTATCACTTCATGGATCCAATGGTTACCTATTTGCATCATCTGTCATCTCTTAGTTGAGTATTAGAACAGAAACACCTTAACACCCTTACACTTCCAATACCTTAGGGAAATCCGTCTTACATTCACTATTATATGTACTAAGTATATATATACCTACCTATATGTAGGTCCCGGGAGCCTCGTCGCGCAGCGGATAATAACACGATCTGTTCTGCGATTTGTGTGGGAACAAAGAAACGAGACAGAGAACATGAACACAGATAAAAGACGATGAAACGAAACGTAATCCATAACAAAGAAGTCATCCCGTATTACAGACTACATACCGAAGGAACACACATCTCTCATCTAAGCTCACGGTCCAGGGGTCGGAAGAGCTCTTCCCGACCCGGACAACCTGTTCCAGAGTTCCACCTACAAATGAAGACAAGTCTTCTATTTATAGGGGCAGGAACACTTCCTGCGTACTTGACAAGTACGCAAGGCAAAAGCCTTGCGTACTTACTAAGTACGCATGGTTTGGTCATGCGTACTTGACAAGTACGCAAGGCAAAAGCCTTGCGTACTTACTAAGTACGCAGGACCAAATTGGTGTGCGGGCTAAGTACTCAGGAACACCCTCCTACGTACTAGCCACGTACACCGATACATAGAATTTAATCTATAGTTACAAAACATGCTTCTACACTATATACATACATACATATATGACCACCTTCACCTAATCCTTGCAAATGTTCATTGTTATATGGTTATCATAAAGTCCCTTCCACATTTCATCTTATTAAACATATTGGCAAGACATGTTTAATAATACGCAATGCCCAATTGTAATTACCATCTCCATATAACAAGTCACACATCAAGTTTTGGCACACATATCAATTTGTCATTCATTAATACATATACATATTCACCACACACACATATATATATATATAACCACTTATCGAATCATTACTAACCTTTCATTTCCGCAAGCTACGAGTCTTAGTCAAGTCTTCATGGATTCTCGTATCATTTTCCCCCCATATCAAGAGAATCCGGTTTGAGTTTGGTGCCACCACACCAAATCCCTCAAACCATTGCTCTGATACCAAGTTGTAACGCCCTTAGTTGGAAAACCAATTGATAAAACATTTATACGCACACGGAAGCTTTTGTCCCAGAATTTTTTTTTACACCTTCGTGTACCGCGAGGGATTCCCAATTACACTTCCGCAGGAAGGGTTCTTCGCGTACCGCGAAGACCCTCCTGACCATCTTCGCGTACCGCGAAGACCCACCTTTTGGCCTGTCCGCATGAAGATCTCTTGCGTGGCGCAAGAGACTTCCTCCCCACCCTTGCGTACCGTGAGGGACCTGAGTAAACAAAAAGTTTACTCAGTTTGCCCAGTTCCAACACTTAGCCAATTTTTCACCATTTTTCAATTCAACTTGACACTAAAATTCCCAACACTTGGGTTTTGAACAAGTACTTTTATACAACATTTTTATACACCAAAAAAATAATTCAAGTGTCGTTTAAACCACTTTACAAGGATTTTCCTTATAATCCCCAAAAATACCACAATTGGCATACGGGAATCCTTCCACTCCTCGAACTTGACTTGGACTTACATTGGAGCTTTACCTACAAAACCACATATATAAATCATCATTAGTAATGACGATAAAGACATTCAACAAGTATTTACACTTGTTTTCACCCCTTTCACTCATTTAACCCGTTTGCACCCATTTGGTCAATTAAGGTTCTTAACATTCGCATTTCCACTACAAGTCTCATTCTTTTCATATTACATTCATTTACCACCACCCATTCACCCATTTGAAGTATTCCGCACTTCTAATGAGGTTCACGACCTCTTGGTGCGAGTACCACAACTCGTCTTACCCGCACTTGGAGTATTTGACTCCAAGTCCACGCTTTGAAGTATTCCACACTTCTAATGAGGTTCACGACCTCTTGGTGCGAGTACCACAACTCGTCTTACCCGCACTTGGAGTATTTGACTCCAAGTCCACGCTTTGAAGTATTCCACACTTCTTATTGGGTTTACTACCTCTAGGTGCGAGTACCACAACTCGTCTTACCCGCACTTGGAGTATTTAACTCCAAGTCCACCCTTTGAAGTATTCCACACTTCTATTTGGGTTTACTACCTCTTGGTGCGAGTACCACAACTCGTCTTACCCGCACTTGGAGTATTTGACTACAAGTCCACCCTTTGAAGTATTCCACACTTCTATTTGGGTTTACTACCTCTTAGTGCGAGTACCACAACTCGTCTTACCCGCACTTGGAGTATTTGACTCCAAGTCCACCCTTTGAAGTATTCCACACTTCTAATCCATCTTTTCACCAAATTATCACATTTTGTTTGACTATATACCACATAAGTCAATTACACCTAAATTCACCACATTTACATATTAGATTGACTATTTTCCACATAAGCCAATTACACCAAATTCGCTACGTTTACATATTAGATTGACTATTTTCCACATAAGCCAATTACACCAAATCCACTACATTTACATAATAAATTGACTATTTTCCACATAAGTCAATTTCACCAAATTCACCACATTTACATATTAGATTGACTATTTTTCATATAAGCCAATTACACCAAAATCACTACATTTACATATTAGGTTGACTATTTTTCACATAAGTCAATTACACCAAATCCACTAAATTTACATAATAAATTGACTATTTTTCACATAAGTCAATTACACCAAATCCACTACATTTACATATTAGATTGACTATTTACCACATAAGTCATTTACACCAATATCATCATATTCACATTTTAGTTTGACTATTTTCCACATAAGTCAATTACACCAATTCCATCATATTAGTTTGACCTTCTACCATTAAAGTCAAATTAATACAATTCCAAACATATTTCATTCAAGCAATAGTCATACACATTCATTTCCTCTTATAGTATGTATTCATGTCACATACACCGCACATTTATCAACATTACTAAGTAAGTGCAAAAGCACTTACGTTTTGAGTTGGAAGATCATGTGCCTCCTCCTCGGTTCACAATTTAATTACCTAAACATATACACATAGTATAGAAATCAAGCATTCATCACCAACACAAAATAATTTAGTCCACAACTCAATTTTCATTTCCAACCCAAACTGACCCGTTTGGGTTATCCCCATAACCAAACACCCTTATTCAATACAAATTCATCCACTTGAGTTTTCTTTCCAATACCTTAACACTAATTTCTCATTCACTAACTTTTATTAGGTCAATTTGGTGTTTGTTCCGGTGTCTATTACCACCTAAACACTTAATCATCACTAATTCATCATTCTAGCATCATTATCCAAACACTCCCAATTTCACCCTATGAACCCTAACTTTTTAAAATCAAAATCAAAGGGTTCTAGGATGTTAATCACCTCACTTTACATTTAGTTTAGCTAGATTATCCACAATCTAACACTAATTTACCACATGCATACCACATTTCCGGATTTCTACAAAATCTACCAACTAACACATTCAAAGTGAAATCAAAGGAAGGAAATCACTTACTTGATGCTAGAAGGATGATGTGCAAGCCAACACGTTCACAGTTTCAAGCTCAAATGCACGAATTTGGCTTCAACTCCTCTTTCTCCTCTTTTATCTTGTAAATGTCGATCCACACAAATGAGAGAAAAGCTGAATTTTTACTTCTTTTAGTCAAATATGGCAGATTTGCCATAATACAATTTTAGTCCCTCAACTTCCATTTCACCCACTTTCATTCTAAATTATTTAAAAACTAATATAACCACATTACTAACTTGAAACTCACTTGTTTCAACTTATTTCTAATATATTATTTTCACCATAATATTTATTAGAATATTTATTTATTTATAACGAAACCCGGATTTTGGTTCGTTACAGCATTACATATTTCTTCTCTATTATATATATCACATGAAAGTGCATTTATGTATACATAAATAAACTTTTTTTTCTTTCTATAATAAAAACCTATCAAGATAAAACAAGTGAGTTTTAGACATGTGACGGCATCCCCTACTTTTATCGTGTATATATATGTATCTAGTTATGAAAATATATGTAAACTTATGCAGATGCATCTAATTCTTTTATTCAGGAAACCCATTTGTAATAATATAAAACTTATGAGCACTAATCATATATTTTTTATCTTTTAGACATATACATATAATTATTTATAAATAAAACGTATATATACTTGTTAAATCATTTTTTAGAATTTATAGTTTTTAAAAAAAATGGAAAATGTTCCTTTAAAAATATTAAAACTAAATAACATCCAGACTTTTATAAATCTTATCAACTCGATTTTATAAAGTAATTAACCTAAATTTATAACAAAAAAAAAATATTTTATTAGTTAATATAAGTCTTGAAAGCAAAAGAACCCCCTCTTTAGTCTTGAGCCCTTTTATTTAGTTTGAACCTCCTCAAAATAGGTTAAACACTTTCTTTTAAACCCTGGAACTCAAATGAACACAATTTCGACCATGGAAAGTCAAACACTCGCTTAAACTTTTCATTCCTTGAAATTTCGGGATTTAAACATTTCCAAATCAAACTCCAATTCATTTGCGTTCGATAGAAACCCGTAATCAGCCCCATTGCCTGAGAAATCAATTCGTTTGACCAAATTTAGAGTGTTTCGGTTATGGAGTTTCAAAACCCACGATTTCATGATCAAAATCCGTCAATCCCGCTCCAATAACAGCTGTAACCTAAATCGTCCCTTTCAACCCCTCTATCTAACAGCAACTCGAAACAAGCCACAATCCGTCCTTTTTTCCTCCACTCAGTTCACGTTCGGAAAGGGATAACGAGCTCTCAGTCTCGGCAACGAATCCAGTCTAATTGCAGGTATTTAATTTACCATTATGTTCGATTTTTCACCACCATGCTAAGCACTCTAGCAATTGTTTCGATCTGTGGGAGATTCTTGTTGATTTGGGAGTTGGGCTTTCATTTGAATAATATGGGGAAGATGATGGATCAGAACAGTGAGTAAAAACATTTACTTTCTGACTTACTAATTTGATATGTTGTTTGGTTCGACTTCTTAAAGCTCTTACCACTCCAGCGCACGTCTTGAGTTCGAGACCTGTTGCCACCTTTTTTTTTTCTTTTTCTTTTTTGTTTCTTTTGTTTTGTTGTTTTGGTATGACACATTTAAGTCCTCATATACACACAAGTTTACACACACCCCCCCCCACATATATATATATATATTTATTTATTTACATACATGCATTCCCTATAAATATAAAAGTGTAAAAGTCATATTCAATTACTTACAATTACCAAAATGCTAACCACTCAAGCCTAAGATACAAGCCTTTAATGCATGTTGTTTCTTTTGTCTTATTCTACCTTCATCGATCTCTTTTAAAAACCATTTCTTCTCTATCATTATTTATTTGAACATCCTATTTTCATTTCTTTAAGTCAAATATAAATTTATTATTATTATTTTTATTGTAATTAATTTACAACTTATTTATCAACAAAGATTCAACCATTATTAAAAATTTAAATAATATATTTTCTATTTTTTCACTTAAAATATAATATTTTATAAAACTTCAAATATATCGTTGCGACATACTTATTTTTATCTACGTTTCGATATAAGTTTTGTTCCGGAGTTTCGCTAAACACTTACTTACAATGCTGTTATGAATTTTTTTTAACTTTTTACCCTTTTAACGGTTTTTCTTTAATTTTTTTATTAACTTTTTTTAATACCTTTGCTACAGTTATGTTTTTTTATAAAATTTTTGGAATGTTACTATCTATTTTAATACATCGCATGGGGGCTCTTGAAAGTCTTGGATTTTTTTAATGTTTACGTTTTTTCTAAAGTTTCGAAGCAGTTTTGTGTATGTTTTTTAGTTTTTTCGAATACTTTGTTAACCGTGTAGCTTTTTTTTATAAAGTTCGATGTCGTTTAGCACCCGTTGCTTAACATGTCGTGTCATGTGGCGGCCGCATATAAATTTATAATTATAATTATAACAAAAGCATGCATATAAATTTTTGGCATCTATATTTTATTTTATAAATTTATGATTTTGCAAATATATATTTTATGAGTAAACAAGTATTGTTATGTCATGGTTAATAAACAAATTCTTGTTATAAAATCCCAAGGGTTTATAACTAATATTCGAAATTATGTTTAATGATTTTCTAAAAAAACGTATTATTTCGTTATCACTAGATATATTTCAAAAAACATGACAAAGGTTAGTGCATTTTCATAAACCCTATTATTTCATATATAACTTTTAAAATTATAAATGGTCGTGTTACGTCATGACTTTTATTATTCAAAAGGGTCATAAATATATTAGTAACCTAAACCTTTTTAACGACTTGATTTATGGTATATCATTAATAATAATACGATTTCATCGGTGTTACTAATATCTTAAAATTTAAATATTGTTTTATTTAGTATATTTACCATGTTATTACTTGCACAAATGAAATGGTAGTAATATGATAACTTTTCTCTCGGTAATCAATCCCACTAATTGGATTTGGTTATAAATAATAATTTTATTATTTGCATAACTAATTTATTTATTTCAAATTACATCCTTATAAATACATAGTATAATATTCCATCACAGTGATTATTTTAACCTAAATGTCTTAATAAGATATTTTATTAAATTTGCAAATAGTACTTATTATTGCAACTAGCTTGCTTTTATAAATAAAATTTATAAAACATCATTCGTATTCCTGATCTCTCGTCCATCCCAAAACCCTAAAAGTCCCAAATCATTCCTATGGTGTTTCCTTTAAACCGTTCTACATTAAACTAACATATCTTGTTTAACTTAGGGTATCCTTGATTCTTGTTACGACAAGTTACAAAGTTAACCCTCTACGATTCAAGGTGAGTTTACATAGCCCCTTTTACACTATTTATATTTTTGGGGTGGAATATGAGTAAAATTATACAATGTTTACAAACTACACAATAAAAATCCACCCAACATTCATGTGTGCAATTTGAGCATTATGCTTGAGTACTTGGTGTGCAAACTACAATTTGTGTGCAATTTTCATGTGCAATCATTAACTACACAAGCCGACGGTTGACAATGATAGATCTATTGAGTCTGACAAACCCACCCAGTTAGGGTGCTTGATGCCGACAACACAATTTGGTTATTTGCATGCTAGTTACAAATGTTTGATTGTACAACATGGTTTCACAATAGTAACTCTCCATAATTGCCTTATTAACCATGATATGTATGGATTGTATACACATAACACAATGATACTATTTAGAGTCAAAACCTATGTATGCTCACCAACTTTTTAGTTGACCTTGTTTTTATCATGTTTCAGGTACGAACAATGGAGTTGATCCAGTTTGCTACACTTAAGTTATGGACCTAGTTAATCAATAAAGAAACTTATTATGTATTTGAATTTTATGTATTTTGTTGTATTCTATTTTGTTTGTTTTATGAAATGAAATGTGATGATTTAATATATTACAACGTAGTCAACCATGTGCTCATGAATAGTCTCCATGTCCCGCTTCGACGTTTCCGTCGTCGGTTGGGGTGTGACAGATTGGTATCAGAGCCTTGGTTATAGTGAATTATGTTATTAGACACCTTTGACCTAGACTATAACATTAGGACACCCATTTATGCCATGCTCTATGATTATATGATATGTTACATGATTACTACTTTGTGTGGATTTTTTTGCATGTTATTCTAAGTATTAAATCGCATGATACAATATCTGATAGTCTATGTACTACACTACTTGATAACTCTTGTGCTTATAGACCATTCTATCTACATGCTACCTATTTGATTTCATTAAGTGATATCCTAAGTTTTACCACACACTTATACACCCCTAATTCTTCATGCACCATCAATCTTACACACATTATACCATCATCATTTGTGAACAAAATCTAAACTCCTAGGCCTAAAAGCCAATTAATTTAAAAAAAAATCCCGTCAAAGCTTTGAGTTCTGAAAATTAGTAAAGAACATGTCCAATCTAGAAGGGTGAATGCCTGTACTTTGGGTCTTCTGTCTAGGAAAGCATTTCATTAAAATCCAAATCAACCGAATAATCCGTATACTTTCCTGGAAATTCTCAAAGTGAGTGTTCACCTATAGGCTAAAGCATGTCTTCTTGAAAGTATAAGAATTTTAATCACTTTGATTTGTCAAAGTATCCATTTGATTATGTTATCAAATGAGTACAATCTAAACACCATCGTTTTGTTTATTACAATTTAGTACACGTACCTAAGCCTTCTTTCTAACTAATCATTTTATTATCTGATTTAAACAACATCGTTATTTGTTCAAACAAAGCGTTTATCAAACCTTTAGATAGTATCTGAAATATAAATTTTCTATAAACCTTTTCACCTTGTAAGGAAACTTAATACAACTTGTTTTATAAAAGCGTTATTTTTAACTGATACTTAATTATGACATTTTCTCGTTAAATTAATTATTATTAAATCTTGGCTGAAATATTAAATAATTTAGCCATTATTTTCTCTTAAAAATAGTCTCTTTATAATAATTTAAAATTAAATAAAAAGGTTTTCATTTAATTATCCATATAGTTAATTATTCAACTATTTTTCACCATTTTATTTACAAACAATAATAAATTATAACTACTTGTTTATTTACAAACAAAGAGCACCAATTAGTTATTCGTAAGCACACTGCTCTAAATATCTACACAACCTTCTCGTTATCATACACCTTCAGAAATGTATGATTGTCCTAGGCATTGCAATGAGATGAATCGTTCCGCGTAGGCATTAGCCATCCATTTAAACGTCAACAAGATTTATAATTTAAAATCCAACTACCCACATTATACATGAACGCCAAACAACACGTTTTTCTGCAACACTCGACTACGTGCAAAATTCGATAGTTTACATTACTCATGAGATCCAATAATTTACATATGAACATTCACATGATACATAAAACTTGTTTGTTTGATACATGATACAAGATTGAACACATTATACACGATCACATAATACATGAACTTAGTTGTTTGTGTTGGATCGGGATCTACCTTGATCCAATGATTCAACACATTAACCGAACCAAATCGTGCGGAATCCGATTTGATTGGCAATCCAATCTATGACACGGATCGGGTCGTAAGAAACGAGCGGATTAGACGACGAATCGAAGGTTTCTACCGACCTTTTGGTGTAGAGAAGTTGGATACAAGACCTAGAAACTCTCAACCGACAGATATTAGACAGTACAGGTGAAGAGAGTTTTTGTGTGTTCTGTTCTTAGTCTTGTTCTACTCTGGAAAGTATGTGTATATGTGTTGTATATCTTTTCTGTTTTTGTGCTCATGAAGTGAAAGTTATATATATAGTGCAGAGGCTATTCGTACGAATGAGCCATGTGAATGGACTCATTCGTGCGAATGAATCAGCAGAATGGTTCATTCGTAAGAATGAATCATCATAATGTTTCATTCGTGCGAATGAGTCATTCTCATGACATATTCTAGTGAATGAATCATTCTCATGATCTATTCGCACGAATGGATCATTCTCTGGATCCATTCGTGCGAATGGGCCTTTCAATAGCACGATTGATCAACGTTATCGATATTTATCAGATCATTTAATACACAGTCGTTATATATGAGTAAACATTAAGGATAAACATGTAATTTCATTAATACATCAAATAATTACATTAAACATAGATGAAATACATATTACAAGGGATTAGGGACATATTATGCATCTACATACTCCCCCTTGGACCTAGATCCCTTCAAAATGACCTAACTAACATTAGTTGGTCTTCAACATCTCTTTTGTATGAGTTTTCCAGTTGACCCCGGCGTGTATGTCAAAAGCAAAGCATATACGTATCACTTTCACATACTGCAACGCCTGGTCTATATCTGCAACTTCAAAAAACGGCTGACACTTGTATAAAGTTGTAACATCTTGTTCAGACAAGTTGGTCAGCCATAAGGGATCAAAGACCCTAATGGTCTCCCATGACCCTTCTTTACAAAGCACTATAACAGCTTCACCAGTACGCCCATCATAGTACCACCATTTGAACTGACCTGAGAAGTCCTGGATCATTTTCCTTAAAGGAATCTTCTTCATGATTGTTGGAGGCTTCCACTTTAAGACAATTAGGGGCTTCTTGGTGATTGGATGAACCTTTTCCTTATGAATGTAACGTGTAGGCATTTGTGGCTTGAAGTTCACCCACTTCTTTCGGTATTCGTACTGTAATTGACGTTCAAACCATTCGGATAGACCGGAAGATTCGCTGTATAGAAGCTTTAGACGCGCCAATTGATTTACTTCAAATGCGGGCAGCGTCTTGAAATCATGAGGGTACCTGAAATATTGTATGCCCTTCTCTCTTTTTATAGCATAGCAGCTTAAGTCGTTGAAGTATGCCCAACTGATTATACGACCATCAGACTTGTGTCCTTTGAGTCGATAAACTTTAGTGTACTTGGTTGGAGGAGAGGGCTTTGAGTTCTTCTTTAATTCGGCCATGTATTCCATCCACTGACTTTTACGTTCATTCAGCTCGTCAATGTCAATAGTGGAGGGACCGGCTTCATCCTGTTTGTTGTCGATAATGCGGTTGACCTCCTCGTCGGACTGCTGAGTGAATAAGTCCGCGAAGGAGGGAAGATCATCACCATCTACTGATGTGTACTTTGGATATTCTTGATCAGTGATGTCTTCGACTTCAACCTCATCAACGTCTTCTAGTTCGTCAGAAGAGGGATAATCAGTTGTTTGAACAGATGCCTCTTCAGTAATGACTTCGTCGGGATTCATTTGAAATAGCTCGGCAATCTGTTCTTTTGACAAGCAGTGTACGATTTCCCCTTCCTCTTTGTCATAAATAACTGAATGTTGGATGATCCCTTGCATGTCAAGCACATAAGTTAACTTTGAAGGTAGTTGCTTGAGAGGCATCATATCCAAAACTATTTTCATAAACAAACAAAGAATAAACATGTTAGAATTTGAAATTTCATTGATTTAATCAAAATAAAACTGAAATGTTGCTTTCTTGTTGAAGCTTTAAAGTTGGGATCATGTAAGCACAAATGTTGCTTTTTGTTGAAGCTTTAAGCACAACTGGAGCTCTGTGCGCCATAACGATCAGTCTGCAAACACAAAAACATGAAGCACATCAGATCAGTACATGCAAGATTTTGGAAATATGAACTTTTGGACCATTTTCCCTCTGTACGAATGAACCCTAAAAGTTGGTTCATTCGTGCGAATAGATCATTCTGCCTATTCATTCGTGCGAATGAGTTTCATTCATATGAATGAGTATTCATTCGTGCGAATGAGTTTCATTCGTGTGAATGAGCGTTCATTCGTGTGAATGAATGTTGTTCTCATTCGTACGAATGAACATGAAGAGTGTGTCCATTCGTATGACAGACGGGTCGCGATCCAATTTGTCCAAAAATCAACCAACACTTGAAAAGATTTGCCGAAAAAGACACCAAAACACTCGACTATGGTTTTCAACCAGTATTTAGCATTTTAATCGGTTTATTAAGTCATTTTTTACGTTTTTAAGTTTGGTTTTCGGTTTTGAGCCCTAAATCTAAATCGCATTTGATGAATACTTGTGGGGTTATACCTGTAAAATGAAATCAAATGATTAGATCGGTGATTGGACGAAGTTTTGTTCAAAATCAGAATTTCAATCAAACAGACGTGCGAATGCTTTCTGAAATGTGCGAATGAGACTGCACATGCAAATGAATGGCATATTTATAAGATAGCCTGGTTCATTCGTACGAATGGACCATTCTGGTCAGTCCATTCGTGCGAGTGGACCAGACTTGATTCATTCTGCCACTCATTCGTACGAATGGACCATTCTGGTCAGTCCATTCGTGTGAATGATCTATTCTCCTCATCCATGCGTACGAGTGAGCCATTCTGCTCATCCATTCGTACGAGTGAGCCATTCTTCTCATCCATTCATACGAGTGAGCCATTCTGCTCATCCATTCGTACGAATGGGACAATCCCCTTATGCAAATTAAACTTTTCAGGTTAAATGGGATATCCGACCACATTGGTCTTGACAACAATTTGATTATGAAGTAATTTACATTTAATTATGAAGTGAGGGATCAATTATGAAGTTTTGGAATAGGTTATGAAGTAAAGGAACGATTTGATCAATCAGGAAGTCAAGCGGTTTTCAAATTTGGTTGATAAAAGTCGTTCGAGTCTTATCGAATAATCTAAAATTCAGAAAAATTAAAATCTTTTTGGATTTTTTGAATATGTAATACTGAAAATAATATCAACAAGATATATACACACATGTCTTAGTAAGAATGATCCTTATGAGAAATCATACAGACTTAATGACTAATGATCTGAGACATTTTGAATTTTGTAGATACAACTATACAATGGTATTTACACATCTTTTTGTGAGAAAGATCCGAACATGGGATCAGTACTAGACTCATAGCAATCATCAACATTGCAAATTATCTGAGCTTTAAGTACACTTAGTCAAAATGCGATCATTGATATGTTTGTCCATCTTAAACTTATGCATACCTTTTCTCAACACTTACAAGATGATCTTGAAGGATTAAGTCCATTATCTGTGTGTCCCACACTAGTTAAGAATTGACTTGAATTACTTTTCAAAACATGTTAATGTTTCAAATCAGCACAACTTACTTAACCAGTCATCATAAGTTCATGAGATCTCAGTTATTCACTGTTACTTCTTTACTACACCAAATTTTTTTTTTTTTTTTAAACAAACTGTACACAATTAGTAAATCTTTTTGATTGTCTCAGATAACTAGCATCTGTGTACTATCATTTTTCTCAGCGAGAGATCATTTTCTTACTGACATTTTCTCCCCCTAAAATTTTAAAATGAAAAATCTTTTTGAGTTTTTTTTTTTTTTTTTTTTTGAAATTTTTAAGAAACGCAAGAAAGAAAAATATATACAGGAACGTAATTGATAAAAATTAGTTTAGGTTAGGAACCCAAGCCTTTACGGTCTTGGGTTTCCCAGTCTCATCTACAACAGTACAATCCATCCACTGTCCTTGTGGACTTTTGGAACAACCACTTGACTTTGAAGTACAGTCGTCAGAAGCATCATCTGATTTTGCTTTCCACACATGTTGTTTGTGCAACAACTGTTTGTGGTAAACAGTGGATTGCTTAACGATTTGTACAGGTGTGGAACTCGAATCAGAGACCAACAAGTCATGCATCTTTTGTTTAACTTTCTTTTGATGCACTTGTTGTTGGGTAAAAGAGTTAGATTTTGACTTTAAAAACTTTTGTTTATTTTCTGGAAAATGGTTAACTCTTTTACTTGGCTTCTGAAGATAAGGACAGTTGACAACAATGTGTCCTTTTGTACCGCACTCAAAACAGTATCTCCGCTCAACCAACCTCTGAGATCTGTATTGATTTTCACTTTGGTGAGTTTTTGAACCACCAGCCTTAGATTCTTTTTGTTCAGCTGAAGAGAGTGACTTGTTTGATTGAACAGACTCTCCAGCTTTAACAAAATTAACCTTTTTGATTGAGGCTTTGGTTACTTGACTCTTCTGATCAGAAGTAGTGGGATAAGATGGACGGCAATTGGTTTGTTTAATTTTAAAAACATTTTTAGAAACAGATTTTGAAATACCAATGCTGTCATTCTGTGGAGCAGACGAGTTTTTGTGTCCCAAACCACGAGTAGGGCACTCATCGTCGTCTTCATCCCACTCTTCTACCATTCCATCAACACACTGGGACTTCGAGGTCGAAGCACCATTATCGTTAACCTTTGGTTGAGGAATTTTGTTTTCGGTTGGATCAACGACAAGTGGCGTTTTGACCTTAAAGTCAATGATTGGGTTATCATCCGGTGTGTTTACCATAGTATTCAACACCGGTGGAGGACAATTTTTATACCCCATCCCAGCATTTTTCTTTTCTGGACGACGTGAAATCATGTAATCAAGAAGGTAAGAAGCATTTAAATAACTTTTCAGCATTTGATTTAAAGTTTCATAATCACATTCGACAAGCGCCAGCTTTTTCTTTGTTTCATCAATCGTGTTTAAATAAAAAGTGATGGCATTTTGTTTTTTGATAACACAGATTTCTAATTCATGAACTTGCCTATTTAAAAGATCAATTTTGTTTTTGAAGGCAAGTTCGTTTCCCTTTAAAACACGGTTTGCTTCAAGACAAGCAGTTAAATCAGTAATTAAGTCTGTGTTGTGACTTTTAAGTGTCTCAACTTTCTTCTCAAGTTCATCACAAATTAAACACGGTTGAGATTCAGACTCACTTTCAAAACTGTCAGAATTTACCTGAATGCCTGTGGATGTTTTTACCATAAAAGCACAGCTACAGGTAGATTCAGAAGAGGAATTGTTATCATCCACATCAGCTGTCGATTGACTTGAAGAGACAACAGATGATTTATCTTCATTCTCAGCTGTGAAGCCAGAACTGTTTGAAGATGTGTCGTCTACAGCTGGTGAACTTTCTGAAGCAATCTCTCTCTCAGCATCAGAATCTGATTCTTCATTGACTTCTATAGCCTTTGCCATGTAAGCTCTATCCCCTGAACTGCATCAGTTCCAAATTTAAAAGACCAATCAACAGTCTCATCTGTTTGAACAACCATAGCTTTTGTTCCACTTGAAGTGCCCTTATCTTGTGCAAGAGTAACTGGAAGAATGTTTGTTTCTGTATTTTGAGTTTGTGGCTTCGGTTGGCTTTGACGGTTGTTGAAAGGGTTGCGGTTTCCAGTCTGTTTAGGCTTTTCACATTGCCTAGCAAAATGCCCTTTCTCACCACAGTTAAAACAAACAACAGCAGACAGATCAAAACCATAAGTAGTGTCTTTGTTCCCTTCGAGAGTTTTTCCTGTCCTTTTTACATAATCTCTCGCTCTTCTGACTGCACTTGCAAGATCCCACATTATATCAATTCGATCCATTTCATCCTTATCAATCTGAGCATAGTCTTCTGCTGTCAGATGACTGTTTCCAACCTGTCCAGCAACAAGACTGTCATATGAATTGACAACGGTAGACAACAGTGCCATGTGTTCCTTGGCCACTTCGATAGTAACCTTATCGAAGTTGTTTGTTTGCAATTTAATGGGGCTTGGTGGAGGAGTACTAGCAGTATTTCCCTGCTTTGGAACCGAGCTTGATGGAACTGAAGCATGAGCTGTTGAAGACTGGCTGGCTGAAACATTTGACTTGTTTGATACAAACGCAGTCTGCAAAGGAGCATTTTGTTGAGTTGATGTAGAATAGTACAATGAAGGATCCTGAGCTTGTACACCTCTCTTTAACTTCCATTTATTCATCACCTCTTGTTCTCTCAATTTCTGAAGAAATTCATTGATATCAATGGTTTCAAGAGTATTGTTCTATTTGAGAACCATCAAGAATGAATCCCATTTTGGTGGTAGTGCATCTGCCATGCATTGAACCTTTTCTTCTTTCGTTGTTTTGACCCCATGGGCATGTAATTCACTCATCAAGTGATAGAATCTCTCAAATAGATCATCTAAGGACTCATTTCCAATATACATAAAATTATCAAATTCCTTCTTAATGGCCTTAGCATTGATAGCTTTCAACAAAGCATTTCCTTCGTGACGTTGTTCTAAGGCATCCCACAGAGATTTTGAAGATGTAAACTGCCTGAATTGATGAAATATTTCTCTTGATATGGCCTGAGATAGGATAGCATATGCCTTCTTTTCTAAGTCATAAACTTTTCTTTGTTGTTCGCTTAAAAGGGAAAGCAAAACAGGAGTTCCATCCTCACTCAACACTTTCTGATATCCATTCTCTAACATCATCCATAAGTTTGTATCAACTCCATTAATGTGTATCTCAAACCTGTTTTTCCAGTGATGATATTCGTCCATTGTCATGAGTTTTGGAGCTTTGTTAGCATTTCCAGCTTCATTATCGATTAATAACAAGTTTTGGATTTTGCTGTTCTGACTGGCAACAAAAGCTAAGTCCGACATGGTAAAAAACGAAGTTTTTCGACACTTAAAAAAAAATTCAGAAGAGATTTGTGCGAATGGGTTCTATTCGTGCGAATGGAATTTTCTATTCGTGCGATTGGAATTTTCTATTCGTGCGAATGGAAATTCTATTCGTGCGATTAGAAGTTTGAACAAACGAGCGGGAGACTTGATCTATTCGTGCGAATGGTAGGAGCCATTCGTGCGAATGAAGTTCATCATAGTAGCCATTCGTACGACAGAGGGCAGTTTGACTTTTTTGCACCAAAAAGCACCAATGATTGAGCCTCTTATCAGATCTTGAAACTGAAATGATCAGATCACTCAGAAGCAATAAACACAAGATTTGAACGTGGCTAAACAACGATCAAGTGATCTTTATAACATTCAAGAAGCTAGAAAAAGCAAGATCAAAAGCAAGATCAGATTTTCTATGTTGAATCTAGAGCACAACAGGCTCTGATACCACTTTGTTGGATCGGGATCTACCTTGATCCAATGATTCAACACATTAACCGAACCAAATCGTGCGGAATCCGATTTGATTGGCAATCCAATCTATGACACGGATCGGGTCGTAAGAAACGAGCGGATTAGACGACGAATCGAAGGTTTCTATCGACCCTTTGGTGTAGAGAAGTTGGATACAAGACCTAGAAACTCTCAACGGACAGATATTAGACAGTACAGGTGAAGAGAGTTTTTGTGTGTTCTGTTCTTAGTCTTATTCTACTCTGGACAGTATGTGTATATGTGTTGTATATCTTTTCTGTTTATGTGCTCATGAAGTGAAAGTTATATATATAGTGCAGAGGCTATTCGTACGAATGAGCCATGTGAATGGACTCATTCGTGCGAATGAATCAGCAGAATGGTTCATTCGTAAGAATGAATCATCAGAATGTTTCATTCGTGCGAATGAGTCATTCTCATGACATATTCTAGTGAATGAATCATTCTCATGATCTATTCGCACGAATGGATCATTCTCTGGATCCATTCGTGCGAATGGGCCTTTCAATAGCACGATTGATCAACGTTATCGATATTTATCAGATCATTTAATACACAGTCGTTATATATGAGTAAACATTAAGGATAAACATGTAATTTCATTAATACATCAAATAATTACATTAAACATAGATGAAATACATATTACAAGGGATTAGGGACATATTATGCATCTACAGTTTCCAATATACATAATGTTACATTGATCACATAATACATGAAACTTGTTTGTTTGCATTATACATTATACTGGATTGATCACATAATACATGAAACTTAGTTGTTTGCAAAATACATGATACCAAATTGTTCACACTATACAATATACATGATACTACATTGTTTACATTATACATGAAGCTTGTTTGTTTACAAAATACATAAATACTAAATTGTTCACCTTATACATAAAACTCATTTGTTTAATATATACATGGTACTAAACTATTCACAGTATACATGAAAACCTATTTGCTTACAATGTGCATAACACTACATCATACATGAAACCTATTTGCTTACAATGTACATAACACTAGATCATACATGGAATTTGTTTGTTTACACTATACACGGAACTAAAATTGTTTACAATTGTTGCAATTGATCAATCACATTATACGCAAGGCATGATCAAACACTTTATTCACTAAAATTGAGAATTATGACACTTTGAATCTACTCGGGGTTTGACGTATTCTTGTTCAAACACGAGGAAGCTGTAAAACTTTAAAACAACTTGGTTTTTGACGTATTCTTGTTCAAACACGAGTAAGCTATGGAGCTTTAAGTTATACTACCTTATTAATCTTTAGTTGCTAACTGACCTGACTATCTAGAGACACAGTTACTTATTAGCAACACATATGTGAAAACAATAGACATGAACTAAGTGAATTTGTGCCCCCTCTTGACCCGTACACAACGGAAGGATCTATACGGACCATGCGATGATTCGAGTAATTATGGGTGCACATGTAATTATAAAAATTAAAGCATGGAAAACATAGTAAATTTTGTCGTGTTCTAACATCCCAAAAATAAGACGACGACTAAAATAATGGGTTATAGGTGAGACGAAAGGAACAAATGAACGAGGCGTGACGGGCCGGGCCAGATGGGCCGGCGAACTTGAGGGGAGGAGTCCCTTCCCTTTAAATAGCCAACACACTCCAACATTCTCTCATTTGCAAGTTCTAGAGAGAGAAACCATAGAGAGAGAAAGTTGGCGGATCGACCCGAGATTCCAGAAAAGTGTTGCGCCATAGCTCGTGAGAGGAACCTCCAAATCAGAAGCTCGATACAGGTAACGATCCGGCCTAGATCTGAGTTTTTGTTCATTTTGGGGTTTTTCGGGTTTTGGACGAAAATGTGACGTTTTTACGGATGAAACTGGAAGAAAAACATAGATTTGAGTTCCTTAATGAAAAGCAAACATTTTGAATGTAAACAAGTTCGGGATCTTGGCGTGATCAGACCCGAATGCGAAAGTTAGGGTTTTTGCGGGGAAGCAGATCCTGCGTACTTATCAAGTACGCATGAAGAGGGTCCTACGTACTTATCAAGTATGCATGAAGAGGGTCCTGCGTACTTATCAAGTACGCATGAAGCAAAGTTTGCCCACTTATTAAGTACGCAAGAAGAAGGCCCTACGCACGTGCTAAGTGCGCAAGCATCAGGCTGGTTAATAAAGTCAGTATAGTCGCCTAATTAAGAATGGTTAAACCGTTAGAGTCAGGATTAGGTCTGATGTGTATTTAACTAATCGATTCAGATCGGAAGTGACGTTGTTGGACCTTTATTTAGGACAACCCAGATTAGCTTATCAGGTGAGTTCTAGAGCCCTCTTTTAAATGTTTTATTAATGTTTTGGGCTAGTGTGCATACTTACGAAATGATGTTTAACGAAATGATGTTTTATGAAATGATGTTTAAACGAAATGAAGTTTTACGAAAGGAAAGTTGAAAGGTGTTTATGAAGTGTTCGCCAAAGAGGTTTAAGAATGGTTTACGGACAGTTTAATGATGAAATGTTTTATAATAAAACGTACGAATGCTTTAACTAAAATGATGTAAAGGCGGTAATGGATATTTTTATGAAAGTCATGAAATGAACGATCTGCCACGATTTCCTACTGGAACTAAGGTATGTATGCATGAATGGGCCTTACCCCTATGGGGGCCTCTGTGGCTGGGTAACGGTTGTACAACTGGGTGGATAAAGGGGTGACGACGGTCACCATGGGATTACCGGGATCCCTATTGAAGGTACTAATCCCTGCGAGGGAGCAGTGCTTAAGGTTGAGGTACGTGCTGTCCTTTGAGACGCCGTGCTTAAGGTGAAGGTGCATGTATCCTTGTGATACCGTTCCTAAGGTTCTGGTGTCGAACGGTTTTGGGGTATCGGGCCCTAGGTTTCTCGGCCTACAGGTAATGTACGGTGTCGAAGGGCCTATTGGTGGCGTGGCTCGGGGTTTCTCTGCCAATATGCGATGAATGGAATTGACGGTTATGAAAAGGCACAGATTCGATTCATGTTGACTTATGTTATGATGATATGATTACAAGGTTTTGATGATGTTAAGTTATTGCATGTTTTTACGTACGGTTTTATTAAATAAATGAATGTTATGTTTTTGGCAAATGTAAATGTTAAAGTTTTATGTAATGCCAGAACTCACCAGCGTAGCTGACTTTTAGTATGCACATTCATGTTAAGGCAGGTTATGTGGATGGACGATGATACTTGGCTAGCGAGATGAGTTATCCGGCTGATCATGAAAACTGGCATCCTTTTATGTTTTAGTTACGATGTATTTATGTTTTAGACAATGTTTACGCTTCCGCATGTTTAAACAATGTTGACATTTTGTTTGAATGAAATTTTCCTCTGCGTTATTTGATATTCAAGTTTAATAACTGTTTGTGAATGAGTAAATCCAACGAGTGAGGCCTCCCTGGTTTGGGGCCTTACAAGTTGGTATCAGAGTAATCGTGTGAGAGATTCGGACACTCCTAGTGTCTGAACTTAAACTGTGAATGGGACCGAAAGCGGATGACAGTACGGGTAACTCGATCCACAACATCAGGTATGAAGGTAGTATATATTTACATATATAGTATGCCTTAGAAAGGGTTAGGTAAAGACTTGTGTTCTGATGGAATAACAAAGGTGGTCAAATAGAAATCAAAAGGTAGTGTAATGGTTAATTACAGATGGCCAGTGTATATTAACATCTTACAGTGCTTGTTGAATTCTATTTGTTAACTAGCGTGATGACATTGGATTCCTTGTCTTATAGAACGATATGGCAAGGAGGGGAAATGAAAGGCTTGGTGGGGGCCATATCGGTGGATGTACCGGTGGTCGTAACGGTGGTCGCTACAGGACCCCTGCACGTCAAGAGTACAGTCAAGAAGGAAGTGTTCACACTAAGCCAGAAGTTAGTATGCACGGAACTTAGCCGACTCATGTCGAAGAATAACAATTCACTTTTGAACCGGAAGTGAGAGCGCCTCTGGCACGCGAGTTCACTGAGTTGAAGAAGGTTTCCTTGCCAGGACTGTTGGCAGAAGCGTTAAAGAAGGCTACTAAGACAGGTGGGTCTAACACGGCGGTTGGTACCCCGAACACTGAGGCAATCAAAGCACCTCTTAACCGTGGTTGCGAATATAAGTCCTTCAAGGCATGTGATCCGCCGGTCCTGACTGGGAAGAAGGACGCGGTGGCTACTTTTGACTGGGTGATATGTATGGAAGCCGCCATCCGTCTGAGCGAGTGTCGAGCAAATCAAGTTGTGAAATTTGCTGAAACTCCTTGAGAGAGGAAGCATCCCATTGGTGGGAAGGTGTACGTCAAGCTAAGGGGGACGAGACGGTTGACGCAATGTTGTGGAACGATTTGAAAGCATTAGTGATTAAGAACTTCTGCCCGAGGAATGAAATCGAGAAGGTGGAAAGAGAGTTTCTGGGATTTAAATCCGAAAGTAAAACACATCGGCAATACACTACCAGATTCGATGAATTGGCACGTCTAGTGCCGCATTTGATAACGACTGAGGATAGAAAGATTGCTTGTTACATCAAAGGTTTTCCGGATAAGGTTCATACTTTCATCAAAGCAAACACCCCTAGCACGTATGATTCGGTGGTAGAACTCAGTGGTGTAGTGTATGCTGACCTGGCACTAAATGATGTTGCCATTAAGGAACCCAAAAAGAAACCGAGCTTCCAAAACAAATGAACAGGTTGAAAGATGTTTGGGGCTCGTGATAAGAGGGCTAGGGTGGAGGAGATAGCGATGTGTAATAATTGTGGGAAGGAGCATATGGGGGAGTGCAGACTGGGATCCAATCTATGCTTCAAGTGTGGCAAAACTGGACACTACTCACGTGATTGTCCCCAGCTCTACAAGTGCTATAATTACAGGGGAACCAGGCATCTAAGTAGGGACTGCACAAAGGCAAGAATGGGGGAAACTGGGAAAGGGAAGAACACCGAAAAGAAGGATGAAAGGCCCCGGACAAGGACCTGAGCGTACGCACTAACGCAAGACCAAGCCAGGGGCAGACCCTGATGTGGCATCAAGTACGTTAATCCTTGACAACACTTTTGTTTTTGTGTTATTTGATTCGGGTGTTAGTAAGAGTTTTATATCAGTGACTTTTTGTAAACGAGTGAAGCACACTGTCAGTAAGCTAGAAAGGGGCTATTAGCGTAGAAACTGCTGAGGGTAGAACTACGAGAGTGACCGATGTAGTTGACAACTCCACGATAAAAATAGAAGGTCATAGGTTCCCTGTCAGATTGTTTGTTATGGTCTTCGGAGGGTTTGATGTCGTGTTGGGTATGGATTGGTTAACTGCCAACAAAGCCCAAATCATATGTAAACGAAAGATAATCCGACTCAAGGCTCCGGATGGTAGAAAAGTAGAGATTTTTGGAGAACATGACGCCCCGATGCCAAACGTCATGTCGATGATTAAGGAAACAAATTACTTGAGGCACAGATGCGAGGCTTATCCGGTGTACGTAATTGACAAGTGTAAGGAAGTGAAGGAACTAGGCGATGTACCCCGTGGTACGCGAGTACCCTGAGGTGTTTCTAGAGGATTTGCCTGTGATACCACCCGACAGAGAGATTGAGTTCCGAATCGACTTAGTACCAGATGCCCAGCCCGTGGCTAAGGCTCCATATCGATTACCACTAATGGGGATGAAAGAACTTATGGCCCAATTAGACGAACTACTCGAGAAGGGATTTATACAATCAAGCATCTTGCCTTGGGGTGCTCCGGTGTTGTTTGTGAAGAAGAAGGATGGTTCGATGAGAATGTGTATTGATTATCGCGAGTTGAACAAACGAACGGTGAAGAAAAAGTACCCTTTACCAAGGATCGACGACCTATTTGATCAATTGCAAGGCGCAAGTTGGTTCTCAAAAATCGATCTTCGATCCGGGTACCATCAGTTGAAGGTGAGGGAAGAAGACATACCGAAAACTACATTTCGCAAGCGTTATGGACATTTCGAGTTCCGCGTAATGTCTTTCGGATTGACGAACGCCCCCGCATCGTTCATGGATTTGATGAATAGGGTGTGTCGACCGATGCTTGACCGATCGGTAATTGTGTTCATCGATGATATCCTCATCTACTCCAAGAATGAGGGTGATCACACATGTCACTTAAAGGAGGTGTTGGAGGCTCTGAAGAAGGAAAAGTTGTATGCTAAGTTCTCCAAATGCCCGTTCTGGCTTAGGGAAGTCCAATTCCTACATCACTTCATTAACCCGAACGGCATTATGGTTGACCCAGCAAAGATAATGACAGTAAGGGAATGAAATATTCCTAAGACGCCAACTGAAATCCGCAGTTTCTTGGGATTGGCAGGCTACTATCGGAGATTCATCCAGGATTTCTTGAAAATATCTTCGCCGTTGACAAAGTTGACTTGGAAGGAGGTAAAGTACGAATGGGGTTCGACCCAGGATGAGGCGTTTAAGGAATTAAAGGAAAAGCTAACCAAAGCTTCAGTCTTGGCACTTCCCGAGGGTAATGAAGACTTAGTGGTATACTCTAACGCTTCGGGTTAGGGATTGGGATGCGTGTTGATGCAATGCGGGAGAGTAATCACGTATGCATCACGGCAGTTGAAGATTCACGAAGCTAATTATCTGACTAACGATTTGGAACTTGCTGTTGTCGTATTCGCATTGAAAATCTGGAGGCACTACCTTTACAGGGTGAATTTTACTATTTACTCTGACCACAAAGGTTTGAAGTACATCTTCGAACAAAGGGAACTTAATATGGGGCAGGGACGATGGTTGGAACTATTGAAAGACTATGACTGTGAAATCATATACCATACCGGAAAGGCAAACGTGGTGGCTGACACTCTAAGCCGAAAGGATATGCCTGGCCCTATTAGAGTGAAAGCTTGCCAGTTGGTGGTAACATCAGATGTGATGAGGGAAATTGAAAGAGCTCAAGATGAAGTACTTAAGG
Source organism: Smallanthus sonchifolius (assembly GCA_023525975.1). Classification (NCBI taxonomy): domain Eukaryota; kingdom Viridiplantae; phylum Streptophyta; class Magnoliopsida; order Asterales; family Asteraceae; genus Smallanthus; species Smallanthus sonchifolius. The sequence continues at coordinate 24,608,653 of CM042044.1, read as the reverse complement.
AAGAAAACATAAAGAAGGAAAGAATGGTTGGCCAACAGGACAAGTTGGAATATAACACCCTTGGTGTTAGGACACGTTTTGGGCGGGTATGGATACCTATGGGTGGCGAGCTTAGAACCAAAATCTTGGATGAGGCTCATAAGTCTCGGTACTCTATCCATCCTGGTACCAATAAAATGTACCAAGATCTGAGGAAGGAATATTGGTGGCCTGGAATGAAACATGAGGTGACAAAGTATGTAAGCAAGTGCTTGACTTGCTCGCAAGTAAAGGCCGAACACCAGAAACCGTATGGAAAGATTCAACCACTTGATATACCGGAATGGAAGTGGGAACACATTACCATGGACTTCATAACCAAGCTACCTCGCACAGCTAAGGGTCATGACACCATCTGGGTAATTGTGGACCGTTTAACGAAGAGTGCTCATTTGCTACCTATTCGCGAGACGTTCTCATCGGAAAGGTTAGCGGAAGTATTTATTAACGAAGTAGTAGCACGACATGGGATGTCTTTGACGATCGTATCTGACCGGGACACACAATTCACATCGAGGTTCTGGAAAAGATTTCACTAGGCGATGGCACGAGACTCAATGTTAGCACGGCATACCACCCATAAACGGATTGTTAGTCCGAAAGGACCATTCAGACATTGGAAGATATGCTTCGTGCTTGTATTATCGATTTTGGCGGCAGTTGGGACAGTCATATGCCGTTAGCTGAATTCTCCTACAACAATAGTTATCACACGACGATAGGCATGCCTCCTTACGAAATGTTGTATGGGAGAAGATGCAGGACCCCGGTTTGTTGGGGTGAGATTAGACAGAAGGAATTGGGAAGTCTTGAAGTCGTAAGAGAAACGTCGGAAAGGTTTGATCAAATTGGAGCACGAATGAAGGCCGCACAAGATCGTCAGAAATCCTATGCGGATAAACGACGAAGGCCTATTGATTTTGATGTTGGGGACAAAGTAATGTTGAAAGTGTCACCCTAGAAGGGAATCATACGATTCAGGAAGAGAGGAAAGTTAAGTCCAAGGTTTGTCGGACCAATCAGGATAATGGCACGGGTTGGTGAAGTCGCTAATCGGTTAGAGTTGCCTGATGAGTTAAGTGGGATTCATCCTACCTTCCATGTATCACACTTGAGAAAGTGTTTGATGGATGAATCGTCTCACGTACCACTTACTGACATCGAGGTCGACAACAACCATAACAACATCAAAGAACCCGTGGCCATCCTAGATCGGAAGGAGAAATGTTTACGTAATAAAGTAATCCAATTAGTTAAAGTCCAATGGAAACATCGAAAGGGATCGGAATCTACTTGGGAAACGGAGACGGAAATGAGGGAGTCGTACCCTTAAAAATTTGACTTATGATAGGTTTCAGGGACGAAACCTATTGTAAGGGGGGTATAATTGTAACATCCCAAAAATAAGACGACGACTAAAATAACAGGTTATACGTGAGACTAAAGGAACAAATGAACGAGGCGTGACGGGTCGGGCCAGATGTGCCGGCGAACTTGAGGGGAGGAGTCCCTTCCCTTTAAATAGCCAACACACTCCAACATTCTCTCATTTGCAAGTTCTATAGAGAGAAACCATATAGAGAGAAAGTTGGCAGATCGACCCGAGATTCCAGCAAAGTGTTGCTCCATATCTCGTGAGATGAACCTCTAAATTAGAAGCTCGATACAGGTAACGAACTGGCCTAGATCTGAGTTTTTGTTCGTTTTGGGGTTTTTCTTTTTTTGGACGAAAATGTGACGTTTTTACGGATGAGAGTGGAAGAAAAACATAGATTTGAGTTCCTTAATGAAAAACAAACGTTTTGAATGAAAACAAGTTCGGGATCTTGACGTGATCAGACTCGAATGAGAAAGTTAGGGTTTTTGCGGGGAAGCAGATCCTGCGTACTTATCAAGTAAGCATGAAGCAGATCCTGCGTACTTATCAAGTACGCACGAAGAGGGTCCTACGTACTTATCAAGTATGCATTAAGAGGGTCCTGCGTACTTATCAAGTACACATGAAGCAAAGTTTTCCCACTTATTAAGTACACATGAAGCAAAGTATTCCAGCAAAGTGCGCAAGCATCAGGCTGGTTAGTAAAGTCAGTATAGTTGCCTAATTCAGAATGGTTAAATCGTTAGATTCGGGATTTGGTCTGATGTGTATTTAACTAATCGATTTAGATCGGAAGTGACGTTGTTGGACCTTTGTTTAGGACAACCCATATTAGCTTATCTGAGTTGTAGAGCCCTCTTTTAAATGTTTTATTAATGTTTTGGGCTAGTGTGCATACTTACGAAATGATGTTTTATGAAATGATGTTTAAACGAAATGATGTTTTACGAAAGGAAAGTTGAAAGGTGTTTTTGAAGTGTTCGCTAAAGAGTTTTATGAATGGTTTACGGACAGTTTAATGATGAAATGTTTTATAATAAAACGTACGAATTCTTTAAATAAAATGATGTAAAGGCGGTAACGGATATTTTTATGAAAGTCACGAAATGAACGATCTGCCACGAGTTCCTACGGGAACTAAGGTATGTATGCATGAATGGGCCTTACTCTTATGGGGGCCTCTGTGGCTAGCTAACGGTTGTACAACTGGGTGGATAAAGTGTAGGTCCTGAGCAGACCTGAGAGACACAGATCTGCGAAGAAATTCTTCAAACAGTCCGGATCGAGAGGCGGAATCTCTGGATCCGGTATCACTCTCGAATCAGAAATGGGTATAGACGGGTGCGGGAATCACATACACGAACAGAAAACATATGAAAATGAAAAGAACAGATAATTGAAAACATAAAACGTATGATTCTTTGATTGAAATGAAAATAAACGCTCGATCATACACTAACAATTAGTCTCACCCCAGGGTGAGCTCCCCCTTGGGTGGTGATTCCCTCTACAGACACACACTCACTCCTAGGGCATAATCTGCTATATATAGGAGGCCAAGCACATGCGCCTTGTTTTCCAAGCCACCGCCCAATGGGCCTGAAAAACAGGTATCGAAACTACTTAGTTTCTATTGAAAAAATGTTCAACCGAAACTAGTAGTTTCGATACTATAATTTCGATTGACAGCATCAGTCTCAAAATTATACCTAACAATCTCCCCCTAGACTGATGCTATCAATTCTTGTCCGACTCTGTCTTTCGTCTTCATAGATTGACTGATGATCCAATGCCTTTCGTTGTGATTCTCCCCTCAAGTGTAGACCCCCCTATCTTGTAGGCAAATGATAAAGGTTTGAATCCCAAGTATTTAGCAGTAAATAACCATCTTTCTACAAGGATTCTTGACATTCTCGAACACTTGATCAACTTTTGCCTTCTCTCCCCCTAAAAATAAGGTCAATTTCAAGCAAAGGCTCACTTTGTCTTGCATCTTCATAACTCTGCTGATAATTTGAAGTCTTTCGTGGTAATTCTCCCCCTGAAGTGTAGACCCTCCTATTTCTAGGCAAAAGATAAGGGATCGAATCACCATGTAATCAACAACTAATGATCCGGTTTGTCACAAGTATGCTTGACTTTGTTACCCGCTGCCCAAACTTGAACTTTGATCAAAGGAATTACGGCTGAATCAGGCAGAACATCGTGTATATTGCCGAAGAAACAAAATTTTCGAAAACCCGAAAAGGTTGTCTCCAAGTTTTCGTCCAAAACTCTCTTCCTTCTATGCAATATCCTGTTAAAAAATTTATCCAAGAAATTCTCCAAAATACTTTTTTTTTTGAATATCCTGGAGAGTACTTGGACAGTTCTTCCTGTAGTTTCGATAGGCTCTACTTCAGTCGAAACAAGGCTAGTTTCGATAGAGGCAGTATCGAAACAAGAAGTTTCGATAGAGAGATTCTTCAATCGAAACTAGTAGTTTCGATAGGAGATTCTTCAATCGAAACTAGTAGTTTCGATACCCTAGTTTCGACAGCCTAGTTTCGATGTCTTCTACTTCTGATTTAGGGCAACACCAGTAGTTTCGATAGAAAATGTTCAGCCGCCACATAGTTTCGATTGACCATCTTCAACCTTCAGCTACTTCGATACCCCCAATCCAGGTCTGAAAAATGCTTCAAAAGCCTTACATCTTCAGATTTTGAAAGTGGAAATGTAGAACAGCAGTCACGAACCTGCTACACATCGATTTCTTCAAGTTTAACGTCTCAATGGCGGGTTTTTCTTGATTTTGAGCAGATTCGAGAGCAATAAGAGCCACCATGGCTCTTATACCACTTGTAGGTCCTGAGCAGACCTGAGAGACACAGATCTGCGGAGAAATTCTTCAAACAGTCCGGATCGAAAGGCGGAATCTCTGGATCCGGTGTCACTCTCGAATCAGAAATGGGTAGAGACGGGTGCGGGAATCACATACACGAACATAAAACATATGAAAATGAAAAGAACAGATAATTGAAAGCATAAAACGTATGATTCTTTGATTGAAATGAAAATAAACGCTCGATCATACACTAACAATTAGTCTCCCCCGAGGGTGAGCTCCCCCTGGGGTGGTGATTCCCTCTACAGACACACACTCACTCCTAGGGCATAATCTGCTATATATAGGAGGCCAAGCACATGCGCCTTGTTTTCCAAGCCACCGCCCAATGGGCCTGAAAAACAGGTATCGAAACTACAAAAATAAAAAAATAAAAAAAAAATGTTCAACCGAAACTAGTAGTTTCGATACTGTAATTTCAATTGACAGCATCAGTCTCAAAATTATACCCAACATAAAGGGGTGACGACAGTCACCATGGAATTACCGGGATCCCTATTGAAGGTACTAATCCCTGCGAGGGAGCAGTGCTTAAGGTGAAGGTACGTGCTGTCCTTTGGGACGCCGTGCTTAAGGTGAAGGTGCATATATCCTTGTGATACCGTTCCTAAGGTTCTGGTGTCGAACGGCTTTGGGGTATCGGGCCCTAGGTTTCTCCGCCTACAGGTAATGTACGGTGTCGAAGGTCTTAGTGGTGGTGTGCCTCGGGGTTTCTCCGCCAGTATGCGATGAATGGAATTGACGGTTACGAAAAGGCGCAGATTCGGTTCATGTTGACTTATGTTATGATGATATGATTACAAGGTTTTGATGATGTTAAGTTATTGCATGTTTTTACTTACGGTTTTATAAATGAATGAATGTTATGTTTTTGGCAAATGTAAATGTTAAAGTTTTATGTAAAGCTAGAACTCACCAGCGTAGCTGACTTTTAGTATGCACATTCAAGTTAAGGCAAGTTGAGGATGGGCGATGATGCTTGGCTAGCGAGATTAGTTACCCGGCTGATGATGAAGACTAGCATACCGTTATGTTTTAGTTACGATGTATTTATGTTTTAGACAATGTTTACGCTTCCGCATGTTTAAACAATGTTGACATTATGTTTGAATGAAATTTTTCGCTGCGTTATTTGATATTCAAGTTTAATAACTGTTTGTGAATGAGTAAATCCAACGAGTGAGGCCCACGAGTTTGGGGCCTTACACGTGTGTTATGACATGAAACCTATCGCGATATATAGTGACGAAACTAAGGTAATATGACAAGGGCATGGTGGATACGCCGATGGTACTTCCTATATATATGTGTTCCTATCATATTGTCAGAAGTAGCGTTGTTCGTGTCGCGTGAAGTTTTATTTTATTTTGACCTTAACTTATGTTTGTGAAACGTCTCGTCGAGTGACGTATGTTGAACATACTAGACAACATCCTAAATAAGCCTTGGTCATCAAATTCTCATCGCTGCCATTTCAAGTGCATTCCCTTATTGGAGTCCAAAATATTCTTTGACAGTTTTCTCCTTAATTCACTTAAACTAAACCCACTATCACCATTCATGCCCGACTTTGAGTATCAGACCTGAACCTTATCATTAATTGTACTCCTCAACCCAAATTTTCAAAGTTCATTGATAATCCAAACGTGGCCCAAACTTTACATGGGAACGTGAGGATCAAATGAAGCTCAAGTACCCTCATCCCTTTCCTAATTCAGTAGCCTCCATCAGTTGAATTTCGGGACAAAATTCCCTCAACTTGGGGATACTGTAACATCCATGATTTTTTCGGTATAATTTTTTTAATATATTTTTCATTCTATACAATTATGACATTCTATTTCAATGTCATACTTATTCAAACAAGAATGGTAACATTGATTTCTAACATGTACCAGTTCGAAGTTTCAACCTTTGCATTACATATTTCTTCTCTATTATATATATCACATGAAAGTGCATTTATGTATACATAAATAAACATTTTTTTTTCTTTCTATAAAAAAAACTATCAAGATAAAACAAGTGAGTTTTAGAAATGTGACGGCATCCCCTAATTTTATGGTGTATATATATGTATCTAGTTATGAAAATATATGTAAACATATGAAGATGCATCTGATTCTTTTATTAAGCAAACCCGTTTGTAATAATATAAAACTCATGAGCACTAATCATGTATTTTTGTCTTTTAGACATATACATATAATTATTTATAAATAAAACGTATATATAGTTGTTAAATCATTTTACACAATTTATAGTCTTTTAAAAAAAATGGAAAATGTTCCTTTAGAAAATATTAAAACTAAATAACATCTAGAATTTTATAAATCTTATAAACTCGATTTTATAAAGTAATTAACATAAATTTATAACAAAAAAAAAGATTTTATTAGTGAATATAAGTCTTGAAAGCAAAAGAACCCCCTCTTTAGTCTTGAGCCCTTTTATTTAGTTTGAACCTCCTCAAAATAGGTTGAACCTTTTCTTTTAAACCCTGGAACTCAAATGAACTCAATTTTGACCATGGAAAGTCAAACTCTCGCTTAAACATTTCATTCCCTGAAATTTCGGGATTTAAACATTTCCAAATCATTTGCGTTCGATAGAAACCTGTAATCAGCCCCATTGACTGAGAAATCAATTCGTTTGATCAAATTTAGAGTGTTTCGGTTATGGTGTTTCAAAACCCACGATTTCATGATCAAAATCCGTCAATCCCGCTCCAATAACAGTTGTAACGTGTATTAAATCGTCCCTTTCAACCCCTCTATCTAACAGCAACTCGAAACATGCCGCAATCCGTCCTTTTTCCTCCACTCAGTTCACGTTCGGAAAGGGATAACGAGCCCTCAATCTCGGCGACGAATCAAGTCTAAATGCAGGTATTTAATTTACCATTCTGCTTGTTTTTACACCACCATGCTAAGCCCTCTAGTAATTGTTTCGATCTGTGGGAGATTCTTGTTGATTTGGGAGTTGGGTTTTCATTTGAATGATTTGGGGAAGATGATGGATCAGACCAGTGAGTAAAAATATTTACTTTCTGAGTTACTAATCAGATATGGGGCTTGGTTCGACTAGTTAAAGCTCCTTACCACTCCATCGCAGGTCTTGAGTTCGAGACCTGCTGCCACCTTTTTTCTCTTTTTCTTTTTTGTTTCTTTTCTTTTGGCATGTAAGTCCTCATATACACACAAGTTTACACACACACACACACACACACATATATATATATATATATATATATATATATATATATATATATATATATATTTACGTACATATATTCCCTATAAATATAAAAGTGTAAAATTCATATTTATAATTCTAACATAAGCATGCATAAAATTTTTTGACGTCAATATTTTACTTTATAAATTTATGATTTTGTAAATATATATTTTATGAGTAAACAAGTATTGTTATGTCATGGTTAATAAACAAACTCTTGTTATAAAAGCCCAATGGTTTATAACTAATATTCGCAATTATGTTTAATGATTTTCTATAAAAAAAATGTTTTGATTATCACGAATAGTATATGAGCATCATTATTTTAAGAACGTATTATTTCCTTATAACTAGATATATTTCAAAAACATGACAAAGGTTAGTGTATTTTCATAAACCTTATTATTTCATATATAACTTTTAAAATTATAAATGGTCGTGTTAGTAACGTCATGACTTTTATTAATCAAAAGGGTCATAAATATATTAGTAACCTAAACCTTTTTAACGACTTGATTTATGGTATATCATTATTAATAATACGATTTCATCGATGTTACTAATATCATAAATTTTAAGTATTGTATTATTTAGTATATTTACCATTTTATTACTTGCACAAATGAAATGGTAGTAATACGATAACCTTTCTTTCAGTAATCAATCCCACTAATTGGATTTGGCATAAATAATAATTTTACTATTTGCATAACTAATTTATTTATTTCAAATTACATCCTTATAAATACATATTATAATATTCCATGATAGTGATTATTTTAACCTTAATGTCTAAATAAGATATTTTATTAAATTTGCAAATAGTACTTATTATTGCACCTAGCTTGCTTTTATAAATAAAATTTATAAAACATCATTTGTATTCCTGATCTCTCGTCCATCCCAAAATCCTAAAAATCCCAAATCATTCCTATGTCGTTTCCCTTAAACCGTTCTACATTAAAATTACATATAGTGTTTAACTTAGGGTATCCTTGATTCTGGTTACGACAAGTTACAAAGTCAACCCTCTACGATTCAAGGTGAATTTACATAACCCCTTTTACACTATTTACATTTTTGGGGTGGAACATGAGTACAATTATACAATGTTTACAAACTACACAATACAATTTTGCCCTACATTCATGTGTGCAATTTGAGCCTTTTGCTTGAGTACTAGGTGTGTAAACTACAATTTGTGTGCAATTAAATGTGCAATCATTAACTACACAAGCCGACGGTTAACAATGATAGATCTATTGAGTCTGAAAAACCCACCCAGATAGGGTGATTGTTGCCGACAACACAATTTGGTTATTTGCATGCTAGTTACATAGGTTTGATTGTACAACTTGGTTTCATAATAGTAACTCTCCATAATTGCCTTATTAACCATGATATGTATGGATTGTATACACACAACACAATGATACTATTTAGAGTCAAAACCTATGTATGCTCTCCAACTTTTTAGTTGACCTTGTTTTTATCATGTTTCAGGTATGAACAGTTGAGTTGATCCAGTTTGCTACACTTAAGTTGTGGACCTAGTTAACCAATAAAGAAACTTATTATGTATTTTTTTGGATTTTGTTTGGTTTGTTTTATGAAATGAAATGTGATGATTTAATATATTACAACGTAGTCAACCATGTGCTCATGAACAGTCTCCATGTTCCGCCTCAATGTTTCCGTCGTCAATTGGGGTGTGACACTAATCCCTCTTTTAAATGTTTTTTAAAGTTTTGGGGCTATCGTACATAGTTTTGAGACGTATTTTATTACATTAAATGTATATCAAGCTTTGGGGTTTAAACCGATGAGTTTACGAATTTAACTGTTTAAATACGGGGATAAGGGACTATGTGTTGTCGTTGAGAGGTGTAGGTTAAAGCTGGGTATATGGTCTTGGGTTGTATAGTCACCTAATCTGGGTGAGTCGGGATTTTATTTACAGGTCTTACGGGTAAGACTAGGAGGTGTCATAGGGTGTGCATATACGTAGTATGTGCTTAGATAATGAGACATAGTAACTGTGTATTGTGTTAGGTGTTAGTCGGGGTGGGCCGTTATATGAGCTAAATGATTATGAGTACGTGTTTGATACCTTATTATAGTGATATGTGTGAGGTGCATGTGCAGTTGATGAGTCATGTAAATAGAGTATGATGTTATGTGTTTTATACATGTGTTGTGTGTATTGTGTCATTGTCCTTGTGACACGACGGGTATTGCTATTTTGTCGTTGTCCTTGTGACACGGCGGGTATTGTGTTTGCATCGTTGCCTTTATGACACGGCAAACGTGATTGTGAAGGAAGAAGTCCTTCGGGAGGTCACCAAAGGTGACAATATTGAGCAGGTTAACGATGAGCTCGAGGTGTGTCGAATGCTCTAACGAGGGTAACCCTGCGAGGGTGCAGTGATAAAGTATGTGTTTGTATGCTTATATATTTGTGTTAAATTGCATACAAGCGTTGAATTATATTTATTGTGCATGAGATAGTATTGGCATAGTGAGTAGAGTTAGATTGACCGTTGTGTCAGGGTTGTGATGTGGGGTTTACAACTGTCGTGTAAGTTGATTTGTAAGAGCCTTGGTTAAGGCTGAGTAAGTCGATGTCTAGGTATTGGTTGTGTTAACCAATTGTCGAGTAAATATGTGCACTAGAGTATGAGTTATTATTGTGGTAAGTTCATTCTATGTCAATGAGACTGCGAGATGGTTATTATGGGAGGAGCCTTGGGTGGTGAACGGTTATGGGGTATCATGTGATAACATTGGTTATCTATTTGTTAATGAATTTTAAAACTATTTTATAAGGACCGAGGGTCTTGAGTAAATTTCAAATAACTTTTGTGACGAGTTGGTTTTTAATTAAATTAAACTATTAGAAGTCACTCAGCGTAGCTGACTTTGTATGTACGATAGATTGTGATGCAGGTGACCTTTGGAGTCGACGTATCTTGGTTTGGGAGCGGTGCTACTTGGATTGGTGTGCAGGCATTCGTGAGGTAAACTTATGACGTTAATGATGTGATATAATATTTAAATATTTTGAAAGACTTCCGCTGTAGTTTGGTTTGTAATAAATGTGTTTGAAAGAGAATGACCTGTTATGAGAACCAACTGTAGGATACCCAGGTTGGGGTCTTACAAGTTGGTATCAGAAAAAGTTATAATAAGATACAGCTGGGCTTTGGAGTCGACGTATCTTGGATTGGAAGCGGTGCTACTCGGATTGGTGTGCAAGCATTCGTGAGGTAAACTAAATGACATTAAATAGTAATTAAATTTTTTAGAAAGACTTCCGCTATAGTTTGATATATTGAAAATACGTATTTTTAAGGGAATAACCCGTTATGAGACCCAACTGTAGGATGCCCGGGTCGGGGTCTTACAAGTTGGTATCAGAGCCGTAGTTTAAGAGAAAATCAATGTTTTTGTAAAAATAAAATACCTTAACTTAAACTGAAAATGGGACGAGGGTGAAACGAATGCCACCACGAGTAACCGCAAGCCAAGAGGTACGTCTTTTGGGTTACACATTAGTTATTAGAGTATTAATTGTGTAATGTAATATTACGTGAAGTTGTATGATGTGATTAAGTGAGATTACGTGTGACTAATGTGGAATAGCATTAATGGCGATATGTTAGATAGTTGGTGAGTTAGCATGGTTTAATGAATTTGTGTGTAACCATATGCGTGTTATGAAATTGTGATTATTATGGTGATTTGCTAGATTATTGTGTCATGTTATGTTAGTTGTGTGGTATGCATGTGCATCCGATGTGCGTGGAAGATAGAAAGCTACTATGAGTATGACGGGAAAGATTTAGAATTTGAGCAGTAATGTGGACCACCAAATTCCATTTGATTACTGTGATTTGGCAGTCTATGATTACTCTCATATTCTAAATTTGTACCCATGGTAATCACTCTAACGTTCTATATTAAGTAGGATTAGGTGGCTAAGACAAAGTGTGTAAGATTTGGAAAGCGAGGAACTCTTACAAAAAGGAGTGCGGATCGACAGGTCAAGCTGACGACTGTCGTATATATAGCTGACAGCGAGGTGGCGCTTCCCTCGCCAAGCGTGACTGGAGCTTCGACCAACGACATACCATGTGGAGCTAAGATTGGAAAGACGAGATGGAAAAGGATACCAGTGTCAGCTGTACATGATTTTCCTCCAGGATGTCGACCGGTATGGCTGAGAGATCAACCATGTGCGACCGCCAAGAGAGCTCTATTTCAAGAGGGACTGGTGAATGATCTGGGATCCAACGAGGAAGAACGAGAGGAGGGTGCAGCAGATACACCTGAGGTGGTCGAGTAATAACTTTATAAGCACTGCTTGAGATATTTGATTTCTGAATGATCGGTGGTAGTGACAATTGTCACGAGATATTGTAGGATGACTTAACGTTTTGACTGATTAAACGCTTATGTGGAGTGGTGTTTGATTTGAACGTTAACTATTTGGTTTTTGATATTGACTTTTGCTTTACCATGATGGGATTCGGACATGATTAGCAATAATTGTGTTCATGAATGTGTTGGATTGTGCTTGCGATAGGAAGCTATATGTAGTGTGGCGTGATTTGATGATTATATTTTGCATGGCGTGAGTCCGTACTAAATGCAAATTTTGATGTGGTTGATTAGATGGGGTGAGTAGACTTGTATAGACATTTTGAACTTGTCTATGTCAACGGTCGTATGATAGTGTCACCTATGTGTTAATGTCTAGGTGATGATTTGAAGTGTAATAGGTGAGTTGCACCTTATGCGAGTATGTAGGACAGGGTCCTGTGGGGAGTACTGATTATACATCTTTAATATGTGTAAATGTTCAGGATGAGGTCTTGTGGGAAATTAGGATTATAAGTATTATGTGTATGAATGTGTAGAGTGATGTCTTTAACTAAGCTACCGAAAACAGCTAAAGGTACCATATGGGTTATAGTTGATAGGCTAACTAAGAGTGCTAACTTCTTACCAATACGTGAGACTTACTCTTCAGAGAAGTTAGTTGAAGCCTTTATTAAAGAAATTGTCTCAAGGCATGGAGTGCCCGTTTCAATTTTATCTAACAGAGACACACGTTTGACGTCACGTTTCTGGAAGAAATTCCATGAAGAGATGAGGACTAAGTTATTCATTAGCATGACATATCATCCTTAAATGGATGGTCAAAGTGAAAGAACGATTCAAACACTTGAAGATATGTTGCGTGCTTGCATCATTGACTTTGGTGGAAGTTAGGGATAGTCATCTACCTTTGGTAGAATTCTCATATAACAACAGTTATCATGCAAGTATTGGCATGCCGCCATATGAGATGTTATACGGGAGAAGGTGTAGAACTCCCATCTGTTGGGGAGAGGTTGGTCAGAAAGAACTTGAAAGCAGAGAAATTGGCCAAGCAACATGTATAAAGTTAGATCAATTTAAAACTCACCTAAAAGCTGCACAAGATAGACAAAAGTCCTATGCAGAAAAAGGCGGAGGCCAATAGAAATCCAAATTGGAGATTTCGTTCTGTTGAAAGTATCTCTGTGGAAAGGAATCATTCGATTCAGGAAAATAGGAAAGTTAAGTCCACGATTCATTGGAACATTTAAGATTATTGCTCAAGTAGGGAAAGTTGCGTATAGGCTGGAATTGCCAGATGAGTTGAATGGAATCCACTCAACATTCCATGTATCACACTTGCGAAAGTGTTTGGCAGACGAAACCTCTCATGTACTACTGAATGACATTGAAATAGATGAAAGATTGAATTATGTCGAGAAGCCAGTGACTATACTCGACTGGAAAGAAAATAGATTATGAAATAAAGTAATCAAGCAAGTGAAAGTTCAGTGGCAACACCGGAAGGTGTAACATCCATGATTTTACAACCATAAATTTTCTGTAGACGTTTCATCTAAATGCTTGAAGTCCCATACTTATTCAAACTATATATGTTATAGTAACTATTGTTTTAACATGCAAAATTTTCGCTTACCTATTATTTCTTTACTATATATATAACACGTATATCTATACATATGTTTTTATATAAGAAAACAATTTCAAACACATGAGTTTTTATTTTAAACTATACTTCTACATCCGTTGAATATATACACATTGCAAATCTAGATGTAAATATGTACATTTGATTATGTTGGATAAATCAACATTACAACTTATAATTTCATAGAAATGGAATTTTCATAGGGTTCTAAACAAAAGTAAATTTATAAAAGTGTATATATTAATATTTACAAATTTAAATAAAACTTTTAAAGAATCAATATATATATATATACTTATATGTAAATTTATACATTTGGTCTTGAACCATCCTTTTGAACATTCGAAACCCTCAATTTGAACCTTTGACCCTTTTGGACTTCCATTTTGAACCCATTCAATAAAAATTTAACCTATTTTGACCTAGAAAAGTCAACAAGAGCAACATCCAACAGGGTTTGACTTTAAAAGGTCAAACAGATCCGATTTGGCCTACCATATCAATCATATGCGATGACTCCAGCCCATAGATTTCTCATAACAGTTTTTCGAACCTTCCTAAATACAATAAGTGTTTTAATTTGGTCCAAGGCGTGGTAGAATTCGAAATTCGAATTAACTTTGACAACCCAAAGTCAAACTGAGTAAAATCGGCTACCAATCAAGGGGATTTGACGTGTTTGAGTCCGAGAATCACGCGAAACCACTGTTCGCACGTATTCAGAGCTTAATCAGGACCCAATTCATTCCCAATAGTCAAATTGACGCGTAATTGGCAACCACAGCTGTGAACCGTTAAGGGTAAGTCGAATCAGGCGATTAAGACGAAATTGATTTAATCAAATCATTCCCACACGATCGCATAATCCCTTTCAAACTCCCCCAACCCTCAATTAACCTGCATTTCATCTCGGGACTTCGATCAAGTCTCAAGAACTTCGATTCTAACATCCCAGCCGTCTGCACTTGATACTCGACCAAAACAACTAAGATTTATGTTATTCGATTCGTATTAAGCCACATTCAAAAAGCCCTTTGCCAATTCGTATTATCAAAGGGTATTTAATCAATTTCGTATGTAGGGTTCTTGTTCACTTTAGCGTCAATCAGATTGGGTTTAATTTATGACCTTATAATCGTATACGTATTTTTTTTAAACCATGTTTAAACAGTAAAACCACCTGGTCCGGCCGGTAAGCCACTGCACCGCCGAACCAGGTGGCGTGGGTTCGAAACCCACAAACCCAGACCTTTTTGCGCGTATATCTGAACCAAACCCGGCCTCCCTATGTTGTTTGAGTTAAAACCAAAGTGACCTGAGTTATTACATGATTAGCCCCTTGGTCAAGCGGTAACACACGATGTTCACACAGGAACCACCCGGGTTCGAACCGGGTGGCCTGCATTTATTCTTTTTGTGGTTTTTAATGCTCCAAAAATAGTATAAAAATTATTTTATAAACCCCTACAGTACTTAGATCAGAATAAAAACAGAAATTTGCAATTTTAACATAAAATATGTTATTTTTACAAATTTAATTGTTTAAAGTCTTATTATAACCATTTAAAAATATATTTTAAAATCAAATTATTAAATTGTAAAACAAAGTACTTAATTTCCTAATTTATAAACATTTTGACAGGATTTTTATAAAAATGCGTACTCACAAAATCATTTGTTTCGCTATTAAACTATATATATATATATTGAAGGCTACGTTCCTTATTTTTTTTTATAACATATTGCTTAATAATAAATAAATAAATTTATTTATTAGATACCTATTACATTAACAAATTCATTACGGGTTTTTAGTTCATACTAATATATATTTTAACACATTACTATAAATAAATAAATAGATTTATTTATATAATATCACATTACTTTTAAAGACTCACTTCTTTAACTAAATGAATAAAAAGAATTTTATTTATCTAAACAATTTAAACTAAAACCCTAAAGACGGTTAATATTGAAATCCATACGCATACTTTGAACTTATATTATATTTTCACACTTGTTATTTGAATACAAAATGTCAACATACAAACCATCTTGTTACATGAAATAACACAACACTTGAACAAACCCACACATATCAAGACCCGATGAAACCCTAGACGTAGCCTTAGACTATTGTGCATGTTATTAATCTAGATTCATATACATTACACTCTAGGTTAACGTTGTGAGTTACAATGATCATTTTGCTACCGAGACTCTTGTGCTAGCTACATCTTTGATACAAGTGAGTATTACATAGCCCCTTTTCACACTTTTACACTTTTTGGGGTGAAACATGAACTCTATACATAAAAATGTTTACATTTACACAAACTACACAAACACAAATCCTCTTTACATTCATGTGTGAAAATTTGAGCTTTATGTTTGAGTACTAGGTGTGTTAACTGTTTGTGTGTAATTTAAGTGCAATCATTAACTATTCAAGCTGACGGTAAACAATGATAGATCTATTGAGTCTGACAAACCCACCCAGATTGGGGTGATTGTTACCGACAACACAATTTGCATACTAGTTACAAAGGTTTGATTGTACTTTTGGTTACACAATAGTGGCTCCCCATAAATGCCTTATTTTATCATGTTATGTAAGAATTTGTTTATTTACATCTATATACTATCTATGTATAAACCTGTGTATGCTCACAAACTTTTTAGTTAACCTTATTTTATTCATGTTTCAGGTGCTAATGTGTGATTTTGATCAAGGCTTGATACACATAGGTTTTGGGACTTAGTTAATTTTAATTCAAGAACAATTTGTATTTCATTTATGTACTTTGGAATTGGTTTATGTTTGTTTGAATTGAAATGAATTTAATATATTACAATTTAGTCAACCTTGAGCTCATGAACAGTTTACATGTCCCGCCCCGACGTATTCCGCCGTCGGTTAGGGTGTGACAGAAGGGATCTGAAGCCACATGGGAAATAGAGGAAGAAGTGTGGCAATCTTATCCCTAGTTATTAGAGTAAGTGTCCGGTTTCGAAGACGAAACCTTTGTAAGGGGGGGAGATTTGTAACACCCCAATCTTTAAAAAATACATGTACAAGGATTGAAATGATCAATTGATAAAACCCTAAGGGGTTAAAGTAGCATTTTTTTAAATTATAAGGACTAAAGTGACATGAAGTTAAAGTGTAGGGGGATAGAATATTGATGTGAATGTTTTGATATACTAAAAATATAAATAAACATATTTTTAGGATGATTTCACAAGATCAGGTTTTAAATTTATAAAATGATAATTACGTTAACTTAAAACACACACAATAGCCAAGTTTACCTATCGCAGCGTAATATAGTTAGGTAAGAACCAAGAATCGAACCAATGGACACGGTCGAGTTCCAATACTCAACTTTTGTTATCGTTTAGCCGGATTAATCAGTGAGTGGGTTTTGTGTGCTTGTGAAGCAGAAAAGTAAATGACGGTAAAGTAAATAACACAAAAGTAAAAATGTGCGTGAAGTGTGTAACAGAAATGTAACTAGCAGAATAGTAAATAGAAGAAAAGTAAATAACGCGAAAATGATCAGATTACGAAATGTATTGCTTCGGGATTCGAATCAGCTTGATACGTGATAATGTTAAGTTAACTAATTCAGTGGTATGACTACTATAAACTTGTGACCCGGGTCAACGCTAGAGCCTCGTCCTCACTACATTTGATTGGCAAATTATATTTTTTAAAAAGTGGTAGTGCCTCCCGTTAGGGACAACATTTACCCTCAACCCATCGAATGGTCATCTCTGGGTTGGTTTAAGGCATCAGACTCAAAATGCTTTATGTTAAAGTTAAATAGGTGATTATATTTTGCTCACCGGGAGGCGGTGTAACAATGGGACCAAGTATAAAGACGTACCGTTCCCAACATAAGTTCACCAATTCTTGGTCGCATAATAATCTCGTATAAAGACGTACGATCTTAGAAGTGTAGACCAAGCCTTGGCTTATCAATCTCTTCTCGTATAAAGACGTACGTGTTTCAAAGGAAGTTTGATTAAAAAGGGTTTTACGATCTTACTCTTTAAAATCAAGACACACACAAATATAAAGACGGATTTAGACAATAATAAAAGCCCATCAAAAGATGGTTTTTGAGGACGAATTAGTTAAAGACATAAACATACCACTTCATTAATAGATTAAACATTAACATGCACCAAACATCATCTTTACCCTAGCAATACAAAGAAGTTTTAGCCACGAATGACCATAACGACTAGCCTAATGATGAGTTTCGTAGGTTCCGCTATTGTGAAACAAGGAGGAAGAGTCCCCCAACTCTCTACTCTCTACTCTCTACACTAACTACGAGAATGCTCTCTTCTTGAGTGTTCTTTAGGTCTGGATTGGTGTGTGGAATGAAGAACTTAAGCCTCCTATTTATAGGCCTCAAAATATGCAATGCACGGCCGTGCAATGGGTTGCACGGTCGTCCAAAGGCCAAGGGAATCAAACAGGGTACAGAGGACACGGTACTGGTCCGTGGGGAGTAGGAGAACCAATGCACGACCGTGCAATGGGATGCACGACCGTGCATCCCCCTGCTTTTCCCCAGTTTTGTCTTGTAGCTTCTTGTTGGCTATTGTTGACCAATTTTGACTTCTTAGGGGTCAATGCTCCGGGAATGAACCTTCTAGAAGCTTGAATTCTTGGTGTTTTTTATAGGATTTAGCTTGATTTGTATTTTCAACACCGAATAACAAATAAAAGCATTTTAAGCATAAATTTCAAGGTTATTATTCAATTAGTACCATAATGTGGGATTATTATGTATGTTAAATATGTATAAATGATGACATATCATAACACCCCACACTTAAACTTTGCTTTTGCTCAAGAAAACTCATGCATGATCACACCCATAACTAAAAACTTTACATAGGTAATGGAATTTCAACTAGTGTTGAGACTCCGGGATAACTCTTGAGCTGCTTATTCTATTTTTGTGTTTTTCTTGTTTTAAGATGATGGAATCCATGACAAGCCAACTAGAACGTGGATTATGCATAAACTCCACACTACTCACAATGTTCACTCAACTCTAGGGTTTTATATATATGGATAATGTAAGCTAAGTGGGACACTCGAGTTCGAATCGAATTATGCAATGGTCATAAGTTTGTATGCAAATCAAGTCTCCACCAATTAACTAAGTAGTATGCATGAATCAAGAGGACTTTAAAGGTTTGTAATGTGGCTAAAGTAAAACTAAAAGTGAAAATGAAAATCCTTTTGGATTTTTAGGGGTTTTAAAGGGGTTTGTAGGGCTGCAGCTATCGTGAAACACTCAGCTACGACCTCATGGCTTAAAATGGAAAGTACTAAAAGGCCCCTCTACAGTACTCAGATCATGAGGGTATAACTAATCTGAGGCTTCGTTTATGGTCATAATGCAAAGACCAAGATCTCTCGTCAGGTTCAACTCGTCCTTTATTGCGTAATGCAAATTGCTACATTTCCGTACGGTCCCTTCGGCTAGCCGCCTAATAGCACCTACTTCGATCAGGTATGTGTATTAACTTTGGGCTCGAGTTGGATTCTTGCTACACTTTCCATCGTGGCTCCAGTTGCCACATTTTCTACATCTACTGTATCTTTTGGCTTTTCTTTTGGCGGCACTTTTTGACAAGCCGCATAATGGTGGCAATTTTTCTTGCTTGCGCCACCATTTTCTTACATCACTGGTTGCTTGAAAAATCTTTTCTCGGAGTTTAGGCTTTGCGAAATGAAGGCAGGAAAGCAAATTGAAATCAAATGAATGCATGTCCAGTTCTTTAAGGTCTCCCGGTAAAAGACCAACTTCTATCTCTCTTTTTTTTTTTTAACAAGACAACTTTTTCAATACTCCTCTTTCCTCAATTTCCTTGAAATAATATTACCTTGAATTTTCCTGCAGATAGTTCGGATAATTTTCTAATGCATCCACCATTTGTATATTCCAATTCTTCTGAGTAGGATAGATTCTTTCCAAAGTCATCCCGATGATAATGAACTTGAAATGACAACATAAGATAATTTTCCCATTTTGAAGACAGTTAGCCAATAACCAGTGTTTGCGAAAAGCTGGTTGGGTGAGAAGTATAGGTTTAGAAAAGAAAAGGCTAAGGCACATAGGGCTATCTAGGTGGGATAATATTTTTTGGGATTTTTGGATAATAAGGGTAATAACGTCCTAGGTGCCTCAATCATTTTCATACTTCCACTAGTTCATGGTCTTGATATGTATAAGCCATACAAGTTCTAATTATGCATAGAATTCAATCGAATAAACACTCAATATACCAAACCATAAAACATGCAAAAATAATGATAATAATGCTCGTAAAAAGGCTCAGATTATTCTTACATGGAAACGGATGGAATAGGGTTTTGTGATTTGTTATGCATAATTTCCGTTTGTTTCTACTTGTCATGTCTTTATTTTATTTAATATGTGCAAACTCCAAGAGGTTTTGTTTAAAAATGGTTTAAATATTTTTTTGAAAATTTTTCGGGTTTTATAAAAGGTGAGTTTTTGTAATGTTTTAGTCAAATGGGTAGAAAATCACAAGTTAAATTTTACTGTTTTGAGGTTAACAGTCCTGAATCTCTAATTCCCCACCCCACACTTAAAAATGTGCATTGCCCTCAATGTACAAATGCATGTAATGAAATGCTATGCAGGAATTAATATGCATGGATTTTTTAGGGAAAAGAAACTGGTACTCCCCCAATCAATTCGGTGTATAACCTAAGGCCAAAACTTATTGTTGCTGTCAGGTTGTGCCTATCAGCTGCTTGTCGACATGTTGCTTCAAAGACTTCATCGAATTTCTAAGAAATTTGATGTGGCTTCCGGCTCCAGGCTCGTAGAGTTGGAGTGTAACTCCTCAAAGTAGAGAGATGATCTGGTGATGTTACTCTACCTGAAACATAAAAACGAACAAGGAAAATAAAAGATAGTAGTTAAGCTACTAAGGTACTAGTATCGAGAAGGCATACCTGGGGCTGAAGCAATTAGAAACTTAAATTTAGAGAAACCAAACCTGAGGTCCATGCTTTCTGCGGTATGCACCAACTTCTCAATTTATTCATGATCATCGTGTTGCCTCCCGGGAGCGCTACGTTTATTTAAGTGTCTTTAGCCTGACCCGTACGTGCTTCTTGAATTTCTAATTTAGTGTTGAATCTGTCAAATGTGTGGCTTGTAATGTGGACAGGTTCATCCAACCCATTTGATAACCCTGCATACGATGATAACATGTTGATCCAGGAATTAGTGGAGTCCATCCTGAACCAGCTAGATAACAAAAAAAAATGTTCAAACTTAGATCGGTCATAACTTGAGCTACGTTTGGAGTTAGAAGGCCCTTTACCACGGGACGGAGCGGTTTGTCCCAGTTGTTCGAGCAAAAATCCCCCATTAAGTAGCCCAATTTCATAAATCAAAGATTTTCCCCAATTTTTAAATTTTTATACCTTCAACTTTTTAGTGCCAAAATGGGTGAATCATTGATTTATATATTTTCAAAGTTTATTTATAGTTTTAATTTTAGTTTGAATGGATCGATTTGAAATTTTAAAAAATTTTATAAACCTGCCAAATTTGGAGTGCTCTATAGAAGAGCACCTAAAGAAAGTAGTGTAATTAAATCACGCCACCACCATTTGAAATTTGCTGGACCAAACATCAAGAAATCCATGTAGTGAAGCAGACGGTCACCCCGGTATGATAGTTTTGTCACGTAATCATCATTTGATGAACGTTGCTTCTTCCATGAGAAGTGGTCCTCAACTGTGGCTTATGTGATTCATGGAATGATTCACTAATATGCTTGGTCAAAGGCCAGCTATCACTGTTGCAAGGAAGATGTGCCACAATTGTCATTTATTTGTTGATGATTACATCCTCATGTGCTTCTATATTTAGAATTCCCACCAGTTCTTCTGTAGATCTTCATTCTCCTGGCTCCTTTGATTGTTTAGCTTCTAACTTCTTTGAAAAGTCAGGAAGTGATTATAAAGTTGCATTAGCCCTCTCTTCTAAATCATCTGGTCTCACCTCCGACTTATCTATGCTTGTGAAGTTGGAAGGTTCTTGCTCCTTAGAGTCACTTGACCCTACTAAAGATGTTGAAACTATAACTTCCGATTCTTGGACTTTGAAGGATTCATCTTGTTGTTCAGTTGAAAAGCTCTTTAAGATTTGAACCTTGATTTCTTCCAAATGTTGAAACACTTGTTGTTCAGTTAGAGAGCTCTTTATAAGTTGAGCCTTAATTTCTTCCAAATGATGAAACAAATTTCCTAGGGTCCATTAGAATCTAGAGGTGAGTGTTGAATTTCTTAAGGCGATGTGGTTTCCTCATATGGTAGCCCGTATGGTTGGTGGAAATGTATGGAATACCCTTGATAGTGATAACAATCTTGGGTGTAGTGTGGTTCCCCACAGATCTCACACCAAACCACCGTGTCCCCGGCAACGGCGCCAAAAACTTGATGTGTTTGTTTTTGATATAGTAAAAATATAAATAAATATATTTTTAGGATGATTTCACAAGATCAGGTTTTAAATTTATAAAATGATAATTACGTTAACTTAAAACAAACACAATATGCAAGTGTACCTATCGCAGCGTAATATAGTCAGGTAAGAACCAAGTACCGAACCAATGGACACAGTCGAGTTCCAATACTCAACTTTTGTTATCGTTTAGCCGGATTAATTAGTGAGTGGGTTTTGTGTGCTTGTGAATCAGAAAAGTAAATGACGGTAAAGTAAATAACATAAAAGTAAAAATATGCGTGAAGTTGTAGGATCGCTGAATACAAGATGATTCTATTCTAGTTGAGATTGGCGGAAACAATCACAACTATGCAATGTAAATAATTAAACACAAAGAGTACTGATAAATACGAATTGTATTAAGCTTCAATGGTTACAAGATTACAGAGAAAACTCTAAGAAAAGCATACTTGTACAATAAACAGATATACTACTTATATAGTAACTTAGAATCAAGACAGACCCTTGATTCTAATGATCAGATCAAACATAAGCCATTGATCTTGTATACTAGAAGCTATACTACAATTTAAGTTAAAAAAGACTACAAAGGTTAACTTTAATCAAACGTCTTCTTATGCATCATTGCTTGGATACTTGGAAGGGGAGCGTTGTCTTTTATTGTCTGCACCAGTAACATTCTTTCTGCATGTGATGTGTCAGAGTTGCAGCAAAAAGTTGTCAGTAGTAAAGTTGATGCTTTGGATATGCCAATCAGCAGCAACGATTAATCTTCAGCAGATAAGGCTATCAGCCGTATAGTTGAAGATCCGCAGCAAAACTCAACTATCCAAAGATGTTGATGATTTGCCTATCAGTAGCATCAAGTGTTTGATGCTGCTGAGAAGCCTATCAGTAGCAACTCTGGACTTCAGCAGATAAGGCTGTCCGCAGCAGAGTTGTTCATCAGCAGGAGAACAACTATCAGCAGCAAACAAGCTTATCCGCAGCAGCTTGTTGGTCAGCAGCAAAATTGTGGAGTCCGTAGTAGTTGTACTTAGAGAATTTTGTAGCCATTAGTCTTTTTATCTACAGAAGTCTGTAACAGAATTGTAACTAGCAGAATAGTAAATAGTAGAAAAGTAAATAAAGCGAAATTGATTAGATTACGAAATGTATTGCTTCAGGATTTGAATCAGCTTGGGACGTGATAATGTTAAGTTAACTAATTCAGTGGTATTACTACTACAAACTTGTGACCCGGGTCACCGCTAGAGTTTCGTCCTCACTACATTTGATTTGCAAATTATATTCTTTAAAAAGTGGTAGTGCGTCCCGTTAGGGATAACATTTACCCTCAACCCATCGAATGGTCATCTCCGGGTTGGTTTAAGGCATCAGACTTAAAATGCTTTATATTAAAGTTAAATTGGTGATTATATTTTGCTCACCGGGAGGTGGTGTAACAATGGGACCAAGTATAAAGACGTACCGTTCCCAACATGAGTTCACCAATCTTGGTCACATAAAAATCTCGTATAAAGACGTACGATCTTAGAAGTATAGACCAAGCCTTGGGTTATCAATCGCTGCTCGTATAAAGACGTACGCATTTCAACGGAAGTTTGATTAAAAATAGTTTTACGATCTTACTCTTTAAAATAAAGACACTCACAAATATAAAGACGGATTTAGACAATATTAAAAGCCCATCAAAAGATGGTTTTTGAGGACGAATTAGTTAAAGACATAAACATACCACTTCATTAATGGATTAAACATTAACATGCACCAAACATCATCTTCACCCTAGCAATACAAAGAAGTTTTAGCCATGAATGGCCATAACGACTAGCGTAATGATGAGTTTCGTAGGCTCCCCTATTGTGAAACAAGGAGGAAGAGCCCCTCTACTCTCTACTCTCTACTCTAACTACAAGAATGCTCTCTTCTTGAGTGTTCTTTAGGTCTGGATTGCTGTGTGGAATGAAGAACTCAAGCCTCCTATTTATAGGCCTCAAAATGTGCAATGCACGGTCGTGCAAAGGCCTAGGGAATCAAATAGGGTACAGAGGACATGGTACTAGTCCGTGGGGAGCAGGAGGGCCAATGCACGGCCGTGCAATGGGATGCACAACCGTGCATCCCCCTGCTTTTCCCAAGTTTTGTCTTGTAGCTTCTTGTTGACTATTGTTGACCAATTTTGACTTCTTGGGGGTCAATGCTCCGGGAATAAACCTTCTAGAATCTTGAATTCTTGGTGTTTTTTTATAGGATTGAGCTTGATTTGTATTTTCAACACCGAATAACCTGCAATTACAAAATATAAGCATTTTAAGCATAAATTACAAGGTTATTATTTAATTAGTACCATAATGTGGGATTATTATGTATGTTAAATATGTATAAATGATGACATGTCAAATATAATTAGATCAAAGACCAGGGACTATACTAAAAACTTGGAAAAATTGACAGATGTCGGACCAACATCTTAAGGATAGTAGTCCACTACGTAGGGGACAAGGGATCATTCAGGGGGTGATACGTGTCAGGTGACTAATCACTGAAATTTGAAACGTGGAGGATCGATAAGGGACCGACATATGATCCATTGCGGTCTGCTAGCCGCAAATTATACATAGCGGACCGACATGAAGGGGATAACGGTATGTTATGTGTCCGTTAAGCAAATTTCACCGCCATGCCTGGATAGTGAACCGACATGAGAAGGGATAGCGGTCCGCTATGGACCCGTCGGACAGCCTGTAAATAGTTGAACATGTTGGTTGAGTTTAGAGCATTCACATAGCTCAAACACACTTATCCTCGGTAAGCATGCCAAAAAGCCCCGTTTCCCGTAGGGTAGTCCGGTTTCCAGTTTTTTGACCCTAATACGCAGGAGACAGTTCTGAGGACCTGATCCAAGTCGTTGTGCAGCTCGTATTAGCACGTAAAGATTATTTAAACAGGTAGGAAGTTAAAGGTGAGTTCTATGATGCCCCTTTTAAATGTTTTTAAATGTTTTGGGCATAATGCACGTGTAATGAATGTTTTAGATACTGTATGCCATTGATTTAAATCTTTGAGCTAGTATCCATAATGTTGCAAGGGATGTAATATGTTGTATAACAAAAGGTAACCTTCTGACTAGTATGTAGTTATCTGACAACGGAATGTTCTGCCTAAGGAAAGAATAATTATTTTGTTCAAGGTGCTACTCTGGGAAGATAACCGCCTTGTTTTGAAAGCAAAGAATAATGATTTTGTGAAATGTTTTAAGACTTGTCTTGGTGTACCAAGATAAGTGATGATGAAAAGATGCCATTGGCAGTGATTGTATTGACATGAAAGGTTTTAACCACTTTGGTCTGTAAAGGAATTTTTGCCATGTATGGACAAATCCCATATAATATCTTGCAACTTATGGAATGGAACGTGGACTGTTACACTCCTTCGTGGTATGTAATGGGGTTATGGCATTTATATAAATGGAATGGTAAGTGGTGAGGACCACTTGAGAGGTTTACGAACCTCGATAAGATATTCTCGGAAAAGTTGCATAAACCCATGCTAGTTATGCTCAATTAGTTATTATTTAAGTGCTCAAAAGATCACAAGGAACGGAAGGTTTACCTGATAAGCTGTGGGGTCCATTAAAATTCATCAATAATTCACATAATCTACATTTACTTAATTATAGGTTTATGAGATATGAGTGTGGGACCCATTAAGTCATAATTAATTCTACCCTAAACATGATAAGTTAATTCACAGTGAAAAACTTAGGTTTCAAGCTAAATCATGAGTTTAGAAGGATCTGAATATTAGCAATTTACTTGAACTGTCTAAGTAAAAATACGTGCTGAAAAATGTTCCTTGGTCTGCCTGTAGAACGATTTGATCCCAGTGTAAACATCATAAAGGCTCGTCTTTAGTTATAGTATGTTTATGTTTTTATTTGAGTGAGTTAGTATGTTTTATTTATTTTGTTTATTTAATTTTATTCTATTTCAAAATTGAGTGATAAAATGATCAAGCTTTTGTTTTTGAAATAAATCATCTAAGGAGCTAACTTGTTCTTACGGATGGCCCACCATGCTTCACGGTGGGCCCATAAAATTGTTGAAACCGGGTTCCTTAAAAGGAATGAAATAAATCCTAATGTGGGGGTTTTGTGTTCACGGTCACTTTAAACTTCAAAAGAACTTTCTCACATCTCTATTGGTGATTTACGAACTCTACGGCATATCTCCTGCTTATTACCCGTTGTTACAAGTTTATTTGTCTGATATCTCTAAGCATCATATTAAATTGTTGAATCTCGTGGTTGACCGTAAACCAACTCATATGGGCATTCGTAATCAAAGAGATTGAATCAGATGGTGAAAATTGAAATTGAAAGGTTGTTTAAAGTCGTTATGAGTTGGCAAACGCTAGTGCAAGGTTGGAATGTGAGAATTTGAAGGTTGGATCCATCAATTTTTGGATTGAAATCATTTTCAACGTTTCCTGTAAACATATCCTTCACGGTGTATTTCAAAACACTGTGAACCTCTTGGTCTTCCCCGTATACGGTATTTGGGCCGTGAATCAAAAGCAAACCGTGAACCATTTAAGTTTGTGTCTATGATCCTTATTAGCCGAGAACAAGTTGTGAGCCGTGAACATCAAGGGGGCCGTACACCCCTAAAAGGCCAAGAACCTCTGAGACTTACTCTTAAATAAATTAAATCACTTATTTAACTTAAAATGTGGTTCTGACTTAATAAATTTTGTACAGAAATGGTCGAAATGAAATTTGTCTCTACTCATAACGTACGTGCATTTACTTTGGACCCGTCTGCGGAGTTTGAGTATTTTCGGTCAATGGTTGTGGGGTTGACACTTTCCCCTATCAACTTTGCTGTTATGGAAAAACCTATCATTTACAGAAGTCATATTCAAGAGTTTTGGTCCACTACATCTATACATCCAAATGACAATAGAGAAGAATGCATAATTGAAACAATTCAAGCTAAACGAATCAGAGTCTCATAAGCTATAATCTGAACTGCTCTACAGTCTGCTGATCTACAAGCTCATCCTACTAAGTTGAATCCAGATGTTGTCACTCCAATTCTCAAAAGGATGGGTTATGAAGGTCCATATCCACCTTTATACAAGAAGCTACTACATCCATATTGGAGATATCTTGCACACGTGTGCATGAACTGCTTATCTGGAAGAAAAGGAGGATTTGATGGGATCAAAACTACTATCTCTTCAGCTATGGTTGCCCTGACCATGAGCTTGGACTACAACTTTTCTAAGATGGTGTTTGAAGAATTTAAGGGTCTGTTTGGTATGGGGTAATGGAATGGGCGAGGGAATGGAATGAACGAGATAATGGAATGGACAAAGGAATGAAATGGACCATTCCATTCTATTGTCTTGTTTAGTTACCATGCGTTAATGGAATAAATCATTACCATATGCTGTTTGGTATGCTAGAAAAGACGAAGGAATAAAATCGGTGGTTAGTGGTGGCGGTGGTGGTGGGAGGTGGTATTGGGTGGTGGTGGGTGATGGTGGGTGGTTGTGGTGCGGTGGCGGTGGAGGAGGCAACATTGGCGGGCGGTGGAGGAGGCGACAGTGGTGGTGGTGGTGGTGTGGGAGGTCGGTGGTGGTGACAGTGGCAGTGGTGGGAGGTGGCGGTGGGTGGTGGTGACGGTGGCGGTGGTGGGAGGCGGTGGTGGATGGTGGCGGCGGTGGTGGGTGGTGGCGGTGGGTGGCAGTGGTCGGAGGGTGTGGTGGTGATGAAGGGTGAAAAACGGATAGAATGAAAAGAAAACAAAGGGGGTGGATGGAATGAATTTGAAGGATTTAGAGGGAATGACATTCCTTGTAGAATGGGTGATTCCAAGGTGGGTGGTGGTGACATTGGTGGGAGGTGGTGGTGGGTGGTGGTGACGATGGCGGTGGTGGGTGGTGGCGGTGGGTGGAAGTGGTGGTGGGTGGTGGTGGTAGGAGGGTGTGGTGGTGATGAACGATGAAAACGGACGGAATGAAAAAAAAACAAAGGGGGTGGATGGAATGAATTTGAAGGATTTAGTGGGAATGACATTCCTTGTAGAATGGGTGATTCCATTCCATCATCCAACCAAACACCATTTTTTCCATTCCCTCGTAAACGTCGATTCCATTCCACCTCCCATTCCTGAATACCAAACGCTACCTAAAAGTAATTTGAAAGGAGGAAAGAAGGATATATTTCTTATGTATCCCAGGTTTCTGCAGATCATCCTCAACAGGAATCATGCTGATCTAGAACCTACTGTTAATACTTTGGACATGAAAGCTATGACTCCACTGATCTTCAAGTTCATGAATGTAGGGAAGCATGGAAAAAGGGCTTGAAAAGTTTTGAAGATTTGCTGCTCTTGCTGACGAAGAAATAGAAGAACTGACTATACAAGTTGAAGCCGAGGTTGCAGAAGAACAGCAACTACCTATTCAACCACAGGTAGAGCAACTGGATGATCCAGAACCACAGGATCCAGGAGTGCCTGAATTAGAAGATGTTGAGGTTATTTCTTCTTCTGATGATGAAGACACTCCTAAAAGACCACAAGTACCAATAAATCGGTTTGTCAAGGAAATGGAAAGCAAACGACGTAGAATTGAGAATCCTCATCTTACCTCCTCGTCAAACAAAGATGACACCGCTGCTGATTACTCTTCGGATCATGATCTAGTCTCTAGACCCCGAAGATGAAGAGATCCGAGAAATGTTAGAGTACCACCTCCAACACCAACACATACACCCACACCTATAGAAGTTCCCACTCCAACAACCTCCACACCATCTCAAGTACCACAATCACCACCACCCACCTCATCCCAACCTCAATCATCATCCCGTATGAGCCCGACATCTGAAGCTTTTGACATAAGTCAATTCTTAGTTTCATCAGCTGAAGCTTATAAAGTTGAGAAAGCTAAGGGCAAGAGCCCCATGGATTCATCTACACCTGCACCTGTAGATCAACATGTTTTACAAGAAAGAGTGTTCGCTTTGGAACTACATGTGGCTGCTCAGAACTCAAAGATTATGACCTTGGAAGCTAATAAGGGATATATTACTGCTCTCATATATGATCTTAAGAAGTCGTTGGATGATCTTAACGCAAAACACACTAACACGCCCACTACTGGTGCTAATGATGATGTGAATGATCAGGGAGGTGGAGACACTGGAGGAAAGGATCAAGGAAGTCAACCCGATGATAATCAAGAAAGTGATACTTTTAATTTTTTATTTTGAGGGAAATCTCGAAGATCCTAAAGATGATGAATTTACTGGCAATTTGGATAAAGAAGATGTTTCCAACCCAGTGGATAATCTACAAGGTGAAATGTTTGATAGTTCTTCAGACTCAGAGCTAGAAAGACTGAATCAAGACATTGATGATGATGTTAATTTATCAAGCTCCACTGCAAACATTTCTGAGAATGCTGATGCAAGCAAGTCTACAAAGAAAGAGCGACCTCCATGGAAGTTGCCACCTGGTCCACCTTCTGAAACTCACGTTACTTGGAACATAGAGGACTATTTTTTCAAAAAAAAGGAGATATGTCAAGTATTGCTTCTTGGGCATTTGATTATGAGAAAAACTTGTATGTGGTGAAGAGAAAACGTGGAAGACTGGTGTAAGTCCCAAACTCTTTATGGATCTCCTAATAAAAAAACACGATATCAAGTCTCAAAATCAATAGGCAGAAACTATTGACTATGGTGATTCAAGAACACGAAAATCAATGTAAAACACCTTGTATTGATCAAGAGAATTACAAAGAAAACAAACAAAAACCGTTGACTGCTCTAGACGGCTATCAACTCGTCTAACCTCTAAAACACGAGTAACTGAACTGATTACCAACTTTAGGTTACACAAACATATTTTTATATTAAGCCCATAATACATATTCTCGCCCCATGGCCTACCCAAAACCCCAACCGGTTCACGGTTACAAAAACTCGAATATATTTCTATTCGGAAAACACCAACATATATCTATTTGATACTCGTCAGCCTCACATATATAGACCTAACAATCTCCCCCTAGTCTGATGTTATCAAATGATCTTCATAACTCGAACATAGCACTTTAATCACCACTTCCAGGATACAACTTTTTCATCAAAATCAGTGGTTGTTGATGTGGTGTCGATGTTGGTGTTGATAAGGTTCAAAATTTCTGAACTCTCAAACTTGGGTCTCTCTTTCTTCTCTTGGAGTTAGATCTGTATTTGGATCAGAATCAGCATATGCTTGATCATGTTGCTAAAAGAGGATGTGAGAGGAGGATTCTCAACAGCTCTTTTATTTTTCATTCTTTATCATTCAAGTAGATCCATAGGTACTTCTTCATGTGTACTTTCATTGTCGGAAGATGAAAACAAATCAGGTTCTTTTGACTCGAGTACATTTCGTTGTGGTGGTACTTCAAACTTGTCAACAACTGACAATCTTTCTTTCTTCTTCAACCCTGGTTCTTGATTTGAAACAAATTCTCAGAAACTCTGTTAGTAGACATTTATATGCAACAGGGAATCCAGTATTTACACGAAAACCTAGTATATCCACGTACTATTAAACTTTTGAAATTTCAACTCTTTTGATTTGTAACAAATTCTGCAAATTCTCATAACTTCAAGAATGGTCATTTTTTGTAAAAATAAGGTAAAATAGAAAAAAAAAACAGAACTAATACTGAAGTTGTAACATCCGGCCTCTTGTACCAACAATATTGGTCGTTTGCCCCTAAGAGCTCACGGGTTTGTTTTTGGCTGCCCGGGTGAAAACTTCCCAGGGGGTCACCCATCCCTGGATTACTCCCACCCAAGAAAACTGTACAGTTCTCCTCTCATCCACTATATTAAACCCCAAAACGCGTTGTTGATTTAAGAGGCGGGGCATTTCTTATAAACCCAGCATCTCTCCCGTGGACAGAACAGAACGATATGACATTTGCCTATGGTGTTACAAACACCCCCCTTAGGACTCATCGTCCTTGATGAGGTTTGCCCCACTATCATAAACAGAACAGAACGGGAGTGGCTCTGATACCATTTGTAACATCCGGCCTTTCATACCACCAATATTGGGTGCTTTGCCCCTAAGATCTCACGGATTTGTTTTTGGTTGCATGGGTGAAAACTTCCCAAGGGGTCACCCATCCCTGGATTACTCCCACCCGAGCACGCTTAACCGTAAAGTTCTCCAATCATCCACTACATTAAGCCCCAAAACGCATTGTTAATTTAAGAGGCGGTGCATTTTTATGAAACCAGCATCTCTCCCGTGGACAGAACAGAACGATATGAGTTTTACCTAAGGATGGGTGACCACCTGGGAAGTTTTCTGTGACAACCCAGACTTTTAGGTTAACTCCGTTAGTAAATTTCGTTAAATCTTAACCTATTTAACCCTATCACAAACCCCAAGGACTAATTCTGTCAGGAATTAAACTTAAAACTACAAGGACTAGTAGTGTAATTACTCAAAACCCACTCCATTGACTTTGAAAGTCAAAATCACATGTCTTTGCATTCCTGTTGACTTTTGAAAGTCAACTAACCATGATTCTTAACTCAACTTTAACCACAACGACTTATTCTACCAATTTCTAAACTTCTATGCATGAAACCAGAAGGACCAGACTTGCAGTTATCCAATTCTCGATTCCTGTTTGACTTTAGAAAGTCAAACTCATGGTTTGATCCAAATTCGAATCCCACGATCGTCCTCGGCACCCATTCTATTCGAAAACCCTCAATTTGTACCTCATTCTGGTAATTGATTACTTCCTCAGTTTCGTTTTAGTGTTTAAGTCAAAAGCCCCATCCCAACTTGGGCTTTCATTATCGAATTTAACATCAACCCGATTCTTGGGTTCATGCGATTATGGTCCAGTCGATCACCGCCATACACACTGTTCAAACTCAATTAACCTGTACCATTTGATTCGTAATCTCTTACTTTATGAAAACCCTATATCCATTTAATCTTATAACATCGATTTTTACTTGATCCAGTAATTAGGGTGTAGGTCCCTTCGTGTGTGTCGGATCGTTACATGCAAGTGGTCTACTAGTCGGACCGGGTGCGGAATACCCGTGACTAGGAGGAGAGTCTAACTAAAACAAAGTAAACCAACACGAGAGTCACAATAAAAGCTCTTTCTATTATAAACACTCGACGGTTACAGAGATAATACAAATTGCGTACTTAACAAACTTAGTTCGTCTAAGATATGAGTTCTGCGTACTTATCAACTGTGAACCAAACCTATTTATACAGACCTGATGCCTGCGCACTTAGCAAGTGCGCATGACCAAATGCTCTTGCGTACTTAGCAAGTACGCATGGGTCTTCCTGCGTACTTGCTAAGTACGCAGGAGCTTTCTCCTGCGCACATGTAAGTGCGCAAAACACTTAGAAGAAATGCAACATACACTATGTAAAAGTAAATACAACTCGATAAACTATTACATAACCACTCTTACAAACAAAGACAAATTACAGACATTAGAAATACAAACTAAGACTCTATCCAGAGTGTTGTCACAGGAAAGTGCATCAACAAACTCCCCCTTGACAACAGCTCGGGATCTTCATCGTCTTTAGTCTTCAATCTTCAGTCTTCACAGCACTGGTTCCTTAGCTTCCATCTTCTTCTTGTAATCAAGGCAGAACTTAATCACCTTGTCATATTTAGAAGCAAGGAGCTTCGTCCATTCGTCCGTGTGGACACAGTAGCGTTCCGCTAGTACCTCCAGATCTTTCACAGAAAAGTTGATGAAGCAGACTTCATCAA
This sequence comes from Smallanthus sonchifolius, assembly GCA_023525975.1. NCBI lineage: Eukaryota > Viridiplantae > Streptophyta > Magnoliopsida > Asterales > Asteraceae > Smallanthus > Smallanthus sonchifolius. The sequence continues at coordinate 24,575,696 of CM042044.1, read as the reverse complement.
AGATTCTGATCAGTTCTTTTGGTACTGTGTTCCCACTCTCGGAACGAACCTTTCCCATGATCACATCCTCGCCCGTTTTTGGATCTACGTACCAGTACCACATGTCACCAAGAATATACTGAGATAACTTGCTCAAGGGAAACTTAGTTTCACATTGTACTGGCTTGTATACCAATCTCTTTATGTGCTTCTTAGTCACAGGATGTACAGCGTGCTTATCCTTGACTCTTCTGGGCACTTGAGGCTTGAAATATTCAAATTTCCCTGATCTTGCTTCCCGCTGTAGTGTTACCCACAAACCCATTGCTACTGCATGACTCGAGTGACTCAGCAAGTCGCGGTTTGCGAGGTTCACAAGGTCGTACTTGGGCAAAGACTTGAACACCTCACAGGTTGGTTTCAAGTATTAAGCCCCCCCAGATCTTTTGATGGCGAACAACTGTTTGTCCTCCTCGAACCTAACAGCCTTTGTCTGTGATGGACGTCTTTTGCCACACGGGAGCTGGACCCTTAGATGATGCAGAAGGCATGTCTTTATCTTTTGGTGCCTCGGGGTCCACAGGTGTAGGGTCGACTGGGGAGGCTTCAGTTGTAGCTTCAACATTAATTGCCATGTCAACTGAGCCTGTGTCGAGCAGAGATTCGAGCGATGGTACTTCAAAGATCTCACCATCCTCTAACTCGTACTCTCCTTCCCCGTCGCCCTTGGGAATCTCTATCACCACATCCTCATCTTCATCATTCTAGTCATCACCAGAGTCGATCTCTCCTTTTTCTAGATTGAAGAGAGCATCGATCTGTGCTTCTTTAGAGTAGTCAGGCTCTAGATATAGGATCTCATCATCAGATAAGTCCTTAAGTACTTCAGCCACTGACTTCCCTTTATCACCACCACCACCAAATGTATTACCACCCTCTTGCTGAGTAGACTCCCCCTCAGCCATTGAAATAGCAGAGATGGGCACGATCGCCAAAGCTTGGTGCTCACCTCCACTAGGACCGGCTTCAGGATCCTTGTCTTTATCATCATACTTAGTCAGGTCGACTGGATGACAAGGCTCAGCACCAGTGGATTTATTTTCTTTCTCATTCTCCTTCTCTTTTTCTGTCTCCCCCTGAGCACCAAGCTTCTTGGTCAGTTCTTCAACTAATTTGACCATCGCTTCGTGCACTTTTCTCTGCAAATCCATCCTTAGCTCAAGTGAAGTTCTGTGGCCTAGAATCATTTCATTGGTTTTCATCAGCAAATCGTTCTGTGCCATAACATTCTTCAGTTGCTCATTTGTCCCTGTTCTCTGACTGTGGAGAATCCTAACTTCATCGGCCAGGGAATTAATATGTGCTTGTTGAGCATCAGACTCCTCCTTTGACTTTTGAATGGTCTTCAACAGTTCAGCAACTTGGGTCTTTAGGACATTGATCCTTGCATCATACGGATCAGAATGCCTAGATGATGAGGCTTCAGCATTATGGATGGGGGAGGAGAAAATTGTGTCAAAGTCAAACCCTTGTGAGAAATCACCATAGTTGAAGGGTTGACCTGACGGCTCAGTGGTGTGATGTGGGAGTGGGGATGTAGTGATGGGAGTGGGTGTTATGGTTGGGGTGATGGTGACTGACTCCGTGAGAAGTGGAGTAGTCACTGTCACTTGGACGGTTGGAGTAGGGAGGGTCACCGTCACAGGAATCTCCTCTGTGACCGCCGTGACTGCCACATTATCTTGTATTAGTGGCCTTCTCCTCCTTCTGTACAGTTGTTGTGCTGGTGGGGTAGATTCTGACTCTGGACTGGCAGCCACAGCTTGTACTTGCTGCACAGTCGGGATCTCTACAACCCTGGGGATAGCAACCTCTTGCCTATCGCCCCTCTTCTTATTGGCTTTCTCTCGCCTTTGTCTTTGTAGAGTAGCGTCAGAGTCAGATGTTCGCTCGTCGCTTTCTTTTAGAAGACGACGCAGGCAGGGTTACCTGTGCCAATCTCCTCGGGTGTGCCTGGGATGGTGCGTCATCGGAATCAGAAGAGTCTGATTCTGTTGCTTCTGAATCGGATTCCTCAGCACCACCATCACTACCTTCGTCATCACCTTTATCACTTTCATTCTCTTCTTCTTGTTGTTCATCAGAATCATCACTCATCTCTGGTGCCGAATTGGGACTATACCAATTCCAATCTTCTGGCGCGACATATGCTTCATTAAGCACGTGGCCAAAGAGTTCAGTATGCACAGGGGTAGGATCTACACTGCCTGGCTTTAGAAATTGAGCAAATACTCTCTTATCCACCCGTTTTACTTGCAGTTTCTCCCCGATAGCACGTAGGTTTGGCAATGCATCATCAATCAAGAGTTGCACAAACCTCGGGTACAATAGGAACCTAAACTTCTCTGCTGTATTGATCTGATCATTGATTGCTTTGAAGATGTAGCGAGAGAAGTTGTAGCCCCTATTAAGAGACAAGCCCACCATGGCTGCTGCAAGGTCATGACCCATGGCATCTTTCCCTGCTTTTCTGGACGAGATGCACACGATCATGATGTGGGCAAAATACCGCCATTGATCCAAAACCCACATCTTCTTGTAAGAAGCATAGTCCCTCGCTCCGACATATCCCATTCTATGCCTCCAACATCCATCCACATAGTAATCTGGATAGGATGTCCGGTCGGTAGCGAGGTCTCCGAACTGCAGGACCCTTCTTATTGTATCCTCAGAGAAAGCAATAGCCCGACCATCCACGGTAGCTCTTATGACATTAGGAGATACCGTGCAGTCGTGCTCTGTCGTCTCCCAGAACTACTCCAAGTAAGGTCTTGAGACTGTTGGGTCAGCTGAGATTGCATAACTTATTTTTGATCGGTTCAAATAGTCAATGATCTGCCGATACTGCAAAGCTGCCCCTTTCCACTCAGGTTGAGTGTTTGCTAACAAGTTGAACTCATCAGTGAATGCCCGAGCCATAGTTTGCAAAAACACACAGAAAACATAATCAGAACAACACGTATCATTTGAAATGGATAAACATGACTCAGTATAGCAGTTACTCAATGAAGTGAATTTCAGACTTAGGAAATTTTGCTAAGTGATGGTCCTGCGTACTTAGCAAATACGCAGGATTTTGTTCTTGCGTACTTAACAAGTACGTAGGAGTTACTTCTTGCGTACTTGTTAAGTGCGCAAGACTTGTACTTAGCCAAAGATCCAGAAGTCTCAATTTCAAACAGAAGTGAGGCATTCCTGTGGATTATGGTCACCACAAGGTCAAAATACTTGATTAAGACCTATGGGACCACAATCCACTGCAAGTAACTGTTAAACTCGTCAATTTTATGACCTAGATAACGACCCAGTGGAAACCATGGTCAATCGAGGGTCAAGGCCAAAATCAAACCATGTTAAGGACAAATTCGGAGTCAATAGGTTTCGATTAGTGATTATTAACAAGTTTTAGGTCTTAATTTGTATTTAGAACACCAAAATAGGTCAATAATTTCACACTCAAAACCGTCGATGAATCGGTCGAAAACTTGGGATTTAATGGATGATACGGACCGAGATTCTCACCAAGTAAATGTTTAATGATGATTAAACAATGAGTGGGACGAAAAATCTGGTTGGAAAACTCGAAATTTTTGAGGAAAATGGTCGGAGGGAATATCACAGGAGAAAACGATTTGAAAGTGATAAACCCTAAAAAAATTTCTAAGTCCTGTATTTATACCCAACACATATTGGTCGTGCGTACTTACTAAGTACGCAGGGTTTACCTCATGCGCACTTATCAAGTACGCATAGACCCTTATGTTCGCACACTTTCAACTCAAATTATGAAGATTTTAAGTCAAATAACGAACAAGATAAAAGCGTTCAATCAAGAGGATTCAAAATCAATTCAGGAAGGTTAAATACAAATATTTTTGGCTTTTCTGAATAAAGTTGAACTATGCATAAACTTAAAATTATTATTTATTTTTTTTTTTTGATCTTTTCTCATAGAAATATACAAGTATTCACACAAACTATTTTTGATCAAGGACACGAGCAGAGGATCATATCAGGCTATCTTTTAGCAAAAACGATACAAAATAAACATCAAAGAATATGGGATCATGTCATAGATTACTATTTATTCATACGTAATAAGCATATAGAGAAGTAATTCAAGTTGACAATATTATAAGATTTGAAACTATAGGCATCTTTGTATCACATTCTTGTGTATTAATGTATTATTTATAAGATATACAACGTGTACCCCACTGAAATGCTATTTTAACTTGCACTATCTCAAGGCATCTAAGATTTTCCCAATGATTTTCTAGATTTTCATAATGAAGCTACATCTATTAGCACAGGAAAAATCAAGCAGAATCCATAAGGATTATCAGGAATCATAAGATTCAGAATCGAGTGATTCATTTGTCTTGGTTTCATGTGATTTTCTTCTTTGAATATCGGGATGATGATTCAGGATAATAGATATGGTGTTTGATTATGAGGTAAGGGGATCCAACTTTTATTTGGATTTGATTTCAATGAATCAGGAGTGATTCAAGGGTGAATACATGCTTAACGGTTAATGTAGAGACATGTCTTGATTCAATCTCTCCTTGCATACTTGTGAGTATGGGCAGTGAGATGAACTGCATTAATTGTGCTAACGATATAACCCGAAACTGATCTCAAAAGAAAATTATTGCCAAAATCTAACATCCTTTATCTGATAATGATCTTTTCTATTCTTTTACGCACACACGCTTGCAAACATGGGTTCAAATCACGGTTGTAATTTAGAATTAGTTTCCACACTACTAGTGAATCAAAGATGCATACAGCCTACTGACAATTCAAATTACTTGTAAATAAACAGATTAAAAACATAATAATTTAGACAATTAAGTAAGCATGACGCAATCATTTCCCATATGACCAGTCTATGGTGTTTAGATCATTTCTGATGTACTATCATTTCCTCTTTTCTCAAGTTAACTTTGAAATTATTATTTTTTTTTTTGTAAAATATTTTTAAAAACTAAAAGAACTATACAGAAAATTTAAAAGAATTAAAAATTTAACTTTCATGAATTGAATTGAGTTAAGAAAACTTAGTTTTCACTCAGGATTGAACATTCCTATCAAGTTGACAAGATGCTCAAAACGGAATCGATCAAATGCCTTTGTGAAAAGGTCAGCAAGATTGTCATCCGTGTGAACTTTTACAAGTTCGATTAAATGCTTTTCAGCACAATCACGGATGAAATGATGGCGAATCTCTATGTGTTTAGTTTTGGAATGTTTCACCGGGTTATTTGTGATGGACATGGTGGCATTGTTGTCAATGAATAGAGGAGTTCCAGTGAAGTTTAAGTCGTAGTCTCTCAACTGTTGCTGAATCCACAGTATCTGAGAACAACTGCTCGCTGCAGCAATGTATTCTGCTTCACAAGTTGAGACAGAAACCGTTGACTTCTTCTTACACTGCCAGGAGACCAGTCTGTCTCCTAAGAATTGACATCCAACAGAAGTTGACTTTCTGTCAAGGTTACAACCACCATAATCTGAATCAGTGTAGGCTTTGAAGTCGAATGACTGCTGCTTAGAGTACCAAAGACCTAATCGGGGTTTCCCTTTCAGGTATCTGAAAATTCTCTTCACGGCTATCATATGTGACTCCTTCAGTTGAGACTGAAACCTTGAGCTCAAACATACAGCAAACATTATATCGGGTCTTGAAGCTGTGAGATACATAAGTGATCCGATCATCCCACGGTACAATCTGCTGTCTACATCCTTTCCATTTTTATCAAGATGCAAACCATGATTAACTGGGATAGGTGTTCCATAAGTACTGCTATCATTCATCTTGTATTTTGATAAGATGTCCTGCACATACTTAGTTTGATGTAGATAAATGCCATCCTCTCTTTGACTGACTTGCAGACCCAAGAAGAACGAAAATTCACCCATATTACTCATTTCAAATTTGGACTTCATCACCTGCTCGAATTCCCTACACATCCCTTCATTGGTAGACCCAAAAATGATGTCGTCGACATATACTTGTACAAGAAGAATGTCACCTCCTGCTTTCCTAATGAAGATAGTCGAGTCAATCTGTCCACGGTCGAAACCATTAGACAGTAAATGCAATGTCTCATACCATGCCCGCGGTGCTTGATGAAGACCATAAAGTGCTTTGTCGAGCTTATACACTTTATTGATATTATGCGGATCTTCAAACCCGGGAGGCTGAGTGACATAGACTTCTTCATGATCTTTACCATAAAGGAAAGCACTCTTCACATCAAGTTGATAGACCTTGAAACCGACATATGTGGCATAAGCCAAGAACAGTCGAATAGCTTCAATTCTAGCAACTGGGGCATATACTTTCGTGTAATCCAAGCCCTCTTGCTGATAAAAATCCTGAACAACCAATCTTGCTTTGTTCTTCACAACATGACGATCATCCGTCTTGCATTTGAACACCCATCTGGTTCCAATTGGCTGAAAGCCTTTTGGCAAGTCAACCAGATCCCACACGTGCAACTTTTGGAATTGAGACAGTTCATCTTGCATTGCCTTAATCCAGCAGTTGTCAGTAAGAGCCTCCTTCACATTCTTCGGCTCTAACTGGGACACGAATGCAGCATGCAGACATGTTTCCATAACACCAGTTTCAAGTTTCTAAGTGTAAAGACTGGTGTTCTCAGTGATGGTTCGATGACGAGTCTGAACGCCGGCATTAGGATCACCAATAATGTTGTCAATTGGATGATTCCTATGCACTCTCGTCTCCGGTACAATTGGTTCCTGAATTTCTGGATCAAGATTCGTGCTTAAATCCCCCATTTCCTGTGTTCCAGAGGAAGAAGATTCAATGTTAATTGGATCAGCTGGAGCTTCATTTCCAACAGTTGTGTTAGGATTAGCTGGAGCGTCATCTCCAACGACAAGAACATCTTCACTGTTATCACTGTCATGAGTTCCAGATGCAGATGCAGCATTGGAATCAGGAGTTACAATAGGTACAGTAGCACGAGTAGAGAAGCTGGAGTCATCGCTGCCACCCAATAAATCATAGACATTTGCAGCGTCATCTGCAGATATATCAGGAAGATTGAATGACTTGAATAGCGCATCATAATCAAAACCCCAAGCTGGACCTGTTGGTTCGGGTGGAATGCTGTGTTTACTACAATCCACTTCAAAACATTCCTCGACAGTACGAGTTCCTATGTTGTACACTCTCTTGCAAGGCGAGTTGGCAACGTATCCTAAGAAGATGCCTTCCACCGCTTTTGCGTGAAACTTAGACTGGCGGTCTTTGTACTGTAGCAGCAAGGAACAAGGACTACCAAAAGGAACTAGGTAATCAAGATTGGGAAGTCGATTGTTGATCAACTCGTAACAAGTCTTGTTGTGCCTCTTTACTACCAGAACTCTGTTTAAGACGTGACACGCTGTATTAACTGCTTCTGCCCAGAAAGTGACAGGAAGCTTTGCATCCGACAACATAGTCCTTGCAGTCTCAATCAGTGTTCTGTTCTTCCGTTCAGCAACTCCATTTTGCCGAGACGTGTACGACGCGCTGAATTCGTGACGGATCCCTTTCTTGAGACAGAAAAGCTCCATCAAATTATTCTTGAACTCAGTTCTGTTGTCGCTCCTTATCCTTCTAACTTTCAGCTTGCAAAGAGATTCCAAGCTCAGGATCAAGTATTGAAGAATATCAGCAGTCTCGTCTTTAGTACCTAAAAAATGCACCTAAGAAAAACGTGAGAAATCATCAGTTACAACCAGACAGAACGACTTACCTCCAATACTCCTGATACTTATGGGGCCAAACAGATCCATGTGTAATAGCTCCAAAGGGGTATCAATAGAGTTTTGGAGCTTAGGCTTGTGAGACTTCCGTTACTGTTTGCCCTTTTTACAAGGCATACAGTCATCTGCAACGGTAAACCTCAGCTTAGGAACCCCGGTTACCAAACCGTTTTGGACAAGATGATTCATTTTACGAAACGAAATATGTCCGAGTTTCCTATGCCACAAGATAGAGTCAAGTTCTGTTGCTTTTGTAAGCAAACAAGTAGTAACTGATGAGGTGGTTGTTGCAACACTCATATCGATCTGATATGTGTCATTCGTTCTTGGTGCTCTCATCAGAATCCAGTCTTCGGGAACCTCAAAACCAGGTTTGAGAATCAGGCATTCTGACTAGTCAAACATCACCAAGTATTCCTTATCACACATTTGGGAGACACTCAACAGGTTATGCTTCAGCTGCTCGCAGAAGTTGAGATTGTCAAAGCTGACACAACCGTTTGAAACCACGCCTTGACACGTGATGCTGCACCCTTTTTCTCCGGCAAAGGCCACATAGCCGCCTCTGAACGGTTTAATATCTTGAAGCAGGGCCATGTTTCCTAACATGTGCCTGGAACATTCACTATCTACATACCAGCGGTTAGAGATAGTACCCTTCGGACGTCCCTGCACGATTCACAAAAGAATTAGTTAGATTTGGAGACCCAAGCCATTGTGGTCTTGGGTCGTCCGTCTTTCTCAAAATAAACTACTTCTTTCAACTCACAGTCATGATGACTGTTCAAAATTGGTGAATCCTTGGAGGATTTGGGAAAAGGAGATTGAGAACCTTTTACTTTCTTGTTCCAGGATCTCTTTTGATTCTTAACCAGAACAGGAGACTTTGGCTCAACCACAGCCGGTGAACTTGTGGAAGCTTAACCTGATTGAGCTTTAGTCAGCTGTTCCAGCTTTATCAACCTCTTATTCCTTCTTCTTCTTTGTGGCTTAGAAAGTCTGCCCACAGATTTCTCACCAGAACGTGTACTACCAGATGTAGACACACGAGGTACAGCAGGTTGCTTTACCTTTCTTGCAACAGATGGTTTGGCCTCAGATTTGATCTTTGGCTTTGCCATCGGTTGGACTGGTGGTTTCACCACATTCTGCTTTGGACATTTGGGAGATGGCTTCACTGGTGGCGACCTGGGGATAACAGCTGGTTGTGAAACAACTGGCCGTTTCCCTTGGTTCTTAGAAGGACAGTTCACAAAAATGTGACCAACCAAGCCACAGTGAAAACAGTTCCTCTTGTCTACATAAGTTCTCTTGTAAGGCTCATTGGATCTGGCCTTAGAAAACTCTCCATTATGAACAGGAGGAGTTGGTTTCTGAACAGCAGTCTGAACCTTAACAATTTGATTTTTGGGAGTATAGTATTTTTCTAAATTTTCTTTGTAACCAAGACCAAAGTGAGCTGAAAAAGCCTCTTTCTTACTTGGTTAAGGTTTTAATACCCCCCATAAAGCATTACCTTAAGTTTATCATTTGATTCAATGACATCAGGTTCAGTTAAAATGTAATTATCACCATTAGTGATAATGTTTTTCTTGACTTTCTGTTCAGTCAACAACTCCTCAGATACTACTCCTTTAGGGCAAGAGTTAACCGACCCATCTTCAGAAGCAGTAACAAACTCCTCACTAGATGTGGAGTTAGCCTTACTTGAGGATTCATCCTTCTTAGGGGAATCATCCTTATCAGAGGACTCATCTAGACAAGTGAGATCAATGTCTATTAAGCTATTGACAAACTTCCCGCTCACTGGTGCAGGAATGGCATTTGTACCAAGACCTAGACCATTCATTTTCCTCACTACAGATTCGTAGTGTTCCACCACAAAGCGAGAGTTTCTCAACTTCTCATTTGTGCATTTTAGTTGCAAGATCTCATTTTGCAGTTTGTTGATTTCATTGTTCCGTTTTTCCAACCCCTTATAAGCAATATCTAAGTGAAGCTGTTGTTCGCTCATTTTTAAAGAATACTCACGTTTTTCCATTTTCAACGTTTCAATAGACTCTTTAAAACGTTTTTCATTTTCTGTATAGTTTAGAGCTGCCATACTTAGGGGTTCGATTTTGTCTTGGAGTTTAGAGTTTTCAAGTTTTAACCCTAGACACTTAGAACATGAAACAACAGAAAAGGGATTAGAATCTACCTCAGATGATGAACTTGTTGCTTCTCCAATGGCCATGAGAGCAACAGCTGTGGTTGATTCTCCTTCATCAGCTACAGAATCTTCCTTTTCTTCAGCTTCCTTTACCTTCTCTCTGCTTCCATCATCTCCATGATCTCAGCCATGAGACCAACCTGTGTTTGTGCGATGATGGCATCCTCAAGATGAACACCCCAGTCAAAGCTTTCGTCCTGTTGGGTTACCAGTGCATTGGACGTTCCACCTAGGCTTTGATTGTGGTGGTTTGGATTGTTTTGGCCATGGCTGTTTCCTTGGCTGGGTGGGGTAAAACCAGAGGCAGGTGCTCTGTCTTTCTGACACTCACGAGTAAAGTGTCCATAGTTCAGATACTTGTAGCATTTGGCCTCGGATTTGTCAAACCCGACCTTGGCATTAGGATGCCCCCTAATAAACTTTCTTCCTGTTCTATTCAGGAAACACTTGGCTCTCCTCAATAACATGGCCATATTCCATTGAATATCCATGTCCTCCATGTCATCAGGATCCACTTGATTAAAATCTTCTTCAATCGTCTCTGGATCAGTAAGCTTGCCACCTATGAAGTTTTCATATGCAAGCATGCAAGATGAGAATAATGCTACATGATCTTCAGCTATTCTGGCTATAGCTGAGTTGTTAGCTGAGGACGTAGCAGGAGGATTTCTTGAGGTATTTTGATGATGACACCCCAACCCTGATCCTGAAGCATAGCAAGCATGACCACCACACCCAGTTGAGTGGTCTTCTTTAGTAGGATTTCCAGAGAAGAGGGCAATTCCAGAGCCCGATGACTTGGATGTGGAAGTCGTCCCATGATACATAGAAGGGTCTTGTATTTGGGGTCTTCCAGAGCTCTCCTTTCTTCTTAGGTTCATGTCATGAGCTTAAACCTTTCCTACTGCCTCTTCAACTGTCAGCTCATAGAACTTAGGATTTTCCCTCATCAGGGTTGTGTACATCTCAAATTTGGCTGGTAAGGCATCCAAGAACTTTTGCACCATCTCTTCATCTGGATACTTGAGGTCAAAAGCATTCAACTCAGTCTGTAAATGATAGAACCTAGAGATGAGGTCATCTAAAGATTCATTCTCAAAGAATCTAAAGCACTCATACTGCTTTCTGAGAAGATCCCGCTTACTCTTTTTGATGTCACTATTTCCTTTGAATCTCTTCTGTAAGGCTTTCCAGAGATCCTTAGAATTGTCATACCCTCGGAAACTGTGGAACAATTCCCGAGTTAACGCCATAGTGATCGATCCAAGTGCCTTCTTTTCTCTATCATAAGCTTTCTTTTCTTCGTCAGAAAGCTTAGAGATAGGCTTGGGCAATTCATCATCAAGATAAATGTGTGTGGGATGCTTATATCCCTCAAGGATTGGTATCCATAATGATGAATCGGTATATGAAATCTAGTGCTCGAAACGTGCTTTCCAATTAGAATAATCGTTCACGTTCAGCAACTTTGGTGGTTTCTGTGGTGTACCGATCTCATTATCATAATTTAACATGTTTCCCAAATTCTGAAGATTCGACATAGTGAACACTTAGTCAAATTTCAGAAAAATCAGACACAGCTGCGCACTTGACTTTGGCCTTGTGCACTTGAGAAATGGTCTTGCGTATTTATATTTGCTCTTGCGTACTTGTAAGTACGCAGGAGTAGATGTAAGTACGCATGATATAACTTAAGTTCGCACAAGTTCAGTCTTGCGCACTTGTAAGTACGCAGGAGATAACTCTTGCGTATTTAGTAAGTACGCAGAAACCTGTACTTTTTGCCAGAAATGGTAAGTACGCAGGACACCTTTTCAGCAACTTTCACCAAACTTTTCCGGTCGCCTGAAACTCGCCGGAGATGGTAAAAATTAGTCTGATGATTAATGCAAATGAGCCAAAGGGTCAGAAACTTGTTTCTAACCAACCTTTGATGCTCAAATAACTCAAATACACAACAAAAATTGGTTTTTGAGAGATTTTTGCTTCTAAAAAAGTGCTCAAGAGCTACCCTTTTTTATCATAAAAATACCTCTTTTTGCTTGTAAAACTCAGTAAAAACGTCTCCAAACTCACTTACAACACTCGAATTCAAGAGCAATGCTCTGATACCACTTGTAGGTCCCTTCGTGTGTGTCGGATCGTTACATGCAAGTGGTCTACTAGTCGGACCGGGTGCGGAATACCCGTGACTAGGAGGAGAGTCTAACTAAAGCAAAGTAAACCAGCACGAGAGTCACAATAAAAGCTCTTTCTATTATAAACACTCGACGGTTACAGAGATATTACAAATTGCGTACTTAACAAACTGAGTTCGTCTAAGATATGAGTTCTGCGTACTTATCAACTGTGAACCAAACCTATTTATACAGACCTGATGCCTGCGCACTTAGCAAGTGCGCAGGACCAAATGCTCTTGCGTACTTAGCAAGTACGCATGGGTCTTCCTGCGTACTTGCTAAGTACGCAGGAGCTTTCTCCTACGCACATGTAAGTGCGCAAAACACTTAGAAGAAATGCAACATACACTATGTAAAAGTAAATACAACTCGATAAACTATTACATAACGACTCTTACAAACAAAGACAAATTACAGACATTAGAAATACAAACTAAGACTCTATCCAGAGTGTTGTCACAGGAAAGTGCATCAACATAGGGTTTGTTCATAATCAATTTGGGGGTTTTGATCCTAAACACCTCCTTAATCAAATTAAACTATACCAGCAGTTTCGCAAGATCCTAATAGTTAAAAGCCCTATGATTTCAACAAGTTCTAATATCAGATTTGATCAATTGGATTTTGTGTTCATAACCTAGGGTTCGGCCTTTGAAACAGAAAATAAACGATTCTATACTTGTTGTTTTTGCAATTAAAAACGATCACAGAATCGCATTACCCAAATGAACAAAACCCCTATGATCTTAAATCCATTCGCGATCAGATTTGATGGTATTGGGGATGGTTTGGGTTCGGTCGATTCATTGCGTTATATTGCTAAGTTTATTTATTGCGTTATCTTGCTAAGTTTAAAACTAATATAACACGTTACTATATTCGAATAAAAATAATAGATTTATTATTTTTGTCACGCAATTTATTTATTGCGTTATCTTGCTAAGTTTAAAACTAATATAATAAGTTATATTAGTTTCCTAGACCAATTATAAATGGTGCAAACACTTGAATATATTTATTATATATTATTATTTGAATCATTCGACACGAAACGTATTTATCTTAAATATTATATTAAGAAATCCTTTATTATCGTGGACACGTTCGTCTACCCCTTGATCATTAGAGCGTTTTTAGGACGTTCAACCTTTCGTGTAGTCGTCACAAATCTAATTATATCCCTAATTATTATGTTATAACTCCAGGGCATTTGTAAGCCGTTTCAGGCTAACACTTGAGGTCCAAACCTCATTCTCGTGTGAATCTACCTACGCAACTCAGGTGAGTTTTCACGGCCCCTTTTACTGTTTTTTAAACTGGGGGAGAAAAATGTAGATATAAAGACAGATGGCTACAAAATTCTCTAAGTACAACTGCTGCAGACTCCATAATTTTTTTGCTTACCAACAAGCTGCTGCGGATAAGATTGTTTGCTGCTGATAGTTGTTCTCCTGCTTATGAACAACTCTGCTGCGGACAGCCTTATGTGCTGAAGTCCAGAGATGCTGCTAATAGGCAAATCATCAACATTTTTTACTTTGCTACTGACTCCTCTTCTACAACACTAACACATCTATCAGCAGAAGGAATGTTATTGGTGCAGATGATTAAAGACAAAGCTACTACTTCTAAAGTCTCCTTCAAAGATTCCTAAGAAGACTTTTGACCTGACCACAACTGTTTGCTGCAGTTTGTCTTTTAGTTGTCTACCAATTGTAGCATAGCTTGTAACTGTCCTAGATCAACGGTCTGCGTTTGATCTGATCCTTGGAATCAAGGGTTTGTCTTAATTCTAAGTTCCTTTATTTGTATTGTATCTTCATTTGTACAAGTGTGCTTCCAAAGAGTTTTCTATGTAATCTTGTAAACATTGAAGCTTAATACAATTTGCTTTTATCAGTATTCTTTGTGTTTACCTGTTTACATTGCATAGTTGTGATTGTTTCCGCCAATCTCAACTAGAATATAATCATCTTGTATTCATCGATCCTACAAGTGGTATCAGAGATTTGGCTATCAGATTAAACAAACTCCCACTTGTTTAATCACTCTCTGGTTCTATCACTACTATCTATTTGCTTAAACACCATTTACTCTGAAATGTCTCAAAACAATGGTTTTGATGATACTGGTAGCATCAACAGACCACCAAGACTGGTGTCTGGAGATGACTATGATATGTGGAAGAATAGGATGGAAAGTTTCTTCTGCTATCAAGAGTATGGGATATGGAGATCCATTAAAGATGGACCATATGTACCCATGGTGGCCTCTGCTGATTCTGGAGGTCCATCAGTCCCCAAAGAACCCTCAAAGTATTCAGATGAAGTTATTAAGAAGATGGAGGTAGACTTCAAAGCCTTGGGAGCCATTCAGATGTGCTTGCCAAATGAAGTCTTTCACAACTTCAAAGAATATAAGACTACCAAGGAGCTATGGGAGGCTCTTGAGAAGATGTTTGCTTGGTCAGAAGAGGTGAAAGAAAATAGAAGAGACATTCTGAAGCAACGATATGAGAACTTTGTCTGCAAGGAAGGTGAGTCGCTTACCGTGTTGTACAACAGGTACACTTACCTTGTGGGAGAGCTACAGTGCTCTAAGGTGAAGTTAGAGAATGAGGACATTATCAAAAAGTTTATCAGGTCTCTGCCAAGTTGCTGGACACTTTACACAGTGTCAATCAGAAGAACTGAAAATTTGAAGACTCTAAAGATGACTGAGCTATTCGGCATGCTAAAGACTTATGAATTAGAAATGATTCAAGCCAAAGAGAGAAGCTCAAGTTACTCAACAACCTCATCATCCACCACCACTTCCTCTACACTTCACTCTGAGCACTCAGTTCCCAGTTCAAGCAAATACTACCCGCCTATTGTTACACACAATCAAACAACTCACCATTTCTTCATGAAGCCCCACCTCAAACAAACTCTGCTGCCTTTGTCTCTGAAAACTCAAGCAATATGTCGTTTATCAAGGAAGATCTGGAATGTTTTCACCCATATGATCTAGAAGAAATGGACATACAGCACTCCTATGCCATGTTTTCTCTTAGAGCAAAAAGGTTCTACTCTAGAACAGGAAGACCAATCCTAAGCAACAACTCCAACACCAGAGTTGGCTTGGACAAAATCAAACTAAGATGTTACAAATGTAACCAACTTGGTCATTTTGCTAGAGAATGCAAGGCACCAAAGGCAAACCCAGCTGCTGCTCAGCCAAGACAAGCTCACCAAGCTCAGTCAAGACATCAACAACAGCAACAAGCCACTCCTCCTGCTCAAACTGCACCTTGTGCAGCTGTTTGAACTGCTGACTTTGGCTGGAGCTTTCCAGTATAAGGATCTTCCTGCCAACAATCAAGCTCTCATGTCAGACACATCAGAGATACCACCTCAGGTATATGAACATCTTTGTACCCAGGCTTGTATTAATAAGGTTCTTGGATACAGAAAGCATAACACGAATCTCATAGATCAAAATGAAGAGTTTCACCAAATGAAATCTGAATTTAAAAAGGTTGAAAACAGTTACAAAGAAAAGATTAACTGTTTAAAGAAAGATATTTCATCATTAAAACATGAACAAACAAACCTTGAAACTCAGATTGATGATCTTCTGGTTAAGTTAAAGACTACAAGGGCTGAATTAGCTGACCAAAAGGTCCATGTGGAAAAATATGAGTTTGCATCCAAAAAGCTGCAAAAGACTTTTGCATTCTCAAATTCATGAAAGGGTAACTGCTACAATGCTATTCCTCCACCTGCTGACTATGTAGTGATTCATGAACCAGGTTTCAATCTATCCAATCTTGATCTGGCCAACTGAAATCTTGATCCTGCTGTCTAAGAAACCTCTTTGCAAGATAGCACTACTTCATCTGAGTCTGATGTGTTAGTATTTACACATCTTTTTGGCACAAAACTTCACTCATTTAATGATCAATTCTTGGTTATATTCATTGTTTAGACACTTATTTGCTTCATTTATTTTTTGTAGGTTTTTGTGAAGCTTGGTGAACAAACAAGAAGATTCCAGGATAAAAAGTAAAGTTTTAGGGTTTCTGTGATGGAGGCACAGTCGTGCCCCAATTTGGCACGGTCGTGCCAAGCTCGCAAACCCTAGGCACGGTCGCGCTCACATCTTGCACGACCGCGCCAAGCCAAAATCCAAGGCACAACCATGCCTTGGCCCCCCACGGTCGCGTGTCACCTTGTGAGTCTGAACAGCCGTACGTCCTCGATCAGTGGTACCCAATGGAAGCTACGGATCGGTCAAACCTCTGTCACACGGTCGTGCCAAGACCTAGACACGACGGCGCCTTTGTACCAGGCACGGTCGTGCCCTCTCTCCTGGCACGGTCGTGCCTCCCCTTTTCTATTTAAACAGAACTTGAATTCTCATTCAGACATTCAGCAAACCAGGAGAAAAACCTACTGTTCCAGCTCGTGTTTTCTTTGTTCCAGCCATATTTCAAGCTTCTTGGAGAGGATACAACATCAAGAGGATCACCATACATCAACAACAACATCTAGGCTTGGAGGAGTGGTTTGATTCTTGTTTTCATATCATGTTTCTCACTATTTTTCCCTGCTTATTTGTAATTTTGGTGCTCATGATGAGCTAAAACTCTTGTTCACTTTGGTTTAGATGAAGTTTAGATACATTTGACAACATTCATGGATTATTGGCAATTATTGTGTTAATGTTATGACAACCGTATGATTATTCTTTGATGAAATTATGTATTCAAGTATTTTGAGTTGTTTACAAGACTTATATTTGTGTATGCCATATTATGTTGGAAAACTTGTTGTTTATGCTTATATTCATGGATTGGTGTATGTATTTATACTAGTTTATGGCATTTGACTAGGAATGGTGAATGAAATCTTGTTTATGAATCATTATATTTGTATGTATAACCTTATGCTTATGTTTGGAAAGACAAAGTATTTGTTATGATGTGTCAAATTTAATTTTATGTTTATCTAGGAATTGTTGACACATCCTCCTAATTTATATAACCTTTATATGAACATTGTATGTTGAAGAAATGCATATTGTTGTCTAATTTAATCAACTTGAGGTGTATAGTGTGTTGCTCATATTATCTTTCCAACTAGTTGTTGGATTAGTGTACCTTAATCGGAAGCTAGTTCAATCTTTATAAACATTGACATGATTATTAAACACGTGAGCTTCATTGTATGACTTTAGGTGGTTGGTTTGTGTAATTCATGCTAGCTTTCCGAATGATCATTTGATTAGATATCTTTGACGAGAATTTAGTCAATTTATGTATCGTGTATTTGCCATGTTTCTTTGAGTGTATTGAATGTATTCTAGATGGATTCAACACCGAAGTGATATTTTCTCCTTGATTGTTTGACTTGTGGTTTTAGCTTAGTTTATATATTTGCATATTAGTTTAATTAAAAATCAACTTAACCATCTTTTACCCATACTTGATTGAATCTTAGTTGCGGTTAATTATTGCATTCCACCGTGTCCACGGATTGATATCCGGTTCTTAACTTTACTATATTGCTATCCGACGGGTACACTGCCCGATGTGTGTGTGATTAGTCTTTGGTGAAAACCCTTTTTAAAACACATATTGTGTGAAAAATACTCATAAAAATATATATATATATATATATATATAGTTTACACGCATCAAGTTTTTGGCGCCGTTGCCGGGGACACGGTTTTGCGAGAACGATTGGAATTAATTTTTAGTCATTTAGTATATATATTTTTTTGTGAATATCGTGTTTCGTTGTTTGTTATTTTGCAATTTGTGTGTTTATATACTTTTGCAATTTACTTGTTATTTTTTGCTTCATTTGTATATATATACATCTTGGTTTTTATCTCATTTTATTTTTCATTTTAATTTTAATTTTTATTTTATTTTATTTTATTTTTGTTTTTGTCTAACTTGTGTTTTCTTTGTCCTAGGTTCGCGTATTTAAATCTAACTTGTCGTGCAGATTGTGTATGTTCTCAACTTCCGTCGAGGAGGTTCCTGAGCCGTCTTCCGAGCCGGAGCGTGATCTACATCGGAGATTGCGAGCCCGTTCCCGATTTGTGGCCCGGTTACTCGAATTTGACGAGGTTGTTGTTGACGAGTGTAACATTTCTGATTTTCATTATCTATATTTCAGTTCAATATGATACATTTTCAAACCAAATTCTAGTACACTGACTTGTTCTATTTGTACTAACAATTAAATACTATGTCCCAATGCAAATCCACAAATTTTACACGAGTATATCCTATAAAACTCTACATAAGTCCATATTTATACAAACCTGTCAATACTGAAACTTACGAGGACTGATTTTATAAATAAATAAACAGAAACCCTACTAGGCACGGTCACGCCTCGTTCTGGCACGGTCGCGCCAAGTGCTATGGCACGGTCGCGCGCCTTGCTTTGGAACGGTCGCGCCTCATATGGGCACGGTCGTGGCTCTCATCAGTTGAAACGTAAATGCAACTTTTAATCACAGAGACGTTCGATTTCATAACCTTTCTACACGTTTTCACCATTAACGAACTTAATTAAACCTTTTAATCATCACCATTACAACAAATAAACTCAATTTCGTCGATTTATCTCTTAAACGCCTAATCCTTTCACGAAACCATCGAATTCACCATTTTGATTTGCAATTCTCCCAAGCCAACATACCATCGATCCTCTCTAAAGCTTCTGGACACGCTGATTTAGTCGGAATTGCAGCAGAAGACGCCGGAGGTCAAGCCCGTCATCGCCGGAACTCATTCTAACCGTACACCATCGATTCATCCTCCTTACCGGTAATTGAAACCTTCCACACTTTTGATTTAGTCTATAGATCAAAAGCCCTAATCTAATTTGGGCTTAAAATATGGGAATCATCACAAACCAGAATCTATTTTTCGTTCAAAATAGATTTAATCGAACCCTGCTTTGAACATGTTTTAAATACAATTAATATATTCCAAAAGACTCGTAATAACCCTACAGATGAAATCCCTATGAATTCCAACATTAACAATATAAGAATTAGTCAAATCATTTCTGTTTTTGAACAGACACGATCGCGCTAGTCTTCTAGCGCGGTCGTGCTTCATGAGACACGGTCGCGCCAATACCAGCGCGGTCGTGCCTCACACACTCAGACCCGGTCATGCCATTGGCTAGACTTGGTCGTGCCTCAGAACCCTAGACACGGTCGTGCCTGGCCCAGACACGGTCGTGCCTAGTGGACAGCTTAACTATATCCTCTGTATTGGTCAACACGGTCGCGTCCTTGACTAGCACGATCGCGCCCGTGGTTCTAGCACGATCGTGCCCTGTCCCAGGCACGGTCGTGTGTGTGAGAAGAGCCTTGACAGAATAATTATTTCCACAATTAAAAAACAATAAGTATTTCAAATTAATTTTTAAATAAAAATAATTGATTTTATAAAATAAATGAATAGGAATTGTTTATTTAAAACTTACAAAATTAAATTTATATTTATTGTTAAACCCTACACATAAATATAATTTACACCATTTACTTAAACATCTTTATGAAAATAAAGTAAAGAAATTTATATTTATTATAAAATATCTAATACATTTTTATAACTAAATGACTAAGTTACATATTATATAAATAAATAAGGTAACAATTATTTATTTACTTTATATTTAAACAAAAGTCATTTATTTAGGTTATACTTAATTACCTCTAATACCTACATTATTTTTATAACTAAGTAAATAAATAATAATTTCATTTTATTATTTAGTTATTCCAAACTCAAACCTTAATTTTATACAACACCATTCAAGTACAAACCACTAACACCTACAACTTCAAATTCCTTATACACACATCCAATTTAACCTTAGACTTAGACATAGACTATTTTGCATACTATTGATTTCGATACATATTAAACTCTAGGTTAACATTGTGCATTACAAGGACCTCGTATTACTATCTAGTCTCTTGTGTTAGCTACGCCTTCAAACCAAGTGAGTATTACATAGCCCCTTTTACTCTTTTACACTTTTTGGGGTGGAACATGAACACTATACAACACTATTGTTTACATTTACACAAACTACACAAGTACAAATCCTCTTTACATTCATGTGTGCAAATTTGAGCTTTATGCCTGAGTGCTAGGTGTGTTAACTTTTGTGTGCGATTTATGTTCAATCATTAACTATTCAAGCCGACGGTAAACAATGATAGATCTATTGAGTCTGACAAACCCACCCAGATTGGGGTGATTGTTACCGACAACACAATTTTGCATGCTAGTTACAAAGGTTTGATTGTACTTGGTTACACAATAGCTGCTCTCCATAAATGCCTTATTTTATCATGTTATGTAAGGATTTGTTTATTTACAATCTATATGCTATCTATGTACAAACCTGTGTATGCTCACCAACTTTTTAGTTGACCTTATTTTATTCATGTTTCAGGTGCTAATGAGTGAATTGATTAAGGCATGCTACACATAGGCTTTGGACTTAGTTAAATTTAAATAAAGACTATTATTTATTTCGTTTATGTACTTGTTTGAATTTGGTTGTGTTGAATTATTTGAAGTTAAATTTGATGATTAAAATATTGAAATCTAGTCAACCTTGTGCTCATGAACAGTCTACATGTCCCATCCCGATGATTCCGCCGTCGGTTGGGGTGTGACAACGAGGTTGTTATTGACGAGGTAGAGGAGATGGCGAACGAGGATGCGGGTCGGACGCTTTCAAATTTTGGCAAACCAACACTTGAGGGTTTGGAGTCGAGCATCAATAGGCCGACGGTTGGAGCACATCAGTTCGAGATCAAATCCAGCATTATACAGATGGTGCAGAAAATGTGTCAGTTCGATGGCAAGGATCACGAGGATCCTAATACTCATCTGGCTGGTTTCTTAGAGATTTGCGCCACTTTCAAAATTCATGACGCTACTGATGATGCTATTCGGTTCCGGTTGTACCCGTTTTCCTTCCGGGATAGAGCCAAGGCTTGGTTACTGACACTTCCCCTAGGTCCATTAGTACTTGGGACCAGATGGATGCTAAATTCTTAGAAAAGTACTTCCCTCCGGAGAAAACATCAAAGTTGAGGGCTAGGATTCTTTCTTTCCAGCAGGACGACGGGGAGACGATCTATGAGGCGTGGGAGAGATTCAAGGAACTGATGAGGAAGGTTCCCCACCATGGATTGTTGAAGTGGTAGCAGCATGAGACCTTCTACAATGGTCTAGAGATGACTGGGAAGCAGCTGATCGATGCATACGTGGGCGGAGACATTGGAACGAAGACACCCCAGGAGGCGTATGACTTGCTAGAGAAGGTGGCATCAAAGAGCTACACTCAGCATACTTCCCGAGCGAGAACTCAGAGGCAGGGTGTCCATCAAGTGGATGGAATTACCTCTTTAGCTGCCTAGGTGGAAGCACTTTCCACCAAGATTGATTAGATGCACGTCCACAAGGCCCAGTCCTTGTGTGAGTTTTGTGGTGGGGCGCATCCGACGAGTGCTTGTCGGGTTGGGAATCAGGGGGCCCACGAGCAGGTTGATTTCATGTCCAACCATAATCGTCCCCAGAATAATCCCTACAGCAACACATATAAACCGGGGTGGAGGAATCACCCGAATTTCAGTTGGAAGTCTGGCAACAATAGCTAGTAACCACCCGGATTCACTCAGCGTTCCCCATTCCAGCATCAGTCCCACCAGTCTTAGGGACAGAGTTCCCAGTTTCGACCTCAGCAGGGCCAGTTTCAAGGCCAAGGTTCTAGCAGCGGTCCACCACCTACACCTGAGGGTAAATCCAGTTTAGAGGACATGGTTGCACGGCTACTTGCCAACTCAGAAAGTCAGAATCAGTTGGCAGAGAAGCATAACCGTTACATGGAGGAGCGTTTT
Organism: Smallanthus sonchifolius; assembly: GCA_023525975.1. Taxonomy (NCBI): domain Eukaryota; kingdom Viridiplantae; phylum Streptophyta; class Magnoliopsida; order Asterales; family Asteraceae; genus Smallanthus; species Smallanthus sonchifolius. The sequence goes on along the minus strand of CM042044.1, from coordinate 24,553,544 downwards.
CACACGTATGAGACTGAGGTGAGGAATCAGAAAGCTTCGATCCAGACCATAGAGAACCAGGTCGGGCAGATCACGAAGCTTCTTTCTGAGAGACCGCCAGGTGGCCTGCCTAGAAACACTGAGCCCAATCCCAATGCTCATGTGAAGGCCATCACTTTGAGGAGTGGTAGAGACACAGGACCGGATCCACAGGCTCCTGTGCATGAGTCATCTGAGGAGGACGTTGTGATTGAGATTCCTAATGAGACATCTTCGAGGGGTAAACCGGCGAGCACATCGCGCCCTCGCGAGCCTGTGAGAGATTACACTCCCGCCGTTCCATACCCAGGCAGATTGAAGAAGCAGAAGATGGAGGAGCAGTATGGTAAGTTTCTAGGGTTGTTTAAGCAGTTGAATATCAACTTACCATTTGTGGAGGCTCTATCTCAGATCCTAAGTAAGTATGCGACATTCTTGAAAGATATCCTCACGAATAAGAGGAAATTGGAGGAGTTGTTTCAGGTGACGCTGAATGAGGAGTGTTCGGCGGTGATTCAGAACAAGCTACCAGAGAAGAGACGAGATCCGGGGAGTTTTACCATCCCCTGTTTGATAGGTAGTTTGTCGGTTAGCAATGCCTTAGCTGACCTTGGTGCTAGCATTAACCTCATGCCTTATGCGGTCTTTGCTAAGCTTGAGTTGGGAGAACCTACACCGACACGCATGAGTATCCAGCTGGCCGATCGCTCGGTCAAGTATCCGCGAGGGATAGTGGAGAATATGTTGGTTAAGGTTGATCGTTTTGTGTTTCCTGTAGACTTTGTGATTCTGGACATGGATGAGGACAAGAATGTCCCTATTATCCCAGGTCGACCGTTCCTGGCCACTGCCAAGGCCCTGATTGATGTGTATTCGGGGAGGCTTACATTGAGGGTGGATGAAGAGGAAGTGACCTTTGATGTGGGGAGATCCATGCAGCACACCCAGAATCAGGATGATTCACTTTACTTTGTTGAGGCTATTTATTCTTGTGTGAGTGATCATCTCCATGACACAGCTGAGGAGGAGTCCCTGGACACCCAGATTGTAGGAGGGGAGACATTTGATCCAGTTGGTGAGGATCAGTTTGATGAGCTGTTTCATAGCCAGGAGAGCTATGAGTTTCCCCAGTGTTCAGCGGTTTTTGCGATGGTTGATAGAGAGTCTGAGCTGATTGAGCAGCCTTCTATTGAGCACCCACCACCTGTTGAGCTTAAGGAGCTCCCGAGCCATTTGGAGTATGCCTTTTTAGATGGTGAGTCTCGATTACCTGTCATTATCGCCTCTGATTTGACGAGTGATGAGAAGGAGAGGCTACTGGAGGTGCTGAAGCAGCACAAGTAGGCTACTGCATGGAGGATTATGGACATTAAGGAATTAATCCCTCTTTCTGTACCCATAAGATCCTTATGGAGGATGACTATAAGCCCGCTGTGCAGCACCAGAGGAGTTTGAACCCGAACATGCAGGAGGTAGTGAAGAAGGAGGTGATTAAGTTACTGGATGCTGGTTTGATTTATCCCATCTCCGATTCACCTTGGGTTAGCCCGGTTCAGGTTGTCCCTAAGAAGGGAGGCATGACTGTCATCACCAATGAGAGGAATGAGCTGATTCCTACTAGTACAGTCACCGGTTGGAGAGTTTGCATCGATTACCATAAACTCAATGATGCTACTCGGAAAGACCATTTTCCCCTCCCGTTCATTGATCAGATGTTGGAGAGATTAGCGGGAAAGATGTTCTATTGTTTCCTGGATGGCTTCTCTGGCTACTTCCAGATCCCGATATCTCCCGAGGACCAGGAGAAGACGACATTCACATGTCCCTATGGAACATTTGCTTATCGGCGGATGCCCTTTGGATTGTGTAATGCTCCGGCCACTTTCCAGCATTGCATGGTCGCTATTTTCCATGATATGATTGAGGAATCCATGGAGGTTTTCGTGGATGACTTTTCTGTGTTTGAGAGTTCCTTTGATCATTGCCTCGAGAATCTAGAGAGGATGTTGGCTAGGTGAAAGGAGGCCAATCTAGTGTTGAACTGGGAGAAATGCCACTTCATGGTGAAGGAGGGCATTGTGATTGGGCACAAGGTTTCACGCACGGGGATTGAGTTTGATAGAGCTAAGATTGACACCATATCTAAGCTTCCCCCGCCGACTTCTGTGAAATCTATTCGGAGCTTCCTTGGTCACGCAGGCTTTTACAGGCGCTTTTTTAAAGATTTTTCTAAGATTGCCCGACTGATGACCCAGCTTCTTGAGAAGGAAGCCCAGTTCGTGTTCTCCGACGAGTGCCTCAGTGCATTCGATTTGTTGAAGGAGAAGTTGGTGAATGCCCCTATGATGGTGGCTCCTGATTGGAAGCTGCCATTTGAGATCATGTGTGACGCGAGTGACTTCGCTGTTGGGGCGGTCTTAGGACAGAGGAGAGAGAAGCAGTTTCACCCGATTTATTATGCGAGCAAGATGCTCAATGACGCACTGGAGCATTACACAACGATAGAGAAAGAGCTCCTAGCCGTTGTCTTCTCTTTTGATAAATTTCGGTCTTATCTCGTCCTATCAAAGACCATTGTATTCACCGATCATGCAGCCCTTCGGCACCTGTTTAGCAAACAGGATGCCAAACCCCGACTAATCCGGTGGGTTTTGCTGCTTTAGGAGTTTGACATTGAGATCCGCGATAAGAAGGGAACGGAGAATGTCGCAGCGGAGCACTTGTCCCGTCTTGAGTGCTCAGCTTCATCTGAGCTTGGGGGGTCATCCATAAATGAAAATTTCCCCACGAGTTTCTCATGCACATACAGACACAGAATGAGGAGTATCTATGGCTTGCTGATTTTGCAAACTTTCTTGCTAGTGGGATTGTGATTAAGGGCTTAACGCATCAGCAGAAGCGAAAGTTCTTTACGGATGTGAAGCACTATCTTTGGGAGGATCCCTATTTGTTCCGAGTCGGGGCTGATCAGATCGTGCGCATGTGTGTATTTGGAGATGAGGCACGTCAGGTGCTTAGACACTGCCACGAGGGCTCGACAGGTGGACATCATGGAGCTACCTTGACCGCGAAGAAGGTCTTTGACGCCGGTTTCTTCTGGCCTACCATCTTCCGGGATGCTCATGAGATAATCCGAGCTTGTGACGTTTGCCAGCGGGCGAGCAACATTTCGTCTAGGAATGAGATGCCCCAGAACAGCATCCAGATTTGTGAGATTTTTTATGTCTGGGGTATTGACTTTATGGGACCTTTCCCAACTTCTCGTGGCAACCAGTATATCCTAGTCGCTGTTGACTACGTTTCTAAGTGGGCCGAGGCTCAAGCCTTGCCTACTAATGATGCTAGGGTGGTAGTTCAATTTCTGAAGAAGCTGTTATCTCGCTTTGGTGCCCCCAAGGCTCTTATTAGTGACCGTGGGACCCACTTCTGCAACTCCCAGTTGGAGAAGGCTCTATCACGATATGGTGTGAACCATAGATTCTCCACAGCTTACCATCCACAGACCAGTGGACAGGTAGAGGTCACGAACCGGGGCATAAAGCGGATTCTTGAGAAGACGGTTGGTCTGAACCGTAAGGATTGGTCGGACAGGTTAGATGATGCATTGTGGACCTTCCGGACTGCCTATAAGACGCCTATTGGTACCACACCATTTAGGTTGATCTATGGGAAGGCGTGCCATCTTCCGGTGGAGTTGGAGCATAAGGCTTATTGGGCGTTGAAGGCGGTGAATCTTGACTTGGTGAGCGCGGGAGAGAACCGGTTCACTCAGATTCATGAGCTTGATGAGTTGAGGAATCAAGCCTATGCAAACTCCACGATCTACAAGGAGCGCACTAAGAGTTTACATGACCGACGCTTGAAGGACAAGAAGGAATTCTGAGTGGGTGGTCGTGTGTTGCTTTACAACTCTAGGTTGCGATTGTTTCCCAGGAAGTTGAAGTCCCGATGGACGGGTCCCTACACGGTTAAGGAGGTGTTACCTTATGGGACCGTCGAGATTGAGCACGAAGATGGGAGGATCTTCAAGGTCAACGGTGATCGTCTTAAGCCATACATTGACGGACCGGTTGACCCGGCATTGGAGGTGGTTGACCTCCACCCCAAGGACAAATGAATTCGGGGAATTGAGTCTAGCTAATGACACGTTAATAAACTTAGCTATTCTGGTGTCATCTTTGGTAACAATTCTCAGATTTGGTTTCTATGTTTATCTTCTTATTTTTATTTTCTTTATTTTTTAGGATTTTACCATTTATTTTTGAGTTTAGGTGATCGGAACGTGTTTTGGATCAAGCGGACTTTGGTTAATGATTGGGATGTCTCATGTATGTTTTCTGAATTTTTAGACATCTTAGTTTGGAAGAATCGCGGTCGGGTTGGGGTCAAGCTGTATAAAACTCAGGTTTTTCTGTCTGCTGGGTTAGAGACACGGTCGTGCCTAAGCACTTGGCGCGGTCGTGCCTCTAAACCTAGGCACGGTCGTGCCTAAGCACTTGGCGTGGTCGTGCCTAAGTGATTGGGGCAGTTCAAATTAGTTCAAACGTCCAAATGCTCAGACACCTTCCCCCAAACATAGTTCGACCCTCCGCATTGCGATTTACCTTTATCTTCCGGCATTTGTTCTCCATTTCCACGATTTTGAGGTACGTTCTAACCAGTTGCTCGCTTTTATTCTTGTTTAAACCTAGGACGGTATTCCATTTGTGTTTAAAAACTTAGGTTTTTATTATTTTTAGGGTTTTCTCCAATTTTCCCGTCTCTTGGTTGTTTGTAGCTTGTAAATGACTAGAATCATTGTAATAACATCCTAGAATGTCATTGTTGCAAAAGCCCCTTCATAAACGTAAGAAAAATGGTTCAATTTTTCCTCTGAAAACCCCAAAATGGGTTAAGCACGGTCGCGCTCATGACCAGGCGCGGTCGTTCTCGGCTTTTGTAGTTTCCAGGAAATAGTTTTTGGGTGAACGCAGCCGTGTCTTCTACTAGCGCGGTCGTGTCAACTTGGATTTGTGCTAGGCGCGGTCGTGTGTTTCCTTAGCGCGGACGTGGGCTTCATTTTTGGCCTAGGCACGGTCGTGTCATGTCTTGGCGCGACCATGTCTCCGGGTTGGGACTGCCCGTGGTCGGCCACAGCGCGACCGTGGGCTCAGATTTTAGCCTAGGCCCGGTCGTGCCCCTTCCCAGGCGCGACCGTGTCCCCTTCATAATTAGATGGCAGGCAACAGGGACCACCCGTACCTCGAGTTTGACTTGAACGAGCATGAGTACGAGGCTCGTCTGGATATTTTGTGGCCACGCAGAGGCCGGATTTTAGCCGCTCGTCGTTTGGTGCCGGCCGCTATAGATGCCATCGGTCAACGGGACCGGTGGAACGATCTCGTCATCGCCTCGTGGCGCCACTTGTTTAGACTTCACGCGATTCAGTATGTCGAGCTTGTGATGGAGTTTTTCTCCACTTATGAGTTCGATTATCCTTGCGCGGACCTAGAGCTGCCCGAGACGATTAGGTTTAGGCTAGGAGGGGAGTGGCGAATGATGTCAGTTGCCAGGTTCGGGAGATTATTGGGCCTGTATACGAGGCAGGAGCTTCATACTGAGATATTCACCGATGGTATCACCGAGTTCCCGACAGAGGAGGACAAGGACCAGTTCTGGCATGAGTTTGAATTGGGGATTTATGATCCGAGTTTAACCAAGGCTTTGAGCCTTCGGGATCCCTTGCACCGTGTTCTTCATCGCTGCATTATTTATTCTATTTCTGGGAAAGGTCAGGGGGAGACAGTAGTGAACCTTAGGGAGCTATTTTGCCTTGTACGCCCGCGCACCTGCAATCTTGCGCATTCCATCGTGTTGGTGAACAGCTCTGGGCGCGATGTTACCAGCGCCATTTGTGGAGGTCACTTCGTGACCAAGCTGGCGAGGCATTTTCAGCTGCTGACCGACGACTTGATAGGGGACCTGACCCCTGTGGCAGAAACCGTCGTGATGACCATGCAGACACAGAGAAACATGCACGTCGCTCATCGTGGCGCAGGAGGAATTAGATTGGTAGATAAATGGGGACGGACATGGGATCCAGACCGTCCGGGTCTTGATCCAGATCTTGTGCAGGCCGAGGCCGTCGCTGCCGCCCATCAGGCACACGCCGCTCAGCAGGAGCAGGAGCAGGAGCAGGGGCACGAGCATCAGCAGCCCGACCAGCCGCCTCCGCCGCCACCACCTCCTGCGGTTGTCATTCCACAGGACCTGTTCTTGCGTTATTGGACCTGGCAGTATGAGGTCCAATGCGCCGCTGCTGCTGCTGGCGGGGCACCATTCGTGGTTCCCCTCCCATTCTTTATGCAGCCGGAGCAGCAGCCGCCTCCTCAGCCACCACCATCACCGCCGCATCAGCCACCACCTTCTCCACCGCACCATCAGTCACCACCACCATCACCACCAGCAGCAGAGGGCGAGGGAGGCGGGGCCGCCGGCATCGACCTCGAGGGCATGCAGTGGGAGTAGTACCTCCCATTGCCTTTTGGTATCATTTTTGTGAGTTGTACTTTATTGTATGTTGTACAAACTCTTGTATCACGCTTCGGCGTTTATGTTGTTTTTTTTGTTGTACTTTTGTTTCCATGTACTGTTATATATATTTGTCTTTACATTGCTGTAAATATTTTGGCTTGATGTTTCTGATCTGTGTTTGATGTTGTTAGTCTTGTTTAGATCTTGTAATTGTGGAACTTCGTGGAATGTCATTTTTGTGGGTCGGCTTTTTGCGTGTGCCATGATCGACAAGAGGGAAGTTTCAGTTCTCCCTTCACGCTTCATTGCATTGCATTCCATTTTGTTATGCATGTTTTTGCATACATTGAGGGCAATGTATGTTTCTAAGTGTGGGGTTGGGTGTTTATTCTTCGCTTTACATTATTTTTGCATACATTGAGGGCAATGTATGTTTCTAAGTGTAGGTGAGAATTTTTTCACGCGATGTTTGTCCTTTTGAGCATTTTATCACTTCATTTTTGCAAACTCTTCCTTCATAATTTTTATTGACACTAAATCAATTTTATAAAATTAAAAAAAAACACAAAAATATAATAATAGTTAACCGTTTAGCATTCACAATTTTTAGTAAATAATAGAGGTTTGATTTTTCGAAAGCAATTGAGATAGAAATTCCATCGAGTCAAACCCAATTTTTTGTGACAACCGTGAGTTTTAGTGGGCTAAACGAATGAATTGCATGTAACCTTTGCTTACACCCATTCCCTTCCGTTTCCGTGAGTTTATTTTTGAGCCTTGATAGCTTTAAACATTGTTTGCTCTCGTTTTGCAGATTTGAGTGTGCCGGAAGTTTCATGCTTATTAGAACTAGCTTTTAGTATACATTTCGAAATCATGAACATAAATATTGCATAAAAATGATTGAGGCATTAGGATAAACCACTTTGTTATCCTTTTATTTTTTTTTATTATTTTCCCTCACCCGAACACATCCACTAGTTAGCCACGTTGAGCGTATCCTGTCGTTTTCTTTGATTACCCACATTACACCACCACATTCAAACCTTCATTAGCCTTTTCAATTATTTTTCGCCCGTGTTAGAAATCCGGTCGGCTAATGTTAATTTTATAGCTTTTGTTTTGTTGTAATCTTCAAATTCTTGAGAAGTTTTTAGCTAAGGAAAGATGCATATTGACTTAGTTCCCTTCAAAAGAAAGAAAAGAAATATGTAAAAAAAATAAAATAAAATAAAAAAAAATTTCACCAAAATTAGGTGAATTATAGCCGATTAGAGCAATTTTGTGAGCAAAGATGGAAAGAATTCGGTTATTAGCTTTTATCTATACGAAAGTATTAGTTAGTCTACTTTTCATATTAGAAGTTGTTTTCGTTTTTGAGTTAGCATAGCCGCCGGGTTTTTAGCCATTTAGCCACTTTTAAATTCCACTTCCTTACCCTTAGCCATTGACAAGTTACAACCCATTTAAAGCCCTCTTGATTTGTGCTTTGTTTCATGTTAGTTGGTAGAGATTTGATCTTTTAGCAAGCTTTTGATTTTTGCATAATTCATTGTCTTGGCATTTGAGTGTTCTATACATACTCCATTACTTGTATGATCATATATATCCCTGAGTGTGTGTGAACATTGTGAGAAGCATAAAGTTGCATGCTAATGATTTCCTAGGCATATTCATTTGCTCATTCGGTTATCACGTCATTGGGCTCGTTGGGTTTCATTTAGTTAATTTTGCATTTCTTGAAAATCTTTTCAAACCTTTATAAGTTTATTAATGCTTACGGTTTTCCGATTTGATCCATAGTGTCATTGGAAGTTTTGTTTCATTTTGATTTCTTGCTTGAGGACAAGCAATGTTCAAGTGTGGGGTTGTTTGATGTGTTAGTATTTACACATCTTTTTGGCACAAAACTTCGCTCATTTAATGATCAATTCTTGGTTATATTCATTGTTTAAACACTTAATTGCTTCATTTCTTGTTTTGTAGGTTTTTGTGAAGCTTGGTGAACAAACAAGAAGATTCCAGGATAAAAAGTGAAGTTTTAGGGTTTCTGTGATGGAGGCATGGTCGTGCCCTTATTTGGCACGGTCGTGCCAAGCTCGCAAACCCTAGGCACGGTCGCGCCCACATCTTGCACGACCGCGCCAAGCCAAAATCCAAGGCACAACCATGCCTTGGCCCCCCACGGTCGCGTGTCACCTCGTGAGTCTGAACAGTCGTACGTCCTCGATCAGTGGTACCCAATGGAAGCTACGGATCGGTCAAACCTCTGTCACACGGTCATGCCAAGACCTAGACACGACGGCGCCTTTGTACCAGGCACGGTCGTGCCCTCTCTCCTGGCACGGTCGTGCCTCCCCTTTTCTATTTAAACAGAACTTGAATTCTCATTCAGACATTCAGCAAACCAGGAGAAAAACCTACTGTTCCAGCTCGTGTTTTCTTTGTTCCAACCATATTTCAAGCTTCTTGGAGAGGATACAACATCAAGAGGATCAACATACATCAACAACAACATCTAGGCTTGGAGGAGTGGTTTGATTCTTGTTTTCATATCATGTTTCTCACTATTTTTCCCTGCTTATTTGTAATTTTGGTGCTCATGATGAGCTAAAACTCTTGTTCACTTTGGTTTAGATGAAGTTTAGATACATTTGACAACATTCATGGATTATTGGCAATTATTGTGTTAATGTTATGACAACCGTATGATTATTCTTTGATGAAATTATGTATTCAAGTATTTTGAGTTGTTTAAAAGACTTGTATTTGTGTATGCCATATTATGTTGGAAAACTTGTGGTTTATGCTTATATTCATGGATTAGTGTATGTATTTATACTAGTTTATGGCATTTGACTAGGAATGGTGAATGAAATCTTGTTTATGAATCATTATATTTGTATGTATAACCTTATGCTTATGTTTGGAAAGACAAAGTATTTGTTATGATGTGTCATATTTAGTATTATGTTTATCTAGGAATTGTTGACACATCCTCCTAATTTATATAACCTTTATATGAACATTGTATGTTGAAGAAATGCATATTGTTGTCTAATTTAATCAACTTGAGGTGGATGGTGTGTTGTTCATATTATCTTTCCAACTAGTTGTTGGATTAGTGTACCTTAATCGGAAGCTAGTTCAATCTTTATAAACATTGACATGATTATTAAACATGTGAGCTTCATTGTATGAATTTAGGTGGTTGGTTTGTGTAATTCATGCTAGCTTTTCGAATGGTTATTTGATTAGATATCTTTGACGAGAATTTATTCAATTTATGTATCGTGTATTTGCCATGTTTCTATGAGTGTATTGAATGTATTCTAGATGGTTTCGACACCGAAGTGATATTTTCTCCTTGATTGTTTGACTTGTGATTTTAGCTTAGTTTATATATTTGCATATTAGTTTAATTAAAAATCAACTTAACCATCTTTTACCCATACTTGATTGAATCTTAGTTCCGGTTAATTATTGTATTCCACCGTGTCCACGGATTGATATCCGGTTCTTACCTTTAGTATATTGTTATCCGATGGGTACACTGCCTGATATGTGTGTGATTAGTCTTTGGTGAAAACCCTTTTTAAAACTCATATTGTGTGAAAAATACATATAAAAATATATATATAGTTTACACGCATCAGTCCATATGCGCACTGAAACAAATGAAGCTCCATCACTACATGCCTTTGATGTTATTCAAACTAATGGTCCAAGCCCCTTCATCCCTTCAATACCAGTACCAGTACCTCAACTCACCAAAGAAATCAAAATCAGCTATCCTCAGAAGGAAGAAAGCTAACTGTTGAAAAGGGACAGTCTTCAACCTCCACCAACCCCAATCCTCAATCTAAAACCATTCAACCTAGTGAGAGAGCTCCATATGTTCAAAAGACATTGGAGGAATCCACCTGTGAGCACAACAAAGCCCATCCCTGGAATTTCAAAGACTTATTCAAGAAAAAGGACTATGTGTACTTTCAAAGGGACAAATTGGCTAAATCATGCTTTTTCTGTGGCAAATACAACCATACTACCATCACCTTCTTCTACTACCTTCAGCATCAAAGAAACCACAAGCAACATGCTTTTGAGAAGACAAACAAGAACAAAAAGGTAAGAAGTTTTGAACCCAAGGCAACTCATTTCAGAAACTCTCTCTCCCCACCAAGGAAGCAGCTTCCAAAACCTCAACAATCTTGCATCATCTGTGGTGAATCATACCACTTTGCTGCAAATTGTGAATTTAATCCCTTCAATCAGATCCTTCATCAAGCTCCTCCTAAACAAAAGCCTATCAGCAAAAGAACTTCTACAGAGAAACCCTCTGTTAAAAAAGTAAAGAAAGAGAAGCATACATCTATCGTTGAACCTTCAGCATCCAACAAAAATGTTGTTGATCAAGTGAAGACCAAGAAATCAAAAGACAAGCCTTCAGTAGCAACCAAGTCTGCTACAGCTCAAGTAAAGCCCTCAGTAGCAACAAAATTTGCTGCTGATAAGCCAAAGTCCTCAGCAACAAAATCTGCTGCTGATAAAACAAATATGTCAGCAGCCAAAGCCACATCAGCTGCTGACAGAGCAAAGAGATCTGGAAAACCACCGTCTCAGCAATGGAAAGCTAAGATCCCAGGTCTGCAAGTTCTTAGGTTCCTCCCTCTAACTAGATCTCTCTCATGTGCAGGGACAACCATATCACAAGAATAAAACATGGGTTATAGACAGTGGTTGTTCCAGGCACATGACCGGTAACAGATCCATCCTCTCCAACTTCAGGCACTTCAATGGAGGATATGTTACCTTTGGGAGTGATTCAATAGGAGAATCAATTACTGGACAAGGAACTGTGTCCAATGAAAGGATGAGTATTGAAAGGGTAAACTATGTCAAAGAATTAGACTTCAATCTCATGAGTGTATCCCAGATCTGTGATCAAAAGCATTGGATGCTTTCACAGATAAAGAATGTTTTTTGCTATCCCCTGGCTTAAACAAACCTCCTCTAGAGAAGATACTATTGACTGCTCAGAGAAAAGATAACCTATATGTGCTTGACATGAATGAGGTCACTCCATCTAGTAGTGTATCTTGTTTTCTATCAAAGGCATCAGTTGATGAATCAGCTCTCTGGCACAGGAGATTATGCCTTGTAAATGTAAAAACCATTAACAAGTTGGTGAAGAGAAATCTTGTCTGAGGGCTTCCTGACAAAGAATTCCAACTTGAAGATCATTGCTATGCATGCTTGAATGGAAAGCAACACAAGAGTTCTCACAAGCCCAAGACATTGGATTTAAATGACACTCCGTTACAGCTGCTGCATATGGATCTCTTGGGTCCTACAAATGTCATGTCAATGGGCAAGAAGTCATGCTGTGTCGTGATCGCTGATAACTATACCAGATTTTCATGGGTATACTTCTTGAGAACAAAAGATGAAACTGCTGAGATTCTTAAATCTTACATTCTTCGAGTTGAGAATCAAAGTAATCAAAAGGTGAAAGTCATAAGGTTTGATCAAGGTACAAAATTCAAGAACCACACTCTGAACTGTTTCTGTGAGAGCAAGGGAATAGAAAGACAATACAGTGCTCCAAGAACTCCTCAATAAAATGGGGTTGCTGAAAGGAGAAACATAACTCTAATTGAATCAGCAAGATTAATGTTGCCTGATTCAAAACTGCCTCTCACATTCTGGGCAGAAGCAGTCAGCACAGCTTGCTATGTGTAGAATAGAGTTCTCATTGTCAAGCCTCTCAATAAGACACCTTATGAACTCTGGTTCAAAAGAGTTCCCTATATTGGATTTCTAAAACCTTTTGGATGTCCATGCACCATTCTGATCACACATGGCGTTCTTCCAAAGTTTGGTGCCAAATCTGATGAAGGATACTTTGTGGGCTATTCCTCTCAATCCAAGGCCTACAGAGTATTCAACTCAAGAACAAGAATCGTGGAAGAATCAGCCAATGTGGAATGTAGGGAACACATTTCATGTGAACAGGGAAAAGGCCCAGACTGGCTCTTTGTTATAGACTCCTTCACACAAATATTTGAGCCTCTCATCTTCTCAAATATGGAGTCTACCTCTTCCAAAGCACCAGCTTCCAGATCTTCCACTAACTACAGATTGGAGTTCACTAGTCCCTCTATAAGACTGAAAAGACCATCTATTGATCCTCCATCTGTTGTGGAAGCTATTGAAGCTAGTGAAGCCAGAACCAGCCTCTCAAATGTCACCAGCAGCAGCCTCTCTGAGAATGAAAATCGGAATGAACTTCAAGACACATCTGTAAATGATGTAGAGGCATCTACTGCAGATGCTGCTACTGATAATGTTGATGTTGCTGCTGATATTGAAGACTCTTCCACCATGAATGAAGAGTTTCCTGATCAGAATCAGAGCAATCTTGAGCAAGGAATACAATTAGACGTTGTACCAGTACAGAGAATCAACAAGGAACTGCATTAACTCCAGAATCAACAAGGAATAATTCATCAATGATCAAGACATGCTATCTTTTCAGCTTATTCCTCTTCAGAATCTGCAAAGAACTTCAATAATAAAATGTCTTCTTCATTAACTCCAGAAGTATCTTTGTTTCCTTCAATGGATTGTGATGTCGACTCCCCCTGAACTCTAGATATAGGATTAACGTCAGCGTATTGACGATCACCCTCAATATTACCAGAAGGATCATTGTCTTCATCATCATGTCTTTGAATAGACTCGGTGTGACATGTATCACGTATCCTTAACTCCCCCTGAGCGTCAAGACGCTCAACAAGTTTGGACACTAATGTCTGCATGGCAGCAATCTGCGTAGCTTGAGTCTGAATCACCAGCTGTCTTTGAGTATCAGTAGATACAAGAGTATCCACCTGAGTTTGTAAAGCAAGCACTTGAGATTCAAGGAAAGTAATCCTATCAGAATCAGAAGGCTTGGAAGGACCAGCCGAAGATTGAGGAACAGAAGGACTAGGAGTAGGAATAATCACAGGAGGAATATGAGTTAGAACAGGAGATGGATCTTTAGAACTTGGAGGCGTAGCAAGTAAGGAAACAACAAAAGTAGCATCCTCTACACCCTGTGAAGATTGAGCAGCAGCAATTGAAGCAGACATAAGCTTTTGAGTTTTAGGATCCGGATTAAAATCACTATCAGAACTCTCATCCACCAATGTTCTTTTTCCAAGTACTGATCCGGAAGGAGGATCCCGAACAGACTTACGTCTTTGTCTTCTGGCTGTAGATTTAATACGTTTACCAGCATTAGCCAATGGTATACTAGCCAACCTTTCGTAATGATCTGAGGAAAAATCTCCAGATTCATCAGATTCGGTTTCTTCAGAAATAGGTAAAATCGTATCACTTGAGCTAGAACTCGACTCATTATCTATCACCACATTCCATTCAGCTTCATGAATGGGTGAGTTGACAGCGTCATCAACAAAATCATCCATATTCATCCCTAGATCTTGTTCATGTTCATGAACGACCTCTTCTGGAACAGGTTCATTAACAGGTATATCAACCTGAGCTTGTTGAATTGGAACTTGTTCTTGAATAGGAATTTGTTGTTGTATGGGAACTTGTTGTTGTTGAACTAGTACTGGTTGTTGAATAGGTTGTTGTTGTTGTTGAACATTTGTACCTTGCACTTGAGCTATCTCATCAGGATGAAAGCATAATCAGGATTGATTAAGTGACCAAACAATGGAGTATTAACAGGAATTAACGCTGCATTCTGTTGTTTTACCTTAGTGCAATCTGTAAAAATTCTTTTAGACATCTGAGTCAATGTTAAACGAATAGGATGCTGTAGGAGAGCAGGAATAAGATGATTCAGAATCAGTTGGATGAACCTAGGATACATAAGAAATCCTTGACCTTCAGCATGAGTGATTTGCATTACCAATTCCCGATAAATGTAAAGAACAAAATTGAACTGTTTGTTCAAGGTCAAAGCCACCATTGCAGCTTGTAGAGCAATCTTTAATCCATCTGTACCAGCTTTACGAGGAGATAGGCATTGGATAATCACATGCATGAAATATCTCTATTCACCAACCAAACCACCCTTACGAGCTTGTGTATCATTAGGTTTTCCACGGTAACCCATCCTCTTAAAGCATCCCATAATCAATGTACCAGGATATGACATAGGATCATTAGCAGCACCCCCTAGAGCAAGAGCAGCACGAATAGTTTCTTCCGATACTGCAATCTCCGTATTGTTTACATTGGCACGAAGAACATGAGGTTCTACGTCAATATCTTGATGAACTGTGTCCCAAAATTGCTGAATATACACCAGACTAATGTATGGATCTGCAGATAATGCGACACGAAGTCGTGAACGATTCAAAAATCCAATAATTCCTTGAAAGTTTACGGCCTCTGACATGTTAGGATCTAACAATGCCACCTGATTATGTTTGTATTCGACATGACAAGCCATCTGAAAAATATTTGGACAACAAACACATTAGACAAATAACAAACACAAACAACAAGGAAAAAAAAATTGAAACAAAAACAAAACAAAAAAAATTTAACAAAAAAAAATTCAAAAAAACATTTAACAAGTCCAAAACCCTTCTGACCCCTAGGCGAACTTAATAAGTTCGCTTAGTGTTGCAAGAGGCGAACTTATTAAGTTCGCCTAGACAAGTTCGCTTGAACAAGTTCGCCTGAACCTGTCTGACGTTTCAAATACCAACCCAGAAATCAAATATCTTCAAATCGATTGGAAATCATGAAATAAGCATTTGAATCACATCGATTAGCACTAATGAATCAATATCAATGATCAATTGTATGATTTAAGTCAGAATAACCATCAATTTAGGGCAAAATAGCGATGAAATCCGAACTGAAAAGGGTAATTTTCTCACGATTGAACGAATGAAATTCGATTAAAATACCTTAGGCAAGTTCGTATTTCAAATCCGAACAAGAATAAATCGGTAAACAACCCAACAATCACTGATTTTGAATTTTTCTAAAAAATTTCTACACACAGACAAGTTCGCTTGAAATTTGAAGAGGATGACTGATTAAGTTCGGCTCGACAAAAACCTTATACAGATTAAGTTCGCTTATTTAGGCGAACTTGTTAAGTTCGCTTATTAGGCGAACTTGTTAAGTTCGCTTATTAGGCGAACATAAAAGTTCGCTTCACCAATATCAGGCGAACATATTAAGTTCGCTTCACCAGAGTTAGGCGAACATAATGACTTCAACTTTTCCCTTGATCAAATTTTTACCAACTTTCAACCCGTCACTTCTTGAACTTTCGTCAGCAGCATGTATTCAATCCAATCCCGAACAATTTAATAAAAGCTTATAATTTTCATGGAAAATAAAAAAACAAAATTTTTTTGAATTTTATCTATACAAACGGAATCACATATTTTTGGATTTTTATCTGTATAAACTGAAATCACATATTTTTGAATGAACATCATGAGTAAGAAGATCATATCAGTATCTGAGTAGTTCATCACACATTTTAGCAATAACAAAGGGTAACCTATGATATGAAACAATCCAACTCATTATTGTGCGCTTTACATCTTTTTCATTTTTATACATTCTTTTCAGTATTTGAATAATATTTGAAATGATACGCGATAAATTTCAAAGTAAATGAGATCAGGTTATGAAATGCTCAATTATTCATACCGAATTTGTAATATAAAGCATGAATTCTTAAATTTGTCAATATTATATGATTTGAAACTATAAGCGTTAATTCTCCAAATTCATGTGATTTAGTACCATTTAGATGAAAAACATCGTGTACCCCACATATATGCCAAACAGAAATAAAAATTGCACTATTTTCAAGACATAAATAGTTTATTTTAAGAATAGATCAATTTCCAAGATGAAATTATCTCATTTAGCACAAGAACAGAAGCAGATCCCAAAGGATATAAGAATCATGATGATTCAGAATCAGAAGATTCTACTGAATTGGCAGTATAATGAGAATCAACAGATTCAGGTATGAGGATCCAACTATTATCTGGATAAGATTCAATGGAGTCATACTAGATGATGTATCTAACTGATCCAAGGGCAAATATATGTTTCAACAGATTTTGAACGCATATCTTAGTTCAACAATACATTGCATGTTTTTCGGGGCATGGGCAGTGAAGTGAACTGAAATAGATTTGTGCTAAAGATATAACTCGATATTGGTCTCATGAAATTCTTTAAAACCATATATTCTTTATCTGATAATGATCTTTTACACACACACCCAGGCATATAATGGATTCAAATCACAGATGTAATCATATCATATTTAATTTTCACACTACTATTAGTTTCAAAACGCTTCTAGTATATTGACAAGTCAAGTTTCAAAACTCATACACAAATTTAAAAATAGATTATCAAGATTTGAGCATTCAAAACACTATCATTTCTCATTTATGCAAACTTTGAAGTTTAGATCAAATCAACTCAGTTTAATCAATCATAAATCAAAGGTCTACTAAGGTCGTGTGAAATGAACTAATCACTGATGTACTATCATTTCTTCTCTAACTTCAAATGATGTCAAATTTTATATTTTTTACTTTGTTTTGACTTTTTATAAATTAAGAACTTTTTGACTGAAAATTTAAAATGCAGAAATGTAATAAAGCAATAAAAGAAATTAAAAAACAAAATTTTCCATGAAAATCTGATTTTGAAAAACTTTTATTCGGGATTGATCATACCTATCATTTTGATTAGAAATTCAAACCTGGTACGATCAAATGCCTTGGTAAACAAATCAGCAAAATTGTAGGTCCCTAATTCGGTGTGTGACGGATCTCTAGACTCGCGGTACGACACGGTGATAACGTGCGGAATCCATGATCAACGTGCTCGTGTAACTCAATCAACAACAACGGTGTAAATAAACGCTTTGTATTTCCACCACAATAATCCTGTCTCTAATCAGTTCCTCTGATATCGTCTATTCTATCAGAACTCTAATTCTGTTCTGTCTCAGTTCCTCTATTTATAAACACCAGTTCTGTAGTAGGCGAACTTAATAAGTTCGCCTCAAAGATGCTTAGGCGAACTTATTAAGTTCGCCTCTAACAGGCTAAGCGAACTTAACAAGTTCGCCTCAGATAAACTTAAGCGAACTTAACAAGTTCGCCTCTGATAAACCATGCGAACTTATTAAGTTCGCCTCTCTGCGAACTTATTAAGTTCGCCTCTCTACGAACTTACACAGAATTTTATCAACAGTTACAAAACATGTCCTAACAGACTCCCCTTTAACTGTTGCTAACAATTCTATCAATTACAAGTCAAAGACTCTAAGACTAAGACATAATATCTTCAAGCTCGTTGTCACCAGAATATGCTCCAACAGACTCCCCCTTGACAACAACTTTAGAAGAATGTCATCCGTCTTCATATATCATCAAACACACTGTAGTCTTCGTCTTGTTCTTCTGCACATTCTCTTTCTATCTAGAAGAAAACTTGGGAGAAGGACCCCTTGTCAACTTCTGTCAGCAATATTCCGTTTTTGTAAAGGAGAACAACCAAGAATAACCAACAATTAAGATTCCCATGGAAGCTGAAAAAATAAAATCTTTTTGGTTTTTCAAACATAAGAAACACAAAATCTTTTTGGTTTTTCTTTGTATAAACTGAAATGTAAAATACAAAATCACATCTTTTTGGTCGAACATCACGAGTAAGAAGATCATATCAGTAAAAACAATGCATCAATCACACATTTTGGATATAAAATCCATATAATATCAAATGGTATCCTATGTCATTCTTTCAAGCCATGACCAATCAAACCAATATCTTTCAAGATTATCACATTCTATCTTTTCAAGACTTTCATATCGCATGTTATGATACGTGATAAACATTCAAAGAAAATAGGATCATGCTATGACACACAAATTCAAATTGTCAATATTATAAGATTTGAAACTAAAGCATCTCATTCCCACTTTCTTGTGAGTTAAGGTACCATTTAAGTATGTAAAAGTATGCCAACAGAAAGTAAATGCACTATCTTCAAGACATATGAGATTTTACTAAAGATTATCCGAATTTCCAAAATGAGGAGACATCACTTAGCACATGAATAGCAGAATCCAAATTGGATTGTATAGGAATCAATGAGATTCAGAATCGAATGATTCAATGTCTTGGCTTATATATGTGAAATCATAAGATTCAGGTACGTGGATCCAACTGTTATTTGGATTATGAATTCAATGGAATCGGTAAAGATGATTTATCAATATGATCCAAGGGCTAGTATATGTTTAACAGATGTTGTCAAGTACATATCTTGATTATACTTCAAATTGCATGCTTTTCGGGACATGGGCACTGAAGCAAATCGAATGAATAGTGCTAAGGACATAACCCGAAACTGATCTCATAGGAAAATCTTTATTAAAAGCTAATATTCTTTATCTGATAGTGATCTTTTAACACACACACCCAGGCATAAAATGGGTTCAAATCACAGTTGTAACCTATGCAATTATGTTTTCACACTACTAATGGTTCAGTGACGCTTTTAGTCTACTGACAATTCAAATTATATGCATACACAACACTATCATTTCCTATTTGTGCAGTCTCTGAAGTTTAGATCAAAACATATAATTCAGATATATTAGCATAAAGCACCAACTAGTCAATCTAAGGTCATGTGTGAATGAACATCTACTGATGTACCATCATCTCTTCTTAATCTTCAAGTAATGTCGATTTTATCTTTTTCAATTTCATTGGCTCTTTCAAAATCTTTTTCAAAGAAAGTAAACCAAAAGAAAATAAAATCTTCCATGAAAACATTTTAAGAAAAACATTTTACTTGGTTACTCAGGATTAAGCAATTCAATCAATTAAAAACTCAAATCGATGAAATCCTATAATTGAATGCCTTTGCCTTTTGTCATCAACACAGTTCTGTACTCCCCCTGTCCTGTAGACTCCCCCTCAACTAGTCAAATGGCTGCATCAACGACTTTATGCTCACCATCGTCATTCAAAGTTTCAGGTTATCATTTGGACTTTGTACAACTGTTTCCAAAACATTATGTGTGACATATTCTCCCCCTTGACCATCAAGTCATTGAATCAAATAGATTTCTCAGTTATCAACAACTTTTTACTCTTGCATAAGTCATACCCTGTCATGTGCTTAGAACCACCACTATCAACAATCAAAATGGTATTAATAGTCCCTCTTGGTAAATCCTGCACAACTAACAAGAAACATTAATTTGAAATTAGGACCCAAGCCATTGTAGTCATGGGTCGTCCATCTATATCAAAATAATAAACCTCACTCCATTCACAATCGATACTCTCATCAATTTTCGGAGATTGTTCCGACGAGTCAGAAACAAAAACTTTAGATTTCCAAACATACTTCTATTCATTAAGTTCTTTTTGCTTAAAATGTGAAGTGTTTGAACATTTTCTTTCATTTAAAAATTGACTTGATTGTGAAAACTCTTGTTGTTCTAAAAGTTTTCTCAATCTTCTGTTTCTCCGCCACCTTTGAGGTCTAGAAAGCCTAACCTCAGTTTTTGAATTACCCTTTGGTATATCATGAGGTTTAACCACATTTGGGAACATAAGGCTTACCATGAGTTCTTACCTTTTCTAGAGTAACATGTCGGTTACCTTTGGCGTTGTGAGGACAAGCAATCTGAATGTGACCAACAAGACCACAATAAAAGCAAGATCTCTTCTCACTATATTCTCTCATATAAGGAATCTTCACACGATAAGAAGCACTTGAAGAAGATTCTCCTACATGAACTTCTTTTGGAGTTTGAGAATGAATAAACTTTTTCTCAACAGGTTTTGATTTAGGCTTCATCTTCTCACGAACTACATGCTTCTTCCCTTTATTTTTGTAAGGACAGTTCACCACAATGTGTCTTATCTCATTACAATGAAAGCATGTACGCCGGGATTCTCACCTACCACTGATTGAATTCTCCTACAACAATAGCTATCACACAAGTATTAACATGGCACCGTTCGAAGCTCTTTATGGACGAAAATGTCGTTCACCAATTTGTTGGAATGAAATTGGCGAAGCACAAATCACCGGTCCCGAACTTATCCAAGAAACCACCGATAAAGTCTCTCTTATCCGTGACAACATTCGGGTAGCAAGAAGTCGGCAAAAGAGCTATGCTGACAAGCGACGGAAACCCTTGGAATTTCAAGTTGGAGATATGGTCCTTCTAAAGGTATCACCTTGGAAAGGCGTAGTCCGATTTGGAAAGAAAGGAAAACTTGCACCTCGATATGTGGGTCCATTCAAGATACTCGAAAGGGTAGGAAAAGTGGCCTACAAACTCGATCTCCCTTCAGAACTCAGCAACGTCCATCCGACTTTTCATGTGTCTAATTTGAAAAAGTGTCTAGCCGATGAGAATCTCCGCATCCCCCTTGATGAAGTGCGTATTGACGAGAAAATGCACTTTGTTGAGAAACCCGTGGAAATCATGGACCGAGAAGTCAAGAAACTCAAGCGTAGCCGCATCCCCATTGTCAAGGTCCGTTGGGAGTCTAAACGTGGACCCGAGTTCACTTGGGAACGTGAAGACTAAATAAATACCAAGTATCCGCATCTCTTTTCATAGCCTCCACTAGTTGAATTTCAGGGCGAAATTCCTCTAACATGGGGAGACTGTGACGTTTCGGATTTTCATTCACGCACTTGTGTTATATTTATCGTGTAGTCATCTCCTATTTTAATAAAGTGTAAGAGTTTTATTTAGTTTTATACGATTAGGTATTTTATTTCACGGATATAAATTAATTAAAATTTTATAAGTTTTAAAAACTTATATAAAATTTTATATAAAATCTAAATTTTAAAAGTTGCATATTTAATAAAGAATCTATTTAAATAAGATAAATAACTTTTATAAAAATTATTTATAATAATAAAAAAATGAGTTGATAAAAACATTTTTAAATTAATTTTATTTAAAAGAAATTAAATTAATTTAGTTAAATAAAAGTTCAAGGGTTGTTTGGTAATTCATCAAACTAGAAGGTTTTAAAACTGAAACCTATTGAGGGACCATTCCTGGACAAAGCAAACTAAAAGGTTTAATCCGAAGTTATTCCAGGGACTAAATTTAAGTCAAACCAAACTTCAGGGACTAAAACTGCCAATACCCGATTCGTTTATCCGGTCACCCCCAACCATGGTCCGGCGGTCCAAGGCTTTCTCCGACGAACCCCCAACAGGACTGTTCCCTGCACCTCAACAGCCGACAAAGGCTTCTCTGGCTTCGTCTCCCCCACGCGAACAATACCCCTCGACCAATTGGTCTCCCCAACATAAGGATCGTCTGATCCTGTTGGTGGCCGAGATATACACGTTCAAATTCGTGCCCGACAAGCCACCTACACGCCTGTTGAATGTCTAATTAGTTTCGTCTCGTCCAGACTAATGTCGGGACGTGCCAAATTGCACGTTTGAACATAAAAATCAAGCCCGGCTATAAATGGCCATGGTCGGCCCTGCGCGAACTGGCTACCCTCCTCCCACACACTCTCACTCCAAATTGAGGACTCCATCACCTTCGTCGACCCTGAGTGAAGCTGTGACCAGGGTTACAAGAGCTAATTCCACTCAGAAATCGATCCCCGCTTGTGACTTTTTCGAGTTCCAAAGCCCTGCCGTCCAGGCCCTTCGCGACCAAGTTCGAACCTCATTTCGGTTCCATTAGCTTCTGTTATCATCAGGTAAACAATCCCAGTCGAAATCACAGCAATCGCACGAGAGTTACCGGGAAAACCCAATGTCCTCGGACACGGTTTGCCGGTCACCGAGGTCCAGCGACCTGAATTGCCCTTGTGTACTTAATTTATCCGTTACACACATAACCAGCGATGGGCAGTAGCCCGACTGGTTATGCGTGTGTGTGTCCGAGGCTGAGGTCGCGGGTTCGAACCTTCCGGCCTCCGGCCCAACCCTATTTTGCTTCTGTTTTCATTTTTTTTACTTTATTTAATTATCTTAACTTATTTTAATATTATTTTTATACACTAAAAACTAAAACGAGTCGGTTTGATCGTTCGTTTATTTTGAAATCAATTAAACGATCTTTTTATCTATAAACTATTCCAATTTTTATAAATCTTGTAATACATGTTTATGTATATAAAATATTCCATATATTTTATAAATCTTATAATATTTTTATAAACTCATTTAAACACATTTTTATATAAAAATGTCCCATAATTTTTATAAATCTTGTAACATTTCTATAAACTTATTAAAATACATTTAATATATAAAATGCCTCATTTTTATGAACCTTGCATTATTTTTAATAAACTTGTTAAAATAAATTTTTAATATATAAAATATCAATATAATTATTCAAATAAAGACTTTTCTTTCATTTGTTATTATTATATAAATACATAATACATAATAACTACTTATCGAAACTAAGTAGTTTCGATAGAAGAAAGTTTCGACAGCTCTGTGATCAATCGAAACTAGTAGTTTCGATTGAACATAGTTTCGATGATTGAACATAGTTTCGATAATTGAACATAGTTTCGATAATTGAACATAGTTTCGATAATTGAACATAGTTTCGATAATTGAACATAGTTTCGATACTTGAACATAGTTTCGATACCTGAAACAGTTTCGATCAAAATCAGTGATTTCAAGTAAATCTAAACCTACACTTTACACAAACAATTTTAAGAAATATTATTATAAACCTATACACAATTAAATACGGATACACACCTATAAGCATATAATAACACCCATTTATCTACATAGGGTTCCATCGTGCTTAGGTTTCAAACATCCGTATCACCTACTCTCGTGGATTATCATATCCGCTAGCCAGGTGAGTTACATAGCCCCTATTTTACATTTTTACATACTTTGGGGTGAAACATTATTTCATGCTACTCAATCAAATTGTTTATACGTGTTATACATGAGACTATATGCTTATTCTTTGGATGTACATACATTTAAACACAAGACAACCAACTGTAATATTGATAGATCTATTGTGTCTGACCAGCCCACCCGGTTAGGGTGTTTATTACTGCATACTCGGATATAACCGCGTGTTATATTCAATCATATCGGATATAGTGGGTAACTATATTCAAACATACCGGACTTAGCTGTTGTGCTCTGTTCAAGCGCGTCAAACTCGGTTTGAATTGTGATTAAATAAATGATACATCATATACTATGTTTAACAAGATAAACAATGAGTTGCAAAACGATTTACACTACCATTTACCGGATTTACTAAACCTATGTACTCACCAACTTTTTAGTTGACACTTGATTTAAATAATGTTTCAGGTTTGGATATGTGACTGCTTGCTGAAGATCTCTCCACTTAGGAACTATGGACCTAGTTAAATAAATTAATGTTTTGAACTAGACTAGGTTATTTGAAATGTATTGTATTTGGAACTTGTTGTCTTTAAATTTAATTAATGAATTATGCAACCTTTAGTTATCATGTGCTTTTGAACAATCATCACATTGTCCGCCTCGATGATTCCGCCATCGGTTGGGGTGTGACAGATTTTACCTTGAGAAAAGGGTGGCGGAGAGGAGAAGAAAAAATAAACCAAGGATCAGATGGGGGAATTTGAAGGACGAAAACATCAATTTGTTTAAAGATAAAGTCATGGCGATGAACACAAATACTAAGGATGGCGACACAAACCAGATGTGGGTTGCTATGGCAACCACTGTTACGCAGGCAGCAAAGGAAACCCTCGGAGTCACATTGGGAGCAACAAGAGGACATCAGGAGTCTTGGTGGTGGAATGAGGAGGTGCGGAGCAAGATAAAGGACAAGCAACAACGCTTTAAAGAGATGTTGCAGTGTAGTAATGGAGAGGAGATAATGACACTACGGGAGAACTATAGACAGGCAAAGAGGGAAGCTAAAAAGGCAGTGAGTGAGGCAAAGAATTTTGCCTATGAAACGATGTATAGAAAACTAGACACCAAGGAAGGGGAGCATCATATGTTTAAGATTGCCAAAAATAGGGAGCGTAGGAGACAAGATCTTGGGGTCGTGAAGTTTATCAAGGAAGATGATGGAAGAGTTTTGGTAAAGGGACGAGACATCAAGCTGAGATGGCAAAACTATTTCTACACCCTTTTCAACAGTTGTAGACCAAGTCTAGCCATAACGGAGAATCCCACTACTCAATCCAGTCAACGAAATAATTGTTATTGTCGAAATATCACACAGGAAGAAGTGAGGAGTGCTCTTAAGAAGATGGGAAGAGCTAAGGCAGTCGGTCCAGACAACATACCCATTGAAGCATGGAAGTGTATGGGAGAGGAAGGCGTTCAGTGGTTGACAAGACTGTTCAACAATATCTTCAAAACCGGGAAGATGCCAGATCAGTGGAGGCGTAGTGTCTTAGTACCCCTATATAAAAACAAAGGAGATGCTCAATGTTGTGCTAACTACAGGGGGATTAAGCTCTTATGTCATACAATGAAATTATGGGAAAGAGTTATAGATACAAGGATTAGACGACAAACCCAGGTTACAGCAAACCAATTTGGGTTCATGCCAGGCCGGTCCACTACGGAGGCGATACACATTTTAAGAAGATTAATGGAAAAGTACAGAGAGAAGAAACATGATTTACATATGATGTTCATCGATCTTGAAAAGGCGTACGATAGTGTGCCTAGAAGATTGATCTAGGAAAGTCTGGAGGGAAGAGGGATCCCTAGTAAATATATTGAGGCAATTAGGGATATGTATCATGAGGCTAAGACATGCGTCCGAGCACCCGTGGGGGATACAGACTTTTTTCCGGTGGAAGTGGGAGTTCACCAGGGGTCGGCACTAAGCCCCTTTCTCTTTGCAGTAGTTTTGGATGAGTTGTCAAAGTCGATTCAAGATGCAATTCCATGGTGCATGCTTTTTGCTGATGATATCGTGTTGATTGCAGAAAGTAAAGAGACATTGAACAACAGACTAGAGGAATGGAGAACAGTCTTAGAGCACAAAGGTTTGAAGATAAGCCGATCTAAAACCGAGTACCTTCACTGCAACTTTAGTGGTGCAAACGTCGACGAGGAGACCCAGATTTCTATTGAAGGTAGGGTTGTCCCGAAGACACTGAAGTTCAAGTATCTAGGATCTGTCATCTAGAGTAACGGGGACATCGACAATGATGTAGTCCATCGGGTGCAGGCTGGTTGGTGTAAATGGAGAGCGGCCTCAGGTGTTTTGTGCGACAAGAGGTTCCCAATAGGGTTAAAGGGTAAATTTTATAGGGTAGCAGTTCGCCCAGCGATGCTATATGGAACCGATTGTTGGGCCATCAAGAAGACACAAGCTCGAAAAATGGATGTAGCTGAGATGAGGATGTTGAGGTGGATGTGTGGACACACAAGAAATGACCGAATAAGAAATGAAGTTGTTCGGAAGAGATTGGGAGTCACATGTATCTCAGATAAGATAAGAGAAGGAAGATTGAGATGGTTTGGACATGTCAAGAGGAGACAGAGCACAGATCTAGTGAGAACGGTGGAAACTCTCGTTGTAGAGGGGAAAAGGAGCAGGGGGAGACCGAAATTAACGTGGGATGAGAGGATTAGGCTTGATTTGCTAGATTTACACCTCTCAGAGGACATGATCAATGATAGGATTTCATGGAGACGTCGTATTAGGGTTTTAGGATGAGTGACCCGTTGTGTGGGAGAGTAGAGTTGTTTAGCAAATATTTTGCGTATGTCTTGTTTCTTGTAGGTGTGTTGTGTTTCTTGTGACTAATATAATCTAGTCATACACTGCTAATTGTTAGATTACTCTTAGATTTATTTTACTTTATTACTCATTAATTTTATTTATATTTTTATCTTTTTCTTTCCCATGGAGCCGGGGGTCTAAACGGGAGCAGCCTCTCTATCCCTTAGGATAGGGGTAATGTTTGCCCTCATCACACCCTCCCCAGACCCTACTAATAGCGTTAGCTATGTGTGGGATTATACTGGGTACGTTTGGTTTGGTTTGGTATTAATTATACTAATAAAACACATTTATTTTAAATTATTCCTTATGAAACTTTGAAAATCTAATTATTTAACTTATATTTTCAATCAAATAATAAATGAAAAAAAATTACATTAAATAGTATTTAATTTATTTTCAAAACCCAATTATATATTAGTTTTTGCATATTTTGAGTTTTGTTTTATATCCTTAGTATATGATACATTTTTACACGTGTAAAATATACACATAAAGATTTACAAATTTTAGTTATTGATATTTTTCACCCGTGTGTAGACACGGGATCTAAACTAGTATACTAATAAATAAATGTTTAAGGTGGACACTTGTCGCTTTCTCGTGTTTCCTCACATTAGTTTTCCCGCCTCTCTCCTAATAAATGCACATCCATCTTATTAAATAATAATGTATTATAAATATATTATAAAAAAATACTAATTATATTAAATAAGAATAAATAATAGAAAATCAAAATATAACTAATTAAAGAAAAATATTAATTTGTTATATACACACACATTTCCATTTTATATATCTCGAAACGATCATAATAGTCTGACAAATTAGGACGTATTACAAATTTATAAGTTTTATCTATTTTAATATATAATCTCATGTAATACACGGGATTATAACCTAGTTATATAATAAATAAAGGTTTCGATTTGCCACTTGTCAATTTCTCATACATCCTCAAATTTTTTTCCCGTCTCTCCCTCTTATTAATTATACAAATTTCTTTAATTATTTTTTCTCTCTCCTATTAAATAATAATGACTTCTATAGTTTTTTTATAAAACGTTTTTCATGAATATTTAATATGTAAATCTTTATTATCAAGTATATATAACATTGCATTTATTTAACACGTGTAATACATCAGGTTTCTAAAGTTTAATATGAATTAACATTTATCAGTTACTTAAAAAAAGTTAATACTCAGCTAAAAAAATATTTTAACAATTAACTTAAACATAATTTATAATTGTCACATAAAATTTTATTCAACTCGTGTAATACACGGGTTTTTAAAAACATAAATTTTTTATTACTAAGTATATAACATTACATTTTTTCAGACCGTGTAATACACAGGATTCTAACCTAGTTTTTATATATATATAAAAGTTTCCTACGCATTGTAGGTTATGTATGTAAACGAAATTTGTTTATTCTTTTTTTTTTGAATTTAATAAAAAAACGAATAAACATTACATTTATATTAATTTCTTATATTTTAAATTTTTTTAAGATTGAAAAAGCGAATGATTTTTTTGTTCTGCGTGTTCTCGCAATATTTAATGTCTAGACACGTAAACCCGAACACAACACGAGTTTTCACATGTTGGTCCGACCACCACCACCACCACTAATTTATAACAAAAAATTACAAATATATATAAAATAGTTTCGCGTCATTTCTCTTTTATCTTTTAAACTTAGGCATAAAATACCAATCATATTATGTAATGACAACAGCATTTTTATTAAATTAATATTATAAACAAGTTAAAAAGCTCGGTCCGTCGGATCAACCCAGACATAACCCACTTAGCTAAACTTGTTTGCATACCCGACTCGAAACTTATCCGCGCTTGTTTAGAATAAACCAAAACTCATAAGTTTCTTGTTTGTTTTATTTCATCTCATAAATTCACATCCCTAGAGCCACATATCATATTATTAAATTCACACACTAAGTTTGTTTCATGATTTTTTTTTTGTTTGCAAAACTTTTTAGTATGTCTATCTATATTATAAAGGTTTTCTTCATCTTGTTTTATTAACTTGTTCACATCAAAATGCACTTGACATATCTAAAACAACTACAAACCAAACAAAGGGACAGACATAAGAGCCGAAAATTTGAATGTATTATGTTGGGGTAACAGAGAAAACACCCAAATCAAATGATCTTTACAAAGTAACCAACCAACAAATGACCCTCTTCACCAAAAAACTATAACAGAAAGTTAGATCGACTGATCAAGGTTTATCCTCAAACTTATGGTGAAGACTCTGACTTTCATCCACTAACCTAAAATTATTGGCTCTTGCATCAAGTTGATGTCAATAATATCTTTCCTTTAACATCGTTCTCAAATCGTTAAGATCCCTTGAACTTAATCGTGTGTTACCTTCTGTTATTTATGCATCTCTTCATCCATCTGAATTGACAACACTTCAGGAGTTGATGATGCTTCTAGTGTCTCGACCACCTCTCTGTCCAACACAACTCAACTCATTCAGATAAGCAAATCGAAAATAATAATAATAATAACAATAATAATAATAATAATAAAATTACAAGAAAGCAGAGAAAAAGCATACTTGCAAGTCTTTTTGTTGTGACCTAAACCCTTGCATTTGCTACACTGCATTTGTCTTCTAATCAGCTCCAGTGACCCCGCCTGCTTTAACTTAGCTCGCCTACCTGGCTTCCCCGGCGGCCGTTTAGCAGGAGGTGGTGTAACAATTACCGAAATGTCCTCACCCTCTAACGGACCCTCAACATCAGGTATCGGGTAAATCGACTCTGCATATGTTTTTCTATAGCTCTCAGCCATAAAATATCTAGAACAATAATCATACACATTTCTACCAACGCACTCAAAAACAGCAATGGCGTGACAGCATGGCAGTCCAGTTAGCTGCCACCCTTTGCAGCTACAATCCCATTGACTAATGTCAACCATCTCAACAGAGTCACCATGAACCTCAAATATACTACTCTGTGATGGCAACACTTGAAATGATTGAGCTTTTGAAGCTTCAGCTTTAAGCTTTTCTTCCATTGATGGTGTTAAAGTTGTAGTCCATCTGTTAGAATCAACCCGTCTTGTATATATTAATTCCATCAATTTACCTCTTAAGACATCAATCATGTGAGTTATCGGTAACTCAACTGCATCAGATACCCAATCATAAAACAACTGTCCAAAATTAGATGTCATGTGATTATATCGCGTTCCATCAAAGAACACATTTGCCCAATGTTGTGGCTCACTATTGAGTACCCAATTATACGCTTCGGGTGAAATAGCTTTAATATCTTGAGCATATTGTTCAAAAGCTTCAAGCTTTGGTGCATAGGCAGCAGCATAAAGATCTTGAACCATGAGCCGTCTGACTTCATGTGAAAACCGACCTTTTAAATCATTGTTAAGTTTTCCAGCAACATATCTCAAACAATAAGCATGAAAACACTCTCCACTAAAAACATTAGCAATCGAATCTTTTAACCCTTTTGTGAAATTTGCAACGATTGTGATCGGTTGAGATACCGGGGCAGCTGATTTCAATTTGGATAAGAACCAACACCAATTATCATCATCGGTTTCATCATCAACTACAGCAAAAGCCAATGGAAAAACACCATCATCACCATCTGCAGCAGTGGCTATTAACAAAGTCCCTTGGTACTTTGCATCTAAAGGAATATCATCTAAAAAGATTAAAGGCCGACAACCTTGTTGAAACCCAGAAATAGAAGCATGAAACGAGACAAAAAACCGATGAAAACTTGAATCCTCTTTTGTATCAAATGTAGCTAAACTACCGGGATTCGTTTCCATAATTTTCTGGCAAAAAAATGGTAACTGAGAATAAGCTTCTTTGTATGAACCTTGAAGTTGTTCTTTTGCAATTCCTTTTGCACGCCATGCTTGTGAATAATTCAATTGAACACCATATTCCCGTTTTATATCAGCAACGATATCTTTCGGTCTGTAATTCGGGGAAGCCCGTAACTTCTCCTTTATAATATTCCCAACCCAACCCCTTGTGGCCCGATAACCCACTTTTGCAGCAACTCCATTACATGCATGTTCTGGATTCATTTTCTTAATGCGAATCAAATGGGTCGTTGGTAGTCTTGAAACATATATTCTCCATGGACAACCTTCTGCTTTGCATTTAACACTAACACGGTGACTATCGCTTTTTTTATACTTGTAACGAAAACCACGGGCAATTGAAAATTTATGTAAAGCTTCACGAAACTCAGCAAAACTAGAAAATCTTTGTTCCACACCAGTGATTGTGTTTTCCCACTGTATTGCAGCTTTATTATGCTGTTTTTCCCAATTTGAACCATATGCAAATGATAATGGTGGGACTTCATTTTGTATAACAATATCAAGTGGATTACTTTCATTTGTATTCGGGTCGTTATCTGTTTGGCTTATTCCAACAGGGCTGGATACAAGAACAACTGCTTCAGATACTGTTGTCCTGCTCGACCTGCAGATAGAGTTTTATTAGAGAATAAACAGCAGCAAAATTGAGGTGGTGTTTGGATGTGGGTTATGAAACTGATTATGTAATATTACATCATCATAATCGGATAATCAGCGGTAATAAAAACAGGTTGCACAAGATGGTGTTTGGATGTGCTTCTATGGTTTAAAGTTTGTAATAATCAGATAATCTAGTTGTTTGAGTGTTTGACAATTCTGTAATCTTTAGGATATGACAACTAATTTCAATCAATTATAATAATAATTTTTAACAAAATTATCATCTAAAGTTTCAAAAATATCATATTTCATAATAATAACAACGAGAAATCAATAAAAAAAGTATTTAAACAAATATTTTTGCCCCTCCCTAAAAAAAATCAGTTTTGTTGAAGTTGGTATGAATCGGATTACCAAAAGCTCATTATAAACAATTGCCATGATATCCTAAAAAGCCACAAGTTATGATGTCAAAAGATACAAGAATCTATACTAATAAATAAAGGTTTAAGGTGGACACTTGTCACTTCCTCATGCCTCCTCACATTGATTTTCCCGCCTCCCTCTCCTAATAAATGCGCATCTATCTTATTAAATAATAATTATATTATAAATATATTATTAAAGAATACTAATTATATTAAATAAAAATATATAATAGGAAATCAAAATATAACTAACTAAAGAAAAATACTAATTTGTTATATACACACATATTTCCACTTGATACATCTCGAGACGATCATAATAGTCTGACAAGTTATGACATATTTACAAATTTATAAGTTTTATCTTTTTTAATATACAATCTCGTGTAATACACGAGATTCTAACCTAGTATGTGATAGATAAAGAAGGAGAAAACGGTTGAAATACCTACTAGCAGGCGTGTTAGAGGTATTTGGAGCTCTCGTGCCAGCATCATGTGGCATGACAAAGACATCCACTTGATCAGCATTAGCAAAGAAGTTAATCATGCGTATAAGGTCTTTATCTTTAGATATCATAATAAGAGTCTTCTTGTTTCTGGGGAGGAAGTATTTGATCAACATGTGGTCAACATTATATCCAAATGTCTCAGCCAAATCTTGTTTAAAATCAATTACTTTCGTCTCTGTATCAAGATCAACAGCATAAGCCTCCCCACCACTATATGACATGGAACCATCTTTTTCGGTCTGAAACTCGCCACCTGACTGGCATATAGCTATAATTTTCTTTTCTGACATCTCAAGAAGACACAAATCACAAGTCTTCAACTTGTACTGCAAGAAATTACTTTATATTCAAAAATATAAGCAAAGTTGCTCAAAAGAACCCACCAAGAACACATGATTAGTACATTCAATTCATCATGTATACCTAGTAACCACATGCTCAAGATTTTTTTTGGTTCGTTTTAATATTTCCTTTATTAATTCCTAAATCTTCATTTTTATTCAATATATATTTCCTTTATAATTCCTAAATCTTTGTTACTAGCTATTTAATATTTATCAAATGGTTTGTAACCTAGTTATGCATAAAAAGGCTCCCAAATTAATCTCTGCAACAATATAAGATGTTTTCAAATTAGTGATGAAGCAATCGAACAAATCAAGGATTATATGAGAACACCATGATACAATCATTCGATTGACGGAAAACTAGTCAGTTGTAAAATGGAAGCATGAAAAGAGAATGATACTGGTTACCTAGGGTTGTTAAAGAATTCTTCAAAGGGATTAAGAATAAGAAGAGATTGGTTACGTTTCAGTCGCTCAACTGCTGCTGCTACTGCCCCTCTTCTCTTGTTTTTGCATCTTGACAACCTGCTTTTCTCTTTTTCAACTATTACCCACAAATCTTTCTTTCTTCCTCATTTAGGGCTCGCTCAACTGAAACCAAATAAGGAATCGGGTTAGGTTTTGGGTCTTTTGGATCGGGCTCTACCCAAATCCAAATAAATCAAATTGTTAACCCAACTTAATATTTTTTTTTTTAAAGGCAAATTTTTAATTCCTGTTAGGAGTGGGATTTTATCTTATAACCTTCTCTATCATCACCAACTAACTAATCCCAATTCAAAAATCTCTTTTATTCAAGTATCCAAATCATAGAAATTATTAAAATTCTGGTTAAATTGGTGATCCAAACCAATTCAGTAAAAAAAAACTCCTAAACTTTATAGATTTCTAAAAAAAAAACTCCTAAACTTCTTAGATTTCTAAAAACTAAATATGATTGACATAAAGAAAACAAATCTTGGATAATATTTGAGTATCCAAATAACTTAATCCCAATTCAAAATCTCTTTTATTCAAGTAACTTAATCATAGAAATTATTAAAATTCTGGTTAATTGGTGATCCAAACCAATTCAGTAAAAAAAACTCCTAAACTTTATAGATTTCTAAAAAAAAACTCCTAAACTTCTTAGATTTCTAAAAACTGAATATGATTGACATAAAGAAAACAAATCTTGGATCCGCAAACAGAAACTCAAAAAAAAACTCTTTATATCAAATTGTTTGATAAACACCCATATATTCCACTTACACATATTTCCCTTTTTTTTATAAAAGCTTATACTACAATCTTATACTTTGCTTCACCTAATAACTAACGATAAAATCAATTTATTGAAAACAAATTTATCCTTTCAGAGAGCAGTTGAAATATAGTGGTAATGGTAGTTGTATATTATGTAACATTTAGTTTATATGTTGTATCTCATTGTATCACCTCTATAAATAGATGTGGATGATTAGCTTTCACTTGTGAGAGGATATACATAATAATACCTCACTATATTTCGCTCTTCTCTTTGTCTTTACACTTTATCATAGTATAAGAGTTAAGATAGAACCTATACCTCACATCACAGTAGATTCCAACAAAGATATAAGCTACTATGTGAGAATGCATGAGGATGACCTTACAGACTTATCAAAGCTAACCTTGCAAAATCCAACTCCTTAATGAGAAAACAAACAAATGGCAAATGACTTGCAATTAAATATCTCTGCCTTGCTAAGTGCAAGAAAAAGATTAAAGAGTTTTGGTATCATTAGTTAAGTGGGAGATTGTTAAGTCTACAAGCCTTGGAACATATGAATACAAAACTAATTGACATACTGCTGATAGAATCTATATCTATATTTATACTATATAATAAATAAAGGTTTTTCAATAACACGTGTCGCCTCCATATTCATTCTTATAAAAAAATTCTCCTCATCTCTATCTTAATAAATACACTTTCATATTTTCAATAATAATATATTTTTAAACAGATTATTAGTTATACTAATAATACACATTTATTTTAAATTATCTCATATTATAAGAAACTTTAAAATGTAATTACCTAGCTTATGTTTTTTATCAAATAGTAAATTAAAGTCAAATTAAATTGAATGGTGTTTAATGTATTTTTTAAACTCAACTTTATATTAATTTTTACATATTTTTTTTTATTTTGTTTTCTATTGTTCGTATATTTAATACATTTTTCCAGCTAAGATATATATATATATATATATATATATATATATATAGATTTAAAAAATTTATGTATTCATATTTGTTCACCCCGTATAGTACACATGTTATAAGCTAGTGTTGCTAATATATGTGAAGTTTCTACTAATATGGGAAAGTGTTGATGAAGATAACAACATTATATTGACGGCACGTTTGTGAATAAAAATTAAAGATAAATGTTTAAAGTTGAAGAAATGGTCCTATTAATAGGAACACTTTCCACTTAAGAGAGATAAAAAGATAAGTTGTTTTTTTATCACAACTTATTATTGATGAAGATATAAAAAGCAAGTTGCTACTACCAGATAATTTTATAACCGGAGAATACTTCCTATTGATGAGGAAGTTATCGTTAAAGAAAAATTGGTGCAATATTAGTGAAAGATCAAGTCAAAGATTTGTTGAAGATTATATTTACTTGTATATATCTCTTGTAATCTTTGTAATTATATTTTAGAGATTATTTAGAGATCTTAACCGGAGTTAGCTTAGGAATCACGTATAAATTTAATGTAATATATATATATATATATATATATATATATATTAATTTTATTTTTTTTAATCTAATCCTCAAAAGTCAAACATCATATTAAATATAATAAATATGTTATCAAGATTTGGTTTTTTGGTTTACACATTTAAAGGTGGTTTACATTTGATCTTTTTCCTATATATATATATATTTATATATATATATATAGGGGAAGGATCAACAGAGAAAACCACAAAGTTAGGCGAAAACCAAGAAAACCACTAAAGCAATGTGTAATATTATAGGTTACGTATACGTAACCGCAATTTTTTATTTTTTTTACGTATACGTAACACTATGGGTTACGTATACGTAAGCCAATATTTAAATGTTTTATAGTAAAAATGTGTAATATTACATTGATACTTTTATAAATAAATAAATAAAAGTAAAATAAAATAAAAAAAATAAGTATTATTATATGATTGGTTAAAATTGGTTTTTTTAATGGTTTTCTCGGTTTTCGCCTAACTATGTGGTTTTCTCTGGAACCCTCCCCTATATATATATGTATATAAATAAATATATATATATATATAGGATTAGGTTCAGGTAAAAAGGATTCTAATTCTAAGAAGGGTGAGAAGGATTTAGAGCTATTAGATCAAATTGTAGAAAATATTTAATAGTTGAGATTAAATTGTAGAAGAAAAAGTTGTTGAAAGGGTATTTTAGTCTTGGCCACTTTTGTTGACTTTTTATCAAGTTTCCCCCTCATTTTTAAACGTTCATAACTTTTACATACGACATTATTTTTTCAAAAAAAATACACCATAAAAACGAGCGTTTTTTATCTTTAAAACGAGTATAGTGTCGTTATAAACAAAAAAGAAAAAAAAATTACGTTTTTCAGCTCATTGTGTAATACAAGTTAATTGTGTAATACAAGTTAATTGTGTAATACAAGTTCAATGTGTAATACAAGTTCATTGTGTTATATGTATTTATCATTGTGTTTTATGTTTTTCAGCTCATTGTGTAATTAGTCAGGTCATTGTGTAATACAAGTTTATCGTGTAATACAAGTTCATTGTGTAATACAAGTTCTGTGTGTAATACAAGTTCAATGTGTAATACAAGTTCATTGTGTTATATGTATTTGTCATTATGTTTTACGTTTTTTAGCTCATTGTGTAATTAGTCAGGTAATTGTGTAATACAAGTTCATTTTGTAATACAAGTTCAATGTGTAATACAAGTTCATTGTGTAATATGTATTTATCATTGTGTTTTACGTTTTTCAGCTCATTGTGTAATTATTCAGGTCATTGTGTAATACAAGTTCATCGTGTAATACAAATTCATTGTGTAATACAAGTTCATTGTGTAATTAGTCAAGTAATTGTGTAATACAAGTTCACTGTGTAATACAAGTTCATTGTGTCAAATAAATTTCATCATTGAGTTATATGTTTTCATTATTGTGTTTTACGTTTTCCATCTCATTGTGTAATTCACTCATTATTGTGTAATTCGTTCAAATATGTTAGGTCATTGTGTAATATGTTCATTATGTAATATCAGGTCTGATCATTGTGTAATATCAGACCTTGTATTACACATTGACCTGATGTATTACACATTGACCTGGTGTATTACACATTTACCTAGTATATTACACATTGACCATTATGCCCTCCATTTAAAAACAATAAAATGACACATGTCAAGCTTAGAATCCTTCTTACCCTTCTTATTTTTAAAACCCTTTTTACTATAACCTAACCCAATATATATATATATATATATATATATATATATATAACTAGGTTAAAATACCGTGTATTACACGGGTTAAATAAATATAATTTTATATAATTAGTAATAAAAAATTATGTTTATAAAAATCCGTGTTTTACATGGGTTGAATAAAATATAATGTAATTTTTTAACACGTACACTCGTCAAAATATGTCAATTTAACGTGACACTTATAAATTATAGAATTAATTACTCAGATTTCACTTTTGGACCCTGGGAATGCTAAATTACATGTTTGGCCCAATAGTTTGCACACTTATTTCACTTTTGGCCCCTGGGTTCGATGGCTGTTAAGTTTTCTGTTAATATTTTATAAAATAACCAAAATACCCTTTATATATTAAAAAGAAATAACTAAAAATAAAAATAATGGGTTCCTGGATTTCATCTTCCCCACCCTCTTTTTTCCGGCCATCTTGTTGTCCCGCCGGTGTATCTACAACCCATAATCGTGCCGGCGATACCACATCCACTACAAAAATCCTAACACCGCCACCACGCACAACACACACCCTGCCACCAACATCCCCTTTTGAACCGGCGACCACTCATCGGAATTGATATCATAAACAACCCATTCTTTACCACAAGTGCCTTTCCCACTCACCATATAAAGCTTCCCTCTACACCCAACATCTATGGCTTCCCTTCCCTCTGCACCCAACAACATCTATGGCTTCCCATCTTGTTTCCCCCTTCTAAAATTCACATCTATCAAAGATCGCATCTTTTTCCAAACCCCGTTTGAATCTTCACATTTTGCATTAAAAAGATCCATTTCCCGGAACACCCATTTCCACTCGGGTTTCAAGGTCGTCGCCTGGTGTTTCCGGTGCCGGCATCCATCGTGGACATCTGCTCTTTCCGATCCGACTCCGGGTTTCAAGGCGTCGCCCAAGCCGCTGCTGTTTTCGATGACTGCTCCGTTGCCGCCCAATCCACCGCTGTTTCCGCCCCTGAACCTGTAATTTCCCACTGCCCGGTGTTTCCGGTGCCAACATCCATCGTCGTACGTCTGCTGTTTTCGATGACTACTCCGACGTCGTACGTGCGTAACAATCCGGTGAAGCCTCTCTGTTCTGTGTGATGGATCACCGGTAATCGTGAAGGGGGGAGGTGGGCTAGGGTTGGTGGTGAAGTGAATGGTGATGAGCTGAATCTTTTTGATTTGTTTATTTGGATTAAATTAAAAAAGGAGTGGGGGTCCATTTAATACTTAATTTCTTTTCAAATTTATAAGGGGTACTATAGTCATTTCGCTCCCACTTAACAGACAAACTTAACAGCCATCCAATCTAGGGGTCAAAAGTGAAATAAGTGTGCAAACTATTGAGCCAAACATGTAATTTAGCATTCCCAGGGGGCAAAAGTGAAATATGAGTAAACCACAGGGGCCATCCGTATTAAATAACTTGAGTAAACATGTAATTTAATTCTAAATTATATTAAGTTAATTTTTAAAACCTTTTTTTAACTTAATATTAATTTAATTGATAAATGGAAATCCATATTAAATAATTTGTTAAATGATATGATAACAATCAATAATTAAATAAAAAGAACTAATTACACGAATAGTCCCTGTGGTTTGGTCAAATTACAGTTTTCGACCCTGAGATTAAAAAATTACAAGGATGGTCCAAAATAGTTTCATTTTGTTTCACTAACGGTCCTGGAGTGGATGGAGGTTAATTTTTTCAGTTAATTTTTTATAAATGACCAAAGTATCCATATTTTAAAAATACAAAAAAATAAATAAATGAAACTCAGTTTATATATTAAAATTGTGGGACCCACAAACACACCAGCTTCCCTCCTTCACCACCGTCGCCGCCACCACCACCACCACCATCTCCGACTATATTAAAAACATAATTATGTGGGACCCACCCACCACCATCTTCTTCACCCACTCTTCTCCCTCCTCCTCTACCTCCGACGCCACCACCACCACCACCCACCTGCACCTCCGCCGCCCCTCTCCTCTTACGTGTATTCAACTTACGAATCAGTAGGTAGATCTGTGTGTCTACATATTTTCCATGTCCCCTTTTATCAATTTAACCTGCATATTTTCCTACTTATCTTTCATTCGATCTACTATCTCCATTTCATGACTTCCATAACAACACTGTTTTTGATTCACGTCGAGCGTACGACGCCGTTCGGTACTTCTTCAGCTCGAAAACTCGTTACCAGGCGCCGATCTACAAGACTACAACCGCTGAATTGTACCTTCAATCACTCTCCGATCGTGTGTCTGCGCTCGAGCTAGGTTTTGAACTGGTAGAACCAAAGAAGGCGAAAGCGAATCGGAAGTACACGTGGACGGCGGAGATCAACAGTTCCGAGAAGGAAGGTTTAGATCGGAAGTACAAGGTGACGACGAAAATCTAAGGGAGGAAAGAAGAAGGCTGGTGGTGATGGGGTTGTGTGGACTCTGTAGTGGATGAAGATGTGAAATGGTGGGTTAGATCAATTTGTAGGTGGAGGAGATGGGGGTGGCCGAAAATACCAGTTCGCCGGAGAAGAGGCTACCACTTGTGGGTTTTGTTTGGGGTTTCTTCGGTTCTGACTTCGGGAGAACACGGGGTAAGGGTGGAGATGATTAAAGGAGGTTATTGATTTGTTGTCCGGTACAAAAACTAGTGGTCGGAAATGAAGGTCACCGGAAAAGGAGGTATGGTGGTCTGAAGATGTTTCAAATTATTGTGGTGGTGCCGCTTAAACATTTTAACGAACATGGCTAGAAAAACGGTGCGATGGTGGTGGTCGCCGGAGAGGAAGGTGAGAAGGATGGTGTTTAGGCTGAGGAAGATGAAGGGGGTGGAACCCCATTGAATTTAATATTCATTGGTTTATTTTAATGTAGTGGGCCCATATAAACATAATTTAATAATTTAATATTTTGTTTAACCTTAAGGGCATTTTAGTCATTTCAGATCCACTTAACTGAAAAACTTAACCTCCATCCACTTTAGGGACCATTAGTGTAACAAAATGAAACTATTTTGGACCATCCTTGTATTTTTTGAATCCCAGGGACGAAAACCGTAATTTGATCAAACCACAAGGACCATCCGTGTAATTAGTTCAAATAAAAAATATTCATAATTAGATTGATATTAAATATTTAAAAATATACCTATCCTATATAATAAACAAGTAAAATGTATTGGGATCATGTGTTCAACCTGAGGTTTGTTTTCCGCCGAAGCCCATGGGTCCTCATTCGGTAAAAAGCGCGGATCCTATACCATCTTATAACCCGTTTAAAATTATAACACAAAACCCTAATTTCCATGGTTCCAGTTGTTGCCGTTCCTATTCTCACCCTGAAAACGACCGTCTTTTTCTTCAATATTGAAGATCCACGGTTTGTTCTTCACTTGATTTCAACAGGTTTCTCCAATCGTGGTCTTCAATCGTCGTCTTCTTCTTCAATGACCAGCATGTTTGTTTGCTATTTAGTGCCATCTCTTCGTGGTCGTCGTCATCGTTGTCTCACGACAAACCAAAATGAAGAAGCCCTAATTTGACGTTTTCTTGATAAATTTCCTCAATCACTTATCGAAACAACTAAATTTCTTTATTTTGATTTCTGTAATTTCTTAGTAACGTTCTCCGTTCATCAATGGTATTCTCCCATTTCAGATCTATCGCCTGTAAGGATCCTATCATCGCATCCATTCATAGTTCAAAAGGTATCTGCTATTTTGATACGATTTCTTCAATTTCTATTCTAATTTTGAATCGATTTTTAAAATTTCTTAGTAACATGATCCCGGTGATCAGTTCTTTTGTGCTTTATGGTATATTTTTTGTTTATATGTTTTGGTTTTGACTTTTGGATCATTGATAAACAAAGAATTAGTTTTTGATGTGTAGAAATATCTACACTTAGGATTGGTTTTGACTTTTGAATCTGTGAAAATACTGGTTAGATAATTGATAAACATTTGATTACATTTTTTTGTTGTTTTTTTTATACACCAGTTTTACTTAGTATTGGTTTGAACTATAAATAAACTACTCATTTTATTGAATTTTTGATGTTGAGCTCTCCAGGTTTTATTGAATAGTTGCCACTTGTACTCCTTTAAACCTATTTTTTTGTTATCATATTGTTACATTCAATTCAATGCTGGTCATAACTTAGAATTGTGAGTATGTTAGCTGATATGATCTATATACAGACTTTTGTTAATATGTTAGTTTGCTATGGTTTTTAATAGAAATTCTGATTCAATTTACTTGGTATATAATTATCCTTCAAACTCATAAACAACCTCAGTCATAATCCAGTTGTGAGGATAAGGCTTACCACTCGGTGTGAAATAGTAACCAACCTATTTAATAGGATTATATAAGGTTTTGGTGCTATGTTTACTATGGTTTACTGAATTGCTGTTGAGATTAGCATCTTAATCAGTACCACAGTTCTTGAATCTACTCTTTATATACAAAATATGTTCTTTAGAGATGGTCTCTCCCAATGTGTCAAAGGATTTATAAGTACATCTCCATGATATAACCCTTATAATAAAGTGTTTGGTTTCAATCATATGTGGAAATACGTTTTTAGTTGTGTCCTTTGTCAGCTGTCACCGCTAGGGTTACGAGAAGAACATCGATTTGAAGATTAGCATGTTCTTGCATTTTATTTTTGGTTGTTTAGGATTTGAAGAACGTGATCTTTGATAGCCTCATTATGCGAGGTAAAATTTTGAATTAGGTTTTAAATTTTGAAATTTTGTTTGGTTTAATCACATAAATATGATTTGTTTCCAATTCATCGAGTCTTCTAACCTTATTGTTGGTATTGACTTTACGAAGAGCAAAGGAATAGGGCTGGGTGAAAAATTGTGTTATATGTTGGTGTAGGTAACAGATGACCATGTTCACCTGCATGTTAACACAACTTGTCTCTGAAATAAAAAGCAACACGTACAGTGCTAAAGATTTTGCTATCGTATTGAAATGAATGATATGACAACTTATTATAGCTATGTTAATTTTATGAATATAGATTGCCTTTTCTTTCTATGGATTGACATTTTGTTAATGAAATTGATATTGACAGATGGAGAAATCTGAGAAACACTTTGCACAGTTGAGTACTTGAGTTTGCAAAACGCGTTGCAAAATTTGAACTTGGTGCAGCCCAAGTGCATAAAGATAGTTCAGATGTGAAATACCTCAAAGAATAGGTTTTTTACATACCCTATTGTATTTGTATATCTTTGTTTTGATTTTAAGAAATTGCTTCGATTGAAAATTAAATTTAGGGGACGTTGGTTCGTGGAATTGAATGGAATTGGAATTTTAATTGGAATTTAAAGAATTTCTTTGAAAATCCATAATGTGTTTGGTTAGCATATTAGTTAATGGAATTAGAATGTAAAATTACCTAAAATTATAAAATTACCCTTAAAATTGTTAAATATAAAACAAATATCAACAAACTAATAAAAACTCAAATACCTTAAAAAAATAAACAAAAATAACTTAATTACCTTACCCCATCCCCTCTCCACCTCACCCCACCCCACCCATAGTTGAAGAACATATACTCTGCTTATACTTTCACGTCAGTCTCTCTACTCATCGCTCTCTTAATACGATAGCTATGTCTTCTCTGGCGACCACCATGGAACCACTACCACCACCTGAAACACATCATACCCAGATCGAAGAGGGAGGAGGAGGTCAAAGACTAGCGACCAGATACCCTAAAGACCACGGCTTGGAACCACCACCAACTGCAACTTCCGTCTTCAATTTGGCCAAATTACAGCTTGGAACCACCACCACTTGCAACTTCCGGCTTTGATTTGACCTGATTATGACTTGGAACCACCACCACCTGCAACTTCCGGCTTCGATTTGACCTGATTACGACTTGGAACCACCACCACCTGCAACTTCCGGCTTCGATTTGACCTGATTATGACTTGGAACCACCACCACCTGCAACAGGCGGCTTCAATTTGACCCGATTACGGCTTGGAACCACCACCACCTGCAACAGGTGGCTCGATTTAACCTGATTACGGCTTGGAACCACCACCACCTGCCACTTCCGGGTTCGATTTGGCCAAATTACGGCTCGGAACCACAACCACCTGCAACTTCCCGCATCGATTTGACTTGA
Organism: Smallanthus sonchifolius; assembly: GCA_023525975.1. Lineage (NCBI taxonomy): Eukaryota > Viridiplantae > Streptophyta > Magnoliopsida > Asterales > Asteraceae > Smallanthus > Smallanthus sonchifolius. The sequence continues at coordinate 24,510,705 of CM042044.1, read as the reverse complement.
TTACGGCTTGGAACCAACACCACCACCTGAAACCACACCTGCTACCACCATGAGTTCTGCAGCGACGTGATCTGGCGTAGGGCTTCGAGAGTGAGGGAGAGGACAAAGAGAGTAGAAAGAGGAAACGGGTTTTTATGGTAAGACATAAACATTCCGATCATTTTTTCAAACTTTCCATCCAAATAGTAAAGGATTCTGAATTCCACTAACAGAAGGAATTGGGTGGAATTAATTCCAATTCCCATTTCTTCTTAAACCCATCCAAACACACTAAGGAATGGAATCTCAATTCCAATTCCATCCAATTCCATTCAATTACATCTAACGAAACAGCCCCTTAATGTTTCAGATTGCCAATCTTAAGGCAACTCTTGCAAAGAAAGAAGGGGATCGAGAAAATGTGCAACACAGAGTATCTGGAAGTCCAGGTGGCAAATTGTCACCCCGTTCCCCTTCTAACTTACAACAGGTAGATTCATACGATGAGCCAAAGAATCATAGGAAACTGAGGGCGGATGTACGCAATGCTGAGGTAATTTATAAATTTAATTAAATAGATTTATCACTATGTGAGATGAAACAAAACTAAGGAACCTCAATCCCCTGAGACGTTTTCCTATGCCCTCGCTTTTCAAAATTCTCTTCCCAGAGAAACAACTTGTGGTTCTTCACTACTTCAATTGCAGGTGAAATATATTGATTTCATCATTAAGGACATCATATGTCACTTTCTTTCATAAGTTCATGTTTGATGCATTAACATTTTTTGTGTTAATGCAGAAAATTTGGGATGAAGTTGGTGAAAGTGATGAGGAAAGAGAGAAAATGCGTTTTCATTTAGAAAAAAAGAGTTTTTGAATGTGTACAAAAGGAAAGTTGACCTGGCTGCAAAGTCAAAGGCTCATCTTCTTCAACCATTGGCAGATGCTAAACTTGAATTCTCTACTCTTCTTGCATCTCTTGGATAGAAATCATCTCTTAACATTCTGAGTAGTGGGCGATCTACATTTTTTTCTTTGTTGGATTTTTTATTTATCTTTTTTTGTGGTTTAATTGTAGCATGTTTATCTAAACGTGTCGACGGGTTAAGTTGTTTGGAAACGAGTTGTAATTTTAAGTGATTTGGCGGATTTTTTTATTTATCTTTCTAGGTTGGCAGGTTGACTTTATAATTTTTATTTATTGAATTCTAATTTTAAGTGATTTGGCGGGTCGACCTGTTTATCCAAATAGAACCAGAACATGACCCGTTAATTAAGTAGTTAGGTGGGTCAACCCATTTGAACCAGACACATTTAGACCCAACCCTAACCGTTTATTTTCCTTTAAGACTGTTGGCATATAATCCACCCGAACTTGAGGAATGAACATCTTTGATTAGCATAATATTATAACCAAGGTATTTGATATAAGGCATCAAAAAATTATGTTTTCCGAAGACATGCTTACTGCCATTGTTTGTCAGGTTGTTTTGGAAAATTATTGTTAACTTTTATCGAGATTTGAAGTTTTAACTTAGTAGTTTGACCTCATAAGTCAACATGTACCTTTTTTTTAAGTATCTAAATTTGAGAATTATCATACGAACTCATGAAACATATTTAATGTTTAAAGTATATGTCAATGATTATGTTTAATGATTCATCCTGTGTAATACGCATATTCTATCATAGAAAACACAATATCAAACACCCCCTTATTTCTCGCTTGTGTTTGCAGGATATGAAGCTAGCTTTGTGTTTAGCCGAATCTGTTTCTCAATGTACACCAATTACAGCTACTACAAATGAGCTATACAAGGTGGCTAAGTCTTAATGTCTAAGTGACACTATACCTAGCCCTTTCTAGAATTTAAAGGAGAGACGAGCTAAAATTTTCAATCTTAAATAGAGATAGAAAAACTACAAATAAAACATCCAACGTTATATATAAAGAAATATTTACAGATTTATTAATAATATTCATTAAATCTTTTTCATTTCATATCGTATCGTTTATTCAGCACCGTGTAATACATGGGTTCTAACACTAGTTCATTTAATATGAGAGATGCGAAAAAATTATGTCAAGAATGCACTAGAAGGTGACACGTATCTCATACTTTTACTTGTTTATTAATTAGTATAGATATACATATAGATAATTCAAATTTAATTGAATTTTGGCGATTCTGATAATTCTTCTTGTGTTCATTGACTTTTGAATCGAACTTGTTTGTTCTTAATTAACTAGTTAACAAACTTCCATTGCAAAATTAATTAATTTTTTATCAATTAATTGTAATTGGTTTTAATATAAATTTGATCCAACAAATTACAATAAATATAGGGGTAACTTTACAGAATAGTAACCAAGTTTCTCAAGTGTTTCATTTTAAGTCACTCAAAGTTTTTTTGTTCCTTTAAAGTCACTCAACTTTCACCAAGTGTTCCAATCATATGTAATATTTTTATAAATGTTTAACTTTTTTAAAATTGAATTAGATAAATGAAACATATATAAATCTTGTTTACTATTTAGCAATTATTTTTTTTCTAATTAGACTTAAATATAACAATTTTAAAACTTGTTTATTATTTGGTGATTTTTTTTCTTTATTATTACCTCATATTTTAAATTAATTGGAATAAAATTTTTATTTATTGGTAACTAATATTCATATATATTTCATTTGCCTCATTACATAGGATTGAAACAATTGATGAAAGTTGACTGACTTTATAAGAACAAAAAAACTTTGAGTGACTTAAATGAATCACTTAGAAAAGTTGGTTACTGTAGGATCGAGAAATTACAATATGGTTCTGTTCTTAGTTGAAATTGGCAGAAACAATAACAACTACACAAGTGTAATCGAGTAAGCAGAAAGAATACTTTTAAGAACACTGTTGTATTAAGCTTTTGTAGATAAACGATTACAATTGAAAAACTCAATCAAAAGACATAAAAAGCACACTTACAATGAAGTGTTTACAGACTATTTATATTCACTTTGAATCAAGACATCCCCTTGATTCTAAGGATCAGATCTAACACAGACCGTTGATCTGTTGTATGTAGCTAACTATTACACGTTTTGTCTAACACTAGTTAACTTTATTGAAGCGTCTTCTTTATGCATCATTACTTGCATGCTTGGAGAAGAGCATTGTTGTCCGTCATTGGTTGTGCCATTGCGGTTCCTTCTGCTTTGAGTGTGTCAGTTGCTTTTGCAGAAAGTTGTCAGTGACGCTTGGTATGGATAGTCAGCTGCAACGATTTTTCTTCAAGGCACAAGGCTGTCAGCAACAAAGATGTTGATCAGCAGCAAGATGTAACCATCCAAAGCTGCTGATGATTTGCCTGTCAGCAGTGTCAAGTGTTGATGCTGCTGAGAAGCCTATCCGCAACAACTTTGGTCTTCAGCAGATAAGGCTATCCGCAGCAGATTTGTTCTTCAACAGGAGAACAAGTATCCGCAGCAGATAAGCTTGTCCGCAGCAGTTTGTTGGTCAGCAGCAAACTCTGAGATCAGCAGCATTTGTACTTAGAGAATTTTGTAGCCATCAGTCTTTGGTTCTACAAACTCCCCCTAGACTGATGCTACCAAAATTCTCTTACTGCCTTTGTTGCTGAAGCTTTTGCATATTTCTGACTATCCTTTCAACCTCATATCCTCTCTGGTCCATGCTGGGATTGTTAAGAGGAAGCTCAGATAGAGTCTTGATGTCTTTGCTTGCCATTTTAAAGATAGCTTTGCTTGAACACCTCATCTTCTGTCCTTTAAAATCTGTCAGAGTGAATTCATTCTTCTCAGCATTATAGGACCAGCTGATGAATGGAGTGTGGGATTGAAGAGGTTTGGCATCAATGATTTCATCTTTGCTGGGGTTGAAGTAATGTCTGATTGCCAGCAAAAGTTGTCTCCCATTTTCATTCTCAGGCTTAGAGGATTCACCCAGCTCCATCATTCTTCTTAGATCAGAATCTGGAATCTGTAGTACCTCATCAACAGAAGTATAGATTGATCTTTTAGCTTCTGTCCTCCCCCTGAACACTTCAAACCATTGGTCTTCAGGGCTGTATGACCATCTGATTATTTCTCTTGAGTCTTCAGGTTTGGAAGTGGGTTTATTTTTCTTTTTGGGAGGTTGTTGATGAGTAGGAGCTGGGTGTGTGGATTTGGACTTTGAGGGAGGAGAGGAGGGAGTTCTAGGAAGGAGAGTGGAAGGTTGTTGGATTGAGGAAGTGTTGGGTTTCTTTGATTGCCTTTCTTTTTCTTGAATGTTTACCCTTTTCTTGGAGCCTTTCTTCTCCAATCTTTCTTCCTCATCCTTCTTGACTTTAAAATAGAGGACTTGCAGGTTCATGAAATTCATGGGACCTAGCCTCTTTCCACTTTCTCCTCTAGCCTTCGGGAAGTCAATCATGACCTTCCTTTCTTCATGGGTCCGCTTATTAAAAGCAATGGTCTTTTTGGACTTTTGTTTGGCTTTTTCTTCTTCTTCAGCCTTTTTCTTCTTTGTCAATTGACCTTGCTGACCCATGAAAGCTCTGTAGATTTCTTTATTTGACAGTTTCTCAAGGTAGTCTGCATCCTCACCTTGAGAAACTAGAGCCTTTACCCACTCCTCTCTCATTTCTTTGGCTAGTTCAGAATTAGTTATTCTGAACTTAGCCTCTTCCTTCTTCTTCTTCTTCTTCTCTAATTCTTCTTCTTCTTCCTTGTCAAATTGTTCCTGCAGTTGAAGAGCAAAAGCTTCATCTTCTTCAATCTGATAAACTGCAGGAATCTTTACTTTGAGCTCATCCAACTGTTTTGCATACATTTGGATTTGTTGTTCTCTGAGGAGAATGGCTGTGAGTCTATCTTGAGCTTTCTTTGTTTCAGCCATCTCCTCTTCTTCTCTTCTTCTTCTTCTTCTTCTTTCTTCTTTCTCTTTCTCTTTCTTTTCTCTTTGCAACCTCTCTTCGTCTTCTTCGGTTATAATTCCCTTTCCCTTTTCTTTGTTGGATGCCTCTGCTTCGACTTCACTGATCACAACAGCAGATGATTGTGCCGCTGTGGGAATCTCACCCTCAGCTTCATTGGCAATTTGAGAGGTTGATAAGGGAAGGTCATTAGCTTCATCTGTTTTGCACTCAGGACTTGTAAGTTCTATCAGCATTTCTTTGACAGTGGATCTTGATTCATAAGCAGTAGCAAAGATGTCTACTCGAGTGGAAGCTGAGTCAGAATCAGTGTCAGAATTTGACACATATACCGCTTCAGTAATCCTTCCTTCTTGTTCAAGATGTGCTCTGACAGTAGCCATCATTGCCTGGCTTTCGAGGGAGTTGACATTGCAGATATTTGCTCTGAGTTGAAAGATCTTGTAAAGAAAGTCTGTAGGCAGTAGCAGGATGTTCCTGGTGTTGATGGTGAGAGAGGAGTCGTTGCTTAGCAGAAAGGTGTGGTCAAGAGACTTAGTGCTTACCCATCCCAGCACATCTAAGTCCTTGACAATGGAGTTGTACAGAAATCTTCTTAAGCACAGAACTTCTTCTTCAGTGAGAAGACTGCTCCTTATTATTTCAAGTCTTCTAGGAGCCAGTCTTCTTTCTGCTGCTGTTGAAGATTCAGGATAGGCTACCATTTTTGTTGCTTGTATTTGTCTTTTAAAGTTGGGTAGATTGTCCTCCATCAAGTCATAGAACCTGCCGATGACAAGTTCTGCTGAGAGGTCCGTTGAGTTGTTGATGCATTGTAGATGGTATAGGTGAAGGACTTGAATGATGTTGAGAAAGTCTCAGTTTAGCTCTTCTACTCCGCTAAACTCCCAACCAATCCAGAACCTCTCAGATTTTCCATCATACCCCCAAGCTAGTATTGTATCAAACTCTAGCTGTGTTGAAGTCAATGGAAATTGGGGGGCAGTGGAGTGACTTATGATGGCTGTTGCTTCAGGGATGATGCTGAAAGATGTATATGTTTGTTCTGTGTCTTCAGCATCATTCATCATCTCATCAACAACCCTGACGACTAACTTCCAGTCTTCAGATGTCTCTTCTTCTTTGTTATATGAAGCTGGCAAGTCATGAACATGTACAAAAGCTGGCTTGAAAAGTGTGCTTTGAAATACAGCCTGCTCTTGAATCCAGTCATCAAGACTATCTGAGTCTTCCTTCATTGGGACCATCTCCCCCTTTTTGGTTGCATCAGTGGACAAATAAGCATCAGTTTGGGTGCCCACTACAGTTGGGCATTGATGGGTTTCATGCATAGAGACTTGGTGTCTTAGTTTGGACACTTCAGCCTCTAGCATAGCCACCCTGGCCGTCAATTCCAAGTTATGAAGTTTCAGTCTGTCCTTATCCACAGTTGTGGAATCCTTGGATCCAGATGGGGCCCTAGGCCTAGCCTCTTCATCCCCATCACCCATGGTTTCTTGGCACCAAGGATTCCTCTCAGTGAGGGGAGTTTCCAAGGAAGCATCCTCACTATGAGTTACCGTGGTTGAGGTCTTAGCAATGTTGTCACTGTCCTCCTGGTTATTTGATGGACCAGCAGTAGTGATAACCTCTTCCACATCCATTCTGTCATAACTCCTAGAGTGGACCTTCAGGGTAGAAGAAATTGGGATGGGTGTGATGGAAGCAAGATCAATCAGTACCTCCGAGATAGTGGTAGTTGGAGAAGGTACATCATCTTGATCAGGTTCCTCAACACTTAAGTTCAGAAGAGAAAGGAAAGGCTCAGGGGGCTGTTCTATGGATCCGGGAAGTGATCCTGATCCTATGTAACATCCCAAAAATAAAACGACAGATATAATAACGGAATAAACAAACGAGACGTGTCGTGTCGGGTCAGGTCGGATGGGCCGTCGGGCTGGAAGGGGAGCCTCCCCTATAAATAGCTTAGACCTCCATCATTTCTCTCATTTGCAAGTTCTAGAGAGAGAAACTGTAGAGAGAGAAAGTTGGCGGATCGAGTCGAGAGTTCAGCAAAGTGTTGCTCCATAGCTCGTGAGAAGAACCTCCGGATCAGAAACTCGATTCAGGTAACGATCGGGCCTAAATCTGAGTTTTTGTTCGTTTTTGGGTTTTTCGGGTTTTGGGTGAAAAGGTAACGTTTTCACGGATAAAACTGAAAGATAAACATAGATTCGAGTTCCTTAATGGAAAACAAACGTTTTAAATGTAAACAGGTTCGGGATCTTGACGTGATCAAACCTGAATATGAAAGTTAGGGTTTTGCGAAGAAATAGATCGTGCGTACTTATCAAGTACGCACGGAGCAGGTCCTGCGTACTTATCAAGTACGCAGGAAGAGAGCACTGCGTACTTATCAAGTACGCAGGAAGAGGATCCTGCGTACTTATCAAGTACGCAGGAAGCAGGGTCTGCGCACTTGCTAAGTGCGCAGGCATCAGGCTGATTAGGTAAAGTCGGTATGTTTAGAAGGTTAAACCGTTAGAGTCGGGATTGGGTCTGATGTGTATTTAACTAATCAATTTATATCAGAAGTGACGTTGTTGGGCCTTTGTTTAGGACAACCGAGACTAGCTTATAAGGTGAGTTCTAGAAGCCCTCTTTTAAATGTTTTATATAATGTTTTTGGGCTGGTGTGCATACATACGAAATGATGTTTGAAATGAGGTTTACGAAACGATGTTTACGAAATGATGTTTACGAGATGATGTTTATGAAATGTTTTGCCAAATGAAATTTACGAAAGGTTTACGAAGGAGATGATGTTTTGTTTAATAAAACGTACTAATGCTTTAACTAAAATGAGGTAAAGGTTTTATGAAAGTCACGAATGAACGAATCTGCCACGAGTTCCTACGGGAGCTAAGGTATGTATGTATGTATGTATGTATGTATTGGCCTCACCTTACGGGGGGCCTTTGTGGCTGGCTAACGGTTGTACAACTGGTTGATGATGGGGTGACGACGGTCACCCATGGGATTACCGGGATCCCGATGGAAGGTACTATTCCTTGAAGGGAAATAGTGCTTAAGTTATGTTCGGTCTACCTAGAGGTAACGAGCCTTAGGAGACATATGTTTGGTCCACCTAGAGGTAACGAGCCTTAGGGGACCTGTGTGACGGATGGCATAGAGTGTGACAATCCGACTTTTTCAGTTAACCCCATTAACAAAATCCAGTTAAAGTTAACTGAAATTAACTTTACTCAAACTTCAGGGACTATTTCTGTCAATATTCCAAACTTAGACTTCAGGGACTAGTTATGTCATAACCTTAAACTATTCTGTTGACTTTTGGAAAGTCAAAATCAACTCTGTTGACTTTAAAAGTCAAAATTAACCAAGAGTTAACTCCAATTAAACTAGAAGGACTTAATCTGCCAAGTCTCAAACTTCAATTCTGAAGGAAACCTCAGGGACTAGTTCTGTAATTCTCCAATCCTTGATTTGTTGACTTCAGAAAGTCAAACACCGTGATTTTGCATGAACCCGACCGTTTCTAGTTGAAATCCGTTAGTATTGAAACCGATTCCCACGACCTTATCGTTTTGGATCATCATTATCATCTTTAACACCGGCTTTAATTGAATTAAACTCAATTATGAGTATTCAACTCATCTTCGATTTCTATCGAATGCGTTTCAATTCGTTTATTTTCCTCGTAATTGAACCACTGCACACACTCGGTGATCCTCCTTGAAGCTTCTGCATCAACTGAATTGACCGGAGTAACAGTCGAAGACACCGGAGGCAACCTATACCACATTCGACAACCGTTTTAGTCGATCTCAGTTGATTCACACTTGTTTCCGGTAATTGATTACACCATCACTTTTGTTTTTACTCTCTAATGGAAAGCCCTATATTAATTAGGGCTTACATTATAAAATTTTAATCAAACCAGATTCTAGGGTTCATACGTTTCTAGTTTGGTCGAACCCTAGCAATCCGATATTGATTAATGAAATTAAGCGTGTCCTTAGAATCATCCCAGTACCTGAATGGAAAGCCCTATGCTTAATTTATCGATTATCATCGAATTGAACTCAATCCCAATCCTAGGGTTTGTTAATAAATCGATTTGGGGATTTTTGTCTTAAACCTAAGCTCCATCTAATTAAACCACATCCCCAGATTCGCAGGCCTTGATTGAGTAAAAGCCCCATGTTTTCAGTAAATATTATTATCCAATTCGATCAAATTAATCTCATGTTCTTAATCTAGGGTTAGGACTTGAATCTCGTTATTAAACAACTCAATCGATGACTTTTTTTACAATTAATCGTGTGTGCAGATTCGAAAATAACCTATAATCAAAACCCCTAAACTTTTGTTGACATTTAAAATCGGGATCGGTCGGATTTCGGGGTGGCATGGGGTTCGATCGCGATTTGATTTGGAAAAGAGGGGCTCTCGGTAACGCAGGATTAAAACCATTTCAGTAAGGATAATATCGCGATAGCCTAGTGGCCGGAACTGGTTAAAGCGATGAGTGTGTGTGGGAGAGACCTGGGTTCGAGTCCGGGCTCCCACATTTCTTTTTAAACATTTTTCTAAACATAATTAATTAATAAAAATCATTCTTGATGATATTATATCATTATATAAATGGGTTTTAAATCGGAAAACAACCCATAGGCTCGGGATTTAAATATTTTGTTTATTTTTATAAATTATAACCATTTTTATAAATTGTACATTTTGATTATTAATAAGTAAAAAATAATATACTTATATTATTTTAAACCGTAAACACATGTAAAATAATATGTTATATTATTTTCAAATTGTGACCCGTATTAGTAAATAATATATAATTATATTATTTCAAATCATTTTTATAACGCCGTGAACCAATCGAGATTTAATAATAATTAGTTATATTAATCACTCGTATATATATATATATATATATATATATATATATATATATATATATATATATATATATATATATATATATATATATATATTATTTACGTCGTTCGTCGCATAAAGTAATTCCTAAACCCGTGGACACGTTCGTCCACTCTCGTTCGATTAGAGCGGTTCTTTAAGATGTTATTTCCTTGTCACGGTCACAATTCCCTTATCGTTCCTAATTTATATGTTTATAATTCTAGGACATCCGTAGGTCTTTTGAGACTTACACTCGTGATTTCAAACTTACTTCTAGTGTGAACTACCTTCAACGCCAAGCAGGTGAGTTTCACGGCCCCTTTTTACTGCTTTTAACTTGGGGGAGAAAACATGCTTAAACTGATTTTAGATTTTGTATTTCATATGCTATCAATGTTAAAGCTAAGTGTAACATGCTATCACAGAAAGTCCTCATCTTATTTCGAACCATTAATATGGATCTTAGCGAGGTAATGTTTAGTAGTACTACTGGGTTTGACAAATCCCACCCGCGTTAGTCGCGCTAACTCGATCGGATATCGAACGGGTGAAATGTTAGCCTATTCACATGGCCAGTATTGATAGAACCTGGCAGGAGGCAATAAACAAACAGTCAGTTTCGGTTGCGAGCACTTGAGCTAAGACATGAACATAGGTTAGCTACCTATAGATACATATTGAAAGATCATAAATCTGGTAACGTTTACTTATCTATTTGAAACCTGTGAACTCACCAACCTCGTGTTGACACTTTTTCTTACATGTTTTCTCAGGACGCTAAGCTAAGACACAGGTGCACGTTAGGGCATGCATGGGATTCAACTGCTTTGCTTTGTGTCTATTTATGTTGATTGAATTATTTTAATGTACTTTGTTTGGTTGGACGTTTGGACTTTGGTTTTGGGCGCGTGTATTTTGCGCATTTACTTTCTTTACGCTTCCGCATTAATACTCTGATTTAAAAGATATTTTCATTTTGAGTCCCATGTAGAGTCGTTCAATGTAACTAATGTCTGAGATCCTGGTTTGTCACTTCCCAAATGGTAATACTCCGTTAGTGGAATTTGGGGGTGTGACATAGAGGTAACGAGCCTTAAGTTCACCGCTGGTATGCGATGTATGGAGTTGACGGTTACGAGAAGGCGCAAATTCGGTTCGTGTTGACTTATGTTATGATGTTATGTTACGATGACGTTAAGTTATTGCATGTTTTACTTACGCTTTTGTTAAACAAATGTATGTTATGTTTTTGGCAAAATGTTTATGTTAAGCTTTTATGTAAAGCTAGAACTCACCAGCGTAGCTGACTTTTTAGTATGCACATTCAGGTTAAGGCAGGTATGGGTGATGGACGGTGATGCTTGGCAAGCGAGAAGAGTTACCCGGATGATATGAAGACTGGCATCCCGTTATGAGTTGTTTATGTTATGTTTATGTATTTGACAATGTACGCTTCAGCATGTTTGAACAAGTTTTAATTATGATGAATGGATGATTCCGCTGCGTTATTTGATATTCAAGTTTAATAACTGTTTGTGAATGAGTAAATTCAACAAGTGAGGCCTCCCGGGTTTGGGGCCTTACAAGTTGGTATCAGAGCAATAGTTTGAGAGATTCGGACACTCCCAGTGTCTGAACTTAAACTGTGAATGGGACCGAAAGAGGATGCCAGTACGGGTAACTCGAGCCACAACATCAGGTATGAAGGTAGTATATATTTACATGTATAGTATGCCTTAGAAATGGTTAGGTAAGGACTTGTGTTCTGATGGAATCACAAAGGTGGTCAAATAGAAATCGAAAGGTAGTGTAATGGTTAATTGCAGATGGCCAGTGTATATTAACATCTTACAGTGCTTATTGAATTTTATTTGTTAACTAGCGTGATGACATTGGATTCCTTGTCTTATAGAACAAAATGGCAAGGAGAGGAAACGAAAGACGTGGTGGGGGCCGTACCAGTGGTCGTACCGGCGGTCGAAATGGGGGGCGTGGCAGGACCCTTGCGTGCCAAGAGTATAGTGAAGAAGGAAGTGTTCACACTGAACCAGCGGTTAGTGTGCATGGAACTGAGCAGACACTGGTTGAAGAACAACCTTTCACTTTTGAACCTGAAGTGAGAGTAGCTATAGCTCGAGAGTTCACAGAGTTGATGAAGGCTTCTCTGCCAGGTCTGTTAGCTGAGGCATTGAAGAAGGTTAATGGGGAAGGTGCATCTAACACGGCGGTTGATACCCCGAACACTGAGGTAATCAACGCACCGCTTAACCGTGGTTGCGACTATAAGTCCTTTAAGGCATGTGACCCACCGGTCTTGACTGGGAAGAAAGACGCGGTAGCTACGTTTGATTGGGTGATTCGTATGGAGGCTGCCATTCGTCTGAGAGAATGTTGAACGGATCAAGTTGTAAAATTTGCTGCTAACTCCTTGAGAGAGGAAGCATCCCATTGGTGGGAAGGTGTACGTCAAGCAAAAGGGAGCGAGGTTGTGGATGCGATGGTGTGGGATGACTTGAAAACTTTGGTGATCAAAAATTTCTGCCCAAGGAACGAGATTGAGAAGGTAGAGAGGGAATTTCTGGGTTTGAAGGCCGGGAGCATGACGCACCGGCAGTCACCACACGGTTCAATGAACTGGCACGTCTGGTGCCACATCTTGTCACGGCGGAGGAAAGAAAGATTGCATGCTACATTCAAGGGATGCCGGACCAGGTCCGCACCTATGTTAAAGCAAACGCCCCTACTACCTACGATTCGGTAGTAGAACTGAGCGGAGTGGTATTTGATGATCTGGCACTGAATGTCGTTGCCATTGAAGAGCCCAAAAAGAAGCTGAGTTTTCCTGCTAAGCGATCGGGTGGGAAGTTGTTTGGGGCTCGGGACAAACAGGCCAGGGTAGGCGAGACGACAGTCTGTGGAAAATGTGGGATAAGACATGCAGGTGAATGTCGACTAGGGACAAATCTGTGCTACAAATGTGGCAAGACTGGGCACTACTCCCGTGAATGCAGGCAAGACATTAAATGTTATAATTGTGGTGAAAGCGGTCATATGAGCCGGGAATGCACCAAGCCCAGAATGGGTGAAGTCAGGAAAGGGAAAGGCCCGGAAAAGAAAGAAGAGAGGCCCCGAGCAAAGACTCGTGCGTACGTACTGACGCGAGAACAAGCCATGGCAGACCCCGACGTGGCGTCAGGTACGTTCATCCTTGACAACACTTTTGTTTCTGTGTTATTTGATTCGGGTGCCAGTAAGAGTTTCATATCTGCGACTTTTTGTAAACGAGTGAAGTACACTGTGAGTAAGTTAGAAAGGGCTTTTAGCGTAGAAACCGCTGAGGGAAGAACTGCGAGAGTGACCGATGTAGTTAACAACTCCACGATAAAAATAGAAGGTCATAGGTTCCCTGTCAGGTTGTTTGTCATGGTTTTGGGTGGGTTCGATGTCGTGTTAGGTATGGATTGGCTAACTGCCAATGAAGCGCAAATTATATGCAAATGAAAGATAATCCGACTCAAGGCTCCGGACGGTAGCAAAGTCGAGGTTCTTGGAGATCGTGACACCCCGATGCCAAACGTCATCTCGATGATTAAGGAAAAATATTACTTGAGGCGCGGATGCGAGGCTTATCTGGTGTACGTGATCGACAAGTGTAAGGAAGTGAAGGAACTAGATGATGTACCAGTGGTACGCGAGTACCCGGAGGTGTTTCTAGAGGATTTGCCTGGGATACCACCTGACAGAGAGATCGAATTTCGAATCGACTTAGTACCAGATGCCCAGCCCGTGGCTAAGGCTCCATATCGACTAGCACCAGTGGAGATGAAAGAGTTAAAGGCACAACTAGACGAGTTACTTGAGAAGGGATTTATCCAACCGAGCATCTCGTCGTGGGGTGCTCCTGTGTTGTTTGTGAAGAAGAAAGACGGTTCGATGAGAATGTGTATTGATTATCGCGAGTTGAATAAACGTACGGTGAAGAACAAGTACCCTTTACCAAGGATCGACGACCTGTTCGATCAATTGCAAGGCGCAAGCTGGTTCTCAAAAATCGACCTTCGGTCCGGGTACCATCAGTTGAAGGTGAGGGAAGAAGACATACCGAAAACTGCATTTCGCACGCGTTATGGACATTTCGAGTTCCGCGTAATGTCTTTCGGATTGACGAACGCGCCCGCAACGTTCATGGATTTGATGAATAGGGTGTGTCGACCGATGCTGGATCGATCGGTAATCGTGTTCATCGATGATATCCTCATCTACTCCAAGAATGAGGGTGATCACGCGTGTCACTTGAAGGAAGTATTGGAAGCTCTGAAGAAGGAAAAGTTGTATGCTAAGTTCTCCAATTGCGCGTTCTGGCTTAGGGAAGTCCAATTCCTAGGTCACGTCATTAACCCGAACGGCATTATGGTTGACCCAGCGAAGATAATGACGGTAAGGGAATGGAATATTCCTAAGACGCCAACTGAAATCCGTAGTTTCTTGGGATTGACAGGCTACTATCGGAGATTCATCCAGGATTTCTCAAAAATAGCTTCGCCATTGACAAAGTTGACTAGGAAGGAGGTAAAGTACGAATGGGGTTGGACCCAGGACGAAGCGTTTAAGGAGTTGAAGGAGAAGCTAACCAAAGCCCCAGTCTTGGCCCTTCCCGAGGGCAATGAAGACTTAGTGGTATACTCTGACGCTTCGGGTCAGGGATTGGGATGCGTGTTGATGCAACGCGGGAGAGTGATCGCGTATGCGTCACGGCAGTTGAAGATTCACGAAGCTAATTATCCGACTCAAGATTTGGAACTTGCTGCTGTCGTATTCGCTTTGAAAATCTGGAGGCACTACCTCTACGGGGTGAAGTTTACTATTTACTCCGACCACAAAAGTTTGAAGTACTTCTTCGAACAAAAGGAACTTAATATGAGGCAGAGGCGATGGTTGGAACTGTTGAAAGACTATGACTGTGAAATAATATACCATCCTGGAAAGGCAAACGTGGTGGCTGACGCTTTAAGCCGAAAGGATGTGCCTACTCCTATTAGAGTGAAAGCTTGCCAGTTGGTGGTAACATCTGATGTGATGAGGGAAATTGAAAGAGCTCAAGATGAAGCACTTAAAGAAGGAAAGAATGATTGGCCAACAAGACAAGTTGGAATATAACACCCTTGGTGTTAGGACACGTTTTGGACGGGTATGGATACCTATGGATGGCGAGATTAGAATCAAAATCTTGGATGAGGCACATAAGTCTCGGTACTCTATCCATCCTGGTACCAATAAAATGTACCAAGATCTAAGGAAGGAATACTGGTGGCCTGGAATGAAACATGAAGTGACAAAGTATGTAAGCAAGTGCTTGACTTGCTCACAAGTGAAGGCCGAACACCAGAAACCGTATGGAAAGATTCAACCACTTGATATACCGGAGTGGAAGTGGGAACACATTACCATGGACTTCATAACCAAGCTACCTCGCACAGCTAAAGGTCATGATACTATTTGGGTAATTGTGGACCGTTTAATGAAGAGTGCTCATTTCCTACCTATTCGCGAGACGTTCTCGTCGGAAAGGTTGGCGGAAGTATTTATTAACGAAGTAGTAGCACAGCATGGGATGCCTTTGACGATCATATCTGACCGGGACACACGATTCACATCGAGGTTCTGGAAAAGATTTCACGAGGCGATGGGCACGAGGCTTAATATCAGCACGGCATACCACCCAAAAACGGATGGTCATTCCGAAAGGACCATTCAGACATTGGAGGATATGCTTCGTGCTTGTATTATCGATTTCGGCGGCAGTTGGGACAGTCATCTGCCGTTAGCCGAATTCTCCTACAACAATAGTTATCACACGACGATAGGCATGCCGCCTTACGAAATGTTGTATCGGAGGAGATGCAGGACCCCGATTTGTTGGGGTGAGATTGGACAAAAGGAATTAGGGAGTCTTGAAGTAGTAAGAGAAACGTCGGAAAGGTTTGATCAAATCAAAGCACGAATGAAGGCCGCACAAGATCGTCAGAAATCCTATGCGGATAAACGACGAAGGCCTATTGAATTCGATGTTGGGGACAGAGTAATGTTGAAAGTGTCACCCTGGAAGGGAATAATACGATTCAGGAAGAGAGGGAAGTTAAGTCCGAGGTTCGTCGGACCCTTCAGGATAATGGCACATGTTGGTGAGGTTGCTTATCGGCTAGAGTTGCCTGATGAGTTAAGTGGGATTCATCCTACCTTCCATGTATCACACTTGCAAAAGTGTTTGGCGGATGAATCAGCTCACGTACCACTTACGGACATCGAGGTCCCAACAGCCTTAATTAAATCGAAGAACCCGTGGCCATCTTAGACAAGAAGGAGAAGCGTTTGCGTAATAAGATTATCCAATTGGTTAAAGTCCAATGGAAACATCGAAAGGGATCGGAATCCACTTGGGAAACGGAGAAGGAAATGAGGGAGTCGTACCCTCATCTATTTGACTTATGATAGGTTTCGGGGACGAAACCTATTGTAAGGGGGTAGACTTGTAACATCCCAAAAATAAAATGAGGGATATAATAACGGAATAAACGAACGAGACGTGTCGGGTCGGATGGGCCGGCGGGCTGGAAGCCTCCCCTATAAATAGCTTAGACCTCCATCATTTCTCTCATTTACAAGTTCTAGAGAGAGAATCCATAGAGAGAGAAACCATAGAGATCGACCCGAGAGTTCAGCAAAGTGTTGCTCCATAGCTCGTGAGAAGAACCTCCGGATCAGAAACTCGATTCAGGTAACGATCGGGCCTAAATCTGAGTTTTTGTTAGTTTTTGGGTTTTTCGGGTTTTGGGTGAAAAGGTAACGTTTTCACGGATAAAACTGAAAGATAAACATAGATTCGAGTTCCTTAATGGAAACCAAACGTTTTGAATGTAAACAGGTTCGGGATCTTGAAGTGATCAGACCTGAATATGAAAGTTAGGGTTTTGCGAAGAAACAGATCGTGCGTACTTATCAAGTACGCACGGAGCAGGTCCTGCGTACTTATCAAGTACGCAGGAAGAGAGCACTGCGTACTTATCAAGTACGCAGGAAGAGGATCCTGCGTACTTATCAAGTACACAGGAAACAGGGTATGCGTACTTGCTAAGTGCGCAGGCATCAGGCTGATTAGGTAAAGTCGGTATGTTTAGAAGGTTAAACCGTTAGAGTCGGGATTGGGTCTGATGTGTATTTAACTAATCAATTCAGATCGGAAGTGACGTTGTTGGGCCTTTGTTTAGGACAACCGAGACTAGCTTATAAAGTGAGTTCTAGAAGCCCTCTTTTAAATGTTTTATATAATGTTTTTGGGCTGGTGTGCATACATATGGAATGATGTTTGAAATGAGGTTTACGAAATGATGTTTACGAAATGATGTTTATGAAATGATGTTTACGAGATGATGTTTATGAAATGTTTTTCCAAATGAAGTTTATGAAAGGTTTACGAAGGAGATGATGTTTTGTTTAATAAAACGTACTAATGCTTTAACTAAAATGAGGTAAAGGTTTTATGAAAGTCACGAATGAACGAATCTGCCACGAGTTCCTACGGGAGCTAAGGTATGTATGTATGTATTGGCCTCACCTTACGGGGGGCCTTTGTGGCTGGCTAACGGTTGTACAACTGGTTGATGATGGGGTGACGACGGTCACCCATGGGATTACTGGGATCCCGATGGAAGGTACTATTCCTTGCAGGGAAATAGTGCCTAAGTTATGTTCGGTCTACCTAGAGGTAACGAGCCTTAGGAGACATATGTTTGGTCCACCTAGAGGTAACGAGCCTTTGGGGACCTGTGTGACGGATGGCTTAGAGGTAACGAGCCTTAAGTTCATCCGCCGGTATGCGATGTATGGAATTGACGGTTACGAGAAGGCGCAGATTCGGTTCATGTTGACTTATGTTATGATGTTATGTTACGATGATGTTAAGTTATTGCATGTTTTACGTACTCTTTTGTTAAACAAATGTATGTTATGTTTTTGGCAAAATGTGTATGTTAAGGTTTTATGTAAAGCTAGAACTCACCAGCGTAGCTGACTTTTTAGTATGCACATTCAGGTTAAGGCAGGTATGGGTGATGGATGGTGATGCTTGGCAAGCGAGAAGAGTTACCCGGATGATATGAAGACTGGCATCCCGTTATGAGTTGTTTATGTTATGTTTATGTATTTGACAATGTACGCTTCCGCATGTTTGAACAAGTTTTAATTATGATGAATGAATGATTCCGCTGCGTTATTTGATATTCAATTTTAATAACTGTTTGTGAATGAGTAAATCCAACAAGTGAGGCCTCCCGGGTTTGGGGCCTTACATCCTAATAGAGAGACATCCAAAGGAGTCTCCCTAATGATGTGGCTATCCCTTATGATATTCTCACCAGAATGTTGTGATTCTGAGTGAGGGCTGTTAGGTTGGGTTTGGGCCTTGGAGGCAAGAGAAGAAGGAGTTCTCTTGCCCCTTTTCTGGTATATGTCGTTGCAACCGGGGCCCTGTGTTTCGGTTGAACAATAACATCCAAAAGAGGTGTAGGTAATTTTTGTGCCTGTGCATCCTTAGTAGTATGCACAGGGGTTCGAATGGTAGAAGCAGACTGTTGTTCAGGATGTGGGGTGGAGGGTGTGGGATCAATATCAGCTGGGATTACTGAACTGTCACCCGGGGTACTCTGTATGTTCAGCATTGTAGATAACAATGGAACATTGACCCCTGAGAACTTTTTGGAAACAGTTCTCATGCTTTGAAAAATATTATTTTTATGTCCCAACATGATGTAGATTCTTGCAGGTTTTGAAAGTTCTTTTAGTTCTTGATTGAAAACTTCCTGCAAGAATCTTGGGTACATAAAAAATTGCTGCTTTGCACCCTCTTGAAGGTTATATCTCAAACCCTCAAAGATGAGGTGTGCAAAGTTGAAGCCTTGGTTAGTGACCATACCATGGAAGGCGGAGGCAAGCGCGGAGCTCACTTGACGCCATCCACTCCTCTTCTGAGATATGCATTGGAGAAGAGTGTGACAAAGATACTTCCATGGAGGGCCCATCAGCGCCTTCTCAATCGTATACTCGGTCTGATTTCCAGTGTATCCAATGGATACAAAGGTCCTCATGTATTCGTCCTTCGAGTATGAGATGGCTGCTCCTTCATCTTGAAGCTTAAGATGTTTTCTGAGTGTGGCTTCCAAGATGGTGATATCCTTGCCGTCTACTTTGGCTTTAATTTGGGGAATTCCCTGTTCGGTTGAGTAAACGGCGGTACTCCAAAAATCCTCCATATGAGGGATATATATGGTAGGGTTGGTGGTGAGAGCAAAGTAGATCTTTGATCGACATAAGAAATCGATCATATCATCAAATCCTTCGGATTTCTTTCCTTTGGTAAGATATGCTGTAAGGTTGTGGTATGGGGAGAACTTATCACCAGGGTTATTGATGTCTGCCCTTGTTGTTTGATTTGGAGGGAAGGTTAGAATATGGGAGGCTTTGAATGTTTTAAAGATGAAGGGTTTGAATATGGTGGGGACTTGAGAGAAAGTGATGTGGGTTTAGGGTGAAATTGAAGGTGAAGAGGTGGTAAGGAAATTTGATTCGTTCTTATAACGACAGAAGAGAGAAAAAGCATAATGACTTGTACAGTACAACCCAATTTACCTTTTATTGTTACAGCTGTAATACACCGAGGCAGTCATGGTAAAGACTGACGTTAATTTTTACAGCGGGTAAAAGTTAATTTGGACTTAAATTTACCAATCAGCAGCAAACTTGATTGCTGTGGATGCAGAAGGTTAAGTCTGTCAGCAGCAAACTTATCTGCTGCTGATGGATTTAATAATCCGCAGCAAGGATGTTGCTGCTGACAGTCTTAAAGAAATCCGCAGGAAACCTGTTCCTGCTGATAACTTAAAGCAGTCAGCTGCAAATCTTTTGCTGCTGAGGATTAAACTTGTAAGCAGCTGAAGGACAAAAATGCTGCTCACTTATAACTTTTATTTACAATAAGGGACAGACATGTTTACAACAAAGGATAGATGCATTCAACTGAACCAATGATGATGCTTGGTGGT
This sequence comes from Smallanthus sonchifolius, assembly GCA_023525975.1. Lineage (NCBI taxonomy): Eukaryota > Viridiplantae > Streptophyta > Magnoliopsida > Asterales > Asteraceae > Smallanthus > Smallanthus sonchifolius. The sequence continues at coordinate 24,490,762 of CM042044.1, read as the reverse complement.
TTCTTTGCCTTCCATTGATGAGTTGGTGGTTTTCCAGCTCTCTTTGCCTTTTCAGCAGCAGAAGTTGTATCTGAGGACTTTGACTGATCAGAAGCAGATTTTGTTGCTGCTGATGGTTTTACTTGAGCAGCTCCAGACTTTGCTGCTGAAGGCTTTCCTTTTGGTTGCTTGGGCTTTACTCGATCAACAACAGTTTTGTTGGCTGCTGATGGTTTAAGAACAGACTTATGCCTATCCTTCTTCACCTTACTAATAGGCTTTTGTATAATTTGGGGTGGAAGAAGAATCTGATTGAAAGGATTAAACTTACAATTTGCAGCAAAGTGATGTGATTCACCACAGATGATGCAAGATTGTAAAGGTTTTGACAACTGCTCCCTTGGTGGAGAAAGAGAGTTTCTGAATTGAGTTGTCTTAGCTTCATACCTTCTTACCTGTTTGTTCTTCTTTGTCTTCTCAAAAGCATGTTGCTTGAGGTTTCTTTGCTGCTGAAGGTAGTAGAAGCAGGTGCTGGCAGTATGATTGTATTTCCCACACACAAAGCATGATTTCGCCAGTTTGTCCCTTTGAAAGTACATACAGTCCTTTCTTTGGAACAAGTCTTTGAAGTTCCAAGGGTGTGCTTTGTTATGCTCAAAGGTGGCTTCTTCCAATGTCTTTTGAACATATGGAACCCTCTCTCCAGGCGCATGACATATGTCAAACACCTTCCTTGATTGGATTGAAATTGAGGACTGACCCTTTTCAATATTTAGTTTCCTACCTTCTGGAGGATAACTAATTTTGATTTGTTTGAATGGTGTAGGAACTGGTACTGAAATGGCTGGTACTGGTGTTGAATGGATAATGGGGACTTCATCTTTAGTCATAATAACTTGAGGGGCAAGAGGAGATGAAGCTTCACTTGTTTCAGTGGAGTCTGAGCAAGTTGATTCAGACTCTGACGAGGTAGTGCATTCTTGCACCAAAGGTTCATCCTTAGAGGGATCAAGATTTCTGTTGGCCATATCAAGATTTGCAAGATTGAAGCTTGGTTCATGGATGGCAACGTAGTCAGCCGGAGGTGCAACGGCTTGATATTGTTTAGCATGATACCCCAGCCCAGTTTTTACCTTTTCATGAATTTGAGCATCCAAAAGCCTTTGCAACTTTTTGGATGCAAATTCATATTTTTCGACATGAACTTTCTGTTCTGCTAATTCTGCTCTGGTAGCTTTTAATCTGTCCAGTAGATCATCAATCTGAGTTTCAAGATTGGTTTGTTCATGTCTTAATGATGAAATCTCTTTCTTTAGGCAGTTAATTTTTTCTTTGTAACTGTCTTCGACCTTTTTGAATTCAGATTTCATTTGATGAAACTCTTCATTTTGATCAATGAGGTTTTGATTATGCTTTCTGTAGCCTAAAACCTTATCAATACAGGCTTGGGAACATAGATGTTCATATACCTGAGGAGGTATTTCAGTTGTATCTGCCAAAAGAGCTTGGTTGTTTTCATACTGAAAGCTCCAGTCAAAGTCAGAAGTTCCAACAGCTGCACAAGCTGCAGTTTGAGCTGGAGGAGTAGTTTGTTGCTGTTGTTATCTAGGTTGGCTTTGGTGAGCTTGTCTTGTTCGATCATCAGCTGGGTTTGCCCTAGGTGCCTTGCATTCTCTAGCAAAATGACCCAGTTGGTTACAGTTGTAACATCTCAATTTGCTTTTATCCAAGCCAACTCTGGTGTTGGAGCTGTTGCTTGGAATGGGTCTTCCGGTTCTAGAGTAGAACCGTTTTGCTCTTATAGAGAGCATGGCATACGAGTGCTGTATGTCCATTTCTTCTAGATAATCTGGATAGAAACATTCCAGATCCTCCTTGATAAAGTACATGTTGCTTGAGTTTTCAGAAATAAAAGCAGCAGAGGTTGAGGCTTGAGGAGCAGCTTCAAGAAGAAATGGTGATGTGTTTGTTTTAGAGGTAGGAGTTTGAGGATGTGTGACTATGGGAGGATAGTAGTTGCTAGTACTAGGACCTGAGTACTCAGAGTGAAGAGCAGAAGAGGTGGTGGTGGATGTTGAAGCTGTTTGGTAGCTTGAGCTCCTTTCCTTGGCCTGAATCATTTATAATTCATAGGTTTTGAGCATACCAAATAGCTCAGCTATCTGAAGAGTCTTCAGATTCTCAATTCTTCTGATGGACACTGTGTAGAGTGTCCAGCAACTAGGTAGAGATCTGATGAATTTCTTAAGAATATCTTCATTCTCCAACTTTACTTTTGAGCACTACAGCTCACCTACAAGATAAGTATATCTGTTATATAAAATAGTTAGAGACTCACCTTCCTTCCAGACGAAATTTTCATACTGCTGCTTAAGGATGTCTCTTCTGTTTTCTTTGACTTCCTCAGATCCAGCAAACATCTTCTCGAGGGCCTCCCAGAGCTTTTTAGCAGTTTTGTAACTTCTGAAGTTATGAAAAACTTCATTTGGAAGGCACATTTGGATAGCTCCTAGTGCCTTGAAGTCCACCTCCATCTTCTTTATATCCTCTTCTGAGTACTTGGAGGGCTCCTTTGGAACTAGTGGTCCTCCAGAGTCAGCATATGCCACCATGGGAGTGTAGGGTCCATCCCTGATGGATTTCCACATTCCGTACTCCTGATAGCAGAAAAAACTTTCCATGCGATTTTTCCACATGTCGTAGTCTTCCCCAGATACCAATCTTGGTGGTCGGTTGATGCTGCCGACGTCTTCAAATCCGTTGCTCTGTGCCATCTTTGTTCTTGGTGACTTGATGAAAGAGAGAGAGTTTAGAATAGAACCAGAAGTGATTAAACAAGTGTGAGTTTGTTTAATCTGAGCCAAATCTATGATACCACTTGTAGGATCGAGAAATTACAATTTGGTTCTGTTCTTAGTTGAAATTGGCGGAAACAATAACAACTACACAAGAGTATCGAGTAAGCAGAAAGAATACTTTTAAGAACACTGTTGTATTAAGCTTTTGTAGATAAACGATTACAATTGAAAAACTCAATCAAAAGACATAAAAAGCACACTTACAATGAAGTGTTTACAGACTATTTATATTCACTTAGAATCAAGACATCCCCTTGATTCTAAGGATCAGATCTAACACAGATCGTTGATCTGTTGTATGTAGCTAACTATTACACGTTTTGTCTAACACTAGTTAACTTTATTGAAGTGTCTTCTTTATGAATCATTACTTGCATGCTTGGAGAAGAGCATTGTTGTCCGTCATTGGCTGTGCCATTGCGGTTCCTTCTGCTTTGAGTGTGTCAGTTGCTTTTGCAGAAAGTTGTCAGTGACGCTTGGTATGGATAGTCAGCTGCAACGATTTGTCTTCAAGGCACAAGGCTGTCAGCAACAAAGATGTTGATCAGCAGCAAGATGTAACCTTCCAAAGCTGCTGATGATTTTCCTGTTAGCAGCGTCAAGTGTTGATGCTGCTGAGAAGCCTATCAGCAGCAACTTTGGTGTTCAGCAGATAAGGCTATCCGCAGCAGATTTGTTCTTCAGCAGGAGAACATGTATCCGCAGCAGATAAGCTTGTCCGCAGCTGTTTGTTGGTCAGCAGCAAACTCTGAGATCAGCAGCATTTGTACTTAGAGAATTTTGTAGCCATCAGTCTTTGGTTCTACAGTTACTATTTGGTGGGGTGGCTATGTAATTCGACATGTAAATTTGCTGAGGAAACGAAGCTTAAACGGGGGTTGGGTTAGAGTTTAAGACAGTTTAACCGAGTAAGTAAATGTGAAGTGATCTAATCTAAAAACGATTATTATAGGGCTTGACGGTCATCTGTAGATGAGAGGGGAAAACTTAGACATATATATCCTTTTTCGTAATGTGGATGACTTGTCCTTATTTGATTCCTTTTACTTTCTAGTTATTGTAGTTTGAGTTTAAATTTAGAGTAAACTTCAGTTTTTGTTCCTGAGGTTTGAACCAAACTTCAGGTTTCGTCCTCCTGTAACACATATCATCCCTGACGTTTTATGTTTTAACACTTTTCGTCCCTGGTCTTGAACTCTATTAAATTTTTTGTTAGTTTTTATATAAAATTACTGATATACCCATTCCCTTTCTTCTTCAAACTACAGTTTACTTTAATATATTATTTTCTCCTCTGGAATCTGAAATGCAAAAAACCCCACCATTGATTGATTGATTCAACATCACAACGCATTCCTTCCCTTTTCAACCAAAACTTCAATTCATACCCTAATTTCACATTCTCTGCTTTTAATTTCAACCTTCTTTATTTGCGATTCATCCAATTCTGAGTATGTGTCACAAGCTTTTAAGTACCAGCTTGATCATCCCAAACCGATTATCACCCTTAGGTCTTCTGATGACACGATTTCCTAGGGATTTTGGCGCAACGTCACTCGACTGGCTACCTTCCATAGTCCCATGGCAACGATTTTGGCTTTAAATCAAACATTCGGCTAAGCCTTGAAGACGGAGAGAAGGGATATGGTGAGAATTTGGAGGGAGAGAAGGGATAGGCGGTGAAATTGGGGGAAGAGGAAGGGGAGGGGTATATAAGTAATTTCATATAAAAACTAACCGAAATTTTAATGGGGTTAAGGACCAGGGACGGAAATTGTTAAAACATAAAATGTCAGGGACGATATGTGTTACAGGGGGACAAATCCTGAAGTTTAGTTTAAACCTCAGGGACGAAAACTGAAGTTTACTCTTAAATTTATCTGTTGGATATTTCTAATAAACGAACGAGACGTGTCGGGTCGGATGGGCCGGCGGGCTGGAAGCCTCCCCTATAAATAGCTTAGACCTCCATCATTTCTCTCATTTACAAGTTCTAGAGAGAGAATCCATAGAGAGAGAAACCATAGAGATCGACCCGAGAGTTCAGCAAAGTGTTGCTCCATAGCTCGTGAGAAGAACCTCCGGATCAGAAACTCGATTCAGGTAACGATCGGGCCTAAATCTGAGTTTTTGTTAGTTTTTGGGTTTTTCGGGTTTTGGGTGAAAAGGTAACGTTTTCACGGATAAAACTGAAAGATAAACATAGATTCGAGTTCCTTAATGGAAACCAAACGTTTTGAATGTAAACAGGTTCGGGATCTTGAAGTGATCAGACCTGAATATGAAAGTTAGGGTTTTGCGAAGAAACAGATCGTGCGTACTTATCAAGTACGCACGGAGCAGGTCCTGCGTACTTATCAAGTACGCAGGAAGAGAGCACTGCGTACTTATCAAGTACGCAGGAAGAGGATCCTGCGTACTTATCAAGTACACAGGAAACAGGGTATGCGTACTTGCTAAGTGCGCAGGCATCAGGCTGATTAGGTAAAGTCGGTATGTTTAGAAGGTTAAACCGTTAGAGTCGGGATTGGGTCTGATGTGTATTTAACTAATCAATTCAGATCGGAAGTGACGTTGTTGGGCCTTTGTTTAGGACAACCGAGACTAGCTTATAAAGTGAGTTCTAGAAGCCCTCTTTTAAATGTTTTATATAATGTTTTTGGGCTGGTGTGCATACATATGGAATGATGTTTGAAATGAGGTTTACGAAATGATGTTTACGAAATGATGTTTATGAAATGATGTTTACGAGATGATGTTTATGAAATGTTTTTCCAAATGAAGTTTATGAAAGGTTTACGAAGGAGATGATGTTTTGTTTAATAAAACGTACTAATGCTTTAACTAAAATGAGGTAAAGGTTTTATGAAAGTCACGAATGAACGAATCTGCCACGAGTTCCTACGGGAGCTAAGGTATGTATGTATGTATTGGCCTCACCTTACGGGGGGCCTTTGTGGCTGGCTAACGGTTGTACAACTGGTTGATGATGGGGTGACGACGGTCACCCATGGGATTACTGGGATCCCGATGGAAGGTACTATTCCTTGCAGGGAAATAGTGCCTAAGTTATGTTCGGTCTACCTAGAGGTAACGAGCCTTAGGAGACATATGTTTGGTCCACCTAGAGGTAACGAGCCTTTGGGGACCTGTGTGACGGATGGCTTAGAGGTAACGAGCCTTAAGTTCATCCGCCGGTATGCGATGTATGGAATTGACGGTTACGAGAAGGCGCAGATTCGGTTCATGTTGACTTATGTTATGATGTTATGTTACGATGATGTTAAGTTATTGCATGTTTTACGTACTCTTTTGTTAAACAAATGTATGTTATGTTTTTGGCAAAATGTGTATGTTAAGGTTTTATGTAAAGCTAGAACTCACCAGCGTAGCTGACTTTTTAGTATGCACATTCAGGTTAAGGCAGGTATGGGTGATGGATGGTGATGCTTGGCAAGCGAGAAGAGTTACCCGGATGATATGAAGACTGGCATCCCGTTATGAGTTGTTTATGTTATGTTTATGTATTTGACAATGTACGCTTCCGCATGTTTGAACAAGTTTTAATTATGATGAATGAATGATTCCGCTGCGTTATTTGATATTCAATTTTAATAACTGTTTGTGAATGAGTAAATCCAACAAGTGAGGCCTCCCGGGTTTGGGGCCTTACATCCTAATAGAGAGACATCCAAAGGAGTCTCCCTAATGATGTGGCTATCCCTTATGATATTCTCACCAGAATGTTGTGATTCTGAGTGAGGGCTGTTAGGTTGGGTTTGGGCCTTGGAGGCAAGAGAAGAAGGAGTTCTCTTGCCCCTTTTCTGGTATATGTCGTTGCAACCGGGGCCCTGTGTTTCGGTTGAACAATAACATCCAAAAGAGGTGTAGGTAATTTTTGTGCCTGTGCATCCTTAGTAGTATGCACAGGGGTTCGAATGGTAGAAGCAGACTGTTGTTCAGGATGTGGGGTGGAGGGTGTGGGATCAATATCAGCTGGGATTACTGAACTGTCACCCGGGGTACTCTGTATGTTCAGCATTGTAGATAACAATGGAACATTGACCCCTGAGAACTTTTTGGAAACAGTTCTCATGCTTTGAAAAATATTATTTTTATGTCCCAACATGATGTAGATTCTTGCAGGTTTTGAAAGTTCTTTTAGTTCTTGATTGAAAACTTCCTGCAAGAATCTTGGGTACATAAAAAATTGCTGCTTTGCACCCTCTTGAAGGTTATATCTCAAACCCTCAAAGATGAGGTGTGCAAAGTTGAAGCCTTGGTTAGTGACCATACCATGGAAGGCGGAGGCAAGCGCGGAGCTCACTTGACGCCATCCACTCCTCTTCTGAGATATGCATTGGAGAAGAGTGTGACAAAGATACTTCCATGGAGGGCCCATCAGCGCCTTCTCAATCGTATACTCGGTCTGATTTCCAGTGTATCCAATGGATACAAAGGTCCTCATGTATTCGTCCTTCGAGTATGAGATGGCTGCTCCTTCATCTTGAAGCTTAAGATGTTTTCTGAGTGTGGCTTCCAAGATGGTGATATCCTTGCCGTCTACTTTGGCTTTAATTTGGGGAATTCCCTGTTCGGTTGAGTAAACGGCGGTACTCCAAAAATCCTCCATATGAGGGATATATATGGTAGGGTTGGTGGTGAGAGCAAAGTAGATCTTTGATCGACATAAGAAATCGATCATATCATCAAATCCTTCAGATTTCTTTCCTTTGGTAAGATATGCTGTAAGGTTGTGGTATGGGGAGAACTTATCACCAGGGTTATTGATGTCTGCCCTTGTTGTTTGATTTGGAGGGAAGGTTAGAATATGGGAGGCTTTGAATGTTTTAAAGATGAAGGGTTTGAATATGGTGGGGACTTGAGAGAAAGTGATGTGGGTTTAGGGTGAAATTGAAGGTGAAGAGGTGGTAAGGAAATTTGATTCGTTCTTATAACGACAGAAGAGAGAAAAAGCATAATGACTTGTACAGTACAACCCAATTTACCTTTTATTGTTACAGCTGTAATACACCGAGGCAGTCATGGTAAAGACTGACGTTAATTTTTACAGCGGGTAAAAGTTAATTTGGACTTAAATTTACCAATCAGCAGCAAACTTGATTGCTGTGGATGCAGAAGGTTAAGTCTGTCAGCAGCAAACTTATCTGCTGCTGATGGATTTAATAATCCGCAGCAAGGATGTTGCTGCTGACAGTCTTAAAGAAATCCGCAGGAAACCTGTTCCTGCTGATAACTTAAAGCAGTCAGCTGCAAATCTTTTGCTGCTGAGGATTAAACTTGTAAGCAGCTGAAGGACAAAAATGCTGCTCACTTATAACTTTTATTTACAATAAGGGACAGACATGTTTACAACAAAGGATAGATGCATTCAACTGAACCAATGATGATGCTTGGTGGTTTCTTTGCCTTCCATTGATGAGTTGGTGGTTTTCCAGCTCTCTTTGCCTTTTCAGCAGCAGAAGTTGTATCTGAGGACTTTGACTGATCAGAAGCAGATTTTGTTGCTGCTGATGGTTTTACTTGAGCAGCTCCAGACTTTGCTGCTGAAGGCTTTCCTTTTGGTTGCTTGGGCTTTACTCGATCAACAACAGTTTTGTTGGCTGCTGATGGTTTAAGAACAGACTTATGCCTATCCTTCTTCACCTTACTAATAGGCTTTTGTATAATTTGGGGTGGAAGAAGAATCTGATTGAAAGGATTAAACTTACAATTTGCAGCAAAGTGATGTGATTCACCACAGATGATGCAAGATTGTAAAGGTTTTGACAACTGCTCCCTTGGTGGAGAAAGAGAGTTTCTGAATTGAGTTGTCTTAGCTTCATACCTTCTTACCTGTTTGTTCTTCTTTGTCTTCTCAAAAGCATGTTGCTTGAGGTTTCTTTGCTGCTGAAGGTAGTAGAAGCAGGTGCTGGCAGTATGATTGTATTTCCCACACACAAAGCATGATTTCGCCAGTTTGTCCCTTTGAAAGTACATACAGTCCTTTCTTTGGAACAAGTCTTTGAAGTTCCAAGGGTGTGCTTTGTTATGCTCAAAGGTGGCTTCTTCCAATGTCTTTTGAACATATGGAACCCTCTCTCCAGGCGCATGACATATGTCAAACACCTTCCTTGATTGGATTGAAATTGAGGACTGACCCTTTTCAATATTTAGTTTCCTACCTTCTGGAGGATAACTAATTTTGATTTGTTTGAATGGTGTAGGAACTGGTACTGAAATGGCTGGTACTGGTGTTGAATGGATAATGGGGACTTCATCTTTAGTCATAATAACTTGAGGGGCAAGAGGAGATGAAGCTTCACTTGTTTCAGTGGAGTCTGAGCAAGTTGATTCAGACTCTGACGAGGTAGTGCATTCTTGCACCAAAGGTTCATCCTTAGAGGGATCAAGATTTCTGTTGGCCATATCAAGATTTGCAAGATTGAAGCTTGGTTCATGGATGGCAACGTAGTCAGCCGGAGGTGCAACGGCTTGATATTGTTTAGCATGATACCCCAGCCCAGTTTTTACCTTTTCATGAATTTGAGCATCCAAAAGCCTTTGCAACTTTTTGGATGCAAATTCATATTTTTCGACATGAACTTTCTGTTCTGCTAATTCTGCTCTGGTAGCTTTTAATCTGTCCAGTAGATCATCAATCTGAGTTTCAAGATTGGTTTGTTCATGTCTTAATGATGAAATCTCTTTCTTTAGGCAGTTAATTTTTTCTTTGTAACTGTCTTCGACCTTTTTGAATTCAGATTTCATTTGATGAAACTCTTCATTTTGATCAATGAGGTTTTGATTATGCTTTCTGTAGCCTAAAACCTTATCAATACAGGCTTGGGAACATAGATGCTCATATACCTGAGGAGGTATTTCAGTTGTATCTGCCAAAAGAGCTTGGTTGTTTTCATACTGAAAGCTCCAGTCAAAGTCAGAAGTTCCAACAGCTGCACAAGCTGCAGTTTGAGCTGGAGGAGTAGTTTGTTGCTGTTGTTATCTAGGTTGGCTTTGGTGAGCTTGTCTTGTTCGATCATCAGCTGGGTTTGCCCTAGGTGCCTTGCATTCTCTAGCAAAATGACCCAGTTGGTTACAGTTGTAACATCTCAATTTGCTTTTATCCAAGCCAACTCTGGTGTTGGAGCTGTTGCTTGGAATGGGTCTTCCGGTTCTAGAGTAGAACCGTTTTGCTCTTATAGAGAGCATGGCATACGAGTGCTGTATGTCCATTTCTTCTAGATAATCTGGATAGAAACATTCCAGATCCTCCTTGATAAAGTACATGTTGCTTGAGTTTTCAGAAATAAAAGCAGCAGAGGTTGAGGCTTGAGGAGCAGCTTCAAGAAGAAATGGTGATGTGTTTGTTTTAGAGGTAGGAGTTTGAGGATGTGTGACTATGGGAGGATAGTAGTTGCTAGTACTAGGACCTGAGTACTCAGAGTGAAGAGCAGAAGAGGTGGTGGTGGATGTTGAAGCTGTTTGGTAGCTTGAGCTCCTTTCCTTGGCCTGAATCATTTATAATTCATAGGTTTTGAGCATACCAAATAGCTCAGCTATCTGAAGAGTCTTCAGATTCTCAATTCTTCTGATGGACACTGTGTAGAGTGTCCAGCAACTAGGTAGAGATCTGATGAATTTCTTAAGAATATCTTCATTCTCCAACTTTACTTTTGAGCACTACAGCTCACCTACAAGATAAGTATATCTGTTATATAAAATAGTTAGAGACTCACCTTCCTTCCAGACGAAATTTTCATACTGCTGCTTAAGGATGTCTCTTCTGTTTTCTTTGACTTCCTCAGATCCAGCAAACATCTTCTCGAGGGCCTCCCAGAGCTTTTTAGCAGTTTTGTAACTTCTGAAGTTATGAAAAACTTCATTTGGAAGGCACATTTGGATAGCTCCTAGTGCCTTGAAGTCCACCTCCATCTTCTTTATATCCTCTTCTGAGTACTTGGAGGGCTCCTTTGGAACTAGTGGTCCTCCAGAGTCAGCATATGCCACCATGGGAGTGTAGGGTCCATCCCTGATGGATTTCCACATTCCGTACTCCTGATAGCAGAAAAAACTTTCCATGCGATTTTTCCACATGTCGTAGTCTTCCCCAGATACCAATCTTGGTGGTCGGTTGATGCTGCCGACGTCTTCAAATCCGTTGCTCTGTGCCATCTTTGTTCTTGGTGACTTGATGAAAGAGAGAGAGTTTAGAATAGAACCAGAAGTGATTAAACAAGTGTGAGTTTGTTTAATCTGAGCCAAATCTATGATACCACTTGTAGGATCGAGAAATTACAATTTGGTTCTGTTCTTAGTTGAAATTGGCGGAAACAATAACAACTACACAAGAGTATCGAGTAAGCAGAAAGAATACTTTTAAGAACACTGTTGTATTAAGCTTTTGTAGATAAACGATTACAATTGAAAAACTCAATCAAAAGACATAAAAAGCACACTTACAATGAAGTGTTTACAGACTATTTATATTCACTTAGAATCAAGACATCCCCTTGATTCTAAGGATCAGATCTAACACAGATCGTTGATCTGTTGTATGTAGCTAACTATTACACGTTTTGTCTAACACTAGTTAACTTTATTGAAGTGTCTTCTTTATGAATCATTACTTGCATGCTTGGAGAAGAGCATTGTTGTCCGTCATTGGCTGTGCCATTGCGGTTCCTTCTGCTTTGAGTGTGTCAGTTGCTTTTGCAGAAAGTTGTCAGTGACGCTTGGTATGGATAGTCAGCTGCAACGATTTGTCTTCAAGGCACAAGGCTGTCAGCAACAAAGATGTTGATCAGCAGCAAGATGTAACCTTCCAAAGCTGCTGATGATTTTCCTGTTAGCAGCGTCAAGTGTTGATGCTGCTGAGAAGCCTATCAGCAGCAACTTTGGTGTTCAGCAGATAAGGCTATCCGCAGCAGATTTGTTCTTCAGCAGGAGAACATGTATCCGCAGCAGATAAGCTTGTCCGCAGCTGTTTGTTGGTCAGCAGCAAACTCTGAGATCAGCAGCATTTGTACTTAGAGAATTTTGTAGCCATCAGTCTTTGGTTCTACAGTTACTATTTGGTGGGGTGGCTATGTAATTCGACATGTAAATTTGCTGAGGAAACGAAGCTTAAACGGGGGTTGGGTTAGAGTTTAAGACAGTTTAACCGAGTAAGTAAATGTGAAGTGATCTAATCTAAAAACGATTATTATAGGGCTTGACGGTCATCTGTAGATGAGAGGGGAAAACTTAGACATATATATCCTTTTTCGTAATGTGGATGACTTGTCCTTATTTGATTCCTTTTACTTTCTAGTTATTGTAGTTTGAGTTTAAATTTAGAGTAAACTTCAGTTTTTGTTCCTGAGGTTTGAACCAAACTTCAGGTTTCGTCCTCCTGTAACACATATCATCCCTGACGTTTTATGTTTTAACACTTTTCGTCCCTGGTCTTGAACTCTATTAAATTTTTTGTTAGTTTTTATATAAAATTACTGATATACCCATTCCCTTTCTTCTTCAAACTACAGTTTACTTTAATATATTATTTTCTCCTCTGGAATCTGAAATGCAAAAAACCCCACCATTGATTGATTGATTCAACATCACAACGCATTCCTTCCCTTTTCAACCAAAACTTCAATTCATACCCTAATTTCACATTCTCTGCTTTTAATTTCAACCTTCTTTATTTGCGATTCATCCAATTCTGAGTATGTGTCACAAGCTTTTAAGTACCAGCTTGATCATCCCAAACCGATTATCACCCTTAGGTCTTCTGATGACACGATTTCCTAGGGATTTTGGCGCAACGTCACTCGACTGGCTACCTTCCATAGTCCCATGGCAACGATTTTGGCTTTAAATCAAACATTCGGCTAAGCCTTGAAGACGGAGAGAAGGGATATGGTGAGAATTTGGAGGGAGAGAAGGGATAGGCGGTGAAATTGGGGGAAGAGGAAGGGGAGGGGTATATAAGTAATTTCATATAAAAACTAACCGAAATTTTAATGGGGTTAAGGACCAGGGACGGAAATTGTTAAAACATAAAATGTCAGGGACGATATGTGTTACAGGGGGACAAATCCTGAAGTTTAGTTTAAACCTCAGGGACGAAAACTGAAGTTTACTCTTAAATTTATCTGTTGGATATTTCTAATAAACGAACGAGACGTGTCGGGTCGGATGGGCCGGCGGGCTGGAAGCCTCCCCTATAAATAGCTTAGACCTCCATCATTTCTCTCATTTACAAGTTCTAGAGAGAGAATCCATAGAGAGAGAAACCATAGAGATCGACCCGAGAGTTCAGCAAAGTGTTGCTCCATAGCTCGTGAGAAGAACCTCCGGATCAGAAACTCGATTCAGGTAACGATCGGGCCTAAATCTGAGTTTTTGTTAGTTTTTGGGTTTTTCGGGTTTTGGGTGAAAAGGTAACGTTTTCACGGATAAAACTGAAAGATAAACATAGATTCGAGTTCCTTAATGGAAACCAAACGTTTTGAATGTAAACAGGTTCGGGATCTTGAAGTGATCAGACCTGAATATGAAAGTTAGGGTTTTGCGAAGAAACAGATCGTGCGTACTTATCAAGTACGCACGGAGCAGGTCCTGCGTACTTATCAAGTACGCAGGAAGAGAGCACTGCGTACTTATCAAGTACGCAGGAAGAGGATCCTGCGTACTTATCAAGTACACAGGAAACAGGGTATGCGTACTTGCTAAGTGCGCAGGCATCAGGCTGATTAGGTAAAGTCGGTATGTTTAGAAGGTTAAACCGTTAGAGTCGGGATTGGGTCTGATGTGTATTTAACTAATCAATTCAGATCGGAAGTGACGTTGTTGGGCCTTTGTTTAGGACAACCGAGACTAGCTTATAAAGTGAGTTCTAGAAGCCCTCTTTTAAATGTTTTATATAATGTTTTTGGGCTGGTGTGCATACATATGGAATGATGTTTGAAATGAGGTTTACGAAATGATGTTTACGAAATGATGTTTATGAAATGATGTTTACGAGATGATGTTTATGAAATGTTTTTCCAAATGAAGTTTATGAAAGGTTTACGAAGGAGATGATGTTTTGTTTAATAAAACGTACTAATGCTTTAACTAAAATGAGGTAAAGGTTTTATGAAAGTCACGAATGAACGAATCTGCCACGAGTTCCTACGGGAGCTAAGGTATGTATGTATGTATTGGCCTCACCTTACGGGGGGCCTTTGTGGCTGGCTAACGGTTGTACAACTGGTTGATGATGGGGTGACGACGGTCACCCATGGGATTACTGGGATCCCGATGGAAGGTACTATTCCTTGCAGGGAAATAGTGCCTAAGTTATGTTCGGTCTACCTAGAGGTAACGAGCCTTAGGAGACATATGTTTGGTCCACCTAGAGGTAACGAGCCTTTGGGGACCTGTGTGACGGATGGCTTAGAGGTAACGAGCCTTAAGTTCATCCGCCGGTATGCGATGTATGGAATTGACGGTTACGAGAAGGCGCAGATTCGGTTCATGTTGACTTATGTTATGATGTTATGTTACGATGATGTTAAGTTATTGCATGTTTTACGTACTCTTTTGTTAAACAAATGTATGTTATGTTTTTGGCAAAATGTGTATGTTAAGGTTTTATGTAAAGCTAGAACTCACCAGCGTAGCTGACTTTTTAGTATGCACATTCAGGTTAAGGCAGGTATGGGTGATGGATGGTGATGCTTGGCAAGCGAGAAGAGTTACCCGGATGATATGAAGACTGGCATCCCGTTATGAGTTGTTTATGTTATGTTTATGTATTTGACAATGTACGCTTCCGCATGTTTGAACAAGTTTTAATTATGATGAATGAATGATTCCGCTGCGTTATTTGATATTCAATTTTAATAACTGTTTGTGAATGAGTAAATCCAACAAGTGAGGCCTCCCGGGTTTGGGGCCTTACATCCTAATAGAGAGACATCCAAAGGAGTCTCCCTAATGATGTGGCTATCCCTTATGATATTCTCACCAGAATGTTGTGATTCTGAGTGAGGGCTGTTAGGTTGGGTTTGGGCCTTGGAGGCAAGAGAAGAAGGAGTTCTCTTGCCCCTTTTCTGGTATATGTCGTTGCAACCGGGGCCCTGTGTTTCGGTTGAACAATAACATCCAAAAGAGGTGTAGGTAATTTTTGTGCCTGTGCATCCTTAGTAGTATGCACAGGGGTTCGAATGGTAGAAGCAGACTGTTGTTCAGGATGTGGGGTGGAGGGTGTGGGATCAATATCAGCTGGGATTACTGAACTGTCACCCGGGGTACTCTGTATGTTCAGCATTGTAGATAACAATGGAACATTGACCCCTGAGAACTTTTTGGAAACAGTTCTCATGCTTTGAAAAATATTATTTTTATGTCCCAACATGATGTAGATTCTTGCAGGTTTTGAAAGTTCTTTTAGTTCTTGATTGAAAACTTCCTGCAAGAATCTTGGGTACATAAAAAATTGCTGCTTTGCACCCTCTTGAAGGTTATATCTCAAACCCTCAAAGATGAGGTGTGCAAAGTTGAAGCCTTGGTTAGTGACCATACCATGGAAGGCGGAGGCAAGCGCGGAGCTCACTTGACGCCATCCACTCCTCTTCTGAGATATGCATTGGAGAAGAGTGTGACAAAGATACTTCCATGGAGGGCCCATCAGCGCCTTCTCAATCGTATACTCGGTCTGATTTCCAGTGTATCCAATGGATACAAAGGTCCTCATGTATTCGTCCTTCGAGTATGAGATGGCTGCTCCTTCATCTTGAAGCTTAAGATGTTTTCTGAGTGTGGCTTCCAAGATGGTGATATCCTTGCCGTCTACTTTGGCTTTAATTTGGGGAATTCCCTGTTCGGTTGAGTAAACGGCGGTACTCCAAAAATCCTCCATATGAGGGATATATATGGTAGGGTTGGTGGTGAGAGCAAAGTAGATCTTTGATCGACATAAGAAATCGATCATATCATCAAATCCTTCGGATTTCTTTCCTTTGGTAAGATATGCTGTAAGGTTGTGGTATGGGGAGAACTTATCACCAGGGTTATTGATGTCTGCCCTTGTTGTTTGATTTGGAGGGAAGGTTAGAATATGGGAGGCTTTGAATGTTTTAAAGATGAAGGGTTTGAATATGGTGGGGACTTGAGAGAAAGTGATGTGGGTTTAGGGTGAAATTGAAGGTGAAGAGGTGGTAAGGAAATTTGATTCGTTCTTATAACGACAGAAGAGAGAAAAAGCATAATGACTTGTACAGTACAACCCAATTTACCTTTTATTGTTACAGCTGTAATACACCGAGGCAGTCATGGTAAAGACTGACGTTAATTTTTACAGCGGGTAAAAGTTAATTTGGACTTAAATTTACCAATCAGCAGCAAACTTGATTGCTGTGGATGCAGAAGGTTAAGTCTGTCAGCAGCAAACTTATCTGCTGCTGATGGATTTAATAATCCGCAGCAAGGATGTTGCTGCTGACAGTCTTAAAGAAATCCGCAGGAAACCTGTTCCTGCTGATAACTTAAAGCAGTCAGCTGCAAATCTTTTGCTGCTGAGGATTAAACTTGTAAGCAGCTGAAGGACAAAAATGCTGCTCACTTATAACTTTTATTTACAATAAGGGACAGACATGTTTACAACAAAGGATAGATGCATTCAACTGAACCAATGATGATGCTTGGTGGTTTCTTTGCCTTCCATTGATGAGTTGGTGGTTTTCCAGCTCTCTTTGCCTTTTCAGCAGCAGAAGTTGTATCTGAGGACTTTGACTGATCAGAAGCAGATTTTGTTGCTGCTGATGGTTTTACTTGAGCAGCTCCAGACTTTGCTGCTGAAGGCTTTCCTTTTGGTTGCTTGGGCTTTACTCGATCAACAACAGTTTTGTTGGCTGCTGATGGTTTAAGAACAGACTTATGCCTATCCTTCTTCACCTTACTAATAGGCTTTTGTATAATTTGGGGTGGAAGAAGAATCTGATTGAAAGGATTAAACTTACAATTTGCAGCAAAGTGATGTGATTCACCACAGATGATGCAAGATTGTAAAGGTTTTGACAACTGCTCCCTTGGTGGAGAAAGAGAGTTTCTGAATTGAGTTGTCTTAGCTTCATACCTTCTTACCTGTTTGTTCTTCTTTGTCTTCTCAAAAGCATGTTGCTTGAGGTTTCTTTGCTGCTGAAGGTAGTAGAAGCAGGTGCTGGCAGTATGATTGTATTTCCCACACACAAAGCATGATTTCGCCAGTTTGTCCCTTTGAAAGTACATACAGTCCTTTCTTTGGAACAAGTCTTTGAAGTTCCAAGGGTGTGCTTTGTTATGCTCAAAGGTGGCTTCTTCCAATGTCTTTTGAACATATGGAACCCTCTCTCCAGGCGCATGACATATGTCAAACACCTTCCTTGATTGGATTGAAATTGAGGACTGACCCTTTTCAATATTTAGTTTCCTACCTTCTGGAGGATAACTAATTTTGATTTGTTTGAATGGTGTAGGAACTGGTACTGAAATGGCTGGTACTGGTGTTGAATGGATAATGGGGACTTCATCTTTAGTCATAATAACTTGAGGGGCAAGAGGAGATGAAGCTTCACTTGTTTCAGTGGAGTCTGAGCAAGTTGATTCAGACTCTGACGAGGTAGTGCATTCTTGCACCAAAGGTTCATCCTTAGAGGGATCAAGATTTCTGTTGGCCATATCAAGATTTGCAAGATTGAAGCTTGGTTCATGGATGGCAACGTAGTCAGCCGGAGGTGCAACGGCTTGATATTGTTTAGCATGATACCCCAGCCCAGTTTTTACCTTTTCATGAATTTGAGCATCCAAAAGCCTTTGCAACTTTTTGGATGCAAATTCATATTTTTCGACATGAACTTTCTGTTCTGCTAATTCTGCTCTGGTAGCTTTTAATCTGTCCAGTAGATCATCAATCTGAGTTTCAAGATTGGTTTGTTCATGTCTTAATGATGAAATCTCTTTCTTTAGGCAGTTAATTTTTTCTTTGTAACTGTCTTCGACCTTTTTGAATTCAGATTTCATTTGATGAAACTCTTCATTTTGATCAATGAGGTTTTGATTATGCTTTCTGTAGCCTAAAACCTTATCAATACAGGCTTGGGAACATAGATGTTCATATACCTGAGGAGGTATTTCAGTTGTATCTGCCAAAAGAGCTTGGTTGTTTTCATACTGAAAGCTCCAGTCAAAGTCAGAAGTTCCAACAGCTGCACAAGCTGCAGTTTGAGCTGGAGGAGTAGTTTGTTGCTGTTGTTATCTAGGTTGGCTTTGGTGAGCTTGTCTTGTTCGATCATCAGCTGGGTTTGCCCTAGGTGCCTTGCATTCTCTAGCAAAATGACCCAGTTGGTTACAGTTGTAACATCTCAATTTGCTTTTATCCAAGCCAACTCTGGTGTTGGAGCTGTTGCTTGGAATGGGTCTTCCGGTTCTAGAGTAGAACCGTTTTGCTCTTATAGAGAGCATGGCATACGAGTGCTGTATGTCCATTTCTTCTAGATAATCTGGATAGAAACATTCCAGATCCTCCTTGATAAAGTACATGTTGCTTGAGTTTTCAGAAATAAAAGCAGCAGAGGTTGAGGCTTGAGGAGCAGCTTCAAGAAGAAATGGTGATGTGTTTGTTTTAGAGGTAGGAGTTTGAGGATGTGTGACTATGGGAGGATAGTAGTTGCTAGTACTAGGACCTGAGTACTCAGAGTGAAGAGCAGAAGAGGTGGTGGTGGATGTTGAAGCTGTTTGGTAGCTTGAGCTCCTTTCCTTGGCCTGAATCATTTATAATTCATAGGTTTTGAGCATACCAAATAGCTCAGCTATCTGAAGAGTCTTCAGATTCTCAATTCTTCTGATGGACACTGTGTAGAGTGTCCAGCAACTAGGTAGAGATCTGATGAATTTCTTAAGAATATCTTCATTCTCCAACTTTACTTTTGAGCACTACAGCTCACCTACAAGATAAGTATATCTGTTATATAAAATAGTTAGAGACTCACCTTCCTTCCAGACGAAATTTTCATACTGCTGCTTAAGGATGTCTCTTCTGTTTTCTTTGACTTCCTCAGATCCAGCAAACATCTTCTCGAGGGCCTCCCAGAGCTTTTTAGCAGTTTTGTAACTTCTGAAGTTATGAAAAACTTCATTTGGAAGGCACATTTGGATAGCTCCTAGTGCCTTGAAGTCCACCTCCATCTTCTTTATATCCTCTTCTGAGTACTTGGAGGGCTCCTTTGGAACTAGTGGTCCTCCAGAGTCAGCATATGCCACCATGGGAGTGTAGGGTCCATCCCTGATGGATTTCCACATTCCGTACTCCTGATAGCAGAAAAAACTTTCCATGCGATTTTTCCACATGTCGTAGTCTTCCCCAGATACCAATCTTGGTGGTCGGTTGATGCTGCCGACGTCTTCAAATCCGTTGCTCTGTGCCATCTTTGTTCTTGGTGACTTGATGAAAGAGAGAGAGTTTAGAATAGAACCAGAAGTGATTAAACAAGTGTGAGTTTGTTTAATCTGAGCCAAATCTATGATACCACTTGTAGGATCGAGAAATTACAATTTGGTTCTGTTCTTAGTTGAAATTGGCGGAAACAATAACAACTACACAAGAGTATCGAGTAAGCAGAAAGAATACTTTTAAGAACACTGTTGTATTAAGCTTTTGTAGATAAACGATTACAATTGAAAAACTCAATCAAAAGACATAAAAAGCACACTTACAATGAAGTGTTTACAGACTATTTATATTCACTTAGAATCAAGACATCCCCTTGATTCTAAGGATCAGATCTAACACAGATCGTTGATCTGTTGTATGTAGCTAACTATTACACGTTTTGTCTAACACTAGTTAACTTTATTGAAGTGTCTTCTTTATGAATCATTACTTGCATGCTTGGAGAAGAGCATTGTTGTCCGTCATTGGCTGTGCCATTGCGGTTCCTTCTGCTTTGAGTGTGTCAGTTGCTTTTGCAGAAAGTTGTCAGTGACGCTTGGTATGGATAGTCAGCTGCAACGATTTGTCTTCAAGGCACAAGGCTGTCAGCAACAAAGATGTTGATCAGCAGCAAGATGTAACCTTCCAAAGCTGCTGATGATTTTCCTGTTAGCAGCGTCAAGTGTTGATGCTGCTGAGAAGCCTATCAGCAGCAACTTTGGTGTTCAGCAGATAAGGCTATCCGCAGCAGATTTGTTCTTCAGCAGGAGAACATGTATCCGCAGCAGATAAGCTTGTCCGCAGCTGTTTGTTGGTCAGCAGCAAACTCTGAGATCAGCAGCATTTGTACTTAGAGAATTTTGTAGCCATCAGTCTTTGGTTCTACAGTTACTATTTGGTGGGGTGGCTATGTAATTCGACATGTAAATTTGCTGAGGAAACGAAGCTTAAACGGGGGTTGGGTTAGAGTTTAAGACAGTTTAACCGAGTAAGTAAATGTGAAGTGATCTAATCTAAAAACGATTATTATAGGGCTTGACGGTCATCTGTAGATGAGAGGGGAAAACTTAGACATATATATCCTTTTTCGTAATGTGGATGACTTGTCCTTATTTGATTCCTTTTACTTTCTAGTTATTGTAGTTTGAGTTTAAATTTAGAGTAAACTTCAGTTTTTGTTCCTGAGGTTTGAACCAAACTTCAGGTTTCGTCCTCCTGTAACACATATCATCCCTGACGTTTTATGTTTTAACACTTTTCGTCCCTGGTCTTGAACTCTATTAAATTTTTTGTTAGTTTTTATATAAAATTACTGATATACCCATTCCCTTTCTTCTTCAAACTACAGTTTACTTTAATATATTATTTTCTCCTCTGGAATCTGAAATGCAAAAAACCCCACCATTGATTGATTGATTCAACATCACAACGCATTCCTTCCCTTTTCAACCAAAACTTCAATTCATACCCTAATTTCACATTCTCTGCTTTTAATTTCAACCTTCTTTATTTGCGATTCATCCAATTCTGAGTATGTGTCACAAGCTTTTAAGTACCAGCTTGATCATCCCAAACCGATTATCACCCTTAGGTCTTCTGATGACACGATTTCCTAGGGATTTTGGCGCAACGTCACTCGACTGGCTACCTTCCATAGTCCCATGGCAACGATTTTGGCTTTAAATCAAACATTCGGCTAAGCCTTGAAGACGGAGAGAAGGGATATGGTGAGAATTTGGAGGGAGAGAAGGGATAGGCGGTGAAATTGGGGGAAGAGGAAGGGGAGGGGTATATAAGTAATTTCATATAAAAACTAACCGAAATTTTAATGGGGTTAAGGACCAGGGACGGAAATTGTTAAAACATAAAATGTCAGGGACGATATGTGTTACAGGGGGACAAATCCTGAAGTTTAGTTTAAACCTCAGGGACGAAAACTGAAGTTTACTCTTAAATTTATCTGTTGGATATTTCTAAGCATCATTGGAATATTAGATTGGATTGTTTATCTCGTTGACTATTATTACTGTCACATCCCGCCCAAGCACGGGTTACACGTGGCTGATTGATACAGAAATACATAGTGTAAACTTTAAGCAACTTCTTCCATTCCATAATAGCTAAGTACAAAATCCAGAAGCTTAAGTTTGTTATAGTTAAACTATGCATCCCATAAATTCAACACCAAACAACAAAACAATTGTTGATCACAAGTCTTTAGTTCTCCACTCTGTCGATCTCTAAATCTACCATCCGGGAATGCCATAAGCTACTACCATCGCGAGTTAACATCTAACGATCACCTAAGATGTGCACCCAAGAATAAAATAGGTTAACTTAATGTATCTTGAACACTTCAAAGTAGATAAAAGTAAATTGACAAGCAATTCCATACCCAATGCATAAACTAGAGCATAAAAGGTCAAAGTTTTCCCAAAGCATAAACTCGAGCATATGGGCCAGACTTACCTGAGCATAAACTCGATCTTAAAGGCAAGTCACCGTGTACACGTACTAACAATCTAGAATTCTTAAAGCATAAAATCCGTATCTACTTGATTGTCTAAGTAATTCAAGATATCAATAATTGTGTAAAATTTTATCAATCAAACATACACATCTCATTTTTGAAATAGTTTAGAGGAACTCACCTGAGCAAAGCGTATAATCACGTGCATGTGAAATCCGACACTCGCTCACAATATTTATCTTATTTAGGTTCTTAACACAAGCCTTATCGCAATCTCAATGGGTTAAACTACCCGAGTGACCTAAATCGAGTCTTAAAACGTTTTGAATCAAATATTCAACACGTAAGATTTTTGGCCAACTGGCACAGTCGTGCCAGGGCTGGCATGCCCGTTCCAACCTTAGTTATCGGCTCGGATAGTTGGGTTCTCTGTAACAACAACAACAACATGTCACACGACTATCAGCATGCACGACCTTGACTTATGAGGCACAGTTGTGCCTCTCGTCGAGCAGAACCCATGAATTTATCGTTAACATTCAAATCCATCCACAATTGTTTTCTTTACCTAAAAAGAGTTTCAAAACTTATGTTCAAATATGTATAACATAATTTGACACCTTCATCTTATTATGTTGCATGTTATCTAATCTTGATTAAAACACAATCTATCTACTTCTAGCTTCAATTTTACAAACCCTAATAAGAACTCAATATCGGTTGGAATGCCTACAAAATGAATCAAAGTGAACTAGGATGATGATTCTAATGTTAATCAGTCCCAATCTTCTGACTCCTAAAATCATATAAAAATCTAATATGAACACTTGAAACTCAGTTATCTTAATGATTAGGGATAAGAGATCTTACCAATAATAAGAAGATGAAATACTATTGAGATGGATGTAAATCTACAACCTTGAACTCGATTTCACCATCAGATTTCAATGCATGACCATATAACTGAAGGAGGAAGAGGATTTTGAGATTTTAGAGCTGAAAGGATTTGAAAATTAGAATTTAGATGATGAAATGGGAGTTTTGGAATGGAAAATGGGTTTACCCACTTTCGCAATCAGTTAGAGAACTTAGAGGTGGATTACATGTGTCTAGCATTGAACAAAGGTGGAAGGATGCGGTTAAAACACGTCACATCGCACTTACTTGGTCTGGACAGATACTAGGCACGGTCGTGCCATGCTCAGGCACGACCGTGCCTTCATCAGGTGTTACAGTTGCTATAGACTTGAATGCGGGCTTTAGACATTATTATGCATATGATACAAATTATTGGAACTGCACTCATTATCGCATGTTCTTTTAGTGCAACTTAAGAAATATTTTTTGATAGGATTATATATTTTAGACTTATGTTTCATTTCGACTTATAACATGTTCCCTTAGGTAGGTCACCAATCGTGGTAGTGTGATTAGACCATGCCATCATCTATAGATTGTATTATATTGACAATAGATTGTAACAATGCATATGGATGCTTCCTAGGATTCTATTGTTCTGTATCGGATTGATGGTTGGTAGGCTGTGGAAACATCTCAACTCATGCCTTAGTGCATTTGAGTCGACGAACTTGGTTTAATTTATTGCATTGTATTGTAATCAAATGAGTATTTCCATATGATGTGATAATTGTTAGGATTGATTAGCCATTACTATGTTCTACGTTCTACGTTCCTTTATCCAATATTTAATGACTTGATCGTATATCATTTTTCCCTCGTATAATTAGAATTCATTACCCGTTTACCTAGATCATACCAGATTTCACAACTTAGTTGAAGAGACTAGATTTCATAAATACTTTTATATGAACTTAAGTTGACTTCTTATCGTAAAACACAATGTTTTGGATTTTGTAAAATATTTTATGTACACTTTCAAAGTTAAAGAAGATTTTGCGGTAAAAATGTAGTCTTTAAACGTTTTTATTTAAAACTACACATTCTTTTATTAATAGAATAATTATATATTTAAACTACCTTGTAACATTAGTAATTAATAACTCAAACAAATACCAACGGGATGAATAGTAACGTCTAAGCTGCTAAGCCTTTCGTACAACCGAAGTGTGATAAATAGTGTTGTACAACCTACGATGATACAAGCAAGCCTTGATTGCATTGAAACGATACAAAAGAGATAAGGTTCCGTTTCTGTTTTTGAAGATGAAATCTGATTTGGCCCTCTTAGTAAGAACCAACCAAAATTGCAACCGCCTTTTGCTTTGGTATTGTTTGTCTACGACGTGTCTTATCCGCAAACGTGGACATCACATCACAGATACCTTCTCCGTGCCACGTGCATCTCAGGTAGAGTTACTATACAACCAGGCAACCAACCACGATGCTCCAGCCGAATATGCATACTCCTCACATAACAACTTCTGAGGAGACCATTGGCCCGACGTCCAAGAACAAACAACTATTTCACCTCTGTTGGGCGTAATTCCTAATTCACTCTTTTGGGTTATTTATTGCAACTTAGTCCAACTATGAAAAACTTGATAGAAAAGAAAAAATAAACAAATAATTTGAGGAAAATACGATGAATTTGAAAACTCGTAGTGATTTAAAAACTTAAACCAAAACTAACAGTCAAAACCTTTAAAAAAATATTATGAAAACATCATCATGAGATAAAAATGAAGAAAAAATTGTGACGAGGCTGTCGGGTATGAGATCATATATGAGATTAGTTTTAAAAAAATTATAAGTTTATGACAGGTATGATATACGTGATACTAGCATGATTACCGACATCAAAATTGAGTTTTTTTGTATTGTTTATAGCGAGTGTCGTTACCGTTATGGTACCGTAACGGACCGAACCAATTATGATCGAACAACATCATTGTCGGTATTGATATTATCGGAACCCGTATCGGTATTCCCTTTTATGGTTTTCAACGACCTGAACTGGTAATTTTTTATTTTATTTTTTTCCTTTTTAATTATTAAGTTTTATGTTTCTTTTTTTTAACATTATTTTTACCGTTATGCATATGTTTTCATTTAAATTTTATTAACAATGGGCCCGATACCCAACGCGTAGCGCGGGTATAACCATCTAGTTCTGTTAAAATAACAAAGTTGCTTTCTAAAATATAAATAGGAAAAGTGGATAGACTCTATGATGTTCTAATTTAATTTCGAACCTAAGTCTATTTTCATATTAACTCTGTATTAATTACCAAATTGGGTTTACTCATAAAAAACCACTATTCATAAATGTACATGTCACTTAGCTAATAGTACAAGTGCTTCAACCTGATTTCTGTACCATTAGGTAAAGCACCCATCTCACATCCTAATCCTCTGCTCTCTCCCTCCATCGTCGCCATCTTCAACATGACGATCGGAAGATGCTTCATCCCATTCTCGCATCGGCCTTCATCTTCTTCGTTTATCGTCTTTGTCGCTGTACTTGCTCTTCATTCGATCCGTTTCAACCTATGCTTCACCTCACGTCTCCAATTCAGGTGATGTTTTTCGGTTACCAATTTTTTTCGCTTCTACGACCATGTGGGTTTTGCTATACACTTTGTGGATTCAGGCTTAGTGTTGGACTCACCTATTACTTCTACATGTACACTTCCAATTTTAGGGTTTTTATTACTTTTGGGGGTAGACGATTGAAGCCTTCAAAATATTAGTGGGAGTTTGTTTGATTGCATAAATTGAAGCTTTCATTATTGTGTGTAATTGCTATTTAGTATATGTAATTTGGAATTAATGTTTCTTATGTTAAAAATCACTACTTTTAGGGTTTGAAAAGCTAAATCTAGCCCCTTTTTGTGATATTAGGGTTTGGAATAAATTAAGTAGACCTGCAACTTAAAGTTATAAGTATGCAGAAGTCAACAGTAACATGCTGTTTTAAGAGCTAGACTTTAGTATTTTGTTGTTATGTTGCAGTTTGGACTAATCAAACCATAAGAAAAATCTCAGAAGGGGCCTCAAAAAATGGTGAAATTAAACATTAGATTATAGCCAAGGGATATGACTACCAACATAATCGGTGAATTGATCTTTCAAATTCATACGATCTATGAGTTTTGATTTACTTTAGTAAAATTTTCGACTGGGTATTAAAAAGAGTTATTGTTGATGTATGTGTTTGCTTCTGATGATCTTTTTGATTGTATTGTTCGGCTTCAATTTTATGCGGTGTAGCTTTCTCTTTTATTTTTTCTTGAGTAAACGCTTGGCTCTGTCTTTTTATGTTACTATTCATTATTTGCAGTAGGGTTATGTGTTCATTGATGTGTAGACTTGACATCGATTCTTGGCATGTTGGCTGTTAGGATGACTCTAAAATGTATGTTAATTTTTTTCACAGAGTTGCAAAAGCTCAAAATGGTTGCCATTTTCTAATTGTTTTAAATTAAAAAAAACAGTGTTTTTGTATTGCTCTTGCTTTTTCTTCATGATTTTGTTTTAACTATGCATAATATGGCAAGTTTTAACTGGATTGAAGAATGTATGTAATGTATATATGTATATATATTTTATAAATTAGGTCTCCTAATAATTTGAGGGCCCAGGCCTAAAATTTCTCCTCATTTGCTGGTAGTGGGTTAATCAACGGAACATGCTTCGATCTAAAAGGGGAATGTTGTAGCACAATCCATGACAAGTCAGGAACAATTATGTGCTTGAGATCAAGTTGGGATTTGGTTCTACAAAAAATGGCAGGTACATACTAACTAGAAATCCATTTGAGGTTAGCATGAGGCTAAAATATGAAATTAGAACATGACTACATGAGTGCAAAATTTACTTGATAATTCGTAAAGAACTATTTTCTGCTTAACTTTGATGGGGTTGAAATGAACATGAGTGCAAAATTTTCAATTGATAATTCCTAAAAAGTTATTTTCTGCTTAGGTTTGATGGGGTTGAGAATTTCCTGTCAACTATATTTATGTTTTTTTATCTTCTGTTTTCATAAAAATTTGTAGGAATATCGTTTGAAACTCAATTGCAGATCAGAACCATCATTAAAACAGTAGAACATCTTTTCTAACCAACAGCTGCAACATGTGTATTTTGTACTTAATCAGCAGCTTGAAAACCTAATCTTTTGTATATCACTTATCAACACTAACTGATGACAACAACTAGCAATGCCTTTTGTAACTGGTCTATTGGTGACAACAACTAGCAATACCTTTGTAACTGGTCTATCAAGGCCTGTTATATCTCATAATGGTTGGTAACCGCTAAATAACTTTCTTTTGTCTACGTACAAAACATCCATTACCACAAACATATAGCTTGCGCGCGGCAACGCGCGGGCTAAAAACCTTGTTAATATTAAATTAAACTGCACATTCTTTTGTTTAGTCACCGATTATTAATAATCTGTTTATATGATAATTGAATAAGGGTCAGGTTCAAATCAGAACTCGTAAATACTTGAGAACTTGTGAGAACTCGTCAAAAAACCAATTAAAACCATTTTTTTTTTGTTTTTACTACTTTTATTATTAAAATACAACATAAAAAATTATTTATCTCTCCAATTAATTATCTTTTCTCTCTAAATTATTCTTAAAAAAATTTATATACATGTGTAAATGTTAAACACTTACACATGTGTAAGTCGTAAACTTACACATGTTTAGATTTTTTTAATAAATGAATACATGTAAATTTACATATATAAATTTTTTTTATGTAGTATTCTAGTAATAAAGGTAGTAAAAACAAAAAAAAAGGTTTTGATTGCTTTTGACGAGTTCTCGCTAGTTCTCAAATTATATATGAGTTCTCAAATGATCCATTCCCCATTTAACAATTGTTTGAGTCGTGCTTTTCTTTGCGCACAAGTTTTTAAGGTTCTCTAAGATATATCAAAATATAAATATTTGAATTTAGCGTAGGTATTTTAAAGTTCTAACTTATATAATATTATCAGTTATAATCTTTAATGAAGTTATTGGCATAGTAATTTGTTGTCTTTGACTTCAATAACAGGGTATCATGACAACCATTCTTTGTTAGGGTGTTACAATTATGAAATCACTCTGAAGATACACTAGTTGAATGACGGATTCAAGCTAGCTTATCCACAGGGGTGTGCGGTTAATGAAAGGGAAGTGAGCTCTGAGAAAAACCACCGAACCTACAAAACGAATAACGCCGTTAGCCTCAACACAGGGAAGGGGGTTTCCCTGTGACCACCCTCCGGCGTGAGAGTAAGTAAAGGACTTAGGTACGAGTGAGTGTTAAGTAATGTAGGTCCAGATTTCACTCAGAAATCTCACAGATGATCGATTATCCACACACAAAGGCGGAAACAATGTGTATGGAGGCGAAACAGAGGATAGAAACAGATTTGGTGAAGATAACAGGCTAAACACACTCACAATCAACACAAATATGATATGAAATTGTAAGAACCGTGCACAATACTCAAAATGCAGATTGTATTGATTGATTAACAATGAAAGAGAAGGTTTAGGGTTACAGCCGCTACTCACACCCTAAATCTTCTCAAACTAGGTTATTTATAGTAATTGACAGGTATCGAAACTATGTCAACCGAAACTACTAGTTTCAGTTGAACATTTACAAGTGAATGAACACCCTGTCGAAACTACTATTTGCCGAAACTACTAGTTTCGATTTAACATAACTCAATCGAAACTAAGTAGTTTCGATGGTCCATACTTAACTAAAATAAAGCTGTAAAATACATAAACTGAAATTACAATGTAAGAAAGCTAAACTAAAATTGTTCAAAATACAATAATGACAACAACTTAATAAAATTACAAGACTCTACAATCTCCCCCTAAGCTGTTGCATTACTGTCTTCAGCCCTTCACTAAGCAGTTGGTCCTTCAGTGTAGGATCAGTAAATACAAGATGGTTCTATTCTAGTTGAGATTGGCGAAAACAATCACAACTAAGCAATGTAACAAGTAAACACAAGAAGTACTGATAAATGCAATTTGTATTAACCTTCAATGGTTACAAGATTACAGAGAAAACTCTAAGAGAAAGCACTAAGATACAATGACTCTAAGTACTACCTATATAGTAACTTAGAATCAAGACAGACCCTTAATTCTAAGGATCAGATCTAACACAAGCCGTTGATCTTGTATTGAAGCTATTTTACATATAATGACAATAAACAATATAAAAGTTAACTTTACTCAAACGTCTTCTTAGGCATCATTGCTTGCATGTTTGGAGAAGAGCGTTGTAGTTCTTTATTGTCTGAACCAGTGACATTCTTTCTGCATGGAGTGTGTCAGTGGTGCAGCAGAAAATTGTCAGTGGTAATGGTTGCTTTATCAAAGCCAGTCAGCTGCAACGTTTGATCTTCAGTAGAAATGGCTATCAGCTGCAAAGTTGGAGATCAGCTGCAAGATGCAGCCATCCAAAGCTACTGATGATTTTCCTATCAACAGCATCAAGTGTTGATGCTGCCGAGAAGCCTATCCGCAGCAACTCTGGTCTTTAGCAGATAAGGCTATCGGCAGCAGATTTGTTCTTCAGCAGAAGAACAAGTATCCGTTGCAGATAAGCTTATCCGCATCAGTTTGTTGGTCAGCAGCAAACTTGTAACATCCCAAAAATAAAACGATGGTTAAAATAACGAAATAAACGAACGAGGCATGTCGGGTCGGGTCAGATGGGCTAGAAGGGGAGCCTCCCCTATAAATAGCCAATGTCACAACCCATTTCTCTCATTTGCAACTTCTAGAGAGAGAAACCGTAGAGAGAGAAAGTTGTCGGATCGACCCGAGATTTGAGAAGTGTGTTGCTCCATAACTCGTGAGAAGAACCTCCAGATCAGAAGCTCGATTCAGGTAACGATCCGACCTAAATCTGAGTTTTTGTTCGTTTTTGGGTAAAAAGGTTATGTTTGAACGGATGAAACTGGAAGATGAGTATAGATTTAAGTTCCTTAATGGAAAACGAACGTTTTGAATGCAACAGGTTCGGGATCTTGACATGATCAGACCCGAATGCGAAAGTTAGGGTTTTCGCGAAGAACAGGTCGTGCGCACTTGCTAAGTGCGCAGGAAGAGGAACCTGCGCACTTGCTAAGTGCGCAGGAGGAAGGACCTGCGCACTTGCTAAGTACGCAGGAAGCATGGTCTGCGCACTTGCTAAGTGCGCAGGCAGCAGGGTCTGCGCACTTGCTAAGTGCGCAGACATCAGAACTGATGAAGTGAAGTTAGTATGTTAGAATGGTTAAACCGTTAGAGTCGGTATTGGTCTGATGTGCATTAACTAATCAATTCAGATCGGAAGTGAAGTTGTTGGACCTTTGTTAGGACAACCGAGACTAGCTTATAAGGTGAGTTCTAGAAGCCCTCTTTTAAATGTTTTAATAATGTTTTTGGGCTGGTGTGCACACGTGATGATTTTATGAAACGATGTTTATGAAACGATATTTACGAAGGTTGTATGTAACGTTTTATAAAATGATGTTTACGAAGGTTGTATGTGACGTTTTATAAAATGATGTTTATGAAGGAAGTATGTAACGTTTTATAAAATGATGTTTATGAAGGAAGTGTTTATGAAATATTTTGCCAAAAGAAGTTTACGAAGTGTTTTAACGAAGAGAATGTTTTTAATAAAACGTACGAATGCTTTAACTGAAGTTTTTGAAGTAAAAGAAGCGAAGGTTTACGAAAGTCACAAACGAACGAATCTGCCAATATTCCTTAGGGAATGAAGGTTAAGGGATGGGAAGGATGTTATGGGCCTTTACCTTTTAGGGGCCTCTGTGGCT
This sequence comes from Smallanthus sonchifolius, assembly GCA_023525975.1. NCBI lineage: Eukaryota > Viridiplantae > Streptophyta > Magnoliopsida > Asterales > Asteraceae > Smallanthus > Smallanthus sonchifolius. Next base: position 24,460,238 of record CM042044.1, on the reverse strand, counting down.
GGCCAACTGTTGTACAACTGGGGTGATGACGGTCACCAAGGGGATTATCGTGATCCTTGAAGTTTGGTACGATTTACCTTACGGGGTAGTCGTGCTTGAAGTTTGGTACTTGCGCCCGACGGGGCGCAGTGCTTGAAGTTTGGTACGCGCTATCCTTTGGGACGCCGTGCTTGAAGGGTTGGATGACCTAAGTATCGGGCCCTAGGAGTTCCTCACCCGAAGGACAGTACGGTGATGATGGGCCTAGTGGTGGTGATCCTTAAGTTATTCAACCAGTATGTAACGTTTGGATTTGACGGTTACGAGAAGGCGCAGATTCTATATGTTCGTTGACTTATGAAGTGTTATGTTTGTTATTGCATTATTTATGTACGCTTTTTATTAAATGAAGTATGAAGTGATGTTTTTGGCAATTTATTTGAAGTTAAGGTTTTATGTTAAAACTAGAACTCACCAGCGTAGCTGACGTTTTTAAGTGTGCACATTCAGGTTAAGGTAGGTTATGAGGATGGACGGTGATGCTTGGCAAGCGAGAAGAGTTACCCGGCTGATCATGAAGACTGGCATCCCGTTATGTTTAGTTATGATGTAAATATGTTTTAATCAATGTTTACGCTTCCGCATGTATGAACAACGATTAAGTTATGTTTAAATGAAATTTTCCGCTGCGTTATTTGATATTCATGTTTAAGAACTGTTTGTGAATGAGTAAATCCAACAAGTGGGGCCTCCCGGGTTTGGGGCCTTACAAGTTGGTATCAGAGCAATAGTTTGAGAGATTCGGACACTCCCAGTGTCTGAACTTAAACTTTGAATGGGACCGAAAGCGGATGCCAGTACGGGTAACTCGAGCCAAAGCATCAGGTATGAAGGTAGTATATGTATTTACGTATATAGTATGCCTTAGAAAGGGTTAAGTAAGGACTTGTGTTCTGATGAAATCACAAAGGTGGTCAAATAGAAATCGAAAGGTAGTGTAATGGTTAATTACAGATGGCCAGTGTATATTAACATCTTACAGTGCTTATTGAATTCTATTTGTTAACTAGCGTGATGACATTGGACTTCTTGTCTTATAGAACGAAATGGCGAGAAGAGGAAACGGAAGGCGTGGTGGCCGTACCGGTGGTCGTACCGGCGGACGAAATGGTGGGCGTGGCAGGATCCCTGCGCGCCAAGAGTATAGCGAAGAGGGAAGTGTTCACACTGAACCGGCGGTTAGTGTGCATGAAGCCGAGCAGACACAGGTTGAAGAACAACCCTTCACCTTTGAACCAGAAGTGAGAGCAGCAATAGCTCGAGAGTTTACGGAGTTGATGAAGACTTCTCTGCCAGGTCTGTTGGCAGAAGCATTAAAGCAGGTCAATGCGGCGGGTGGGTCTAGCGCGGCAGTTGGTGCTCAGAACAATGAGATCGACAATGCACCGCCTGCTCGCGGATGTGATTATAAGTCCTTTAACGCATGTGACCCGCCGGTCCTGACTGGGAAGAAGGACGCGGTGGCTACTTTTGATTGGGTAATACGTATGGAAGCCGCCATCCGTCTGAGCGAGTGTCGAGCTAATCAAGTAGTGAAGTTTGCTGCTAACTCCTTGAGGGAGGAAGCATCTCATTGGTGGGAAGGTATACGTCAGGCAAAGGGGAGCGAGATTGTGGATGCGATGATGTTGGCTGACTTGAAAACTTTGGTGATCAAGAATTTCTGCCCAAGGAACGAGATTTAGAAGGTAGAGAGGGAATTTCTGGGTTTGAAGGCCGGGAACATGACGCACCGGCAGTACACAACCCGATTTAATGAACTGGCACGTCTGGTGCCACACCTTGTCACTACTGAAGAGAGAAAGATTGCCTGTTATATTCAAGGGTTGCCGGACCAGGTCCGCACCTATGTTAAGGCAAACGCCCCTACTACCTATGATTCAGCGGTAGAGCTAAGTGGCGTGGTATTCGATGATCTGGCGCTGAATGTTGTTGCCATTGAAGAGCCTAAAAAGAAGTTGAGTTTTCCCGCTAAACGATCGGGTGGGAAGTTGTTTGGGGCTCGGGACAAGCAGGCCAGGGTAGGCGAGACGACAGTCTGTGGGAAATGTGGGGTAAGACATGCGGGTGAATGTCGGTTAGGATCGAATCTGTGCTTTAAATGCGGCAAGACCGGACATTATTCCCGTGAATGCCCGCAAGGTTACAGATGCTACAATTGTGGGGAGAATGGTCATATGAGTCGGGAATGCACCAAGCCCAGGATGGGGGAAACCAGGAAGGGAAAGGGCCCGGAAAAGAAGGGAGAGGGATCTCGTGCAAAGACTCGTGCGTACGCACTGACGCAGGAACAAGCCAGGGCGGATCCCGATGTGGCGTCAGGTACGTTCGTCCTTGACAACACTCTTGTTTCTGTGTTATTTGATTCGGGTGCCGGTAAGAGTTTTATATCTGCGTCTTTTTGTAAGAGAATGAAGTACGCTGCCAGTAAGTTAGAAAGGGCCTTTAGCGTAGAAACCGCAGAAGGTAGAACTGCGAGAGTGACCGATGTAGTTGACAACTCCACAATAAAAATAGAAGGACATAGGTTCCCTGTCAGATTGTTTGTTATGGTTTTGGGAGGGTTTGATGTCGTATTAGGTATGGATTGGCTAACTGCCAATGAAGCACAAATTATATGTAAACGAAAGATAATCCAACTCAAGGCTCCGGATGGTAGCAAAGTCGAAGTCTTTGGAGATCGTGACGCCTCGATGCCAAATGTCATCTCAATGATTAAGGCAACGAATTATTTGAGGCGCGGATGCGAGGCTTATCTGGTATATGTAATTGACAAGTGTAAGGAGGTGAAGGAACTAGACGATGTACCCGTGGTACGCGAGTACTCGGAGGTGTTTCCAGAGGATTTGCCTGGGATACCACGCGATAGAGAAATTGAGTTCCGAATTGACTTAATACCAGATGCCCAGCCCGTGGCTAAGGCTCCATATCGACTAGCACCAGTGGAAATGAAGGAACGTATGGTTCAATTAGACGAGTTACTTGAGAAAGGATTTATCCAACCGAGCATCTCGCCGTGGGGTGCTCCGGTGTTGTTCGTAAAGAAGAAAGATGGTTCGATGAGAATGTGTATCGATTACCGCGAGTTGAATAAACGAACGGTGAAGAACAAGTACCCTTTACCAAGGATCGATGACCTGTTCGACCAGTTGCAAGGCGCAAGTTGGTTTTCGAAAATCGACCTTCGGTCCGGGTACCATCAGTTGAAGGTGAGGGAAGAAGACATACCGAAAACTGCATTTCGCACGCGTTATGGACATTTCGAGTTCCGCGTAATGTCTTTCGGATTGACGAACGCCCCCGCAGCATTCATGGATTTAATGAATAGGGTGTGTCGACTGATGCTGGATCGATCGGTAATCGTGTTTATCGATGATATCCTTATCTACTCCAAGAATGAGGGTGATCACGCGTGTCACTTGAAAGAAGTATTGGAAGCTCTGAAAAAGGAGAAGTTGTATGCTAAGTTCTCTAAATGCGCGTTCTGGCTTAGGGAAGTCCAATTCCTAGGTCACGTCATTGGCCCGAACGGCATTATGGTTGACCCAGCAAAGATAGTAATGGTAAGTGAATGGGACATTCCTAAGACGCCAACTGAAATCCGCAGTTTCTTAGGATTGGCGGGCTACTATCGGAGATTCATCCAGGATTTCTCGAAAATAGCTTCGCCATTGACAAAGTTGACTCGGAAAGAAGTAAAGTACGAATGGGGTTCGACCCAGGATGAGGCGTTTAAGGAATTGAAAGAGAAGCTAACACAAGCTCCAGTCTTGGCCCTTCCCGAGGGCAGTGAAGACCTGGTGGTATACTCTGACGCGTCGGGTCAGGGATTAGGGTGTGTGTTGATGCAATGCGGTAGAGTAATTGCATATGCGTCGCGGCAGTTGAAAGTTCACGAAGTCAACTATCCGACTCACAATTTGGAACTTGCTGCTGTCGTATTCGCATTAAAAATCTGCAGGCACTACCTGTACGGGGTAAAGTTTACTATTTACTCCGACCACAAAAGTTTGAAGTACTTCTTCGAACAAAAGGAGCTTAATATGAGGCAGAGGAGATGGTTGGAACTTCTGAAGGACTATGACTGTGAAATAATGTACCACCCTGGAAAGGCAAACGTGGTGGCTGACGCTCTAAGCCGAAAGGATGTGCCTACTTCTATTAGAGTGAAAGCTTGCCAGTTGGTGGTAACATCAGATGTGATGAGAGAAATCGAAAGAGCTCAAGATGAAGCTTTGAAGGAAGAAAATATAAAGAAAGAAAGGATGGTTGGCCAACAGGACAAGTTGGAATATAACACCCTTGGTGTTAGAACGCGTTATGGACGGGTATGGATACCTATGGGTGGCGAGCTTAGAACCAAAATCTTGGATGAGGCTCATAAGTCTCGTTACTCTATCCATCCTGGTACCAACAAAATGTATCAAGATCTGAGGAAGGAATACTGGTGGCCTGGAATGAAATGTGATGTGACGAAGTATGTAAGCAAGTGCTTGACTTGCTCGCAAGTAAAGGCTGAACACCAGAAACCGTATGGAAAGATTCAACCGCTTGACATACCAGAATGGAAGTGGGAACACATTACCATGGACTTCATAACCAAGCTACCTCGCACAGCTAAAGGTCATGACACCATTTGGGTAATTGTGGACCGGTTGACGAAGAGTGCTCATTTCCTACCTATTCGCGAGACGTTCTCGGCGGAAAGGTTAGCGGAAGTATTTATTAACGAAGTAGTAGCACGGCATGGGATGCCTTTGACGATTGTATCTGACCGGGACACACGATTCACATCAAGGTTCTGGAAAAGATTTCATGAGGCGATGGGCACGAGGCTTAATATCAGCACAGCATACCACCCGCAAACGGATGGTCAGTCCGAAAGGACTATTCAGACGTTGGAGGATATGCTCCGTGCTTGTATTATCGACTTCGGTGGCAGTTGGGACAGCTACCTGCCGTTAGCTGAATTCTCCTACAACAATAGTCATCACACGACGATATGCATGCCGCCTTACGAAATGTTGTATGGGAGAAGATGTAGGACCCCGGTTTGTTGGGGTGAGATTGGACAGAAGGAATTAGGAAGTCTCGAAGTCGTAAGAGAGACGTCGGAATGGTTTGATCAGATCAAAGCGCGAATGAAGGCCGCACAAGGTCGTCAGAAGTCCTATGCGGATAGACGACGAAGGCCTATCGAGTTTGATGTTGGGGACAGAGTAATGTTGAAAGTGTCGCCCTGGAAGGGAATCATACGATTCAGGAAGAGAGGAAAGTTAAGTCCGAGGTTTATCGGACCATTCAGGATAATGGCACGGGTTGGGAAAGTCTCTTATAGGTTGGAGTTGCCGGATGAGTTAAGTGGGATTCATCCTACCTTCCATGTATCACACTTGCGAAAGTGTTTGGCGGATGAATCGGCTCACGTACCACTTACCGACATCGAGGTCGACAACAGCCTTAATTACATCGAAGAACCCGTGGCCATCTTAGACAGGAAGGAGAAGCGGTTGCGTAATAAGGTTATCCAATTGGTTAAAGTCCAATGGAAACATCGGAAGGGATCGGAAGCCACTTGGGAAACGGAGAAGGAAATGAGGGAGTCGTACCCTCATCTATTTGACTTATGATAGGTTTCGGGGACGAAACCTATTGTAAGGGGGGTAGACTTGTAACATCCCAAAAATAAAACGACGGTTAAAATGACGAAATAAAAGAACGAGGCATGTCGGGTCGGGTCAGATGGGCTAGAAGGGGAGCCTCCCCTATAAATAGCCAAGGTCACAACCCATTTCTCTCATTTGCAACTTCTAGAGAGAGAAACCGTAGAGAGAGAAAGTTGTCGGATTGACCCGAGATTTGAGAAGTGTGTTGCTCCATAACTCGTGAGAAGAACCTCCAGATCAGAAGCTCGATTCAGGTAACGATCCGACCTAAATCTGAGTTTTTGTTCGTTTTTGGGTAAAAAGGTTATGTTTGAACGGATGAAACTGGAAGATGAGTATAGATTTAAGTTCCTTAATGGAAAACGAACGTTTTGAATGCAACAGGTTCGGGATCTTGACATGATCAGACCCGAATGCGAAAGTTAGGGTTTTCACGAAGAACAGGTCGTGCGCACTTGCTAAGTGCGCACGGAGCAGGTCCTGCGCACTTGCTAAGTGCGCAGGAGGAGGGACCTGCGCACTTGCTAAGTGCGCAGGAAGAGGAACCTGCGCACTTGCTAAGTGCGCAGGAGGAAGGACCTGCGCACTTGCTAAGTGCGCAGGAAGCATGGTCTGCGCACTTGCTAAGTGCGCAGGCAGCAGGGTCTGTGCACTTGCTAAGTGCGCAGACATCAGAACTGATGAAGTGAAGTCAGTATGTTAGAATGGTTAAACCGTTAGAGTCGGTATTGGTCTGATGTGCATTAACTAATCAATTCAGATCGGAAGTGAAGTTGTTGGACCTTTGTTAGGACAACCGAGACTAGCTTATAAGGTGAGTTCTAGAAGCCCTCTTTTAAATGTTTTAATAATGTTTTTGGGCTGGTGTGCACACGTGATGATTTTATGAAACGATGTTTATGAAACGATATTTACGAAGGTTGTATGTAACGTTTTATAAAATGATGTTTACGAAGGTTGTATGTGACGTTTTATAAAATGATGTTTATGAAGGAAGTATGTAACGTTTTATAAAATGATGTTTATGAAGGAAGTGTTTATGAAATATTTTGCCAAAAGAAGTTTACAAAGTGTTTTAACGAAGAGAATGTTTTTAATAAAACGTACGAATGCTTTAACTGAAGTTTTTGAAGTAAAAGAAGCGAAGGTTTACGAAAGTCACAAACGAACGAATCTGCCAATATTCCTTAGGGAATGAAGGTTAAGGGATGGGAAGGATGTTATGGGCCTTTACCTTTTAGGGGCCTCTGTGGCTGGCCAACTGTTGTACAACTGGGGTGATGACGGTCACCAAGGGGATTATCGTGATCCTTGAAGTTTGGTACGATTTACCTTACGGGGTAGTCGTGCTTGAAGTTTGGTACTTGCGCCCGACGGGGCGCAGTGCTTGAAGTTTGGTACGCGCTATCCTTTGGGACGCCGTGCTTGAAGGGTTGGATGACCTAAGTATCGGGCCCTAGGAGTTCCTCACCCGAAGGACAGTACGGTGATGATGGGCCTAGTGGTGGTGATCCTTAAGTTATTCAACCAGTATGTAACGTTTGGATTTGACGGTTACGAGAAGGCGCAGATTCTATATGTTCGTTGACTTATGAAGTGTTATGTTTGTTATTGCATTATTTACGTACGCTTTTTATTAAATGAAGTATGAAGTGATGTTTTTGGCAATTTATTTGAAGTTAAGGTTTTATGTTAAAACTAGAACTCACCAACGTAGCTGACGTTTTTAAGTGTGCACATTCAGGTTAAGGTAGGTTATGAGGATGGACGGTGATGCTTGGCAAGCGAGAAGAGTTACCCGGCTGATCATGAAGACTGGCATCCCGTTATGTTTAGTTATGATGTAAATATGTTTTAATCAATGTTTACGCTTCCGCATGTATGAACAACGATTAAGTTATGTTTAAATGAAATTTTCCGCTGCGTTATTTGATATTCATGTTTAAGAACTGTTTGTGAATGAGTAAATCCAACAAGTGGGGCCTCCTGGGTTTGGGGCCTTACAAGTTGGTATCAGAGCAATAGTTTGAGAGATTCGGACACTCCCAGTGTCTGAACTTAAACTTTGAATGGGACCGAAAGCGGATGCCAGTACGGGTAACTCGAGCCAAAGCATCAGGTATGAAGGTAGTATATGTATTTACGTATATAGTATGCCTTAGAAAGGGTTAAGTAAGGACTTGTGTTCTGATGAAATCACAAAGGTGGTCAAATAGAAATCGAAAGGTAGTGTAATGGTTAATTACAGATGGCCAGTGTATATTAACATCTTACAGTGCTTATTGAATTCTATTTGTTAACTAGCGTGATGACATTGGACTTCTTGTCTTATAGAACGAAATGGCGAGAAGAGGAAACGGAAGGCGTGGTGGCCGTACCGGTGGTCGTACCGGCGGACGAAATGGTGGGCGTGGCAGGATCCCTGCGCGCCAAGAGTATAGCGAAGAGGGAAGTGTTCACACTGAACCGGCGGTTAGTGTGCATGAAGCCGAGCAGACACAGGTTGAAGAACAACCCTTCACCTTTGAACCAGAAGTGAGAGCAGCAATAGCTCGAGAGTTTACGGAGTTGATGAAGACTTCTCTGCCAGGTCTGTTGGCAGAAGCATTAAAGCAGGTCAATGCGGCGGGTGGGTCTAGCGCGGCAGTTGGTGCTCAGAACAATGAGATCGACAATGCACCGCCTGCTCGCGGATGTGATTATAAGTCCTTTAAGGCATGTGACCCGCCGGTCCTGACTGGGAAGAAGGACGCGGTGGCTACTTTTGATTGGGTAATACGTATGGAAGCCGCCATCCGTCTGAGCGAGTGTCGAGCTAATCAAGTAGTGAAGTTTGCTGCTAACTCCTTGAGGGAGGAAGCATCTCATTGGTGGGAAGGTATACGTCAGGCAAAGGGGAGCGAGATTGTGGATGCGATGATGTGGGCTGACTTGAAAACTTTGGTGATCAAGAATTTCTGCCCAAGGAACGAGATTGAGAAGGTAGAGAGGGAATTTCTGGGTTTGAAGGCCGGGAACATGACGCACCGGCAGTACACAACCCGATTTAATGAACTGGCACGTCTGGTGCCACACCTTGTCACTACTGAAGAGAGAAAGATTGCCTGTTATATTCAAGGGTTGCCGGACCAGGTCCGCACCTATGTTAAGGCAAACGCCCCTACTACCTATGATTCGGCGGTAGAGCTAAGTGGCGTGGTATTCGATGATCTGGCGCTGAATGTTGTTGCCATTGAAGAGCCTAAAAAGAAGTTGAGTTTTCCCGCTAAACGATCGGGTGGGAAGTTGTTTGGGGCTCGGGACAAGCAGGCCAGGGTAGGCGAGACGACAGTCTGTGGGAAATGCGGGGTAAGACATGCGGGTGAATGTCGGTTAGGATCGAATCTGTGCTTTAAATGCGGCAAGACCGGACATTACTCCCGCGAATGCCCGCAAGGTTACAGATGCTACAATTGTGGGGAGAATGGTCATATGAGTCGGGAATGCACCAAGCCCAGGATGGGGGAAACCAGGAAGGGAAAGGGCCCGGAAAAGAAGGGAGAGGGATCTCGTGCAAAGACTCGTGCGTACGCACTGACGCAGGAACAAGCCAGGGCGGATCCCGATGTGGCGTCAGGTACGTTCGTCCTTGACAACACTCTTGTTTCTGTGTTATTTGATTCGGGTGCCGGTAAGAGTTTTATATCTGCGTCTTTTTGTAAGAGAATGAAGTACGCTGCCAGTAAGTTAGAAAGGGCCTTTAGCGTAGAAACCGCAGAAGGTAGAACTGCGAGAGTGACCGATGTAGTTGACAACTCCACAATAAAAATAGAAGGACATAGGTTCCCTGTCAGATTGTTTGTTATGGTTTTGGGAGGGTTTGATGTCGTATTAGGTATGGATTGGCTAACTGCCAATGAAGCACAAATTATATGTAAACGAAAGATAATCCAACTCAAGGCTCCGGATGGTAGCAAAGTCGAAGTCTTTGGAGATCGTGACGCCTCGATGCCAAATGTCATCTCAATGATTAAGGCAACGAATTATTTGAGGCGCGGATGCGAGGCTTATCTGGTATATGTAATTGACAAGTGTAAGGAGGTGAAGGAACTAGACGATGTACCCGTGGTACGCGAGTACTCGGAGGTGTTTCCAGAGGATTTGCCTGGGATACCACGCGATAGAGAAATTGAGTTCCGAATTGACTTAATACCAGATGCCCAGCCCGTGGCTAAGGCTCCATATCGACTAGCACCAGTGGAAATGAAGGAACTTATGGTTCAATTAGACGAGTTACTTGAGAAAGGATTTATCCAACCGAGCATCTCGCCGTGGGGTGCTCCGGTGTTGTTCGTAAAGAAGAAAGATGGTTCGATGAGAATGTGTATCGATTACCGCGAGTTGAATAAACAAACGGTGAAGAACAAGTACCCTTTACCAAGGATCGATGACCTGTTCGACCAGTTGCAAGGCGCAAGTTGGTTTTCGAAAATCGACCTTCGGTCCGGGTACCATCAGTTGAAGGTGAGGGAAGAAGACATACCGAAAACTGCATTTCGCACGCGTTATGGACATTTCGAGTTCCGCGTAATGTCTTTCGGATTGACGAACGCCCCCGCAGCATTCATGGATTTAATGAATAGGGTGTGTCGACTGATGCTGGATCGATCGGTAATCGTGTTTATCGATGATATCCTTATCTACTCCAAGAATGAGGGTGATCACGCGTGTCACTTGAAAGAAGTATTGGAAGCTCTGAAAAAGGAGAAGTTGTATGCTAAGTTCTCTAAATGCGCGTTCTGGCTTAGGGAAGTCCAATTCCTAGGTCACGTCATTGGCCCGAACGGCATTATGGTTGACCCAGCAAAGATAGTAATGGTAAGTGAATGGGACATTCCTAAGACGCCAACTGAAATCCGCAGTTTCTTAGGATTGGCGGGTTACTATCGGAGATTCATCCAGGATTTCTCGAAAATAGCTTCGCCATTGACAAAGTTGACTCAGAAAGAAGTAAAGTACGAATGGGGTTCGACCCAGGATGAGGCGTTTAAGGAATTGAAAGAGAAGCTAACACAAGCTCCAGTCTTGGCCCTTCCCGAGGGCAGTGAAGACCTGGTGGTATACTCTGACGCGTCGGGTCAGGGATTAGTGTGTGTGTTGATGCAATGCGGTAGAGTAATTGCATATGCGTCGCGGCAGTTGAAAGTTCACGAAGTCAACTATCCGACTCACGATTTGGAACTTGCTGCTGTCGTATTCGCATTAAAAATCTGCAGGGACTACCTGTACGGGGTAAAGTTTACTATTTACTCCGACCACAAAAGTTTGAAGTACTTCTTCGAACAAAAGGAGCTTAATATGAGGAAGAGGAGATGGTTGGAACTTCTGAAGGACTATGACTGTGAAATAATGTACCACCCTGGAAAGGCAAACGTGGTGGCTGACGCTCTAAGCCGAAAGGATGTGCCTACTCCTATTAGAGTGAAAGCTTGCCAGTTGGTGGTAACATCAGATGTGATGAGAGAAATCGAAAGAGCTCAAGATGAAGCTTTGAAGGAAGAAAATATAAAGAAAGAAAGGATGGTTGGCCAACAGGACAAGTTGGAATATAATACCCTTGGTGTTAGAACGCGTTATGGACGGGTATGGATACCTATGGGTGGCGAGCTTAGAACCAAAATCTTGGATGAGGCTCATAAGTCTCGTTACTCTATCCATCCTGGTACCAACAAAATGTATCAAGATCTGAGGAAGGAATACTGGTGGCCTGGAATGAAATGTGATGTGACGAAGTATGTAAGCAAGTGCTTAACTTGCTCGCAAGTAAAGGCTGAACACCAGAAACCGTATGGAAAGATTCAACCACTTGACATACCAGAATGGAAGTGGGAACACATTACCATGGACTTCATAACCAAGCTACCTCGCACAGCTAAAGGTCATGACACCATTTGGGTAATTGTGGACCGGTTGACGAAGAGTGCTCATTTCCTACCTATTCGCGAGACGTTCTCGTCGGAAAGGTTAGCGGAAGTATTTATTAACGAAGTAGTAGCACGGCATGGGATGCCTTTGACGATTGTATCTGACCGGGACACACGATTCACATCAAGGTTCTGGAAAAGATTTCATGAGGCGATGGGCACGAGGCTTAATATCAGCACAGCATACCACCCGCAAACGGATGGTCAGTCCGAAAGGACTATTCAGACGTTGGAGGATATGCTCCGTGCTTGTATTATCGACTTCGGTGGCAGTTGGGACAGCTACCTGCCGTTAGCTGAATTCTCCTACAACAATAGTCATCACACGACGATATGCATGCCGCCTTACGAAATGTTGTATGGGAGAAGATGTAGGACCCCGGTTTGTTGGGGTGAGATTGGACAGAAGGAATTAGGAAGTCTCGAAGTCGTAAGAGAGACGTCGGAATGGTTTGATCAGATCAAAGCGCGAATGAAGGCCGCACAAGGTCGTCAGAAGTCCTATGCGGATAGACGACGAAGGCCTATCGAGTTTGATGTTGGGGACAGAGTAATGTTGAAAGTGTCGCCCTGGAAGGGAATCATACGATTCAGGAAGAGAGGAAAGTTAAGTCCGAGGTTTATCGGACCATTCAGGATAATGGAACGGGTTGGGAAAGTCTCTTATAGGTTGGAGTTGCCGGATGAGTTAAGTGGGATTCATCCTACCTTCCATGTATCACACTTGCGAAAGTGTTTGGCGGATGAATCGGCTCACGTACCACTTACCGACATCGAGGTCGACAACAGCCTTAATTACATCGAAGAACCCGTGGCCATCTTAGACAGGAAGGAGAAGCGGTTGCGTAATAAGGTTATCCAATTGGTTAAAGTCCAATGGAAACATCGGAAGGGATCGGAAGCCACTTGGGAAACGGAGAAGGAAATGAGGGAGTCGTACCCTCATCTATTTGACTTATGATAGGTTTCGGGGACGAAACCTATTGTAAGGGGGGTAGACTTGTAACATCCCAAAAATAAAACGACGGTTAAAATGACGAAATAAAAGAACGAGGCATGTCGGGTCGGGTCAGATGGGCTAGAAGGGGAGCCTCCCCTATAAATAGCCAAGGTCACAACCCATTTCTCTCATTTGCAACTTCTAGAGAGAGAAACCGTAGAGAGAGAAAGTTGTCGGATTGACCCGAGATTTGAGAAGTGTGTTGCTCCATAACTCGTGAGAAGAACCTCCAGATCAGAAGCTCGATTCAGGTAACGATCCGACCTAAATCTGAGTTTTTGTTCGTTTTTGGGTAAAAAGGTTATGTTTGAACGGATGAAACTGGAAGATGAGTATAGATTTAAGTTCCTTAATGGAAAACGAACGTTTTGAATGCAACAGGTTCGGGATCTTGACATGATCATACCCGAATGCGAAAGTTAGGGTTTTCACGAAGAAAAGGTCGTGCGCACTCGCTAAGTGCGCACGGAGCAGGTCCTGCGCACTTGCTAAGTGCGCAGGAGGAGGGACCTGCGCACTTGCTAAGTGCGCAGGAAGAGGAACCTGCGCACTTGCTAAGTGCGCAGGAGGAAGGACCTGCGCACTTGCTAAGTGCGCAGGAAGCATGGTCTGCGCACTTGCTAAGTGCGCAGGCAGCAGGGTCTGTGCACTTGCTAAGTGCGCAGACATCAGAACTGATGAAGTGAAGTCAGTATGTTAGAATGGTTAAACCGTTAGAGTCGGTATTGGTCTGATGTGCATTAACTAATCAATTCAGATCGGAAGTGAAGTTGTTGGACCTTTGTTAGGACAACCGAGACTAGCTTATAAGGTGAGTTCTAGAAGCCCTCTTTTAAATGTTTTAATAATGTTTTTGGGCTGGTGTGCACACGTGATGATTTTATGAAACGATGTTTATGAAACGATATTTACGAAGGTTGTATGTAACGTTTTATAAAATGATGTTTACGAAGGTTGTATGTGACGTTTTATAAAATGATGTTTATGAAGGAAGTATGTAACGTTTTATAAAATGATGTTTATGAAGGAAGTGTTTATGAAATATTTTGCCAAAAGAAGTTTACAAAGTGTTTTAACGAAGAGAATGTTTTTAATAAAACGTACGAATGCTTTAACTGAAGTTTTTGAAGTAAAAGAAGCGAAGGTTTACGAAAGTCACAAACGAACGAATCTGCCAATATTCCTTAGGGAATGAAGGTTAAGGGATGGGAAGGATGTTATGGGCCTTTACCTTTTAGGGGCCTCTGTGGCTGGCCAACTGTTGTACAACTGGGGTGATGACGGTCACCAAGGGGATTATCGTGATCCTTGAAGTTTGGTACGATTTACCTTACGGGGTAGTCGTGCTTGAAGTTTGGTACTTGCGCCCGACGGGGCGCAGTGCTTGAAGTTTGGTACGCGCTATCCTTTGGGACGCCGTGCTTGAAGGGTTGGATGACCTAAGTATCGGGCCCTAGGAGTTCCTCACCCGAAGGACAGTACGGTGATGATGGGCCTAGTGGTGGTGATCCTTAAGTTATTCAACCAGTATGTAACGTTTGGATTTGACGGTTACGAGAAGGCGCAGATTCTATATGTTCGTTGACTTATGAAGTGTTATGTTTGTTATTGCATTATTTATGTACGCTTTTTATTAAATGAAGTATGAAGTGATGTTTTTGGCAATTTATTTGAAGTTAAGGTTTTATGTTAAAACTAGAACTCACCAGCGTAGCTGACGTTTTTAAGTGTGCACATTCAGGTTAAGGTAGGTTATGAGGATGGACGGTGATGCTTGGCAAGCGAGAAGAGTTACCCGGCTGATCATGAAGACTGGCATCCCGTTATGTTTAGTTATGATGTAAATATGTTTTAATCAATGTTTACGCTTCCGCATGTATGAACAACGATTAAGTTATGTTTAAATGAAATTTTCCGCTGCGTTATTTGATATTCATGTTTAAGAACTGTTTGTGAATGAGTAAATCCAACAAGTGGGGCCTCCCGGGTTTGGGGCCTTACAAAACTCTGAGGTAAGCAGCATTTGTACTTAGAAATTTTTGTAGCCATCAGTCTTTATTTCTACAAACTCCCCCTAGACTAATGCTACCAAAACTCTATTACTTCTTTTGCTGCTGAAGCTTTTCCATGTTGCTGACTATTCTTGCATCCTCATATCCTCTCTGGTCCTTGATGGGATTGTTAAGAGGAAGCTCAGATAGAGTCTTGATGTCTTTGCTTGCCATTTTGAAGATGGCCTTGCTTGAACACCTCATCTTCTGTCCTTTAACATCTGTCAATGTGAACTCATTCTTTTCAGCATTGTAGGACCAACTGATGAATGGAGAGTGGGATTGGTGAGGTTTGGCATCAATAATTTCATCTTTGCTGGGGTTGAAGTGATGTTTGATCACCAACAACAGATGTCTCCCACCTTCATTCTCAGGCTCATTAGCTTCACCCAGCTCCATCATTCTTCTTAGATCAGAATCTGGAAGCTGCAATACCTCATCAACAGTTGTATAGATTAATCTTCTTTCTTCTGTTCTTCCCCTAAAGACTTCAAACCTTTGATCTTGAGTGCTGTAGAACCAGTTGAAGATTTCTCTTGAGTCTTCTGTTTGGTAGTAGGTTTGCTTTTCTTCTTGGGAGGTTGTTGATGAGTAGGAGCTGGATGGGAGGATTTGTACTTTGTGGGTGGAGAGGAGGGAGGTTTAGGATGGAGAGTGGAAGGTTGTTGGATACAGGAAGTGGTGAATGAGGGAGAAGGCTTGGGTTTCTTTGGTTTCCTTTCTTCTTCTTGATTGATTACTCTCTTCTTTGAGCCTTTCTTCCCCACTCTTTCTTCCTCTACCTTTTTGACTTTAAAGTAAAGGGCTTGCAGGTTCATGAAACTCATGGGACTCAGCCTTTTTCCACTTTCTCCTCTAGCCTTTAGGAAGTCAATCATGACCTTCCTTTCTTCATGAGATCTTTTGTTGAAGGCAATGGTCTTCTTGGATTTCTGTTTGGCTTTTTCTTCTTCTTCAACCCTTTTCTTATTTGCCAATAGACCTTGCTGACCCATGAAGGTTCTGTAGATTTCTTTATTTGATAGTTTCTCAAGGTAGTCTGCATCCTCACCTTGAGAAATCAGAGCCTTTATCCACTCCTCCCTCATTTCTTTGGCTAGTTCAGAATCAGTTATTCTAAACTTAGCCTCTTCCTTTTTCTTCTTCTCTCTTTCTTCTTCTTCTTTATTGAATTGTTCCTGTAGCTGAAGAGCTAGAGCTTCATCTTCTTCTATTTGGAAAGCTGCAGGAATCTTGACTTTCAGATCTTCCAGCTGCTTAGCATACAGCTGGATCTGTTGTTCTCTGAAGAGAATGGCCGCTTTTCTTTTTTGAGCTTTTCGTAATTCAGCCATCTCCTCTTCTTCTTCTTCTTTCCTCCTTTTCCTTCTTTTCCTTCACTATCCTTTCTTCATCTTCTTTTGTCATAAGTCCCTTCCCCTTGTCTTTGCTGGATGCCTCTGCTTCAGCTTCATTGACCTCAATAGCACATGTAAGAGATGTTGTTGGGATCTCAGCTTCAGCTTCATTGACATTTTAGGGAATGGACAAGGGAAGGACACTTTCTTCATCTTCTTCCCATTCAAGACCTGTTACTTCTTTCCACCCTTCCTTCACCTTTTCCTCTTCTCTTCTTTTGGATTCTTCTTCTGTGTTCAGTCTGACTGTAGGTGAGGAAAGGAAGGATAGGTCTGAGTCGGATTCAGAGGCATCCATTGCAAGTAGACCTTCCTTTTCAAGCTGAGCTTTGATGGTTTTTATCATTGCTTGACTCTCTAAGGAATTAATGTTGCAGATGTGTGTTCTTGTGCAGGAAGTCTGAATTTAAGAGTAGGATCTCATTGATGTTGATTGAGAGAGATGATCCATTACTCAGGAAGAATGTGAAGTCAGAAGACACAGTGCTCGACCATCCTAGCACTTCCACATCTCTGACCACTTTGTTGTATAAAGATCTTCTCCAGCAGACAACTTCTTCTGTTAAAGTGCTGCTCCTGATTAAGTCAAGTCTTCTAGGAGCAAGTCATTGTTTTGCTGCTGTTGAAGATTCTGCACTGTCTTTAGGATAGGCCACCCTGTTTGCTTCTTCTAATAGTGTTTCAAACCAAGGAAGATTTTCCTCCATTAGGTCTTGGAACCTGCTGATTGAAAGTTCTGCTGAGAGATCTGTAGAGGAGTTGATGCAGTTGGATAGGTACAGTTCTAGCACTTGGAGTGGATTTAGTGCATTCCAGTTCAACTCTTCTACTCTGCTGAACTCTTTCCCAATCCAGAATCTCTCAGCTAAATCATCATACCCCAAGCTAGTATGGAGTCAAATTCTAGCTTATTTGCAGACAGTGTGAATTGGGGGGCAGTGATTTGTTTTATTATTGCTGCTGCTTCAGGAACTATGCTGACTGATGGAGGTGTGTCTTTATTTTGACTTTCATCCTTTAACACCTCATCAACAGCTCTGACAACCAACTTCCAGTCCTCAGTGATTTCTTCCTCTTCATCTACTGAGTCTGGCAAGTCATGAACTTGAACAAAGGCATGCTTGAATAATGAACTTTGAAATGCGGCCTGCTCTTGTATCCATTCTTCTAGGCTATCAGCATCATCTTCTACTGCAACTATCTCCCCCTTTTTGGTTGCATCATTGTAAAGGGTTGCATCTGTTTGAGTTCCTACTGATACAAGGGAGGGAGTAGGCACAGTTGGGCATTGGTGGGCTTCATGCATAGAGACTTGGTGCCTTAGTTTGGACACTTCAGCCTCTAGCATAGCTAGCCTGGCCGTCAATTCCATATTATGAAGTTTCAGTCTGTCCTCATCCACAGTTGTGGAATCCTTGGAGCTAGATGGGGCCTTAGGCCTAGCCTCTGCATCCCCATCACCCTGGTTTTCTTGGCACTTGGGATTCCTCTCAGTGAAGAGTGTTTCAAAGGAAACATCCTCACTGTGAGTTGCCGTGGTTAGGGTCTTAGTGATGTTGTCACTGTCCTCCTGGGCAGTTGATGTACCAGGAGTAGTGACAGCCCTTTCCACATTCACTCTATCAGTACCACTAGAGTGAACCTTCTTGGGTGAAGAACTTAGGTTAGGTGCACAGGCAGCCAAGTCAATAAATACCACCGAGATAGTGGTTGTTGGAGAAGGTATATCATCTTGAAAAGGTGCCTCTGAACTTAAGTTCAGAGTATAAAGATAATGGATTGGCTCAGAGGGGTGTTCTATGGATCCGGGATGTGATCCTAATCCTAATAGAGAAACTTCCAAGGGGGTCTCTCTAATGTTTTGGCTATCCCTTTTGATATTCTCATCAGAATGTTGGGATTCTGAATGAGGGCTTTGAGGTTGGGATTGGGCCTTTGAGACAAGAAGAGAAGGAGTCTTCTTGCTCCTTTTTCTAGTGTATGTTGTTGCAAACGGGGCCCTTTGTTCCAGTTGAACGATAACATCAAAAACAGATGTAAGTGATTTCTGTGCCTGTGCATCCTTAGTAGTATGCACAGGGGTTCGAGCAATGGAAGCAGTTTGCTGTTCAGGATTTGAAGTGGAGGGTGTGGGATCAGTATCAGCTAGGATTACTGAACTGTCACCCTGGGTACTTTGTATGTTCACCATTGTAGATAACAATGGAACATTGACCCTGAGAACTTTTTGGAAACAGTTCTCATGCTTTGAAAAATGTTGCTTTTATGACCCAGCATAAGATAGATTTTTGCAAGTTTTGAAAGTTCTTTTATTTCATTGTTAAACACCTCCTGCAAGAATCTTGGGTACATAAAAAATTGCTTCTTTGCACCCTCTTGAAGGTTGTATCTCAAACCTTCAAAGATGAGTTGTGCAAAGTTGAATCCTTGGCCAGTAACCATACCGTGAACAGCAGAGGCAAGTGCAGAGCTCACTTGATGACATCCACTTCTCTTCTGAGATATGCATTGTAGAAGAGTGTGGCATAGATACTTCCATGGGGGTCCCATCAATGCCTTCTCTATTGTGTACTCATTCCGATTTCCAGTGTACCCTATGGATACAAAGGTCCTAATGTAGACTTCTTTTGAGTACGAAATGGCGGGCCCCTCATCTTGAAGCTTGAGGTATTTGCGGAGAGTGGCTTCAGAGATGGTGATGTCCTTGCCATCTACCTTGGCTTTAATTTGGGGTATCCCCTGTTCAGTAGAGTAGATGGCAGATTTTCAAAAATCCTCCATGTGAGGAATGTAAATGGGTGGGTTGACAGTGAGTGCATGGTATATTTTTGATCGACAGAGAAAGTCGATCATGTCATCAAACCCGTCGGACTTTTTCCCTTTTATTAAGTATTCTGAGAGTTTGTGGTATGGGGAAAACTTATCATCTGGATGGTTTATGTTTACTTCTGCCATTGTTTGGCTTGGAGGGAAAGAGGATGGTTTTGAAGGGTGGTTATGAATGGAAGGCTTTGAATGTTGTGGGGGCTTGAGAGAAAGTGATGGGAGTTAGGGCGAAATTGAATGTGAAGGGGTGGTGAGGAAATTTGATTTGTTCTTATAACGACAGAGGAGGGAAAAGCAAAATGACTTGTACAGTATAACCTCATTCACTTTTTACCATTACAGCTGTAATGCACTATAGTAGTCATGGTACTGAAAGGAATTTTTACAGCGGGTAAAAGTTAATTTAGACTTATTTTTACCCATCAGCAGCAAACTTGGTTACTGCGGATGGTTAAGCTTATCCGCTGCAAGCTTAGTTGCGGCGGATAGTTAAGTCTGTCAGCAGCAAACTCTATTGCTGCTGATGGATGCATTGATCCGCAGCAAGGGTGTTGCTGCTGACTGCCTTAAAGCTATCCATAGGAAACTTGTTCCTGCTAATAAATTAAAGCAGTCAGTGGCAAAATCTTTGCTGCTGATTATTAAACCTGTCAGCAGCAAAAAAGGATGCTGCTGACTTGTAACTTTTATTTATAACAAAAGACAAACATATTTACAAAAACAAATTTTTAGATACATATTTTAATCAAAGTTCATCATACCAATAGATTCAACTAAATATCTAAATCTAGCTTCATCAAACGGTTTTGTAAATAAATCAGCATATTGCTCATTGGTATGAACTTTGGTTAAAATAATTCTCTTTTTCTCAGCTTGATCTCTTATGAAGTGATACATGATATCAATGTGCTTTGTCTTGGAGTGTTGCACCAGATTGTTTGTGATTGATATAGCACTCATGTTGTTAATGTGAATGGGAGTTGCCATGAAAGTCATCCCATAATCCAGCATTTGATTTTGTATCCAGATGACTTGTGCACATCAACTTGAAGTTGTAATGTATTCTATTTCTGCTGTAGAAGTTGAAACACCTGTTTGCTTCTTGCACTGCCATGAAATCAGTCTCCACCCAGAAACTGACATCCCCCTGAAGTGGACTTTTTGTCTAAGTTGCATCCCCCATAATCACTGTCAGTGTATGCATACAGATTGAACTTATCATTTTTAGAGTACCATAGCCCAAGTCTTGGGGCTCCCTTTAGGTATCTGAAAATTCTCTTGACAGCTTGAAGATGTGAAATCTTTGGAGCTGCTTGGAATCTTGCACAGAGACATACTGCAAACATGATATCTGGCCTTGAGGCAGTGAGATACATGAGAGACCCTATCATTGCACGGTACTGATGTTGATCAGTGTCTTGACCATCTTTGTCTAGAGTCAGCTGATGGTGCACTTGCATAGGGGTTCTTGCAGCAGAGCAGTCAGCCATCTTGAATCTTTCCAGAATGCTCTTGACATATTTGGATTGGCTGATGAAAATTCCATTTGGGACTTGTTTGACTTGAAGACCCAGAAAGAAATTTTGCTCACCAATGAGCTCATTTCAAACTTTGAGTGCATCAGGATCTCAAAGTCTTTACACAGCTTCTTCCTTGTTGATCCAAAGGTGACATCATCTACGTAGATTTGAACCAGTAAGATTTATCCCCCT
Organism: Smallanthus sonchifolius; assembly: GCA_023525975.1. NCBI lineage: Eukaryota > Viridiplantae > Streptophyta > Magnoliopsida > Asterales > Asteraceae > Smallanthus > Smallanthus sonchifolius. The sequence continues at coordinate 24,439,584 of CM042044.1, read as the reverse complement.
TCATCTTTGATAAACAAGGTATGGTCAATGGCAGCTCTTCTGAAGTTGTTGCTTAGCAGATATCCAGACAAAGTTTCATACCAGGCTCTTAGGGCTTGATGTAAGCCATATAGAGCTTTGTCTAGTTTGAACACTTGGTTAGGATGTGCAGGATCTACAAAGCCTGGAGGCTGTTTGACATATACTTCTTCACCAATCTTCCCATACAGAAAGGCACTCTTGACATCCATTTGATAGACCATGAAATTCTTGGATGCAGCATATGCCAGGAAGATTCTGATGTCCTCCAGTCTGGCAACAGGAGCAAAGACTTCATCATAGTCAATTCCCTCTTCCTGAGTGTAGCCTTGAGCTACAAGTCTGGCTTTGTTCTTGACTACAATGCCTCTCTCATATTGCTTGTTCCTAAATACCCATCTTGTGCCAATGGCAGATTGACCAGGTGGAAGATCAACAAGCTTCCAGACATCCTGTCTCTTGAATTGCAGCAACTCTTCCTGCATTGCCTCAATCCAACTGCTGTGTTGCAGAGCTTTATCTATCTTCTTGGGTTCTACCTGAGATAGAAAACATGAAAACAAACATATATTAGCCTTATGAGATTTTCTTCTTGTTAGAACTCCTTGGTGAACTTGGCCAATAATATTTTCCAGAGGATATTCTTTGTTGATCCTTTGTGCTGGTACCACCTCCAGCTGTATTCCTTCCTCAAGATTACTTTGATTTTTATCAGGGATTTCTTCATTCATGGTTGAAGAGTCTTCAAGATCAACAGCTACATCAGTATTATCAGCAATAGTATTTGCAGCATCTACAGCATTTACCGAAGAGTCTTCATTCAAATTTTCATTTTCAGACAGGCTGCTGCTGGTGACATTTGAGAGTGTGGTTCTGGCTGCACTTGCTTCAGTAGCTTCCATAACAGATGGAGGATCAATGGATGGTCTTCTCAGACTGATAGAATATTTTGGAAAATCCAGTCTGTAGTCAGAGGAGAAAGTGGAAGCAGGTGCTTGAGAAGAGGAAGACTGCATATTTGAGAAGATGAGAGACTCAAATATTTGGGTGAAGGAGTCTATGTCAAAAATCAAGTTTTTGGCCTTTTCCCTGTTCACAGACAATGTGTTCTCTGCATTCCACATTGGCTGATTCTTCCATAAATCTTGTTCTTGAGTTGAATACTCTGTAGGCCTTGGATTGAGAGGAATAGCCCACAAAATATCCTTCATCAGATTTGGCACAAAACTTAGGAAGAACCCCATGTGTGATCAGAATTATGCATGGACATCCAAAAGGTTTTAGAAATCCAATGTATGGAACTCTTTGGAACCATATTTCATAAGGTGTCTTGTTGAGAGGCTTGACTATGAGAACTCTATTTTGCACATAGCAGGCTGTGCTTACTGCTTCTACCCAGAATGTGAGAGGAAGTTTTTAGTCAACCAACATAGATCTTGCTGACTCAATTAGAGTTCTGTTTCTTTTTTCAGCAACTCCATTTTGTTGAGGAGTTCTTGGAGCACTGTATTGCCTTTCGATTCCCTTGCTCTCACAAAAACAGTTCAAAGTGTGGTTCTTGAACTCTGTGCCCTGATCACACCTTATTATCTTTACCCTCTAATTGCTTTGATTCTCTACCCTAAGGATGTAGGATTTGAGAATTTCAGCAGTTTCATCTTTTGTTCTCAAGAAGTATACCCTTGAGAATCTGGTGTAGTCATCAGTTATCACCAGACAGTATGACTTCTTACCCATTGACATAATATTTGTAGGACCAAAGAGATCCATATGCAGCAGCTGTAGTGGAGTATCATTTGTATTCAAAGTCTTGGGCTTGTGAGAACTCTTGTGTTGCTTCCCCTTCAAACAAGCAATGCAATGATCTTCTAGCTGGAATTCTTTATTAGGAATCCCTTTGACAAGATTATCCTTCACCAATTTGTTGATGGTTTTGATGTTAACATGGCTTAATCTCCTGTGCCAGAGAGCTGATTCATCAACTGAAGCTTTTGACAGAAAACAGGATACATTGCCAGATGGAGTGACCTCATTCATGTTGAGCACATAAAGAATTTCTTTTCTCTGAGCAGTTAATAAAATCTTTTTCGGAGGAGGTTTGGATAAACCAGGAGATAGTACAAAGCATTCTTTGTCTGTGAAGAGCATCCAATGCTTTTGATCACAGACCTGGGAAACACTCATGAGATTGAAGTCCAATTATTTGACATAATTTACCTTATCAATACTCATTCTTTCATTTGACACAGTACCTTGTCCAGTAATGGATCCTCCTTTTGAGTCACTTCCAAAGGCAACATATCCTCCATTGAAGTGTCTGAAGTTGGAGAGGATGGATCTGTTGCCTGTCATGTGCCTGGAACAACCACTGTCTACCACCCAGGTATTATTCTTGTAACCTAGCTGCCCCTGCACATATGAGAGATCTAGTTAGTGGGAGGAATCCAAGAGCTTGCATCCTTGAAGAAAAGGGTTCTCGGAATATCAGTTTCAGCATGTGTGCATTCAACAGAGCCAATAATGATTATTGGAGGGATAGAAGCTGGGATCTTGGCTTTCCATTGCCGAGGAGATGGTTTTCCAGTTCTTTTTGCTCTGTCAGCAGTTGATGTTGATTTGACTGCTGATAGATTTGCTTTATCAGCAGTAGATTTTACTGCTGATGACTTTAGCTTATCAGCAGCCGATTTTGTTGCTGCTGAGGACTTCAACTTATCAGCAGTGGATTTTGCTGCTGATGACTTTAGCTTATCAGCAGTAGATTTTGTTGATGTTGATGGTTTTGCTTGAGCAGCAGTAGACTTGGTTGCTGCTGAAGGCTTGTCCTTTGGTTTCTTGGGCTTGGCTTGATTACCAACATTTTTGCTGGATACTGATGGTTCAACAACCAATGCGTGCTTATCCTTCTTTACCTTATTGACAGAGGCCTTCTCTGTAGAAGTTCTCATGCTGATGGGCTTTTGTTTAGGAGGGGCTTGATGAAGGATCTGGTTAAAGGGATTAAATTCACAATTTGCAGCAAAGTGGTCTGATTCACCACAGATGATGCAAGATTGTTGTGGCTTTGGCAGTTGCTTCCTTGGTGGGGAAAGTGAGTTTCTGAAATGAGTTGCCTTGGCTTCAAAACTCCTTACCTTTTTGTTCTTGTTTGTCTTCTCAAAAGCATGTTGTTTGAGGTTTCTTTGCTGTTGAAGGTAGTAGAAGCTGGTGCTGGCAGTGTGGTTGTATATGCCACAGACAAAGCAAGATTTAGCTAGTTTGTCCCTTGAAAGGTAAACATAGTCCTTTCTTTTGAACAAGTCTTTGAAGTTCCAGGGGTGAGCTTTGTTGTGCTCAAAAGTGGCTTCTTCCAATGTCTTTTGAACATATGGAACTCTTTCTCCAGGCGCATGACATATGTCAAACACCTTTCTTTGAGGCTTTGAGTTAGTGGAGGTTGAAGACTGTCCCTTTTCAACAGTTAGCTTTCTTCCTTCTGGAGGATAGCTGATTTTGATTTGTTTGAAAGGCATAGGAACCGAAACATCTGGTAAAGGGACATGAGCACTTGTTTGAATGACTTCAAGAACAAGTGGTGCTGGTACTTGTACTGGTGATGAGGCATCCTCAGTTTTAATGGACTCTGAGCAAGTTGACTCAGATTCTGACGAGGTAGTGCATTCTTGCACCAATGATTCATGCCTTGAAGGATCAAGATCTCGGTTAGCCTTTTCAAGATTTGAGAGATTGAAGCTTAGTTCATGGATGACAACGTAGTCAGCAGGAGGTGCAACAGCTTGGTATTGTTCAGCATGATACCCCGGACCAGCTTTACCTTGTCATGAATTTGAGCATCCAAAAATCTTTGCAGCTTTTTGGATGCAAATTCATATTTGTCAACATGAATTTTCTGTTCTGCCAATTCTGCTCTGGTAGGTTTTAATCTAGCCAGCAGATCATCAATCTAAGTTTCAATATTGGTTTGTTCTTGTTTTAGTAATGAAATCTCTTTCTTTAGGCGGTTAATTTTTTCTTTATAACTGTTTTTGACTTTTATGAATTTAGATTTCATTTGATGAAACTCTTCATTTTGATCTATAAGGTTTTGATTATGCTTTCTTTAGCCTAACACCTTACCCATACAATCTTGGGAACAGAGATGTTCATATACCTGAGGCGGTATCTCAGTTGTGTCTGCCATAAGAGCCTGGTTGTTAGCTGGCAGATCTTCATACTGGAAGCTACAGTCAAAGTCAGAAGTTCCAACAGCTGCACAAGCTGTAGTTTGAGCTGGAGGAGTAGCTTGTTGCTGTTGTTGTCTTGGTTGGGCTTGGTGAGCTTGTCTTGATTGAGGAGATGCTGGGTTTGCCCTAGGTGCCTTGCATTCTCTAGCAAAATGACCCAGTTGGTTACAGTTGTAACATCTTAATTTGCTTTTATCCAAGCCAACTCTGGTGTTGGATTTGTTACTTGGAATGGGTCTTTCGGTTCTAGAGTAGAACCTTTTTGCTCTTATAGAGAGCATGGCATACGAGTCCTGTATGTCCATTTCTTCTAAGTCATCTGGATGGAAGCATTCCAGATCCTCCTTGATAAAGGACATGTTGCTTGAGTTTTCAAAAACAAAAGCAGCAGAGGTTGAGGTTTGAGGAGGACCTTCTAGGAGAAATGGTGATGTGTTTGCTTAAGAGGTTGGAGTTTGGGGATGAGTGATGATGGGAGGATAATAGTTACTTGAACTAGGACCTGAGTGGTCAGAGTGGAGGGCAGAAGAGGTGGTGGTGGATGTTGAGGCTGTTTGGTAGCTTGAGCTTCTTTCTTTTGCCTGAATCATCTCTAGCTCATAGGTTTTTAGCATTTCGAAGAGCTCAGTCATCTGGAGAGTCTTCAGATTCTCAGTTCTTCTGATGGACACAGTGTAGAGTGTCCAGCAACTCGGTAGAGACCTGATGAACTTCTTGAGAATATCTTCATTCTCCAGTTTCACCTTTGAGCACTGCAGCTCACCTACAAGATATGTATATCTGTTATATAAAACAGTTAGAGACTCACCTTCCTTTCGGACGAATTTTTCATATTGCTGCTTCAGGATGTCTCTTCTGTTTTCTTTGACTTCTTCTGAACCAACAAACATCTTCTCAAGAGCCTCCCATAGCTCCTTTGCAGTTTTATAACCTCTGAAGTTATGAAAAACGTCATTTGGTAAGCACATCTGAATGGCTCCCAAGGCTTTGAAATCTACCTCCATTTTCTTGATGTCTTCATCAGAGTACTTGGAGGATTCTTTGGGAACCAGTGTACCTCCGGAATAAGCTGAGGCCACCATGGGTATGTATGGTCCATTTTTAATGGATTTCCACATCCCATATTCTTGACAGGAGAAGAAGCTTTCCATTCTGTTCTTCCACATATCATAGTCTTCTCTAGACACTAGTCTTGGTGGTCTGGAGATGCTTCCAATATCTTCAAATCCATTATTTTGTGCCATTTTGTTTTGATTTGTGATAATGAGAGACTTTAGCAAAGAGATAATTTAGAATAGAACCGGAGAATGATTAAACAAGTGTGAGTTTGTTTAATATGTGAGCCAAAGCTCTGATACCACTTGTAGGATCGGTAAATACAAGATGGTTCTATTCTAGTTGAGATTGGCGGAAACAATCACAACTAAGCAATGTAACAAGTGAACACAAGAAGTACTGATAAATGCAATTTGTATTAAGCTTCAATGGTTACAAGATTACAGAGAAAACTCTAAGCGAAAGCACTAAGATACAATGACTCTAAGTACTACTTATATAGTAACTTAGAATCAAGACAGACCCTTGATTCTAAGGATCAGATCTAACACAAGTCGTTGATCTTGTATTGAAGCTATTCTACATATAATGACAATAAAAACTATAAAAGTTAACTTTACTCAAACGTCTTCTTAGGCATCATTGCTTGCATGCTTGGAGAAGAGCGTTGTAGTTCTTTATTGTCTGCACCAGTGACTTTCTTTCTGCGTGGAGTGTGTCAGTGGTGCAGCAGAAAGTTGTCAGTGGTAATGGTTGCTTTATCGAAGCCAGTCAGCTGCAACGTTTGATCTTAAGTAGAAATGGCTATCAGCTGCAAAGTTGGAGATCACCTGCAAGATGCAACCATCCAAAGCTGCTGATGATTTGCCTATCAGCAGCATCAAGTGTTGATGCTGCTGAGAAACCTATCCGCAACAACTTTGGTCTTCAGCAGATAAGGCTATCTGCAGCAGATTTGTTCTTCAGCAGAAGAACAAGTATCCGCTGCAGATAAGCTTATCCGCAGCAGTTTGTTGGTCAGCAGCAAACTCTGAGGTAAGCAGCATTTGTACTTAGAAAGTTTTGTAGCCATCAGTCTTTATTTCTACATTCAGTAGGCTTCTGGATGTAAGGCTTGACATGTAGGGTGACGACCCGTTGATATGCCTTTGCATCCACCTCATCTTCATCACTGTAGGCTTGAATATGATTCTTGAAAAGCACCTCCAGATCATCCGGTTGAAACTTCAGCAACTCCATCGGTTCAAAGATCACCATATCTTCCTTGCCTTCACACTCAATCACGGCACTTCCAATATTTGGATTGTAGTACCATTTCTTGAAGGTTTGGAGTTGAACATGCATGGATTTGGGAAGAGTAATGGTTTTGTGAGTTTGTGCTGGCTTGTACTTCAAAAAGACATAAGGCTTCTTGGTCTTTGGATGAAACCTAGTCTTTGAAATCTTTTTCTTCCTCTTTCTAGGCTTCATTCCCTTGAAGTCACAGTTGACTTGGCTGTGTAGGAAGTGTTTAAAGTCTGAAGCCATCATCACCTTCCCTGGATTTTGAAGGGGAAGCTTGACCAGATCTCTCAGGTCATAGAAGGGGAGAGTTTGGAAGTCAGTCATATTCTTGAAATATTGAACTCCTCCCCTATATTTTATAATAATAAACAGCTTCCTTTCTGCATCATACTTCCATCCAACAGGAGGCCTCTTCAACTCTTGATTTTCTGCTATCCATTCATAAGTTTGAGGGCTCTCCTCCTCTACAAGCTTTCCCAACCAGGGTTTCTTCGGGTTTGGGTAGTTGGGATCAGAAGTTTGTTGCGTTGCATCTTGAGTGGTGTCAGGTTCTGTTGGAGTGGGTTCTTCAGTGACAACATGCTTCACTATGTAACTTGAACATCTTCTTCAGCTTGATTCTCATCAGATAGAGCTTGAATTTCATCTCCTTCTTCAGTAAAGTATCTGTTGGGTATAGAAATGAGACTGATGCTGTCAATAGAAACTACAGTATCGAAACTAGTAGTTTCGGTTGAACATTTGTTCAATCGAAACTAGTAGTTTCGGTTGAACATTTGTTCAATCGAAACTACCTAGTTTCGATGCCTGTTTTTCAGGCATGTTTGGCAGGTGGCTTGGAAAACAAGGCACATGAAGCCTCCTATATATAGTAGAATACCCATTAGGAGTGTGTGTCTGTAGAGGGAATCACCACCCCAGGGGGAGCTCACCCTGGGGTGAGACTAATTGTTAGTGTATGATCGAGCGTTTATTTTCATTTCAATCAAAGAATCATACGTTTTATGCTTTCAATTATCTGTTCTTTTCATTTTCATATGTTTCTGTTCGTGTATGTGATTCCAGCACCCGTCTCTACCCATTTGTGATTCGAGAGTGATACCGGATCCAGAGATTCCGCCTCTTGATCCAGACTGTTTGAAGAATTTCTTCGCAGATATGTGTCTACAGTTCTGCTCAGGACCTACAAGTGGTATCAGAGCCATGGTGGCTCTTATTGCTCTCAAATCTGCTCAAAATCAAGAAAAACCCACCATTGAGACGTTAAACTTGAAGAAATCGATGTGTAGCAGGTTCGTGACTGCTGTTCTACATTTCTACTTTCAAAATCTAAAGATGTAAGGCTTTTGAAGCATTTTTCAGACCTGGATTGGGGGTATCGAAGTAGCTGAAGGTTGAAGATGGTCAATCGAAACTATGTGGCGGCTGAACATTTTCTAGTGTATGTGATTCCCGCACCCGTCTCTACCCATTTGTGATTCGAGAGTGATACCGGATCCAGAGATTCCGCCTCTCGATCCAGACTGTTTGAAGAATTTCTTCGCAGATCTGTGTCTACAGTTCTGCTCAGGATCTACAGTATCTGACTCTTTCAGTCTATAGCTCTTCAGCAGGTAAAATTTCTGGGTATAGATCATTGTAGCCAAAGTTTTCGACTTCATCTAAGAGGGCTTGAGCTCATCGTCAGATGCCACATCTTCTTCATCCAGAATTACCATCTCAACATCAATCTCAGTTCCCTTCCCTCGCTTCCTAGCTTCTCTTCTTTCACTTGCTGAGGGAAGGTCGAACTCTTGCTTTTCAATCTTAACCTCCACAGCTTCCATTGTCTTAGTGGCAGGTTCAGAGAAGATGATCACTGTTTACTCTGGATTTGTGACCAAGGTAAGGGAAGAGGGTTCAACACCCGAGGTGGTCGCTAAACTGGCTTTACTAAAGAAGCCTTGAGTTGGTCAACAATTTCAGCTAAGGCTTTGAATTCCTCCTGTTGCTTTGATATGAGCTTTTGTTGGGTTTCAAGTTGAGTTTGCTGGACCTCAAGCTGGGTATGTAAGCCCCCAACTTCCAGCTTCAAGTCTTTAACTTCTTCTTTACACTCATTCGGCTCAGTTCTTAAACCTTCAATCACTGTCTCGTTTTCTTTAACATGATCCTGTAGTTTATTCACTTCAAGACTTAAGGTCTTGACTCTTGGTACCGATGATGTCGGTTCATGAGATGGTGATGTAGGTGGAGTAGGAATGTGTATATGTTGTGGAGATGGACGTGGTGTGGGGATGTGTACATGATGAGGTGATGGTGGTGGTGTAGGGATGGGTGCATGTTGTGGAGATGGAGGTGGTGTAGGTTGTGGTGTTGGCTGTGGTGATGGTGGAGGTGTGGGTTGTGGTGTATCAAAAATTGAATCAGAGGAATATGATAGATCTTCAAACCCTGTCTTTATTTTCTTTGCCTTGGGCTCTTCATGCTCATAATCAAAGTCTGAATCAGCTTGTCTTTTGGAGGATGATGCAGGGGGTTCAGTTTGAGCACCGGAGTCTGACTTGTAGTAGTCTGACCCATAGATTCCTACATCCAGAGTCCTACTAGACTCTGCTACCTCCTCCTCATCTCCTTGTATACCAGCTTCAACATTAAACACTAGCTCAATAGGAATATGTACTTCCTCAACAAAAAGAGCTTGTAGCACAGGCTCATCAGCAGGCTGTTCTTCTTCTTGAATAATAGGGATTTCATCATCAGCTTTAGCTTCAACCTCTTACTGGTTCCCTTGATCATGTTCCATCTCATTTTCTTCATCTTCAGATGAGTCATTTGCTTCTTCAATCGGTAAATCAGGATCAATGTCTGGTACTAATTCTTCCTCCTCACCAATCACATGTCCAAACAACGGAATATCAGCTATTACTTTGTTAGTTCTTTTATTTTTGCTTTTCATGTAGCTGAGCGTCTTTGCTCCCATATGATCAAACACCAAGATATTTTCTCCCTGTTGAAGATTTGGATGGAGATGATTTATGATGATCTGAAGAAATCTGGGATAGACTAAAAACTTCTCTTTCACAACCCCAGTTAGATTCTCTTTAAGTTGTGTGAATACGAACCCTGAAAAGTTGTAGTCCCTGCCTTTGATCAAGCCCAATACATCAGATGACACCATTGCATTTGAAGAGTCAAAACCACCTTTTCAAATGGACAAGCAGTGGATGAAGATATGTACAAAATATCTCCAGTGTGATGGTAGGGAGTTCTTAATGATTTGGCCACTCTTGAATTCATCTGGATGGCCCATTCTTATAAAGTATTCCTTTATGTAGAAGCTTGGAAACTCTATTGGTGCTTCTGGATTATCATTGAACATCAACACTTGTCTTATTGTGGCTTCAGAAAATAGAACCTCTTGCTCACGAACTGGCCCTTATGAGCTCCACATTATCAACAGTAACCAACTCAGCAGTTTCCCAGAATTCTCTAATAGATGCTTCAAAAACCGAAAGGTTGTGACTGATGGCAAAGCTTATGTTTGAATTAGCCAGGAAGTTCAGGACGGGAACGAACTCGACACTCTTTGGATCATTAGCATCAAGGAAAGCACAAACATTGTGCCTTTTAACGAATAGTAGATCCATATCTGCAAACACACAAGATTAATCAAGTTTAATACTTAGAGAAATTTCATAATAAAACTAATTGAAACTATTTTGCCCAACACTTAGACAATTTCTTAAACAAGCCATATCGAAACTACTAGTTTCGATGGAACAACAAGTTTCGGTCAAGACTTAGAAAATTTCAGAATAGGCCTTATCGAAACTACTAGTTTCAATTGAAACAACAAGTTACGATCAACACTTAGAAAATTTCAGAATAAGCCTTATCGAAGCTACTAGTTTCGATCGAAACAACAAGTTTCGATCAACACTTAGACAATTTCAGAAAAGGGTGACTGAAACTAAATAGTTTCGGGCAAAGAGACAATACTTGGGCAAATTTAGGTATCGAAACTACTAGTTTCGATTGAAAACCTGTTTAAATTTTGAAAAAACCTATTTTAAAAGAAAAACATCCCTTTTATCGAAACTACTTAGTTTCGATGCCCAAACCCTTGAACATACTTAAACACACAAAATCAAGACTCAAAGAAATTTACAGATTCATATAAACATGAAATTGATGAAAAAGTAAAATAAGTAAGAGTGGCCTGTGAGTGTCGAAACTCCATCTTACCGATGATTCAAAGATAAATCTGCAAATATGTAAACAAAGATGTAAGATATTAACAATGTTGAGTCTATGAAAAAAACTAATCCTTGATCGGCCATTAATATGAAGTGTTAGTCGTGAAAATATATCCATCTTAAACCCTAGGTTTGATCATCTGACATTTCAAATAGAAACCTTAACACGATCGTTACCTGATGATGAAGACGACGGGGGAATCAGGTTAGATACTGATTTCGCAAGCTTAGACCGAGGGTTTGAGAGCTTTTGTATGTGTGAGAGAAGGTGTAAAATATTTGGAGACGGTAAAGTGAGGCTTGACGACCAAAAAACCTAATTATGAAGTCATTTAATTTTCACATGTGGCAAAAGACAATTTTGCCCCTAGAGTAAAGTAGTTTCGGGTGACTTTGAAGTTTCGGGTGACTGAAATAGTTTCGAGTGGTTTGGAAGTTTCGGGTGACTGGAATAGTTTCGATAGATATGAAACACATAAACTAAAAACATAACTTAACTTATATACAACCTACTAAACTATAGAAATGAAAAACAAAAAATATAAAAAATAACACTTATACAAAATATTCACACTTAACTTCTTCTTTTTTTTGGAAAAGATCCAACATGATATCATATCTGGTCAGTCTCTTGAAACACTTCCTTTTGCAATCAACTACTGTGAGTCCCTAAAGATAGCTAATATTTGTGCAAGGTAAACCCGAACATTTGTTTGTACATAGATTTTCATGTGATTAAATGGTACCATTAAAACAAGATACAAGGTGTACCCCACATATTGAAAATAAAATGGTTTTGAAAACCTATCAATCCTCAAGAAATACCTATATTCATCCTATCATCTATTTCTGATTAACCAAGGTACCATCTTAGTAATTTCAAAATACCACCAAAATAAAATAAGAAACCCAAGTGGATTAGAAGATTTAAAATGAAAAATATCCAAGTAGATATTAAAAAGGTACGAACATTCTAGATCTTTGCGTAAACAAAAGAGAAGAAGTCGTAAAATTATCCAAACGGATAGGAAAATGTTGAACACCCGAGATCTTTGCGTTAGCAAAACAGACGGGGTCAAATCATCCAAGTGGATGGGAAAAAGATGAAATATTTGCTTAAGCAAAACATACGGGGTCATCGGTGGTAAATATCGTTACTTTGACGGTCACCTGGCGTATGAATAGGAATCCAAAACGTAGGACTGTATCTGATTGAATTGGTTTTCTTAATAAACAAAATGGGTTAGATGTTTCAATAATGGATTCAAACACACAAGTATGAGATAAGTTTTAAGTTTTCACACTACTTACGAGTTTTAACCATATGTCGGGCCTACCTGCTATACCTTAGTACCATCGCTTTTGGTCCATTCCATGTTCAAGAGATGTGATCAGACACTATCATTTCTCAAAGTTCAGATTCAATTTTCCCAAAACACGGAATTTTGGTACCACTTGAAAGGTTAGAATGTACATAACTATGTTCAAGGCACAAAGATGCAGTTTCTTTTTTTTTTTCCTTTTCTTTTTCTCAAAATGAAGCAATTCTTTTCTATATGACTTAATGATTTAAATTTTTCCCCCAAAAGAATTGCTTGTAAAATAAGAATAAACTGTACAGAAAATAAAATCTTTTTGATAATTTTCTTGACTTTTAAGCATAAACATAAAACAAACTAATATACACATGGATTAATGAAAATTGATCATGCCAAGCATCTCCACCAGTTGGGCAAATCTGGCAGAGTCAAAGGCTTTTATGAAGATGTCTGCGGTTTGCTTGTCAATTTTGACTTCAACGATTTGTATATTTTTCTTTTCAACATAGTCACGGATAAAGTGATATTTGATCTCGATGTGTTTGGTTTTGGAATGCTGAACTAGGTTTTTGGTGATTTGGGGAACGACAGTGTTGTCACAAAGAATGGGTGTTTCATGGAATGTGATCCCATAGTCAAGCATCTGATGGTGTATCCATCTGACTTGGGAACAACAAAGGGCGGTGGCAATGTATTCGGCTTTGGCGGTGGATTGGGAAACGGTGGATTGTTTCATACATTGCCATGAGACAAGGCGGTTGCCAAGGAACTGACAACCTCGAGAAGTGGATTTGCGATCTAAGTTGCATCCCCCGTGGTCTAAATCTGAATAAGCCACAAGATCAAACAAATCAATTTAAGGATACCAAAGACCCAATTTTGGCTTGTACTTTAAATATCGCAAAATACGTTTGACAACAGATAAATGAGAGAGTTTAGGATTAGCCTGAAAACGTGCACATAAGCACACTGCAAACAAGATGTCGGATCTGCTGGCAGTGAGATACATGAGAGATCCTATCAACACTTGTCTTATTGTGGCTTCAGAAAATAGAACCTCTTGCTCACGAACTGGCCCTTATGTGCTCCACATTATCAACATTAACCAACTCAGCAGTTTCCCAGAATTCTCTAATAGATGCTTCAAAAACCGAAAGGTTGTCACTGATGGCAAAGCTTATGTTTGAATTAGCCAGGAAGTTCAGGACTGGAACGAACTCGACACTCTTTGGATCATTAGCATCAAGGAAAGCACAAACATTGTGCCTTTTAACGAATAGTAGATCCATATCTGCAAACACACAAGATTAATCAAGTTTAATACTTAGAGAAATTTCAGAATAAAACTGATTGAAACTCTTTGGCCCAACACTTAGACAATTTCTGAAACAAGCCCTATCGAAACTACTAGTTTCGATCGGAACAACAAGTTTCGGTCAAGACTTAGAAAATTTCAGAATAGGCCTTATCGAAACTACTAGTTTCAATTGAAACAACAAGTTTCGATCAACACTTAGAAAATTTCAGAATAAGCCTTATCGAAGCTACTAGTTTCGATCGAAACAACAAGTTTCGATCAACACTTAGACAATTTCAGAAAAGGGTGACCGAAACTAAATAGTTTCGGGCAAAGAGACAATACTTGGGCAAATTTGGGTATCGAAACTACTAGTTTCGATTGAAAACCTGTTTAAATTTTGAAAAAACCTATTTTAAAAGAAAAACATCCCTTTTATCGAAACTACTTAGTTTCGATGCCCAAACCCTTGAACATACTTAAACACACAAAATCAAGACTCAAAGAAATTTACAGATTCATATAAACATGAAATTGATGAAAAAGTAAAATAAGTAAGAGTGGCCTGTGAGTGTCGAAACTCCATCTTACCGATGATTCAAAGATAAATCTGCAAATATGTAAACAAAGATGTAAGATATTAACAATGTTGAGTCTATGAAAAAAACTAATCCTTGATCGGCCATTAATATGAAGTGTTAGTCGTGAAAATATATCCATCTTAAACCCTAGGTTTGATCATCTGACATTTCAAATAGAAACCTTAAAACGATCGTTACCTGATGATGAAGACGACGGGGGAATCAGGTTAGATACTGATTTCGCAAGCTTAGACCGAGGGTTTGAGAGCTTTTGTATGTGTGAGAGAAGGTGTAAAATATTTGGAGACGGTAAAGTGAGGCTTGACGACCAAAAAACCTAATTATGAAGTCATTTAATTTTCACATATGGCAAAAGACAATTTTGCCCCTAGAGTAAAGTAGTTTCGGGTGACTTTGAAGTTTCGGGTGACTGAAATAGTTTCGAGTGGTTTGGAAGTTTCGGGTGACTGGAATAGTTTCGATAGATATGAAACACATAAACTAAAAACATAACTTAACTTATATACAACCTACTAAACTATAGAAATGAAAAACAAAAAATATAAAAAATAACACTTATACAAAATATTCACACTTAACTTCTTCTTTTTTTTGGAAAAGATCCAACATGATATCATATCTGGTCAGTCTCTTGAAACACTTCCTTTTGCAATCAACTACTGTGAGTCCCTAAAGATAGCTAATATTTGTGCAAGGTAAACCCGAACATTTGTTTGTACATAGATTTTCATGTGATTAAATGGTACCATTAAAACAAGATACAAGGTGTACCCCACATATTGAAAATAAAATGGTTTTGAAAACCTATCAATCCTCAAGAAATACCTATATTCATCCTATCATCTATTTCTGATTAACCAAGGTACCATCTTAGTAATTTCAAAATACCACCAAAATAAAATAAGAAACCCAAGTGGATTAGAAGATTTAAAATGAAAAATATCCAAGTAGATATTAAAAAGGTACGAACATTCTAGATCTTTGCGTAAACAAAAGAGAAGAAGTCGTAAAATTATCCAAACGGATAGGAAAATGTTGAACACCCGAGATCTTTGCGTTAGCAAAACAGACGGGGTCAAATCATCCAAGTGGATGGGAAAAAGATGAAATATTTGCTTAAGCAAAACATACGGGGTCATCGGTGGTAAATATCGTTACTTTGACGGTCACCTGGCGTATGAATAGGAATCCAAAACGTAGGACTGTATCTGATTGAATTGGTTTTCTTAATAAACAAAATGGGTTAGATGTTTCAATAATGGATTCAAACACACAAGTATGAGATAAGTTTTAAGTTTTCACACTACTTACGAGTTTTAACCATATGTCGGGCCTACCTGCTATACCTTAGTACCATCGCTTTTGGTCCATTCCATGTTCAAGAGATGTGATCAGACACTATCATTTCTCAAAGTTCAGATTCAATTTTCCCAAAACACGGAATTTTGGTACCACTTGAAAGGTTAGAATGTACATAACTATGTTCAAGGCACAAAGATGCAGTTTCTTTTTTTTTTTCCTTTTCTTTTTCTCAAAATGAAGCAATTCTTTTCTATATGACTTAATGATTTAAATTTTTCCCCCAAAAGAATTGCTTGTAAAATAAGAATAAACTGTACAGAAAATAAAATCTTTTTGATAATTTTCTTGACTTTTAAGCATAAACATAAAACAAACTAATATACACATGGATTAATGAAAATTGATCATGCCAAGCATCTCCACCAGTTGGGCAAATCTGGCAGAGTCAAAGGCTTTTATGAAGATGTCTGCGGTTTGCTTGTCAATTTTGACTTCAACGATTTGTATATTTTTCTTTTCAACATAGTCACGGATAAAGTGATATTTGATCTCGATGTGTTTGGTTTTGGAATGCTGAACTAGGTTTTTGGTGATTTGGGGAACGACAGTGTTGTCACAAAGAATGGGTGTTTCATGGAATGTGATCCCATAGTCAAGCATCTGATGGTGTATCCATCTGACTTGGGAACAACAAAGGGCGGTGGCAATGTATTCGGCTTTGGCGGTGGATTGGGAAACGGTGGATTGTTTCATACATTGCCATGAGACAAGGCGGTTGCCAAGGAACTGACAACCTCGAGAAGTGGATTTGCGATCTAAGTTGCATCCCCCGTGGTCTAAATCTGAATAAGCCACAAGATCAAACAAATCAATTTAAGGATACCAAAGACCCAATTTTGGCTTGTACTTTAAATATCGCAAAATACGTTTGACAACAGATAAATGAGAGAGTTTAGGATTAGCCTGAAAACGTGCACATAAGCACACTGCAAACAAGATGTCGGATCTGCTGGCAGTGAGATACATGAGAGATCCTATCAACACTTGTCTTATTGTGGCTTCAGAAAATAGAACCTCTTGCTCACGAACTGGCCCTTATGTGCTCCACATTATCAACATTAACCAACTCAGCAGTTTCCCAGAATTCTCTAATAGATGCTTCAAAAACCGAAAGGTTGTCACTGATGGCAAAGCTTATGTTTGAATTAGCCAGGAAGTTCAGGACTGGAACGAACTCGACACTCTTTGGATCATTAGCATCAAGGAAAGCACAAACATTGTGCCTTTTAACGAATAGTAGATCCATATCTGCAAACACACAAGATTAATCAAGTTTAATACTTAGAGAAATTTCAGAATAAAACTGATTGAAACTCTTTGGCCCAACACTTAGACAATTTCTGAAACAAGCCCTATCGAAACTACTAGTTTCGATCGGAACAACAAGTTTCGGTCAAGACTTAGAAAATTTCAGAATAGGCCTTATCGAAACTACTAGTTTCAATTGAAACAACAAGTTTCGATCAACACTTAGAAAATTTCAGAATAAGCCTTATCGAAGCTACTAGTTTCGATCGAAACAACAAGTTTCGATCAACACTTAGACAATTTCAGAAAAGGGTGACCGAAACTAAATAGTTTCGGGCAAAGAGACAATACTTGGGCAAATTTGGGTATCGAAACTACTAGTTTCGATTGAAAACCTGTTTAAATTTTGAAAAAACCTATTTTAAAAGAAAAACATCCCTTTTATCGAAACTACTTAGTTTCGATGCCCAAACCCTTGAACATACTTAAACACACAGAATCAAGACTCAAAGAAATTTACAGACTCATATAAACATGAAATTGACAAAAAAGTAAAAGGAGTAAGAGTGGCCTGTGAGTGTCGAAACTCCATCTTACCGATGATTCAAAGATATATTTGCAAATATGTACACAAAGATGTAAGATATTAACAATGTTGAGTCTATGAACAAAAACTAATCCTTGATCGGCCATTAATATGAAGTGTTAGTCGTGAAAATCTATCCATCTTAAACCCTAGGTTTGATCATCTGACATTTCAAATAAAAACCTTAACACGATCGTTACCTGATGATGAAGATGATGAAGACGACGGGGGAATCAGGTTAGATACTGATTTCGCAAGCTTAGACCGAGGGTTTGAGAGCTTTTGTATGTGTGAGAGAAGGTGTAAAATATTTGGAGACGGTAAAGTGAGGCTTGACGACCAAAAAACCTAATTATGAAGTCATTTAATTTTCCCATGTGGCAAAAGACAATTTTGCCCCTAGAGTAAAGTAGTTTCGGGTGACTTTGAAGTTTCGGGTGACTGAAATAGTTTCGGGTGGTTTGGAAGTTTCAGGTGACTGGAATAGTTTCGATAGATATGAAACACATAAACTAAAAACATAACTTAAGTTATATACAACCTACTAAACTATAGAAATGAAAAACAAAAAATATAAAAAATAACACTTATACAAAATATTCACACTTAACTTCTTCTTTTTTTTGGAAAAGATCCCACATGATATCATATCTGGTCAGTCTCTTGAAACACTTCCTTTTGCAATCAACTACTGTGAGTCCCAAAAGATAGCTGATATTTGTGCAAGGTAAACCCGAATATTTGTTTGTACATAGATTTTCATGTGATTAAATGGTACCATTAAAACAAGATACAAGGTGTACCCCACATATTGAAAATAAAATGGTTTTGAAAACCTATCAATCCTCAAGAAATACCCATATTCATCCTATCATCTATTTCTGATTAACCAAGGTACCATCTTAGTAATTTCAAAATACCACCAAAATAAAATAAGAAACCCAAGTGGATTAGAAGATTTAAAATGAAAAATATCCAAGTAGATATTAAAAAGTTACGAACATTCTAGATCTTTGCGTAAACAAAACAGAAGAAGTCGTAAAATTATCCAAATGGATAGGAAAATGTTGAACACCCGAGATCTTTGCGTAAGCAAAACAGACAGGGTCAAATCATCCAAGTGGATGGGAAAAAGATGAAATCTTTGCTTAAGCAAAACATACGGGGTCATCGGTGGTAAATATCGTTACTTTGACGGTCACCTGGCGTATGAATAGGAATCCAACACGTAGGACTGTATCTGATTGAATTGGTTTTCTTAATAAACAAAATGGGTTAAATGTTTAAATAATGGGTTCAAACACACAAGTATGAGATAAGTTTTAAGTTTTCACACTACTTACGAGTTTTAGGGGGTAAACCCTGAATGTAGCATTTAACCCTTCGGGATTCAGGACTAACCAAATGTGATACTAACTTAGCCATTTCATTAAACTTGGTTCTGTACTCCTGATGAGTCATGGTTCCATCTTTGAACCGTAGAAATTCAGCTTCAATTTTGTCCACAGCATTCTGTGGACAGTACATCTTAGTAATAAAAAACTTGAGATTCTCCCAAGTCATTCTATCTGTCACGGCTTCTCCTTTTGTCTGCTTGACTGACTCCCACCAGTCAAGAGCTTCCTCTTCAAAAGAATGTGCGGCAAATTTTACTGCTTGGTCTGCTCTACATTCACTCATCTTTATGACAGCTTCCATAGATGTGATCCATTGCAAGGCTACAATGGCATCCTTCTTTCCATTAAATGGCTTAGTATGATAGTCACTGAAATTCTTATAGTTGCATCCGTGGCAGTGTATTCCAGTGCTTGGGTTTGTCATTCCAACGGTTTCATGAGTTCGAGTTGTGCCTATATTGTTTACTAGCGGAGTGGTATGAAGAATATCTTCTATTCGAGGAACAGCACCACTAGTACCTTTGTTTTGGTTTCCTATACTATTATGATTCTCCCTTCTTCTAAGAGAATCATCAAGCATTCCAGGAAGAGTTGTTTGAAGCATACGGGTGACCACAGATGCCACCGCTCCTTGAAATTGAGCTTCAGTCATAATAACTTCTTCCACAAGTTGTTAGCATTCGTATTTATGTTCTCGTTTGGATCAGTGTTTGTGTTTGTCATATCACGAGTACGAGACCTAGTATTGGGCATTCTACCCCTACCTCTTCATCTACCACGTCCTGCCATCTGGTACCTACTTTCAGATGTATAGCATCAGAATTTGTATAACCGGTCATAATCCAGAAATTCAGAAATTAACAACAATTGGCCAAAATGCCTTTGATTATCTGATTTCTAGGTATTTTCCGTTATAGGTCGTACTGAATGTATACATCAAACTTATCCTAGGCATTCCAGACTAATCTCAGAGTCCTAGTTTAAGTCTAGATACTATTCCTGTAGTATCTAAATCTCTTAAACTGAGGCTCTGATACCAACTTGTCATACCCGTAACATAGGACAGTTATCTAACTAGAGTAGTGCCTCCAATAGACATGTTCCCAGGTAAGAGCGACGGGTCTAGGAGAGATTTATACACCGCTTTTTCCTAGACAGAACATTCCGTTTGTCAGATAACTACATACTAGTAAGAAGGTGTAGGATCGGTAAATACAAGATGGTTCTATTCTAGTTGAGATTGGCGGAAACAATCACAACTAAGCAATGTAAACAAGTAAACACAAAGAATACTGATAAATGCAATTTGTATTAAGCTTCAATGGTTACAAGATTACAGAGAAAACTCTAAGAAAACACACTTGTACAATGAAACGATACACTACTTATATAGTAACTTAGAATCAAGACAGACGCTTGATTCTAAGGATCAGATCGAACACAAGCCGTTGATTTTGTATATATTAGAAGCTATACTACGCGTTAAGACAATAAATACAACAAAGGATAACTTTACTCAAACGTCTTCTTAGGCATCATTGCTTGGATACTTGGAAGGAGAGCGTTTTTGTCTTTTATTGTCTGCACCAGTAACATTCTTTCTGCATGAGATGTGTCAGAGTTGCAGCAGAAAGTTGTCAGTAGTAAAGTTGCTTTTGCTTTGCCAATCAGTAGCAACGATTGATCTTCGGCAGATATGGCTATCAACAACAAAGTTGGTGATCCGCATCAAGACTCAACTATCCAAAGCTACTCTGGTCTTCAGCAGATAAGGTTGTCCGCAACAGAGTTGCTCATCAACAGGAGAACAACTATCCGCAGCAAACAAGCTTATCCGCAACAGCTTGTTGGTCAGCAGCAAAACTGTGGAGTTCGCAGCAGTTGTACTTAGAGAATTTTGTAGCCATCAGTTTTTATATATACAGAAGGTCTCCTTCTAGTTACTGTGACGTTGATATCAAAAACACACAGCAGAAGACTAAAATATAACTTCTATTAATATTAAAACATTGTTTACATTATGTTCAACAAAAGTTACATCATTTGTCCCTAATAAGGGACATATTATTTTGGACTTATAGTTCCTGGCATGCCCATCATCTGGATCGTTCATCAGTCATTCTAGTCCTAAAATGCCCTGCCTAGTGGCTACATGTGACGCGGTCTAAAACATTTGATAAAACATGGGTCAGCAAAAAGCTGGTGAATTCATAAACTAAAATAGTTTATTAAAATGACCTGCCAAAGTATCTTGAACACATCCATGGGGTTCCACCCCCAAATTCATAGATAACTATGAACAATCATCAGTATATATATAACCAAAAGCCGTTCCACGGATCCTATCCAACATGCCGTTCCACGGGCAAGTGAAATACAATAAGCGCTTAAAATACATTATATATAAACAATCGGTACAATCGTTTCAAGATACTCAAAATGTTTCATAAACCAATCATGCCGGACAAGGTCATGATTGGGTTCATGCATCACAGTTTAAGAACTCACCTCGACAGTGTTTCTGCTTATAATTCAGTAATGTGACAATCTCCTCGGGCTGAGCTCCTAGATAATCATAACATTACTTGATAACATAATCCTAATTTAATGGTTCGTATTCAAAGCTTAATGAGAGGCCGGAACCTTACCTTAGTACTCTCTATGATGAATTTGGAGGCGAAATGTTAGAAACCGAACTCTCGTACGCAAACCGGGGCTCGGGATCAGAACACCAGAGTGTTTGCCTGTAGGAGAATGTGTTTGTGTGTAAAAAAGAGTTGAAATCGTTCCACTATTTATAGGGCCAACATTGCACCCGTAGCGGACCGTTATGCTGGAGGGTAGCGGTCCGCTACCGCCTCCAGCCGCAAAACTGCCTTCGGGCTTACATAACGGACCGTTATGGTCCGGATGTCGGTCCGCTATCGGACCCCGTGTCTGATGAGTCACCGGACATGTGTCACTTCCTGATTCATTGCTTGCTACGTACATAGCAGATTGTTATGCAAGGGATAACGGTCCACTATCCCTTCCATCTTCATATTTTTTCATTTTAAGTCCCTACCCTTCAACTGTGAAAATTGACAAGTTTAGTCCTTGATTTCATGGGAAATTTTTGGGTTGTTACATTGCTTCAAAGATTTTATCAAATTTCATTTGATGTGGTATCCGACTCCAGGCTCGTAGAGGTGGAGTATAACTCCTCAAAGTAGAGAGATGATCTGGTGATGTTATTCTACTTGAAACATAAAAAAACGTAAAAGCAGACAAGGAAAATAAAAGATACTAATTAAGCTACTAAGGTCCTAGTATCGAGAAGGCAAATCCTGGGGCTGAAGTAATTAGAAACTTAAATTTGGAGAAACCAAACCTGAGGTCCATGCTTTCTGACGTATGCACCAACTTCTCAATTTATTTATGATCATCGGGTTACCTCCCGGAAGCGCTACGTTTATTTAAGGGTCTTTAGCCCGACCCGTACGTGTTGCATTAGTCTTTCTTCAGGTGGGGGGAAACAACCTCCCCTGTCTCCTATTTCTTCATTTAGCTTTGGTAATTTATCAAAGTACTCATCGATCCAATTAGTGTTATGAAGATCCTTTGTAAGGTATATCGTCTTAGGATCTGGTGTCTTTGGTTTGGTAAGATCTGGTGCTTTCACTTTTTTCAATTCTCGTGCTTTCTGTAGTTGGTAGTCTAGATTGTAGTCGATAAATTGGGAAATTTCAATAGGATCACTTGACATACATTCATATCCTCCGATGTTGTATGTCACTGATTGTTTTCTGATACGGAGTGTTCAAATTCCTTCATTCATGTCAATGACGGCTCTTGCAGTGGCTAAAAATGGACGACCCAAGATTAATGGTACGGAAAAGTCGGGTCTCGTTTCTAAAACCATGAGTCGACAGGGAAGACAAACTTGCCAACTTTTACCAATAAATTTTCAATGACTCCTATAGGTGTTTTAACCGATCCATCCACGAGTTCAATGGTTGCGTTAATCGGTCATGGTTGTCCAATGTTGAGCTTTTGAAACATAGGGGAGGGCATAACATTTACGCTTGCTCCTAGATCAGCAAGTGCGTAAGTAATAGGTAACGACCCTATAGAACATGGTAAGGAGAACTTCCCAGGATCTGAAAGTTTCTTTGGAAGATTCCTCTCAATAAGAGCGACACAATAATTTGTTCTTTTTATCGATTCTTCCATGTTTCTCTTGTTTGTAAGGAAATCCTTCAAGAAACATCCATAATTTGACATCTGTTGTATAATATCCAAGAATGGAATGTTGACATGGATTTGGCTCAAGAGCTCTATGAATTTATCATATTGCTCATTAGTTTTCTGCTTAACTAGCGTTTCTGGATATAAGATGTGAGAATTGAACGTTCTTTTTGGTGGAATTTTTGGAGGGAGTTCCGCCGTAGGAGGTTGGATTACACTAGGCTGTGATTTCTGAGTAGATGAACTTGCGGGCTGTGGGCGGAGCGGTACTCCGGTGAATATTTCTCTCCTAGGTGATTGGACTTCTTCTCCTGGCATTGGTGGCTCTGGGTAGACTTTGATGTTCCTTAGAGTAATAGCACTTACGTTGGCCTTTGGATTAGTCTCAGTGTCACTTGGGAGACATCCTGGTTGTCTTTCCAACAAAAGTTTTGTTATCTGTCCTAATTGCGTCTCATTGGATTGAAGGGTAGCTTTCTGTGTCTTGAACTCAGCTTCATGTAGACTAAACCTTTCCTCGTATTGCTTGTGACGAGAATATGCTAGAAGGGCTTAACTTTCAGTAGTAGAGATTAGTTTAGTTACTGCGTCCTCTAGGCTCATCCCATTACCCAGCTTGTTTGTTCCTTGGAATTGTTGACGAGGTTGAAAGTTATGAGGTTGCTTTGTTGAAACTGTTGTTGTTACCTAAAACCATATTGTCCTCGGTTGTTATTATCTTTCCAGCTAAAGTTCGGATGATTCCTCCATCCAGGGTTGTAGGTGTTGCTATAGGGGTTGTTTTGTGGCCGGTTTGTTCCAACGAAGTCAACCTACTCAGCATCTGTTGTGATGCTTTTCAATTCTTACATTGTTTCAGGAGTTTCTTTACCCTTACTAATTTGATTTAATCTTGTGGTAAGGGCATCTAATTGAGCAGACAATGATGTGAAAGCATTGAAGGCGTGAACTCCTTGCCTTGTTCCCCTGCTAGTCCTTGGGTTATACCATTGATAGTTGTTCATAGCTATTTCTTCAATCAGGTTATATGCCTCTTGTGGCCTCTTGTTTCCAAAGATGCCACCTGTAGTAGCATCAAGTGTCTAACAGGCTTGATTGTGTAACCCATTGTAGAAGGATGATACTTGTAGCCAAACCTCTAACCCATGGTGAGGACATTTTCTTAGCATGTCCTTGAATCGTTCCCACGCCTCATATAGTGATTCACCATCATCTTGAGTGAAAGTGGTGATATCATTTCTAAACTTAGCCGTCTTGGCCGGTGGAAAATATTTTGACAAGAACTTTTGGTCGAGATCATCCCAAGTAGTGATTGACCCGGTAGGAAGAGAATTCAATCATGCCTTAGCTCGTTCCCTTAAGAAAAATGGGAACATTCGAAGGCGAATGGTGTCATTCGGCACTCCGTTTAGTTTGAAGGTATCACAAATTTCGAGGAAATTTGCGATATGGGCATGTGGATCCTCGTCGGGTAATCCGTTAAAAGTGCATGATGACTGGATCATGTGGATGACATGAGATTTGATCTCAAAGTTGTTAGCATCTGCGGTCGGTCTTGTGATACTAGACCCTAAGGCGTCTAGTGACGGTCTTGCAAACTCGGCGATAGTGCGGTTTTCAACGGCCATTTTTCTAGCACGGTTTTCTCGAACTCGTCGGTGAAAGAATCCTTCGGGTTCTGCTAAGGGTTGATATAAACCAGTAGTAGAACTTTGGATCATACACTACCTGTAACAAAGCGTGAAAGAAAAACATATGAAAATAAAAGGCTAATCCGTTAACTCAATTTTTTCTTGAAATCACTGTGTCCCCGGCCGCCAAAAAATTAATAGTGTGTGATAAGTATATATAAATATATAAGTAAATATATTTTTAGGATGATTTCACAAGATCAGGTTTTAAATTTATAAAATGATAATTACGTTAACTTAAAACACACACAATAGGCAAGTGTACTTATCGCAGCGTAATACAGTTTAGGTAAGAACCAAGTATCGAACCAATGGACACGGTCGAGTTCCAATACTCAACTTTTGTTATCGTTTAGCCGGATTAATTAGTAAGTGAGTTTTGTGTGCTTGTGAAACAGAAAAGTAAATGACGGTAAAGTAAATAACATAAATGTAAAAATGTGCGTGAAGTGTGTAACAGAAATGTAACTAGCAGAATAGTAAATAGCAGGAAAGTAAATAAGGCAAAAATGATCAGATTACGGATAGTATTGCTTCGGGATTCGAATAAGCTTGGTACGTGATAATGTTAAGTTGACTAATTCAGTGGTATTACTATTACAAACTTGTGACCCGGGTCACCGCTAGAGCCTCGTCCTCACTACATTTCATTCACAAATTATGTTTTTTAAATTAAGATGGTAGTGCCTCCCGTTAGGGATAACAATTACCCTCAACCCATCGAATGGTTATCTCCTGGTTTGTTTAAGACATCGGACATAAAATGCTTTATATTAAAGTTAAATAGGTGATTATATTTTGCTCACCGGGAGGCGGTGTAACAATGGGACCAAGTATAAATACGTACCGTTCCCAACATGAGTTCACCAACTCTTAGTCGCATAATAATCCCGTATAAAGACGTACGATCTTAGAAATATAGACCAATCCTTGGCTTATCAATCTCTGCTCGTATAAAGACGTACGAGTTTCAAAGAAAGTTTGATTAAAACGGGTCTTACGATCTTGCTCTTTAAAATCAAGACTCTAACAAATATAAAGACGGATTTAGACAATAATAAAATCCCACCGAGAGATGGTTTTTAAGGACGAATTAGTTAAAGACATAAACATACCATTTCATTAATACGTTAAACATTAACATGCACCAAACATCATCTTCACCCTAGCAATACAAAGAGGTTTTAGCCACGAATAGCCATAACGACTAGCGTAATGATAAGTTTCTTGGGATCCCCTATTGTGGAACAAGGAGGAAGAGACTCTCTACTCTCTACACTAACTACAAGAATTCTCTCTTCTTGAGTGTTCTTGAGGTCTGAATTGGTGTGTATAATGAAGAACTCAAGCCTCCTATTTATAGGCCTCAAAATGTGCAATGCACGGCTATGCAATGGGTTGCACGGTCGTGCAAAGGCCTATGGAATCAAACATGGTATAGAGGACACGGTACTGGGCCGTGGGGAGCAAGAGAGGGCAATGAACGCCCGTGCATTGGGATGCATGGTCGTGCAACCCTCAACTTTCTTCCAGCTTTGTCTTTTAGCTTCGTCTTTTAGCTTCTTGTTGACTTTTGTTGACCAATTTTGACTTCGTGGGGGTCAATGCTCGGGAATGAATCTTGTAGAAGCTTGGATTCTTGGTGTTTTTGATAGGATTTAGCTTGATTTATGTTTTCAACACCGAATAACCTGCAATTACAAAATATAAGTGTTTTAAGCATAAATTGCAAGGTTATTATTCAATTAGTACCATAATGTGTGATTATTACGTATGTAAAATATGTATAATGATGGCACATCACACATATACATGTTTTATTTTGTTTTTCCTCTCCGTTTCAGTTTTCGATTTGGGTTTTTTCTTATCTGCTTCCTTTTACAGTTGCGGATAGCGTTTACGGGATCCTCTTAAGCCATCCTGATGGTCGGATGGCGTGGACAGAGTTGGCCCCTGGTGAGCCTACCATTCTGGATAGGTGGGCAGACAATTTCCTTCATCCACGAACCATGGACAGTGACTCCTCTCACCCGGAAACCTCAGGTGTGAATTCTGTTTGTAATCCTAGGCCTCTGAACTCTATTTCTTCTACTGGGGAAGCGTTTGTGATGCTTTCTTGTCACACCCCGGTCCCAGGCACCGGTTAGTCGTTACGCATGGTACAGAATACACAGCGGAAGCTAAACCATTAACTTGTCATGCCCGTAACACAGGACAGTTATCTAACCAGAGTAGTACCTCCAACAGAGATGTTCCCAGGTAAGGACGACGAGTCTAGGAGAGATTTATACACCGTCCTTTCCTAGATAGAACATTCCGTTTGTCAGATAACTTCATACTGGTCAGAAGGTCGCCTTCTAGTTACTGTAACGTTGATACCAAAAACATATTGCGGAAGCTAAGTCATAATACCTTCTTCTTTAATAACTAAATTGTTTTACATCATAAACCAAACTTCTATTACAAACTTAACCATTTTTCCAAGACTAATAGCTCTTCCAAGTGTGCCTCCATTTATCAGAGTATTCAATCAGCAAGTCTATGTGGAGTGCCGTCTACTAACCTGTCTAAAAGATTTAGAAAATAACTAGGTCAACACAAGTTAGTGAGTTCTCTTTTAAAATCATTTGGTTTTGAAATCAGGGTTCACAATATCCTCAATTGAAAACATATCTTGAAATAATCTGTATCATAGCTAGATAACAAGCATTTCCATCATCTGCCCTATAACTGAAACAGATGGCAATTTGACAATACTGTCCAAACTGGACAATAGTCTACTGCCGAAACTGAACAGTAGACTGCCCCGAAACTGAAGGCTTGGTCGACACAGGAATAACTATCATGATACACCCCACCACATGAAAGCTTTTATCTGAAGCACTGATATCGTTTCATAATAAAAACCATTTATAAAACATTTCCCAGTTAGATGAACTAACTTCGACAGTATCTCAGCTTATCGTATCAATAATATGTCGAATACTTCGGACAGCACATCGACGTATACTTAACTGCTTAATTGAAATCTATAATAAGCTTAATAATATAATCAGAGCTTAATGGTTAGTAACCAAGTTGTTGGATCCTTACCTCAACACTATCTTCCAAATTTTAAAGGCGTAAGGCTAGAAATTGGACTTCTAAACGCGTATCGAAACTTGGGCACGGATCCCTATGCTAAGTGTGTGTGTTTGAGCGTGTCTTGGTGTGTGGAGTATGCTCCAAAGGCTCTGGCCTTCGAATTCTATTTATAGGGCAATATGGCACTCGTAGCGGACCGTTATCCAAGGGGATGTCGGTCAGCTACCGACTCCAGTCGTAATATTGCCTTCGAGCCTAAGTGTCGGACCGCTACGGTATGGATGTTGGCCCACTTTCGTACTACGAGTCCTGATGAGTCACAGAGCACATGTCACTACCCGGTTATTCCTTCTTCCCTACATAAGGACCGTTATGGTCTAGGATAGCGGTCCGATATCCCCCTTTCTTCCAAAATTTTCAATTTTAGTCCTCCATCTTTGGAGAACATACAATTTAACTCCTAGACTTTAATTCTTAGCACCTTTATCCCTTAATTTCTATGGGAAAATTCAAGGTGTTACATTTCTAGTGATGAGTCTTTAGGCTCTTCTGATAACAAACCTTTGGTCATTCGGTGTGTGCGCAGCGCAGGTCAGGGTGGCCCTGGTGGTGAAGGTTCCTCGCTCAAGGTGTTGCAGGAGGTGATGACAGTGGGACTGTCAGTAAGTGAAAGAAGCTGGTTCTAAAGCGTCAATCCCCGTCCTCTGGGCAGAAATCATTGCGCTCTCCTCGGGCTAAGAAACAAAGGTTTTTAGACTCCCTCAGCAGGATGAGGAGGCTGCTCTTGGTAAAAGCTTTCATTTTGCAAGCTTGTTCTTGTATGCGTGCTTTTCTGCTGTTCCTTATGTAGATTTCTTATTTTCAGCGAGCCTGGCGCAGAGACCACCTGCCGTGTCTTCTTCGGCTGGTGTGATTGGCGGAGATGCATATGTTCATGTCCCCGTCCCCATCCTTGTTGTGATTAAACCTGCAGCCACTGTGCGTGTGGAGTCTGTTAGGGTGGAGAAGGTCCATGGACCTGAGGGAATTTCTGTGCGTGGTGCAGGAGACGCTCCAGGGGAAAAACTTGCTCAGACCGATCCTGCTCCTGTAGCGGACGTCCATGTGCCCAACTAGAAGTTTTGCAGAGTTCCCGTTTGGAGGGGCATGCTATTTGCCGCAGTTTCAAGCAGCATGGACCACCTCCTGCTGATCCCCTGTTACAGAGGCACCGTCTTCGTTCCCACTTAAGAGATCAGGTGGTGATCAATGTGGTGGGTCACTTTCCTCTGTCTCTGAGATGGTGAGGGACTAGGAGCTCGTGTGAAGCGAGACTTTGAGTTGTTGAAGCGGGAGCTAGAGATTAGCCGCGCAGGGGCGGAGCGCGCGAAGAAGTTGGAGTGGGAATTATCTGTTGCCATTGAGGAGACAACCCGCGCCAAGGAGCTTCATCAAAAGGTTGCTGCTAATTGGAAAGCGGCCTGTGATTAGACAACCCTAAAGATTTCCAAGGCAGTGGATTATAGCAAGAAGGTTGTGGCGCAGGTAGCTACTCTGGAAGCTGAGAATAAAGGGTTGATAGATAAACTTTCCTTACGGGATTCCGAGGCCGTTTCCTGGGATGCGGAGATTGCCAACCTTCGCGCCCAAATGAAAGCAATGGCTGATGCCAAAGATAATGAGGTTGCGCATCGGATAGCCCTGGAAAACGATGTGCGGGAGTTGCAGGCTGACCGCAAGTGGCTAATATCCGAATGTCTTTCGCAGACTGTGGATATGGTTAAGGGTTCCCCCAAGTTTTAGCTTGTTTTTTCTCAGCTTCTCACTGCGAACAAGTTTTTGGGTAAGCAGGGGGGCTTCACGGAGGGTTATCGGTTTGCGGTGGAAGGAATTCCCAAGACATCCTTCGAGCTTCATGATGTTAACTGTCAGGAAGGTGTGGAACTGAAGGTAGCTGAGTTTGAGAGTCTATCTTTTGGTATCTTGAGAGATATTGTCATTTGTGCCAATCATCCAGATTTAACCGGTCTTAGGGCTATATTTGTTGAGGATGAAGCCGGGCCATCCAAGCATGACGAGAAGGCGATTGACTATGGTGATAGTGGTGACGAGGAGGAGAATGCTGGTGGAGATGCAGGAGGTGGTGTAGGTGCTTAATTTCCGGCCTGCGTGCCCCGTATAGCCTTTTGTGCCTTGCGTCATCCTTGCGTGTCTGGAAGTAAAGTGCAAAAAAGTAATAAAGCAATAAAATAAAATAAAATAAAACTTCCAAAGAAAATTATTTTGAAAACTTTTATTCGGGATTGATCATACCAATCATCTTGATCAGAAATTCAAACCTGGTACGATCAAATGCCTTGGTAAAGAGATCAGCAAAATTATCATCAGTATGTACCTTCACCATCTCAATCAACTTTTTATCTGCACAATCACGAATAAAATGATATATAATTTCAATATGCTTCGTTTTGTTGTGCTTAACATGATTATTTGTTATAGACATTGTAGCAGTATTATCAATGAACATGGGGGTTCTAGTAAAATTTAAACCATAGTATCTTCATTGCTGTTGAATCCACAAGATTTGGAAACAACTTGCAGCAGCGATGTATTCTGCTTCACATGTTGAAATGGAGACTATAGTTTGCTTTTTACACTACCATGAAACAAGACGATTACCCAGAAATTGGCAACCACTTGTTTTAGATTTTCTATCCAAACAACAACCATTGAAATCAGAGTCAGTATAAGCATTAAATTCAAAGTTAGAACCATGTGGAAACCATAGCCCTAATCTTTGTTTTCCTTTCAGGTAACGAAAGATACGTTTGACTGCTATCAGATGAGATTCCTTTGGTTTTGCTTGAAATCTGGAACAAAGACATACAACAAACATTATATCAGGCCTCAAAGCAGTTAGATACATAAGAGAACCAATCATTGCCAGATAAAGACGGCAATCAATGTCTTTTCCATCCAGATCTGAATTCAACTTGTGATTCATCGGAATTGGAGTATCATATGGGGTACAGTCTTCCATCTTGAATCGGCTCAAGATATCTTTGACATATTTAGACTGATGAATGAAGAAACCATCCTCTTTTTGATTCACTTGAAGTCCAAGAAAGAATGATAACTCTCCCACAGCTGACATTTCAAACATTGATTTCATAACGTTCTCAAACTCTTTGCATAACCTTTCGTTTGTTGAGCCAAAGGTAATGTCGTCTACATATATCTGAACCATTAGATAATCTCCCCCTATGAACAAGGTCGAATCAATTTGGCCACGAACGAAACCATTGTCCATGAGATGATTTGACAATGTTTCGTACCATGCACGGGGTGCTTGATGTAAGCCATAAAGAGCCTTATCAAGTTTGAACACTCTTGAAGGATGGATTGGATCCTCAAACCCCGGCGGCTGACAAACATACACTTCTTCTTTGACCTTGCCATACAAGAAAGAACTTTTAACGTCCAATTGATAAACTTTAAATCCTTTGAAAGATGCAAATGCCAGAAACAAATTCAAGCCGAGCCACAGGTGCGTACACCTCAGTGTAATCAATGCCTTCCTGTTGATTGAATCCCTGAACAACCAATCTTTCTTTATTCCTTACCACGATCATCCTTTTTTACATTTAAAAACCCATTTGGTGCCAATCGGATACACGCCCTTTGGAAGATCAACCAAATTCCACACCTTCAGCTTATCAAATTGAGCAAGCTCCTCTTGCATTGCTTCTATCCAATTATTATCTGGTAAAGCTATTTCCACATTTTTAGGTTCAACCTGAGAAATAAAACATGAATGTAAGCAAACATCAAGAACACCAGTATCTTTAATGCATGTATATAAACAAGTATTTTCAGTTAAAGAACGTGTTTTCACTCCATCTCTCAAATTCCCAATAATATTTGTCACCGGATGATTTTTAAGCTCTTTTATGGAAGCCACTTCAGGAACCGGCAACACATCAACTTGAGTTGTTTCATTTTGAGAAAGAACTTCTTGATTAACTGGCATCTCTAAGTCCAGATTCGTAGGCATCTCCCCCTGAACTTGTGTAGAAGTATAAGAATCATCAATGATTCGGTTCTTACATACGTTCCATCCATTAAGGTGACTGGGAATGATATATGCCCGATGGGATGCACAATCTCGTTAGAGAAACCGGATATTGGCGCGCCAACTGGCACCAACCTCCTTTGGTCTTCCGCGTCAAGCTAGCGAAGACATTGCTCGAACATTATATTTGTTGAGCTTCTGCCATCAATGAACACGCACTTGGAATGGTAGTATCCCATTAGTGATTTAATCACTAGTGGTCTTCTTTGTGTCGGGCCTCCTTTAATTCGCGGGAAGATAACACGATGCTCTTTCTATGTCTCCATTTGCTCCCCGGACTGTTTGTGTGGCACTGGGTGTCTGTGCGGAGCCCCTGGATCATACACAGATACTTGAATTTTTTCTTTGGGGGTCCTTCCACCTGTTTTGGGTTCGCAGAATGGGCTCCATTCTTTAAGTCTTTTAGCAGGTGTGCTAGTTTGCCAGATTTGAATGTCGCCTCAATCTGTCTCCGCGGTTATATGCAATCGTCGGTATCGTGGCCCATATCTTTGTGGATTTCACATAATTTCTTCGGGTTTTTGGTTGACTTGGGATTCATCGGCCTAGGTTGAACAAGGTCAATGGTTTCTGTTAACAGCACCTGAGATGGGGATTTTGATAGTGCCCATGTGTTGCCCCTGTTGCGCGCCTGTGGGCTGTCTCGCGGGCTTGAGTGTCGGCCTTTGCTGTGTTGCTTCTCACTCTGCGCAAAGTTCCTAGGCTGGATCCTAGACCAGATTCCTTGGTCCCTTGGTCTTCTATCATCTGTTTTTGTCGCGGGGGTCCTGCATCTCTATGCTCCTTCTTTTATGTTACGCGTTGGCTTGACAGTGCCTTTTCTGTTCGCGCGAAGATTTTTGCGGCTGTCATTATCTCACTCCAGGTTTTTTGCATGACATATCTTCCTGTGAGGCAGCGGATTAGTTCTTCGCTTCGTGCTCCTTGTGTGAAACCTTCTTTCATAAGGACTTCACTAACACCCCCTCCTATTTGTAAGGCCTCTCTGTTGTAGCGGGTGATGAAATATTCTATGGACTCATTGTCCGGCCGTCGTATGTACATTATATCTCCGGCGTCCTTCGTATGCATGCGTTGCTGGATGAAGTGCTGTGAGAACTTGCTAATAAGCTCCTTGATGTTATCAATCTCTCCCACTGGGAGGCTGTCAAACCATGCGTGTGCTGCCCCGGTTAGGGTTTGGGCGAACATGTGGTGTAACATTTCTGATTTTCATTATCTGTATTTCAATTCAATGTGATACATTTCAAATCCAAATTCTAGTACACTGACTTGTTCTATTCATAACAACAATTAAATACTATGTTTCAATGCAAATCCACAAATTTTACAAGAGTATATCCTATTAAACTCTACATAAGTTCATATTTATACAAATCTGTCAATACTGAAATTTCAAGGACTGAATTTATAAATAAATAACCAGAAACCCTAATAGGCACGGTCGCGCCTCGTTCTAGCACGGTCGCGCCAAATGCTATGGCACGGTCGAGCGCCTTGCTTTGAAACGGTCGCGCCCGGTGCCTTGGCACGGTCGCGCCTCTTATTGGCACGGTCGCGCCTCTTGACAGTTGAAACGTAAAAACGATCTTCAATCCTAACTTCGTTCAACTTTGTAACCGTTATACACGTTCGTCTATTAACAAACATCATTTGTCAATTAAACATCGACATTACACTTGATTTAAAACCAATTATGGATTTTAAACTGAAACTGTCGACCCCTTCATCTTTTACCCATTGAATCCATTCACTTCTATGGTTACTCTCTTAAATCAAGCAACTACGCACCGTAACTAACCCTCTCTAAAGTTTTACGCACACTCAGACCCGGTCATGCCTTTTGGCTAGACTTGGTCATGCCTCAGAACCCTAGACACGGACGTGCCTGGCCCAGGCATGGTCGTGCCTAGTGAACAACTTTGTTATGCCTTCTGGTTGATCAACATGGTCGCGCCTTGATTAGCACGGTCGCGCCCGTGGTCCTAGCACGATCGTGCCTTGTCCCAAGCACGGTCGTGTGTGTGAGAAAAACTTGGCAGAATAATTATTTTTATATTTTAAAAACAATAAGTATTTCAGATTAATTTTCTAATAACAATAATTGATTTTATAAAGATTTATATTAACTATATTTAAAAAAGATCAAATTCTTAATCCTAAAATAAATAGAAGTTAGTTATTTAAATTTACAAAATTAAATTTATACTTATTGTTAAACCCCACACTTAAATATTATTTACACAACTTATTTACGCACATTTATGAAAATAAAGTAAAGAAATTTATATTTAATATAAAACATCCGTTACATTTTTATAACTAAATGACTAAGTTACATAAATAAATAAATAAATAAATAAGGTAACAATTATTTATTTAATTTACATTTAAACAAAAATTATTTAGGTTATACTTAATTACCCCTAATACCTACATTATTTTTATAACTAAGTGAATAAATAATAATTTTGTAATTTATTTATTTAGTTATTCAAACTCAAACCTTGATCAAAATGTTCTAAAAATATCCATTTCAAATCTTTCATTTTATACAATACCTTTCAAGTACAAACCACAAGCTTTATACACATATCTGATTTAACCCTAGACTTAGACATAGACTATTGTGCACACTATTAATTTAACATACATTCCACACTAGGTTAACGTTGTGCATTACAAGGATCATCTTACTATCTAGTCTCTCGTGTTAGCTACACCTTTTGAATCAAGTGAGTATTACATAGCCCATTTTACTCTTTTACACTTTTTGGGGTGGAACATGAACATTATACAAACTATTACTTACATTTACACAAACTACACAAATACAAATCCTTTTTACATTCATGTGTGCAATTTGAGCTTTATGCCTGAGTGCTAGTTGTGCTAACTTTTGTGTGCAATTTATGTACAATCATTAACTATTCAAGCCGACAGTAAACAATGATAGATCTATTGAGTCTGACAAACCCACCCAGATTGGGGTGATTGTTACCGACAACACAATTTTGCATGCTAGTTACAAAGGTTTGATTGTACTTGGTTACACAATAGCTGCTCTCCATAAATGCCTTATTTTATCATGTTATGTAAGGATTTGTTTATTCATAATCTATATGCTATCTATATACAAACCTGTGTATGCTCACCAACTTTTTAGTTGACCTTATTTTATTCATGTTTCAGGTACTAATGTGTGATTTTGATCAAGACTTTCTACACTTAAGTTTTGGACCTAGATAATTTTAAATAAAGGATTATGTATTTCATTTTATGTACTTGGTTTGATTTGGTTTTATCTTGAATATTTGAAATGAATTTGAATGATTAATATATTTCAATTTAGTCAACCTTGTGCTCTTGAACAGTCTACATGTACCGCCCCGATGATTCCGCCGTCGGTTGGGGTGTGACAGATTGGTATCAGAGCCTTGGTTATAGGGAACTAGGTTATTAGACACCCTTGACCTAGACTATAACTTTAGGACCCCCACTTATGCCATGCTTCATGATTATGTGATATGTGCTACATGCTATGTGTTACATGTTTTCTATGATTAGTTATTATTTCGTTTTCATGCCTTACTTGTAAAAAATTCATGACTTATTAGACTATACTTAAATAATAAATTAAATAAACAATATCCCTACCCATACCCTAAGCCTCATAACTTATCTACTTCTCTATCATCATCTTCCTAGCATGTGGAAACTTCATAGATCTAAATCTATAAAAAAAATATATTTCCTCGTTAAGGCTTTTAAACTTTGTTAATTATTTGAGGACACGTGCAATCTGGAAGAGTGACACCTGTATTCTGGGTTTTCTGTCTAGGAAAGCATTTCGCATAAATCCCAATCAACCGAGGGACCCGTATGCTTTCCTGGGAACTCCCGGGATGAGTGTTTACTTATAGGCTAAATCATGTCTCCTTGAAAATTATATGAGTTTGATTAACCTAATGTGTCATAGTATTCAAGTGATTATATCACTATTTGAGTACAATCCAAATCATGATTGACTATTTTATTTGCTATCTTATTCTTTTAAATCCAAACAACATTCATAAGTTCTTACATCTTTTCTTGTGTTGTGTAATTCTGTAGAATGCCTCCCCGTCGTGCTCCCGTGACCAACAACAACACCGACATTGTTGCTATCCTTACACAACTTGTAACTCAACTCACCCAAGTTAACAGTGCCACAAATGGTAACCATGGAGCTAATGGTGGTGGTGGTGCCAACCCACCACAATGCACCTTCAAGCACTTCAATTCGT
Organism: Smallanthus sonchifolius; assembly: GCA_023525975.1. Taxonomy (NCBI): domain Eukaryota; kingdom Viridiplantae; phylum Streptophyta; class Magnoliopsida; order Asterales; family Asteraceae; genus Smallanthus; species Smallanthus sonchifolius. The sequence continues at coordinate 24,403,555 of CM042044.1, read as the reverse complement.
GTAATCCTCTTAAGTTCTATGGTACCGAGGGAGCCACAGGACTTCTTCAATGGTTCGAAAGTATTGAGAATACCTTCCTCAATAGTGACTTCCCCGATAACCTTCGTGTTCGTCATGCCACAAGTGTCTTACAAAAACGGGCACTCACGTGGTGGAATGGGGAAAAGAGAACTAGAGGTGTGGAAGTAGCAATGGCCTTACCTTGGGATGAGGTTAAAAGGCTAATGACCGAAGAATTTTGTCCTTGAAATGAGGTAAAGAAACTAGAAGCCGAGTTTTGGGATCTTGCCCAAGATGGTGGTGAAAGTCTAGCTTATACAACTCGGTTCCATGAGTTGAGTCTCCTTGTACCCCATATGGTCACACCTTTATCCCGCTGCATCGAGAAGTATATTGGTGGATTACCTAGGAAAATTCAAGATACTGTCTTAGGGAGAAATCCCGCAACACTCAAAGATGCCATCCGCTTATCTGCTACATTAACGGACAACCATGTGAAAGCGGGAACTCTGACTAGAAAAGGCACCAAGAAAGTTCCCGACACCACAACTCCTCCCGTACACATCAAAGAAGCCACAACTGAACCCTCTCATAATAATAAGAAAAGAAAGGCTAGAAACTATGCTATGGTCACTCCTGCTATCCCTGTTAACCAAGTTGCTCCTATGGTTCAAGCACCAGCCAAAAATCCATATGTTGGGATCTACCCACTCTATGCCACATGCAACTATCACCATCTCCAAAACATTCCATGTCGCCTTTGCACTCACTGTGGGAAATATGGCCATACACTCAATGTTTGTAGAGCCAAAGCACTTGTAGGCCAAGTAAACCCACCAAACCGAACCAACCCCCAAGTGGCTAATCAAGGTGTTCCCACTATTGCAAATGGGCGTGCTTGTTATGAATGTGGTAACCCAAATCATTTCCGTGATCAGTGCCCAAGGTTAACCAATGCTAGACAAGGCGGAGCTCGTGGGCGTGCTTTCAACATAAACGCCAATGAAGCTCAAGCCAACAAAGATGTGGTCAACGGTACATTCCTTGTTAATAGTAAATATGCCTCCATTTTATTTGATACTGGCGCCGACAAAAGTTTTGTGTCACTTAACTTTGAACCCTTACTTGCAAAGACACGATCCCAATTAGAGAAAACCTTCACCGTCGAAGTAGCAAATGGTGACACCCTTACAATTGACTCTGTTATTCACGACTGCTCGCTAGAACTTAATGATCATACATTTCCAATCAACCTTGTACCAATGCCACTAGGGAGTTTTGATATCATCATAGGCATTGATTGGCTATCAAATCATCATGCCGAGGTCATCTGTTTCGAGAAGTGCATCCGAATACCTTTACCGTCGGGAGAAACGTTAAGAGTCTTTGGTGAAAAGCCTTGCAAAGGACTCAAATTAATGTCATGCACTACCGCCCAAAAGTACTTACGAAAGAAGTATGTAGCCTTCTTAGCTCATGTTGTTCAAAAGGATGTCGAGAAGAAGAGTATCCAAGACATTCCCATTATTCGGGATTTTCCCGAAGTATTTCCCGAAGATCTATCCGGTCTTCCACCCGTTCGACAAATAGAATTTCGCATTGACCTCATACCCGGAGCTAACCCCATGGCTAGATCTCCTTACCGTCTTGCACCTTCTGAAATGCAAGAACTTGCAAGCCAACTCCAAAAGCTCTCCGACAAGGGCTTCATTCGTCCAAGTCATTCACCGTGGGGTGCACCCGTCTTATTCGTCAAAAAGAAGGATGGGTCATTCCGCATGTGTATTGATTACCGCGAACTCAACAAGCTTACCATCAAAAACCGTTATCCCTTGCCTAGAATTGATGACCTCTTTGATCAACTTCAAGGTTCAAGAAGAAGACATTCCAAAGACTGCCTTCCGAACAAGGTATGGTCACTACGAGTTCATGGTCATACCTTTTGGACTAACCAATGCACCCGCGGTCTTCATGGACCTCATGAATCGTGTGTGCAAACCGTACCTTGATAAATTTGTGATCGTCTTCATTGACGATATCTTAATCTACTCCAAGACTAAAGCCGACCATGAGCAACACCTTAGACTGGTTTTGGATCTCTTGAGGAAGGAACAACTATATGCCAAATTCTCCAAATGTGAATTTTGGCTAAAGGAAGTCCAATTTCTTGGTCATATCGTTAACGACAAGGGAATTCATGTTGACCCTGCTAAGATCGAAGCTGTTAAGAATTGGAATGCCCCAAAGACCCCCACCGAAGTTCGTTCATTTCTTGGTCTTGCGGGATATTATCGTCGTTTCATCTCAAATTTCTCTAAGATTGTTGTCCCTCTTACCGCTTTGACCCACAAGGGTAAAACTTATGAATGGGGACCAAAGCAAGAAGAAGCTTTCCAAACTCTCAAGCAAAAGTTGTGCAATGCTCCTATTTTGACTCTTCCTGATAGGAATGATGATCTAGTTGTCTACTGTGATGCTTCTAACCAAGGTCTCGGTTGTGTCCTCATGCAACGAGGCAAAGTAATCGCTTACGCATCAAGACAACTCAAGATTCACGAGAAGAATTATATGAAGCACGATCTCGAGTTGGGTGCGGTTGTATTCGCATTGAAGATTTGGAGACATTACCTCTATGGCACAAAGTGTGTGGTGTTCACCGACCACAAAAGTCTCCAACACATCTTCAACCAAAAGGAACTCAATATGAGGCAACGACGTTGGGTTGAACTCCTTAACGACTATGACTGCGAGATTCGTTACCATCCCGGCAAAGCGAATGTTGTAGCCGACGCTTTGAGTCGAAAGGACCATGTCATGCTTCATTGTGTCCGAATTCAAACCGACATTCAAAATTGCATCTTAGAAGCTCAACAGGTCTCAGTCACCAAGGGTAACATGTACGAGGAAATGTCGTGTGGTGTTGAACTCCAGCTTGAACCGAAACCCAATGGCTTACTTTATTACTTGAACCGTATTGGGTTCCCGGTCGCGATGATCTCCGTGCATTTCTCATGAACGAGGCTCATAAGACTCGTTATTCTATTCATCCTGGTGCGGATAAAATGTACCAAGATCTTCGCCAACAATATTGGTGGCCCGGTATAAAGAAAGACATTGCTCTCTATGTTGCCAAATGTCTAACTTGCTCCAAAGTCAAAGCCGAACATTAACGTCCTTCCGGTCTACTTGAACAACCGGAAATTCCCGTGTGGAAATGGGAGAACTTAGCCATGGACTTCATTACCAAACTCCCTCGTACCTCAAGTGGTTATGATAGTATTTGGGTGATCATTGACCGTCTCACCAAGTCTGCTCATTTCTTGTCTATCCGTGAAGACTATCGGGTTGAGAAACTAGCCCGAATTTACATTGACGAAATTGTGAGCCGTCACGGTGTTCCCTTAAACATAATCTCCGATAGAGATGCTCGGTTCACCTCTCGTTTTTGGCAATCTCTCCAAACTGCTCTTGGTACACGATTGGATTTGAGCACGGCCTACCATCCCCAAACTGATGGTCAGACCGAGCGAACAATCCAAACTCTTGAGGATATGCTTAGAGCTTGTGTAACCGATTTTGGTGGCAATTGGGATTCACATCTATCCCTAATCGAGTTATCTTACAATAATAGCTACCACACGAGTATCAACATGGCTCCATTTGAAGCTCTCTATGGTCGCAAATGTCGTTCTCCTATCTGTTGGAACGAGATTGGTGAAGCACAAATCACCGGTCCCGAGCTAATTCAAGAAACATCCAACAAGATTATCCAAATCCGTGACAACATTCGAGTAGCGAGAAGTCGGCAAAAGAGTTATGCCGACAAACGACGAAAAACCTTGGAATTCCAAGTCGGTGACCTTGTTCTTCTAAAGGTGTCTCCGTGGAAGGGTATGATCCGTTTTGGAAAGAAAGGCAAATTAGCACCTCGCTATGTGGGTCCATTTAAGATCCTTAAAAGGATTGGGAAAGTGGCTTACAAACTCGACTTACCTCCGTCACTTGGCAATGTGCATCCTACTTTTCACGTGTCTAATCTGAAGAAATGTCTTGCCGATGAGAACCTTCACATACCTCTTGACGACATGCACATTGACGAAACAATGCACTTCGTTGAGAGACCAGTGGAAATCATGGATCGTGAGATCAAGCAACTCAAGCGAAGCCGTATTCCTATTGTCAAAGTTCGTTGGGAATCTAAACGTGGTCCTGAGTTTACTTGGGAACGAGAGGACCAAATGAAGCTCTCTTCACTGATGCCATCGCCTTCACTAGCTAAATTTCGGGACGAAATTCCCTCAACATGGGGATACTGTAACATTTTTGATTTTCATTATCTGTATTTCAATTCAATGTGATACATTTCAAATCCAAATTCTAGTACACTGACTTGTTCTATTCATAACAACAATTAAATATTATGTTTCAATGCAAATCCACAAATTTTACACGAGTATATCCTATTAAACTCTACATAAGTTCATATTTATACAAATCTGTCAATACTGAAATTTGCAAGGACTGAATTTATAAATAAATAACCAGAAACCCTAATAGGCACGGTCGCGCCTCGTTCTGGCACGGTCGCGCCAAGTGCTATGACACGGTCGCGCGCCTTGCTTTGGAACGGTCGCGCCCGGTGCCTTGGCACGGTCGCGCCTCTTGACAGTTGAAACGTAAAAACGATCTTTAATCCTAAATTCGTTCAACTTTGTAACCGTTATACACGTTCGTCTATTAACAAACATCATTTGTCAATTAAACATCGACATTACACTTGAATTAAAACCAATTATGGATTTTAAACTGAAACCGTCGACCCCTTCATCTTTTACCCATTGAATCCATTCATTTCTATGGTTACTCTCTTAAATCAAGCAACTACGCACCGTAACTAACCCTCTCTAAAGTTTTACGCACACCAATCTCATCGGAATTGTAGCAGAAGACGCCGGATATCAAGCCCGTCGTCGCCGGAACTCACCTCTACCGTACGCCATCAATTCATCGTCCTTCCGGGTAATTGAAACCACCTACACTTCCGATTTAGTCTATAGATCAAAAGCCCCAAACTAATTTGGGCTTACAAGAGCGAAATTAACACAAACCCGAATCTAGGGTTCGTTCTAAAATGAGTTAATCAAATACTACCTTGGAGATGTTTTAAACACAACTAATCTATACAAAAATACTCGTAATAACCTAATGGGTGGAAGCCCTATGATTTCCAACATTAACAATATAAGATTTAAGCAATTCGCTTCTGTTTTGGAACGGACACGGTCGCGCTAATCTTCTAGCGCGGTCGTGCTTCATGAGACACGGTCGTGCCAATACCAGCGCGGTCGTGCCTCACACACTCAGACCCGGTCATGCCTTTTGGCTAGACTTGGTCGTGCCTCAGAACCCTAGACACGAACGTGCCTTGCCCAGGCACGGTCGTGCCTAGTGAACAGCTTTGTTATGCCTTCTGGTTGATCAACATGGTCGCGTCCTGATTAGCATGGTCGCGCCCGTGGTCCTAGCACGATCGTACCTTGTCCCAAGCACGGTCGTGTGTGTGAGAAAAATCTTGGCAGAAAAATTATTTTTATATTTTAAAAACAATAAGTATTTCAGACATAAATAAATAAATAAGGTAACAATTATTTATTTAATTTACATTTAAACAAAAATTATTTAGGTTATACTTAATTACCCCTAATACCTACATTATTTTTATAACTAAGTGAATAAATAATAATTATGTAATTTATTTATTTAGTTATTCAAACTCAAACCTTGATCAAAATGTTCTAAAAATATCCATTTCAAATCTTTCATTTTATACAATACCTTTCAAGTACGAACCACAAGCTTTATACACACATCCGATTTAACCCTAGACTTAGACATAGACTATTGTGCACACTATTAATTTAACATACATTCCACACTAGGTTAACGTTGTGCATTACAAGGATCATCTTACTATCTAGTCTCTCGTGTTAGCTACACCTTTTGAATCAAGTGAGTATTACATAGCCCCTTTTACTCTTTTACACTTTTTGGGGTGGAACATGAACATTATACAAACTATTGCTTACATTTACACAAACTACACAAATACAAATCCTCTTTACATTCATGTGTACAATTTGAACTTTATGTCTGAGTGCTAGTTGTGCTAACTTTTGTGTGCAATTTATGTGCAATCATTAACTATTCAAGCCAACAGTAAACAATGATAGATCTATTGAGTCTGACAAACCCACCCAGATTGGGGTGATTGTTACCGACAACACAATTTTGCATGTTAGTTACAAAGGTTTGATTGTACTTGGTTACACAATAGCTGCTCTCCATAAATGCCTTATTTTATCATGTTATGTAAGGATTTGTTTATTCATAATCTATATGCTATCTATATACAAACCTGTGTATGCTCACCAACTTTTTAATTGACCTTATTTTATTCATGTTTCAGGTACTAATGTGTGATTTTGATCAAGACTTGCTACACTTAAGTTTTGGACCTAGATAATTTTAAATAAAGGATTATGTATTTCACTTTATGTACTTGGTTTGATTTAGTTTTATCTTGAATATTTGAAATGAATTTGAATGATTAATATATTTCAATTTAGTCAACATTGTGCTCTTGAACAGTCTACATGTCCCGCCCCGATGATTCCGCGTCGGTTGGGGTGTGACATGTGGCACCAGACTGGCAACGTCCATCCTTCCACCCCACCTGCCGTGTAAAAATCGTTCAGATGATCATTAGGATCTCCTGAGCCGTCGTATTTCCCGATGGTTGATGGCATTTTTTTCTTCGCCGGGAACTCTGCCTGAGATATCCTTGGAGTAAACTTGGACTTTTCTGCAAATGCCTCCGGCCTTTATGGTTTGATCAAGTCCTCCTCCGCGGATCTGTTGTATCCGAGGCCTAGCGAGTCGCTAGGGTGGCTTGGTGTTTGTCTGGTTGCTGGCCCTCCAAATGACACTGCGGCCATTTGTGGTACGAATGCTTGCGCCGCCGGGTTTGCGGGTGCTGGTGGAGTTTCAGCGAAGGACATATTGTAACTAACTTCCGCGAGCATGACCTCACACACCCAGTTTTCATAAGCTTGGCGTAAGATTTGCTGTTGTTCCATGTACCACCTTTCTGGTGATATTCCGACTGTGGATGTGAACGCGGGTGTTCCGGTTTGACCTGAGGGTCAAGTCAGTGTGCGTATGAAGGTTGGGGTGGCAGGAGCCTGGGAGAGATTATTGTCCTGCGTTTCTGGCAATGCTCCCATGATTAAGTATCATAAGCTTGATCTAGGCGTGGCGATGGGTAGGGATGTTGGAAGGAATGGTTGCGAGATGGGTTGTGTTGTTGCTTTAGTGAAAACCGGTGAGTCCGGCTTAGATGTTGGACCCTTGTCGAGGTACCCTAAGCATGTCGTTGTGACCCTAACGTTGGGTGGCGGCTAAGAGGATGGTGGAGTTGAGCTCATTGTGTTGTTTGTTCTAGCCGAAGTGGATGGCGCCAATAAAGATACACTAGTTGAATGACGGATTCAAGCTAGCTTATCCACAAGGGTGTGCGGTTAATGAAAGGGAAGTGAGCTCCGAGATAAACCACTGAACCCGTAAAACGAACAACGCCGTTAGCCTCGCCACAGGGAAGAGGGTTTCCCTGTGACCACCCTCCGGCGTGAGAGTAAGTAATGGACTTAAGTATGAGTGAGTGTTAAGTAAGGAGGAGCGCTTTGAAGAGAAGATGTCCATACTTGAGGGTAAAGTCTTGTATTTATAGCCGAAGGAGGGTGGTGACCTGGCGGGTATGTGATTGGAGGAACGTCGCCATCATGAATATCCTCGTGGTCCCCTAGGTGGCAACCGTTAGTGGTGTCGGTTTTGTCCCACCTGGTGGGACCAACTGTGTGCATGGGGATGTCCTCCTGCTCCAAACATTCCTGGGATGGCAGCGTGATCCCCCTTACCGTACGCTCAGGAGCCTTTGTCCTATGTGAAGTACTGTTGGTTTGTCTTTGTGCGGGGGAGTAACCTTGCAGGAGAAGTTTCGTTCTCGCCCGCGATTCATCTGCGCGAGTCATGGGGTTCCGCGGGGACCCTACGTCATCACACTCCTTCCTACAGAATCAATTAGGTACGTACCGAAGATTGGATAGAAAAAGAATATTGTAGGGGGAATTTCATATATACCACACTTTGTTTATTATGAACGTACCAAAGCTATACCATTTCTAAAAACGGTGCATAGTTACAAAAAACAGCTTCAGTGATGGCGAATTCTTCTCATAAATGGATAAAAAAACAATGCTTCAAGTTCGCAAATTGCTATAATTCTGACACTACACATTCCAATTCCAAAGCAATAGGAATTTAATTCAGTCTCCCAATCAAACCATTGATCAAATTTCATTCCAATCCACATGATACGGGTCAACGACCCTAACTCCATGTTCTCATTTACTGCACGTTTGCATTTACTTTTTAGTTGGTTTACATTTGCTCTTGAATTAGTCTTGCATGTAAGTTAGGTCATGCTTGCATTCACGTCGTTCCTAGTGTAGCATGCATAAATTTGTACTAGAATTTTGAATGAGAAAAGAAGAGAAAATTGCAGCAAAATTAGTTCTTGTTTTTTCTATTTAATTCTTAGAGGTTCACCCACTCACTCACGGGTTCTATCACCACATATCTTACACATCTTATTCCTTGCCAAACATTTTACAAACCAAACGCGAGCGCCTTTTTACAAGCAAGGTGAACACATAAATGTATCTACTATCAAGACTACTTTTACTTCTACAGCCCAAGGAATAAATATACAAAGTACAATATCAGAAAACATTGATTAAACTGCTCTTCCTTTTGATGAAACGGCAGCCCCAAATTTTGCAAATCTGACTTAAATTATACCTAGGGTTTATAGTTTTGATCATACCAGCATAAGATTTAACGTGAATCGACAGCATCTTGATGGCAGGCATTATTAATATGCCACTTATCGACTCACTGGTTGATTTGAGACTGGTAAAATAAATATGAATCGTGGGCAAGAGTCTGCAACATAAAAACACTTTTTTTAAGATGTTAAAATAAAATCCAAAACGGACAACTTAATTTATTAGTTTAGTTTAAGAAGGATCGTTGGAAAGCCATATGATCAAATACCTGCTCCTGTGAACGGAAATACATGAAAGGTGTATAGCTAAGGAAATTTGACACTCGTGAGGTATAAATATCTGCATACCTGCGGTTTGAAGGATTAACAGTGAATATGTCACAACAAATGAACAATCATTAACTAAAAGTTCTTAAATTAAAGGAAAATCTGAAATATGTACTTCTCTATTTGTCGCATCAGGTGACTCTTGTCCCACAAACCTGCACGTGACAGATATCCCCACCTAACAGCAAATGCACCATCAGTGAAGTTATAAAGATTGCAACCCTAAACCCTAAACAAATATTATGATGTTTAAGCCTTAGAAAACAGGTGGGTTGGGTCAACTAGCGGATCGAAACGAGTTCGGATCAAGCTGGGTTCAGGTCAAAAACGTGTCGTTTTTAAAAATAGTATTAGTTAGGTTTGGGTCAAACGGCTTCTAACTAAAATGGCCTTGGGTTGGAATGACTCGTTTAGAAATGTACTAGTATAAAAATAAGTTCACCCACTATATTTGTTTTTATGGCAGCCAGTAGCGATGGCGGGCTGAGGCGGTGGTGTGTGGCAACAGTGGAGGTGACGGTGGTTGTGCCGGAGGCAACCGGTAGGTGGTGCCTGGTGGTGGTGGCAGACATTTTGGACCCGTTCTAACTAAGTTAACTAGCTTCATAGGAGTGACGCATTTTGACCCTTCATATAATTTGAGTGACCCATATCAATCCATTTAATTTAACTAACCAGATTACCCAAATCAACGTATTTATTAAAGAATGGTCATGATTGCCATATGTAATGATGCTATATAACTTTATTCATGGACAAGAAGAAATCATAATTTAGTCGGGCATAATATATAAGGTAGAGGAATGAATGGGCATTGATAGTTTTCAACGATGGTTAACCTTTTATTGAAGTGTTCACCGTCCTGTTCCATCAATGGAGCAATTTTTTCATCCAGACGTTGCATTACAATAAGTAGCTTTTGCACACTCTCATTGAGCTCTTTATCATCCATACGAGTAGCAGCCATGGTCTAAAAAATGAATGATAAAGTTATACATAGAACCACAATAATCTAATAAAAAGAAATTATTAACGTTGTTGTAAGTCCATAAACAGTTGAATCTTCTGTCTCCTGTAATTTAAAGACGGTGACCATAAAAAATGAAAATAAAATAACAAAACAATTACTTGAGCAGGACGACCCTTGTTTCTCCTCTGCAGAGCCAAACGGAGTTGATTAAAGAGATCACCAACTACCTCCTTCTGATTAATCAATTCGACAAGCATAGCCCGGTGCTCTCGACCATGAATTAGAGCATTATACTGCACCACCATAAACAATTTAGCAAACGATTCTTCATCAAAGAAAGAAACAAAAAGGAAAAAAAAACATAGACATCACATAAATCAGTGTATGCCATCTTTCATCTTGATAAATAAAGATCATATCACATAGTTCTTTCAAATTACTGAAGTCAGTTCTGACGGCAAATGGAACTCAAAATTTCCTTTCCTTATAAGGACTTGTTAATTGGTATTTATGGTAATTAACATATTTCTTGTGATTATTAATTCATATAGCTCACCTCTTCTTCCAATTCTCGACAAATTAATGCTGTCCGCCAACGAAGATGTACTTTAGAGACGCTTACATCTGTATAAATATGATCACCGACATACAATATCTCATCTCCATGAATACCTAACGAATTTTCAACCATCTGAGCACTTCCTCCAGAATACAATCCCCCTAAAAACAACAAACGATATATGTTCTTGATAGTTAACAAACTAAAGCTGATATAATTTTGAATTCTTGCCAGTTTAAAATAGAAAATACAGAAATAAATAACTTCCAGAATATAACTCAACGCTGATCGGAAATAATATATGTTTATAATAAAGTAAAGCATGGTTGCTTTAAATCAGTTAAAGTAACAGTGGTGGGAATAGATATTGATGGAATGATTGGGAGAAAAACTGGAACAAGTTTAATTAAAAGTACAGGTTTTGTAACGGTCCAGGGGTGATTTTGTAATTTACTCACCTGGCCTAGCCTTGAAACATGGCCGCATCAGGCCCTCACTAGTAACTACTTCATATAAAGGGTGTGACATTTGAAAGAATTCAGGCTTCCTAGCTGAGACAATAACCTACATTAAACAAACATTTCTCACAAACTCAAACATGTACAATTTTTTTAGTTATAACTTAATAGCCCCCCTTTCAACTAATTAATTCAGTCAAACAGAATGCCATTCTAGAATCTCAAATGAGAAATCCAGATTTTAGTAAATAATCCTGGAATTGTTTGGAATAAAACACTATAAAAATTTGTGAAATAATTAAGAAAGTCAAGAGGTGGATTGCAGGAAGCTTGACTAACCATCTCAAATAAATCTCGCCAGTTCATATCATTTGGAAGAAATCTATTAAAAGAATGTCGCATCATCTTGTCTGTATAGATGTAATCCGAGTTGGTAATCAGCAATAACTTTTTACCAGACTGGTGAAATGAAAGCATAACACATTTTAGAACATATTTTGTAAACTGGTCAAAAGCATTTTTACCATTAAAAAGGGGGATTAACAGAAAATACCTCCTTTTGGTCCAGAAGTGCTAAAGGAAGCTCTGGATCAGGCTCTACAAACAATTCTGGCTTCGACATTATCTCACTCTGCACATGATCCATGAAGAATTAAATGATTTTGGGTCCCACTATTCAAGATATAAATCAATTATACATTTACCTTTAGTTGACCTTCCACATGAGCCCTAAAGAGAGCCTTACCAACAGCCTAAAACAAAAGAATATTCATAGATTGGTGGAAGTTAACACAAATAAAGTTAATCTGAAACATAAACAAGTATTATCTTTTCTTGCCTTGTAAAGACCTTTGTAATCAAGTGCACCAAGATCTGGTGAAATAATCCCTTCATCCAATCTATCAACCATCTGAAATACAACAATGGATCATTCAAATACTAAATTTTTTATGTCTTTACCACTAAGGAATAATTGAAAGTTATTAAAATAAACCTCAAATAAACGGAACAGGCTACCTGCATATACGCCACCGCTTCTGAAACAGAGAATAATGTATTGAGAAACTCCCATCGACTTTCTTTCCTCAGGTCCACTAGTTCTCTCCCGTAAATCTCACTTTCCATGCACACAAAATTTACAAGTAGAAAAAAAAATTTATTCCAATTAAAATAAATATGATGATATGAACAGAAACTTTGTTATAGTCGAATCGACATAAATTTGAGAGTTGCATGTGTGACTCAATTTTCCACTCAATACAATACTCTTTTCAGCTGTTAAATTCTTGTAATATATTAGATAATGATAAGGTTAAAGGCCACACCTGAGGGCTCGGGTAGATAGCAGTTTTGTGCCATGCATAGCTCTCTTCACATAGCCAAATCGGTCAGCCTTAACCAAGTTGCCTTTCTCTTTATCTATGACAAGTCCTCTAATAACCTATAAGAACAACGGACCAAAAAAACTTAAAAAAAAGAAAATATTACAATCACCAATTTAGCTCGAGAAATTTACAGGGAACTACCAGTTCAGGGTCAAAAGAAAGTCCATCAACGGGAAAGCCGACTTTTTTTAGATTCCCCATACAATAGTCATAAGCTCGCCCTTCCCAAGCCTTCAAGTTCATAAATTGAAGTTACATACGAAAGAAAACACACTAATTGGAAATGACAAATCTCAATGGTATATATAAAGTAAATGAAGAATGTAATAAGACAGTAGACTTCTTTCATTATCAATTGAGCCTTAAAGCGATGTAAACACGGTCTCAATATGAAGTACCAATTACCATGACATTATAGTGCATTAAAGTGTAATCCATGTCATATCCAATTGCACTGATTGACCGAAGATTCAACGTGCGGCTACAAAATATGCCACGTGGAGAATGCCTTGAAGAAGATGGATCCTACAAAGCATTTGTAACATAGCACTCATCAGGAAACAGTAAAAACCTATTTAAAGTATCCCAGAGTGTTCATATGACAACAAAGTAATGTCAACAAATTGAGCATCTGCAAAACTTTATTAAAATATCATGTTCAAGCTTTGTGCTTGTTGTTTGAGACCGTCTACAGATCCATAACTGAGATCAATGAGAGGGTATGTAAAATCCGGCCTCTCGCCGTTTTGCCCACTAAGAGCTCACGGATTTGTTTTTGGTTGCCCGGGTGAAAACGTCCATGCGGGGAGGGGTCACCCATCCTGGTACTACTCCACCTGAGCATGCTTAACTGTGAACCCACCTAAGAGAATCCGGTATACAAGTTCTAAACACGCCGTGATCCAACGTGGAGAGGAGAATCACGCCGTGATTTTTTTTAAACCCCGCCCCCTCGACCCGTGATGAGGGGCATGATTATTGGGCGTGTTTTTTTCACGGGCATGATTAGTCTTTCTTTTCTCTCTATTTACACTTTTTTTTTCATTTTTAAATTATTATTTAAATGAAAATTAAAAAAAACATTTAATTATCACACCATCTCAATCACTTGGGTATTTCCCTTGCCAAGTGATGGATGGTGTGATAATGAACAGAGTGACGTGACGCCACATGGCGTGCACTTTATTATCGCACCACACCCCTATCACTTGGGTATACCCATTGCTCTAAGGTGTTGCATACTAACTAGGCACTTAAATTTAACATAAGAAGACATTTGAAACAATGGAGTTGTGATCTGTGATTACTAATGCAAAATATCATGATAAACATGGAAGAAACCTGTATCCCTAGGTGATTAAGCAAGCCCTCAGCTTCAATTGCTTGAAGCCTGGCCACTTCCTCTATTGGACCATTCCGTGCAATATCTGCCTGACCATTTATCTCTGCTTCAACAATCAACATACCATACATAACACATATAAGAAAACAGAATTTCTCCAATATCACATGATGTAGGCAGATTAAATAGCCTGAAGAGTAAAGCAAACACATGTAGTGCTCAGCAAAGCAGCTCGTATATATATAATTGACATTTAACATGGAGTGTTGGTCCTGTTTTAGTAATAATTAGGCTACCGTATTTGAGGTTCAAGTCGCCTTTGGTGCTCTGGCCGAGATAATCGAATTCGGAGCCATGAGAGTTAGTATTAACCGAAAACAAATCATCAGCGGCAGCGGTGGTGACGGAATTGGAGTCAACGGTGCATTGACAAAAATGCTGTACCTGTCGCCTTCTCTTGGAAAAGGTAATAGCGGTGGTGTTGTTGGGAGAAACAGAGGCGATGACCGGAAGAAGAGGATTTCTGACGACGGCGTAGGTGAATGTGATGGCGACCATCGGAACTGATGAACTGAATTGGTACGTTAGGGAGGAGGAGTTTGGGGGCAGCGATGCTTTAGCTTTACTGTGTTTAGTCGTCTTCGTTTGTTCTGTGGGATTTTGGATCGGATAAGCAATTCAACAACTTGCTAACCAGTTGGATTTGTACGGATGGAAGCCAGCCCATGTGTTTAGGCCCACATGTAGATTTGGGCTTCAAGTTATAGAAAAATATTTGTTGCAAACCGTTGCCGGAAAATTTATACATGTTAACGAATGGGATCAGGTACAATTAGAGGTGCATAAAGCGGATTTTTTAAACCGAACCAGGTTAAATCGACCCAAACCGGTTTGGTCAACTTTGGTCAAAACCGGTTTGGTCCTTAACCGGTTCGGATTAAACCGGTTTGCGAGTCATGGAAACCCAACCCTATCAAATCGGTTAAGGTAGGACCGGTTTGTGGGTTAAACCGGTTTTTTAATTAAAAATCAATTAAATTCAATAAAAAAACATATAATAAATATAAAACATAAAGTTCTACGTTTATTAATATTCGAAAAGTTTGGAAATTACAAAACATTACAAGATAAAATTATAAAATTGAAAAACATTACAAATGACAATATATATTTTTATCTTTTGGAATATTGATTGATTATTCTTGACAATATATATTTTTATTTTTTAGAAAAAAGCGTCGTTGCAAATCAATTTATATTTCATATTTAGTTTTTGAACCCGATTTGTATTATTAGATGCATTATCAAAACACATTGAAAAAACTTTATTTTGTAATTTAAATTTGGTTATAACACCATCTAATATATAAAATAAATTTTCGTCGATGTGTGGATATTCAAACAAGTCAAACGCGATTGTACGCTTCATCATTTGCCACGTTTTGGGATCAACCCAATGCGCGGTAACGCAAAGATACGAGTCAGTTATACCATGTGGAGCCGACCAAACTTCGATGGTTAAGTTTACACCGGTTTCCAAATTTTTAAAACCCAAAATTAATTCTTTTTTTGCTTTTTTCCACATTTTTATACAATCTCGTCTAAGGGGGTATGACTTATTTGATGATAACGTGGTTGGAGTGTCTCTTGAATCATCATTGTCAAGCGCGGATTGTCAAAGTGGTTGAACGGCAAACCTTCTTGGATCACTAACTTCTCTATTCGATCTCAAACCATATTTTGATTAAAGTTTCAAATTCCTGCTTCGCTTGTAATCGAGGCTTAACCTTGACTTGTAATTCTCTTCAAGGACGGGCAAGATTTTTCCACATGAGTTCTCAAACTAGTGTTTGAATCTTTCCCCAAAAAACGCACCACACATCTTGCACCAAGCACGTTTCTTCCCGTTTGACAACAAACATAGATCGTAATTGCACCAAATTGCTTGATTTCTCGTTGTTGGTCGAATTTTCACAATGGTAATTTCGTTTGAGGAACCACCGACACTACTTGCCATGTTTTTTTTTGAGATTTTATAGCAAGTTTAGAAAGTGTTTTTGAGCGTTTAAAGAGCGGTTTTAGAGATTAGACAGTTTAGAGAGAGATGTGATCAACCCTAAACACTCCCCACTTATTTATATTGATTTATGGGTGAAAAAATGACAAAAAAGGTCAAAAATGGTCCAAGCGGCTATAAAGTCGTTATGTAACGACTATAAATCGTTCAGCACAAAAACCGGTTTTCTAAACCGGGTTGGGAGAACCAGTTCGTAACCCGGTGGGCTCCAGAATATGGCAAACCGGTTTGTAACCGGCAGTTTCACTCGGGTTTGAACCGGTTTTCAGGTTATGCCCGGTTTGAACATTCAAACCGGTTTTTTGCCCATCTCTAGGTACAATTAGTACGGGAGTCTTTCAAAGCGGTTAAGAGCGTTGTATATGGTTAGTAATAGTAATTGTGATCAAAAAGTGAATGTCACGTAAGCACAGTAAATATTACATAATAAATTAAAAAAATATTACATAATAAATTAAAAATAATAAAATGACAGAAATATTAAAATAAAAATGAAAATGCATATAATAAAAATAAATATTAGGGAAGTCCATATTTATTTTTAATTTCTCGTTGCATCTCCAACATAAGTTTGCGTTTCACCCTCTCTAAATGATCAATGCTGGTCGCTAGAGTTTTGAAGTCCTCCAGTTGTTTTCTTTTTCTTCTTCGTGTCAATCTTTTCTTTTGAATACGCGCTAAATTGTTTCAATTCAACCACCAAATTCTCATGCTATCGTCTACTTGTATAGGTGTTGAATTTGAAACCACCATTGCTCGTTTTCCTTTTTTCTTTCCAACCAGACGTTGTAATTCCTCTTCAACCGGTGTGTCATCGTTTAAATTATAATGGCATCCGCTATTTCTTGTTTTATGTTTTTCTTTCCAACCGGGCGTTGTAATTCCTCTTCAATCGGTGCGTCATCGTTTAGATTATAATGTCACCGACCATTGGAAGTCGCCAGACTATCATTCATGTCCGTTGATGTGACATTTCAAAATTTCAGTTATAATATATTAACACGTAAAAATTTCAACATTTTATTCCAAATATGCACACGTGAATTTAACCAAGTTTATACAAAAGAGTGTGTTTACAAATTTCAACTTATGTATTTTTAAATTAAAGTCTTAAAAATATATGAAAAAGTATATCAATTATTTTTAATAAATTAAATAATTAAAATGATGGTATAAATTTATCCTGTATTTATAAACAATTTAAATTCAATAATATACACGTGCATTTGTTCAATTTAATGTGTTAATAATATATAAATTATGTATTTTTAAAAATATTTGAATTATATAAATTTTATAAAAATAAATGACTTTGAAAACAAATAAAATGATTTGACAAAAAATGAGTTGAATAATTTATTTTAATAAAATAAGTTTATAAAAACATTTAAAATATAATATTAAATTAAATTTATTTAAAAGAAACTAAATTAATTTGTTTAATAAAAAGTTTAGGGGTCGTTTTGTAATTAATCAAACTTAAAGGTTTGTACAGAAACTAAGTCAAGGGACTATTAAGGGACAAATCAAACCTTAGGGACTTATCAGTAATATTCGCAGGGACCAATTTAAATCAATTGAAAACCCCAGGGACCATAATTGCCAGATCCCAATTCATATTCCCGGTCACCCTTTTCCCTTTGTCCGGCGGACCAAGAACCTTCCGGCGAGCCCCGACAGCCCTGTCCCTCCACACCTCAACACCTAAAACCTGCACCATCGTACTCGCCTTCCTCGTGCGACCATGTTCCCCCGACCAATTTACTTTTTCATCATCAGATTCCCACGACGCCATTAATGAAACCGAAGTCAACCCAATGAAATTCGGCCGACACACAGTATCTCAACGACTAAAAGAGGGCTCGTTAGTTTCGTAAGAGCTGTCCGAACCCAATTGTGGAGCCAATTTCTGGTTCCATCATACGGATTTCCTTCGGGTATAAAAACCATTGCCGGTCCCTCTTGAACCCCATTCTCCCTCGTATCGCTCTCTCTCCCTAAATTGGCATCACCCTCAGACTCGTGCCCTTTTTCCGAAGCCCCACCTCTAAATTGGAGTTCCAATTCGACCCCAAGGTCTGGTTCCAGCTTTGGGTATTCTCGGCTTCGTCCTCGACTTCGCCGACCCCCTTCGGTTCAGGTATTATCATCACATTCCATCCCTTAACCTTCGTCTATCCTAATGCTATAAATTCCGAGCATAATCCAGGCCATAGCCCACTGATTCCCGGCCAAACGAGATTACCCGGACACGACTCCTAGTCGTTGCCGAGAACCGGTGGGCAATCCTCGAAGTGGTTATCAATTAATTAGCGTGTTACTGACCAGCGATGGGCTATAGCCCGGCTGGTCAGTGTCGTGTGCGATGAGTATAAGGTCCCGGGTTCGAAACCTATGGCCTCCGGCCCAACCCCCTTTTTTCTCATTTTGAGCCCCCTCTGACCCGTTTCACTTCCTGAACCTGGATTCGGGTCTGGGCCGACCCGGTCCGACCCATTTGGCTATTAAAATCTTATTTCATTTATTGTATATGTATTAAATTAATTAATTTAAAAACCATTTGTATATTCTTTATTATTAATTATCTAAATTAAATGTTTTAAAAACCATTTAATTATTTCTAAATATTTATAACCCACTAAAAATTATTTCAAGCCCGTTGACTCGGCCCGTTTATTTTTAACCCAACTTTTGAACATATTCAAACCCGTTAAATTTTATAAAATAAATAAAACCGACGTTTTTCATAAGTTATTTAATTATTTGAACCCACGAAAATTAATACAATAACATTTTTATAAATAAATAAAAATGCGCGTTATTTAAAATATAATATTTTCATGAGATTTAAAATGGGTAAATTATGATTTATAAAATGCAAGTGTTATTAAAAATATATATATTTCAAGAAGTTTAAATATTTAATGTAGAATTTTATAAAAATACAAAGTCTTACAAAAATTAATATTATTTGTACAATGATTTAAAAACATATAATTTTCCGCAAAAGGTTATTCCATTTACAAATCCACACATATTTAAACAAATATATACGTACGCGAATACATATTTGATACATATTCGTTTGCATAGGATTTCATCGTGTATAACAACAATACCAATATCACCATCGCGCGTGAAGTAAAACCCTCGTTGCAAGGTGAGTTACATATCCCCTTTTTTTACATTTTTATACATTTTGGGGTGAAACGTAATCTGTGCATACTTACGTACAATTCAACTTGTGTTTACATGTGTAGATTATTGTGCTTTTGTGCTTGATCACTTGTTATGCTATGGATACTTTTAGGATGGTTTAAATTATGTGTAACCCACATAGTCTTGATTCCATGCCTATCACTTTTAGGGTAGCGGTATGCTATGCCTATCACGTTAAACCTATATGCTTATATACATAATTACATGTTTACAATTGGTATACATATGGTGAATTCTCCACATTATGTCATATCTTACTATGTCAAACCATGAATTGTATAAACGTTTTAAATTAAACTTTTATTATATTTAACCATATGTAAACTCACCAACTCTCGTAGTTGACACTTGTTTTGGATTACGTTTCAGGTGAAGATATGTGATTGTGTGACTATGTGTTTGAATGTGCTACACATAAGGCTTTTGGACCTAGTAAAATAATTATGTGTAATATTCTAGAATAGGGTGTTGTAACTTGAATTGTAATGACATGTTTGATATTTAAATCTTATTAATGAACTATGCAACCTTAGTAGATCATGTGCTTATGAACGATCATTTCATTGTCCGCCTCGATGATTCCGTCATCGGTCGGGGTGTGATAGTTGATGACGTCGTTAAGCCTTTTTTGATGATTGACTCTCTCATATCCGATACCAGCACCCATTTTGGAGAACGCCTCACAACTTCCCAAACCAAAACTGGTGTCATGACACCATGATCTTCATGGTATTGGGTAGTAGCCAATTGCATAATGTCAACAATTGCATAATGTCAGCGTCGTAGAAACCGCTCCTCTGGCTCATGAGAATATTAGTATAAATTCCGTTGAACTTTGTCACCTTTCGATTAACGTCCCTCTATTTCTATGTTATCATGCTAAGGGTACGATACTCATCCTGTGAACTCATAGCATGATGAAAC
The DNA here is from genome assembly GCA_023525975.1 of Smallanthus sonchifolius. Lineage (NCBI taxonomy): Eukaryota > Viridiplantae > Streptophyta > Magnoliopsida > Asterales > Asteraceae > Smallanthus > Smallanthus sonchifolius. The sequence goes on along the minus strand of CM042044.1, from coordinate 24,383,392 downwards.
TTTTTGTGTGTATTGTTCCAAAAAGCAACGTTTCCTTGAGCATTACCTATAGAAAAATTAATAATTGTTATTAAATAAATAATACAATAATAAAGTTAATGATATTAAATAAATAATATAATAATAAAGTTAATACTATTAAATAAATAATATAATAAAAAGTTAAAAATTTTACCGATGACTGGATCCTCGGATACACCAAAAATTTAGGGGTCCCATCAAATTATATGTTAACCAATGAGATCAAGTAGAATCCTTGGAGTAGGTTGTTTTCAAAGCAGTTAAAGATAGAAAATAGAAACAAGATGAAAGTTTGATTCGAACTTAAACTCTGTTAGAGGGACACAAACGTTTACCATCATGACATCGTGTTGAAGGTTTAAAAATATTTTTAGTATTAAGTAATTAAAAAAAATTGATAAATATAACTTTTATTGTTATCATTAGATATGGTCTTTAGCTTTGATTTTACAATTCCTATTTTACGACATATCAGTTTTTAAATATCTTTTATTTACAATTAAATATCCTTATCTATTTTTCAGCTGGATCCTTACAATATTATATTTACATTACCTTACTAGGTTAAAATCCTGTGTATTACACGGGTTAAATAAATATAATATTATATATTAAGTAATACAAATTTTATTTTTTAAAAACTCATGTTTTACACTGGTTGAACAAACCCGTGGAATACAATATAATCTGTTAACACATACACTCGTCAAAATATGTCAGGAGATTTATTTATTAATATAATATATAGATTAGTATTTCTTTAAAAATATATTATTGTTAAAAAATAGAAGTGTATTTAATAAGAGAGAGAGGCGAGAAAAAAATAATGAGAATAAATGTGGAGGTGACACGTGGCATTGAAAACCTGTATTTATTATATAGTATATAAATTATAAGAAACCATAATCCGTAACGTCGGCGCCCAATGAGGGGCCACCGATCATTTTCCACTCCCAACCTCCTACTTTGACAAAGTTTACAATTTAAACATTTAGTTTTTTAAAATTTCAGATCTACCCCTAAACAAATTTTGCTACTCTTTCTTAAATTTCTAAAGTTTCAAATTTTCTCTTGTAATATATAACTTTAATATGCGCTTTTAACTTTACCTAAAGTTTCAAGTTTACCCATTCACTAAATTCTCAACTCTACTACTCAAATTTCTTTTTTTTTTCTTACCTTTTTTATCTTCATTCATAAAAATTACTTTTCTATTTTTAATTTGTTACTATCTTTTTTAATGAATTTGTCGTTTCAATGTTAACTCCTATTCGCGCCGCAATTTATCTATTTTTCAATCTCCATAATTGTGGCACTGCAACTTCATACGTTCCTTTTATGTAATTAGTCACGTTACTATCACCGTCACAACGCACGTAACGATGTTCGCAAACCTGCCGCACCGCGCGGAAGACCGAGTCGTGGCAACATCGTACGTTTCTGTATGTGCTTAATCACGTTATTGTCGTCTCCGCAACGCCCGTAACGAGGTTCGCAAACCCGCCGCATCGCATGGGTTTTAGTTATGCAGTTAAACACGTTAATATCACCGTACAACCCCGCCGCAATGCACGGGTCAAATTTTCTAGTTAGTATTAAAAACTAATGTTTGTCCACTCTCACAAAAATACTACCTTTTTTTATGTATTTGTATTAAACTACTTAATACTCATAAAATCTCAAAAAGGTGCTTAGCCCAGTTGGTAACCGTCCGACTTTGTTAGCTAGGATATGCCGATATGCATGTTCGACTCACCTAAATTGCTACCCTTTCGTATACTTTTCTCCTTCATTTTCAAAAAACCCATTTTGGTAATTTTATTTAAGGGTGTTAAAAAAAATCCGAATCCAAAACCGAACCCGAATTATCCGAAAATCCGAATCCGAATTATCCGAAAATTCGGATATCCGAAATTTCGGATATCCGAAATTCGGATATCCGAATTTTCGGATTCGGATAGTGATTTTCGGATATTTCGGATAGTTCGGATATCCGAATATCCGAAATATTATATTTATATATTTTTTTTAATTGTTTTTATTATTTAAAAATAAGAAAATTTGAATCAAAACCCGATATATTATATTTATATATTTTTATATGTATATTTTCTAATGTTTTTTAAGGTTTTTAATTGTTTTTGTAATTTAAATATATTATTTTTATATATATATATATTTTTTTCGGATATCCGTTTCACTATCCGAATCCGTATCCGAATTTTCGGATATCCGAAATTTCGGATACGGATTCGGATAGTGAAATCCACTATCCGAAAATTTCGGATATCCGAATCAGACTTTGAACACCCCTAATTTTATTTAGTGTCATTTTTTCTAAATGATGTAAAACCATCTTCTTTAAAATCTGCATTTGGAGACAATTCACCCTCCTCTTTTTCTTTATTACTTTAAACTAGGTTATAAACCCGGTGTATTACACGGGTTAAATAAATTTAAGGTTATATACTTATTAAAAAAGATTTACATATTACATAATTATGACATATTATATAGTTTTTTAATACAAATTCAACCCATTCCGTTTAAAAAAAAATTAACAAACGAAAATTATTATTGAAAAATAAAATTAATACATTATTAAACGGGTTAAAAATGTAAAAAATTAAAAAATTAACCTGCTTAACTAATGTTGGTCCACCCTCACAAAAATACTACCTTTTTTATGTATTAATTTTATAAAATCTCATAAAAGGTGCTTAGCCCGGTTGGTAACCGTCCGACTTTGTTAGCTAGGATATGCCGATATGCATGTTCGACTCTCCCAAACGGCTACCCTTCCGTATACTTTTCTCCTTCATTTTCATGAAACCCATTTTGGTAATTTTATTTAGTGCCGTTTTCTCTAAATGATGTAAAACTATCTTCTTTAAAATCTGCATTTGGAGACAATTCACCCTCCTCTTTTTTTATTACTTTAAACTAGGTTATAAACCCGGTGTATTACAATGTTTAGACGTCAAACCTCAAATAAATAGTATTAATAAATACTAGTATTTAATTCGGGTGACTGAATAGGAATTTATACGCGAGAGATTCGACGTTAGACGCGCGACAGCGACAAATACCGGTGTACGCATCAACGGGTTTTGCTAGACCCGGTGTAACTAAATAATATAAACAAGTACTTATTCTATATCAGTTGTATTAATATACTAGTAATATTATTAATTAGGAAGTAATAACTACTTACGGAACGCGATAGGTTTTACCCGGAGCAGACACGTGTGAGCAGACAGTACAAAGCAGTACCATCTATTTTAGAGTCACAAGTACATAAAATAAATAATTAATTATTCTTATTTGTTATAATTATTAATAATAGAAGTATTGAACACCATCAGATATTTTAAGAGCAAACAGCTTAGTTTCATCATCATAAAACCAACTTATGATCTTTCCAATACACCTCTCTTTATTCACATATCTTTCTTTCTGAGCAGGTTGTATATGTGACTTTAGTAGTACTTTCATCCAACTGTTAACGACTTCTCTCCACTGTTCTCTAGTTATTCCTGTATTTCTATGCATCACAGGTTATTCATTCAGCTTAGGAGACACAGCATAAGTAGTATCAACATCAGAATCTATCTTGGATTGAGTAGTATCATCGGGTGTAGTGATGTCTTCAACAGAGTCCATAGAATCTGTTACTCCATCATAAGAAAATTCAGGAATAACATCATCTTGGATGAAATTATACGAAACATTCAGACCATCACTTCCTTCATATGTAACCTTAGATTTACTCTTTTCTATTTCAATCTCTACAATCTCTCCTTCTTCAACTTCATTATCCAACACATCTTCTTCATCATCATCAAATAACTCGTCTATATCATCCAGACATTCTAATTTCTCAGCTTCTTCTTCTTCTTCAGAATCTTGAAAGAATTCCAATAAGAATATTTCTTCATTCACTCCAGAATCATGTTTGGTTCCTTCAATAGTATGTGATGTCGACTCCCCCTGAACTCTGGATATTGGATTCACGTCAGCGTATTGACGATCACCCTCAACATTACCACTAGGATCATTGTCATCATTATCTTTTCGTTGAATTGATTCTGCATGACACTTATCATGTATCCTTAACTCCCCCTGAGCGTTAAGACGCTCAACAAGTTTAGACACCAATAACTGAATGTCAGCAATCTGTGTAGCTTGAGCTTGAATAACCAACTGTCTCTGAGAATCAGTAGACACAAGAGTATCTACTTGAGTCTGTAAAGCTAGCACCTGTGATTCAAGGAATGTAATTCTTTCAGAATCAGACAGCTTTGAAGGACCAGCTTCAGATGTGTGTGGAACATGTGGAGAAATAACTGGAGATGTATGTTTAGAAGCAGGAGGTGTAATCAGTAAGGAAGCAACAAAATTTGCATCCTCTACACCCTGAGATGAATGAGCAGCAGCAATAGAAGCAGACATAAGCTTCTGAGCTTTAGGAACTAGAATAGCATCACTATCCGAGTCAGAACTTTCATCTATTAAAGTTCTCTTGCCAAGAACTGATCCAGAAGGAGGATTTCGAACAGTCTTACGCCTCGGTTTTCTGGCTGTAGACTTAATACGTTTTCCCACATTAGCCAACGGTAACGTAGCCAACCTTGCATAATGATCTGAGCTAAAATCTCTAGACGAATTAGTATCGGTAGCTTCAGAATCAGGTAAGATAGTATCACCGGAACTCGTATCTTCAACATTGCCTTCAGCTTCATGAATAGGTGAGTTCACAGCTTCATGAACAAAATCATCCATATTCATACCCAAATCTTGATCATTATCTTGAGCAATCTCTTCTTGAGCTGGTTCATTAACAGGAATTTGAACCTGTTCTTGTGGAATAGGAACTTCTTGTTGTTGTTGTTGTTGTTGAGCAGGAACTTGTTGTACTTGAGCTTGAACTTGTTGTACTGGAACTTGAACTGGCTGTGGAATTAGAACTTGATTCTGGACTTGGCCTTGTACTAACTCCTCAGGATGAAACCAATTATCATTAGGTGGCTCAACATAATCAGGATTGATTATGTGACCAAACAAAGGAGTAGGAACAGGAATGAGAGCATCATTTTGTTGTTTCACCTTAGTACAATCAGTAAAGATCCTTTTTGACATAGGAGTCAAAGTCAAACGGATTGGATGCTGAGGTAAATTCGGAATTAAATGATTCAAAATCATTTGCACGAACCGAGGATACATAAGGAACCCTTGTCCTTCTAGAGGATTTATTTGCATGACCAACTCACGGTAGATATATAAAAGCTAAGTTAAACCGTTTGTTGAGTGTCAAAGCAACCATAGCATCTTGTAGTGCACTCTTCAACTTATCAGTACCAGCCTTTCTTGGAGACAGACATTGTATGATGACGTGCATAAAATATCTCCATTCGCCAACTAAACCTCCTTTTCTTGCTTGTGTATCATTTGGTCTTCCTCTGTAACCCATCCCCTGAAAACATCCCATAATAAGTGTTCCAGGATATGACATAGGATCGTCAACAACACCTCCTAATGCCAATGCAGCACGAATTGTTTCCACTGAAATAGCAACCTCCGTATTATTAACTGAAGCACGAAGTACATGAGGTTCAACATCCGTATCTTGATGGACGGTATCCCAGAATTGTTGAATATACGGTAAACTTTTATACGGATTAGCAGATAAAGCCACTTGCAATCTTGAACGATTTAGAAAGTTGATAATGCCTTGAAAATTAACAGCTTCAGACATATTCGGATCCAATAACGCTACTTGATTATGTTTGTACTCAACACGACGAGACATCTGTAAATGTAGAGGACAAAAAACACATTAGTAATCAAAACAAACAAAAAGAATTTTAAAAAAAATTTCAACACAAAAATTTTTTTTCAACAAAAAATTCACAAGTCCAAAACACTCCTGAGCCCTTAGGCGAACTTACTAAGTTCGCTTAGTGTTTCAAGAGGCGAACATAATAAGTTCGCCTAAACATGTTCGCCTGAACAAGTTCGCCTGAACCTGTCTGTCGATACAAATTCCACACAGAATCACAAACATTTCTAAATCATGTATAAATTCTCAATTCAAATATAACAATAACATCGATTAATACTCACGACACAAGATTGAGCTTCAATTTCAAGTGTTAAAACAGAAAATTTGTTTAAATCTCAGAAAACGTAAAACTTTTCAAACCGAATGAACACAGAGGTAAAAGACCAAAATCCAGACGATTTAAGGGATAAAATTTGTTGAGATTACCTTAGAATTACTCACAATCAAAAACCGATCAAGAAACAAACACACAAAATTCTAATCAGAAACCTTTGATCTGAAATCACAAGTTCGCTAAATATTCTGTAAGTTCGCTCTAACAGTGAAAGAAGATAAATGAATAAGTTCGCCTGAACACAATACTAAATCACCATTAAGTTCGCTCCATTAGGCGAACTTGTTAAGTTCTCTTAACAAGCTTCAGGCGAACATATTAAGTTCGCTTACTCAGAACCAGACGAACATATTAAGTTGGCTCCAAACCTTTTCCTTTGACCAAAATTCTTCACTTTCAACACGACACATTCTTGTGAACTTCCATCTGTAGCAAGTATCCGATCCAATCCCGAAACATTTTAAAAACAAAATTTTCATGGAAGATAGAAACAAAATATTTTTGGATTTTATCTATACAAACGGAATCACATATTTTTTGTTTTTATCTGAGCAAACTGAAAAACACATATTTTTGGTTTTTTATCTGTACAAACTGAAAAATACATATTTTTTTTGGATTTTATATGAACAAACTAAAATGCATATTTTTGGATTTTATATGAACAAACTAAAATGCATATTTTTTGATTTTATATGAACAAAATAAAATGCATATTTTTGGATGAACATAATGAGCAAGAAGATCATATCAGTATATGAGCAATTCATCACACAGTTTATTATCAACTAAGGGTAATCTATGAAATGAAACAATCAAACTCATACTTATGTAACTCATACTTTTCCAATTTTATGTAACATTTGCAATCTATTTGAATAATACTTGAAATGATACGCGATAAATTTCAAAGTAAACAAGATCAGGTCATGAAATGCTCAAATTTTTCATTCCGAATTTGCAATACAAAGCATGAATTTTTAAATTGTCAATATTATAAGATTTGAAACTATAATCATTTTTCTTCCAAATTCATGTGAGTTAGTACCATTTAGATGAAAAACATCGTGTACCCCACATATATGCCAACAGAAATTAAATTTGCACTATCTTCAAGACATACACAGTTTATTTAAAGATTAGATCAATCTCCAAGATGAAATTATCTCTATTAGCACAAGTATAGAATAGCAGATCCCAAAGGATATAAGAATCAGAATGATTCAGAATCGAAAGATTCTAATGAATTGACTTTATAATGAGAGTCAATAGATTCAGGTAGGAGGATCCAACTATTATCTGGATAAATTTCAATGAAATCAGAATAGATGATGTATCTAACTGATCCAAGGGTGAATATATGTTCTAACAGATGTTGTCAGAAACATATCTTAGTTCAGCAACACATTGCATGTTTTTCGAGGAATGGGCAGTGAAGTGAACTGAAAGAGATTGTGCTAAAGACATAATTCGATATTGGTCTCATGAAAATTTTAAAACCGTATATTCTATACATGATAATGATCTTTTACACACACACACACACTTAGGCATATAATGGATTCAAATCACAGATGTAATCATATCATATTTAATTTTCACACTACTATTGGTTCAAAAACGGTTCTAGTCTATTGACAATTCAAGTTTCAAACTCATATTCAAATTAAAACATATTATCAAGATTAGAGCATTCAAAAACACTATCATTTCTTATTTATGCAGACTTTGAAATTTAGATCAAATCAAATTACTTTAAACTTTCATATATCAAAGGTCTACTAAGGTCATGTGTAATAAATTATTCACTGATGTACTATAATTTCTTCTATAACTTCAAATGATGTCAATTTTATATTTTTTATTTTGTTTTGAATTTTTATAAATAACCATTTTTGACTGAAAGTTAAACTGTAGAAATGTAATAAAGCAATAAAAGAAATTGAAAACAAAATCTCCCATGAAAATTGTTTTGAAAAACTTTTATTCGGGATTGATCATACCGATCATTTTGATCAGAAATTCAAACCTGGTACGATCAAATGCTTTGGTAAAAAGATCAGAAAAATTGTCATCTGTATGTACCTTTACCAGCTCAATCAACTTCTTATCTGCACAATCACGAATAAAATGATATCTAATTTCAATGTGCTTTGTTTTACTGTGCTTAACATGATTATTTGTAATAGACATTGTAGCATTATTATCAATAAACATGGGGGTTCCTGTAAAGTTCAAACCGTAGTATCTTAATTGCTGTTGGATCCACAAGATCTGTGAACAACAACCTGCAACAGCAATGTATTCTGCTTCGCATGTTGAAATGGAGACCGTAGTTTGCTTTTTTGCATTGCCAGGAAACTAGACGATTACCCAAGAACTGGCAACCACCTATAGTAGATTTCCTGTCCAAACAACAACCACCAAAATCAGAATCAGTGTAAGCACTGAATTCAAAGTTAGAACTATGAGGAAACCATAGACCCAATCTTTGTTTTCCTTTTAGATAACGGAAGATTCTTTTTACTGCAATCAAATGAGACTCTTTTGGTTTTGCTTGGAACCTGGAACAAATACACACAACGAACATTATATCTGGCTTTGAAGCAATTAAGTACATGAGAGATCCAATCATTGCACGGTAGAGTCGGCAATCAACTTCTTTTCCATCCAGGTCAGAATTCAATTTATGGTTGACCGGAATCGGAGTATCATATGGGGTACAGTCCTCCATCTTGAATCGGCTCAAGATGTCCTTTACATACTTGGATTGATGAATAAAGAAACCATCTTCCTTCTGATTAACTTGAAGACCTAGGAAAAATGATAACTCTCCCATAGCTGACATCTCAAACTTTGATTTCATAATACTCTCACACTTTTTGCATAATCCTTCATTTGTAGAGCCAAAAATAATATCGTCTACATATATCTGTACCAGTAGGTATTCTCCCCCTGCTTTCTTAATGAATAAAGTCGAGTCAATATGTCCACGAACAAAATCATTCTCCAGAAGATGTGCAGACAACGTTTCATACCACGCTCTAGGAGCTTGATGAAGACCATAGTGTAACAGCCCGAGTTTTATAGCGTGAAAGAATTCACGAGAATTAAAAACTTAAATAAGAAAAGAAGGGAAGCGGGCTTGGGCCGGGGTGTATGGGCCGAAAGGGGCAAGGGTCGGGCCCTTATAAGCCTCAAAATCAGCCCAAAACCCTCACTCCCAACCTCATTTCCGGATTTCTAGAGAGAGAAAGTGAGAGAGTCTAGAGAGAGAAAGTCCCGGTTTTTGAATCTGAGCTCATAGGACCGTAGGCATACGTATTTGGAACGATTAGCTGTGAAGAAGAAGCGTTTACAGGTAACCGATTCTTCTAGATCTGAGTTTTTGTTTGTTTTTGGGTTTTTCGGGTTTTGGAAGAAAAGGTAACGTTTTTACGGATTAAACTGAAGGAAAAACATAGATTTAAGTTCCTTAATGAAAAGCAAACGTTTTGAATGTAAACAAGTTCGGGATCTTGACGTGATCAGACCCGGATGCGAAAGTTAGGGTTTTTGCGAGGAAGCAGTTCGTGCGTACTTATCAAGTATGCAGGAAGAGGATCCTGCATACTTATCAAGTACGCATGAAGCAGGTGCTGCGTATTTATCAAGTACCATGAAGTAAAGCCTGCGTATTTATCAAGTACGCATGAAGTAAAGCCTGCGTACTTATCAAGTACGCAAGAAGCAAAGTCTACGTACTTATCAAGTACGCAAGAGCAAGGCTTTGCGCACTTGCCAAGTGCACAAGCATGAATTCTATGGGTATATATATAGCCGGTTAGTAAAGTCAGTATGTTCGCCTAGCCAGAAATAGTGAAACCATTTAGCGTTGAGTTAAGTCTGATACGTGCCAATTGTTATGATTGTCCAGATTGTGTGAGATCCAGTAGACCATTGCAGTTAAGATACCAGGTGAGTTCTAATCCCCTTTTTGCCTTCTTTAGGGGTGGTGTGCATACTTAGTGTAAAACGTTTATTATATTTTATATATTATAAACTGAAGGGAAAGCTATGTTTTAGTGAAAAGTTTAAAAGAGGCAAAAGTACATTTTAGTAAAGTATGATTATATTATTGGCAAGCGTTTACTATATTTTTATATACATAAACAAAGGCATAATATAAGTGTTAGTATGTTTTCAGTAAAGCAAGATATATTATTTGGCAAGCGTTTACTATATTTATTATACATAAACAAAGGCATAATATATGTGTTAGTATTTTCAAGTAAGCAAGATATATCATTTGGCAAGCGTTTACTATATTTATTATACATAAACAAAGGCATGATATATGTGTTAAGATATATTTCAGTAAAAGCAAAGGTATTTATGGCAAGCGTTTACTATATTTTTATATACATAAACAAAGGCATAATACATGTTAAGTTATGAACAAGATTTACAGAAAGTTTTATGAACAGTAAAGTGAACAGTTTACCTTCGAGAATGTGTACTAGCTATACAGGTCCTTGGGACAGATGTTACTTGTACAAGATGTCAGATATGGGTTCTACCCATTAGTAAGAACCTTTGGGTTCGGTAACGGTTGTACAACTGGGATGAGTGACGGCGGTTGCTCGGGAGGTCCACGCAACCTCCCCGTAGAGTTAAGCGGTATTGTCGGTTCATGGTCGTTGATCATGGGGGCATTGACCAGGGTATTGTCGGTTCATGGTCGTTGATCATGGGGGCATTGACCAGGTACTCGTCGGTTCATGGTCGTTGACCATGGGGGCGATATAGTAGTGACAAGGAATTGACGGATAAGCGGTATTGTCGGTTCATGGTCGTTGATCGTGGGGGCATTGACCAGGTACTTGTCGGTTCATGGATGTAAGCCATGAGGGCAGTACAGTAAAGAGGAATTGACGGTTTATTATACGTTTTAAACTGTTTGAAAAGTAAAGTACGTTAAGTTTAGCCTTATTGGCAGTATATATGTTTTAGTAACTCTTTTGTATAATTGATTTAAAGTAAACGTTAGAACTCACTCAGCGTTGCTGATTTTTAGTATGCACATCAGTTAAGTGTAGGTGGCAGTAGATGGAAGTAGATGCTTGGCTTGGCGAGAAGAGTTACCCGAAGATCAGCATCTGGCATCCTGTTTATGTTTCTTTTGATTATGTTGATTAAGACAAGTTTCAATTGTATTTGACAAGTTTCAGTTGTTTAGATATGTTATGTTTCCGCTGCGTATGTTGAGATTTTAAATCGTTTCCGCTGTGATATTGTATGTCTTATGTTTAAGTGCTATGTGTTGGTGAGTAAATCCAATAAGTGAGGCCTCCCGGGTTTGGGGCCTTACAAGTTGGTATTAGAGCCATAGTTTGAGAGATTTGGACATCCCCGATGTCTTTACTTAAACTGAGAATGGGACCAAGTAGCGGATGCCAGTACGGGTAACTCAAGCCAAAGCATCAAAAGCGTATAGTAAGTAAAGTTTACCTTTTAGAGTGTCAAGATAAGAATAGAGGCTTTAGTGGAACCATGAAAGAGAATAAATAGAAAACAAGATGTGATGTAATGTTTAATTGCAGATGGCCAGTGTATATTAACATCTTACCTTACTTATTGTTTTCTACATATTCCCTAGCATGAGGAAATTAAATCCTTTTGTTCTCTATCTTTCATTTAGAAATGGCTAGACATGGAGGAACTAGAGGGGGTGGAGGAGGAAGACGTGGTGGGCGTACAGGCCGCCATGGTGGAGCTAGCACAAACCAAGTGATTGAGGGGAGTGTTCACACTACCCATACTGAGACAGAGATTAGTCAGCACAATGCTGAACATGTGGAAGGAGATGACCAACCGTTTGAGTTTGAACCAGCCGTGCACGCGGCTATTGGCCGTGAGTTTACCCGACTGCTGAAGGAAACCTTACCGGCCATACTGGACGAAGCATTGAGGAAGGCCAAGGAGAGCCCTAACACAACTGGAGAGCCTGTGGTGCTTCCAACAATGGGAGGACCAAATCTGGTAGAAATTGTTGCACCGCCTGCTCGCGGCTGCGACTACAAGGCGTTTCGGGGTTGTGATCCACCCGTGCTTACTGGGGAGAAGGAAGCATCGGATACCTTAGATTGGATTAACGACATGGAGTCGACCATTCATCTTAGTGAATGTCGACCGGAACAAGCAGTCATGTTCGCTGCGAAGTCATTGAAAGGAGAAGCAGCACACTGGTGGGAAACTGTGAAACAGGCTAAGGGTGACCAAGCGGTCGGATTGATGAGGTGGAGTGACCTGAAAGCGTTGGTAACTGAAAAGTTTTGTCCAAAGAACGAGGTCCATAAAGTGGAAAGGGAATTCTTGACTCTGCAAGCCGGACTCATGACTCACAGGCAATACACTTCCAAGTACAACGAACTGGCACGCCTGGTGCCTCATCTTGTAACGACAGAGGAGAGGAGGATTCATTATTATGTTCAGGGGTTGCCTCCAAAGATACGTACCTTTGTAAAGACCAACACACTGAGTACCTTTGAGTCGGTGGTTGTCCTGAGCGGAGTTGTGTACGATGAAATCGCCTCTGAAGTCATTGCTGAATCATCTAAGAAACAAGCAGCTAAGCGCACTGCTGATGAACTCTAGGGTCCTAACGATAGGAGGGCAAGGGTAGAAGCTGAGGGTCTATGCGGGAAATGTGGAAGGAGACATGGAGGTGAGTGTAAGGCGGGTCAAGTAGGATGTTTCAGGTGTGGCAAGTTTGGACACCAATCACGAGACTACCCGGAAAGGCCAAGATGCCACAATTGTGGGGGACAGGGACACGTGAGCCGAGATTGTAAGAAACCCAAGGAAACGGAAGCAGGGGGATCTGGAAAGGGAAAGGGTGCAGAGAAGGAACCCTACATGAACAGAGCCAAGGCGAGGGTCTACCCGATGACTCAATAAGGTAAGTTGCAAGCTCTTATTTGTGATTTGGCAAGTTTATGTTATTATTTCCTTACTAAATTAGTTAGCCCCATTAGTCTAGGTGCCTTAGAATTTGAGATCGCCCAAAGTTAAGCTCCCAGTGGTAGTTAATCACAATGGCCTTCATGACCAAGCTGCCTTGCATAGCTACGGTTTATGCCACCCATTCTGTGATTAGCTATAAGTTTAGCTTATGGCAGGTTTCGAGGACAAAACCTATTGTAAGGAGGGTAGACTTGTAACAGCCCGAGTTTTAGAGCGCGAAAGAATTCACGAGAGTTAAAAACTTAAATAAGAAAAGAAGGGAAGCGGGCTTGGGCCAGGGTGTATGGGCCGAAAGGGGCAAGGGTCGGGCCCTTAAAAGCCTCAAAATCAGCCCAAAACCCTCACTCCCAACCTCATTTCTGGATTTCTAGAGAGAGAAAGTGAGAGAGAATCTAGAGAGAGAAAGTACCGGTTTTCGAATCTGAGCTCATAGGACCGTAGGCATACGTATTTGGAACGATTAGCTGTGAAGAAGAAGCGTTTACAGGTAACCGATTCTTCTAGATCTGAGTTTTTGTTCGTTTTTGGGTTTTTCGGGTTTTGGAGGAAAAGGTAACGTTTTTACAGATTAGACTGAAGGAAAAACATAGATTTAAGTTCCTTAATGAAAAGCAAACGTTTTGAATGTAAACAAGTTCGGGATCTTGACGTGATTAGACCCGGATGCGAAAGTTAGGGTTTTTGCGAGGAAGCATTTCGTGCGTACTTATCAAGTACGCATGAAGCTGATACTGCGTACTTACCAAGTACGCAAGAAGAGGATCCTGCGTACTTATCAAGTACGCATGAAGCAGGTGCTGCGTATTTATCAAGTACGCATGAAGTAAAGCCAGCGTATTTATCAAGTACGCATGAAGTAAAGCCTGCGTACTTATTAAGTACGCAAGAAGCAAAGTCTGCCTACTTATCAAGTACGCAAGAGCAAGGCTTTGCGCACTTGCCAAGTGCACAAGCATGAAGTCTATGGGTATATATATAGCCGGTTAGTAAAGTCAGTATGTTCGCCTAGCCAGAAATAGTGAAACCATTTAGCGTTGAGTTAAGTCTGATACGTGTCAATTGTTATGATTGTCCAGATTGTGTGAGATCCAGTAGACCATTGCAGTTAAGATACCATGTGAGTTCTAATCCCCTTTTTCCCTTCTTTAGGGGTGGTGTGCATACTTAGTGTAAAGCGTTTATTATATTTTATATATTATAAACTGAAGGGAAAGCTATGTTTTAGTGAAAAGTTTAAAAGAGGCAAAAGTACATTTTAGTAAAGTATGATTATATTATTGGCAAGCGTTTACTATATTTTTATATACATAAACAAAGGCATAATATAAGTGCTAGTATGTTTTCAGTAAAGAAAGATATATTATTTGGCAAGCGTTTACTATATTTATTATACATAAACAAAGGCATAATATATGTGTTAGTATTTTCAAGTAAGCAAGATATATCATTTGGCAAGCGTTTACTATATTTATTATACATAAACAAAGGCATGATATATGTGTTAAGATATATTTCAGTAAAATCAAAGGTATTTATGGCAAGCGTTTACTATATTTTTATATACATAAACAAAGGCATAATACATGTTAAGTTATGAACAAGATTTACAGTAAGTTTTATGAATAGTAAAGTGAACAGTTTTCCTTCGGGAATGTGTACCAGCTATACAGGTCCTTGGGACAGATGTTACTTGTACAAGATGTCAGATATGGGTTCTACCCATTAGTAAGAACATTTGGGTTCGGTAACGGTTGTACAACTGGGAAGAGTGATGGCGGTTGCTTGGGAGGTCCACGCAACCTCCCCGTAGTGTTAAGCGGTATTGTCGGTTCATGGTCGTTGATCATGGGGGCATTGACCAGGGTATTGTCGGTTCATGGTCGTTAATCATGGGGGCATTGACCAGGTACTCGTCGGTTCATGGTCGTTGACCATGGGGGCGGTATAGTAGTGACAAGGAATTGACGGATAAGCGGTATTGTCGGTTCATGGTCGTGGTTCATGGGGGCATTGACCAGGTACTTGTCGGTTCATGGATGTAAGCCATGAGGGCAGTACAGTAAAGAGGAATTGACGGTTTATTATACGTTTTAAACTGTTTGAAAAGTAAAGTACGTTAAGTTTAGCCTTATTGGCAGTATATATGTTTTAGTAACTCTTTTGTATAATTGATTTAAAGTAAACGTTAGAACTCACTCAGCGTTGCTGATTTTTAGTATGCACATCAGTTAAGTGTAGGTGGCAGTAGATGGAAGTTGATGCTTGGCTTAGCGAGAAGAGTTACCTGAAGATCAGCATCTGGCATCCTGTTTATGTTTCTTTTGATTATGTTGATTAAGACAAGTTTCAATTGTATTTGACAAGTTTCAGTTGTTTAGATATGTTATGTTTCCGCTGCGTATGTTGAGATTTTAAATCGTTTCCGCTGTGATATTGTATGTCTTATGTTTAAGTGCTATGTGTTGGTGAGTAAATCCAATAAGTGAGGCCTCCCGGGTTTGGGGCCTTACACATAGAGAGCTTTATCAAGCTTGAAAACTTTGAACGGATTAATTGGATCTTCAAACCCCGGCGGCTGACACACATAAACTTCCTCCTTGACTTTACCTTATAAGAAAGCACTTTTTACATCTAATTGAAACACCTTAAAACCTTTATATGAAGAAAAAGCAAGAAACAACCTTATAGCTTCAAGCCTAGCAACAGGCGCATAAACCTCGGTGTAATCAATTCCCTCTTGTTGATTGAAACCTTGTACAACTAATCTTGCCTTATTTCGCACCACAACACCTCGATCATCTTTCTTGCATTTAAACACCCACTTCGTACCGATTGGATACACACCCTTTGGAAGATCTACAAGATTACAAACTTTAAGTTTGTCAAACTGAGCAAGTTCTTCCTGCATGGCATCTCTCCAATTGTTATCACTTAACGCCATTTCGACATTCTTTTGTTCGACCTGAGAAATAAAACAGGAATGTGAGCATACATCAAAAACACCAGTCTCATTAAAACATGTATACAAGCAAGTGTTGTCAAGAGTAGAACGTGTTTGCACTCCATCACACAAATCCCCAATGATATTTGAAATCAGATGAGCTTTGAGTTCCTTGATTGATGCAACCTCAGGAACCGGCAACACATCAACTTGAGTTGTATCAGATTGATAAGACAGATCTTGATTAACTGGTATCTCCGAGTCTAGATTTGTAGGAAGCTCCCCCTGATCCTGTGACAAATTAGAAGATTCATCAACTATCAAAGGATCATCAGAAGAATCTTGGAAAATAATATTTTCATCTTCACTATCAGACTCTTATGTTCCCGAACAAGAAGCAGCATTAGGATCTGGAGCAGATGTAGAAGGAACCGATGAGTGTGGAACCACAGTCAGAAGAAAACCACTATTTTGTGCATCTTGACATGAATCATATAAAACAGCAGCTTCCGTAGGAGAAATATTAGAAGGTAAATGAAAAGACTTGAATAAATTCTCATTTTCAAAAGGGTGCATGGATTACCAAAAGGTAGTAAATATTCTAGATTCGGCTTACGATTATTAAGCAACTCATAGCACGTCTTGTTGTGTCGCTTAACGGTCAAGACTCGGTTCAAAACATGACACGCAGTATTCACAGCCTCAGCCCCAAAAGTTACTGGAAGCTTAGAATCAGCAAGCATAGTACGTGCAGTTTCAACTAAAGTCCTGTTCTTTCGTTCAGCAACACCATTTTGTTGAGGTACATATGGTGCACTGAATTCATGATGAATTCCCTTTTGAAGACAGAATAACCCCATTTTGCTATTCTTAAATTCACTGCCATTGTCACTCCTAATTCTTCTGAATTTCTGTTTGAATAAATTCTCTAAACCCAGGATTAAGAATTGTACCAATTCTATGGTTTCGGCTTTAGAAGCAAGGAACTTAACCCATGAAAATCTAGAGAAATCATTTGTTACTACCAGACAGTTAGATTTACCACCAATGCTCCTGATACTAATCGGTTCAAACAAATCCATATGTAGTAGCTCCAAAGGAGTTACAATAGAATTCTTTGTCTTAGATTTGTGGGACTTCTTGTGTTGTTTCCCATTCTTGCAAGGAATACAGTCATCAGGAACTGAAAATTTCATTTTTGGAACACCAAAAACCAGATCATTCTTCACAAGATAATTCATTTTTCGATAATTGATGTGAGCAAGTTTCCTGTGCCACAAAATAGAATCTGACTCAGACGCCTTAGAGAGTAAACAAGTAGGAATTGAATCCGTAGTAGTAGCAACACTCATGTCTAGGACATATGTGTCATTTCTCCTTGGAGTCTTCATTAGAATCCATTCGCCAGGAATCACAAAGCCCGGTTTCAAGATATAACACTCAGAATCATTGAAATGAAATGAAAATTTCTTGTCACACACTTGAGATACACTTAAAAGATTATGTTCAAGTTGCTCCACATAGTTCACTTTCTCAAATTTGACTTTTTCATTCTTTAAAGTACCCTGACCAGTTATGTACCCGCCTTTATTACCAGCAAAAGCGACATAACCACCATCAATATTAATCACATCTTCCAACAAACGAATATTCCCTGTCATATGTCGAGAACAATCACTATCCACATACCATGTATTGTTGATAGTCCTCCTTGGTTGTCCCTACATAAACAAAGAAAATCAGTTAGAAATTGGAACCCAAGCCATTGTGGTCTTGGGTCGTCCAAATGGATCAAAATAAAAAATTTCAAGCAATTCACAATCAACATTGTCATCAACCTTTGGAACATAAGATTTATGATTAGACTTTCTCAAAGAAGACATGGTATGATTTATTGGAAAAACATTATTAGATTTATGATTATCAGATTCAGGAATTTCCAAAAATTTCTTTAGTTTTCTGTTACGTCTTCTTCGTTGTGGTCTAGAAAGTTTGACCTCAGGTTGAGACTCTTTTGGAATTCCAACATGTGGAATCTCAAACTTCTTTTGAAAAACAACAGGTTTAAACATGTTGCTTAAATCCCGAAGATTTAGCAAATGATTGACAAGGCATATTCTTTTCAACACTACACGTAGCTTTTCCCCAGTTTGTCTTTTCATAATCGTCACTGCTTGTTTTTGTGAGGGATCACACTTTAATTTGCCTTGATTCTTATAAGGACAGTAAATCAAAATATGACCAGCCTCATTACAATGAAAACAAACTCTTCTATCTTGATAATTTATGAGATAAGGAGTTTTTCTTGAATTTGATGACCTGTCTGATGAACAAGCTTCAGAAGATTTTTCTGAACAGTTGACTGGCTTCTTTGGAACAAAAACTTGTTTAGTCACTGTCGATGAATTCTTCTTCTGATAACCAGCAGCAACAAAACCACTTGATTGTAGCATTTTTGAAAGTTTAGGTTGATCAACTTTCACCTCATCACGGGTAACATTCTTCACTACTTTTGGTTCATCAATTTGCACTTCCTTTGGAATGCCTTCAACCTTATTATCATCAAACACCTCATCCTCAGAATCAGAATCATAGATCATATCTTCACTAGTTACTGGATTCACCTTCAACACTGTCTTTGGATCAATTTCCTCTTCATGAATAATCTCTGGTTCAACCACATAATTTGCATTGAATGGTGGAGGAATAAATCCAATTCCAGCAACCCTCTTAATAGGATCAGCATTAGCATTAAAGTAATCCAATACCACAGATGAATTTTCAAAGTTTTCCAGCTTTCTATGTAATTTGATCACCTCATATTCTTTATCAGAAATTTATTTGTTCTTCTGAGTGACAATTTCATTTCACTTCTCAATCTCAGCATAAGCCATATCCAGATGATATGCTTGTTCCTTATATTTCAATCCCAAAGAGTTCAAATCTCTTTTCAAAGATTCAATTCTATCTATACACAATTTATCATTATCTTTCAATTTTTGATTAACTGAATGCATCTATTTCATATCACAAATTAAATTTGTGTTATCATCCCTTACTTTTTGCATCTTATATTTTATATTTATGCAATTTGAGCAATAAATGTGACAGACAGAATCTTTTACCTTTGAAGGATCTGACATATCTGCCATGAAGACTTTTGTAATCGGGATATTTTCATAATCAGCACCTTCAGAAGAATTTTGAGTTAAAACAATATCATCTTTAGATACACCAGATGCAATCTCAGTCTCACCATTTTGTACTTGATCACTTTCTTCATCAGCACTCAGCAAACTCTCACCATCACTTGAGCTATCATCATCAGTTGACTCTTCAGATTTTGTAGATTGAATCTCAGCTACAAACGCTTGATTTACCGAACCAACCAAATCTTTAAGATGAATACCCCAATCATAATTTTCATCATTCTGAGCAACCAAAGCAAATGATGCAGATGCATGATTAGAATTTTCAGAATTAGAAGAACCATGTGACTGATTACGATTGTTCTGAAAGTTATTAGGCTTCTTCTGAGAATCAAATTCAACTTTTGGTTTCACACATTCTTTGGCAAATGACCGTACTCCTGACAATTATAGCAACGAACTTTGGTTTTATCAAATCCCATACGTGAACGACTGTTAGACCCAATATACTTTCTTCCAGTCTACTTCAAAAAATCCTTTGCTTGTCGCATCAGCATAGCCATGTTCCATTGTATGTTCATCACTTCTAGATCAACAGGATCAATCTGTCTGAAATCCTCTTCAATAACCTCTGGATCATGAATCTTTCCTTCAATAAAATTTTCATAAGAAGTCATAAAGGAAGAAAACATAGCTAAATAATCATCAGCAACCCTTTGATTCAAATTATGTGTTCCAGGCGATGAAGAAGTTGTATTTGCAGAGAAACCTGAATGACTTGAAACCCCAGAACAATGATCATGAGAAACATCTTGAGTATCACCAGAAAAGAACACAACCCCTGCACCAGTTTTACTAGAAGACTTAGCAAACTACATTGAAGGATCTTGAATATGCTCCATATTGAAGACTTAGCAAAATACCTTGAAGGATCTTGAATATGCTCCATATTGGTTTCCTTCTTCTTCATATTCAAATCATGTGATTGAATCTTCCCAAGAACCTCTTCAAGAGACATAGTTTTATACTTGACATTCTCTTTGATCAAAACCGTATACACATCAAATTTAGATGGTAATGCTTCCAAAAACTTATCATTTATCTCTTCAATCTCATAAACCACTGAAGCACTTGACAACTCACTCAGGAAATGATAGAATCTCGTTGTAAGATCATCTAAAGATTCATTTTGAAAGTGCTTGAATACTAAGAATTGCTTCTTCAGTAATTCTTTCGGCTTTTCTTAACATCCAAACTACCTTCACACCTCTTTTGCAACGCCTCCCACAATTATTGAGAAGTTCTGAATTGTTTAAAGCTGTGATAAATTTCTTTAGGAGAAGACATTGAGATACTGGCCATTGCCTTCTTTTCTCTATCGAACAATAATTTTTCTTCTGTGGTTAACGCAGATACTGATTTCGAAACATCATCCTTTCCCATCCAAGTATATGTCGGATGCGTATAACCCTCCAAGATTGGAATCCATAAACTTGTATCAGTAAAAGATACGAACTGATCAAACCGATCTTTCTAGTTGGAATAATCTGCAAGACTTAACATTTTGGGCGGTTTTTGAGATGTACCAATCTCGTTGTCGTAATTTAACATATTAGTCACGTGCACCATATTTGCCATTTTCAGAAAAATTTCCAAGTGTTGAACACAAACTCCCCTTAGGCGAAGATAATAAGTTCGCTTCAGCCAAACAAGCGAATTTGAATAAAGTTCGCTTACCCAAGAAATCTAATAAGTTCGCTTACGGATAAGTTCGCCTACTAAGTTCGCTTAAACTGAGATAAGTGAACTTAATAAGTTCACTTGCTAAGTTCGCCTGCAACATCTTTCAGTAAGTTCGCCTAAAACAGCTGAAACAAACTCAGCAAGAACTTTAACCCAAACACGAACAAATAACACCAAAAATAATCATTTCTCACAGATTAGAAGGAATTTGAAGAAATTGAACCGTAGGATTTAGCATTTCATGAATTAGAACATTTCTATCGGATTAATTTCACCAAAATCAACCTCAAATCCACGAATTCAGCAGTAAAATCACTTTCAAGAACTTGAAAACTCCATGGATACAAAAATGATCAATTTGTTATCAAATTGTACACAAAAACGTCTCTAATCACCAAGAATCAAACGCAAATCATGAGCAAATGCTCTGATACCACTTGTAGGTCCACATGACTCATCTTAGATCGATCTCGTGACAGGACGTATCGTTAACACGGAGTGCGGAATCCTACCGTATTAACATTTTGTATATCAATCGATAATAGAAACAACATGTAAATAAACTTTCTCTTTTATATCACCAAACAGAGTTTACAGAATACTTGATTGTTCAATCTATCACACGCATACAGAATAGACTCTGTAAACTCTATATTTATAGACACATGTTCTGCAATATGCGAACTTAACAAGTTCGCTTCAAAGATGCTTAGGCGAACTTAACAAGTTCGCCTCTAATAGACTAGGCAAACTTATCAAGTTCGCCTCTAGCAGAACTTGTACTTATACTTAGACAAATCTAAACAATTACATACAAAACATAAAGACAATAAGACCTAAACTATTACAAAGCTTTTGTCATACAATCTATGTCCTAACACAAAGATGTAACATCTGGCCTCTCGTACCAACAATATTGTCCGCTTTGCCCCTAAGAGCTCACAGATTTGTTTTTGGTTGCTCGGGTGAAAAATTCTCAAGGGTCACCCATCCCTGAATTACTCCCACCCGAGCACGCTTAACTGTGGAGTTCTCCTCTCATCCACTACATTAAGCCCCAAAACGCGTTGTTGTATTTGAGGCGGGACATTTCTTAAGAACCTAGCATCTCTCCCGTGGACAGAACATAACGATATGAGATTTGCCTAAGGTGTTACAAAAGAGCATATAGAGTTAGGACATAATTCTACTTATGCATTGATAAACATATTGACTCATTTATATGGAACATAGGGTAGTCCATAAATCTTCTAGCGTCTACGTGTATCGTGGAACTCAAGTAGGACGTATACTCAACATTAACACATATTTGAGGAATACGGTTTTTACCGCAACATTTTCAGGTGAGTTTCACAGCCCCTTTTTACTGTTTTCTATATTTGTGGGAAAACATGTTAAATTCAAATGGTAGGATAACTAGAAAATGAGAAACAAGCATCTGACTCACTTGTATAAATGAGTTAACATATAAAGGTCCTCGGTATTTCGATCTATAACCATTAGCTATGAACTTAGCCATAGATTGATATGAATAGTACTATTCGGGTTGACACCCCCAATCATGGTTAGTCGCGCTAACCACGACCAACAGGGTCAAATGAATGCATATTAGGTATTGTTGTTCTCATTGCTTAAAGGTACAATGGGCTGGGGCAAAATTTGAGAATTTATTAAAGGTTTGGTTATAGGATTGTGCATCACATAATTCGTACGTGCTAGCTAGACTTCGATGAATCAACCGCTAACTTGTTTTGTTTATCATATGTATAAAGTCAATTTTGAGCAAATGATTTCGCCAATGGTATACGTACCATTGGTTTGTCAGTCAATTTCGAGAAACGGGTTTTGCCAATGGTATACGTATGGTTTTGCAAGTAAATTTCGAGCAAAGGATTTTGCCAATAGTACTCGTACAAACAATTTTGTCAATCAATTTCGTGCAAATGGTTTTGTCGAAGGATTTCGTACAAACGGTTTTTGCCGAAGGATTTCGTATAAATGGTTTTTTCCAAACGATTTCGTACAAATGGTTTTGCCAATTGTATTCATTTTGTGAACTCACCAACATTGCGTTGACATTTTTTAGCATGTTTTTTAGGTAATACATAGCTACGACACGGTTGGAATAGGTTAAACATTTAGATTAAGACCTTAGAAGATGAAGACAGGGTGTTCGACATATTTAAAAGTCTTTATTTAGCTTCGCTGTTATGTTACACTACCTCACTTACGTTGCAACCCTAAATTATTTATTTATTTATTAAGTGAATAAATTTAGGGGTGTTACACTACCTCATTTACGAAGTTTGGTTACAAAATTAGTTTACATAATTTTTACCCAAAATAATTTGGCGTCCACCGTGGGGCAGTGGTGTTTTTTATTTTTAAATCTTTACTAAAGTTTTCATTCAATCATTATTTCTCAAAACTGATTTTGAAAATGCAGTCCTAATCCAAAAATGTTTCTGTTTCTGCTTCATCTTCAAGCTCTGGGTTGAACAACCCTATTCCTCCTCCTACATTCCAAAAGAGTGTTAATCAACTGAAGAAAACTACTTCTGCGGGTTTTTCGGGTTCCGAAATAACTGCTGGTGCACCTGTGATCATCTCGAACAATGATATCCTCGACCTATTTTCAAATATGAAACAACAAATGGAACTGTAGAAAAAGACTAATCAAATGTTGTTCAGGGAGCTTGAAAAGGTCAAAAAATCAAAGAAACCAGTGGAAGTGACGACCCCGTTGCAACCAAGGGTCTTGGATTTAAATTATTCGGGATCCTCAGGAGTCCATAAGGGAGACTTTCTTCCCATGCAGACCGGAATCACTACTGTTGGACCAACTCTGGCTGTTAGAGTTACTACGAGTCAGGATCTTGGATTTACTCCTCGATCATCATTTAGAAAAACTGGCATGTGTAACACTTTTAATCAATTTTCAAACACTAACGAATCTGTGCAGGATACAGGAATCACTCCGTCTGTAACATCCAAAAAATCTACCTTTAAGGGTTCGGGCTAACAAGTGACCCAAATCCATAGCAAACGACGCGGTTGATGGGGTTTTCGCGTAAAACCGAATTGTAAAGAATTAAGGTGACTCAGTGTAACATCCCGGAAACTCGTGATCTAAACTAATCGGGTTATTAATAAACCGAGCCTCTTTCTAACTACGTGGGTTATGAGGTTTTCACGTAAAGATCAGATTATCAAAGTTTGAGGACTCGATTAGTCGTTATTCTTAAAAGTTCGGATAAGGAAAACATTAGACTTATATTGAGGGACCCGGAATGAAACTTGGAGGTGGTATTTAAATCACCTAAGCCGCAAACCCTAGGCCATTTGGCTAGTGATGTCGTCCAGGCGATCTATAAAAACTAACTATAAAACCTAACCTAGACTCCTAAGTAATAAAGGAAAACCAATGAACTAAACCGCATTGACATGCAAGTGAACCTATCGAGTGTAGCACAGCTTAATGGTAAACCGAGTTATCGAACCCTAGAGACACTACGAATAACAAACTAGACTCTGACTCGGACTAAAGAATGATTGATTGGGGGGTTTACTACACTACTGATTATCACTAACGAATGCAATAAACTAAGTACGAATCAAGCTATCAAGAGAAAGAACTAAGATGAAATTAGGAATAGGAAGAACACAACCTAGGTCGGAATTCTACTAGCAAAGAACAACTTCTATCGGTTATGGATAATGATGAATCCGGGTTTCTAAGAATAACCGTTGAAGACAACCTAGTGGATCCCCAATCACTCTTAGGGTGTCACCAACTAAGCTACCTAAAGTGTACTAAACTCACCAGATGATTGGATCACCTCTCAGGTATTTCCATCTATGATAATGTACCCTAATGAACAGATTACCTCTCAGTCTCACCGCCCACAATACACTCAAAGAATGCATGGGGTAATCCTAGAATAACAACTATGATTCATACTAGCAACAATCACTAGACACCTAAACCAACTTCCTCTCAGACAGTTGACACTCGGATTCCTAATGACGAAGACTAACCGACTAATTCTCACCTCTCGGGTATTGAACTAGGACACATAGTCAACTCTAATAAGCAATCAACAAGAATTTTTATGGCTACTACGTCTAGCAAACCACCAAAATCACAAGCCATAAGATCTATGACCTAGATACGCTAATCAAACTAGCAGACAACCACAATTAACGCAAGGAATGAATTATCAATCACACAATCAGATTCAAACATGCATATACATCACAATTATCATACTAGGATCATTACAAAATCATAAATCCATCAAAAGAAACAAACACCAATAAAAATTCGAACTTTAACAAGAATTCATCAATTGACCTAGGCAGTATTAAGGTTTTAGCCTACGATCATGTTCAAAACATTTAAACACGAAAGTCAAAACAGAATCATGGGTTCAAACTCAGAAAACAAACACAAAGATTCAATCTTGGAAAACCGAACAAGTTAATCTAACAAACCTGGAGTCCAAAGCTTTAATATTTTGCTTCAATTCTTCTTCCAACTCCCAAAATCGCCTCTCCTAATGCTCCAGACGGCAAGAAATTGAACTCCCTTGATTATGGCTATCAAATTCTATTTAATTAGAAATTAGGGTTTTACTCGAGAATTAGGTCTCTCGCGTACCGCGAGAAAACATGGCCAGTCCCTCGTGTACCACGAGGGACAAATTGGTCGCACCCGGATTTGAAGTTTTTCGCGTACCGTGAAACATTCTCCTCTGATCTTCGCGTACCGCGAAGACTTGAACTTTCCCTTTTTTTTCACTTTTAATCTTCGGGCTTCATTCTCATGCTCGGTTTCTTCGGGTTTTGACTTGTAATCATCACGAGCACCTGAGAAAATGACAAAGACTCAATATGAACCAGAAACGACTCAAAACAAATACAAAATTAAGTAAAACGACACTAAAACGATGGAATAAAGATGTGTGCTTTGCACTACATCAAACATCCCCACACTTAACCTTTTTTCGTCATCGAAAAAGTCTGTAATGGAATCATAACTGAGATCTAACTTTACTATTAATTACCAATTAGTTAAACATACTCACGTGTTAAAAAACAATAATCAGTATTTCTATCCGATTAAACCCAAGCACCAACTATCTAGCCCTCGTGATGTGTTCTAATTCCATTTTATACAACAATCAATCAATCAATCTATGTGACTCACACTTAAAAGCTACAGTTCTACCTAATCCCGTCTCACGGTCATGTTTAGGCACGTGTTAAACCATTTAGATTTGCCCACCACGTTAAACTAAGATTCACGGGGTTTAGAAATCAATGGAATATGGAAAGAATTGGTGGAACTGTGCGTTAATTAAAGCATAAGAACTTTCATCTAGAGGCGTCTCAACCAAGTCACTATCCCGGAAGCTAACACATATACTAGATTCTACACGTTTAAGCACATAAATCTCACTTAGGGGTGTATTCTCCAAGTCGCCATCCCAGAGGGAAACACATAAGTACGACTCAGTTTTCAAATTAATTAAGCTCGTAATTATGGAAATTGTGGATTTATGGAATGGGCGCCACCAAAACTCGGATTTAATCTCATAAAAAGAGAGTGGTGTGCCATGAAAATTTTCAAAAACCTCTAAATTTTAACTTAACGTGGTACCTGTCACCCTATGTTGACAGTTTCAGTACTACCATTATTCTAAGATGAGTGCCCACAAGATATCATGATATTATTACGTGATTAATGCTAAGTAACACTCACAGATTATTTAAGCTATTCAGGTCGGCTGGGTCTACCAAAACTTCACTAATTAGACGCGTTTTCAATTATTTATTCATTTAAACAAACAAGTAGATCCAACTGTACTATCATTTTCCATTTATTATGCAAAAACTTGTACCTTCAAAGGACATTTTTCAAAATCTTTTAATTTTTTTTTGTATTTTTGGATTTTTATAAAAGACACAAACTTGACAAACTAAACACTCACATCCCCACACTTGAAAGACACATTGTCCTCATTGTGAAGCAAGACATAACGAAATTAAAAATGCAAAAATAAAAACAGGAAGCGACCTAGCTAGATATGATAAACATTCAAATGTGCAGCTTCGTTCTCCTTTGTGTGCGCCGTATAGCATTTCGGTCGCGGTTGCACATCTCTGCTGGGTTGCCTTTACACAATGATAGAAGCATCGGTCCCGCCCGAATGGATATTGAGTATGGACAGGACGAAGAATACCTGCAAAATAAACCTCACAACAACCCGCAACATAAAACCGACTCAAGTTAAAGACTCAAACTGACTCTGGATAGATATGCAAGGACACGTACCCGATATGTGACAAACACATAGACATGAATGCCACAGCAAGTTGGATAATCGGTTACGAACTGGTTTCTAAGTTTCCCATGGCCGGTGTTGAGTGGGGAATATGATATGATATGATATGGATGATGATGGATGGATAGATGATAGTAGTGTTGATAATGATGGTAGGGTATATGGTAGTGATGGAGGGAGTGTGTACGGAAGACGGGTGTAGGACCATGGGAAAACAAAGGACAAAAGGGCAAAACAGGGATTCCTCGCGTACCGTGAGAAACCAAACCCCATTCCTTGCATACCGCGAGGAGTAGGAATTTAACCCGGCCATCACTTTTGTCTCTCGCGTACCGTGAGAGACTTGGGTTCAGGCTTCGCGGTACGCGAAGGAGGGTCCATCACAGAATGTTTATGGAATTTTTCAATTTTATTCTTAGAAAATTTTTGACCCCTTAAAATTTTTGTTCACCCAAATTTTCCAAAACTCGTTCCCATGCTATAAACGAAAGTAAAACATACCTGGAACTTCGTTCCCAATGATTTCCCATGCCAAATCAAGTGCGAATCCTTGCAAGACACGACACACACAAAACATAATACTGAAAAACACAGAAAAGACACAGACTCAACCAAGTAATGCACACAAACTCTACATCCCGGGCACTTGCCCGAGAATCAAATAAGTCTATCAGGAGGCTTCTCCTTGATCCTAACCAGTACCGCCTTCATCCTTCGCGGTATCCCGGTCCTACACATCAACCCTAACCTCAACAGCATCTTCATACTCCTGTCAAACACTGAACTCAAATCATTCCACCACCACTTAAACCTACCCGGTCCAAATATGATATGCATTATGTAATCAAGTAACCTATCACCCTTAAACTTCCCCACACTTGGGGTTTGCAGTATCTTCCATTTAGATGAGTCTGTAATAGAACGGTTTCTCTTACGAGGCGGCCTAGACCTAGGGTAGCTGGAACAAGGGATTGGCTCAGGGGTTCTTCCCTCAACAAGAACAACTGTGACTGGTAAAGGTTCAGATGAAGATGGTTCTAAAGATGTGGACTCTACCCTCTCAACCGGACAATCATGATGCATAAACTCTCCATCAAGGGTGTATCACAGATTATCGACCCTACTTGTGCTAATATATCATTCAAACTATAATCATCATCGCTAGCACTTAGGAATGAGGACCCTGCTAATTTCTTCTCAAACTCCTCTAACCAATCCGGGGGCTCCTCCTTCATCATTCCTACATCTCCATAAACATCATCCTCTAACGGATTAGAGTCCCAATAATCGTCTATGGAGGCATTAAGCTTGCACACGGAGTGGCTATGCTCGCCAACATCCTTCATAGACGGCGTGGCATCGAATATAACCGACTCATCCCCCACACGAAGTGTGAGTTTCCCGTCAAAGATATCAATCACTGCCTTGGCGGTGTGCAAGAATGGGCACACTAAGATGAGTGGGACTCCGTCATCCACCTCTATATCCAGAATGACGAAATCCACAGGGAAGACAAATTTTCCTACTTTCACTAACAGATTCTCCACAATTCCCTGTGGATACTTGACTGAACGGTCAGCTAAGGAAATGCTCATGCGCGTCGGCTGTGGTTCGCCTGGGTCTAGCTGCTTGTATAAGGAGTAAGGCATCAGATTGATGCTAGCACCTAAGTCGACCAACGCATGGTGCATAGGCAAACTGCCAAGGTGACAAGGTTTTGTGAAACGACCCGAATCTCCCAGTTTCTCTGGCAGTTTGTTCTGCACCACCGCAGAACATTACTCACTAAGTGAGACTTTAGAGACCTCCTCGAGCTTCTTCTTGTTGGAAAGAAGATCTTTAAGGAACTTGCCATACTTTGGCATTTGCTGGAGGGTCTCTATCAGCGAAAGATTGACCTTTAGTTGTTTAAACAAGTCAAGGAAGTGACTGTGTTCCCTAGCTTGCTTAAATGGCAGCAAACGTGCTGGGTAGGGAACACGCGTCAGGTCAATCTCGGGGGTCTTCATCTCCACCCCCTTCTTCTTCTCCTCTACCTTCTCGGCAGGCACCTCAACTACTATCTCCTCGTCTACCTGCTCCTTGGTCATCCTGGCATCGATCTTCATGAATCTAGCCCTCCAGTCCATCTTCTTGACCTCCTCAGGTGACGGAATGTTGTACTTGCTGGAGTGGGAGTCATCCTCTACAACCTCTTTCTCCTCACTCCTGACTGACACGGCCATCACTGAAGCGTTGGAGCCTGAAGATTGACCTCCCTGTAGATCCTTCAGACTCTTAGCGATGTCCTCAACCGTGCGATGCAGATCATGGAATGCCAATTGCTGATTCTTCAGTAAAGTGTCATGGCCATCCAATCTCTGCCTAGCATCCCTATCCTACTGGACTAGGTGGGCAAGCAAATGTGTCTGAGTCTTACGCATCTCTTTGATCGAAGTTGTGTCGACACTGCTTCCTGTGCTAGGTCCTGTCTCTCCTCCTCCATTCTGTTGAACATGCTGACGACCACTAAACCCCGGTGGGTGATTTCCAGATCTCCATCCCGAGCCAAATGAGTTGTAGTTGTTGTACCCTCGGTTCTGGTGTTGGTTTCCAGCATAGCTCACCTGCTCTTGATTATTCACTGGGCAATCACGGGTGTCGTGGCCTCCCCTTTACACTTGACACCGCTGAGCATTAAGCTTCAGCTCCTTGATTTCGTTAGCCATAGAGGCAAGGGCAGCAGCCATGCTAGAATTAGGAGTGACCTGATGCATACCTCTAGGAGATGTGTTGGATGATCTAGCACTAGGAATGGAAGTCCTAGAAGCTGGGTACTGCTGTTCGGCTTGAGCGAAGCTCTCGAACATCTCCTCACACTCAGCAGGCTCAAACGTTTCCATGATATGGCCTCCCGCAACTATATTAAACATTTGCTGCTTCTCAAAGGTGTGGCCATTATGGAACTTCTCCACTATCGCCTAGTCAGAAAAACTATGCTGGGGACATCAGCTCAACAGCACGTTGAACTGCTCCCATGCCATGTGATAGGGCTCGTCAGGATCCATCCGGAAGGAGTGGATTTGATCCCTAAGGTGAGCGGCCCTGGAAGGTGGATAGTATTTCTTTAAGAACTTGGTTTCGAGATCCTCCCAAGTGGTGATTGAGTTGTCTGGAAGATTATCGAGTCAAGTAGAAGCACACACTGAGAGGGAGAATGGGAAGAGACGCAAGTAGATTGCGTCCTTAGATACACTCGTGATGTTGAATGTATCACATATGCATGCAAAGCGGGACACATGTCCGGGTGCATCCTCATCCTCAAGGCCATGGAACTGAGTAGCATGAATGATCGTACTCATAACATGTGATGGGATCTGCCAAGAATTGACATTAGGAATAGTGGGGCGAGTGATCGAAGATCTCGTGACCCCATCACTGGCCCTCTGGTGTACTGTACGCCTCACTGGTGGATCAACGTCGCCCATAGTAGGAAATGGAATGGGGATAACAAGACGTACCTGGGTGTTGCACAACTGCTTCAAACGCTCTCGAAAGTCACGGGTACGCTCATTAAGCTCTCGCTCAGGCTCTAAGAAAGCAGAATAAGGAGGTGATCCCTGTGAGTAAGTATGATGCATAAACAGAACGACTTAAGATAAGAAGAAACAAAGAGTCAAAGACAGAAAGACTCGATTCTAAGTTAGACACGCAAGTAACACAGAAAACAAGCACACAGAACAAACTTAAAGAAAAAGAAATAAACCAAAAATCAAACAAAGAACTAGTCAAAGCTAATATTTCTATTTCAAGTGTCCCCGGCAACGGCGCAAAAAACTTGATGTCGTCCAGACGGTCTATAAAAACTAACTATAAAACCTAACCTAGACTCCAAAGTAATAAAGGAAAACCAATGAACTAAACCGCACTGACAGGCAAGTGAACCTATCGAGTGTAGCACAGCTTAATGGTAAACCAAGTTATCAAACCCTAGAGACACTACGAATAACAAACTAGACTCTGACTCGGACTAAAGAATGATTGGTTGGGGGGGGGGGTTTACTACACTACTGATTATCACTAACGAATGCAATAAACTAAGTACGAATCAAGCTATCAAGAGAAAGAACTAAGATGAAATCAGGAATAGGAAGAACACAACCTAGGTCGGAATTCTACTAGTAAAGAACAACTTCTATCAGTTGTGGATAATGATGGATCCGGGTTTCTAAGAATAACTACTGAAGACAACCTAGTGGATCCCCAATCACTCTCAGGGTGTTACCAACTAAGCTACCTAAAGTGTACTAAACTCATCAGATGATTGGATCACCTCTAAGGTATTTCCATCTATGATAATGTACCCTAATGAACAGATTACCTCTCAGTCTCACCGCCCACAATACACTCAAAGAATGCACGGGGTAATCCTAGAATAACAACTATGATTCATACTAGCAACAATCACAAGACACCTAAACCAACTTCCTCTCAGACAGTTGACACTCGGATTCCTAATGACGAAGACTAACCGACTAATTCTCACCTCTCGGGTATTGAACTAGGACACATAGTCAACTCTAATCAGCAATCAACAAGAATTCCTATGGCTACTACGTCTAGCAAACCACCGAAATCACAAGCCATAAGATCTATGACCTAGATACGCTAATCAAACTGGCAGACAACCACAATTAACGCAAGGAATGAATAATCAATCACACAATCAGATTCAAACATGCATATACATCACAATTATCATACTAGGATCATTACAAAATCATAAATCCATTAAACGAAACCAAAACCAATAAAAATTCGAACTTTAAGAAGAATTCATCAATTGACCTAGGCAGTATTAAGGTTTTAGCCCACAATCATGTTCAAAACATTCAAACACAAAAGTCAAAACAGAATCATGGGTTCAAACTCAGAAAACAAACACAAAGATTCAATCTTGGAAAATCGAACAAGTTAATCTAACAAACCCGGAGTCCAAAGCTTTAATATTTTTCTTCAATTCTTCTTCCAACTCCCAAAATCGCCTCTCCTAATGCTCCAGACGGCAAGAAATTGAACTCCCTTGATTATGGCTATCAAATTCTTTTTAATTAGAAATTAGGGTTTTACTTGGGAATTAGGTCTCTCGCGTATCGCGAGAAAACATGGCCAGTCGCTCGCGGACGCGAGGGATAAATTGGTCGCACCCGGATTTGAAGTTTTTCACGTACCGCGAAACATTATCCTCTGATCTTCGCGTACCACGAAGACTTGAACTTTACCTTTTTTTTCACTTTTAATATTCGGGCTTCATTCTCGTGCTCGGTTTCTTCGGGTTTTAACTTGTAATCATCACGAGCACCTGAGAACATGACAAAGACTCAATATGAACCAAAAACGACTCAAAACAAATACAAAACTAAGTAAAACGACACTAAAATGATGGAATAAAGATGTGTGCTATGCACTACATCAGCTAGGTTGCGTGAGATAGCACCAACATGAAGAGAGGAAGCCGGAAAGGAGGAGGACGGTGGTTCGTGGTGCTGTACGGCGGCGGAAAGGGGCGGTTCGACATAGCAACTTTCTGAAATCAAGGTAACACTCGTTCTAGATCTTTTTCCTTGTTTGTTACGGCTGAGAATGGGATACCCGATTATGGTTTATCGCTGTCTACAAGTTGATCAGAGAAGGAGACTTGGTTGGTGGTGACGAGGGTGATGGTACTCGATGGCAACAGTAGGTGGTGACGACGGCGTGGTGCGGGCGCGTAAGGGGACAACCGACGGGTGAAAGACTCGGTGGTAACCCGTGAAGGTTGAAACCGATGGCCGAAAGCAAAGAGAAGGGAAGAGGGTGAGATACGGTTTTCCGATAGGGGTCGCGTCAATTGTCACGGTGGTAGCTGTGGTGGTGTACCGTCATGGCAAGAGGTAAACGGGGCTGAGGGTGATGTTCTCGGCGTGGTGAACGACGGGCGGAGTTCTATGGTGTTAGCTAGTTAGGGTTGGCACAATGGAGAAGATGAAGACGACGCGTGTAGAGGTGCGCGGTGGAGGAGGCGGGGAACAGTAACAGGGATCAGTTACGATTCTAACCGATTGGGGTTTTAGCATGACATTCCTTACATGCATGAACGAGAAGTAATCGGTTCGAGTAAGAGTTTTATCATCGGTTGGGAACTTTGTATGTGGGTGCATACACACGTACGTGCATGAGGAACTCAGTTTGAGTTTAGGATTTCTAAACGGGTCGAGGATGATCCGATACGAGTCAGTGTTTACAAGATGAGGACGACTATGGGTTTGCATGGCACATGTACACGAATACACGTGAAACTAGGGTTTCGTGGGGGTGCGTTGATGAGAAGATGATACAGACATTGGGAATTTATTACGTTGTTATAAGACTTTAAATATACGTTTAGAACATGTTCTTATCATGTGATCACACGCTTGACATGTTTGGGGTTCGAGCGTGGACAAACGAGTTGCAGAGCAGGGACTAGGATCCAACATAACCGGTGAGCTTCTAATCCCCACTTTAATTTTTTTTAATGTTTTGGGGCTATCGTACATTCTTAGAAAATGTGTTTTATTAAACTAAAACTGTTACATATTTTGGGGTTTTATCCGATGAGCTACGAATTCATGTGTAAATGTGGGATTAAGGGTTTTTATCCTGTCTCTAGGACGTGTAGGCGGGGCAAGGGTTATGATATATTGTGTGCGTGTCATGTTATGAGTCAGCGGGGAAGAGTCGAGATATGGGTTAGCCGAGTACGTGTACATATAGGATGTGTATTCTTGAGAAATGGTTGTGGGTGCATGCTTAGCTAATGAGTCATGTAATTGCTAGTATTTTGTTTATGCTATGTGTTCGTAGTTGTATGTTTGCATTGTTGTCCTTGCGACGTGCAAAAGGGATTTGTGAGGACGGGGTCCTTCGGGAAGTC
The DNA here is from genome assembly GCA_023525975.1 of Smallanthus sonchifolius. Classification (NCBI taxonomy): domain Eukaryota; kingdom Viridiplantae; phylum Streptophyta; class Magnoliopsida; order Asterales; family Asteraceae; genus Smallanthus; species Smallanthus sonchifolius. Next base: position 24,349,076 of record CM042044.1, on the reverse strand, counting down.
ACCTACGGTAACGTTTGTTTAACAGATTGGATATGAGCTCAGGGTGCGTCGAACACTGTGACAACCCTGAATTAGGGTCAATGATCTTTGACAGTAAATTCATCATAAATGGGCTCGACCCATTAACGACCCGGTTTTAGGCCCAACATACGAACTTGATTTGTGACTTGGCATGATGAATCACTAAATGATTCGAGATCACAAATAGTAAATACATAGCATTTACATAGCCTCACGACATACAATTGAATATACATTAATGCATTCACAATTAGTAACCGACACGCGACGCGATAGTTAATTTCTAATATTAAATAATAATAATTATTCGGACGATTGAACGAAGAACACTTACGCGTGAGTCATATGACATGGGACGCCCAACTAAGATAAATACCAGCATAAACATAATTCAGTTATTTATTATCTAGTACGGTTAAATAATATAATGAACAATTACATTTTATCATTATTAATTATTCATGGTTATTTTTATTAAAGAAATAATAAAAATTATTAGAACGCGAAACGTTAAAACGAGCGAACGCGTTAGACACACGGTACTAGCGCGTACCGGCTTGGACGAGAGTTAGAGCGGTCACCTCGTAAATTAAATGTTTAAATAATATTAATGTTGTACGAAGTGAATACTATTTAACACAAAGTTTACCAAACATGACGTTTAAGTTTTACGGTACGGGTGTTGACACGCGGTATCCACCTACACTCTCACACCACATGAAACCCTAGAGATAAATAAGATTCACCTCTTCCATATCTCATTTGACACAAACCCTACCCCTCAAATTAGAGAGAGAAAGAAGTCTAGAGTGAGAAAGGGGAAAACATCGGAGAGAGGGGGGGCGTCACCTCTGGCGCCCCTCCGGCGTCCCTCCGGCGTGCTCCAACGAAGGGCAAAGGCTGCAACCTGGCTCTCACCCAGCCACCACCGCTCGTCATGTCATTCCTCCTAAAACCACCACCATTTTTCTTATTCCAGCTCCAAGTCGTTTTTCCGGTCATGATGGTTGCTAGGGTTCGGCTCCTAGCTGCGGTGACGGAAGATGAAGATGACGACGGCTATGGCGGAGGGCGGTTCTCCGACAACGGGTGATGGCGGCAACGGGTTTGTTTCTTGGTGAGTTGCGATGATTAGGGTTCCGATTAACCAAGCCCAGGACGAATTTGCTTACAGGAGACGATTCGGGTTCAGATATGAGCAAACGCGACTTTCTGACGGGTCAGTAATGGCAGCGCCTAGGGTTCTGCCATGGATTCCAACCACTTCAAGAGACGGTTTCCGGCAATAGAGGTAAGATCCAACAGTTTTCTTCGATTTACTTGGTGGAATACACTCTTTAATAGCCGTTCTGTGTTGCTAGTGCAATTAAACCATTAGATGATGCCTAGTGGAGAGTCCCCGATGATGACAGCTACTGTCGGCGACGGGAAAAGCCGCTAGCCGCTGGATAAAGGCGTCACATGGTGGTGATTTTGAGAAATAGACGCGACGGTTGTCAGATCTAAAGTTCCAGGTGACTCATGGTAAGAAAACAAATTCCATTTTCCAGCGAGTCTTCGACGAGCCCTAATCAGACTAGATCTTGTGTGGATCATTGCTCAACCGACCCGATCTATAAGGTTCGAGTTTTGTTTTGTCAAAATCCAATGTTACATTACTGTTAGTTATTTTTGTCTAAATCGGTTGAGTTTGTGGCCGGGTTTCATTCCCACGTGTTAAACACACGTTTTTGAACAGGATATGACGTCATGGGTCACGGTCAAAATCAGTCAAACCCGAGTCATTGGCGGTCAAACGTGGTTAATACTTATCGGTCTGTAAATGGAACATACATCTATACTAATAAATAAAGGTTTAAGTTGGACACTTGTCACATCCTCATGCCTCCTCACATTGATTTTCCCGCCTCTCTCTCCTAATAAATGCGCATCTATCTTATAAAATAATAATGATGTTATAAATATATTATTAAAAAAGAATACTAATTATATTAAATAAGAATATATAATAGGAAATCAAAATATAACTAATTAAAGAAAAATATTAATTTGTTATATACACACACATTTCCACTTGATATATCTCGAGACGATCATAATAGTCTGACAAGTTATGACGTATTTACAAATTTATAAGTTTTATCTTTTTTAATATACAATCTTGTGTAATACACGAGATTCTAACCTAGTGAAGGTATATACGCATGCTAAAGTTTTTATATGTTTGCATACGCATTATAAAAATAACAAAACTAACGCGTGTGAGATAAAAATGAAAAACAATCAATTAATGTGACGGTAATAAGGACGAGAGATTTATTTGTAATTATTGGAACTTGACAATAAACTTGCATAATTGTTTTAATGAATAACACGACATTAGTAAAAATAATATGACATATGAGTATTCGAATATACATTTGGATATTTACATATAAATTCCATACGAATCATGACTATTAATAATTTTATAAATCTTGGTTAACTTTAATTAAAACACGACTTAAACATAAAGTACGATAACTTTTAGTACTAGTTAAAAATTATTATCAAATGCATACGATATTAATAGCAGATTCATGTTGATATATATGTGTATATATATATGTGTGTGTGTCTAAATATGTATATTTCTCTCGATTAATTTGCAAAACTTAATATACCGACACGTACACATTTATTTTTTTTGGTGTAAACTAATTAATTGTTAGATGAGCGATGATTTTATCAAGTATAGATATATAACTATATAAATAGAACATTTTAAAGTTAAGATACTTTCGAAATTAGTTAATCGTTATTATTATTTTATTGAAAATGTTAATATTATTATTGCTAGTATGATAAACAATGCTTTCATATATAAGTCAAGTAACATAACTATTATCAATAATAGTAATGTTTTTCGTATCGACACGAGCAATTTATTATGAATTGATTTTAAACTAATATTACTATCTTTAATTATCTCATCAGAGAAATTATAATTTTTATTTTTTTATAAGTAGCAAGCCTATTTCTTTTAGGTACAACAACCGTTGATGAAACATATATGAACGTTTATTTTACAATATTATTAGTACGTATATGATGTAAGGTTAGTTATCATGATTTTGGTACTAATAGAATTCGTATACTGGCGTTACTATGATATTAACATCATGCCGTTATTATTTGCGTATTAAATTATTATGATACTATTAATTTTGATATTATTAACACTTTGACGGCATATAGATATCTAGAATAAGATCGATTATACGAGTCTCTTGATAGATTGGAAATAAATATTATATATGTAATACATACAATTGGTGTTCGGAAGTAACCTTTAAATCTTTACACTTTGTTATTCTTTTAACTGAATCTGTATACATACATACATACATACATACATACATACATACATACATACATACATACATATACTATGTTTTAAAGTAAAGAACAATATTTTCTACACACGAATATGCTATTATTTTGCAATGAATCAAACTTATATTTTCCGTCTTCCCGAATATATAGTTATTAACATGAGCGTTAATAATTAGAACTTGAGAGACGTCATGGCGAGTCGTGCATCTAAACACAGAACATGTAGGACTAGAACATGAATCTACTTGTGCATTGAAAAACATATTGACACGTTTATATGGAACATAGGGCAATCCATAAAACTTATAGTGCATACGTGTATTGTGGGACTCAAGTAGGATGTATACCCATCACTATCACATATTTGAGGAATATGGTTTTTACCGCTGTAGGTCCCTAATTCGGTGCGTGACGGATCTCTAGACTCGCGGTACGACACGGTGATAACGTGCGGAATCCATGATCAACGTGCTTGTGTAACTCAATTAACAACAACGGTGTAAATAAACTCTTTTTATTTCCACCAAGATATCAGTTTACAAGAATTCTGTCTCTAATCAGTTCCTCCTGATATCTATTCTCTAATTCTGTCTCTAATCAACAACAACGTTGTCACCATAATATGCTCCAACAGACTCCCCCTTGACAACAACTTCAGAAGATTGTCATCAGTCTTCATATATTATCAAACACAATGCAGTCTTCTTCTTGTTCATCTGCACTTTCTTTCTTTATTTCTAGAAGAAAACTTGGGAGAAGGACCCCTTGTCAATTTCTGTCTGCAATATTCAGTTTTTGCAAAGGAGAACAACCAAGAATAACCAACAATTAAGATTTCCATGGAAGCTGGAAAAATAAAATCTTTTTGGTTTCTCAAACATAAGAAACACAAAATCTTTTTGGTTTTTCTCTACATAAACTGAAATGTAAAATACAAAATCACATCTTTTTGGTCGAACATCACGAGTAAGAAGATCATATCAGTATATATGAGATATCAATCACACATCTTGGATATAAAATCCATATAATATCAAATGGTATCCTATGTCATTCTTTCAAGCCTTGACCAATCAAACCAATATCTTTCAAGATTATCACACTCTATCTTTTCAAGACTTTCATATTGCATGTTATGATACGAGATAAACATTCAAAGAAAATAGGATCATGCTATGACGCACAAATTTAAATTGTCAATATTTTAAGATTTGAAACTAAAGCATCTCATTCCCACTTTCTTGTGAGTTAAGGTACCATTTAAGTATGAAATACAACGTGTACCCCACTAGTATGCCAACATAAAGTAAATGCACTATCTTCAAGACATATGAGATTTTACTAAAGATTATCCGAATTTCCAGAATGAGGAGACATCACTTAGCACATGAATAGCAGAATCCAAATTGGATTGTATAGGAATCAATGAGATTCAGAATCGAATGATTCAATGTTTTGGCTTATATATGTGGAATCATAAGATTCAGGTACGTGGATCCAACTGTTATCTGGATTATGAATTCAATGGAATCAGTAAAGATGATTTATCAATATGATCCAAGGGCTAGTATATGTTTGACAGATGTTGTCAAGTACATATCTTGATTATACTTCAAATTGCATGCTTTTCGAGACATGGGCACTGAAGCAAATCGAATGAATAGTGCTAAGGACATAACCCGAAACTGATCTCATAGGAAAATCTTTATTAAAAGCTAATATTCTTTATCTGATAGTGATCTTTTAACGCACACACCCAGGCATAAAATGGGTTCAAATCACAGTTGTAACATATGCAATTATGTTTTCACACTACTAATGGTTCAGTGACGCTTTTAGTCTACTGACAATTCAAATTATTTGCATACACAACACTATCATTTCCTATTTGTGCAGTCTCTGAAGTTTAGATCAAAACATATAATTCAGATATACTAACATAAAGCACCAACCAGTCAATCTAAGGTCATGTGAGAAAGAACATCTACTGATGTACTATCATCTCTTCTTTAACTTCAAGTAATGTCGATTTTAACTTTTTCAATTTGTTTGGCTTTTTCAAAATCTTTTTGAAAGAAAGTAAAACCAACGAAAATAAAATCTTCCATGAAAACATTTTAAGAAAAAACATTTTACTTGGTTACTCAGGATTAAGCAATTCAATCAATTAAAAACTCAAACCGATGTAATCCTGTAATTGAATGCCATTGCCTCTGTCACCAACACAGTTCTGTACTCCCCCTGTCCTGTAGACTCCCCCTCAACTAGTCAAATGGTTGCATCAACGACTTTATGCTCACCATCGTCATCCTAAGTTTCAGGTTATCTTTTGGACTTTGTAAAACTGTTTCCAAAACATTGTGTGTGACATATTCTCCCCCTTGAGCATCAAGTCGTTGAATAAAATATATTCTCAGTTATCAATAACTCGTTACTCTTGCAGATGTCATTCCCTGTCATGTGCTATGAACCACCACTATCAACAATCAAAATGGTATTAATAGTCCCTTTTGGTAAATCCTGCACATCTAACAAGAAACATTAATTTGAAATTGGGACCCAAGCCATGGTAGTCATGGGTCGTCCATCTGTATAAAAATAATAAACCTCACTCCATTCACAATCGAATCTCTCATCAATTTTAGGAGATTGTTCCGACGAGTCAGAAATAGAAACTTTAGATTTCCAAGCATACTTCTTGTCATTAAGTTCATTTTGCATAAAATGTGAAGTGTTTGAACATTTTCTTTCATTTGAAAATTGATTTGATTGTGAAAACTCTTGTTGTTCTAAAAGTTTTCTCAATCTTCTGTTTCTCCTCCGTCTTTGAGGTCTAGAAAGCCTATCCTCAGATTTTGAATTACCCTTCGGTGTATCACGAGGTTTAACCACATTTGGGTTAACATAAGGCTTACCAGGAGTTCTTACCTTTTCTGGAGTAACATATCGGGTACCTTTGGCTTTGTGAGGACAATCCATCCGAATGTGACCCACAAGACCACAGTAAAAGCAAGATCTCTTCTCACTATATTTTCTCATATAAGGAATCTTCACATGATAAGATGCACTTGAAGAAGATTCTCCTACATGAACTTCTTTTGGAGTTTGAGACTGAACAAACTTTTTGTCAACAGGTTTTGATTCAGGCTTCACCTTCTCAGGAACTACATGCTTCTTCCCTTTATTTTTGTAAGGACAGTTCACCACAATGTGTCCTATCTCATTACAATGAAAACATGTACGCCTGTCTTTATAATCTCTGACATATGGAACTCTCCTTGAATTTGAAGAACTTCCAAATGTATAATTTCCAGATGAATTAGAATCAATCTTTGAATCTTCTTTCTTAACCTCTTTCAGTATCCCCTCTACCTTAGCTTCATCAAAATATTCATCATCACTCTCATCAGAATACACCATATCTTCACCTGTGACTGGATTCACTTTCAACACAGTCTTAGGATCTAAATCCTCATCGTTTATAATCTCAGGTGCAACAGAATAATTTCCGTTGAATGGTGGAGGAACAAAGCCAATACCACTAGTTCCCTTCCCCTCTTCAGTATTATTATGATAATATCCTAATAAGAATGATGAATTTGCAAAGCTTTCTAATTTTCTATGCAATTTGATTACCTCTGCTTTAGATTCAGCTAGTTCTTTATCTTTCTCAACAAGATCATTATTTCTTTTCTCAATTTCTGCAAAGGACATATCCAGGTGATATGCCTGCTCTTTGATCTTCAAAGTCAGAGAAGTTATATCTCTCTTCAGTGATTCAATTCTATCTATACACACATTCTCATTATCCTTTAATTTCTGGTTTACCGTGTGCATCGATTTCATATCATAAATGAGGTTAACATTGTCATCCATAACCCTCATCATTTAATCCTTTACTGAAATACAGTTAGAACAAAATGTTTCAGAGTTAGAAAGTACCTCAACTTTTTCTTCTGAAGAAGATGCACCAGGAGCCATGAAAACGTCATCATCAGCTTCACCCTTTTGATTAACAATGACAGGCTCTGCATCAGTTTCTAATTCACTCAGATCATCTTCAACTGTCTGAAAACTTTCTTCACTCATCACATCAGTCTCAGTAGATTGAGTACCTTCACAAGAACGAATACTCTCACTATCAGTTAAAACTGCAGAAGAATCACTTTGAGAATCACTCTTCTTCTCTAATACTTCTTTGATCAAGACTACAAACGCTTGAGAAGTTTCTTCACCCTTTTTATTCAATGCTTCCCATAGATCTCTTGAAGTTGAACACTTCCTGAGACTATGAAAGATTTTTTTTGGTAAAGACATCGTTAAAGTTTCACGCGTCTTCATCTCTCGATCAAACATCTGCTTTTCAACTTTAGTAAGAGCTGTCACTGGTTTAGGAACATCATAATATCCCATATAGTCATAAGTAGGATGCACATATCCTTCAAATATGGATGTCCAAAAGTTTTCATCAGTTTCTGATACGAACTGTTCAAACCGGACTTTCCAGCTACGAAAATCTGATATGCACAAAAGTCTCGGTGGCATAGTTCCAATCTCATTATCATCACATGAAATTGACATTTTGAATTTTTTGCGAAAATATCCGGAAAAAATTTCCCGCTAAAATACTCTTTTTGAAAATTTTCGAAAATTCAAAATTTCAAAAATGATCCGAAACAAGCATATAAACTTTCCCTAAAAAATTTGGACAAGATGAATTTTCCCGCCAAAATACTTTTTTTTTTTTAAAATTCAAGCGAACTTAAGTTGACCCGAGCGAACTTGACCTCAAGCGAACTTGATAAGTTCGCCTACTCTGCACCAAGCGAACTTATTAAGTTCGCCTAATATTTACCAAGCGAACTTATTAAGTTCGCCTCCCTAAGTTCGCCTGTAACAGAATATTAAGTTCGCCTGGTTCAGCTGTTAACCCAAACACGAACAAACTCGGCTGAAAATCATGATTTCTGATCAAAATGATGGAATTAAGCAATTCTGAACCGTATGATTGTGTAGAAACTGATTAGGAACAATCCTATCGGATCAGTTTCTTCAAACCAATCCAAAATCAATCCAAATTGATCAAAAATCTTCCATTTTTATCAAGAACACGAAAAAGATGAAAAATCCTTCAAATTCTCTGAATTTTGATGTTGATTGGACACGAAAACACCACGAATCTGCTGCTAATCGAGAGCAATAGCTATAAATACCACTTGTAGGTCCCTAATTCGGTGCGTGACGGATCTCTAGACTCGCAGTACAACACGATGATAACGTGCGGAATCCATGATCAACGTGCTTGTCTAACTCAATCAACAACAACGGTGTAAATAAACTCTTTTTATTTCCACCAAGATATCAGTTTACAAGAATTCTATCTCTAATCAGTTCCTCCTGATATCTATTCTCTAATTCTGTTTCTACTGAAATATCCTATTTATAGACAAACGATCTGCTATAGGCGAAATTATTAAGTTCGCCTCTAATAGGCTAAGCGAACTTAATAAGTTCGCCTCTGATATACTAGGCGAACTTAATAAGTTTGCCTCTGATAGGCTAGGCGAACTTGTTAAGTTCGCCTCTAGCAGAACTTACACAGAATTTTATCAACAGTTACAAAACATGTCCTAACAGACTCCTCTTTAACAGTTGCTAACAATTCTATCAATTACAAGTCAAAGACTCTAAGACTAAGACATAATATCTTCAAGCTCGTTGTCACCATAATATGCTCCAACAACCGCAACAATATCAGGTGAGTTTCACGACCCCTTTTTACTGTTTTCTCTATTTGGGGGAAAAACATGATGATTTCAAATGGTATGATAACTAGAAAACGAGAAACAAGCATCTGATTCCTTTATGTGTATGAGTTCCACCTAAAAGTGCTCGGTATTCCGAACTATAACTATTAGCTATGGACTTAGCCGTAGATCGATATAAATAGTACTATTCGGGTTGACACCCCCAATCATGGTTAGTCGCGCTAACCACGACCAACATGGTCAAATGATTGCATATTAGGTCTTGTTTTTCTCATTGTTTAAAGGGACAATGGGCTGGGGCAAACTCTAGAATTCGTTAAAGGTTTGGTTATAGGCTTGTGCATCACATAATTCGTTTGTGCTAGCTAGACATCGATGAATCAACCGCTAACTAGTTTTGTTTATCATATGCATAAAGTAAATTTCGAGCAAAGTACTTTGCAAAATGGTATACGTACCAATGGGTTTTTGTCAATCAATTTCGAGAAACGGGTTTTGCCAATGGTATACGTATCAATGATTTTGCAAGTAAATTTCGAGCAAAGGATTTTACCAATAGTATCCGTACAAACAGTTTTGTCAATCAATTTCGTGCAAATGGTTTTTGCCGAAGGATTTCGTATAAATGGTTTTGCCAAACGATATCGTATAAATTGATTTGCCAAACGATTTCATACAAATGGATTTGCCAAATGTATTCATTTAAAACCTATGAAGTCACCAACATTGCGTTGACATTTTGAGCATGTTTTTCAGGTATCATATGACTTTTGGCACGGTTGGAATATGTTAAACATTTGGATTAAGGCCTTAGAAGATGAAGACGAATGGTTGTTTAACGTCAAGTCTATGTAGACTTATTTGAATTTAGGTCTATGTATTCATTTATTTCCTGTAATGGTGTTCGACACTTTAGAAATCTTTATTTAGCTTCTGATGTTGTGTAATGCTAACAATCGTTTCAACCCTAATTTATTTATTTATTTATAAAGTGAATAAATTTAGGGGGTGTGACAAACACCCTGACGAGGGTGAAGTGATAAGTTATGCGTTTGCATGCTTATATATGTGTTAATTTGCATGCAAGTGATGAGTTATATTTATTGTGCGTGAGATAATATTAATGTGATGTGTAGATGATATTAATGTGGCAAGTAGAGTTAGATTGACCGTTGTATCAGGATTTGATGAAGTGTTGATAACTGTTGCGTCAGTCGATTGGTAAGAGCCTTAGTTAAAGCTGGGTAAGACGATTTCTAAGGAATTGTTGTGTTAACTAAGAGTCGAGTTAATATGTGTATTAGAGTAGGAGTTATTAGTGTAGTAAGTTTGATTTACATCAATGAGACTTCAGGATTATTATTATGGGATGAGTCTCAGGTGATGAACGGTTATGAGGTATTGTGTGATAACATGGGTTATCTATTTGTTAATGAATTATTAAACTATTTTATAAGGACAGAGGGTCCTGAGTAAGGTTTAAATAAGTTTTATGACGAGATGGCTTTTAGCTAACTTAAACTATTAGAACTCACTCAGCGTAGCTGACTTTGTGTGTGCGTTAGATTGTTTTGCAGGTGAGCTTTGTGTTGTTGCATCTTAGCTTGGGAGCGGTGTTACTCGGATTTGCTATGCAAGCATTCGTAAGGTAAACCTAATGACATTAAATAGTAATTAATGCTTTTTGAAAGACTTTCGCTGTAATTTGATATACTAGAAATGAGTACTTTTAAAGGGAATAACCCGTTATGAGAACCAACTATAGGATGCCCCGGTCGGGGTCTTACACCGTCCATGGCTAGGGAGCTGAAGAAGCCAAGGGAGATGATCTCCAGTGTACCAAGCGAGTCCAGCCAATACCTGAGATGTCTGCCACCAGTCACAGGATCTCCAGATTCACTCCTCCCATATGCGATGTTGAGATCCCCAAGTACTTCCAAACTCCTAACATGAAGTTATACGATGGAACCACAGATCTTGAGGAGCATGTCTGTCACAACCCGACCAGGGGCTAGGCATGATGATCGAATACCAAGACAAAACACAGCGGAAATAACATATATTTTATAAATGTCATGAGCCCAACTAAGCCAAACTTTACATTTACAACTGTACATTCCTCTATATACTAACTAAAAATAAAATAAAGTAGTCTAATCTCCCATCAAAGCTTTCTCGAGTGAAGTCTACGGCTCAACATAAGTCTTCTAAAAGGAGCCAACTATCGTCAAGCCAGCTCTTGTCTAAGTTACTAGTTTCCAAACTCAAGAAGCTACGTGAATACATGCTTAAAAATATTGTGACAACTAAAAGGTTGGTGAGTTCACGAGTTTAGATAATAGAGCATTTATGTTGAGAATCCAAATATGTATGGTGCATAATTAAACAAGTTCACAATCAACCCCTTGCCCACAACCGGGGACATCTAGAAATAATAATATACCCCTAACCCATACCTCTTATTGTTATGGGTCTAATTACTCATGTCAGCCAACATAAGTTTAAAACTATTAAACGAATATATGTCACAAGATATATATTATCATTATATGATTATCATTCCATGGGAGTTTGTCCCGGTTACGTCGGGCCCATGGTGTGCAGGGGTTTCACCAGATAGTACTACCCATATATTCGCTGGCTCCAAAGGAGTTAATGATTGTGTACGAAAGTTCGGGGATTCGTTATGGCAGCTAAAATGGCCTTATTTAATTATTACACCAAGTATGTAAACAATTTAGAAGCATGTAATCACCCCAAAAGTTTAAGTAAAAGAGGAGAAAAAGCACATGAACTCACCTGGTAATCTTGTATATGCCAAATCAATATGCTAAGGTTGCGAGCTTGCTATCATGTATGTAGTCAACAAGACAATTCCTAATTATAATTGTGGCATTAGTATGTTGCACTAGAGTGATGTCATTAACCGTGTAGTTGAGATCGACCGATTCATTCAAGTGTTTGGGTTATTTTGTAAAAATCTTGGGTTGTAAACCTCTTTTTATTATTCTAATAGTTGTACAATAAAAGTGTTGGTATGACTTAGTGTTCGTGTATAATGATAATACTTGTATATATGCTCTAATGAAAGTAGTAAAATGGTGTTTCGACATGAATCAGAGTAATACTAAGTATTATAATATTGGTTCATTTAAAAAAAACTAACACTAAATATTATTTACTTATTCGATGTGTGTGTATATATATATATGATAAGAATAAATAAATATGTATTCGAGTAGTTATATTCGTTTTGAAAATATTAATCAAAGTACATAGTTATGTATATATACGTATGTTATATATCGTAAGTATTGACGAAATTAATTATGCTCGTCTAATATTAAACATAGTTATAGGGATTAGTTTGCAAGTATTGGTAAATATCTAAACTTGTATTTACATGAAACCACATAAAAATACATTTTTATCATAAATAAATATTTGGAGTTTATAAAATGTTTGTAAATATATAAATGTACATAATATATGTATAAAGTATCATGTCAAATATCGTATTCGTTAACTCATGCTAAGTAAATTAAAATATGGTTAAGTAAGTATGTATGTATATGTAAGCAAAATAAGATTGTATATGTATATGTAAGTATGTCAAAAATATTTATAATTTATGAAACTTTAATTATTATATAACAAGTTTTAGAATATATATATATATATATATATATATATATATATATATATATATATATGCATGTTATGTTTGTTATATGAAATAACAAATACTTAGTATGCTTAACTATACACATTCGTATTAAAGTAAACACTTAGGATTCTAATATAGATACATGTTTGACTCGAATAAATTCATGTATTTTATGTAAGTATGTTTGTGCTAAAAGTTGGTATCCGTCGTCTATTTATATATATTGGTTTTCTAGTTTAGAACCTGTGTACTACACATGGTGAAAAAATATCAATAAATAAAATTCTTAAATATTTATATATGTATCTTATATGTAGAAAAATGTATTACATATACTAACAATAAAAAATAAAATAAAAAATATGTAAAAATTAATATATAATTGAGTTTAAAAAATACATTAAATACTATTAAATGTAATTTAACTTTCATTTACTATTTGATTGAAAACATAAGTTAGGTAATTACATTTCAACGTTTCTTATAATCTGATATAATTTAAAACAAATATGTTTTATTACTATAATTAATAATTTGTTTAAAAATATATTATTATTGAAAATATAGAAGTGTATTTATTATGAGAGAGAGATGGAGAAATTTTTATAAGGATTAATATGGAGACGACACGTGCAATTGAGAAACCTTTATTCATTATATAGTATAGTCTCGAGCTAAATATATATCTATCTACATATTTGTACATGTTTAAATACGTATTGGTAATAAGTATAATCCTAGTAGTATTACGATGATAATATTGTATAGAAATCAATAAAAGTATTGATATTACTTATGATATATAGTTCGTGTAAACAAATATTAGTACTAATATTAAATTTATTATTTGTAACGTTAGTAATATTAGTGTAAGACATAATATAAGTTTTAGTAGTCGTAAATAGTAATAATAACAACATTAATGATAGTAATAGTATATATATAAATAAAGTTAATGGGACTTTGCTCTTTGCAGGATCATGTCTTGATACTTAGTCATGTTCTTTCCTTTGCCTAGAAATTATTTGAGATACCCCTTGCTTAAGAGATAGCTTATCTCTTTGCATAGGGCAATACAATCTTCGATCACATGTCCAAAATCCTCATGGAAAGCACACCATTTGGACTTGTCCTTCCCTCCGGTATTCTTCTCAAATTTACGGGGCCACCTAGCTTTATCTCAAAAATCTTGCATGGCATACAACAAACCAGTTGTGTCAAGTGAAAAACAATATTAAGATAACTTAGGATATTCTTCCTCTTCCTCGTCATCTTCCACGACGTTAATCCTATGATTGTCAGGTTTAGAATATAGCTTAGATCTGTATGGCTTGAAGGGTGCAGTTTCAGTCTTCCGATTGGGTTGACTGTAACTGGTCGGAGCATTCACCCTTTGCTGGATCTTCTTGTCATCCTCGAGCCTGATGAATCTTAGTGCCATATTCCTGACTTCGTCAAGGTTCCTGCAAGGATTCATAACAAGGTCAATCTTATTACTCACATTCGTCATCATCTTCGTGGTCAAACAGATCAGGATATGCTCCTTATGCTAGGAAGCAGGCATGCTACACATGTGGCAAAGGCGATCACATTGCAAGAAGTTGCATACATCGTCCTTATGAGCTCTATTACATGAAAAAAATCAGAGGGCTACACCAAGAGCTTTATTATAAGTATTAGAATAATGTTTCAACCCGAATCAAAATAATACTAAGTATTACAATAATTGTTCGATTCAAATAAAGTAACATTAGGCATTACTTACTTATGTGATGTGTATATAATATATGTAAAAATATATATTCGAATAGCTATGTTTGTTTCAAAAATAATAATCAAGATTTATAGTTACATATACATATAACTAGGCTCAAAAGTCATTAAAATATATTTGTATTGAAAATAATTATTTGGAGTTTATAAAATGTTTATGTATATATACATAATATATGTATATAGTATCATGTCAAATAATGGTTTCGTTACAAATATATTTTAATGACTTTTGAGTCTAGTTATATGAATATGTAACTATAAATCTTGATTATTATTTTTGAAACAAACATAGCTACTCGAATATATATTTATTTTTACATATATTATATACACATCACATAAGTAAGTAATGCATAATGTTACTTTATTGGTCGAAACATTATTCTAATACTTATAATAGAGCACATCTACAAGTCTCACCATCATACACAAATACTAAGTACACCTATTAGAATAATAAATGGAGCTTTATAACCCGAGACTTTTACCAAAACAACCCCAAACACTTTAACGAATCGGTCGAGCTCAACCACACGGTTAATGACATTACTTTAGCACAATATACTAATGCCACAATCATAATTAGGATTTGTTTTGACAACTACACACACGATAGCAAGCTTGCAACTTTAGCATATTGATTTGGCATATACAAGATTACCAGGTGAGTTCATGTGCTTTTCCCTCTCTTTATAGATATAAAGACGAATGGCTACAAAATTCTCCAAGTACAACTGCTGCGGACTTCACAGTTTTGGTGCTGACCAACAAGCTGCGGCGGATAAGCTTGTTTGCTGCGGATAGTTGTTCTCCTGCTGATGGACAACTCTGCGGCGGACAGCCTTATCTGCTAAAGACCAGAGTTGCTGCTGATAGGCTTCTCAGAAGCATCAAACACTTGATGCTGTTGATAGGAAAATCATCAGCAACTTTGGATAGTTGAGTCTTTATGCGGATCACCAACTTTGCTGCTGATAGCCATATATGCCGAAGATCAGTCGTTGCTGCTGATTGGCAAAGCAAAAGCAACTTTACTACTGACAACTTTCTGCTGCAACTCTAACACATCTCATGCAGAAAGAATGTTACTAGTGTAGACAATAAAAGACAACAACGCTCTCCTTCCATGTAACCAAGCAATGATGCCTAAGAAGACGTTTGAGTAAAGTTATCCTTTGTAGTATTTGTTGTCTTAACGTGTAGTATAGCTTCTAGTATACAAGATCAACGACTTGTGTTCGATCTGATCCTTAGAATCAAGGGTCTGTCTTGATTCTAAGTTACTATATAAGTAGTGTATCGTTTCAATGTACAAGAGTGCTTTCTTAGAGTTTTCTCTGTAATCTTGTAATCATTGAAGCTTAATACAAATTGCATTTATCAGTACTTCTTGTGTTTACTTGTTTACATTGCTTAGTTGTGATTTTTTCCGCCTCTCAACTAGAATAGAACCATCATGTATTCACCGATCCTACAAGTGGTATTAGAGCTTTGGCTCTCAGCTTAAACAAACTCACACTTGTTTAATCACTCTCTGGTTCTATTAAATACTATCTCTTTGCTAAGACACCATATATCACAAATTCAAAATGGCACAAAACAATGGTTTTGATGATACTGGAAGCATCAACAGACCACCAAGACTGGTGTCTGGAGAAGACTATGATATGTGGAAGAACATGATGGAAAGTTTCTTCTTCTATCAAGAGTATGGGATGTGGAGATCCATTAAAGATGGACCATATGTACCCATGGTGGCCTCTGCTGATTCCGAAGGTCCATTAGTCCCCAAAGAACCCTCAAAGTAGATGAAGACATCAAGAAGATGGAAGTAGACTTCAAAGCCTTGGGAGCCATTAAGATGTGCTCGCCAAATGAAGTATTTCACAACTTCAGAGGATACAAGACTGCCAAGGAGCTATGGGAGGCTCTTGAGAAGATGTTGGCTGGGTCAGAAGAAGTGAATGAAAATAGAAGAGACATTCTGAAGCAACAATATGAGAACTTTGTCTGGAAAGAAGGTGAGTCTCTTACTGTGTTGTATAACAGGTACACCTACCTTGTGGGAGAGCTACAGTGCTCAAAAGTGAAGCTGGAGAATGAAGACATTCTCAAGAAGTTCATCAGGTCTCTGCTAAGCTGCTGGACACTTTACACAGTGTCAATCAGAAGAACTGAAAAATTTGAAGACTCTGCAGATGACTGAGATATTTGGCATGCTGAAGACCTATGAATTAGAAATGATTCAAGCCAAAGAAAGAAGCTCAAGTTACTCAACAACCTCAACATCCACCACCACTTCCTCTTCACTTCACTCTGACCACTCAGTTCCTAGTCCAAGCAACTACTACCCTCCTATTATCACTCATCCACAGACTCCAACCTCTCAATCAAACAACTCACCATTTCTTCTTGAAGCCCCACCTCAAACCTCAACTTCTGCTGCTTTTGTCTCTGAAAACTCAAGCAATATGTCCTTTATCAAGGAAGATCTGGATTGTTTTCATCTAGATGATCTAGAAGAAATGGACATACATCACTCCTATGCCATGCTCTCTCTAAGAGCAAAAAGGTTCTACTCTAGAATAGGAAGACCCATTCCAAGCAACAACTCCAACACCAGAGATGGCTTGGACAAAAGCAAACTGAGATGTTACAACTGTAACCAACTAGGTCATTTTGCAAGAGAATGCAAGGCACCAAAGGCAAACCCAGCTGCTGCTCAGACAAGACAATCTCACCAAGCTCAGCCAAGACAACAAGAACAGCAACAATCCACTCCTCCTGCTCAAACAGCAGCCTGTGCAGCTGTTGGAACTGCTAACTTTGACTGGAGCTTCCAGTATGAGGATCTTCCTACCAACAATCAAGCTCTCATGGCAGACACATCAGAGATACCACCTCAAGTATATGAAAATCTTTGTACTCAATCTTGTATTGATAAGGTCCTTGGATACTGGAAACATAACCAGAATCTCATAGATCAAAATGAAGAGTTTTACCAAATGAAATCTGAATTTAAAAAGGTTGAAAACAGTTACAAAGAAAAGATTGACTGTTTAAAGAAAGAAATTTCATTATTAAAACATGAACAAACAAACCTTGAAACTCAGATTGATGATCTTATGGTTAAGTTAAAGGCTACAAGGGCCGAATTAGCAGACCAAAAGGTCCATGTGGAAAAATATGAGTTTGCATCCAAAAAGCTGCAAAGACTTTTGGATGCTCAAATTCATGAAAAGGTAACAGCTAGACTTGGATTTCAAGCTGAACAACCATACAATTCTGTTCCTCCACCTGCTGACTATGTAGCCATTCATGAACCAAGTTTCAATCTTTCCAACCTTGATCTGGCAAACCGAAACCTTGACCCTGCTGTCTAAGAAACCTCTCTGCAAGAATACACTGCTTCATCCGAGTCTCTGAAATCAATGAAGCTCCATCACCACCTGTCTTTAATGTTATTCAAGCTAACAATCCAAGCCCTTTCATCCCTTCAAAAATAGTACTAGTATCTCAACTCACCAAACAAATCAAAATTAACTATCCTCCAAAAGGAAGAAAGCTAACTGTTAAAAAGGGACAGTCTTCAATCTCCACCAATCCAAATCCTCAACCCAAAACCAGTCTACCTAGAGAGAAAGCTCCATATGTTCAAAAGACATTGGAGGAAGCCACCTTTGTGCACAACAAATCTCATATTTGGAATTTCAAAGACTTATTCAAGAAAAAGGACTATGTGTACTTTCAAAGGGACAAATTGGCTAAATCTTGCTTTGTCTGTATACAACCATACTGCCAGCACCTGCTTCTACTACCTTCAGCAACAAAGAAACCTCAAGTAACATGCTTTTGAGAAGACAAACAATAACAAAAAGGTAAGAAGCTTTGAAGCCAAGGCAACTCATTTCAGAAACTCTATATCCCCACCAAGGAAGCAGCTGCCAAAACCTCAACAATCATGCATCATCTGTGGTGAATCAGACCACTTTGCTGCAAATTGTAAATTTAATCCTTTCAACCAGATTCTTCATCAAGTCCCTCCTAACCAAAAGCATATCAACAAAAGAACCTCTACAGAGAAACCATCCGGTAACAAGGTAAAGAAGGATAGGCATACATCTGTTGTTAAACCATCAGCAACCAGCAAAAATGCTGTTGATCATGTAAAGCCCAAGAAACCAAAGGACAAGCCTTCAGCAGCAACCAAGTCTGTTGCTGCTCAAGTAACACAATCAGCAGCAACAAAATCTGCTGCTGATAAGCCAAAGTCCTCAGTAGCAAAATCTGCTGCTGATCAAGCAAATCTGTCAGCAGCCAAAGGAACATCAGCTGCTGATAGAGCAAAAAAATCTAGAAAACCACCTCCTCAGCAATGGAAAGCCAAGATCCCAGCCTCTATCCCTACAAGCATCATCATTGGTTCCATTGAATGCAAGCATGCTGATGCTGATGATCCAACAACACACTTACCCAAGTTTGCAAGTTCTTGGGTTCCTCCCTCTAACTAGATCTCTCTCATGTGTAGGGATAGCCATGTCACAAGAATAACACCTGGGTTGTAGACAACGGTTGTTCCAGGCACATGACCGGCAACAGATCCATCCTCTCCAACTTCAGGCACTTCAATGGAGGATATGTTGCCTTTGGGAGCGATTCAAAAGGAGGATCAATCACTGGACAAGGGAGTGTGTCCAATGAAAGAATGAGTATTGAAAGAGTAAACTATGTCAAAGAATTAGACTTCAATCTCATGAGTGTGTCACAGGTCTGTGATCAAAAGCATTGGATGCTTTTCACAGATAAAGAATGTTTTGTACTATCTCCTAGCTTAACCAAACCTCCTCCAGAGAAGATACTATTGACTACTCAGAGAAAAGATATCTATATGTGCTTGAAATGAATGAAGTCACTCCATCTGGTAGTGTATCTTGTTTTCTATCAAAGGCATCAGTTGATGAATGATGAATCAGCTCTCTGGCACAGGATATTAAGTCATGTCAATATAAAAACCATTAACAAGTTGGTGAAGGAAAATATTGTCAGAGGACTTCTTGACAAAGAATTCCAACTTGAGGATCATTGCATTGCATGTTTGAAGGGGAAGCAACATAAAAGTTCTCACAAGCCCAAGACATTGAATTCAAATGACACTCCACTACAGCTGCTGCATATGGATCTCTTTGGTCCTATATATGTCATGTCAATGGGCAAGAAGTCATACTGTCTGGTGATTACTGATGACTATACCAGATTTTCATGGGTATACTTCTTAAGAACAAAAGATGAAACTGCTGAGATTCTTAAATCTTACATTCTTCTAGTTGAGAATCAAATCAATCAAAAGGTGAAAATCATTAGGTGTGATCAAGGTAAAGAGTTCAAAAATCACACTCTGAACTGTTTCTGTGAAAGCAAGGGAATAGAAAGATAATACAATACTCCAAGAACTCCTCAACAAATTGGGGTTGCTGAAAGAAGAAACAGAACTCTAATTGAATCAGCAAGGTCAATGTTATCTAATTCAAAACCGCCTCTCACATTTTGGGTAGAAGCAGTAAGTACAGCTTGCTGTGTGCAGAATAGAGTTCTCATTGTCAAGCCTCTCAACAAGACACTGATGTGTGTAAACTATATATATATATATATATATTTTTGTAAGTATTTTTTCACATAATTTGAATTTTAAAAAGGGTTTTCACCAAAGACTAATCACACACACACACCGGGCAGTGTACCCGTCGGATAGCAATATAGTAAAGGTAAGAACCTGATATCTATGATGCAATAATAAACCAGAACTAAGATTCAATCAAGTGATGGTAAAAAAGATATTTTGAAGAGTTTGTTTTACTTAACTAGCATGCAAATATATAAACTAAGCTAAGATCACAAGTCAAACAATCTAGGAGAAAATATCACTCCGGTGTCGAATCCATCTAGAATACATTTAATACACTCATAGAAGCATGGAAAATACATGAAACATAAATTGACTAAATTCTCGTCAAAGATATCTAATCAAATGACCATTCGGAAAGCTAGCATGAATTATACAAACCAACCACCTAAAGTCATACAATGATGCTCACGTGTTTAACAATCATGTCAATGTTTAAAAAGATTGAACTAGCTTCCGATTAAGGTACACTAATCCAACAACTAGTTGGAAAGATAATATGAACAACACACTACCCACCTCAAGTTGCTTAAATTAGACAACAATATGCATTTCTTCAACATACAATGTTCATACAAAGGTTATATAAATTAGGAGAATGTGTCAACAATTCCTAGATAAATATAAAACTAAACATGAAACATCATAAAAAACACTTTGTCTTTCCAAACATAAGCATAGGGATACCCATACAAATATAATGATTCATAAACAAGACTTCATTCACCATTCCTAGTCAAATGCCATAAGCTAGTATAAATACATACACCAACCCATAAATATAAGCCTAAACCACAAGTTTTTCAACATAATATGGTATACACAAATACAAGTCTTGTAAACAACTCAAAATACTTGAATATATAATTTCATCGAAGAATAATCATACTGTTGTCATAACATTAACATAATAATTGCCAATAATCCATGAATGTTGTCAAATGTATCTAAACTTCATCTAAACCAAAGTGAACAAGAGTTTTAGCTCATCATGAGCACCAAAATTACAAATAAGCAGGGAAAAATAGTGAGAAACATGATATGAAAACAAGAATCAAACCACTCCTCCAATCCTAGATGTTGTTGTTGATGTATGGTGATCCTCTTGATGTTGTATCCTCTCCAAGAAGCTTGAAATGTGGTTGGAACAAGGGTAATACGAGCTTAAACAGTGGGTTTTTCTCTTTGGTTGCTGAATAAATGAATGAGAGTTTAAGTTTTGTTTAAATAGAAAAGGGAGGCACGACCGTACCAACAGAGAGGGCACGACCGTGCCTGGTACAAAGGCGCGGTCGTGTCTAGGTCTTAACACGACCGTGTGACAGAGGGTTGACCGATCCGAAGCTTCCATTGTGTACCACTGATCGAGGACGTACGACAGTTCAGACTCACGAGGTGACACGCGACCGTGGGGAGCCAAGGCATGGTTGTGCCTTGGATTTTGGCTTGGCGCGGTCGTGAAAGATGTGGACGCGACCGTGCCTAGGGTTTGCAAGCTTGGCACGGCTATGCCAAGTAGGGGGCACGACCGTGCCTCCATCACAGAAACCCTAAAACTTCACTTTTTATCCTGGAATCCTCTTGTTTGTTCACCAAGCTTCACAAAAACCTACAAAACAGGAAATGAAGCAAATAAGTGTCTAAACGTTGAATATAACCAAGAATTGATCGTTAAATGAGCGAAGTTTTGTGCCAAAAAGATGTGTAAATACTAACCCATCAAACAACCCAACACTTGAACATTGCTTTTCCTCAAGCAAGAAATCAAAATGAAACAAAACTTCCAATGACACTATGGATCAAATCAAAAAACCGTAAGCATTAATAAACTTATAAAGGTTTGAAAAGATTTTCAAGAAATGCAAAATTAACTAAATGAAACCCAAGGAGCCCAATGAAGTGACAACCGAATGAGCAAATGAATTTGCCTAGGAAATCATTAGCATGCAACTTTATGCTTCTCACAATGTTCACACACACTTGGGAATATATATGATCATACAAGTAATGGAGTATGTATAGAACACTCAATTGCCAACACAATGAATCATGCATAAATCATAAGCTTGCTAAAAGATCAAATCTCTACCAACTAACATGAAACAAAGCACAAATCAAGAGGGCTTTAAACGGGTTGTAACTTGGCAATGGCTAAGGGTGAGGAAGTGGAATTTAAAAGTGGCTAAATGGCTAAAAACCCGGCGGCTATGCTAACTCAAAAACTAAAACAACTTCTAATAAGATAAATACACTAACTAATACTTCCGTATAGATAAGAGCTAACAACTGAATTATTTCCATCTTTGCTCATAAAATTGCTCTAATCGGCTATAATTAACCTAATTTTGGTGATTTTTTTTACTATTTCTTTTCTTTTCTTTTGAAGGGAACTAAGTCAATATGCATCTTTCCTTAGCTAAAAACTTCTCAAGAATTTGAAGATTACAACTAAATAAAAGCTATAAAATTAACATTAACCAACCAGATTTCTAACACGGGTAAAAAATAGAATAAATAAATATATAAAAAGGCTAATGAAGGTTTAATGGCGGTGTAATGTGAGTAATAAAAGAAAAACATGGGATAAGCTCAATGTGGCTAACTAGTGGATGTGTTCGGATGAAGGGAAAAATAAAAATAAAAGGCTAACAAAGAGGTTTATCCTAATGCCTCAATTATTTTTATGCAATATTTATGTTCATGATTTCGAAATGTATACTAAAATCAAGTTCTAATAAGCATGAAACATCCGACACACTCAAATCCGCAAAAAACGATAGCAAACAATGTCTAAAGCTATCAAGGCTCAAAAATAAACTCACGAAAATGGAAAGGAATGGGTGTAAGCAAAAGGTTACATGCAATTCATTCGTTTAGCCCACTAAAACTCATGGTTATCACAAAAAAATTGGGTTTGACTCGATGGAATTTCAACTCAATTGCTTTTGAAAAACCAAACCTCTATTATTTACTAAAAATTGTGAATGCTAAACGGTTAACTTTTATTATATTTTTGTGTTTTTTTTAATTTTATAAAACTAATTTAGTGCCAATAAAAATTTTGAAGGAAGATTTTGCAAAAAATGAAGTGATAACATGCTCAAAAGGACAAACATCGCGCGAATACATTCCCACCCTACACTTAGAATCGTACATTGCCCTCAATGTACAACAAAATATAATGCAAAACAGAGAATAAACACCCAACCCCACACTTTAGAAACATACATTGCCCTCAACGTATACAAAAATATGTTATGCGAAATGGAATGCAAAGCAATGAAGTGTGAAGGGAGAACTGAAACATCCCTCATGTCGATCATTGCACACGCAAAAAGCTTACCCACAACAATGACGTTCCACATAGTTCCACAATTCCAAGATCTAATCAAGACTAACAACATCAAACACAGATCAGTAACATCAAGCCAAAATATAAACAGAAATGTATAGACAAATATATATAACAGTACACGGAAACAAAAGTACAACAAAAGAACAACATAAACGCCGAAGCGTGATACAAGAGTTTGTACAACATACAACCAAGTACAACTCACAAAAATGATACCAAAAGGAAATGGGAGGTACTACTCCCACTGCATGCCCTCGAGGTTGATGCCGGTGGCCCCGACTCCCTTGCCTCCTGCTGCTGGTGGTGATGGTGGTGGTTACTGATGCTGCTGTGGAGATGGTGGTGGCTGATCGAGCTGCTGCTCCAGCTGCATAAAGAATGGGAGGGGAACCATGTATGGCGACCCGCCAGCAGCAGCGGCGCACTGGACCTCATACTGCCAGGCCCAGTAACGCATGAACAAATCATGGGTGACGGTAGCAGGAGGTGGTGGTGGCGGCGGAGGCGGAGGAGGCGGCTGGTTGGGCTCATGATGCTCGTGCCCGTGATATGGGTCCATGTGCCCCTGCTCCTGATCCTGCTGAGCGGCGTGTGCCTGATGGGCGGTGGCGACGGCCTCGGCCTCGGCCTGTACAAGATCTGGATCGGGACCCGGACAGTCTGGATCCCATATCCGTCCCCATCTGTCAACCAACCAAATCCCTCCCGCGCCACGACGAGCTACGTGCATGTTTCTTAGTGTCTGCACAGTCATCACGACGGTCTCTACCACAGGGGTCAGGTCCCCCTATCAAATCATCGGTCAATAACTGAAAGTGCCTCGCCAGCTTGGTCAGAAAGTGACCTCCACAGATAGCGCTGGTAACATCGCGCCCTGAACTGTTCACCAAGTACCCCGCGATAGAATGCGCAAGATTGCAAGTGCGCGGGCGTACAAGGCAAAATAGATAAAATAGCTCCCTCAGGTTCACTACTGTCTCCCCCTGACCTCTCCGAAAAATCGAATAAACAATGCAGCGTTGAAGAACACGGTGTAGAGGATCCCAAAGGCTCGAAACCTTGGTCAGACTCGGATCATACATCCCAAATCCAAACTCGTGCCAGAACTGGTCTTTATCCTCCTCTGTCAGGAACTCGGTGATACCCTCGGTGAATATCTCTGTCTGGAGTTCCTGTCTCGTGTACAAACCTAATAGTCTCCCGAACCTGGCAGCGGACATCACTCGCTACTCCCCGCCTAGCCTAAACCTAATCGTCTCGGGCTGCTCTAGGTCCGCGCAAAGATAATCGAACTCATATGTGGATAAAAACTCCATCACAAGCTCTACGTACTGAATAGCGTGGAGCCTGAACAAACGGCGCCAGGGGGCGGTGACAAGATCGTTCCATCGGTCCCGCTGACCGATGGCTTCAATAGCAGTTGGCTCAAGGCATCGTGCTGCCAAAATCCGGCCCCGACGGGGCCACAAAACATCAAGACGAGCCTCGTACTCATGCTCGTTGAGATCGAACTCCAAGTATGGGTGATCCCGGTTGCCTGCCATCTACAAGACAACAAAAATGAAATCAGAACAGTTATGAAGACGCTAGACTGAATTTATGAAGTTTCTGACCTAAGTTATGAAGGGGCACGACCGCGCCAAGGTCAAAAATTAAGACCACGGTCGCGCTAGGGAGACACATGGCCGCGCCTAGAATAAACCTAAATTGACACGACCGCGCTAGTGGGAGACACGCCCGCGCTCAACATAAACTACTTCCTGGAAACTACAAAAGCCGAGCACGACCGCGCCTGGTCATGAGCGCGATCGTGCTCAACCCATTTTAGGGTTTTCAGATTTCAAAATTCACCAATTAAATATGTTTCATGAAGGGGATTTCTTGGCTTATCCCAGGGAGCAAGCACGACCTAAACTAACTACAAATGTCAAATAAACGGACAAATATTACGAAAACCTAAAACTAGCTAGAATTATAGATTTCTAAACACACCAATGGACTACAATCCTAGGTCTAAACACGAATGGAAAAGAAAAGGAATCGGAAACGTACCTTAGATCGTGGAAAAGGAAGCAACGCGGCTAAAATCAGGGAGAATCGCAAGTAGGGGTTCGGTGGGGGTGGAAAATGAAAAGTCTGTCTTTGAAAACTAATATGAACCGCCCCCAAATACTGAGGCACGACCGCGTCAAGTGCTTAGGCACGACCGCGCCTAGGGTTAGAGGCACGACCGCGCCTAGGGTTAGAGGCACGACCGCGCCTATAGTGAGGCACGACCGTGTCTCTTGCCCAGCAGACAGAAAACCCTAATTTTTATGCAGCTTTTACCAACCCCGACTGCGATTCTTCCAAACTAAAATTTCTAAAAATTCAGAAGACATACCTGAGACATCCCAATCACTATCCCAAATCCGCTCGATCCAAAAACACATCCCGATAACCTAAACTCAAAAATAAACTGTAAAATCCTAGAAAAATAAGAAGTAAAATAGGAAAAATAATTTGGAAGATAAAAACGAACAAACATAACTAACGGATGAAAACCGAACATTCTAAGTTTATTAACGAGTCGTTAGCTAGACTCGTGTCATAATGCGCGTCAATTTAGGACAAATGATGGGGCAAATCAACAAATGGGTGGCCCATGATTCTTGAATATCTATTCGACCCGTTTGGTTTAGTGCTTTTACCACCGACTAGTGACAACCAATAGTAAATGCAAAAACAAAGTGACGGGTCGTGCCACCAACACATGTATTTTCCCGGACCAAACCTGAGGTACATGATGTAGCGAAGGAGGTGATCATCCCGGCAAGAAAGTGTTGACTTGCCGTGCTTTGTGGACTGATGTCGCGCCTTCCAAGTCGGTTGGTCCGTGAAATGTCTCACCTTCTCCCGCTGTTCGGATGACTCGTATGACGAATCGTGATCATGATCAGTCGCGGGTCGGCTCTTCTTGGTGCACAACGGAGGATCGGGCATCACCATAGTCATTGGTCCGTTGATGAAACCATCCGTTTGCACATCTTCCTCTTGATGCGACTCCCATTCAATTACCACGGTTGATTCTTCAAACAATAATGTTTCCAATTCATCCGAATTACCAACCAGGGCGAATGTAGGGTCCTCATATCGCTTTGCGGGGTAGCCCGGGAACTGATAACAATCCAATGTATAAACAAATCTCACACCAAATCTCCTCGTGGTAACCCCATAGATCAAACGGGCATTCGTCACTGTAACTCCCATAGTCGCGATCCATGAAAATCATTGCAAAGAACACTCAAACAAAACGATCACGGGTACGAGATAAAAATGAAATGGAAAATAAAAGCGAGGATAAAAAATGAAATTCAAAAAGCTATTCACAAATATAAGATGATAATGATAAAATAAAACTAAAATTAAAATAAAATTAAATAAAGAAAACTATTTACCAAGATATACACAAATATGTACTAAATGACTAAATAATAATTCTAATCGTTCTTGCACAAACCGATTCCGCAGCAACGGCGCCAAAAACTTGATGTGTGTAAACTATATATATATTTTTGTAAGTATTTTTTCACACAATTTGAGTTTTAAAAAGGGTTGTCACCAAAGACTAATCACACACACACCGGGCATTGTACCCGTCGGATAGCAATATAGTAAAGGTAAGAACCAGATATCTATGATGCAATAATAAACCGGAACTAAGATTCAATCAAGTGATAGTAAAAAGATATTTTGAAGAGTTTGTTTTACTTAACTAGCATGTAAATATATAAACTAAGCTAAGATCACTAGTCAAACAATCTAGGAGAAAATATCACTTCGGTGTCGAATCCATCTAGAATACATTTAATACACTCATAGAAGCATGGCAAATACATGAAACAAAAATTGACTAAATTCTCGTCAAAGATATCTAATCAAATGACCATTCGGAAAGCTAGCATGAATTATACAAACCAACCACCTAAAGTCATACAATGAAGCTCACATGTTTAACAATCATGTCAATGTTTAAAAAGATTGAATTAGCTTCCGAGTAAGGTACACTAATCCAATAACTAGTTGGAAAGATAATATGAACAACACACTACCCACCTCAATTTGCTTAAATTAGAAAACAATATGCATTTCTTCAACATACAATGTTCATACAAAGGTTACATAAATTACGAGAATGTGTCAACAATTCCTAGATAAATATAAAACTAAACATGAAACATCATAAAAAACACTTTGTCTTTCCAAACATAAGCATAGGGATACACATACAAATATAATGATTCATAAACAAGACTTCATTCACCATTCCTAGTCAAATGCCATAAGCTAGTATAAATACATACACCAACCCATAAATATAAGCATAAACCACAAGTTTTTCAACATAATATGGTATACACAAATACAAGTCTTGTAAACAACTCAAAATACTCGAATATATAATTTCATCGAACAATAATCATACGGTTGTCATAACATTAACATAATAATTGCCAATAATCCATGAATGTTGTCAAATGTATCTAAACTTCATCTAAACCAAAGTGAACAAGAGTTTTAGCTCATCATGAGCACCAAAATTACAAATAAGCAGGGAAAAATAGTGAGAAGCATGATATGAAAACAAGAATCAAACCACTCCTCCAATCCTAGATGTTGTTGTTGATGTATGATGATCCTCTTGATGTTGTATCCTCTCTAAGAAGCTTGAAATGTGGCTGGAACAAGGGTAATACGAGCTTGAACAGTTGGTTTTTCTCTTTGGTTGCTGAATAAATGAATGAGAGTTTAAGTTCTGTTTAAATAGAAAAAGGGAGGCACGACCGTGCCAAGAGAGAGGGCACGACCGTGCCTGGTACAAAGGCGCGGTCGTGTCTAGGTCTTAACACGACCGTGTGTCAGAGGGTTGACCGATCCGGAGCTTCCATTGGGTACCACTGATCGAGGACGTATGACTGTTCAGACTCACGAGGTGACACGCGACCGTGGGGAGCCAAGGCACGGTTGTGCCTTGGATTTTGGCTTGGCGCGGTCGTGAAAGATGTGGACGCGACCGTGTCTAGGGTTTGCAAGCTTGGCACGGCCATGCCAAGTAGGGGGCACGACCGTGCCTCCATCACAGAAACCCTAAAACTTCACTTTTTATCCTGGAATCCTCTTGTTTGTTCACCAAGCTTCACAAAAACCTACAAAACAGCAAATGAAGCAAATAAGTGTCTAAACGTTGAATATAACCAAGAATTGATTATTAAATGAGGGAAGTTTTGTGCCAAAAAGATGTGTAAATACTAACAAGAAGGAACATCTACTGGAAAATATCATTGGCCAAGTTCACCAAGGAGTTCAAACAAGAAGCAAATCTCATGAGGCCAATATATGTCTGTTTTCCTGTTTTCTTACTCTGGTAGAACCCAAGAAGATAGATGAAGCTCTGAAACATAGTAGTTGGATTGAGGCAATGCAGGAAGAGTTGCTGCAATTCAAGA
Source organism: Smallanthus sonchifolius (assembly GCA_023525975.1). Classification (NCBI taxonomy): domain Eukaryota; kingdom Viridiplantae; phylum Streptophyta; class Magnoliopsida; order Asterales; family Asteraceae; genus Smallanthus; species Smallanthus sonchifolius. The sequence continues at coordinate 24,319,948 of CM042044.1, read as the reverse complement.
GACAGTATGTTGGAAACTTGTTGATCTTCCACCTGGTCAAACTGCTATTGAAACAAGATGGGTATTCAGGAACAAGCAAGATGAGAGAGGCATTGTCATCAAGAACAAATCCAGACTTGTAGCTCAAGGCTACACTCAGGAAGAAGGAATTGACTATGATGAAGTCTTTGCTCATGTTGCCAGGTCGGAGGCCATCAGAATCTTCCTAGCATATGTTGCATCCAAGAATTTCATGGTCTATCAAATGGATGTCAAGAGTGCCTTTCTGTATAGGAAGATTGGTGAGGAAGTATATGTCAAACAGCCTCCAGGCTTTGTAGATCTTGCACATCCTAACAAAGTGTTCAAACTAGACAAAGCTCTTTATGGCTTACATCAAGCTCCAAGAGCCTGGTATGAAACTCTGTCTGGATATCTGCTAAGCAGCAACTTCAGAAGAGGTGTCATTGACCAAACTTTGTTTATCAAAGATGAAGGGGGAGAAATCGTACTGGTACAAATCTATGTTGATGACATCATATTTGGACCAAGAAGGAAGAAGTTGTGTGAAGACTTTGAGATCCTGATGCACTCAAAGTGTGAAATGAGTTCAATGGGTGAACTAAATTTCTTTCTGGGTCTTCAAGTCAAACAAGTTCCAAACGGAATCTTTATCAGCCAATCCAAGTATGTCAAAAGCATTTTTGGAAAGATTCAAGATGGTTGACTGCACTGCTGCAAGAACTCCTATGCAAGTGCACCATCAATTGACTCCAGACAAAGATGGTCAAGACACTGATCAACATCAATACCGTGCAATGATAGGGTCACTCATGTATCTCACTGCCTCAAGGCCAGATATCATGTTTGAAGTATGCCTCTGTGCAAGATTCCAAGCAGCTCCAAAGAATACACATCTTCGAGCTGTCAAGAGAATTTTTAGACATCTAAAAGGAGCCCCAAGAATTGGGCTATGGTATTCTAAAAATGACAAGTTCAACCTGTATGCATACACTGACAATGACTATGGGGGATGCAAGTTGGACAAAAAGTCCACATCAGGGGGTTGTCAGTTTCTGGGAGGAACAATGATTTCATGGCAGTGCAAGAAGCAAACCTGTGTATCAACTTCTACAGCAGAAGCAGAATACATTGCAGCTTCAAGTTGCTGTGCACAAGTCATCTGGATACAAAACCAAATGCTGGATTATGGGATGACTTTCATGGCCACTCCCATTCACATTGACAACATGAGTGCTATATCAATCACAAACAATCCAATGCAGCATTCCAAGACAAAGCACATTGACATGAGGTATCACTTCATAAGAGATCAAGCTAAGAAAAAGAGAATTATTTTAACCAAAGTTCATACCAATGAGCAATATGCTGATTTGTTTACAAAACCTTTTGATGAAGATAGATTTAGATATTTAGTTGAATCCATTGGTATGATGAACTTTGACTAAAATCTGTCTCTAAAAATTGTTTTATAAATGTGTTTGTCTTTTGTTATAAATAAAAGTTATAAGTCAGCAGCAACCATTTTTGCTGCTTACAGGTTTAATCATCAGCAGCAAAGAATTTGCCACTGACTGGTTTAAGTTATCAGCAGGAACAAGTTTCCTCCGGATAGCTTTAAGGCAGTCAGCAACAACATTTTGTTGCGGACCATTGCATCCATCAGCAGCAATTGATTTTGCTGCTGACTGACTTAACCATCCGCATTAACCAAGTTTGCAGCGGATAGGCTTAACCATCCAAAGCAACCAATTTTGCTGCTGATGGGTAAAAATAAGTCCAAATTAACTTTTACCAGCTGTAAAAAGTCCTTTAAGTCTTTACCATGACTACTATAGTGTATTACATATGTAACAGTGAAAAGTGAATAAGTTTATAATGTACAAGTAACTTTGCTTTTTCCCTCCTCTGCCGTTATAACACAAATCAAATTTCTCCTTAACCTCTTCACATTGAACTCCAACCTAACTCTCATCATTATCTCTCAAGCATTCATAGCATTAAAATCCTTCCATACTTAACTACCTTTCAAAAACTTCCTCCTTCCCTCCAAACCCAACGACAATGGCAGAGGTCGATATAAACCAGCCCGATGACAAGTTATCACCCTACCACAATCTCACTGCTTACCTAGTCAAAGGTAAGAAGTCCGAAGGGTTCAATGATATGATCGATTTTCTCTGTCGATCAAAGATATACTATGCACTAACCGTCAACCCCACCATATACATCCCTCATATGGAGGACTTTTGGAGCACCGCCGTCTACTCTACCGAACAGGGGATTCCCCAAATCTACGCTACGGTAGACGGGAAAGACATCATCGTCACTGAAGCTACCCTCAAAAAATATCTCAAGCTTCAGGACGAGGGGGCCGCCGTTTCATACTCCAGGGAAGAGTATATGAGGACCTTTGTATCCATAGGGTACACTGGAAATCAGAATGAATATACCATCTAAAAGGCGCTGATGGGCCCTCCATGGAAGTTTCTATGCCACACCCTTCTACAATACATATCCCAGAAGAGAAGTGGATGGCATCAAGTGAGCTCTGGTCTCACTTCTGCTGTTCACTGGCCAAGGTTTCAACTTTGCACATCTCATTTTTGAAGGTTTGAGATATAACCTTCAAGAAGGTGCAAAGCAGGCATTCTATATGTACCTAAGATTCTTGCAAGAAGTTTTCAACAATGAGCTAAAAGATCTTTCAAAACCTGCTGGAATCTATCTTATGCTGGGACATACAAATAATATTTTTCAAAGCATGAGAACTGTTTCCAAAAAGTTCTCAAGGGTCAATGTTCCATTGTTATCTACAATGATGAACATACAAAGTACCCAGGGTGACAGTTCAGCAATCCCAGCTGATACTGATCCCACACCCTCCACTTCAAAACCTGAATAACAAACTGCTTCAACTGTTCGAACCCCTGTGCATTCTATTAAGGATGCATAGGCACACCAACTACTTACACCTGTTTTGGATGTTATCACTGCCCAACTGGAACACAGGGCCCCAGTTGAGACAAAATATACCAGAAAAAGGAGCAAGAAGACTCCTTCTATTCTTGTCTCACAGGCTCAATCCCAACCTAAAATCCCTCATTCAGAATCCCAACATTTTGATGAGAATATCAAAAGGGATAGCCAAACCATTAGAGATACTTCCTTGGAAGTTTCTCTATTAGGATCAGGATCACATCCCGGATCCAAAGAACAACCTGCTGAGCCCTGTCATTATTTTTCTTCTCTGAACTTAAGTGCAGAGGCACCTAGTCAAGATGATATACCTTCTCTAACTACCACTATTTCGGAGGTATTGATTGACTTGGCTGCTAATGTACCCAACCCAAATTCATCACCCAAGAAGGTTCACTCTGGAGTGGTGATAGAGTGAATGTGGAAAGGGCTATCACTACTCCTAGTACATCATTTGACCAGAAGGACAGTGATAACATCACTAAGACCCTAACCACGGCAACTCACAGTGAGGATGTTTCTCTTGAAACACTCTTCACTGAGAGGAATCCCAGGTGCCAAGAAAACCATAGTGATGGGGTTGCAGAGGCTAGGCCTAAGGCCCCATCTAGTTCCAAGGATTCCACAACTGTAGATGAGGACAGACCGAAACTTCAAAATTTGGAATTGACGGCCATGGTGGCAATGCTAGAGGCTGAAGTGTCCAAACTACGACACCAAGTCTATATGCATGAAGCCCATCAATGCCCTCAAGTGACTACTCCCTTCCTTGTATCAGTGGGCACTCAAATAGATGAAACTCTATGCACTGATGCAACCAAAAAGGTGGAGATAGTTACTACGGAAGATGCTGACAGCCTCGATGAATGGATACAAGAGGAGGCTACTTTTCAAAGTACTCTCTTCAAACCTGCTTTTGTTCAAATCCATGACTTGCGAGACTGAGTAGATGAAGAGGAAGATATCACTGAGGATTGGAAGTTAGTTGTCTTAGCTGTTGATGAGGTGTTGAAGAATGAAAGTTAAGATGAAAACACACCTTTGTCATTCAGCATACTTCCTGATGCTGCAAACATATCAAGACAAACCATTGCCCCTCAATTCACACCGACTGCACACAAGCTAGAGTTTGACTCTATTCTAGCTTGGGGGTATGATGGTCTATCTTATAGTTTCTGGATTGGATGGGAGTTTGGTGGAATAGAAGAGCTTAACTGGAATACACTGAATCCACTTCAAGTTCTTAAACTGTACTTATCAAGCTGCATCAACACTTCCTTAGATCTCTCAGCAGAACTTGCAATCAGTAGGTTCTATGTCTTGATGGAGGATAATCTTCCCTGGTTTGAATGGTTTCTAGAAGAAGCAAATAGGGTGGCCTATCATAAACACATTACAGAGTCTTCAACAACATCAGAACAAAGACTGGCTCCAAGATTTGACTTGATAAGGAGCAGTGCTTTAACAGAATAATAAGTTCTATGTTGGAGAAGATTCTTCTACAATGAAATGGTCAGGGGCCTGGAAGTGCAAGGATGGTCAAGCACTGGGTCCTCTGGCTTTAAGTTCTTCTTATGTGATGGATCATCTTTCAAAATCAACAACATTAAAGAGATCCTGCTCCTCAATCCTGACTTCCTACATAAGGTCTTTGAGCTCAGAACACACATCTACAACATCAACTCCTTAGAAAGTCAATCAATGATCAAAATTATCAAAGCTTATCTTGAAAATGAGGGATGGCTTGCAATGGATGACTCTGACTCAGGTCTATCTCTTCCCTCCTCACCAACTGTCAGACTGAGTGCAACAGTAGAGTCAAGAAAAGCGGCTACTTAGAATGTCAAAAAAGCTTTCAAAGCTATACATGGGAGTGAATGGGAAAAGGAAGATAGTGAAGCAGTCCCTTCTTCTATGTCTATTCCTCAACTTGCCAATGAAGCTGAAGCTGAGATCTTAACAACATCTCTTACATCTGCTGTTGTGATCCATGAAGCTGAAGCAGAGGCATCCAACAAAGACAAGGGGAAGGGCATCATGACAGAAGAAGAAAGATTAAAGAAAGAGAAAAGAGAAAAAGAGAAGATAAGAAGGTAAAGAGAAGAAGAGGAGATGGCAGAGTTTAGAAAGATTCAAGAAAAAAAAGCTGTCATTCTCCTCTGGTAACAACATATCCAGTTGCATGCTAGGCAACTGGATTCTCTGAAAGTCAAAGTTCCTGCAGCTACACAATTACAAGAATATGAAGCTCTAGCTCTCCAGTTGCAGGAACAACTCAATAAAGAAGAGGAAGAAAGAGAAAAGAAAAAAAAAGAAGAGGCTAAGTTCAGGATAACTGAATCTGAACTAGCCAAAGAAATGAGAGAGGGGTGGATAGAAGCTCTGATTTCTCAAGGTGAGGATGCAGACTACCTTGAGAAATTTTCAAATAAAGAAATCTACAGAGCTTTTATGGGTCAGCAAGGTCAACTGGCAAATAAGAAGAGGGCTGAAGAAGAAGAAAAAGCTAAACATAAAACCAAGAAGACCATTGCTTTTAACATTAGGACTCATGAAGAAAGGAAGGTCATGATGGACTCCCTAAAGGCTAGAGGAGAAAGTGGAAAGAGGCTAGGTCCCATGAGCTTCATGAACCTGCAAGCCTTATATGTCAAAGTTAAGAAGGAAGAGGAAGAAAGATTGGGGAAGACAAGCTCAAAAAAAGGGGTAAACACTCAAATAGATGAAAGAAAACAAAAGAAACCCAAGCCTACTCCCTCATCCACTCCTCCTCTATCAAACAACCTTCCACTCTCCCTCTTAGACCTCCCTCCTCTCCACCCAAAGAGTCCAAATCCTCACACCCAGCTCCTCCTCATCAATAGCCTCCCAAGAAGAAAACCAAACCTACTAACACACTAGAAGATTCAAGAGAAATTGTTATCTGGTTCTACAACAATCAAGATCAATGGTTTGAGGTTTTTAGGGGAAGGGAAGAAGTAAAAAGATCAATCTACAAATCTATTGATTAGGTGATGCAGCTCCCAGATTCTGATCTTAGAAGAATGATGGAGCTGGGTGAAGCTCATGAGCCTGAGAATGAAGGTGGAAGACATCTGTTGCTAGTGATCAAACATCACTTCAACCCTAGGAAATATGAAGTTATTGATGCTAAACCTCTCCAATCCCACTTTCCATTCACTAGCTGGTCCTACAATGCTGCTAAGGATGAATTCACTATAACAACTATAAGAGGTTAACAGATGAGATGTTCTAGCAAGGCCAATTTTAAGATGCCAAGCAAGGACATCAAGTCTCTGTCTGAGCTTCCTCTTGACAATCCCAGCAAGGACCCTAGAGGCTACGAGGTTGCAAGGATAGTAGCCAACATGCAAAAGCTTCAGTAACAAAAATAGTAAGAGAGTTTTGGTAGCATCAGTCTAGGGGGAGTTTGTAGATATAAAGACTGACGGCTACAAAATTCTCTAAGTATAATTGCTGCGGACTTCAAAGTTTTGGTGCTGACCAACAAGCGGCTGCGGATAGTTGTTCTCTTACTGATGGACAACTCTGCTGCTGTAACATCCATGATTTTTCAGACCATGATTTTCCTTTAATTTTTTAAACGATAATTAACACAAGAAGTCTCGTACTTTTTCGAACTCATCATGACACATTACTTATTATTTTACACATATATCAACTTAATTTTTTTTTCAAACCTTGCATCACATAATATTTTCCCCTATATATGTATGATTTTGAATGTGTATATACATATATATATATATATATAAATATATATACATATTTACACTTTTCACATTTTTAAAGACATACTAATTTAATAACAAATAAATAAAAAGAATTTATTTATTTAAATTAGTCACCCTTTTGACAATCATATTTCATTTAGAAGTTAAATTATATTTAAATGAATATAATTTCTCCAATATATATGTTTACTCCCCACTCTTAGTGTGTCACACCCCAACCGACGGCGGAATACGTTGGGACGGGACATGTAGATCGTTCAAAAGATCAATGTTTGCTAAAGTTTAAATATTTAAACAACCAACTTCATATCATAAATAATCATGAATCCAACAATACAAGGAAAATAGAAATACATAAATAGTTTCTTTAAATTAGATTCTAGGTCCTCGGTCCTAAGTGAAGCAACTTGTACTTATTCTCAAGCATTGGTACCTGAAACATGATGAAAACAAGGTCAACTAAAAAGTTGGTGAGCATACATAGGTTTTAACTCACAACCAAGCTTAAAGTGTCTTATACAATTCATACGATAAATGTGTATAAGGCAATTATGGAGAATCTATAGTTAAACTGAGTGTGTACAATCAAACCTTGTGACTGAGGCATAACACGCAGGTTACCCTTATGTAAAGTCGGTAACAAACACCCTAACCGGGTGGGTTTTTCAGACACAATACATCTATCAATTTTAACCATTGGCTTGTACTGAGTTAATGATTGCACTAATGTCATGTATATGTAGTCTTAACTCATAGCATTCAAGCATAAAGCACAAGCATCATATTAGTGAATTGTATATGAGAAATTGCAAAAAGTTCAAAGTGTAAAATGTAAAAAGGGGCTATGTAAAACTCACTTGTATGTATCTTGTGTGGATAACACGAGCAAGTATGAAGCACAAGTGATTACCAAATCACAAGTTAACCTAGTGTGAAAAACATGATCTTAGATTAATAACGTGCACAAGTCTAAGGATAGGTATAATGTTCATCGGGTCTTGTTATGTGAGAACTTATATATAAAGTTTGTGTTATTTTATGTGAAAGAATAAGTTATCGGAAGTTTGGTGTAAACGTTGGAAGTTCAAAATGTTATATGAATATATTATGTGTCTTTAGGGTTTTAAATAAATAAACTCTTTTTATTTATTTAATTAAAATAATGATTATTGCTAAAAGTAATATGTTTTTTTTACAAAATATTGAATAAATCCATCGCTTTATTTATTTATGACAAAGTGTTAAAATCGTACTAATATGGGTTAAAGAAAACCCTAGATGCATTGTAATAATAATACTTTTATTTATTATAAAATACATAAAGAATATAATATGTATATATATATATATTTAGAAAGGGGTTTTGTTCAAATGTATATACGTATATAGGGGATAAATAAATGATTTACAAAAAAACATATTTTATAACATATCTTGTGAATATATTTATGAATTATAAAATTAATTATTTTGATTAATTATTTAAAAGTATATTTTTAAATAATTAAAAGTGAGATTTTTAAACAACTAAATTTGTAAAAATTGATATTTTATGTTAAAAATCTCAAAATTTTATTGTATTCCGGTCTAAATAGGGTATAGTTTATAAAAATAATTTTTATAAAAAGTTTGGGTTATTAAAACTGACTTTAAAAAAAGAAACAGACCACCCGGCTCGAACCCGGGTGGTTTCTGTGTGAGGCAGCCGAGTTACCAGTGGACTAGGGACACTTCTTTTATATAAACCCGGTCATAATTTTTTATTTAATTTGATAATCACCGGGAATCGGATCTGGGTTTGAGGCGCGTGTAAAAAGAAGCCGGGTGAGTGGGTTTCGAACCCACACCCTCTGGTCCGACGGTGCAATGTCTTAACCGGTCGGACCAGATGGTCTCGCTGTTATAAACTAAAGTGTAAAAACTTAAATGCATTAAACCATTTTAATCGAAAATTCTTTTTAAAACCGTATGAACAGGTTCGTAAGATTTCCAGGAATTGAAAACGATTTGGATTGTTGTTTTGTAAAGGGATAAGGGGCTTTCGATAAGTGATTAAATGCGAATCGAACGATGTAAACCATACCTGTGATGGTTATGTAACGAAGCCTGGCTACTAAACGGTCAGCGGCGATGTTTAGGGTGCTTGATCGACGAACAGGGATGGAATGAGACTCAATTGAGGTTTAAGCGAGATTATATAGGGTCGTACGAAGGTCCATGAGGGTTTAATTCGATTGATTTGGTCTTGAATGTTTGATTCGATTGCAAAGGTTACGGGTGTCGGCTATGGCTTCAATTACGCGTCATTCCAACTGCAATGGGATGAAATGAGTCGCGTAATGGGTTTAGGTACATGCACGGTCAGTCATGGAATGATTTACGGGAGTCAATTGCATTTAATTTCTGGTTTTGGAAAGGATTGAAACGTGGTTTGACTAATCCGAGTCAAATTCTTTCAAACTTGAATTGGCCACGTGATTGAACGAATTGGGTTGCGAAACTGGACTAGGTACAGAGGGGATCAGTGTACGGATGATTTCCGGGATTGAAACGCGTATAATTTATTGGATTTTGACCGAATTGATTCAGCTTTGACTCCACGAAGTTAATTTGTTTGAATTCGAATTCAACCGCGTTATAAACTAAATTGGGTCGTTACATGGGTCAGGGTATGATCGATTAAAAGCCTTGTGCGTAAGGAAAATCCATATCAACAGGCTTAATCGATTTCATAAGTTGGATTTCATAGATTTGGGCCTGTTTGACTTTTATAGTCAAAATTGACGAATGAGGGTCAATTTGGAGTCATATGGGGTCCAATCTAAGTCAAAGGTCCAATTATAAAAAGGGGGGGGGGTCATGTTTAGGGTTCAAGGACTTTGGGGAGGATGTTCAAGACCAATTGGTTTATAAAATATAATTATATATATATATATATATATAGTTACATATATGAAGAGACAATGAGCTTCAATATTCATTCTTGTATCAACTTGGAAAGTTTTCGTTTCTTTGAATTAGTATTAGTATGGATTGAATTATATACATGAAATCCTAGAAAATGTATCAAATGAAATCGGGGTTTGCATTATCATTGAATTGTTGTTTATGCACCAAACAAGTACACAAAAGAAAAATCAGAGATGTTACAGTATCCCCATATTAAGGGAATTTCGTCCCGAAATTCAACTAATTGAGGATACTGAATCAGAAAAGAGGTGTGGATACTTAAGCTTCATTTGATCCTCACGTTCCCATGTGAACTCAGGACCGCGCTTAGAATCCCAACGAACTTTGACAATAGGAATACGACTTCTCTTGAGTTGCTTGATCTCACGATCCATGATCTCTACCGGTTTCACAACGAAGTGCATCGTGTCATCAAAGCTCACATCGTCAAGAGGTATATGGAGGTTCTCATCAGCAAGACACTTCTTTAGGTTGGACACGTGAAAAGTAGGATGTACATTAGCAAGTGATGGAGGTAACTCGAGTTTGTAAGCCACTTTCCAAATCCTTTCGAGGATCTTGAATGGTCCCACGTAGCGAGGTGCTAGTTTGCCCTTCTTCCCGAAAACGATCACCCCCTTCCAAGGTGATACCTTTAGAAGTACAAGATTACCGACTTGGAATTCCAAGGGTTTACGTCTCTTGTCGGCATAGCTCTTTTGCCGACTCCTTGCTACTTGAATGTTGTTGCGGATCTGAAGGATCTTGTCGGACGTTTCTTGGATTAGTTCGGGACAGGTGATTTGTGCTTCACCAATCTCGTTCCAACAGATAGGAGAGCGACACTTCCGACCATAGAGAGCTTCAAATGGAGCCATGTTGATGCTTGTGTGGTTGCTGTTGTTGTAAGAGAACTCAATGAGGGATAGATGTGAATCCCAATTGCCACCAAAATCAATTAAACAAGCTCAAAGCATGTCCTCGAGCGTCTGGATTGCTCGCTCGGTCTGACCATCAGTTTGGGGATGGTAAGCCGTGCTTAAATCCAAGCGTGTACCAAGAGCAGTTTGGAGAGATTGCAAAAAGCGGGAGGTGAAACGAGCATCCCTATCAGAGATTATGTTAAGTGGGACCTCGTGACGACTCACAATTTCATCAATGTAAATTCGGGCTAATTTCTCTACCCGGTAGTCTTCTCGGATGGGTAGAAAGTGAGCAGACTTGGTGAGACGGTCAATGATTACGAAAATGCTATCATAACCGCTAGAAGTACGACGGAGTTTGGTAATGAAATCCATGGCTAGGTTCTCCCATTTCCATACAGGGATTTCCGGTTGCTCAAGTAAACCAGAAGGACGTTGATGTTCAGCTTTGACTTTGGAACAAGTTAGACATTTTGCAACATAAAGTGCAATGTCTTTCTTCATCCCGGGCCACCAGTATTGTTGGGGAAGACCCTTGTACATTTTATCCTCCCCGGGATGGACGGAGTAACGAGTTTTGTGTGCCTCATTCATAAGGACTGCGCGTGTAACATTTCTGATTTTCATTATCTATATTTCAGTTCAATGTGATACATTTCAAACCAAATTCTAGTACATTGACTTGCTCTATTTGTACCAACAATTAAATACTATGTTCCAATGCAAATCCACAAATTTTACAAGAGTATATCCTATTAAACTATACATAAGTCCATATTTATACAAATCTGTCAATACTGAAACTTGCAAGGACTGATTTTATAAATTAACAAGAAACCCTAATAGGCATGGTCGCACCTCGTTCTGGCACGGTCGCGCACCTTGCTTTGGAACGGTCGCTCCCGGTGCCTTGGCACGGTCGCGCCTCATATGGGCACGGTCGCGCCCCTCGTCAGTTGAAACGTAAACGCAGCTTTAATCACAGAGACGTTCGATTTCGTAACTGCTCCACACGTTTCTACTATTAACGAAAAAAATTAAGTCTTTTAATCATTGTATTTACAACAAATAAACTCAAATGCAACGATTCAACTCATAACCGTCCAATCCTCTCATAAGACCATCGAATTCACCATTTTGATTACAATTCTCCTAAGCCAACATACTATCAATCCTCTCTAAAGCTTCTGGACACGCTGGTTTAGCCGGATTTGCAGCAAGGAGCACCGGAAACCAAACCCGTCGTCGCCGGAACTCATATCTACCGTACACTATCAATTCATCGTCCTTTCGGGTAGTTAAAGTCTTCCACACTTTCGATTTAGTCTATAGATCAAAAGCTCCAAACTAATTTGGGCTTACAATAGCGAAATTAACACGAACCCGAATCTAGGGTTCGTTCTAAAATGGTTTAATCGAACCCTGCTTTGAACACGTTTTAAATACAATTAATATATTCCAATAGACTCGTAATAACCCTACAGATGAAAGCCCTATGAAATCCAACGTTAACATTATAAGAATCAGTCAATTCGTTTCTGTTTTGGAACAGACACGGTCACGCTAGTCTTCTAGCGCGGTCGTGCTTCATGAGACACGGTCGTGCTAATACCAGCGCGGTCGTGCCTCACACACTCAGACCCGGTCATGCCTCTTGGCTAGACTTGGTCGTGCCTCAGAACCCAAGACACGGTCGTGCCTGGCCCAGACACGGTCATGCCTAGTGAACAGCTTTGTTATGCCTTCTGTTTGATCAACACGGTCGCGCCTTGACTAGCACGGTCGCGCCCGTGGTTCTAGCACGATCGTGCCTTGTCCCAGGCACGGTCGTGTGTGTGAGAAATATCTTGGCAGAATAATTATTTTTATATTTTAAAAACAATAAGTATTTCAGATTAATTTACAAATAAAAATAATTAATTTTATAAAGATTTATATTAATTTTATTTAAAAAGATCAAATTTCTATTCTAAAATAAATAGAAATTACTTATTTAAAATTTACAAAATTAAATTTATCCTTATTATTAAACCCTACACTTGAATATTATTTACACAACTTATTTACACATCTTTATGAAAATAAAGTAAAGAAATTTATATTTAATATAAAACGTCCGATACATTTTTATAACTAAACGACTAAGTTACATATTTTATAAATAATAAATAAGGTAACAATTATTTATTTAATTTACATTTGAACAAAAATTATTTATTTAGGTTATACTTAATTACCCCTAATACCTACATTATTTTTATAACTAAGTGAATAAATAATAATTATATAATTTATTTATTTAGTTATTCAAACTCAACCCTTGATCAAGATGTTCTAAAAGTATCAAATTCAAATCTTTCATTTTATACAATACCTTTCAAATACAAACCACAAGCTTTCTACACACATCCAATTCAACCCTAGACTTAGACGTAGACCATTGTGCACACTATTAATTCAATATACATTCCACACTAGGTTAACGTTGCGCATTACAAGGATCATATTACTATTTAGTATCTCGAGTTAGCTACGCCTACAAATCAAGTGAGTATTACATAGCCCCTTTTACTCTTTTACACTTTTTGGGGTGGAACATGAACACTATACAAACTATTGCTTACATTTACACAAACTACACAAGTACAAATCCTCTTTACATTCATGTGTGCAAATTTGAGCTTTATGCCTAAGTGCTAGGTGTGCTAACTTTTATGTGCAATCATTAACTATTCAAGCCGACGGTAAAAAATTATAGATCTATTGAGTCTGACAAACCCACCCAGATTGGGGTTTTTATTACCGACAACACAATTTTGCATGCTAGTTACAAAGGTTTGATTGTACTTGGTTACACAATAGCTGCTCTCCATAAATGCCTTATTTTATCATGTTATGTAAGGATTTGTTTATTTACAATCTATATGCTATCTATGTACAAACCTGTGTATGCTCACCAACTTTTTAGTTGACCTTATTTTATTCATGTTTCAGGTGCTAATATGTGAGTTCGATCAAGGCATGCTACACATAGGCTTGGGACTTAGTTAAATTTAAATAAAGACTATTATGTATTTCGTTTATGTACTTGTTTGAATTTGGTTGTGTTGAATTATTTGAAGTTAAATTTAATGATTAAAATATTAAAATCTAGTCAACCTTGTGCTCATGAACAGTCTACATGTCCCGCCCCGATGATTCCGCCGTCGGTTGGGGTGTGACAGCGTGAAGGTCATCACGATCGGGGACCCAGATACGATTCAAGTAATAGAGGAGGCCATTAGGTTTGGTTTCTAATAGGAGTTCAACACCACATGACATTTTGTTATACAGATTACCATCGGTGACCAAGACGTGTTGAGCTTCTAAGATGCGATTTTGAATATCGGTTTGAATCCTAACACAATGAAGCATAACGTGGTCCTTATGACTCAAGGCATCGGCCACAACATTCGTTTTACCGGGATGGTAACGAATCTCGCAGTCGTAGTCGTTAAGGAGTTCGACCCAACTTCTTTGCCTCATGTTGAGTTCCTTTTGATTGAAGATGTGTTAGAGACTTTTGTGGTCAGTGAACACCACACATTTCGTGCCATAGAGATAATGCCTCCAAATCTTCAATGCGAAGACGACCGTACCCAATTCAAGATCGCGCGTCGTATAATTCTTTTCGTGAATTTTGAGTTGTCTTGATGCATATGCGATCACCTTGCCCCGTTGCATGAGAACACAACCGAGACCTTGGTTTGATGCATCACAGTAGACAACCAGATCATCGTTGCCATCAGGAAGAGTGAGAATAGGAGCATTGCATAATTTTTGCTTGAGGAGTTGGAAGGCTTCCTCTTGCTTTGGTCCCCACTTATAGTGTTTACCTTTGTGGGTCAAGGCCGTGAGGCTTGGAAAAGTTTGAGATGAAACGACGGTAATAACTAGCAAAACCAAGAAATGAACGAACTTCGGTAGGGGTCTTAGGGGTACTCCAATTGTTAACGGCTTCGATCTTTGCGGGATCAACATGAATTCCCTTTTCATTGACAATATGACCCAAACATTGAACTTCCTTTAGCCAAAATTCATACTTGGAGAACTTAGGATATAGTTGTTCTTTTCTTAAAAGGTCTAAAACCAACTTAAGGTGTTGTTCATGATCTGATTTAGTCTTGGAGTAGATCAAGATGTCGTCAATGAAAACGATCACGAATTTATCTAGGTATGGTTTGCATACGCGATTCATAAGATCCATGAAAACCGCGGGAGCATTGGTTAGCCCAAAAGGCATAACCATAAATTCGTAGTGACCGTATCTTGTACGAAAGGCAGTTTTTGGAATATCCTCCTCTTGCTCACGAAGTTGGTGATATCCGGATCGAAGATTAATCTTTGAGAAGTAGGTGGAACCTTGGAGTTGATCAAAGAGATCGTCAATCCTAGGCAAAGGATAACGGTTCTTGATGGTAAGTTTGTTGAGTTCGCGGTAGTCAATACACATCCGAAATGAGCCATCTTTCTTCTTCACGAATAGGACGGGTGCACCCCATGGTGATTGACTGGGAAGAATGAAACCCTTATTGGAAAGTTCTTGTAGCTGACTTGCGAGTTCTTGCATTTTAGAAGGTGCTAGACGGTACGGAGCTTTAGCCACAGGATTAGCTCCAGGTACAAGGTCGATACGAAACTATACTTGACGAACGGGTGGAAGACCGGATAGATCTTCAGGAAATACTTCGGAAAGTCACAAATGTTGGGGATGTCTTGAATACTCTTCTCTAGGTCCTTCTTTTGAACGATATGGCTAAAAAGGCCACATACTTCTTCCGTAAGCACTTTCGGGCCGTAGTGCACGACATGAGCTTAAGCCCACTACATGGTTTCTCACCAAAGACTTTTAATGTATCACCCGAGGGGAGAGGAATTCGGATGCACTTTTCGAAACAAACGACCTTGGCATGATGACTAGATAGCCAATCCATGCCTATGATGATGTTAAAGCTTCCCAATTACATAGGTATGAGGTTGACGGGAAAGGAATATTCATTAAGCTCGATGAAACAATCGCGGATAATGGAGTCAATGATGATGGGGTTTCCATCCGCTACTTCAACGGTAAACATTCTCTCTAACTTAGTTCGTGTTTTAGCAAGCAAAGGTTCAAAATTAAGTGAAACAAAACTCTTATCGGCACCGGTATCAAATAGTATGGAAGCATATTGGTTATTAACGAGGAACGTACCGTTGACCACATCGTTGTTGGTCTGGGCTTCATTAGCATTTATGTTGAAAGCACGCTCTCTAGCTCCACCTTGATTAGAGTTGGTAAGTTTTGGGCATCGGTTTCGGAAGTGGTTTGGGTTACCACATTCAAAGCAAGCATTCCCATTAGTGATAGTTGGAACCCCTTTGTTTCCCTGGTTGGCTGTATTGTCGGGTGGTTTGACTCTGCAGGTGTTGGCTAAATGCCCATATCTTCCATAGCTGGCAAATATCCGACATGGTAGATTTGGGAAGTGATGGTAATTGCACGTGCTGCACAAAGGGCCGCTGCCCACATAATGCTTCTTGGCTGAATTCTGAGTCATAGGAGCAACCTGATTGACTGGGGCAGCTGGGGTAACAACAGCAAAGTTCCTAGTCTTTCGTTTCTTGTTGTTGGAAAAAGGTTCGAGTTTGATCCCTTTGGAGGGCTCAGAAGGTGTTTCCGTGTCTAGGACTTTCTTGGCACCCTTCCTTGTTAACGTACCTGCCTTTACATGGTTATCGGTTAATGTGGCGAATAGGCGGATGGCATCTTCAAGGGTAGCTGGGATTCTCCCTAAAAAAGTGTCTTGAATCTTCATCGGCAGACCACCGATGTATTTTTCAATACCCCGAGCCAAAGGTGTGACCATATGTAGTACTAGAAGACTTAGCTCATGGAAACGGGTGGTGTAGGCTAAACTTTCACCACTATCTTGGACAAGATCCCAAAATTCGGCCTCTAACTTCTTCATTTCATTGCGAGGACAGAACTCCTCGGTCATGAGCCGTTTGACCTCATCCCATGGCAAGGCCATTGCCACATCTATGCCCCTATTCCTCTTTTCACCATTCCACCAAGTGAGCTCTCGTTTTTGGAAGACGCTGGTGGCATAGCGGACCCGGAGGTTGTCGGGACAATCGCTGTTGAGAAAAGTGCTTTCAATGCTCTCGAACCATTGCAAAAGACCCGTGGCTCCTTCAATGCCATAAAACTTAGTGGGGTTGCATGAGTTAAAGTGCATGAAAGTACATGGGGGTGGGTTGGCACCACCACCACCGTTAGCACTACCACTAGAGCCCCCATTAGCCTAGGTGAGTTGGTTCACAAGTTGAGTGAGAAGAGCAGCAAGGTCATTGTTGGTCTCGTTGGCACGACGGGGAAGCGTGCTATATATTTAAACAAAACAGTGAGAGGTGTAAGAATTTATGAAAGTTGATTGAATTTAAAGAGGATGAGATAATAAAGAAATTAATCATAGTTTGGATTGTACACGAATAGTGACATAATCACTTGAATACTATGACACATTAAGGTTAATTAAACTCATATAATTTTCAAGGAGACATGCTTTAGCCTATAAGTAAACACTCATCCCGGGAATTCCCAGGAAAGCATACGGATCCCTCGGTTGATTGGGATTTATATGAAATGCTTTCCTAGACAGAAAACTCAGAATACAGGTGTCACCCTTCCAGATTGCACATGTCCTCTACTAGTTAACAAAGTTTAAAAAAAAAATTAATAAACTTATGTCTATGAATATGACGTTCCACATGCTATGATGATGATGACATTAGAGAAGGATTGAGGCTTAGGGTAAGGTAAAAGGTATTGAATTTACTATTTAGATAACTCCTAGCAAGTCATGGGATCTAACAAATAATCATATAGCACATAGCATGTAGCATATCATATAATCATAGAACATGGCAATAATGGGTGTCCTAAGGTTATAGTCTAGGTCAAAGGTATCTAGTAACCAAATTCCCTATAACCAAGGCTCTGATACCAATCTGTCACACCCCAACCGACGACGGAATACGTCGGGGCAGGACATGTAGACTGTTCAAAAGCTCAAGGTTTGCTAAAGTTTAAATATTTAAACAACTAACTTCATATATTAAATAATCATGAATCCAACAATACAAGGAAAATAGAAATACATAAATAGTTTCTTTAAATTAGATTCTAGGTCCTCGGTCCTAAGTGAAGCAACTTGTACTTATTCTCAAGCATTGGTACCTGAAACATGATGAAAACAAGGTCAACAAAAACGTTGGTGAGCATACATAGGTTTTAACACACAACCAAGCTTAAAGTGTCTTATAAAATTCATACGATATACGTGTATAAGGAAATTATGGAGAATCTATAGTTAAACCGAGTGTGTAAAATCAAACCTTATGACTGAGGCATAACACGCAGGTTACCCTTATGTAAAGTCGGTAACAAACACCCTAACCTGGTGGGTTTGTTAGACACAATAGATCTATCAATGTTAACCGTTGGCTTGTACTGAGTTAATGATTGCACTAATGTCATGTATATGCAGTCTTAACTCATAGCATTCAAGCATAAAGCACAAGCATCATATTAGTGAATTGTATATGAGAAATTTCAAAAAGTTCAAAGTGTAATCATGTTTCACCCCAAAAAGTGTAAAAAGTAAAAAGGGGCTATGTAAAACTCACTTGTATGTATCTTGTGTGGATAACACGAGCAAGTATGAAGCACAAGTGATTACCAAATCACAAGTTCACCTATTGTGAAAAGCATGATCTTAGATTAATAACGTGCATAAGTCTAAGGATACGTATAATGTTCATCGGGTCTTGTTATGTGAGAACTTATATATAAAGTTTGTGTTATTTTATTTGAAAGAATAAGTTATCGAAAGTTTGGTGTAAACGTTGGAAGTTCAAAATGTTATATGAAAATATTATGAGTCTTTAGGGTTTTAACTAAATAAAACTCTTTTTATTTATTTAATTAAAATAATGATTATTGCTAAAAGTAATATGGTTTTTTTTTACAAAATATTGAATAAATCCATCGCTTTATTTATTTATGACAAAGTGTTAAAATCGTACTAATATGGATTAAAGAAAACCCTAGATGCATTGTAATAATAATACTTTTATTTATTATGAAATAAATAAAGAATATAATATGTATATATATATTTAGAAAGGGGTTTTGTTCAAATGTATATATGTATATATGAGATAAATAAATGATTTACAAAAAAACATATTTTATAACATATCTTGTGAATATATTTATGAATTATAAAATTAATTATTTTGATTAATTATTTAAAAGTATATTTTTAAATAATTAAAAGTGAGATTTTTAAACAACTAAATTTGTAAAAATTGATGTTTTATGTTAAAAATCTCAAAAATTTATTGTATTCCGGTCTAAATAGGGTATAGTTTATAAAAATATTTTTTATAAAAGTTTGGGTTATTAAAACTGACTTTAAAAAAAGAAACAGACCACCCGGCTCGAACCCGGGTGGTTTCTGTGTGAGGCAGCCGAGTTACCAGTGGACTAGGGACACTTCTCTTATATAAACCCGGTCAAATTTTTATTTAATTTGATAATCACCGGGAACAGGATCTGGGTTTGAGGCGCGTGTAAAAAGAAGCCGGGTGAGTGGGTTTCGAACCCACACCCTCTGGTCCGACGGTGCAATGTCTTAACTGAGGTCTCGTTGTTATAAACTAAAGTGTAAAAACCTAAATGCATTGAACCATTTTAATTGAAATTTCTTTTTAAAACCGTATGAACAGGTTCGTAAGATTTCCAGGAATTGAAAACGATTTGGATTGTTGTTTTGTAAAGTGATAAGGGGCTTTCGATAAGTGATTAAATGCGAATCGAACGATGTAAACCATACCTGTGATGGTTGCGTAACGAAGCCTGGCTACTAAACGGTCAGCGGCGATGTTTAGGGTGCTTGATCGACGAACAAGGATGGAATGAGACTCAATTGAGGTTTAAGCGAGATTATATAGGGTCGTACGAAGGTCCATTTGGGTTTAATTCGATTGATTTGGTCTTGAATGTTTGATTCGATTGCAAAGGTTACGGGTGTCGGCTATGGCTTCAATTACGCGTCATTCCAACTGCAATGGGATGAATTGAGTCGCGTAATGGGTTTAGGTACATGCACGGTCAGTCATGGAATGATTTACGGGAGTCAATTGCATTTAATTTCTGGTTTTGGAAAGGATTGAAACGCGGTTTGACTAATCCGAGTCAAATTCTTTCAAACTTGAATTGGCCGCGTGATTGAACGAATTGGGTTGCGAAACTGGACTAGGTACAGAGGGGATCAATCTACGCATGATTTTCGGGATTGAAACGCGTCTAATTTATTGAATTTCGACCGAATTGATTCGTATTTGACTCCACGAAGTCAATTTGTTTGAATTCGAATTCAACCGCGTTATAAACTGAATTGGGCCGTTACATGGGTCAGGGTATGATCGATTAATAGCCTTGTGCGTAAGGAAAATCCATATCAACAGGCTTAATCGATTTCATAAGTTGAATTTCATAGATTTGGGCCTGTTTGACTTTTATAGTCAAAATTGACGAATGAGGGTCAATTTGGAGTCATATGGAGTCCAATCTAAGTCAAAGGTCTAATTAAAAAATGGGGGTCATGTTTAGGGTTCAAGGACTTTGGGGAGGAGGTTCAAGACCAATTGGTTTACAAAATATAATTATATATATATATATTTACATATATATAGTTACATATATGAAGAGACCATGAGCTTCAATATTCATTCTTGTATCAACTTGGAAAGTTTTCATTTCTTTGAATTAGTATTAGTATGGATTGAATTATATACATGAAATCCTAGAAAATGTATCAAATGAAATCGAGGTTTGCATTATCATTGAATTGTTGTTTATGCACCAAACAAGTACACAAAAGAAAAATCAGAGATGTTACATAGTGACACATTATTATGATAATACATAAATAAAAAAGAATTTATTTATGTTAACAAAAACACTAAGTCAATTATTACTAAATTCATACTTTGAATCCTCATTTTTGTTATTAAACTCTTTATTTAAACACCAATTTACACACATCCATTTCATGAAATTACACGACCACCCTTATACAAATCTCTCGTATTCATTCAACTACACCCTTACTCAATTCCTTTGGAGCATTTGTCCTTGCTTTAGATTTTTGTGCATACCATTAATAAATACATATAATTCAAATATAGGTTAACAGTGTTATTAAGCTAATCACTTGTGCTCCCTGTTTCTCGTGTTACCATCAAGCAACCTATACAAGTAAGTATTACATAGCCCCTTTTACTCTTTTACACTTTTTGGGGTGAAACATGAACTCTATACAAACAATTGCTTACATTTACACAAACTACACAAATACAAATCCTGTTTACATTCATGTGTGCAAATTTGAGCTTTATGTTTGAGTGCTAGGTGTGTTAACTTTTGTGTGCAATTTATGTGCAATCATTAACTATGTCTGACAAACCCACCCATATTGGGGTGATTGTTACTGACAACACAATTTGCATGCTAGTTACAAAGGTTTGATTGTACTTTGGTTACACAATAGTTGCTCCCCATAAATGCCTTATTTTATCATGTTATGTAAGGATTTGTTTATTCACATCTATACACTATCTATGTACAAACCTGTGTATGCTCACGAACTTTTTAGTTGACCTTATTTTATTCATCTTTCAAGTGCTAATGTGTGATTTTGACCAAGACTTGCTACACATAAATTTTGAACCTAGAAAATTTTAATAAAGGATTATGTATTTCATATTATGTACTTGGTTTGATTTTGTTTTGTCTTGAATGTTTGCTATGAATTTAAATGATTTATATATTTCAATTTAGTCAACCTTGTGCTCATGAGCAGTCTACATGTCCTGCCCCGACGTTTCCGCCGTTGGTTGGGGTGTGATAGTTGCGGATCACCAACTTTCCGCAGTCTACAATTTAGTCAACCTTATCTGCTGAAGACCAGAGTTGCTGCTGATAGGCTTCTCAGCATTATCAAACACTTGATGATGTTGATAGGCAAATCATCAGCAACTTTGGATAGTTGAGTCTTGATGCGGATCACCAACTTTGCTGCTGATAGCCATATCTGCCGAAGATCAATCGTTGATGCTGATTGGCAAAGAAAAAGTAACTTTACTACTGACAACTTTCTGCTGCAACTCTGACACATCTCATGCAGAAAGAATGTTACTGGTGCAGACAATAAAAGACAACAACGCTCTCCTTCCAAGTATCCAAGCAATGATGCCTAAGAAGACGTTTGTGTAAAGTTATCCTTTGTAGTATTTGTTGTCTTAACGTGTAGTATAGCTTCTAGTATACAAGATCAACGACTTGTGTTCGATCTGATCCTTAGAATCAAGGGTCTGTCTTGATTCTAAGTTACTGTATAAGTAGTGTATCATTTCATTGTACAAGAGTGCTTTCTTAGAGTTTTCTCTGTAATCTTGTAACCATTAAAGCTTAATACAAATTGCATTTATCAGTACTTCTTGTGTTTACTTGTTTACATTGCTTAGTTGTGATTGTTTCCGCCAATCTCAACTAGAATAGAACCATCTTGTATTCACCGATCCTACACTCTTTTACTTAAACTTTTAGGGTGATTATATGCTTCTAAACTGTTTACATACTTGGTGTAATAGCTAAATAATTTTAGCTGCCATAACGAATCCCCGAACTTTAGCACACAATCATTAACTCCTTTGGAGCCAGCGAATATAGGGTAGTACTATCTGGTGAAACCCCCGCACACCATGGACCCTACGTAACCGAGACAACCTCCCATGGAATGATAATCATATGATGATGATGATGATAAATATCTTGTGACATATATTCGTTTAACAATGTTGAACTTATGTTGGCAGGCATGACTAATTAGACCCATAACAATAAGGGGTATGATTTAGGGGTATATTATTATTTCTAGACGTCCACGGGTTATGGGCACATGGTTGATTGTGAACTTGTTTAATTTTACACCATACATATGTGGAGTCTCAATATAAATGCTCTATTAACTAAACTCGTGAACTCATCAACTTTTTAGTTGACACAATATTTTTAAGCATGTATTTAGGTACCATTCTCGAGTTGTAAACTAACAACTTAAACTTGTTTAAAGATAGATGATTCTTTTAGAAGACTTACGTCTAGCCATATATTCCACCCGAGAAAGCTTTGAGGGGAAGAAAAAATCAATTTTCTATTTTATTTTTGTTAATATATAGAAGAAATGTATAGTTGTAAATGTAAATTTGGACTTAGTTGGACTCATGACATTTTGTAGGTCCCGGGAGCTTCGTCGCGCAAAGGATATACACGGACCTGTTCTGTGATTTGTGTGGAAACCAAGAAACAGACAGACAGAAACACACGAACATAAAGAAGAGAATCAACATAACAACGATACGTAATCCATAACAACGAAGTCATCTCACATTACATACCGAAGAAGTACACATCTCTCATCTACGCTCACGGTCTAGGGGTCGGGAGAGCTCGTCCCGACCCGAATACCTCTCAACGTAGTTCTAGAGTTCCACCTACAAATGAAGACATGTCTTCTATTTATAGGGGCAGGAACACTACCTGCGTACTTGTCTAAGTACGCAAGGTTTGGTCATGCGTACTAGACAAGTACGCAAGGCAAAAGCCTTACGTACTTACTAAGTACGCAAGACCAAACTGGTGTGAAGGCTAAGTACTCAGAAACACCCTCCTGCGTACTAGCCACATACACCGATACATAGAATTTAATCTTTAGTTACAAAAACATGCTTCTACACATTTATAAAATATATGTCACGTTATTTCCGCTGTGTTTTGTTATGGTGTTCAATCGTCACGCCTAGCCCCCTGGTCGGGTTGTGACTGATTGGTATCAGAGCCAGCGGTTTTAGCAAATTAGGTTTCCTTAGGAATCCTAGGCTCTAACCGATTAACACCTTAAGGATCCTCACCCTTAGGACTCTGAAACTACTATGGCTTCGATTACATTTTAGTACTTTAGGAGAACCTAAGTACCTCGAGACATGACTTTTAAGACCTTGACTTATAAGTACACTTTGGGATGGTTACTCCTACACCAACACTTGAAATAACTTTGGTGCACGCATACAATATGACTATGCTAGGAGACTACTAGAGTGATCTTGTGAGTAAGTTGACAATTACACTTGATATCAAGTAATTGAGAGCTTACACGCACATGTGAATTCCAGGAAATCCTATTGGGTCTCCATATGCGTAAGCCACAAACATAAAACTCTTCTTGAATTAAAACAACCCTTGACGAGGAGACATTCATTAACTCAATTTATTCTTGCATCCTTCTAAATTTAACAATCTTCTTAAGAAACTCGACTCAACTGTGCTTTTTCATGATAACTGAGCTACTTATCCATTCTATTCCTTTAACTTTCTTATACAAGTTATCGTAGATCGCTCATGAACAACATTGCTAAAACCATATTACTTCGGTTTCATTTCCTTATATATTAACTAACACACTTGTTGACCAATTGTCTGTAACACCTCGAAAATTCCTAAGAAATAAAAGACTAAACTTGCCAAATTTCATAGTTAAGGGGTGGTTATGTAAATACATAAAGTCCGGGGACTTAAAATAAAAAATCTGAAAATGGAAGGGATAACGGACCGCTATCCCTGGCATAACGGTCTGCTATGTACGGAGCAAACAATGAATCGGGCAACGACACGTGTCCTGTGACTCAGACGCGGGGTCTGATAGCGGACCGACATCAAGACCATAACGGTCTGTTATGTATGGCAAATTTGCGGCCGGAGGCAGTTGCAGACCACTATCCTTTAACATAACGGTCCGCTACGGGTGCGAATTTAGCCCCATAAATAGATGAACGAATTTGAGCTCTTACACACCCTTCACACCATCCATTACACACACAAACACTCTGATTCTCTGATCCCTGACCCCGGTTCGCGTACGAGAGTCCGGTTTCCAGCCTTTCGACTCCAAGTTGCCGTAGATAGTGCTGAGGTAGGTTCCAACCTCCCATTAACCTTTGATTATGAACCATTAAGCTAAGATTGTGTAATTAACTAATGTTATGATTATCTAGGAGCTCTGCCCGAGGTGTTTTCCATATTACCGATTAATAAGAAGAAATACTGTCCAGGTGATTTCTTAAACTGTGATGCATGAACCCAATCATGACCAGTGTTGTAAAAATCACTAGGCACTAGTCGGGTGGTAGGGTAGGGCCTAGGCCTAGGCGGGATTAATCGGGGCCTAGGCGGGATTAATCGAATTGGAATTTTTATATGTTATATATATATATATAGAAAGGATCAAATAAGAAGTAGGTTTTCGCTAAAAAATCTAAGAAATGACCAAAACGCTTAGAAACGATATCAAACGAACTCTGATTGAGCTCATTTCAGCGGCGTTGGAACCGTCTCGTCGAACTCTACCATATTAGTCTTTAGGGTTTGGATTTTACGTTTGAGTTTTTGGGTTTTAGCCTTGTTGTTTGGCCTTAGGGTTTAGATTTTATGGTTTAGGTTTTTTAGGGTAGGGGTGAGGGGTTTAGGTTTTTAGGGGTGGGTTTAGGTTTTTAGGGGGTGGGGGTGGTGGTTTTAGGGTGGGTTTGGAGGGGGGTTTAGGTTTTTGGGGGTACGGGTGGAGGGGGGTTTAGGTTTTTGGGTCCGGATTAGAGTTCGATGAGACGGTTCCAACGCCGCTGGAATGAGCTCAATTGGAGTTCGTTTGACCCACTTCTTAGCATTTCTTAGCGAAAAACCACTTCTTAGTGGAACCTTCCCCTATATATATATAGTTATATAGACATAAATACTTCAAACATAAACAATTAAAGATTAAATACTTCAAAATTCAAAGATTAAATAGTTCAAAACACACACATTAACATGCTACTAGATAAGTTCAAACAACACAAAGATCAAATGGTTCAAAATTCATCATCGTCTTGTCCATATTGTTCTTTGATTTGAACACCATCCGACTCGTACTCAACCTCCTCATCTACATCCTCCTCGTCTGCTTCTTCCTCATCCTCCGAATCAAAATCTTCATCAATAAGTTCTCTCGATACACTTGTCCTAGCACTTGTTCGATTACACAATACTTCATCAACACCTGCAGCTTCATTAACCGCCTCCCAAGTTAGCCCCGACTCAACTTCTTCATCATCTAAACCATCAACAATCCATTCTTTAGCCCCACCACCATCTTTATCAACAAGAACTTCATGATTTCTCAACTTTCTTTTCTTGTTTTTCTCCATCAAATTTGCATTAAATTGAACAAAAACAAGATCATTCAATTTACTCGCCTCTAGTCTATTTCTCTTTTTTGTATGTACCTAAGTTGTTCAAATTAACAATAAACCCAATAATAAGTTTAGTTACAACATATTTATTAAATTGTTTAACATATAAAGTCACTAACCCCTTCAAATATGCTCCAATTTCTTTCACACCCTGATGAACTAGTAGTCAAAGAAAGTATCCTCGTAGCAATCTTTTTCAAATTTGGAGTTGAGCTACCATAATTTTCCCACCAATTTGCTACAATGTTAATACAAACATATTATGTTAAAATGACAAATAGGAAATTTAAAAGATAACTATTGTTAATTATTATAATTATTATTACCCCGATCAAAATTGTCGTCGTTGACCTCACATGCTCTATGTACGATTGGACGGTCAAATTTTTCTTGCTTACGCTTGTAGATTGGCAACTCAACTTACAAGATCTCTTTTTGTATGTCATAATCTTTGGGAAATAAAACACCAATACAATCAACTACCGCATCATTGGCGTCTAAATCATCTCGAACCTCCAGATTTTTATAAAAATAATATGGGTTTAGAATGTAGGCCGTCATATATAAGCTCGTATCAAGCCTTTTGGATGACTTTTTTGATATAATATCTGTTGAAGCAATTCTTGTGACAAGCACCCTGAAGATTGTTTTTACTTATGTATTGTCTTTATGTATTTGTATTTGTATATCAGCGTCTGTATGTATTGGTTTATCGAGTTGTAATCATGTTCGTAGGTACTTGTCGTTGTATTCGTCTTTGTTAAGTGTTGTGCGCACTTAACAAGTGCGAAGGTTGCTCAACCTGCGTACTTAGCAAGTACGCAAGAACATTGTCTGCGTACTTGCTAAGTACATAGGAACGAAGCCCTGCGCACTTAGCAAGTGCGCAAGCAACATGTCTAGTATAAATAGGTTGTGATGATAGAAGTTATGTACGCACTCATTTTGTAACATCTCTGTAACCTACAAGTTTTATAATAGACGAAGTTTGAAAGTGTTTTCGCTGTCGATTTACTCTGTGTTACTTGATTCTCCACCTAGTCACGGGTATTTCGCACCCGATCAGACTAGTCACACACCCACACGTAACGATCCGAGACACCCGAGGACCTACAAGTGGTATCAGAGCATAGCTCTTGATTTCGAGTGTTGTGAGTGTGTTAGGAGCATCTTCTACACATCCTATAGAGTTTTTGCAAGCAAAAGTGTGTGTTTTTGTTGATTTTTGTGATAAAATAGGGGTAGCTCTTGAGCACTATTTTAGAAGCAAAAATCACTCAAAACCGACTTTTTGTTGTGCATTTGAGTGTTTTGAGCATCAAAGGTTGGTTAGAAATGAGTTTCTGACCCTTTGGCTCATTTTGTTTAGTCATATCTACAATTTTTTCTATCTCCGGTGAGATTCCAGTGACCGGAAAAAGTTGATAAGGGTTGGTCGGCGACATTCCCGTCGTACTTTATCCTCACGAAGCATCCTCGGACCAGATATTTATCCAGTGTCACTGGATCTTCAGGATGATCACCAAATTGACACAATCGGCGAATGTGAGCTGCCGATACAACCACATCTTGACCTGCGATCTTCCCTCATATGACCGGTGGAGATACCTCGCAGTCAATCTCGGCGGAGGCCCAGAACTCCCTTTGGTGCGACGTATATGGAGTGCGGAGATGGGATATAGCATGAGCAATCCTGGATCTGGATAGAAACTCGATCATGCTGACAAACGGACGTGCATTCTTTGATGTCGGAATCATGTACGCACATATGTTGCTTTTTATGGAAGCCTTAAGAACAACTGGAGCACTGTGCGCCATAACGATCAGTCTGCAAACACAAAAACATGAAGCACCTCAGATCAATACATGCAAGATTTTGGAAATATGAACTTTTGGACCATTTTTCCCTTGGTACGAATGAATCATTCTGCCTATTCATTCGTGCGAATGAGTGTTCATTCGTGTGGATGAGTTCTCATTCGTATGAATGAACATGAAGAGTGTGTCCATTCGTATGACAGACGGGTCGCGATCCAACTTGTCCAAAATTCGATCAAGACACGAAAAATTTTGTCGAACAAGACCCCAAGCCACTCGACTAATGTTATCGACCAAGACTCGACATTTTAACTTGTTTATTATTGCAGATTTTAATATCTAGATCCAGTTTCTGATTTCTAGCCCTAGATCTAGTCGAGTCATCCAGGAATCGAGTATACAAACGATTAATCTTGAGAAGGTATACCTGTAAACAGAAATCAAGCGTTAGATCGGTGATTGGACGGAGATTTGGGTAACTTTCAGATTACACAGAACAGATATGCGAATGAGATTTCAAATGTGCGAATGAGACTGAAAATGCGAATGAATGGCCCTTTTATAGGATGACCTGGTTCATTCGTGCGAGTGGACTCTCATTCGTGCGAGTGACCCAGACTTGATTCATTCTGCCACTCATTCGTACGAGTGGACCATTCTGGTCAATCCATTCGTGTGAATGAGCTATTCTCCTCATCCATGCGTACGAGTGAGCCATTCTGCTCATCCATTCGTACGAATGGATAACCTCTTTTAGTAAATTAAACTTTTCAGGTTAAATGGGGTATCCGACCACATCGGTCTTGACAACAATTTGATTATGAAGTAAGGGATCAATTATGAAGTTTTGGAATAGTTTATGAAGTAAAGGAACGATTTGATCAATCAGGAAGTCAAGCGGTTTTCAAATTTTGATTTTCTGACAGTCATTCGAGTCTTATCAGATAATCTAAAATTCAGGAAAAGTAAAATCTTTTTGGATTTTTGAATATGTAATGCTGAAAATAATATCAACAAGATATATACACGCATGTCTTAGTAAGAATGATCCTTATGAGAAATCATACAGACTTAGTTACCAATGATCTGAGACATTTTGAATTTTGTAGATACAACTATACAATGGTATTTACACATCTTTTTGTGAGAAAGATCCGAACATGGGATCAGTACTAAACTCATAGCAATCAGCAACATTGCAAATTATCTTAGCTTTAAGTACACTTAGTCAAAATGCGATCATTGATATGTTTTTCCATCTTAAACCTATGCAGACCTCTTCTCAACACTTACAAGATGATCTTGAAGGATTGAGTCCATTGTCTGTGTGTCCCACACTAGTTAAGAATTGACTTGAATTACTTTTCAAAACATGTTAATGTTTCAAATCAGCACAACTTACTTAACCAGCCATCATAAGTTCATGAGATCTCAGTTATTCCCTGTTACTTCTTTACTACACCAATCTTTTTTTTTTTTTTTTTTTTTTTAGTATTCACACTGATAGCCATCAGCTCATGGACGGCTTCAGCCAAGTATTTACAAGGCAATATGGCACGTATGCAGCTAACGGTGTTTGTGTTCATCCTATCCCATGGATGGCTTCAACCAGGCTGCAACCCGGTAATATGGCACATATACGGATTCGGATTCATACTTTTATTTTATTCTTAATCGCATGGACGGCTTCAGCCAGGTATTTACAAGGCAATATGGCACGTATACGACTTCGGAATCTAATTTTTAATTTTATAACTACTTTCTGATATCTCATTAAACCGATGATAACTGGTGTGCACAGAATGAGAAACACCTTCAGTTTCTAATGTTGATTTTCGTCAATCCTTTCACCATTATGTGACTCACAAGACAATATCTAATATGGTATAGATTGATCATTAATGGTCGAGATTCAGTAAGATAAGCCTATCAATGCATCACATGTCGACTTAGTGTGACTATTCACTATGACATTAAATGCAATGTGCTTCATACATATGGTTAGTGTGCCATCACTTCCCAAAGGTTGGATACGATTTCTCATTTTTGAGTTTTTCAGATGTTTTTGGGTTTTAGACTGTACAAAAATGGAAAATCTTTTTGAATATATATATATATATATATATATATTTTAACAAACTGTACACAAATAACTGTACACAAATAGAAAATCTTTTTGGAGTCTCAGATAACTAGCGTCTGTGTACTATCATTTTTCTCAGCGAGAGATCATTTTCTTACTGACATTTTCTCCCCCTAAAATTTTAAAATGAAAAATCTTTTTGAGTTTTTGAGATTTTTAATAAACGCAAGAAAGAAAATATATACAGGAACGTAATTGATAAAAATGATTATTGACTTGACTCTTGGTCCGGAACAACGTCATCCTTCTTTTTCATGCCGTTTACCTCTAACAAGAATAAAAATCTTGGTTTGTCAAAGGCTTTTGTATAGAGGTCGGCCTTTTGGAAATCAGTGTTAATTTGAACCACATCAATAAGTTTCTTTTCAAAACAATCACGAATGAAGTGATATTTTATACCGATATGTTTGGTTTTTGAATGCTGAACCGGATTCTTAGTGATAGCTATGGCAGCAGAATTATCTACATAAATAGGAGTGTTAGAGATTTGCAAACCGTAGTCCCGAAGTTGCTGTTGAATCCAGATAATCTGAGAACAGCAACTGGCAGCAGCGATGTATTCAGCTTCACATGTAGATGTAGCCACTGAAGTTTGCTTTTTTGCATTGCCATGTCACGAGACGGTTTCCAAAGAACTGACACCCTGCAGATGTAGACTTGAAGTCTGTTTTGCAACCACCATAATCAGAATCACTATATGCAGTAAGCTCAAAGTTATCATCATTAGAGTACCATAATCCAAGATCAGGAGTACCCTTCAGATAACGAAAAATCCTTTTGACAACAATTAAGTGGGAGACTTTTGGTTTTGACTGATATCGGGCACAGAGACACGTGGCGAACATGATGTCTGGTCGAGATGCCATGAGATACATGAGAGATCCGATCATGGCTCGAGAGAGAGTAGCATCAATATACTCCCCCTTGTCATCAGGCGAAATCCCGTGATTGATCGCCAATGGAGTACTAGTAGGTTTGGCATCAGTCATACTGAATCGGCTCAGTATGTCCCCAACATAATTGGTTTGATGAAGGAAAATCCCTGTCTCAGATTGATCTACTTGTAGCCCTAGAAAGAACTTCATCTCTCCCATGGAACTCATCTCGAACTTGTCCTACATAACTTTTTCAAATTCTTTGCACAGAACATCATTCGTCGATCCGAAAATAATGTCATCCACGTATACCTGTACCATTAAAAGTTCTCCACCCTTTTCTCGAATAAACAACGTGCAGTCGATGACACCTCTTCTAAATCCATTGTTCAGAAGATGAGTGGAAAGTGTCTCGTACCACGCTCGCGGAGCTTGGTGCAATCCGTACAGTGCCTTGTCCAATTTATAGACACGGTCACGATGCATAGGATCTTCAAACCCGGGAGGTTGACTGACGTATACGACTTCACTGATTTCTCTATGAAGGAATGCACTCTTTACATCCATTTGATAGACTTTGAACCTTTTGTAGGATGCATAAGCAAGAAAAATTCGAATTGCTTCCAGACGAGCAACCGGTGCAAACACTTCATTGTAATCTATACCTTCAATTTGCCTAAATCCCTGAACGACCAAACGAGCCTTATTTCTTATGACTATTCCTTGATCATCCCTTTTGCAACGAAGAACCCATCGAGTACCAATCTTCTTAGCTCCTTTTGGTAAATCAGCTAACTTCCAAACTCTGAGCTTCTGAAATTGGAGCAGTTCTTCCTGCATTGCATTTACCCAAGATTCTTCTTTTAAAGCATCTGTTATAGACCGTGGTTCGATTTGCGAGATGAAACATGAATGCGCACAATCGTTGACCACACCAGATTCCATGATTTCTGAGTAGACTCCAGAGTTGATCTGACCCCTAGTTTTGACACCAGATGTGGGATCACCAATAATGTTCTGTTGAGGATGAATTCTATCAATCCTACCCACAGGATTAACAGGAACCTCAACAGTTTGATCAAGGTTTGTGATACTCTGTTCAATTGCCATAGAATGTGAAACATCATCACACAATTGTGCAACATCATGGGAAGGATCTTCAATCAGCTGGTCTATTTCTTGTCGAGAATCCTCATACTCTGAAGAAGAAGAAGAAGAGTAATCATCCTGTGTGACTTGTGTGTTATTGGAGGACTCAGGAATGTCAGATGATGAGGGAGTAGGTTGCACATGTTCATCAGGTGCGTTTTGAGCATCATACATCATTTGAACAGCAACCTCCTCATCTGAACATTCTGGAGGAGAGTTATACTTTTGAACATCAACATGGTACCATTCTTCTACATTCCCAGAAGCTTTGTTGTAAACTCTTTTATTGGGAGTGCTGTACCCTAAGAAGTAACCTTCCTCTACTTTCTCGTTAAACTTACCATGAGCATCTTTTTTCAACATGGTACATGGAGCACCGAACGGTTCAAGATACTGTAAGTTCGGTTTCCGTCGATGCAACAATTCAAAGCAAGTTTTATCGTGACGCTTGACAACTAGAACCCGGTTGAGCGTGTAACACGCATTAGCAATAGCTTCATTCCAGAACTGCACGGGTAAGTTTGAGTCAGCGAGCATAGTCCTTGCCGCTTCTATCAAGGTCCGATTCTTCCTCTCAGCAACACCGTTCATTTGTGGAACATATGGCGCACTGAATTCATGGTGAATACCAAGTTTTTGACAGAAAGTTTCCATAAGGTGATTTTTAAATTCAGTACCATTGTCCGAACGGATCCTCCTAACCTTTAACTTATACAGAGACTCCAATTTGGTAATCAGAATCTCCACATATTCAAAAGTCTCAGATTTTTCTTTCAAGAACATCACCCAAGAATATCTCGAATACTCATCCGTCACAACCAAACAATATAAGTCTCCAACAATGCTCTTCTGGTTGATAGGACCAAACAAGTCTATGTGTAGGAGCTCTAGTGGTATAGTGATGGAATGTTGAGATTTGGGTTTATGAGATTTCTTGGTTTGTTTGCCTTTCTTGCTAGAAACACACAAGTCAGGAAGATGAAAACTTTTCACAGTGACTCCTTCAACAAGATTTTTGTGCACCAAATGATTCATTTTTCTGAGACTGAGATGTCCCATTCTTTTGTGCCATAAAATAGAATCCTTCTCAGTGGCTTTTGAAACAAAACATGATGCTGTGGACACTGAGGATGATGCTTGTGACATGTCAAGAATATAAAGATCATTCACTCTTGGAGCAGACATAATCACCATGTCTTCTGGAATCATAAACTCCTTTTTCAAGATATAACAGTGCTTGTCATCAAAAAGAACCTTGAACTCCTTATCACAGATTTGAGAAACAGAAAGCAAGTTGTTATCCAACTGTTTGACAAAGTTGACCTTCTCAAAGCTGACAGCTCCATTAGACAGTGTTCCCTGAGCTGAGATAAAACCACCTTTATCGCCTGCAAATGAAACATAGCCCCCTTTGATATTTCTGACGTCGAAAAGGAGAGCTAAGTTCCCAGTCATGTGCCTGGATGCCCCACTATCAATAATCCAATTATTGCTAATAGGATTGTAAAGGACAACCTGCACAAGAAGGAAAGTAATTAGTTTAGGTTAGGAACCCAAGCCTTTACGGTCTTGGGTTTCCCAGTCTCATCTACAACAGTACAATCCATCCACTGTCCTTGTGGACTTTTGGAACAACCACTTGACTTTGAAGTACAGTCGTCAGAAGCATCATCTGACTTTGCTTTCCACACATGTTGTTTGTGCAACGACTGTTTGTGGTAAACAGTGGATTGCTTAACGATTTGTACAGGTGTGGAACTCGAATCAGAGACCAACAAGTCATGCATCTTTTGTTTAACTTTCTTTTGATGCACTTGTTATTGGGTAAAAGAGTTATATTTTGACTTTAAAAACTTTTGTTTATTTTCTGGAAAATGGTTAACTCTTTTACTTGGCTTCTGAAGATAAGGACAGTTGACAACAATGTGTCCTTTTGTACCGCACTCAAAACAGTATCTCCGCTCAACCAACCTCGGAGATCTGTATTGATTTTCACTTTGGTGAGTTTTTGAACCACCAGCCTTAGCTTCTTTTTGTCCAGCTGAAGAGAGTGACTTGTTTGATTGAACAGACTCTCCAGTTTTAACAAAAATAACCTTTTTGATTGAGGCTTTGGTTACTTGACTCTTCTGAGCAGAAGTAGTGGGATAAGATGGACGGTGATTGGTCTGTTTAATTTTAAAAACATTTTTAGAAGCAGATTTTGAAATACCAAAGCTGTCATTCTGTGGAGCAGACGAGTTTTTGTGTCCCAAACCATGAGTAGGGCACTCATCGTCGTCTTCATCCCACTCTTCTACCATTCCATCAACACACTGGGACTCCGAGGTCGAAGCACCATTATCGTTAACCTTTGGTTGAGAAATTTTGTTTTCGGTTGGATCAACGACAAGTGGCGTTTTGACCTTAAAGTCAGTGATTGGGTTATCATCCGGTGTGTTTACCATAGTATTCAACACCGGTGGAGGACAATTGTTATACCCAAACCCAGCATTTTTCTTTCCTGGACGCTGTGAAATCATGTAATCAAGAATGTAAGAAGCATTTGAATAACTTTTCAGCTTTTGATTTAAAGTTTCATAATCACATTCGACAAGCGCCAGCTTTTTCTTTGTTTCATCAATCGTGTTTAAATAAAAGGTGATGGCATTTTGTTTGTTGAGAACACAGATTTCTAATTCATGAAGTTGCCTGTTTAAAAGATCAATTTTGTTTTTGAAGGCAAGTTCGTTTCCCTTTAAAACACGGTTTGCTTCAAGACAATCAGTTAAATCAGCAATTAAGTCTGTGTTGTGACTTTTAAGTGCCTCAACTTTCTTTTCAAGTTCATCACAAATTAAACACGGTTGAGATTCAGACTCACTTTCAAAACTTTCAGAATTTACCTGAATGCCTGTGGATGTTTTTACAATAAAAGCACAGCTACAGGTAGATTCAGAAGAGGAATTGTTATCATCCACATCAGCTGTTGATTGACTTGAAGAGACGACATATGATTTATCTTCATTCTCAGCTGTGAAGCCGGAACTGTTTGAAGATGTGTCGTCTTCAGCTGATGAACTTTCTAAAGCAATCTCTCTCTCAGCATCAGAATCTAATTCTTCATTGATTTCTACAGCCTTTGCCATGTAAGCTCTATCCCCTGAACTGCCATCAGCTCCAAATTTAAAAGACCAATCAACAGTCTCATCTGTTTGAACAACCATAGCTTTTGTTCCACTTGAAGTGCCCTTATCTTGTGCAAGAGTAACTGGAACAAGGTTTGTTTCTGTATTTTGAGTTTGTGGCTTCGGTTGGCTTTGACGGTTGTTGAAAGGGTTGCGGTTTCCAGTCTGTTTAGGCTTTTCACATTGCCTAGCAAAATGCCCTTTCTCACCACAGTTAAAACAAACAACAGCAGACAGATCAAAACCATAAGTAGTGTCTTTGTTCCCTTCGAGAGTTTTTCCTGTCCTTTTTACATAATCTCTCGCTCTTCTGACTGCACTTGCAAGAGCCCACATTATATCAATTCGATCCATTTCATCCTTATCAATCTGAGCATAGTCTTCTGCTGTCAGATGACTGTTTCCAACCTGTCCAGCAACAAGACTGTCATATGAATTGATAACGGTAGACAACAGTGCCATGTGTTCCTTGGCCACTTCGATAGTAACCTTGTCGAAGTTGTCTGTTTGCAATTTAATGGGGCTTGGTGGAGGAGTACTAGCAGTATTTCCCTGCTGTGGAACCGAGCTTTATGAAACTGAAGCATGAGCTGTTGAAGACTGGCTGGCTGAAACATTTGACATGTTTGATACAAACGCAGTCTGCAAAGGAACATTTTGTTGAGTTGATGTAGAATAGTACAATGAAGGATCCTGAGATTGTACGCCTCTCTTTAACTTCCACTTATTCAACACCTCTTGTTCTCTCAATTTCTGAAGAAATTCATTGATGTCAATGGTTCCAAGAGTATTGTTCTGTTTGAGAACCATCAAGAATGAATCCCATTTTGGTGGTAGTGCATCTGCCATGCATTGAACCTTTTCTTCTTTCGTTGTTTTGATCTCATGGGCATGCAATTCACTCATCAAGTGATAGAATCTCTCAATTAGATCATCTAAGGACTCATTCCCAATATACATGAAATTATCAAATTCCTTCTTAATGGCCTTAGCATTGATAGCTTTCAACGAAGCATTTCCTTCGTGACGTTGTTCTAAGGCATCCCACAGAGATTTTGAAGATGTAAACTGCCTGAATTGATGAAATATTTCTCTTGATATGGCCTGAGATAGGATAGCATATGCCTTCTTTTCTAAGTCATAATCTTTTCTTTGTTGTTCGCTTAAAAGGGAAGGCAAAACAGGATTTCCATCCTCACTAAACACTTTGTGATATCCATTCTCTATCATCATCCATAAGTTTGTATCAACTCCATTAATGTGTATCCCAAACCTGTTTTTCCAGTGATGATATTCGTCCATTGTCATGAGTTTTGGAGCCTTGTTAGCATTTCCAGCTTCATTATCGATTAACAACAAGTTTTGGATTTTGCTGTTCTGACTGGCAACAAAGGCTAAGTCCGACATGGTAAAAAACGAAGTTTTTCGACACTAAAAAAAAATTCAGAAGAGATTTGTGCGAATGGGTCTATTCGTGCGAATGGAATTTTCTATTCGTGCGAATGGAATTTTCTATTCGTGCGATTGGAAGCTTGAACGAATGAGCAGGAGACTTGATCTATTCGTGCGAATGGTAGGAGCCATTCGTGCGAATGAAGTTCATCATAGTAGCCATTCGTACGTTTGACTTTTTTGCACCAAAAAGCACCAATGATTGAGCCTTTTATCAGATCTGGAAACTGAAACGATCAGATCACTCAGAAGTAATAATCACAAGTTTTGAACGTGGCTAAACAGCGATCAAGTGATCTTTATAACATTCAAGAAGCTAGAAAAAGCAAGATTAGATTTTCTATGTTGAATCTAGAGCACAATGGCTCTGATACCACTTTGTTGGATCGGGATCTACCTTGATCCAATGATTCAACACATTAACCGAACCAAATCATGCGGAATCCGATTTGATTGGCAATCCAATCTATGACACGGATCGGGTCGTGAGAAACGAGCGGATTAGATGTCGAAACGAAGGTTTCTATCGACCCTTTGGTGTAGAGAAGTTGGATACAAGACCTGGAAACTCTCAACGGACAGAGATTCGACAATGCAGGTGCAAAGAGTTTGTGTGTGTTCTGTTGCTTAGTCTGGTTCTGCTCTAGTTAGCCTTTTTCTACTCTGGTTAGTCTCTATTTGTGCTCATGAAGTGAAAGCACTATATATAGTGCAGAGGCCATTCGTACGAATGAGCCATGTGAATGGGTTCATTCGTAAGAATGAATCATCAGAATGGTTCATTCGTACGAATGAATTATTCTCATGATCTATTCGCGCGAATGGATCATTCTCATGTTCCATTCGTGCGAATGGGCCTTTCAATATCACGATTGATCAACGTTATCGATATTTATCAGATCGTTTAATACACAGTCGTTATATATGAGTAAACATTAAGGAGAAACATGTAATTTCATTAATATATCAAATAGTTACATTAAACATAGATGAAATACATATTACAAGGGATTAGGGACATATCATGCATCTACAGAACCTTTGATATAGGATTAGCGTCAGTGTATTGACGATCACCCTCAATATTTCCAGCAGGATCATTGTCTTCATCATCACGTCTTTGAATTGACTCTGTGTGACAAGTATCAGGTATCCTCAACTCCCCCTGAGCGTCAAGACGCTGAACGAGTTTGGAAACTAATGCTTGCATATCAGCAATCTGTTGAGCTTGAGTCTGAATCACCAGCTGCCGTTGTGAATCAGTAGACACAAGAGTGTTTACCTGTGTTTGTAGAGAAAGCACTTGAGATTCAAGGAAAGTAATCCTGTCAGAATCAGAAGGCTTTGATGGACCAGCTGTTGATTGTGGAATAGAAGGACTTGAAGTAGTAGGAATGACTGGAGGAACAGGAGTTTGAACTGGAGATGGATCCTTAGATCTTGGAGGAGTAATTATCAAAGAAGCAACAAAATTAGCATCCTAGACTCCTTAAGAAGATCTTGCAGCAGCAATCGACGCAGACATTAACTTTTGACGTGTAGGATCTGGATTAAAGTCACTATCAGTGTCAGAACTCTCATCAACCAAAGATCTTTTACCAAGTACTGATCCGGAAGGAGGATCCCGAACAGACTTTCGTCGTGGTCGTCTGGCTTGAGATTTAATGCGTTTTCCAGCATTAGCCAGTGGAATAGCAGCCAACCGTTCATAATGTCCTGAGGAAAAATCCCTAGATTCATCAGAATCAGTGTTGTCATCATCAGATGATATCGTATCACTTGAGCTGGAACTAGAATCAGCTTCTGTCACCACATTCCCTTCTGTTTCATGAATGGGCGAGTTCACAGCATCATCAACGAAATCTTCCATATTCATTCCTAGATCGTGATCAGGGTCATGAACGACATCTTCTTGAACTGGTTCCTGAATAGTTATATCAACTTCAGCTTGTGGAATAGGAACATGTTCAGGAATAGGAATTTGAGGTTGTACGGGAACTTGTATTTGTGGAACTGGTATCTGTTGTTGTTGAACTTGTTGTTGTTGTGGAACTTGTACTTGTGGAATTTGATGTTGTTGTTGTTGTTGTTGTTGCTGTGGTTGTTGAACATTTAAGCCTTGAGCTTGAGTAATTTCATCAGGATGAAACCAGTTGTCATTAGGTGGTGCAACATAATCAGGATTGATTAAATGCCCAAACAAAGGAGTATTGACGGGAATCAATGCAGCATTCTGCTGTTTTACCTTCGTACAGTCGGTAAAGATACGTTTTGACATCGGAGTCAACGTTAATCTTATTGGATGTTGTGGAAGATCATGAATTAGATGATTGAGTATCATTTGAATAAACCGAGGATACATCAAGAAACCTTGACCTTCAGCTGGATTAATCTGCATAACCATCTCCCGATAAAAGTAAAGGGGAAAATTGAATTGTTTATTCAATGTTAAGGCTACCATAGCAGTTTGAAGAGCCATCTTCAATCCATCAGTACCAGCTTTTCGAGGAGAGATGCATTGAATAATCACATGCATAAAATACCTCCATTCACCAACAAATTCACCTTTTCGTGCTTGGGTATCATTCTGTCGTCCACGATAACCCATCTGTTGAAAACAACCCATAATAAGAGTTCCAGGATAAGAAATTGGATCTTCAGTATTTCCACCCAAATCAAGAGCAGCACGAATCGTCTCTTCAGAAATTGCAATCTCAGTATTGTTTACTGTTGCACGAAGTACATGCGGTTCCACGTCAGTATCTTGATGTACCATATCCCAGAATTGCTGTATATACACCAAGCTGATATAGGGGTCTGCAGATAAGGCAACATACAGTCGTGATCGATTCAGAAAATTTATGATGCCTTGAAAATTAACTGCTTCTAGCATGTTAGGATCTAACAATGCCACTTGATTATGTTTATATTAGACACGACGAGCCATCTGTGAAAGTATTGGACAACACAACAAACATTAGTACACTTACACATATATGAAACACACATTTAATAATACACACAAAAAATTTTTACAAAAAAAAAATTTACAAAACAAAAAAAATTACAAGTCCAAATTCACCTCTGAGCCTTAGGCGAACTTAATTAGTTCGCTTAGAGTTGCAAGAGGTGAACTTAATAAGTTCGCCTACTCAAGTTCGCTTGAACAAGTTCGCCTGAACAAGTTCGCCTGAACAAGTTCGCCTGAACCTGAGTGTCGTTACAGATTCAATTTCAAAATCACAAATCAGTCAAATTTACAACGATTTAGCATAACAAACATATCAACAGTATCGATTAACAGCAACAAACTATATTCAATGGTCAATTTCAGACTCTATAACACAATCGGTCAAGAACAGTCAACAATCAACTCACGAAGAACACAATTCAAAATTGAACATTTCCCGTCGATTTAACGGAAAATAATCCAAAAGATTACCTTCTTTGTACTCGCAAACTGAAACCGAGTAAGAATGTACCAGAAAAAATCGATTACACAACAACTTTATCAAATTTTGTAAAAAACCGTAAGGTCGCTCTATATAAGTTCGCTCCAGAGAATTTTGGGGTAAAAAGGTTAAGTTCGCTTGATAGAGATATTTACTCACAATAAGTTTGCTTCCTTAGGCGAACTTGTTAAGTTCGCTTAATAAAAGCCAGGCGAACAAGATAAGTTCGCTTCACCCCAGACAGTAGATTAAGTTCGCTTCACTGTTTTAAGCGAACTTATTAAGTTCGCTTCACTGTACACAGGCGAACTTAATTGGTTTTCAACCTTTTTGCCTTGAACACAAATTTTACCAACTTCAACCTGTCAAATCTTGAACTTCCGTCAGCAACACATATTTGATCCAATCCCGAACAATTTTAATAAAAGTTTAGAATTTTCATGGAAACTAAAAAAATAAATTTTTTTTGAGTTTTATCTATACAAACGGAATCATATATTTTTGACTTTTATCTGAATAAACTGAAATCACATTATTTTGGTTTTTATCTGTACAAACTGAAATCACATATTTTTTGTTTTTATCTGTACAAACTGAAATCACATATTTTTTGTTTTTATCTGTACAAACTGAAATCACATATTTTTTTTTGTTTTTATCTGTACAAACTGAAATCACATATTTTTGGTTTTAACATCATGAGCAAGAAGATCATATCAGTATTCAATTAATTCATCACACATATTATCAATAACAAAGTGTAATCTATAGTATGAGACCATTCAACTCAATTTTGTGCATTTTGCATCTTTTTCATTTTGACACTCCTTGAATTTGAATAATATTTGAAATGATACGCGATAAATTTCAAAGTAAATAAGATCAGGTTATAAAATGCTCTTTTATTTATACCGAATTTGAAATATAAAGCCTGAATTTTTAAATTTGTCAATATTATATTATTTGAAACTATAAGCGTTTATTCTCCAAATTCATGTGATTTAGTACCATTTAGATGAAAAACATTGTGTACCCCACATATATGCCAAATAGAAAATAAATGCACTATCTTCAAGACATATATAAGATTTTACTAAAGATTATCCGAATATTCAGAATGAGGAGACATCACTTAGCACATGAATAACATAATCCAAATTGGATTGTATAGGAATCAATGAGATTCAGAATCGAATGATTCAATGTTTTGGCTTATATTTGTGGAATCATAAGATTCAGGTACGTGGATCCAACTGTTATCTGGATTATGAATTCAATGGAATCAATAAAGATGATTATCAATATGATCCAAAGGCTAGTATATGTTTGACAAATATTGTCAAGTACATATCTTGATTATACTTCAAATTGCGTGCTTTTCGGGACATGGGCACTGAAGCAAATCGAATGAATAGTGCTAAGGACATAACCCGAAACTGATCTCATAGGAAAATCTTTATTAAAAGCTAATATTTCTTATCTGATAATGATCTTTTACACACACACACCCAGGCATATAATGGATTTAAATCACAGATGTAATCATATTATATTTAATTTTCACACTACTATTAGTTTCAAAACGCTTTTAGCCTACTGACAATTCAAGTTTCAAATTTTATACACAAATTTTAAAACAAATTATCAAGAATAGAGCATTCACAACACTATCATTTCTTATTTATGCAGACCTTGAAATTTAGATCAGATCAACTTATTTTAATCAATCATATATCAAGGTCTACTAAGGTCGTGTGAAATGAACTAATCACTGATGTACTATCATTTCTTCTCTAACCTCAAATGATGTCAAATTTTATATTTTTCAATTTGTTTTGACTTTTTATAAATTAAAATTTTTGACTGAAAATGTAAATGCAGAAATGTAATAAAGCAATAAAAGAACTTAAAAAATTTTTTCCATGAAATTCTAATTTTGAAAAACTTTTATTCGGGATTGATCATTCCAATCATTTTTATTAGGAATTCGAACCTGGTACGATCAAATGCCTTGGTAAACAAATCAGCAAAATTATCTTCAGTGTGTACCTTGACCAGCTCAATCAACCTTTTCTCTACACAATCACGTATAAAATGATATCGAATTTCGATGTGCTTAGTTTTACTATGTTTAACAGGATTATTTGTTATGGACATAGTAGCATTGTTATCAATAAGCATGGGGGTTCCTGTGAAATTCAAACCGTAATCTCTCAATTGTTGTTGTATCCACAGGATCTGTGAACAACAACTTGCAGCAGCGATGTATTCTGCTTCGCATGTTGAAATCGAGACTGTGGTTTGCTTTTTGCATTGCCAAGATACAAGTCGATTACCTAAAAACTGGCAACCACCTGTTGTAGATTTCCTGTCCAGACAACAACCACCAAAATCAGAATCAGTATAAGCATTGAAATCAAAGTTAGAACCATGAGGATACCATAGCCCTAAACGTTGTTTTCCTTTTAAATACTGAAAGATTCTTTTCACAGCAATTAAGTGAGATTCTTTTGGCTTTGCCTGAAATCTGGAACAGATACACACGGCGAACATTATATCCGGCCTTGAAGCGGTTAAGTACATGAGGGATCCAATCATAGCTCTGTAAAGTCGACAATCCACATCTTTTCCTTCCGAGTCAGAATGCAGCTTATGATTGACCGGAATTGGAGTATCGTATGGGGTACAGTCCTCCATCTTGAACCGGCTCAAGATGTCTTTGACATACTTGGACTGATGAATAAAGAAACCATCTTCCTTTTGATTTACTTGTAAACCTAAGAAAAACGATAACTCTCCCATAGCAGACATTTCAAATTTCGACTTCATTACACCCTCAAAGTCTTTGCATAACCCTTCATTTGTCGAGTCAAAAATAATATCATCCACATAAATCTGCACCAGTAGGTAATCTCCCCCTGATTTCTTTATGAATAAGGTCGAGTCTATCTTTCCACGAACAAAGTCATTCGCCAAAAGATGTGTGGATAAAGTCTCATACCACGCACGTGGAGCCTGATGAAGACCATAGAGAGCCTTATCAAGCTTGAAAACCATATTCGGATTCATTAGATCTTCAAACCCCGGCGGCTGACACACATAGACTTCCTCCTTGACCTTTCCATATAAAAATGCACTCTTGTCGTCTAATTGAAACACCTTAAAACCTTTAAAATAAGCAAAAGCTAGAAACAGCCTTATAGCTTCAAGCCGTGCAACCGGCGCATAAACCTCGGTGTAATCAATTCCTTCTTGTTGATTGAAGCCCTGGACAACTAATCTTGCCTTGTTGCGTACCACGACACCTCTATCGTCTTTCTTACATTTAAACACCCATTTTGTTCCTATCGGATACGCACCCTTCGGAAGATCAACAAGATTCCAAACCTTAAGTTTGTCAAATTGAGCAAGTTCTTCCTGCATAGCTTCTATCCAGTTATTGTCATTTAAATCCATCTCAACATTCTTGGGTTCAACCTGTGAAATAAAGCATGAATGTGAGCAATCATCAAGAACACCAGAATCTTTAATGCAAGTATACAAACAAGTATTGTCAACAAAAGAACGTGTCTTCACTCCATCCTGTAAATTTCCAATGATATTCGTCATCGGATGATTTTTGAGTTCCTTGATGGATGCGACCTCAGGAACCGGCAACACTTCAACTTGGGTAGATTCGGATTGATAAGAATAATCTTGAGGAATTGGAATTTCCGAGTCTAAATTTGAAGGAATCTCCCCCTGATCCTGTGTCGAAGGTAATGGATCATCACCCAACAACGGATCTACAGACGAATCCTGAAAAATAGCATTATCCTCCTCACTTTCTGAATCTTGTGGACCGGAACAAGAAGCAACATTTGGGTCGGGAGCAGAAGTAGATGGAATCGATGAATTTGGAACTGCATTTGGTAGAAATCCATTGTGCTGTGCATCTTGACAAGAATCATAAAGAACAGCAACATCTTCATCAGAAATGTCAGAAGGTAAATGAAAAGACTTGAATAAGTTTTCATAATCAAATGCCCAATCCGGACCAATCGCCATTTGTGGTAAAGATCGATTTGAACAGTCAATATGGAACCATTCTTCAACTTGGCGTGTCTCTTTGTTATAAACCCTCTTGGTTATCGAATTTGCCACATACCCTAGAAAAATCCCTTCAATAGCCTTTGCACTGAATTTAGTTGGGATATCTCGAACTTTCAACAGGGTGCAAGGATTACCAAAAGGTAGTAAATAATCCAGATTCGGCTTTCGATTATTCAGCAACTCGTAGCACGTCTTGTTATGTCGCTTGACGGTCAAGACCCTGTTCAAAACATGACATGCAGTATTCACAGCTTCAGCCCAAAAGGTGACTGGAAGCTTAGAATCTGCAAGCATCGTGCGAGCCGTTTTGACCAACGTCCTGTTCTTTCGTTCAGCGACACCGTTTTGTTGAGGAACATATGGCGCACTGAACTCATGATGAATTCCCTTTTGAAGACAGAATAAGCCCATTTTACTATTCTTAAATTCGCTGCCATTGTCACTCCTGATTCTTCTGACTTTCAGATTGAATAAATTTTCCAAACCCAGGATTAAGTATTGTACCAACTCAGTGGTTTCAGCTTTAGAGGAAAGAAACTTAACCCATGAAAATCTGGAGTAATCATCAGTTATGACCAAGCAGTACGATTTCCCACCAATGCTCCTGATACTGATAGGACCGAACAAATCCATATGCAGCAACTCCAAAGGAGTTACGATAGAATTCGTCGATTTCGATTTGTGAGATTTCTTTCTTTGCTTCCCCTTCTTGCATGGAATACAATCATCAGGAACTGAGAATTTCATTTTCGGAATACCAAGCACAAGATCATTCCTAA
This sequence comes from Smallanthus sonchifolius, assembly GCA_023525975.1. Lineage (NCBI taxonomy): Eukaryota > Viridiplantae > Streptophyta > Magnoliopsida > Asterales > Asteraceae > Smallanthus > Smallanthus sonchifolius. The sequence continues at coordinate 24,274,983 of CM042044.1, read as the reverse complement.
CAATGTAGTTCATCTTCCTGTAGTTAATGTGAGCTAGCTTCCTGTGCCACAATATTGAATCAGATTCCGACGCCTTGGAGAGTAAACATGTTGGAATTGAATCTGTTGTAGAGGCAACACTCATATCAAGGACATACATGTCATTTCTCCTCGGAGCCTTCATGAGAATCCATTCATCAGGAATCACAAAACCCGGTTTCAGAATATAGCATTCATGATCGTTGAAATGGAACGAAAACTTCTTGTCACAGACTTGTGATACATTTAAAATATTGTGTTCCAGCTGCTCAACATAATTCACCTTTTCAAATTTGACTTTTTCATTCTTTAACGTTCCCTGGCCAGTTATGTACCCGCCTTTATTACCCGCAAAAGCGACATAACCACCATCAATTTGTTTTACATCCTCAAGCAATCTAACATTCCCTGTCATATGTCGAGAGCAACCACTATCCACATACCATGTATTGTTGATAGTCCTCCTTGGTTGTCCCTACATAAACAACGAGAATCAGTTAGAAAGTGGAACCCAAGCCATCGTGGTCTTGGGTCGTCCGGATTGATCAAAATAAACAACTTCTTGTAATTTACAATCAATTTTATCATTCACTTTTGGAACAGAAGTTTGACAAACAGACATTTTCAAAGAAGAACCATTTTTATTATTTTGAAAAATTTGATATATTATTGTCAGATTCAGATGTTTTCAAAATTTTCTTTAATTTTCTGTTTCTTCTTCTTCTTTAAGGTCTAGACAATTTAACCTCCTGAAAAGAATCTTTTGAAATCCCAACTTTTGGAATCTCAAGTTTCTCTTTGCATACAAAGGATTTAGCATTCAATGTATTCTGTTGTTTAAATCCAGGAGATTTAACAAAAGGTCGACCAGGCATATTTTTTGCCAAACTAGAAGACGACTTTCCCTCATCTTTTCTTTTCATAATCTTCACCACTTTCGGTTGTGAAGGAACAGTCTTCATTTTACCCTGATTCTTGTATGGACAATTAATCAAAATATGACCAGCCTCATTGCAATGAAAACACACTCTTCTTTCTTGATAACTTCTGAAATAAGATGTTTTCTTTGAATTTGAAGAACCATCAGAAGAATAAGCTTCGGAGGAATGCTTAGAACAATTTATTGGCTTCTTTAGAACATAAGTCTGTTTTGACACCTTTGAAGAATTTACTTTTTGATAACCAGCTGCAACAAACCCACTTGACTATAAGATTGGAGAAAGTTTAGATGGAACCACTTTCACCTCTTCAGGTTCTGTCAAAATGCATCTATCCCGAGTAACATACTTCACAACTTTTGGTTCATCAATTTTCACTTCTTTCGGAATGCCTTCAACCTTTGAATCATCAAACACCTCATCCTCTGTATCAGAATCATACACCATGTCTTCACCCGTCACTGGATTCACTTTTAATACTTTCTTGGGATCAATTTCCTCTTCATGAATGATTTCAGGCTCAACCACATAATTTGCATTGAACGGTGGAGGAACAAACCCAATACCAGCAACTCTTTTTGTGGGATCAGCACTAGCATTGAAATAATCCAAAACTACAGATGAATTCTCAAACTGTTCCAGCTTTCTATGTAATTTTATCAACTCAGATTCTTCATCAGAAATCTCCTTGTTCTTTTGAGCAACAACTTCATTTCTTTTTTTGATTTCAGCATAAGCCATATCTAGATGATAACCCTGCTCTTTGTATTTTAACCCAAGAGAATTTAAGTCTCTTTTCAAAGACTCAATTCTATCAATGCACAGCTTATCATTATCTTTCAGTTTCTGATTAACTGAATGCATTGATTTCATGTCACAAATCAAGTTTGTGTTATCATCCATGACTTTTTGCAGTTTATCTTTAACAGAAATGCAATTAGAACAGTATATATGACAAACAGAGTCTTTTACCTTAGACGGATCAGACATATCTGCCATGAATACTTTGGCAATTGGAATATTCTCTAAATCATCACCAACTGAAGCATTTTCTGTAAGAACAATTTCTTCCTCAGCAACCCCTGACGCAGCATCAGAATCAATACTTTGCCCTCTTTCTTCCTCATCATCAGTGCTTGGAACACTATCACCATCACATGAATCATCACTTGAACTTTCATCATCAGTAGATTCTTCTGGTTTTTCTGAATGAATTTCTGCAACAAAAGCCTGACTCACAGCACCCACCAAATCTTCCAGATGAATGCCCCAATCATAGTTTTCGTCGTTTTGAGCAACCAAAGCTGATGATGCAGATGCATGATTTGTATTACCAGAAGGACCATGATTTTGATTACCAGATGAACCATGTGACTGATTCCTATTATACTGAAAGTTAGACTGCTTCTTTTGAGAATCAAATTCTACCTTTGGCTTCACACACTCCTTAGCAAAATGACCATACTCTTGACAGTTGTAACACCTAACTTTTCTCTTATCAAAACCCATACGCGATCGACTATTTGAACCAATATATTTTCTGCCAGTTCTCTTCAAGAAATCTTTAGCTTGTCGCATTAACATGGCCATATTCCATTGGATATTCATTTCTTCCAGATCAACAGGGTCAATCTGTCTGAAATCTTCTTCTATAACCTCAGGATCATGTATTTTACCTCCAATGAAATTTTCATATGATGCCATGAATGAAGAAAACATAGCAAGATAATCATCAGCAACTTTCTGATTCAACTGAGATCCAGATGATGTTGAAGCAGAAAATCCAGAATGGCTTGAATGACCAGAATAAATTGGAACTCCAGAACACTGATCATTTGAAGACTCTTGAGCATCACCAGAAAAGAATGCCACTCCAGTACTAGATTTACCAGCAGATTTGGCAAAATACATTGAGTGATCCTGGATATGCTCCATAATAGTCTCTTTCTTCTTCATATTCATGTCATGTGACTGAATCTTCCCTAGGACTTCTTCAAGAGACATGGTTTTGTACTTAACATTTTCTTTGATCAAAACCGTATACACATCAAACTTTGATGGTAAAGCCTCCAAGAATTTATCATTGATTTCCTCAGTCCCATATACCACAGATGCACTAGCCAGTTCACTAAGAAGATGATAGAATCTTGTAGCAAGATCATCCAAAGATTCATTTTGAAAATGTTTAAAGACTAGGAACTGCTTCTTTAGTAACTCTTTTCTACTCTTCTTCACATCCAAACTCCCTTCACACCTTTTCTGTAATGCTTCCCACAGTTGTTGAGAAGACTTGAACTGTTTAAAACTGTGATATATTTCCTTTGGAAGAGACATAGAAATGCTAGCCATTGCTTTCTTTTCTCGATCAAATAACATCTTCTCTTCAGTAGTTAATGCTGACACCGGCTTCGGAACATCATCATTTCCCATCCATGAATAAGTAGGATGCGTATATCCTTCCAAAATCGGAATCCACAAACTAGTATCGGTAAAAGATACAAACTGGTCAAACCGATCTTTCCAATTTGAATAATCAGCTAGATTCAACAACTTCGGAGGTTTTTGAGATGTACCGATCTCATTGTCATAATTGAACATGTTTGTGACTTGAACCATATTTGCCATGTTTTTTTTTAAAAAAAAATTTCTGAAAAATTTCCAAGTATTGAGCAGTCTTACTCTCAGGCGAACTTAATAAGTTCGCTTTAGTGAGTACCAAGCGAACTTGAGATCAAGCGAACAAGACAAGTTCGCTTAAGGAGGAAATCCGGTAAGTTCGCTTACTAATTAAGTTCGCTTGCTATGTAAGAAGCGAACTTAATAAGTTCGCTTGCACAGGAACTAGCAAGTTCGCTTAAACTGCTGTAACAAACTCAGAGGAATCTTTACCCAAACACGAACCAAGAACTTCAAAAATCATGATTTCTCAGCGAATTGATGGAATTTAAAGAAATTGAACCGTAGGATTATGAATTTTATCAAATAGAACACTTCTATCGGTCTAATTTCGTCAAAATCACTTCCAAGAACACGAATTCAGCAGAGAAACGATCTTCAAGAACTTGAAAAACTCCATTGATGCAGAAATTTCAAAAATGTTGAATTTCTCGTCGAATTGTACACAAAACCGTCACTAATCACCAAGAATCGTACTTAATTCACGAGCATAAGCTCTGATACCACTTGTAGGTCCAGGTAACTCAACTACTGATCGAACTCGTAATATGACGTTGCTATAACACGAAGTGCGGAATCCTTCATGTTAACATTTGTATACTAACCGACAATTGAAACAACATGCGTAAATAAACTTCTCAATTATATTCCAATTCACAATGGTTTACAGACTCAATCAGACAATTCTATCTCTCGGTTCTCTCTGATCAGTCCTCTTGTCTAATGACTCTGTAAACCTATATATAGAAAACTAACCTACTGTAAACGAACTTATTAAGTTCGCCTCTAACAGACTAAGCGAACTTAACAAGTTCGCCTCAGTTAGACCTAAGCGAACTTATTAAGTTCGCCTCTGATAGACCAGGCGAACTTAACAAGTTCGCCTGTAGGCTAACTTGTAAAACACTTAGTAACTTTAGACATTTACATAACAAAAACATAAAGACATAAAATCTAACTATTACAAGCTTTTGTCATTACAAATCTATGTCCTAACAGTCCGAAACGGTTTGGTAACCGGTGTTCCTAAGTTGAGATTTGCCGTTATAGATGACTGTATGCCTTGTAAAAAGGGCAAACAGCAACGGAAGTCTCACAAGCCCAAGTTCCAAAACTCCATCGATACCCATTTGGAGCTATTACATATGGATCTGTTTGGCCCCATAAGTATCAGGAGTATTGGAGGTAAGTCATACTGTCTAGTTGTAACTGATGATTTCTGACGATTTTCTTGGGTGCATTTTTTAGGTACAAAGGACGAGACTGCTGACATTTTTCAATACCTGATCCTAAGCTTGGAATCTCTTTGCAAGTTGAAGGTTAGAAGAATAAGTAGTGATAACGGAACTGAATTCAAGAATAATTTGATGGAACTTTTCTGTCTCAAGAAGGGTATTCGTCATGAATTTAGTGCCCCGTACACACCTCAGCATAATGGAGTTGCAGAACGGAAGAACAGAACCCTAATTGAGTCTGCAAGGACAATGCTGTCATATGCAAAGCTTCCTGTAACTTTCTGGCCAGAAGCAGTAAATACAACCTGTCACATTTTGAACAGAGTTCTGGTTGTGAAGAGGTACAACAAGACTTGCTATGAGTTGATTAACAATCGACCTCCCAATCTTGACTACCTAGTTCCTTTTTGTAGTCCCTGTTCCTTATTGGTACAATACAAAGACCGCAAGTCTAAGTTTCATGCAAAAGTAGTGGAAGGCATCTTCTTAGGATATGTTGCCAACTCGCCTTGCAAGAGAGTGTACAATATAGGAACTCGTACTGTCGAGGAATGGTTCGAAATGGATTGCAGTAAACACAGCATTCCACCAGAACCAACTAGTCCAACTTGGGGTTTTGATTATGATGCGCTATTCAAGTCTTTCAACCTTCCTGATTTGTCTGCCGATGTTGTCGCAAATGTGTATGAATTCTTTGCTGGCGGTGATGACTCCAGTTTCTCAACCCGTGCAACGGTACCGATTGTAACTCCCGATTCCAATGCTGCATCTGCATCTGGAAATCATGACAGTGATGATGTTGAAGTTGTCTATGTTGACGGAAATGACGCTCAAGCTAATCCTAACACTTGTGTAGGAAATGAAGCTCTAGCTGATCCAATCAACATTGAATCATCGTCTTCTAGATCATAGGATATGGGGGAGTTAAGCACGAACCTCGATTCAGAAATTCAAGAACCGCAAATACCAGAGACGAGAGTGCATAAGAATCATCCAATTGACAACATTATTGGTGATCCTCATGCCGGTGTTCAGACTCGTCATAGAACCATTACTGAGAACTCTAGTCTGTACGGTGAGATACTTGACATAGGTGTCATGGAAATATGTATGTATGCTGCATTCGTGTCCCAGTTGGAGCCGAAGAATGTGAAGGAGGCTCTCGCTGACAACTGCTGGATTGAGGCAATGCAAGATGAAATGTCTCAATTCCAAAAGTTTCATGTGTGGGATTTAGTTGACCTGCCAAGAGGCGTACAGCCAATTGGAACCAGATGGGTGTTCAAGTGCAAAACGGATGATCGTCATGTCATAGTGAAGAATTTTATCAACAAGAGGCGTACAGCCAATTAAGGTTGGTTGTTCAAGGATTTTAGCAACAAGAGGGCTTGGATTACACTGAAGTATATGCCCAGTTGCTAGACTTGAGGCCATTCGACTGTTTTTGGCTTACGCCTCCTATGTCGGTTTCAAGGTCTATCAACTTGATGTGAATAGTGCTTTCTAGTATGGAAAAGTTCATGAAGAGGTCTATGTCACTCAACCTCCCGGCTTTGAAGATCCACATAATATCAATAAAGTATATAAGCTCGACAAAGCACTTTATGGTCTTCATCAAGCACCTCAGGCATGGTATGAGACGTTATCAAAACATCTACTGTCAAATGGTTTCGACCGTGGACAGATTGAGTCGACCCTCTTCATTCGGAAAGCAGGAGGTAATATTCTACTCGTACAAATGTATGTCGACGACATTATCTTTGGGTCTACAAATGAAGAGATGTGTAAGGAATTCGAACAAGTGATGAAGTCCAAGTTTGATATGAGCAACATGGGTGAATTTTCGTTCTTCCTGGGTCTGCAAGTCAGTCAAAGAAAGGATGACATCTATCTACATCAAACTAAGGATGTGTAGGACATCTTGTCAAAATACAAGATGAATGATAGCAATACTTATGGCACACCTATCCCTGTCAATCACGGTTTGCATCTAGACAAAGATGGAAAGGATGTGGATTGTAAATTGTACCGTGGGATGATCGGTTCTCTCATGGATCTCACAGCTTCAAGGCCCGACATAATGTTTGCTGTATGTTTGTGCTCAAGGCTTCAGTCACAACCTAAGGAGTCTCATATTATAGATGTCAAGAGGATATTCAGATACTTGAAAGGGAAACCTCGATTGGGTCTTTGGTACTCAAAGCAGCAGTCAATTGACCTCAAAGCCTATACTGATTCAGATTATGGCGGTTGTAACCTTGATAGGAAATCAACTTCAGGTGGATGTCAATTCTTGGGAGACAGGCTGGTCTCCTGGCAGTGTAAGAAGTAGTCAACGATTTTTGTCTCAACATGTGAAGCAGAGTACATTGCTGCAGCGAGCGGTTGTTCTCAGATATTGTGGATTCAGCAGCAATTGAGAGACTACGGCTTAAACTTCACTGGAACTCCACTGTTCATTGACAACAATGCCACCATGTCCATCACAAACAACCCGGTGAAACATTCCAAAACTAAACCTATTGAAATTCGCCACCATTTCATCCGTGATTGTGCTGAAAAGCATCTCATTGAACTTGTAAAGGTTCACCACGGATGACAACTTTGCTAACCTTTTCACTAAGGCTTTTGATCGAACCCGTTTTGAACATCTTGTCAACATGATAGGAATGTTCAATCCAGAGTGAAAACTTGTTTTTCTTAAATCAATTTAATTCATGAAAGTTAAATTTTATTTCTTTTAAGTTTTCTGTATAGTTCTTTTAGTTTTAAAATATTTTACAAAAAAAAAATCCAAACAAAATAGAAAACCAGAAAATTTCAAAGTTCACTTGAGAAAAGAGGAAATGATAGTACATCAGAAATGATCTAAACGTCCTAGACTGCTCAAATGGGAAATGATTGCGTCATGTTTACTTGATTGTTTAAATTGTTGTGTTTTTAATCTGCTTATTTACAAGTAATTTGAATTGTTAGTAGACTGTAAGCATCTTTAAATCACTAGTAGGGTGGAAATTAAATCTATACTACAACTATGATTTGAACCCATATTTGCTAGTGTGTGCGTAAAAGAATGCAAAAGATCACTATCAGATACAGGATGTTAGATTTTGGCAATTATTTTCTTCTGAGACCAGTTTCGGGATAGGTTGTTAGCATAATTAATGCGGTTCATCTCACTGCCCATACTCACAAGTATGCAATGAGAGATTGAATCAAGACATGCCTTTACATCAACCGTTGAGCGTGTATTCACCCTTGAATCACTCATGATTCATTGAATTCAAATCCAGATAAAAGTTGGATTCCCTTACCTAAATACTCAAACACCATATTCATTATTCTGAATCATCATACCGATATTCACTGAAGAAATCACATGAAACCAAGACAAATGAATCACTCGATTCTGAATCTTATGATTCCTGATAATCCTTATGGATTCTGTTTGATTTTTCTTGTGCTAATTGATGTAGCCTTATTCTGGAAATTTAGAAAATCATTGGGAAATCTTAGATGCCTTGAGATAAGGGCAAAGTAAGTTCATAGCATAATTGTGGGGCACATGTTGTATATTAATAACTATTACATTAATACACAAGAACGTGATACAAAGATGCTTATGGTTTCAAATCTTATAATATTGCCAACTTGAATTACTTGTTTATGTGCTTATTACGTATGAATAAATAGTAATCCATGACATGATCCCATATTCTTTGATGGTTATCTTGTATCGTTTTTGCTATTGTTTAGCCTGATATGATCCTCTGCTCGTGTCTTTGAACAAAAATAGTGTGTGTGAATATGTGTATATCGTTACTCTGAAAAGATCAAAAAGATTTTAAGTTTGTGTATAGTTCTATTCCAATCAGAAAAACCAAAAATATTTGAATGTTTGTATCCAGTTCGTTATTTGACTTGACAATCTTCATAATTTGAGTTGAAATTTGTGCAACACAAGGGTTTCTGCGTACTTGTCAAGTGCGCAGGAATTAAACCTTGCATACTTGTAAGTACGCAAGACTTTAGTCATGCGTACTTGCTATGTACGCAAGAGTTAAGTCTTCCGCACTTGCTAAGTACGCAAGACCCAAATGTGTGGGGTATATAAACAGGACTTAGGATTTTTTCAGAGTTTCATCTCATTTCAAACCTGAGCGACTGTTGAATACTCCTGATCATTTTTCACTCAAAATTTCGTGTGTTCCCGAACGGTTTTTCGTCCCGATTCTATTTTTAACATCATCTAACTAACATTTGGTGAGAATCTTGGACCATTTCATCCCCAAAATCTCTTGTTGAGGACCAATTTCTTGACTTTCGAGCTTAGGGTTTGGATGATGAAATTTAAACCGGGTTTGGGTGTTCTTAAGTTAAATTAGGCCCTAAAACTAGTTTATGATCATCAACCGAAGCTCTAGCATGCTAAATTCGTCCTTAATTGTTCTTGATTTTGGTTTTGAACCCTTAGGTGTCTGTGGTTTTGCATCGGACCGAGGTTAGGTCCAAATGACCAGGTTTTAGCTTTGCATTGGTGTTAGTCTTGGTCCCATAGGTCTTAAACAGGTTTTTCGACATTATGGTGACCACTATCATCATCTAAAACTTTGAACATCTTGATTTTGGATTTTGGAAAAGTTCTAAGTGTTAGTGCCTGTGCACTTATTAAGTACGCAAGAATTAGCTCCTGCGTACTTACTAAGTACGCAGGAACAATTTCATGCGTATTTGTTAAGTACACAGGAAGTGTAACTTAGAAATTTTTCTAAGTCTGAAATTCGGTTCAATGTGCAAGTGCTATACTTTGTCATGACTTGTTCTATACCATTGATTCTGTTTGATCTAATGTTGTATATCTTATGTTATTGCAGAGATGGTTGGTGATGGCGGTGATGAAGAAGAAGGAGGAGATGGTGCTGAAGAGTCATATTCTGAGACGACTGAATCTGATTCATCTGACTCTGATGATGCACCAGACCAAACACACCCACGGAGAATGGCGAAGGTTTCCCTTCCCGAGTCATCCTCTAAAAGACAAAGACGAAAGAATTCAGATAATAAGTATGTTGCTAAACATGAGACTGAGAGGAGGAAGAATAGGACTATTCAGGGATTCCTTCCTGAATCTTTCTATATACGTCATTTTGAGTTACTGACGTGGAGCACGTTAGGCATGCTGGCGTCGGTTTCACGGAGCTCAAATTTGACATAGTCGTCCTTGAGCTCACGGATTTTAACCTTGGGGAGCCTCTGGTCACGGAGCTCAAACTTGACATAGTCGTCCTTGAGCTCATGGATTTTGACCTTGGGGAACCTCTGATACGATGTTGTTAGACAAATACTACTTGCATACAGATGATAGAGACTATAGACATCTCCAGAGTTGCTGTCAAGGGGGAGTTTGCTGAAGCAATTCTTGTGACAATAACTCTGAAACTGTTTACTCTGAAGTTGTTAGAGACTGTAGACATCTCCAAAGCTGCTGTCAAGAGGTAGTTTGTTGAATCAATTCTTGTGACAAGCACTCTGAATATTTTTTTTACTTATGTATTGTATTTATGTATTTGTATTTGTATATCAGCGTCTGTATGTATTGGTTTATCGAGTTTTAATCATATTCATAGGTACTTGTCGTTGTATTCGTCTTTGTTAAGTGTTGTGCGCACTTAACAAGTGTGCAGGTTGCTCAACCTGCGTACTTAGCAAGTACGCAAGAACATTGTCTGCGTACTTGCTAAGTACGCAGGAACAAAGCCCTGCGCACTTAGCAAGTGCGCAGGCAACATGTCTAGTATAAATAGGTTGTGGTGACAGAAGTTATGTACGCACTCATTTTGTAACATCTCTGTAACCTACAAGTTTTATAGTAGACGAAGTTTGAAGGTGTTTTCGCTTTCGGTTTACTTTGTGTTACTTGATTCTCCACCTAGTCACGGGTATTCCGCACCCGGTCAGACTAGTCACTCACCCATACGTAACGATCCGAGACACCCGAGGACCTACAAGATCCAAAATAGGCTTGTATGCACTTTTATTATCATTCAAAGCCTTGATAATCTCTTTTTTGACCTTTTGAACTCACCGTATATAAAACCCATTGACGGCTTCCAATCCGCATCCACCATTCGGAGGAGCTTGACTAATGGTGCAAAAATTTTCAAACATGTTGTCACATCACTCCAAAATGCGGGAGATATAACCGTTCCATAAGCAAGTTTCCCTTTCACCGTCTTTGCAAACTTACAATTATCCCATTCTTCACTAGTAAACATAGCCCTAAGTTGAACTTTTTTTCCAAAATACTTTGTAAAGTAAGAAATTCGGAAGCAAATCTTGTAACTCCCGGTCTCACAATATTTCTTTTCTTTGTATATTTTCTCGTCATAGCCAATGTTTTGTGATGAGAATAAATAAACACCGTTAGTTTTTTTTGCTTGATCAAGAGTTTTCTTGTACCTTGGTAACCCAGCAATAGCTACAAAAAAAGTTATAAATATAAGTAGACAACTAAAAAAAAGTCACGAAAAATTATTACCTTCAAGCATGAGGTTAATGGTATGTGTTGTACACGATGTCCAAAAGATTGTTGGTCTTTTATCCTTCAACAATTTTGACGCACCCATATTATTAGATGTGTTATCAGTCACAACTTGAACCACATTTTCCGGACCAACTTCTTCAATATCCACATACTCAAATATTTTTTCACTTGTGTGCGCTTCATCTGAACATTCTTTAGAAGAAAAAAATATAGTACCCAACTTTGAATTAACACACAAATTCATGATGCTTCTTCTTGTTCTATCGGACCATGCATCGGTCATAATAGAGCATCCTATAAATCTCCATTCTTCTTCATATTTTTTCAAAGCGTTTTAGTCGTTTCAACCTCTTTTTTTAAGTAAGTATTTCCCATCTCATATCTAGTAGGAGGCATGGCATGAGGTCCAAGTTGACCGATCCCCTCCATTAATACTTTGAAGCTATCCTTTTCAAAGGTATGAAATGGAATCGCACATTCATACGCCCACTTACAAATATATTCTTTTACTTTTATCATTTGTTATTTTTGAAAATGATTATCAAGACCACTTTGCTTTCTATTTTCTTTGAAGCCTTGGGAACTTGAAAATCTATGCATCAGACCGAAAGATCGAGGTTCCTTCAATTCTCCAAAACAATCATCTAGATCAATTGTTTCATTACCAATGTTCACCTAGGCTCTTAAAGATGAATCACTATCTTGTTTAACCTTTTTCTTGTTTTTGGTCTCATTAAGAGCATTTCTACCCTTCAATTGATCATATTTTGTTGCTTTTTTACAAGCCGTTACATTTCCTGTTATACCCACAATATGTTGTTTAATTCTATAAACTCCTCCGAACATTAACTTATCACATAGATTACATTGAACTCTATCTTTATTATTTTCATCCACCAACTTCTCATATTCCCATCCAATATCATCCGATTTTCTTTTAAAACTTTGACTAGCTGTGGTTGATTCCATGGATGCCATAAAACAGGAACAAAAAAACTAAACAAGAAACATAAATTAAAATAGGAACTTAAACTAAACTAAGAACGTGAACTTAAATTAATAAACCAAACTTCATGAACTGAAATTAGGTTAAATAAACAAATTAGAAACATGAAGTTAAGTTAAATTGAGCATGATTAACCAAAATTTACCGATTAGAAGGTGCAGTAGGCACAACAGGAAGCACGCAGCAGCTTTAGGGTTTGAAAAGGCAACAGGCAACGATCGAAGCAGTCAAGAAGCAATGTGAAGAAGCAGGCAACAGCGATGTGAAGAAGCAGGGCAGGCATCAGCGATGTGAAGACGTAGCGCAGTCAGCAACGATCGAAGCAGTCAGCGTTGTTTAGTTTAGGGTTTGAAAAGGAAAGTAAGTAGCGATTGAAATCTATGCCAGCTGTAAAAAGTATTTTGCCCGATTTGGGCTAAAAATCTTTTAAAAAGGCCTAAAAAACTAGGCCGACTAGACTCGATTTGGGCCGACTAGCCCGACTAGGACCAACTTGGACCGCTCAGCGATTTTTGGAGCGACTTGGCCAAAATTACTCCTCACTGGCCCGCCTAGCGACTAATCGGCGCATAGGCACGATTTTTACAACACTGATCATGACCTTGTCTGACCTGATTGATTTATGAAACATTTTGAGTATCTTGAAATGATTGTACCAATTGTTTATATATAACGTATTCTAAGCGCTTATTGTATTTCATTTGATCGTGGAACGACATGTTGAACAGGACCCGTGGAACGGTCTTTGGTTATATATATACTGATGATTGTTCATAGTTATCTATGAATTTGGGTTTCAAACCCCATGGATGTGTTCAAGATACTTTGGCGGGTCATTTTAATTAACTATTTTAGTTTATGAATTCACCAGCTTTATGATGAGCCATGTTTTATCAAATGTTTTTGACCGCATCATAGGTAGTCATTAGACATGGCATTCTAGGACTAGGATGAAATGATGAACGATCTAGATGATGGGCATGCCAGGAACTATAAGCCCCGAATGAATTGTTCCTTATTAGGAACAAATGATGTAACTTTTGTTGAACATGATGTAAATAATGTTTTGATGTTAATAGAAGTTATAATTTAGTCTTCCGCTATGTGTTTTTGATATCAACGTCACAGTAACTAGAAGGCAATCTATTAACCAATATGTAGTTATCTGACAAATGGAATGTTATGTCTAGGAAAGATCGATGTATAAATCTCTCCTAGACTCGTCGCTCTTACCTAGGAACATATCTGTTGGAGGTACTACTCTGGTTAGATAACTGTCATGTGTTACTGGCGCGATATTGTCAAACACCAGTCATACCCCCACTTAATTACTTCACTAATTAGACTCCCTATCTAAGTTCCTATCGTCTTGAAGAAGTTGAATATATTTGGATTAAGCATGATAGAAACATCAACCAACCAGGTAATCGAAGACTTACCTCTTCCCTCATGGCATTAACCCACATCACATGACCTCGTCCCTCATGGCATTAAACCACATCACATGAAGCAATTACTCCTCAATACAACATCCCCATTAACTTCTCACACTGAGAACGCCAAAGGACCCTTCTCAACCTTGGACTCCTTTTGTAAATTTGAGACTTGGTTCAAGAAACATGTCTTTACAAAAGCCCAAGTCCAACAACTAGTACCATATACATCAAATCCATTACCCAAATCTTGATAAAATTAATATTTTCACTTCCATTGGAAACCCATACTATTTAAGTTATATAAGACAAATGTTAATGGAAAAATAAAAGTTTATAGCTATTGTATTATTTTGTTACTTTTACTTAATTAACTATTGTTTGAACGCTTTCAAATTATATATATTCTTAAATAATTAAAATTACCTCAACATTTCTAAGTTATATTTTTATACAATAGGATATGACTCATAAGGTATAAAAATAATTTTTAAATAATTAATTTCTATACTTTTATATTTTTAGTGCATTTAATTGTCTAAAAATGACCTAAATTCCTAATAATTTTTAAATAAAATTAAAAGTTTTATTTTATATTTTTTATAGTCTTAATACTCTATATGTAAGTCCTAAAATTTATAAAACTTGGATTTTGATCCGATTCACTATTTATTAAAAATTCAAATAGTTTCTGGTTTATTTTACATACGTTAAACATGTTTCATAGTAATTAGAGACCTGCACCTAAATCAATATTTTTCCTAGGTTTATATTAGTATTATAAATTTCCCTGTAAATTTTCATAATTTTCTGATGTGTTTAACTAGTTCTCCCAATTTATGGCTTTTAAACTTGTTTTAAATCGTGCGGTTGTTTAGAAAAACGTTTTTGTAGGTCCCTCGGGTGTGGCGGATCGTCACATGCAAGTGGGTCTACTAGTCGGACTGGGTGCGGAATGCCCATGACTAGGTGGAGAGTCTAGCTAAACAAAGTAAACCGACAAGAGAAAACACTTTAAACGTTCTTTTGTATTATAAACACTTGAAGGTTACAGAGAGAAGTACTGAGATTACAATTTGCGTATTTGCTATAATGTCTGCGTACTTAACTTCTGCCAACCTATCCTACTTATACCTGACCTGATGCCTGCGCACTTAGCAAGTGCGCAGGGCAAAATGCTCTTGCTTACTTAACAAGTACGCAAAGGTATTCTTGCGTACTTGCTAAGTACGCAGGAGCTTTCTCCTGCGCACATGTAAGTGCGCAAAACACTTAGAAAGAAATGCAACATTCAATATGTAAAAGTAAATACAACTCGATAAACTAATACATAAAGACTCTTACATACAAAGACAATTACAGACATGAAAATACAAACTAAGACTCTATCCAGAGTGTTGTCACAGGAAAGTGCTTCAATAAACTCCCCCTTGACAACAGCTCGGGATCTTCATCGTCTTCAGTCTTCAGTCTTCAATCTTCAGTCTTCACAGCTGTCCATCCTTAGCTTCCATCTTCTTCTTGTATTCAAGACAGAACTTGATCACCTTGTCATATTGAGAAGCAAGGAGCTTTGTCCATTTGTCCATGTGGACACAATACCTATCAGCTAGTACCTCCAGATCTTTCACAGAAAAGTTGATGAAGCAGACTTCATCAAATATTCTGATCAGTTCTTTTGGTACTATGTTCCCAAGGAGCTTTGTCCATTCGTCCGTGTGGACACAATACCTATCAGCTAGTACCCCCCCCAGATCTTTTGATAGCAAACAGCTGCTTGTCCTCCTCGAACCTTACATCTAAGATCATTCCTGTTGCTCCGTGCTTGTCTATGATAGACGTCTTTTGCCACACCGGAGCTGGACCCTTTGAACTAGTAGAAGGCATATCTGTCTCTTTTGGTGCCTCTGGGTCCACAGGTTCAGGGTCAACTGGGGAGGCTTCAGTCGAGGCTTCTACATTACTGGCCTGCTCGACTGAACGTGTGTCGAGCGGAGCGTCGAAGGATGGAACTTCAAAGATCTCTCTATCTTCTAGCTCGTACTCTCCTTCCCCGTCACCCTTGGGAATCTCTATCATCACGTCTTCATCATCATCATTCCAGTCATCACCAGAGTCGATCTCTCCTTCTTCCAAATTAAGGAGAGCATCGATCTGTGCTTCCTTGGAATAGTCAGGCTCAAGATAAAGGATCTCATCATCAGATAAGTCCTTGAGCACATCGGTTGCTGACTTCCCTTTATCACCACCACCACCAGAGGTATCACCACCCTCTTGCTGAGTAGACTCCCCCTCAACCATTGGAATAGCAGAGATGGGCACAATTGCCAAAGCTTGGTGCTCACCTCCACTAGGACCAGCTTTAGGATCCTTGTCTTTATCGTCATCCTTAGTCAAGTCGACTGGATGACAAGGCTCAGCACCAGTGGATTTCTTTTCTTTCTTTTTCTCTTTCTCCTTCTCTTTCTCTTTCTCTTTCTCCTTCTCCCCCTGAGCATCAAGCTTCTTGGTCAATTCTGCAACTAATTTGACCATCGCTTCGTGCTCTTTTCTTTGTAAATCCAGCCTTAGCTCAAGTGACGTTCTGTGGCCTAGAATCCCTTCATTTGTCTTCATTAACAGCTCATTATGTGCCATTACGTTCTTCAGTCGCTCATTAGTCCCCGTTCTCTGGCTATGTAGAATCCTAACTTCATCGGCCAGTGAATTAATCTGTGCTTGTTGAGCATCAGATTCCTCCTTTGACTTCTGAATAGTCTTTAGCAGTCTAGCAACTTGAGTTTCTAGCACATCGATCCTTGCCTCATTCGGATCAGGATGCCTAGACGATGACGCTTCGGCATTATGGATAGGGGAGGAGAAGATGGTACCAAAGTCAAACGCTTGTGAGAAATCTTCATAAGTGAAGGGTTGACTTGGAGGATCAATGGTGGGTGTTGGGATTTGGGATGAGATGATGGGAGTGGGTGTTATGGTAGGGGTGATGGTGATAGAATCCGTGACATTTGGAGTAGTCACCGCCACTTGGACTGATGTTGTAGGGAGGGTCACCGTCACAGGAACTTCCTCTGTGACTGCCGTGACTACCACGTCAGCTTGAACTTGTGGTCTTCTCCTTCTACGGTACAATTGCTGTGCTGGTGGGATAGAGGCTGAATCTATACTGGAAGCTTGAACTTGTACTTGCTGCTGAGCCAGGGCCTCTACCACAATGGGGATAGCAACCTCTTGCCTATCTCCCCTGTTCTTATGAACACGCTCTCGTCTTTGTCTTTTTAGAGCAGCGTCAGAGTCAGATGTTGGCTCATATTCGCTGCTCGGGCTCTGTCGCTTTCTTTTGGAGGATGACTCAGGTAGGGTTACCTGTGCCGATCTCCTAGGGTCTGCCTGTGATGGTGCGTCATCAGAATCAGAAGAATCTGATTCTGTTGCTTCTGAATCGGATTCCTCAGCACCACCATCACCGCCTTCGTCGTCTCCATCCTCAGACGAACCATCATCACTATCATTCTCCTCATCGTGTTGTTCCTGCTGTTCATCGGAATGTTCACTCAGTTCAGGTTCCGAGTCGTGGCTGTACCATCTCCAGTCTTCAGGTGCCACATATGCTTCATTTAGAAGGTGGCCAAAGAGTTCTGTGTGCACAGGGGTAGGTTCTACACTGCCTGGCTTCAGGAATTGAGCAAATACTCTTTTGTCCACCCGCTTGACTTGCAGTCTCTCCCCTATAGCAGGAAGGTTTGGCAACGCGTCGTCAATCAAGAGTTGCACAAACCTAGGGTACAATAAGAATCTAAACTTCTCTATTGTGTTGATCTGATCATTGATTGCTTTGAAGATGTAGCGCAAGAAGTTGTAGCCCTTATTAAGAGACAAGCCCACCATGGCTGCTGCAAGGTCATGACCCATGGCATCTTTACCAGCTTTCCTTGACGAGATGCACACGATCATGACGTGGGCAAAATACCGCCATTGGTCTAATACCCACATCTTTTTATAAGAAGCATAGTCCCTCGCTCCGACGTATCCCATTCTTTGCCTCCAACACCCATCCATAAAGTATTCTAGATAGGCTGTCGGGTCGGTAGCAAGGTCTCTGAACTGCAGGACCCTTCTTATGGTATCTTCAGAAAAAGCTATAGCCTGACCAGTAACGGTAGCCCTTATGACATTGGGGGTTACCGTGCAGTCGTGCTCTGCTGTCTCCCAGAATTGTTCCAAGTAAGGTCTTGACACGGTCGGGTCAGCTGAGATAGCATAGCTGACTCTTGAGCAATTCAAGAAGTCAACTATCTCCCTATATTGCAATGTTGCACCTTTACATTCGAGTTGAGTGTTCGCTAATAGGTTGAATTCGTTAGTAAACGCCCGAGCCATAATCTGCAAAATCACACAGAAAGCACAATTAGAACAACACGTATCATGGGAAATGAACAAACATGACACGGTATAGTAGTTACTCTT
Organism: Smallanthus sonchifolius; assembly: GCA_023525975.1. NCBI lineage: Eukaryota > Viridiplantae > Streptophyta > Magnoliopsida > Asterales > Asteraceae > Smallanthus > Smallanthus sonchifolius. Next base: position 24,256,669 of record CM042044.1, on the reverse strand, counting down.
TGAACAGAAATTTCAGACTTAGAAAATTTCCTAAGTGTTGGTGCTGCGCACTTAGCAAGTGCGCAGCTTTTTCTTCTTGCGTACTTAACAAGTACGCAAGAACTACCTCTTGCGTACTTGCTAAGTGCGCAAGAACATCACTTAAGAAAAATTCCAGAATGTTTAGAATTTGATTGATCGTTCAAAAAGCGGGTCGAATAGGTCACCACTAGGTCGGAATCAATGATTCTAACATATGGGACCAGTATCAACACCACAAACTACCTAACCAGGACCAATTTCGACCTAAAACGGCCCCTCGACCCACTGACGGTTCGACTTCAAACCCAAAGTCAAAAATCGAGGATTAAAAAGGACGTTTAAGGATCGGTTATGTGATCTAATCATGTTTAATGATAATAGGTTACCCAAACAACCCTCAATTTGCCCTAAAAATCACAGATTGAACTTAGGTTTTCTTAGTCATGAATCGGTCCAAAAGTCACGAAATTACGGATGGATTTAGCCTAGAATCTCACCAAGTCAATGAAATGAGATGATGAAACAATAGACGGGACGAAAAGATGGTTTCGGAACACTTTGATTTTGAGTGAAATTTGCAGAGGGAAAACTTTGGTTTGAATGCGATGAAACTGAGAAAAATTTTCTAAGTGTCCCTTATATACCCAGCCACAATCAGTCGTGCGCACGAGTTAACTCTTGCGTACTTACAAGTACGCAAGCTTTAACTCTTGCGCATTTATAAGTGCGCAAGACTTACTTTGTGCGAACTTGACAAGTACGCACAGCGATTAAGTACGCAAGCTTTCAACTCAGAATTTATGAAGTCTTTCAAATCAACTAACGAACAAGATAAAAATATTCAATCACGAGGTTTCAAATACAATTCAGGAAGGTTAAACACAAATATTTTTGGCTTTTCTGAATAAAATTGAACTATGCATAAACTTAAATATTTTTTTTTTTGATCTTTTCTCATAGAAATATACAAGTATTCACACAAACTATTTTTGATCAAAGACACGAGCAGAGGATCATATCAGGCTATCTTTTATCAAAAACGATACAAAATAAACATCAAAGAATATGGGATCATGTCATGGATTACTCTTTATTAGTACGTAATAAGCACATAAACAAGTAATTCAAGTTGACAATATTATAAGATTTGAAACTATACGCATCTTTGTATCACATTCTTGTGTATTAAGCTATTAATTATAAGATGTACAACGTGTACCCCACTGATATGCTATTCTAACTTGCAATATCTCAAGGCATCTAAGATTTTCCCAATGATTTTCTAAATTTTTAGAATGAAGCTAAATCTATTAGCACAGGAAAAATCAAGCAGAATCCATAAGGATTATCAGGAATCATAAGATTCAGAGTCGAGTGATTCAGTTGTCTTGGTTTCATTTGATTTTCTTCATTGAATATCGGAATGATGATTCAGTATAATATATATGGTGATTGAATAAGGTAAGGGGATCCAACTTTTATCTGGATTTGATTTCAATGAATCAGGAGTGATTCAAGGGTGAATACATGCTCAACGGTTAATGTAGAGACATGTCTTGATTCAATCTCTCATTGCATACTTGTGAGTATGGGCAGTGAGATGAACCGCATTAATTGTGCTAACGACATAACCCGAAACTGACCTCAAAAGAAAATTATTGCCAAAATCTAACATCCTATATCTGATAATGATCTTTTCTATTCTTTTACGCACACACACTTGCAAACATGGGTTCAAATCACAGTTGTAATTTAGATTTAGTTTCCACACTACTAGTGATTCAAAGACGCATACAGCCTACTGACAATTTAAATTACTCGTAAATAAGCAGATTAAAAACATAATAAGTTAAATAATTAAGTAAGCATGACGCAATCATTTCCTATATGAGCAGTCTATGACGTTTAGATCATTTCTGATGTACTATCATTTCCTCTTTTCTCAAGTTAACTTTGAAATTTTCTCCATTTTCTTTATTTTTATTTTTGTTTTTGTAAAATATTTTGAAACTTAAAAGAACTATACAGAAAATTTAAAAGAAATAAAGTTTAACTTCCATGAATTAAATTGATTTAAGAAAAATTAATTTTCACTCAGGATTGAACATTACTATCAAGTTGACAAGATGCTCAAAACGGGATCGATCAAATGCCTTTGTGAAAAGGTCAGCAAGATTGTCATCCGTTTGAACTTTTACAAGTTCAATTAAATGCTTTTTAGCACAATCACGGATGAAATGATGGCGAATATCTATATGTTTAGTTTTGGAATGTTTCACCGGGTTATTTGTGATGGACATTGTGGCATTGTTGTCAATGAATATGAGGAGTTCTAGTGAAGTTTAAGTTGTAGTCTCTCAACTGCAGCTGAATCCACAGTATCTGAGAACAACTGCTCGCTGCAGCAATGTATTCTGCTTCACAAGTTGAGACAGAAACCGTTGACTGCTTCTTACACTGCCAGGAGACCAGTCTGTCTCCTAAGAATTGACATCCACCAGAAGTTGACTTTCTGTCAAGGTTACAACCACCATAATCTGAATCAGTGTAGGCTTTGAAGTCGAATGACTGCTGCTTAGAGTACCAAAGACCTAATTAGGGTTTCCCTTTCAGGTATCTGAAAATTCTCTTCACGGCTATCATATGTGACTCCTTCGGTTGAGACTGAAACCTTGAGCACAAGCACACAGCAAACATTATATCAGGTCTTGAAGCTGTGAGATACATAAGTGATCCGATCATCCCACGGTACAATCTGCTATCGACATCCTTTCCATCTTTGTCAGGATGCAGACCATGATTAACTGGGATAGGTGTGCCATAAGTACTGCTATCATTGATCTTGTATTTTGACAAGATGTCCTGCACATACTTTGTTTGATGTAGATAAATGTCATCCTCTCTTTGACTGACTTACAGACCCAGGAAGAATGACAATTCACCCATATTACTCATTTCAAATTTGGACTTCATCACCTACTCGAATTCCCTACACATCCCTTCATTGGTAGATCCAAAGATAATGTCGTCGACGTATACTTGTACAAGAAGAATGTCACCTCCTGCTTTCCTAATGAAGAGGGTCGAGTCAATCTGTCCACGGTCGAAACCATTAGATAGTAAATGCTTAGATAATGTCTCATACCATACCCGCGGTGCTTGATGAAGACCATAAAGTGCTTTTTCAAGCTTATACACTTTATTAATATTATGCGGATCTTCAAAACCGGGAGGTTGAGTGACATAGACCTCTTCATGAACTTTACCATAAAGGAAAGCACTTGTAACATTCCTGATATTTAGTATTCATATTTCAATTCAATGTAATGCAATTTCAAACTCAATACTCGTGCAATGTCTCATTATTTTCTCGCCGTAAATTAAATGCAAGGATTCAATACAAATTTGCAAGTTTTGCTCGATTATATACATTTAAACACTATACAAGAAACTATTTAATTCAAACTTATCAAATCTGAAAAGTCAAGGACTAAAATTGAAAAATGTCAACAAACCCTAGTCTAGCACGGTCGTGCTTCGTCCTAGCACGGTCGCGCCAGGTGCTTTGTCACGGTCGCGCGACCTGCTTTGGAACGATCGCGCTCGGTGCCTAGGCACGGTCGCGCCTATCTTGGCACGGTCTTGCCTGCGTAACAGTTGAATCGTAATTGTGACTTTAATCATCCGATCGTTCAAATTCGTAACATCAACACACTTTATTCACATTAACAAACACAATAAACATTTCCATTACTTGAAATCACTTCGGTTTTATTCTACCAAATTCCAAACGCTTGGACATTTCAAGGAGAACCCAAATTCTCTCAATTTTCTCAAAGCAATCCAGTCAAGCATTTCTAGACCATCTCTGAATCATCCGAAGCCGCTGAAACATTCGAAACCGCAGCATAGGTCGCCGGAAACCAAGCTTGCCGCCGACAGAATTCCTTCCTACCATTCTTTAACGATTCGCTTCTATTCCGGATAATTGAATCTTCTATTTCATTCTCTTCTGTATCAGTATCGAAAGCCCCTATCCAATTTGGGCTTCCATTATAGAAATCGATTCGAATCAGAACTCATATTTTATTGAAAATGATTTAACCGAATCCCTACTTAAACGCAATGTTCATACAATTAAGTTATATGAAAAGACTCGTAATAACCCATTAATCAAAAGCCCTAACAAATCCAGCGTTAAAAATACAAGAAATTATCAATTCGTGTCTGATTTGGAAGAGACACGGTCGCGCTAATCATCTAGCGCGGCCGTGCCTCATAAGAGCGCGGTCGTGTTCTCCTGTCCAGACCTTGTCATGCCCTCTGGGCTAGTCTCTGTTGTGTCTAAAGATCATAGACACGACCGTGCCGGGCCAAGGCACGGTCGTGCATGTTGACTTGTCTAGATTGTGCTTCTGTTGATCAACCCGGTCGCGCCCCGACTAGCGCGGTCGCGCCCGTGGCTTGAGCACGATCGTGCCCTTCCGAGGCACGATCGTGTGTGACTCAGAAACTTTAACAAAATTATAATTTCATATTTTTCAATCAATAAATGTCTCAAATTTTATAAAAATATGTTTTCTGTATTTGAAGAGATAAATATTAATTAAAAGTTTATTTAAAAATTTATGAAAATTAATTCATATTTACTATCTTACACTTAAATGATATTTTAAATAATTAAGTTACAAAATTTATAAATAAATAAGATAATGATTATTTATTTAATTTACATTTTAAATCAAAATCATTTATTTATTTATACTTAATTACAATCAATATTTACATTATTTCATAAACTATAAGTATATAGTTATTCAATTATCCAATTCAAACCTAATCAAATTGTTTCAAAAATATTTTATTTCAAACTCTATATATTTTATTCAATACTTTTAAATACAAATCAATGGTTTTATACACAAACTCAACTTTCAATTTAGACTTAAACTTTATGCATATATTTGATTCGATACACATTACTCTTTAGGTTAAATTGTGCATTTCGAGGATCATATTTGCTATCTATAATCTTTGTTAGCTACACTTCCATATCAAGTGAGTATTCACAACCCCTTTTTACTCTTTTACACTTTTGGGGTGGAACATGAACTCTATACGCATTACACATTACACATTTACATTTACACAAACAACACAAGTGCAAAAATCCTATTTACATACATGTGTGCAAAATTTGAGCTTTGTGCCCGAGTGCTAGGTGTGCTAACCTTTGTATGCTCTTATGTGCAATCATTAACTATACAAGCCGACGGTTTTCAATGATGGATCTATTGAGTCTGACAAACCCACCCATGGTACGCGGTGATTGAAACCGACAACACATTTGTTTTGCATGCTAGTTACAAGGTTTGATTGTACATTTGGTTACATAATAGCTGCTCCCCATAAATGCCTTATTTTATCATGTTTTGTAAAGGATTTGTTTTCAACTATATGCTATGTACATACAACTGTGTTATACTCACCAACTTTTTAGTTGACTTTATTTTATTCATGTTTCAGGCCCCAATATGTGAGATTGATTCAAGACGTGTTCAACATAGGATTTGGACTTAGCAATTTAAATCAAGAACTTTATGAATTGTTTTATGTTTCTTGTTTGAATTTGGTTTGTACTTGGATTATTTGTAATGGAAATTTAACTTTAATATATTTCAATTTAGTCAACCATGTGCTATGAACAGTCTTACATGTCCCGCCCCGATGATTCCGCCATCGGTCGGGGTGTGACAGATTGGTATCAGAGCCTTGGTTATAGGGAATTAGGTTATTAGACACCTTGACCTAGACTATAACTTTAGGACACCCACTTATACTATACTTCATGATTTTTGTGCTATGTGTTACATGCTAGATGCTATATGTTATATGCTACATGTTTAGTATGATTACTTATTGCATTATGATGACTTATGTGTTTTAAATCCATGACTTATTAGGATATTCTTAATAATTAAATAAATAATATCTTTTCCTATATTCTAAAACCTCATAATATTTCTATCTTCTTTTCTATCCTTATCCTTTCTAAGCATGTGAAAAATTCTTGAAGCAAAAATCTTTAAAATTTTTATTCTTCGTTAAGGTTTTTAAACTTGTTAAATTATTTGAGGACACGTGCAATCTGTAAGGGTGACACCAGTATTTTGGGTTTTCTGTCTAGGAAAGCATTTCGCATAAATCCCAATCAACCGAGGGACCCGTATGCTTTCCTGGGAATTCCCGAGATGAGTGTTTACTTATAAGCTAAAGCATGTCTCTTTGAAAATTTTATAAGTTTAATTAACCTTAATGTGCCATGGTATTCAAGTGATTTTGTCACTTTTGAGTACAATCCAAACTAAGAATATCTATTTTATTTTGCTATCTCATTCTATTAAATCCTATCAAATCTCATAAGTTCTTACAATCTTTTCTTGTCTTGTGAAAATCTGTAGAATGCCTCCTCGTCGTGCTCCCGCAACCAACGCCAACTCCGACATTGCTGCTATTCTTACCCAATTGGTGACACAACTCACCCAAGCCAATGGTGCCACAAATGGCAATGGTGGAAATGGAAGCAATAGTGGTAATAATGGTGGAAATGGTGGAAATGGTGGTAACAATCCATCTCAATGCACCTTCAAACACTTCAATTCGTGCAATCCCCTAAAGTTCTATGGTACCGAAGGAGCTACTGGACTCCTTCAATGGTTTGAAAGCATTGAGAATACCTTTCTCAATAGTGACTGTCCCGACAACCTCCGTGTTCGTCATGCTACAAGTGTCCTACAAAAACGGGCACTTACATGGTGGAATGGGGAGAAAAGGAATAGGGGTGTTGACATAGCTATGGCCTTACCTTGGGATTAGGTCAAAAGGATTATGACCGAGGAGTTCTGTCCTCGAAATGAAGTGAAAAAGTTGGAAGCTGAATTTTGGGATCTTGCCCAAGATAGTGGGGAAAGCTTAGCATATACAACTCGGTTCCATGAGTTGAGTCTTCTAGTGCCCCACATGGTCACTCCGTTATCCCGTTGTATCGAAAAGTACATTGGTGGGCTACCAAGACAAATCCAAGAAACTGTCTTAGGTAGAAATCCTGCTACTTTGGAAGATGCCATCCGCCTGTCTGCTACCCTAACTGATAATCATGTGAAAGCGGGGACTCTTACCAAAAAGGGTTCTAAGAAAGTTTCTGAAACCGTAACCCCTCCTACTCACAGCAAAGAAGCCACAACCGAGCCCTCTCGCAATAACAAAAAGAGGAAAGTTAGAAATTTTGTTGTGGTTACTCCTGCTGTTCCCGTCAACCAAGCTGCACCTATGGTTTAAGCACCGGTCAAAAAGCCATATGGTGGAATTTACCCACTTTGTGCCACCTGCAACTACCATCATCCCCAAAACATCCCATGTCTCCTTTGTACTTATTGTGGGAGATATGGTCATACGGTTAGTGTTTGTAGGACCAAAGCTCTTACGTGCCAAGTCAACCCTCCAAACCGAACCGTACCTCAAGTGGCTAACCAAGGTGCTCCCGCCATTGCTAATGGGTGTGCTTGTTATGAGTGTGGTGACCCGAACCATTTTCGTAATCAATGTCCAAGACTTGCAAATGCTAGACAAGGTGGAGCTCGTGGGCGTGCGTTCAACATAAATGCCAACGAAGCTCAAGCCAACAATGACGTGGTCAATGGTACGTTCCTTGTTAATAGTCAATATGCCTCCATTTTGTTCGATACGGGTGCCGATAAAAGTTTTGTGTCACTTAATTTTGAACCTTTACTTGCAAAGACTCGGTCCCAATTAGAGAAAACCTTCACCGTTGAAATAGCAAATGGTGACTCCCTTACCATTGAGTCCATTATTTATGATTGCTCCTTAGAACTAAATGACCATTCATTCCCAATCAACCTTGTTCCAATGCCACTAGGAAGCTTTGATATCATCATAGGTATGGATTGGCTATCAAATCATCATGCCGAAGTCATTTGCTTTGAAAAGTGTATTCGAATTCCGCTACCATCGGGAGAAACCTTAAGGGTTTTTGGTGAAAAGCCTTGCAAGGGACTTAAGTTGATGTCGTGTACTACCGCTCAAAAGTACTTACGAAAGAAGTACATTGCTTTCTTAGCTCATATTGTTCAAAAGGATGTCGAGGAGAAGAGTATCCAAGACATTCCGATCATTCGGGATTTCCCCGAAGTTTTTCCTAAAGATTTATCCGGTCTTCCTCCTGTTCGTCAAGTAGAGTTCCGTATTGATCTTATGCCCGGAGCTAACCCCGTTGCTAGAGCTCCTTATCGTCTTGCACCTTCCGAAATGCAAGAGCTTGCAAGTCAACTTCAAGAACTCTCCGACAAGGGATTCATCCGTCCGAGTCATTCACCGTGGGGTGCACCCGTCTTATTTGTTAAGAAGAAGGATGGATCATTTCGCATGTGTATTGACTACCGCGAACTTAACAAGCTTACTATAAAGAACCTTTATCCTTTGCCTAGAATCGATGATCTCTTTGATCAACTTCAAGGTTCTACTTGCTTCTCGAAGATTGATCTTCGATCCGGTTATTATCAGCTCCGTGTTCAAGAAGATGACATTCCTAAGACTGCTTTTCGAACAAGGTATGGTCATTATGAGTTCATGGTTATGCCTTTCGGGCTAACCAATGCACCCGCAGTTTTCATGGATCTCATGAATCGTGTGTGCAAACCGTACCTTGATAAATTCGTGATTGTCTTCATTAACGATATCTTAATCTATTCCAAGACTAAAGCCGACCATGAAGAACACCTTAGATTGGTTTTGGACCTTTTAAAGAAAGAACAACTATATGCCAAATTCTCCAAGTGTGAATTTTGGTTAAAAGAAGTTCAATTTTTTGGTCACATCGTCAACGACAAGGGTATTCATGTTGATCCTGCTAAGATTGAAACGGTTAAGAATTGGAATGCCCCGAAGACTCCTACCGAAGTTCGTTCATTTCTTTGTCTTGCGGGTTATTATCGTCGTTTCATCTCAAACTTCTCAAAGATTGCTGTCCCTCTTACCGCTTTGACCCACAAGAGTAAGACTTATGAATGGGGACCGAAACAAGAAGAAGCTTTTCAAACCCTCAAGCAAAAGTTGTGCAATGCTCCCATATTGACTCTCCCCGATGGAAATGATGATTTAGTTGTCTATTGTGATGCTTCTAACCAAGGTCTTGGTTGTGTTCTCATGCAACGAGGCAAAGTAATCGCTTATGCATCAAGGCAACTCAAAGTTCATGAGAAGAATTATACGACGCACGATCTTAAGTTGGGTGCAGTCGTATTCGCGTTAAATATTTGGAGACATTACCTATATGGCACAAAATGTGTGGTATTCACCGACCACAAAAGTCTTCAACATATCTTCAACCAAAAAGAACTCAATATGAGGCAACGACGTTGGGTCGAACTCCTTAACGACTACGACTGCGAGATTCGTTACCATCCCGGCAAAGCAAATGTTGTAGCCGATGCTTTGAGTCGAAAGGACCATGTTATGCTTCATTGTGCCCGTATTCAAACCGATATTCAAACCCGTATCTTAGATGCTCAACACGTCTCGGTAACCGAGGGTAACATGTATGAAGAAATGTCGTGTGGTGTTGAACTTCTTCTTGAATCAAAACCCAATGGCTTACTATTTTACTTGAACCGTATTTGGGTTCCCGATCACGATGATCTCCGTACATTTCTCATGAACGAGGCTCATAAGACTCGTTATTCTATTCATCCTGGTGCGGATAAAATGTACCAAGATCTTCGCCAACTTTATTGGTGGCCCGGTATGAAGAAAGACATTGCTCTTTATGTGGCCAAATGCTTAACCTGTTCCAAAGTCAAAGCCGAACATCAACGTCCATCTGGTTTACTCGAACAACCAGAAATTCCCGTGTGGAAATGGGAGAATCTAGCTATGGATTTCATTACCAAGCTCCCTCGCACTTCGGGTGGATATGATAGTATTTGGGTGATCATTGATCGTCTCACTAAATCCGCTCACTTCTTGCCTATTCGTGAAGACTTCAAAGTGGAGAAATTAGCCCGAATTTACATTAATGAAATTGTGAGCCGTCATGGTGTTCCCTTGAACATAATATCCGATAGAGACACTCTGTTCACTTCTCGATTTTGGCAATCTCTCCAAAAGGCTCTTGGCACTCGATTGGATTTGAGCACGGCTTACCATCCGCAAACTGATGGTCAAACCGAGCGAACGATCCAAACTCTTGAAGACATGCTTAGAGCTTGTGTAATCGATTTTGGTGGCAATTGGGATTCACATTTATCCCTTATTGAGTTTTCGTACAACAATAGCTACCACACAAGTATCAACATGGCTCCATTCGAAGCTCTCTATAGTCGCAAGTGTCGTTCTCCTATCTGTTGGAGTGAGATTGGTGAAGCACAAATCACTGGTCCCGAGTTAATTCAAGAAACACCCGACAAAATTATTTAAATCCGTGATAATATTCAAGTAGCGAGGAGTCGGCAAAAGAGTTATGCCGACAAACATCGAAAACCCTTGGAATTCCAAGTCGGTGACCTTGTTCTTCTAAAGGTGTCTCCGTGGAAGGGTGTGATCCGCTTTGGAAAGAAAGGCAAGTTAGCACCTCGTTATGTTGGTCCATTCAAAATCCTTGAAAGGATTGGGAAAGTGGCTTACAAGCTCGAGTTACCTCCATCGCTCGGCAATGTGCATCCTACATTTCATGTATCTAATCTAAAGAAGTGTCTCGCTGATGAAAATCTCCATATACCACTTGACGACGTGCGCATTGATGAAACGATGCACTTCGTTGAGAAACCGGTAGAAATTATGGATCGTGAAGTCAAGCAACTCAAGCGAAGTCGCATTCCTATTGTCAAATTTCGTTGGGAATCTAAGCGTGGTCCTGAGTTCACTTGGGAACGAGAAGACCAAATGAAGCTCAAGTACCCTCATCTTTTTTCTAATAATGTTGTTTCCTCTAGCTAAATTTCGGGACGAAATTCTCTCAACATGGGGAGACTGTAACATTCCTGATATTTAGTATTCATATTTCAATTCAATGTAATGCAATTTCAAACTCAATACTCGTGCAATGTCTCATTATTTTCTCGCCGTAAATTAAATGCAAGGATTCAATACAAACTTGCAAGTTTTGCTCGATTATATACATTTTAACACTATACAAGAAACTATTTAATTCAAACTTATCAAATCTGAAAAGTCAAGGACTAAAATTGAAAAATGTCAACAAACCCTAGTCTAGCACGGTCGTGCTTCGTCCTAGCACGGTCGCGCCAGGTGCTTTGGCACGGTCGCGCGACCTGCTTTGGAACGATCGCGCCCGGTGCCTAGGCACGGTCGCGCCTATCTTGGCACGGTCACGCCTGCGTAACAGTTGAATCGTAATTGTGACTTTAATCATCCGATCGTTCAAATTCGTAACATCAACACACTTTATTCACATTAACAAACACAATAAACATTTCCATTACTCGAAATCACTTCGGTTTTATTCTACCAAATTCCAAACGCTTAGACATTTCAAGGAGAACCCAAATTCTCTCAATTTTCTCAAAGCAATCCAGTCAAGCATTTCCAGACCATCTCTGAATCATCCGAAGCCGCTGAAACATTCGGAACCGCAGCATAGGTCGCCGGAAACCAAGCTTGCCGCCGACAGAATTCCTTCCTACCATTCTCTAACGATTCGCTTCTATTCCGGGTAATTGAATCTTCTATTTCATTCTCTTCTGTATCAGTATCGAAAGCCCCTATCCAATTTGGGCTTCCATTATAGAAATCGATTCGAATCAGAACTCATATTTTATTGAAAATGATTTAACCGAATCCCTACTTAAACGCAATGTTCATACAATTAAGTTATATGAAAAGACTCGTAATAACCCATTAATCAAAAGCCCTAACAAATCCAGCGTTTAAAATACAAGAAATTGTCAATTCGTGTCTGATTTGGAAGAGACACGGTCGCGCTAATCATCTAGCGCGGCCGTGCCTCATAAGAGCGCGGTCGTGCCGACTAGCAGCGCGGTCGTGTTCTCCTGTCCAGACCTTGTCATGCCCTCCGGGCTAGTCTCTGTTGTGTCTAAAGATCATAGACACGACCGTGTCGGGCCAAGGCACGGTCGTGCATGTTGACTTGTCTAGATTGTGCTTCTGTTGATCAACCCGGTCGCGCCCCGACTAGCGCGGTCGCGCCCGTGGCTTGAGCACGATCGTGCCCTTCCGAGGCACGGTCGTGTGTGACTCAGAAACTTTAACAAAATTATAATTTCATATTTTTCAATCAATAAATGTCTCAAATTTTATAAAAATATGTTTTCTGTATTTGAAGAGATAAATATTAATTAAAAGTTTATTTAAAAATTTATGAAAATTAATTCATATTTACTATCTTACACTTAAATGATATTTTAAATAATTAAGTTACAAAATTTATAAATAAATAAGATAATGATTATTTATTTAATTTATATTTTAAATCAAAATCATTTATTTATTTATACTTAATTACAATCAATATTTACATTATTTCATAAACTATAAGTATATAGTTATTCAATTATCCAATTCAAACCTAATCAAATTGTTTCAAAAATATTTTATTTCAAACTCTATATATTTTATTCAATACTTTTAAATACAAATCAATGGTTTTATACACAAACTCAACTTTCAATTTAGACTTAAACTTTATGCATATATTTGATTCGATACACATTACTCTTTAGGTTAAATTGTGCATTTCGAGGATCATATTTGCTATCTATAATCTTTGTTAGCTACACTTCCATATCAAGTGAGTATTCACAACCCCTTTTTACTCTTTTACACTTTTGGGGTGGAACATGAACTCTATACGCATTACACATTACACATTTACATTTACACAAACAACACAAGTGCAAAAATCCTATTTACATACATGTGTGCAAAATTTGAGCTTTGTGCCCGAGTGCTAGGTGTGCTAACCTTTGTATGCTCTTATGTGCAATCATTAACTATACAAGCCGACGGTTTTCAATGATGGATCTATTGAGTCTGACAAACCCACCCTTGGTACGCGGTGATTGAAATCGAAAACACATTTGTTTTGCATGCTAGTTACAAGGTTTGATTGTACATTTGGTTACACAATAGCTGCTCCCCATAAATGCCTTATTTTATCATGTTTTGTAAAGGATTTGTTTTCAACTATATGCTATCTACATACAACTGTGTTATACTCACCAACTTTTTAGTTGACTTTATTTTATTCATGTTTCAGGCCCCAATATGTGAGATTGATTCAAGACGTGTTCAACATAGGATTTGGACTTAGCAATTTAAATCAAGAACTTTATGAATTGTTTTATGTTTCTTGTTTGAATTTGGTTTGTACTTGGATTATTTGTAATGGAAATTTAACTTTAATATATTTCAATTTAGTCAACCATGTGCTATGAACAGTCTTACATGTCCCGCCCCGATGATTCCGCCATCGGTCGGGGTGTGACAGCACTCTTCACATCAAGTTGATAGACCTTGAAGCCGACATAAGTGGCATAAGCCAAGAACAGTCGAATGGCCTCAATTCTTCCAACTGGGGCATATACTTCTGTGTAATCCAAGCCCTCTTTTTGGTAAAAACCATGAACAACCAATCTTGCTTTGTTCTTCACAACGACATGACGATCATCCATTTTGCATTTGAACACCCATCTGGTTCCAATTGGCTGAAAGCCTTTTGGCAAGTCAACCAAATCCCACACGTGCAACTTTTGGAATTGAGACAATTCATCTTGCATCGCCTCAATCCAGCAGTTGTCGGTGAGAGCCTCCTTCACATTCTTCGGCTCTAACTGGGACACGAATGCAGCATGCAGACATGTTTCCATGACACTAGTGTCAAGTATCTCTGTGTAAAGACTGGTGTTCTCAGTGATAGTTCGATGACGAGTCTGAACACCGGCATAAGGATCACCAATAATGTTGTCGATTGGATGATTCCTATGCACTCTCGTCTCCGATACAATCGGTTCCTGAATTTCTGGATCTAGATTCGTGCTTAACTCCCCCATTTCCTGTGTTCCAGAGGAAGAAGATTCAATGTTAATTGGATCAGCTGGAGCTTCATTCCCTACAGTTGTGTTAGGATTGGCTTGAGCGTCATCTCCAACAACAAGAACATCTTCACTGTTATCACTGTCATGACTTCTAGATGCAGATGCAGCATTGGAATCAGGAGTTACAATCGGTACAGTAGCACGAGTAGAGAAGCTGGAGTCATTGTCGCCACCCAATAATTCATAAACATTTGCGGCGTCAACTACAGATAGATCATGAAGATTGAATGACTTGAATAGCGCATCATAATCAAAACCCCAAGCTGGACCTGTTGGTTCGGGTGGAATGCTGTGTTTACTACAATCCACTTCAAACCATTCCTCGACAGTACGAGTTCCTATGTTGTACACTCTCTTGCAAGGCGAGTTGGCAACGTATCCTAAGAAGATGCCTTCCACCGCTTTTGCATGAAACTTAGACTGGCAATCTTTGTACTGTAGCAACAAGGAACAAGGACTACCAAAAGGAACTAGGTAATCAAGATTGGGAAGTCAATTGTTGATCAACTCGTAACAAGTCTTGTTGTGCCTTTTTACAACCAGAACTCTGTTTAAGACGTGACAGGCTGTATTAACGGCTTCTGCCCAGAAAGTGACAGGAAGCTTTGCATCCGACAGCATAGTCCTTGCAGTCTCAATCAGTGTTCTGTTCTTCCGTTCAGCAACTCCATTCTGCTGAGGCGTGTACGGTGCGCTGAATTCGTGACGGATCCCTTTCTTGAGACAGAAAAGCTCCATCAAATTATTCTTGAACTCAGTTCCGTTGTCACTCCTAATTCTTCTAACTTTCAGCTTGCAAAGAGATTCCAATCTCAGGATAAAATATTGAAGAATATCAGCAGTCTCGTCTTTAGTACCTAAGAAATGCACCCAAGAAAAATGTGACAAATCATCAGTTACTACTAGACAGAACGACTTACCTCCAATACTCCTGATACTTATGGGGCCAAACAGATCCATGTGTAATAGCTCTCCAAAGGGGTATCAATAGAGTTTTGGAGCTTGGGCTTGTGAGACTTCCGTTGCTGTTTGCCCTTTTTACAAGGCATACAGTCATCTGCAACGGTAAACCTCAGCTTAGGAACTCCGGTTACCAAACCGTTTCGAACAAGATGATTCATTTTACGATACGAAATATGTCCGAGTTTCCTATGCCACAAGATGGAGTCAAGCTCTGTCGCTTTAGAAAGCAAACAGGTAGGAACTGATGAGGTGGTTGTTGCCACGCTCATATCGATCTGATAGGTGTCGTTTGTTCTTGGCGCTCTCATCAAGATCCAATATTCCGGAACTTCAAAACCGGGTTTGAGAATCAGGCATTCTGACTTGTTAAACATCACCGAGTACTCCTTATCACACATTTGGGAGACACTCAACAGGTTATGCTTCAGCTGCTTGCAGAAGTTGACATTGTCAAAGCTGACACAACCGTTCGAAACCACGCCTTGACACGTGATGCTGCCGCCTTTTTCTCCGGCAAAGGCCACATAGCCGCCTCTGAATGGTTTAACGTCTTGGAGCAGGGCCATGTTTCCTGTCATATGCCTGGAACATCCACTATCTACATACCAGCGGTTAGAGATAGTACCCTTCGGACGTCCCTGCACAAGTCACAAAAGAATTAGTTAGATTTGGAGACCCAAGCCATTGTGGTCTTGGGTCGTCCATCCTTTTCAAAATAAACTACTTCCTTTAACTCACAGTCACGATGACTGTTCAAAATTGATGAATCTTTAGAAGAAATAGAACTAGGAGATTGAGAATTCTTGGATTTGGCAGTCGAGGATCTCTTCTGTTTCTTAACCGGAACATGAGACTTTGGTTCAACAACAGCAGGTGAACTTGTGGAAGCTTCACCTGATTGAAATGAAGTCAGCTGTTCAAGCTTTCTCAACCTCTTGTTCCGTCTCCTCCTCTGTGGCTTAGAGAGTCTTGCCATAGGTTTCTCACCAGTACGTGTACTACCAGAGGTAGATACACGAGGTACAGCAGGTTGCGTTACCTTTCTTGGAATAGATGGTTTAGCTTTAGATATGATCTTAGGCTTTACCATCGGTTTGACTGGTGGTTTCACCACATTTTGCTTTGGATGTTTGGGAAATGGTTTCACTGGTGGCGACCTGGGGATAACAGCCGGTTGTGAAACAACAGGCCGTTTCCCTTGGTTCTTAGAAGGACAGTTCACAAAAATGTGACCAACCAAGCCACAGTGAAAACAGTTCCTCTTGTCTACATAAGTTCTCTTGTAAGGCTCATTAGATCTTGCCTTAGATAACTCAGCATTATGAGAAGGAGGAGTTGGTTTATGAACATTAGGTTGAACCTTACCAGTTTGGTTTTTGGGAGTATAATATTTTTCCAAATTTTCTTTATACCTAAGCCCATAATGAGCTGAAAAAGCTTCTTTCTTGGCTTGGTTAAGACTTTTATACCCCCCATAAAGCATTACCTTTAGATTATCATTTGTTTCAATGATATCGGGTTCAGTTAAAATGCAATTATCACCATTAGTGATAACGTTTTTCTTTACCTTTTGTTCAGTCAATAACTCCTCAGATACTACTCCTTCAGGGCAAGAGTTAACCGACCCGTTTTCAGAAGCAGTAACAAACTCCTCACTAGATGTGGAGTTAGCCTTACTTGAGGATTCATCCTTTTTAGGGGAATCATCCTTATCAGAGGACTCATCTAGACAAGTGAGATCAATGTCTATTAAGCTATTGACAAACTTCCCGCTCACTGGTGGAGGAATGGCATTAGTACCCAAACCTAACCCATTCAGTTGTCTCACCACAGACTCGTAGTGTTCCACCACAAAGCGAGAGTTTTTCAACTTCTCATTAGTGCATTTTAACTGCAAGATCTCATTTTGCAGTTTGTTGATTTCATTGTTCCGTTTTTCTAACCCATGTATGCAACATCTAAGTGAAGCTGTTGATCACTTATTTTTAAAGAATATTCAGATTTTTCCTTTTTTAACGTTTCAATAGAATCTTTAAAACGTTTTTCATTTTCTTTATAGTTTAGAGCTGCCAAACTTAGGGGTTCGATTTTGTCTTGGAGCCTAGAATTTTCAAGTTTTAGCCCTTGACATTTAGAACATGAAATAACAGAGAAAGGGTTAGAATCTACCTCAGACGATGAACTTGTTGTTTCTCCAATGGCCATGAGAGCAACAGCAGTGGTCGATTCCTCTTCATCAGCTACAGGTGCTTCCATTTCTTCAGCTTCTTTCACCTCCTCTGTAGCAGCAGTTGCAGATTCTTCTAGGTCAGCCATAGAAGCTTCCCTTTTCTCTGCTTCCATCATCTCCATGATCTCCGCCATGAGAAAAACCTGGGTTTGTGCGATGATGGCATCCTCAAGATGAACACCCCAGTCAAAGTTGTCGTCCTGTTGTGCTACCAGTGCTTTGGACGTTCCACTTTGGCTTTGATTGTGGTGGTTTGGATTGTTGTGGCCATGGCTGTTTCCTTGGCTGGGTCGGGTAAAACTAGAGGCAGGTGCTCTGTCTTTCTGACACTCACGAGCAAAGTGTCCATAGTTCAGACACTTGTAACATTTGGCCTCAGATGTTTCAAACCCGACCTTGGCATTAGGATGCCCGCCAATAAACTTTCTTCCTGTTCTGTTCAGGAAACGCTTGGCTCTCCTCAATAACATGGCCATATTCCATTGAATATCCATGTCCTCCATGTCATCAAGATCCACTTGATTAAAATCTTCTTCAATCGTCTCTGGATCAGTAAGCTTGCCACCTATGAAATTTTCATATGCAAGCATACAAGATGAGAATAGTGCTACATGATCTTCAGCTATTCTGGCTATAGCTGAGTTGTTAGCTGAAGACGTAGCAGGAGGATTTATTGAGGTATTTTGAAGATGAGACCCCAACCCTGATCCTGAAGCATAGCAAGCATGACCACCACACCCAGTTGAGTGGTCTTCTTTAGTAGGATTTCTAGTGAAGAGGGCAATTCCAGAGCCAGATGACTTGGATGTAGAATTCGTCCCTTGATACATAGAAGGGTCTTGTATCTGGGGTCTTCCAGAGCTCTCCTTTCTTCTTAGGTTCATGTCATGAGCTTGAACCTTTCCTATTGCCTCTTCAACTGTCAGCTCATAGAATTTAGGATTTTCCCTCATTAGGGTTGTGTACATCTCAAATTTGGGTGGTAAAGCATCCAAAAACTTTTCCACCATCTCTTCATTCGGATACTTGAGTTCAAAAGCCTTCAACTTAGTCTGTAAATGATAGAACCTAGAGATGAGATCATCTAAAGATTCGTTCTCAAAAAAACTGAAGCACTCATACTGCTTCCTGAGAAGATCCCGCTTACTCTTCTTGATGTCACTATTTCCTTCGAATCTCTTCTGTAAAGCTTTCCAGAGATCCTTAGAATTGTCATACCCTCGGAAACTGTGGAACAATTCCCGAGTTAATGCCATAGTGATCTAACCAAGTGCCTTCTTTTCATGATCATAAGCTTTCTTTTCTTCTTCGTCAAGTTTAGAGATAGGCTTGGGCATGGTTTCATCAAGATAGATGTGTGTGGGATGCTTATATCTCTCAAGGATTGGTATCCATAGTGGCGAGTCGGTATACGAAATGTAGTGCTCAAAACGTGCTTTCTAATTGGAATAATCGTTCACGTTCAACAACTTTGGTGGTTTCTGTGGTGTACCGATCTCATTATCATAATTCAGCAGGTTTCCAAGATTCTGAAGATTCGACATAGTGAACACTTAGTCAAATTTCAGAAAAGTCAGACACAGTTGCGCACTTGGTTTGGCCTTGCGCACTTGAGAAACAGTCTTGCGTATTTAGATTTCCTCTTGCGTACTTGTAAGTACGCAGGAGTAAATGTAAGTACGCAGAATATAACTTAAGTTCGCACAAGTTCAGTCTTGCGCACTTATAAGTACGCAGGAGATAAGTCTTGCGTATTTAGTAAGTACGCACAAAACTGTACTTTTTGCCAGAAATGGTAAGTACGCAGGATATCTTTTCAGCAACTTTCACCAAACTTTTCCGGTCACCTGAAACTCGCCGGAGATGGTAAAAATTCGTCTGATGATCAATGCAAATGAGCCAAAGGGTCAGAAACTTGTTTCTAACCAACCTTTGAGGCTCAAAACACTCAAATACACAACAAAAGTAAGTTTTTGAGTGATTTTTGCTTCTAAAATAGTGCTCAAGAGCTACCCCTATTTTATCACAAAAATCAACAAAAATACCTCCTTTTTCTTGTAAAAACTCTCCAAACTCACTCACAACACTCGAAATCAAGAGCAATTGCTCTGATACCACTTGTAGGTCCCTCGGGTGTGGCGGATCGTCACATGCAAGAGGGTCTACTAGTCAGACCGGATGCGGAATGCCCGTGACAAGGTGGGGAGTCTAGCTAAACAAAGTAAACCGACAAGAGAAAACACTTTAAACGTTCTTTTGTATTATAAACACTTGAAGGTTACAGAGAGAAGTACTGAGATTACAATTTGCGTATTTGCTATAATGTCTGCGTACTTAACTTCTGTCAACCTATCCTACTTATACCTGACCTGATGCCTGCGCACTTAGCAAGTGCGCAGGGCAAAATGCTCTTGCGTACTTAACAAGTACGCAAAGGTATTCTTGCGTACTTGCTAAGTACGCAGGAGCTTTCTCCTGCGCACATGTAAGTGCGCAAAACACTTAGAAAGAAATGCAACATTCAATATGTAAAAGTAAATACAACTCGATAAACTAATACATAAAGACTCTTACATACAAAGACAATTACAGACATGAAAATACAAACTAAGACTCTATGTAGAGTGTTGTCACAGGAAAGTGCTTCAACAGTTTTTGGTTGATTCTTTTTGGGAAACCCTTTATTTAGGAACTATGTCCTTTTGATAATTCTAAGTTTGTAAACTGGCTGGTAAAATATTGCTTTTGAGTAAATAAGATTGTAAAATCCATTTTCGAGAAGTTTTTCGATGGTTCTTGCTATCTTTTCATGTTTTGAGCCATAAGTTGTTATGAGTCAATTTTATGATCTTAATAATCTTTAAATTTAGTATATTTAATGTTTTGGACATATGGGAGGTCATACGTGCCTACACAAGTGTAAAATAATGAAATGAACGCTTGTAAACGTACGGTTTCGGGTAGGCTTATAAACCCTTTCGACCGTTAGAGATTTCCAGCAAAAAAATCTCTTTTCAAACTCATTTTCATGTTCTTCTCATCCCATTTGAATGCATATGCATCTTTTTTAAGAAACTCCGAAAGCCCGACGATTCCACAATAGATGAATTCATTAAACTCTATTATCTCCGTGATGACTAATCGACATCTACCCTATGAAGATCTAGCCCTACACCAATCAACGACAATGTCATGTCAAATGTTATCAATGAAATAAACTTAGTAAACCCAGAATCAATGTCAGGAAACCTGTTTCTATGAAACTTTCTTCCATGTCATAGTTGTCTACTTCAATACCTAGACAACTACATCAACACACCTCAAGCCTTTCCACTCAACACCAATGAAACTGTGAAAGAAAATATCATCCTTACCCCCTGACGAATTTCGATTGAAACAATGAACATTATCAACAGATCACACTTTAGTGAGAATATCTTGTTCTATATCAACAAGATTTCCATGTTCTGTAAATATAAACGTACCAAGACGCCAATTCCTTGCGACAAACGTCCCATTGCCTGATTTCAAACTATTATATATAGTCTTCCAAGTGATCTACTTAATTGTTCTCCTTTTAGACCATCTTTAGATAAATAGTCCTCTACTTGATTTCGAACTGTTGCATAGTCTTTTAAGTAAGTTATCCGTTTAATCCCTTTTAACCCCTGTCTAAATTTTACTCCCAAACCATCCGATAACCTATATCTAGGAGAAATAATCATCAAGTAATAAGCATTACGTGTGTGATCCCTTGCCCAACACTTTCCGGCGAGCCCCACCCCTTTCCGACGGCGACGGCACCACACAAGACACAACGCAGGTGACGGTTAAGGCTTTCGTGGTGACGGCGCGTGGGTTTCTCTAGCGGCTAGGGTTCCGGTGGGACGAACCCAGCGTCGGCGGAAAACGAGGTTACGACAGAGGAGATGAGGGTGACGTTGGGAAGAAAGGAAACCACCACCGCATCCCTGGTGATGTTTGGCCAGATCTGGCGGCGACATTCGGGAAAGCAGAGGCGGCCCTCCTCATGCTGTTTTTCCTGCCGAATGCGTCTTTTCGACGAACCCGTGTATCCGGTGAGTTCATGCCCTCTTTTCTTGATATTCTGAGTATATATCTACACACGGTTAGTGTTGATTCTTTTCCTACATAAAGTTTTCCAACTAATTTGAGTGATTGAGGTGGTCGAGTTTCATTCCTGTGTTCTTATGGATTTTGGATAGGTTACGGTGGAGAAGATGGGACTTTTCGGGTCGTTGCCGACAGTCCCGATTTTCGGTCAACAAAAGGCAACCACGGTTAAAGGCGGGTCAACGACAGAAACGACGAGCGGGTTCGCATACGAGAGGATAGGTACAACGCGTGTCAAATTTTGTATTTGTTTTTGTAATATGTAAAATGTAATCGTGTGTAATAGTTAGTTGAGCTAAACCGACTCGATCCCGACCCCTCGGGATTTAGATGTAAAACCAAACCTCGTTCGTGCATTTGTAATAACCGGGTCTCCGTCCAAACCAAAAAGAAAATATAAAAATCTATATGCATGCATATATATACATTTAATTATAAATATAAGCTATATGTATACATTTATATAACTAGTTAGAAACCAAAATATATGGAAATCAAATATATAGATATTAGCATGTACATTTAGTTATAAATATAAAACGCTTTATATAAAAATATAAAATGTATGTATACACGATTATATAATTATAAAGTACATTATCTAGAAAACTAAAGTTATATAAACGAGAATATTAGTTATAAACCAAATACGAGTATTCATATACAAAACTAATATATATAAATATATTTATACACATCAACTCAGTTCCATATTGGTTACGGATATATAAAAGTATACATATATACGATTCCTATTTTATACAATTATATGTATAACTAGTAGAACTTAAATACTACGTTTGTATCATCATTATTGTATTGTATGTGCATATAAGTATTAGAAATATTCTCATGAAACTTATTATTAATATTATTATTTTCATTATATTATCATTACTTTTAAAAATTATATTATTATTGTTATCCTACAAATATTATCAATAATAACATTAACATTAATTTTATTATTTCTATTTTTGTTATTATTATCAATACAAATACTATTAATATTATATTATAATTACTACTACAAATTTTACTAAAAGCGTTACACTTATTATTAATGTTATTATTTGTTTACGTGTGATTCAAGAACAAGAACACAAACAGATCTTCTCAAAGTAATATGTATATTGATAATCAACAAAGATCGATTACAATTGAGAGAAAACACTAACTGAAGAGGCTCACCTAATACCGTATGGGATAAACATATTTATACCAAACAAAAGCTCATACTATTACTAGGTTCTCGGCCCCTTTGGCCGACCCACTTACCCAACCCATGAACTCCAAGTTCACGGTTTTACACCTAAACTTGAATAAACTCCTATTCGGTAACACTAACATTTATTTGATATGCCAGTCTTACATATATAGACCATACAAACTCTAATGTAAAAGAAGTATTTTTATATATATTAAAAAGAAGAGTTAAATATCGTTTTAGTCCCTGTGGCTTAACAAAAATAATCATTTCAGTCCAAAAGTTTAAATTTGACTTTTTAATCCAATAGTTTCAGTTTTGTAACCATTTTCATCCAATCCGTTAACAGTGTTAGTTTTGTTCCGTTAAGTCAATGTAAAATGACTATAATTTCCCTCATAGCATAAAATAAAATAAATTTTACTTTCTTTATGCTCTACTCTCTCTCTAACCAAACCCTAAATCTAGCCCCAACCACCACACCTGCTCCACTACCCTCTCCCCCTTCAAGCAACCACCATTTTCGGCTCCTTTTTTCCAGCAATCGTCGCTCCAGCAACCCTCAAAAGCAAATCTCTACCTATCATTTTGTGTCTCCACCATTAAAGAATCACAACCTCAGTAAATCCATACACACAAATGTGCACGTATATTAAGGAAATCGTTGAAGAAAATAATTCAATCTTAAGGCTTCTCAAACAAAAATGGAAAATCATTTTCTGGGTTAAAATTGATTTCAGTGGCTGGCATCAAGAGGAAAAAAACCTAACTTAATATGGCTATATCCTTTGATCCAAATCGAGTTACAGGAACATTACAGTAGCCGGTGGATTTCAACTTCCCGTATGTCAAGATGTTTATTTGGTTTTCACTCAAACATGTGGAATTTCCCCCTAAAAAACCCTTGGTTCCGATTTTGTACTTGGTGGGAAAGGAGGCGTTGGAAGTGAGAGACGCAGAGATGTGGTGGTCGGAGACGGTTAACCAGGGAAGAAGAGGGGGCCTCCACCATCAGTACACCGCCGAGCTCCACCGCCACCATTACCACTGTGACACTTCTGATTTTCACTACTTGTACTCATTCTAGACTTATCAATGAAAATCCGCATGACATTTCATTTTACTTGAAATCCTATTAAGACGTTGTTACAATACTAGTTCACATGTGAAACATTACGTTTATGCTTGATTTCAAAGACTTATACTTATCTGTGATTGATTCATGGATCGCACGTAGACTTAATTGATCTTTATGACACATTAAATACACATGAACCACCCCCATACATCTCAAACATGTTCTTACAACCCATTCAATGTGAATTGATGCTTAAAAGTACTAGTTAGTACTTTCGTGCGATCGTTCGCCTTTTAAACCGTCGTTAACTACGTACCGTCCACGACCGACAAATCGTTTAACATGACATTAATTTATGTTATAAATGTTTAAAATATTCATTTCTTTAATTAAAACAAAGTTTGTTTGCAAAACTTTCCTTAAATAAATCCTGAAATTCGAAAAACGATCAAAAAGTCCGTTTTCTCGCCCACCGATCGCCAACTACTATACGCGAATAACGTAACTTTAACTTAAATGTTTTTAGCTAAACATACTCTTTTTGTTATGACAATCAACTTTAATGTTGAAAACATTTGCCAATTTCGCTTAGAAATGCTTAAAATCGCAATTTTCGAATGCGCGCACTCAACCGGATCAAGCTAGGACCCAACCCACCTACTCTTGGACCTAGCCCAAGCAAGAAATCACAAAAAAACCAGCCCCATTGAGGAAAATTTCGCAGATTTGAGGGCCCTAAAACCCTAAATTGCTTTCCAAGACATTCCATATTTACACCCCTTCAACCATTAGTATAAATAGGAGGCTTAGGATCTTGTTTTCTTTGCTAATTCTCCCTCAAACACTCCCAACCCCTCCTAAGTTGTGAAATCCCTTCCCAACCTTGAAGATTTCGAAAATCCCTTAGAGGATTCCAAGAGTTTGAAGATCAAACAAGTAAGTAACCCTCCGAAGTTTAATACCGTCTTTTTATTTTATTCTTTCTTCATCCCCTCAATCTTTTTCTATTTTCTATCCATGATCACTTGATCATGTGAAACCTCAGCCCTAAAAACCCTCTAATAATCTTAATCAAACTAATAAATCAAGCTAACATCATCAACTAACAAACAAAGGATCCCGTTTGCAATGGCGGCTATGCCGTCGGATTCTGCGAATCCTCAAGACAACTATTGCAAAAGTGGCTCTGCCGATGCTTTAGTATGTTCTTGCTAACTTAAAACATGTTATTTATTCTATATTATCACTTATATGAACTCACACGCTAATTAAATATAGAATCCGCTTGCTCGTGTCGGCTATGCCGATTGCATTCTATGATTCTCCAAAACGCTTCTGTGAATATCATGGCTAGACCGGTGACACGGGACGTTTTGTCTAACCTAATCTGATTATATTATGTATTATAATAACATAATAACATTCGTCTAATTTTTATTTGCGCGTTCGATAATCTTAAAACCCTAAACGGACCACTTAAGTGCAACCATTGATTTTGGACAGAAACTGTGCTGAATTTAACTGAGCGTAACTTGACCATAATTAATCTAAACGGAGCAAACTCAATTTCCACGACGTAGTTCGTCGAATTTCCTTTCCAACCATAATTGGATCGTTTTCTAATTCAAAAGTATGACTCCGTAGTAGCCAAAACGGGACAGAAACCTTTTTCAGTACTTTCTGTTTTGTTGGACTATTTTGGCTATGATCCGAGTCTCAAATGGAAAAACTTTCTAAACGAAACTTCTTCGGAACGACTTAAACTAATTCTTTGTAAAATTTCATAATTTTAGACATCGTTTGATATTTTTAACAATCCCGTTTCTGTTCAGCTACTTTGCTGTCCAAATCTGAAAATCAACTAAAACTCTATTTTTGCAACTAATTCTTAATCTTATGACCCGAACCGCCTATCTAACACTCGTAACCATCGAACCTACCCTAAAACTGGTTTATTTATTTGTTTAGGGTCTGGTCCGTGATTCATCTCGTCTATTCGTTCAAGTTTCTTATCTCGTCTAGCTTTCAAGGTGAGACTTCATAGCCTCACTTTATTCAAATCGTTTTGGGGGAAACATGTACGCGTTGGCACGCATTAAAACACGTTTTCAAACAATTCTAAAACAAGAAAATCATATATGTATGTGAGTAAATGAACACAACATGATAAACGTTAAACTTGCAAATCCTTAACTTGAAACTTTCAAGCCAACGGTAGTACAGATATGGGCCATAGGATGGAAACCGCATATACTTTATGGACAACTTTTGGTTGGACATCTTATTCGTTATTAGTGCAACTTGCGAGTTGTACCACTTATTCGTTATTCATCATTTTAGGTTGGATTTGCTAATCATGTGTTTGTTTTATTACGTGCTATATGATGATCTTGGAATATGAATTGTCACCTTTGCCAAACTTATACTTTTATTAAACCTGTGATTTCTCACCAACTATTTTTAGTTGACACTTGTTTTTCGTACATGTTTCAGGTGATTAAACTCGTGATAGGACAAGTCAATATCACATAGGATTTGCCTAGATATCAATTGAAGAATCTTATTTTAAGTTGTTTGTCTTTTAAACATGTTATCTGTTTGGTTTAATTCGAAACTTATGTAATTGGGATTTTTTTAATATTATGAAACTTTAATAGTAAATGTCTTTATTCCATTGTGTTCTTTTGTCAATTAAGTCGCACCCGTGGTTAAGATGCACGGTTGGGGTGTGACAACCACCGACGAAATTGAAGCACCGGTCATGCCAAATTGGCCCCAGATCTGCAACTCCATATTCACCCCGTGTTTATCGTGGCTATGAACTCAAATCAACCAAAATTGAAACACTAATCTGGCGAAATCCAAACCCTCTCCACCATAACCCAAATTATATGAGTAGCCGACAACTTGCCGGGAAAACATCATCGCCGGTTAAGGATGCAGTGGGGGCAGTAACAGCGTCGCCGAAAAAGGAGGTGAAGGGGTGGATGACGACCAGTGGTGGTGCTCGGACGACTCGGTTGAAACCCAGATCTATGAAGACGATGAAGATTGAAACTGATACAGAGGTACAACATACAAGCCAAATGGTTGAGGTGATGACTGAGCCGTAACTAATACAAATTTTTTTATAACGATGGTAGAGTGAGATAGATGAGATATTGGGTTTTGATTTTACAAAGTTTATGTTTTTTTTAGTTAAGAAAGATATTTTAGTCATTAAAAAAAAGTTAACAGAAAAAATCTAACGGTGCTAGTGAACTAGACCGTAACTGATACAAAATTAAAACTATTGGACTAAAAAAGTCAAATTTAAACTTTTGAACTAAAATGATTATTTTAATCAAACCAAAGGACTAAAACCGTATTAAACTCTAAAAAACAAAATATACATGTTTTCATGCGAGTCTTGAAAATTAGGAAAAGCTATTGGGCTTCAGTTATGGGCTTGTACCAAGTTGTGACCACATCTTCGGCCTTCCGTTATGGGCTTGCTCCAAGTTGTGGACCACATCTTAGGCCACTTCCCCACAATCATTGGACCATGTTTCACAATATTCAGTCCACTGCCTTTGTTTATATAACCGATATAACGGTTATTATTGAGTCATGTTGCCAAAAATGAACCAAAAACATGGTAGTAATCTATACTAATAAATAAAGGTTTGAGATCGACACGTGTCACTTCCTCATGTCTTCTCACATTGGTTTTTCCGCCTCTCTCTCCTAATAAATGCGTCTTTTTCTTATTAAATAGTAATGATATTATAAATATATTATTAAAGAATAATATTAATTATATTAAATAAGAAAATATACAGTAGGAAATCAAAATATAACTAATTAAAAAAATACTAACTCGTAATACACACACACATTTCTACTTCATATATCTCGAGACGATCATAATAGTCTGACAAATTAGGACGTATTTACAAATTTATAAGTTTTATCTTTTTCAATATACAATCTCTGTAATACACGGGATTCTAACCTAGTTATTTATATAGTTATTATAATTTTTGAGTGTATGCTAATGAGGGTAAACGCTTCACCTTTCCTCTCCAGCCATGAGCCACACAAATGTGGTTAAATACATGTCTAAGGAGTTTGACACGTATCAAACACCAATTACTTATCAACAATGCTTAATAACTGCCTGGTAATTGAACAGGATGTTTTATTGTTTCACTGATAATGTCATAAATAATTTAAAAATTAACAATATATAGATGTAATTAAGTTAAAATAATATATGAAACTACTTTATCTTTCGATTTCGGTACGAATTTAGAATTTTAATAAGATACGAAGTCTTAAATAAACAAAATATGACGTCTAAAAAAAATTAAAATCAAACCCAAGTTTGATCCTACTAATAGCAACGTGGGTGGTTGGACATGGACCCAACCCATGCTCCAACCAAACCGAGCCCACATCTTAGGTGGATGTAGACATTTGCTAGCTTAAACATAGACCACAATTTTCCGCGTCAATTTTGGCGTTAGAATACAAGGTCACTATTAGTTCGAATTACATGGCATTGGGCTAATTCGTTGATATTTATTCTCTTCTATAAAAAGTAATTTATAAATGAGGATTAATTGGGAGGTGAAGATCTGGTGAAAGCAACATGTGTGTTGTGAGGCGAATGTGCGTCCATGGGACACTAACTCCTCTCCCCGGTCCCCATTGCTAAAATAAAATGGCTGTTTAATTTAAAACTAAGAAATACAATGGAAGCCATTATTTGTGGCGCGCGTCTAATACGAGTTGTGTATCTGGCTCATTGAAACTATCAAGTCGGGTTGGCTCTCCTCATATAAATTATTGGCTTGAGTCTAAGATAATACTGGCTCGACTCATACTGATGTCTCACATACAAACACACACACACAAATAGGAGAATGTTCCGCTAAGAAGTGAATTTTCGCTAATAAACTGGGTCAAACGAACTTCGATTAGAATTGCCAGTTTTTTAGGTTTCTTAGCGAAAATACACGTTTTTTTTTGAAGTTTTTACAACCCAAGTGGGTTTTCTAAATATCCCTTTTATATATATATGTATATTTTATATATATATATATATATATATATATAGAGAGAGATGTATTCTTTTAAAAACCAAATATTTGTTGAGAACCAAAAGAACCACTTTAGACCAATCATATATTTTCTTTTTTCCAAATTTTTAGGGGGCATTATAATATTTTTACAAATTGGTTTTTTCTTTAATGGGTTAATCTCTAAAAATTAAATAACTGTTTTTCTTGCGGTTTCCAGGTAGTTTTCATCTCCCAAACCTACAGACAAGGTCTAATAATAATATATTTGCTTAGTTATTTAATTTATATAACTTCACGAAGTTAATTAATTCTAGACAATCTTAATGATTAAATGTAAGTGGGTTATTTGATAATTATTTGATGCAGTAATGCATCATAATAATTGTTACACTAAAAATGCACAAATATCGGAATAGATGGTATTCTTCATAGTTTTTGTAATTGTGCATAAAGGATTTAAACATAGATAAACTATCTTCATTTTATTTGCTCTCTTAAAAAAATTATTAGCTTTAAATCAAGAATAAATTAGTTTTATGTGATGAAACCTCAGCTTTTTAATCGTCTAACTACTAACTCATTTCATGAAAACATTTTCTTGTTTTCGTATGTTATGATTTCTAAGCAAAATATCATTTTATAAGTTTGATAATCATTTCAGTATTGCCTAACTTAACTAATATTTGCAGTAAAGCAATACAACACCATATTTAACTAAGTGACTTAACTGAGTTGTGATTAAAGCACCTATGCAACAAGTGCTCCAACGCAAATAAATAAATGCATTAATGCATCATAACATATGTTGCACTAGTGCACAATTTACATTTGTGCAACAATGTAAGTAAAAAGACGTAGTACTTCAATTATAAAAATTGTGGAGTAATTTGCATAAAATATTTAAATGAAACAGATGGGTATGCCATTTTTTATTTGTTGATTTAAACATAGTTTATTTTTGTTCTTCTTTGAAGATCGTTCCGTATATGGGTCGGAGCACGTAACAACTCCTTGTGCAAATTTTGATTCTCAATTAAATTGTTTAACCGGGAACGGTTATGTAAACCCAAGAACCAGGAACTTTAATTAGTAAATTACAATGTTGACTTTTTAATTCTTAATTATTTAAATTAGAAAAATAAAATGAATGGCTAAAATTGGTTCCTTTGTTATCAACAAAGACTTGGTTCTTAAAAGAATATATATATATATATATATATAGGGTTAGGTTATAGTAAAAATGATTTTAAAAATAAGAAGGGTAAGAAGGATTTTAAGCTTGACATTTGTCATTTTATTGTTTTTAAAGAGAGGGCATAATGGTCAATATGTAATATACCAGGTCAATGTGTAATATAACAGGTCAATTTGTAATACACCAGGTCAATGTGTAATGCAAGGTCTGATATTACACAATGATCAAACCTGATATTACACAATGAACTAATATTACACAATGAGCATATTACACAATGACCTGACATATTTGATCGAATTATGTAAAACACAATGATGAAAACATATAACACAATGATGAAAAATATTTGACACAATGAACTTGTATTACACAATGACCTGACTAATTACACAATGAACATGTATTACACAATGACTTGACTAATTACACAATGAACTTGTATTACACAATAACCAGATGTGGTATTACACAATGAACTTGTATTACACAATTAACTTGTATTACACAATGACCTGACTAACTACACAATGAGCTGGAAAACATAAAACACAATGATAAATACATATAACACAATGAACTTGTATTACACATTGAACTTGTATAACACAATGAACTTGTATTACACAATGACCTGACTAATTACACAATGAACTTGTATTACACAATGACTTGACTAATTACACAATGACAAGACGTGGTATTACACAATGAACTTGTATTACACAATGAACTCGTATTACACAATGAACTTGTAATACATAATGACATGACTAACTACACAATGAGCTGGAAAACGTAAAACACAATAATAAATACATATAACACAATGAACTTGTATTACACATTGAAGTTGTATAACACAATGAACTTGTATTAGACAATGAAGTTGTATTACACAACGACCTGACTAATTACACAATGACCTGACTAACAATGAACTTGTATTACACAATGACCAGACGTGGTATTACACAATGAACTTGTATTACACGATGAACTTGTATTACACAATGACATGACTAACTACACAATGAGCTAGAAAACGTAAAACACAATGATAAATACATATAACACAATGAACTTGTATTACACAATGACCAGACGTGGTATTACACAATGAACTTGTATTACACAATGAACTTGTATTACACAATGACTTGACTAATTACACAATGAACTTGTATTGCACAATGACCAGACGTGGTATTACACAATGAACTTGTATTACACAATGAACTCGTATTACACAATGATCTTGTAATACACAATGAACTTGTAATACACAATGAGCTGGAAAACGTAAAACACAATAATAAATACATATAACACAATGAACTTGTATTACACATTGAACTTATATAACACAATGAACTTGTATTACAAAATGAACTTGTATTACACAGTGACCTGACTAATTACACAATGACCTGACTAACAATGAACTTGTATTACACAATGAACTTGTATTACACAATGACCAGACGTGGTATTACACAATGAACTTGTATTATACAATGAATTTGTATTACACGATGAACTTGTATTACACAATGACCTGACTAACTACACAATGAGCTGGAAAACGTAAAACACAATGATAAATACATATAATACAATGAACTTGTATTACACAATGACCAGACGTGGTATTACACAATGAATTTGTATTACACATTGAACTTGTATTACATAATGAACTTGTATTACACATTTGATCTGACTAATTACACAATGAGCTGGAAAACATAAAAAAAGTTCGTTTTTGTTTATAACGACACTATACTCGTTTTAAAGATAAAAAACGCTCGTTTTTATGTGTAATTTTTTTGAAAAAATAATGTCGTATGTAAAAGTTATGAACCTTTAAAAATTAGGGGGGAACTTGATAAAAGTCAACAAAAGTGGCCAAGACTAAAATACCCTTTCAACAACTTTTTCTCCTACAATGTAATCTCAACCATTAAATATTTCTATAATTTGATCTAATGGCCCTAAATCCTTCTCACCCTTCTTACAATTAAAATTTTTTTTACCTGAACCTAATCCTATATATATATATATATATATATATATATATATATATATATATGGGGAGAGTTAGGGTGAATTTTATAAGAAAACAAACATTTAGGGAGACAACTAGAGAACTTCTCATTAAATGTAAAAAAATAATAAAAAATTATAACTCAAAATATAAATAAAAAAAATGAAAAAGTGGTTCGAAGACCATGTTTCTTATGTCGAAATATATTGGAGTTATCAAATGTTAGTTTTCTTATGAATATCACCCTATGTATAGACTAGATCATTTGAGAACTCCTATATATTTTGAGAACTCGTCAAAAACCAATCAAAATCATTTTTTTTATTTTTACTACCTTTATTATTAAAATAAAAATAAAAAATGAATTTATATATGTAAATTTACATGTATTTGTATATTAAAAAAATCTACACATGTGTAAGTTTACCACTTACACATGTGTAAGTGTTAATATTTTTTTTTGAATGAGGACGATGTGGGAAACAAGGTATCCAAACCACTTTTTAAGTTTTTGATTTATATTTTGAATTATGATTTTTTTATTATTTTTTTTATTTTTAATGAGGAGTTTTCTAGTTTTCTCTCTAAATGTTAGTTTTCTTATGAACTTTATATATATATATATATATATATATATATATATATATATATATATATATATATATATATACATATATTGAAGGTGGAGAGTTTGGGTCGCTAAAATCATCTGGGTTTAGATAATAATCTTCTAAATCCAGAATGTGTTGTAACTGGAGAGAATCTCCCTCTCCTATGAATGGTAGGAGCATATTCCAGTTTTTGAGGCTTCAACTCTGTATATAGTGACCTTCGGCTAAAAGGTGATAGCATTCCCAATGGAAGCTTGATGGTAATTTAGGTGTTTTCTGGTTTTGGATGATGAATTGTAAGGTGTCTTTTTTGGGTTTTTCTGGGTTGTTTGAAGCAACGCTAGCAAGGTTGTCTATCCAGTATAGATCTAAGAACTGTATTTATGTTTGTATGGCTAAATTTTTTAGATAATATTTACCAGCGAGTTTGTGGCTAATGAATATTCTCTTTCTGGCTGGTCTGTAGGTATGATCGTTTGCAAAAGGGAAGGAAGAGAAGACTTTGCAACCGATGTAAGGAGGGGTGATGTGTGTAGATATATTTCTTGTGGTCATGACGAACTTTTCTCCGAAGAGATTGATGATGCCTTCTGTCTTTGGATTTAACTCCAACTCTATGTAGTCAATCATGCCGTTGTGGTAGAATTGTAGGATCAGATCATTTGGAGAAGTAATAGGCAAGTTCCTTCTCCGTTGTCTAAAAGTTTTGTTCCTAGGTTTTTTCTTCCTATGACTATTAGTCCTGTGTGTATGAATTATTTTCCAGATTGTTTAATTCTCTGAATTGTTTCTGGTGAAAATAAGTCTATTTCTACCATTTTATCTACTACTCGTAGACTTTCTTCTCTACTGCTTTGAATTAATGTTGTGTTGACGTTTAACATTCCTGTTTGATGTAGTTTTAAGGAAATAAATAGGTAAGTTCCTTCTCCGTTGTCGTTTGTTCTTTTGATAACCCTTATCCCTTTGTACTTTTCTTCATTAAGGGCAATGGTCATGAGCCTGAGTTGTAATTCATACAACACCATAGGAAATTATGTATTGATTTTTTGGGAGATGATTTGTTCAAACTCTGGAAATTGATCGAACACCGTTTGAAGGCAGGTTTTCCAGGGTGTGTCAAGCATTCTGGCTCTAAATGAGTCATAGCTCATGAAACTGTTCTCTTTTTTATCGAGCCTTTGTAAGAGTAACTACTTTTCATTAGTTAAACTATGTGATATTACCCTTTTAGTTGCCCCTGTGTCTACTAAGGCTGAAGTAAACAAATTAAAAATAGAGATTATGAATAACAAAATAGTTTTGCTGTATAGCGGACCTACTAATTTAGAAAGGTTTGGAATAAATTTTCGAGCATAGTTTACTAAACCTAAAAATGCTTGTATTTGTTGCGTTTTTTAGCCCAAAGCTAAGGACGTTCCATTCATATAACCCTTCAGAGCATGTGAAGGCTGTCCATTTTTTAAAGTCTTCTTCTAAATGAAGTTGATTAAAACCAAAAGATTAAATGATAATACAGAAGATGATGGGTATAATATACCTAATAAAGACAGCCTAATCCAGCTTATACAAAACAACAAAATCTTTTCTAAATTTGATTTAAAATAAGGTTTTAATCAACTTCATTACCCATCATCTTCTGTATTATCATTTAATCTTTTGTAATTATAGACAATTCTAGCTTTCCCTCTTTTTATTTCACTGTGGTTTTTTACTATGAAAGTTGTTGATCTGTGTGGACTTTCAGATTTTCTGATTAATCCTTGTTTAGTCATTCTGAAGCATTAGAAACAGCCAGAAATCATTTTGGCGTAGACAGTTTCTTCATTGAACCAGAAGAGGTTCAAACATTTTCAGATATTACAAAGAAGAGTCAAGAACAAATTATAAAGACTCAAGAAGAAACGATTTATAATTTACAAAGACAACTTACACAGCAGGGTAATACACAGAATATACAAAGTCTCATCGAGAACAATATTCTCAAACAGAAAGTCAAAATCCTTGAAGCCAAGAACCAGTTACCTTTACAAAGGCTCGATAAAAAAGAGAACAGTTTTAGGAGCTATGACTCATTTAGAGCCAGAATGCTTGACACACCCTGGAAAACCTGCCTTCAAACGATGTTCGATCAATTTCCAGAGTTTGAAAAAATCATCTCCCAAAAAATCAATACAGAATTTCCTATGGTGTTGTATGGATTACAACTCA
Organism: Smallanthus sonchifolius; assembly: GCA_023525975.1. Taxonomy (NCBI): domain Eukaryota; kingdom Viridiplantae; phylum Streptophyta; class Magnoliopsida; order Asterales; family Asteraceae; genus Smallanthus; species Smallanthus sonchifolius. The sequence goes on along the minus strand of CM042044.1, from coordinate 24,221,759 downwards.
GGCTCATGACCATTGCCCTTAATGAAGAAAAGTACAAAGGGATAAGGGTTTTCGAAAGAACAGACGACAACGGAGAAGGAACTTGCCTATTACTTCTCCAAATAAACCTAAAAGATACAAACATGCCAAACGATCTGATCCTACAATTCTACCACAACGGAATGTTTGACTACATAGAGTTGGAATTAAATCCAAAGACAGAAGGCATCATCAATCTCTTCGGAGAAAAGTTCGTCATGACCACAGGAAATATATCTACACACATCACCCCTCCTTACATTGGTTGCAAAGTCTTCTCTTCCTTCCCTTTTGCAAACGATCATACCTACAGACCAGCCAGAAAGAGAATATTCATTAGCCACAAACTCTCTGGCAAAGATTATCTAAAATTTTTGGCCATACAAACAGAAATACAGTTCTCAGAACTAGCCTAAAGTTGTTTCCAAATAGGCAAACATGTCCATACTGTCTTTTTTATTGGTTTCCCACATTCTTACTACTGTTTGTTCCCATATAAGAACTTCGTCTACCCATAATTGAGGTTTTTGTTGTTCTAATAGTAGCATACTTCCACTATAAATCTGTCCTATAGGTAACCTATTTCCTGTTCCTTTATGACTTGATTCTTGTTGATAAATTGTGACTGGTTTAGTCAATGGTTCTCTTCCCATGGATTCATATGAGGTTTCTCCTATTTTTCCTTCTGTATAATCTCTTTTTAGTTTGTGTTCATTAATCATAAAACTATTATCGTGTTTATAAAAGTCAGAGATCATTGTATCTCCCTTGACTATACTGTTTACTAATGGTAAATTAAAAGCCATAGGAGATAATTCTTACAATTTCACCTCCCAAATAAGAGTTCTTATTTTAGGAGTTGATCCAGCAAAAAACAACAGTTTATTACAAGATACTGCTATTAGAAACTTAGAACAACTAAGCATAGCAGACATGAAATACATAAACGAATTCACACTAGATTTTAGAAGATTATTAGCACAAACAGGACAAGCTATGGAAGATAGCTTATGTGATAAATACTTTATAAAACTACCAGGATATTTAGGAAAAAATATACACGAAGCTTGGAAGTTACAATATGGAAATATAGAAAACATAGGAATAGGACCTAGAATAACCTTTACATTCAGAATTCTAGAAGAAAAATGCAAAGAGGTTGCATTACAAGAACAGTTAAAAAGAAATGCTTTTGCATTCTGTAAAACAGCAATTTATACTCCACAAGCCTACGGATATTACGATAGAAAAAATAAAATTAGAAAAAGTACTACATACAACAAAGAATACAAACCATACAAAAAATATCAAAATAAATACGTCAGAAAACCTCATACTAGGACATGCAAGTGTTTTATATGCGGAGATACAAAACATTTAGCTAACAAATGTCCAAACATAAATAAAAATATAGAAAGAAGCAATTTAGTTGAACAAATCAAAGACTACGAAATAGAGGCATTAGATACAGACCACACGGATAATGAGTCAATATACAGTATATATAGTGAAGAAAATGAACCAGTAACAAAAATCTCTTATACATAGACAAATCCAGAAGAATGTAAGCATGACTAGAAACACAGAAAAGGTAACAATTACATCAAATGTTACATTTGTGAATACTACCCAAGTATAGTCAAAAGATCTCAATATAATATATGCTTTAAAGAAATCTGCCATATTTTCATAAAAGATATTCATAACATAGAATCACCTAGCACAAGCCAAAACACAAGTAAAAATACAAACGAATACGATGAAAAGTTTGAAAAATTAGAACTAGCCATAGAAGTAAACAAATTAAAAATAGAGATTATGAATAACAAAATCACCAGACTTGAAGATTTCATAGAAAAGAAAAAACAGGCATTAGAATTTCCAGAAATGAATAACATGGCCACAGAACCAAACCCTATACAAACTGATGAACAAACCCTCATACAAACTAGTGGGTCAATAAAAATGATAAATATACAATGTAGGCTATGGCTTGACGTCAATACACCTATAGATCTAACAACCTTAGTAGACACAAGGGCAACTAAAAGTGTAATATCACATAGTTTAACTCATGAAATGTTTCATAAACCTCTAACATACAAGTTAATGACCAGAACTGTAGAAAATAGATTAATAGACATAACACACTACCTAGAACCTGTAGGAATACAATTCATAGACTTTGCAGGAAATTATAGTACAAAGTATGATATTCCACAAATAAACATAAATCCACAACACATTAAATCTAGAGATTTCGTCCTAGGACTAAATTTCATACTAGGATTAAATGGCGCAATAACAATCAGTAAAAAAATTTACAGTTTTCCAACTTTTAGATACAAAAGTATGAATGAAATTGCTCACCAAAAAAGAGAAAAAAGAAATTTAGAATTTCTAAATAAAAATAAGAGAAAAAATGTTGCAGAAAACGAATCTCTGCAACTCCTTACAAACTTTATAAATCACGAACTTGAAAAAGGACAAGATATAACAAAAAGTATAAATCATCCTGTGATTTTACACCTAGAACGACTAGGACTCGGAGGAGAAGATATTACAAATTCCAAAGTTAAATATGTCTAGCACTGTATATTTTTTCGGCTTGGAAAGCTTGACTCATAAGCTTTTCTGTTGTTTCTTCATCGTCGTTGGACGAGATGCTCATAGGGGAAGGATTCTGTTTAAACTGTAATGGTCTAACGACCATCTTCTCCTTGCCTTTTTTTGTTTCCTATCCATCTGAACAGAGTTTGTTAATGTTACGAGATAATAAATCAGCTATCCCGTTGTCTTTTCCTTTAATGTGTTCAAACTGTATAGTGTACCCACTACCTTGTATTATATTTTGTAAATTTACCCATCTTGTCCTGTTAGTCTTTTTTACTTTGATCATTTTTTTATAAATTTTACTATAGCTTCACAGTCTGTTCTGACTGTAAAATCTTTATGTAAAAATATCTTGAATTTTTCTAAAGCGTTTATCAAGGCCTGTATTTCAAAATCTAGGCTAGTCCAAGTGGATCCAGTTTTAAAACTTCCACTATGGTAAGAGCATATTTTTTCTTCTTTTTTATGGCTGTGAACATTTGGTTTGCAAAGGAGAACTGCTCCCCATCCTTCTTTGCATCCATCTGTTTCTATAATTATGTAATCTGTCATAAGTGTTAGTTTTAAGGGTTTAATTTCTTTAACCCTTTCTTTTATTCTTTTTACTAACATAACTCTTTAAAATTTCTTTGTCCGTTTTTGGTAGTTTTGCTGTATAGCGGACCTACTAATTTTGAAAGGTTTGGAATAAATTTTCGAGCATAGTTTACTAAACCTAAAAAGGCTTGTATTTGTTTTAAATTGGTGACTTTTTCTGGAAAATACAAATTTTTTGTAGAAATATGTTTTTGTAATTCTATTTTTCCATTTCCAATTTCTAGTCCTAAAAATGAAAATTTTCTTTTGAATAATTCCATCTTTTTCTTAGATACTACTATCCTATTCTTTTTTATTTCTTCAAATACCCAAAACATGCTTTACAAAAAATCAGCCTACAGACAAATCCAAAAACAGACATTCCCCCATAAAATCTCTTTCGGCTCCTATGCCCTACAAACCTGCCATGATACACACATGAAGTTTCGTCCCTATAATGGAATAAATCTTACAGAAAAACAACAGTGTTTAATGGATAATCTATGGCATATACAAACTATGCCCCATGCCTCTTCTTTCAAAGTTCAGGTTTTAAACGCGCTAAGTATTTACTTTAACGAACAGGGAGTCAAATGCCCTAAAAAACAAATTCAACTTCCTCAAAAATTTACACACTATATAATCTTCCGAGGAACAAAAATTGGTATTTTTCTCCAAGTTCTTCATACTATATCCCAAGTATAAAAAAAAGGAAAACTCTGTCAATATCGCTTCTACCCGCTGCAAATACTACTCATCTTCCGCTACTTCTTACTCTGCAAATACGCTGTAAGTTTAATTTATGTTTTATGTTGTTTTATAACAAAAAAATTCTGATGCCCCAACCTATTTTGGTATTAGAGCAAAGGCTTTTCTAATATCTAAAAGACTAAGACAGGTCTATGTCAGACATCTGATATGCTTAAGCCCTATTTATATGGAAACCCGCTTAGGTGAAGATTAGGGAAAGAGTTTGTTTTGAAATACTAAAACTAAGTTAAAGAAATCAAAGATTTGTGTCTCTTGTTTATGCTTTACTTGTTAATTATTTTTAAAATTGGGATATAGAAAAATATTTTAAGAGAAAAATAAAAGATAAGATTTTTAGAAGAAATCAGATTTTTTAACCAAAAATTATTGAATCTTCAAAAATATTTAAAAAACTTGATTTTCTAAACCTCAAGTTTTCTGATAAAAGTGACCAAAAAGTTATAAATAATAGTTATTATAATCATATTTATAGATTTAAAGAATTACATACACACAGTCTTCACACAGATAATACACATCTTAATAGTATTATAGATTTAATTATAAATTTAGGGTTCAGTTTACAAAAAGAATCTTTTAATAATAAACATCTATTAGAAAAAATTATACATTTGATAACAAAAGAAACAGAATAAATTAAAAAGTTTACAGATAATTTAGACTATATAAGAGAGCAAAACAACCAAATTTTGCTAGAAATAAAAAAACATTAAGAAAGATAAACATAAAGAAGTAGAAGATTCTACTGATATCAACAAACTTATAAACAAATTAAGTAAAACACATATAAGTGAAAACCTAAACTTTATAAACATTGGAAGCCTAACGATGAATAAACAAATCATCCAAGGATCTAGAAATTCAACTAGTAATATTAAATATATTATTTCGTCAGATACTTTTCTTAACAGAATTCTAAAAAAGGGATCATCTTCTAAAAGTACACAACAAACAATACAACTAGAAGAAGAAATCGACTTAGATAAGAATATAAACTTATATAATCAACATCAACTAGACATTTTAAACCCAAGAACATTATATCAAACAGGAATGTTAAACGTCAACACAACATTAATACAAAGCAGTAGAGAAGAAAGTCTACGAGTAGTAGATAAAATGGTAGAAATAGACTTATTTTCACCAGAAACAATTCAGAAAATTAAACAATCTAGAAAACAATTCATACACACAGGACTAATAGTCAAAGGAATAAAAGCCTTAGGAAGAAAAAACCTAGGAACAAAACTTTTAGCCTTAATATTAGATAAAAGCTGGAAGACAGAAATGAAAAAAAAGCTATTATTTCGGGAATGCAAATAGACTTAAGTCAAAACACAGCCCTATTTTACTGCACACCTGGAATACTAAATGATATTAAAGATTTACAAAAGTTAAAAATAGCCCTACAAACTAAAGGATATGAAAACTATGAAGGTAATAATATAGTAATAAGTGTAGGAGTTTTAGGAAAGGCCAGTAACAGATCATGTATGAAATATAAAGTAAACATAGAAGGAATAGTTAACACAATAGCATCAAAATCTATACAGATGATAGAACCTGTCTGTTAGGACATAGTTTGTAATGACAAAAGCTTGTAATAGTTAGATCTTATGTCTTTATGTTTTTGTTATGTAAAAGTTACTAAGTGTTTATTCAAGTTTACCTAGAGGCGAACTTCTAACAGAGGTGAACTTAATAAGTTCGCTTAAGTCTATCTGAGGTGAACTTGTTAAGTTCGCTTAGTCTGTTAGAGGCGAACTTAATAAGTTCGCTTATAACATGTCAGATGGTTATATATATGTGTGTTTACAGAGTCAGTCTAGGACGGAGAAAAATAGAACATAGAATTATCTGATTGAGTTTGTAAACTCTACTATGATTGGGAATACAATTGAGAATGTTATTTACGTGATTGTTTACATTGTCTTTTATGCATATAAACGTTGATTCGTTGGATTCCGCACTCCGAGTTAACGTCACGTCTTATCACGAGATCGATCCGTAGAAGCGCCATGAGGACCTACAAGTGGTATCAGAGCCTATGCTCGTGATTCTTGTTGATTCTAGACGGTTTTATAGGCAAATTGACATGAAATTCGTAATTTTTGAGTTTTTCATTTTCATGGAGTTTTCAAGACTGATTCAGATCTGATTTGGTGTTTTTGAAGAGGATTTTGACGAAATTGATCTGATAGAAAGCTTCTAATTGACAAATTACACAATCCTACGGTCCAATTTTGATTAATTCCTTCAAATCAGTGATTAATGATGATTTCAGTATGTCTCTGGTTCGTGAAAGTGGTCTGAAGTGTTCTTGATCTTGATTCTGTTACTGTAAGCGAACTTGCTGATTTGTGTGCAGGTGAACTTACCAGGCGAACTTGTCAAGTTCGCTTCTCACAGGATTAAGCGAACTTATTTTTAAGCGAACTTAAGCAGATTTCAAGTTTCTGGTTTAAGCGAACTTATTAAGTTCGCTTCTCATTAAGTTCGCTTAGGTTTCTCAGAGGTGAACTTATTATCTTCGCCTAAGGGTAAAGGAAGTCCAACACTTGGAAAATTATTCAGGAAAAATGGAAAATATGGTTCAAGTCACGAATATGTTCAATTATGACAATGAGATCGGTACATCTCAAAAACCTCCGAAGTTGTTGAATCTAGCTGATTATTCAAATTGGAAAGATCGGTTCGACCAGTTTGTATCTTTTACCGATACTAGTTTGTGGATTCCGATTTTGGAAGGTTATACGCATCCGACTTATTCTTGGATGGGACAGGATGATGTTCCAAAGCCGGTGTCAGCGTTAACTACTGAAGAGAAGCTACTATTTGACAGGGAAAAGAAAGCGATGGCTAGTATTTCGATGTCTCTTCCAAAGGAAATATATCACAGTTTCAAACAGTTCAAGTCTTCTCAACAACTGTGGGAAGCATTACAGAAAAGGTGTGAAGGAAGTTTGGATGTGAAGAAGAGTAGAAATGAGCTATTAAAGAAGCAGTTCTTGGTCTTTAAACATTTTCAAAACGAATCCTTGGATGATCTTGCTACAAGATTCTATCATCTTCTTAGTGAACTGGCAAGTGCTTCTGTGGTGTATGAGACTGAAGAAATCAATGATAAATTCTTAGAGGCTTTACCTTCAAAATTTGATGTGTACACGGTTTTAATCAAATAGAACATTAAGTATAAAACCATGTCTCTTGAAGAAGTTCTAGGGAAGATTCAGTCGCATGACATGAATATGAAGAAGAAAGAGACTAACTTGGAGCATATGTAGGATCCCTCAATGTATTTTGCCAAATCTACCGGTAAATCTGGTAATGGAGTGGCATTCTTTTCTAGTGATGCTCAAGATTCTTCTAATGATTAGTGTTCTGGAGTTCCAATTCATTCTGGCCATTCAAGCCATTCTGGATTTTCTGCGACTACAACTTCTACTTCATCTGGATCTCATTTGAATCAGAAGGTTGCTGATGATTATATTGCTATGTTTTCTTCATTCATGGCATCATATGAGAATTTTATTGGAGGTAAAATACATGATCCTGAGGTTATAGAAGAAGATTTCAGACAGATTGACCCTGTTGATTTGGAAGAAATGAATATCCAATGGAATATGGCCATGTTGATGCGTCAAGCTAAAGATTTCTTGAAGAAAACGGGCAGAAAATATATTGGTTTAAATAGTCGATCTCGCATGGGTTTTGATAAAAGCAAAGTTCGGTGTTACAACTGTCAAGAATAGGGTCACTTTGCTAAGGAATGTGTGAAGCCAAAGGTCGAGTTTGATTCTCAAAAGAAGCAGCCTAATTTTCAGCATAATAGGAATCAGTCACATGGTTCATCTGGTAATACAAATCATGCATCTGCTTCATCGTCATTGGTTGCTCAGAACGACGAAAACTATGACTGGGGCATTCATCTGGAAGACTTGGTGGGTGCTATGAGTCAGGCTTTTGTAGCAGAAATTCATTCTGAAAAACCAGAGGAGTCGACCGATGATGAAAGTTCTAGTGATGATTCTTTTGATGGTGACAATGTTCCAAGCGTTGATGAAGAAATAGAACAAGTGCAGAATATTGATTCTGATGCTGCATCAGGTGTTGCTGAGGAGGATATTGTTCTTACTCAAAATGCTTCTGATGGTGCTGATTCAGAAAATATTCCCATTGCCAAAGTATTCATGGCAGACATGTCTGATCCGTCTAAGGTAAAAGACTCTGTTTGTCATATTTACTGTTCTAACTGCATTTCTGTTAAAGATAAATTGCAAAAGGTCATGGATGATAACACAAACTTGATTTGTGACATGAAATCGATGCATACTGTTAATCAGAAACTGAAAAATAATGATAAATTGTGCATCGATAGAATTGAGTCTTTGAAAAGAGACTTAAATTCTCTGGGGTTGAAATATAAAGAGCAAGGTTATCATCTAGATATGGCTTATGCTGAGATAGAAAAACGTAATGAAGTTGTTGCTCAAAAGAATAAAGAAATATCTGACAAAGAGTCTGAAGTGATCAAACTTCATAGAAAGATGGAAAAATTTGAAAATTCTTCGGTTATTTTGGATTATTTTAACTCAAATGTTGATCCTACTAAGCGTGTTGCTGGAATTGGATTTATTCCTCCACCGTTTAATGCAAATTATGTGGTGGAACCTGAAATAATACATGAAGAGGAGATAGATCCAAAGACTGTGTTAAAGGTGAATCCGGTAACTGGGGAGGATATGGTGTATGAGTCTGATTCTGAAGATGAGGTGTTTGATGAGAAGAAGGTGGAAGGCATTCCAAAAGAGGTAAAAATTGATGACCCAACAGTTGTTAAAACTGTTACCCGAGATAGATGCATTTTGACTGAACCTGAAGAGGTGAAAGTTGGTACATCTAAGCTTTCTCCGATTTTACAGTCGAGTGGTTTCGCAGCGGTCGGTTATCAAAAAGTGTATTCTTCAAAGGTGCCAACATAGGCTTATGTTCCAAAGAAGCCGATAAAATGTTCAGGACATTCTTCTGAAGCTTATACCTCTGATGGATCCTCACATTCAAAGAAAACTCCTTATTTCAGAAGTTATCAAGAAAGAAGAGTGTGTTTTCATTGCAACGAGGCTGGTCACATTCTGATCAATTGTCCTTACAAGAACCATGGTAAAATGAAGACTGTTCCTTCACAACCAAAAGTGGTGAAGATTCTGAAAAGAAAAGATGAGGGAAAGTCGTCTTCTAGTTTGGAGAAAAATTTGCCTGGTCGATCTTTTGTTAAATCCTCTAGATTTCAACAACAGGATAATTGAATGCTAAATCTTTTGTATGCAAAGAGAAACTTGAGATTCCTAATGTTGGAATTTCAAAAGATTCTTATCTGAAAGTTAAATTGTCAAGACCTCAAAGGAGAAGACGAAACAGAAAATTGAAGAAAATTTTGGAAACATCCGAATCTGACAATAATATATCAAATAATGTTTTTCAAAATAATAAAAATGGATCTTCTTTGAACAAGTCTGATTGTCAAACTTCTGTTCCAAAATTGAATGATAAGATTGATTGTAAATTACAAGAGGTTGTTTATTTTGATAAAACTGGACGACCCAAGACCACGATGGCTTGGGTTCCTATTTCTAACTGATTCTCGTTGTTTATGTAGGGACAATCAAGGAGGACTATCAACAATACATGGTATGTGGATAGTGGTTGTTCTCGACATATGACAGGGAATGTTAGATTGCTTGAGGATGTTAAACAAATTGATGGAGGTTATGTCACTTTTGCGGGTAATAAAGGTGGGTACATAACTGGACAGGGTACGTTAAAGAATGACAAAGTCAAATTTGAGAAAATGAATTATGTTGAGCAGCTGGAACACAATCTTTTAAGTGTATCACAAGTTTGTGACAAGAAGTTTTCGTTCCATTTCAATGATGCTGAATGTTATATTTTGAAACCGGGCTTCGTGATTCCTGATGAATAATCGAAAGCTGAATATGGATTATTTACTACCTTTTGGTAATCCTTGCACCCTATTGAAAATTCGAGATGTCTCAACAAAATTCAGTGCGAAGGCTATTGAAGGGATTTTTCTGGGGTATGTGGCGAATTCGACAACCAAGAGGGTTTATAACAAAGAGACGCGCCAAGTTGAAGAATGGTTTCATATTGACTGTTCAAATCGGTCTTTACCACAAATGGCAATTGGTCCGGATTGGCCATTTGATTATGACAACTTATTCAAGTCTTTTCATTTACTTTCTGATATTTCTGCTGAAGATGCTGCTGTTCTTTATGGTTCTTGTCAGGATGCACAGCACATTGGATTTCTACCAAATGCAGTTCCAAATTCATCGATTCCATCTACTTCTGCTCCTGATCCAAATGTTGCTTCTTGTTCAGGTCCACAAGATTCATAGAGTGAGGAGGATACTGCTATTTTTCAAGATTCTTCTGCTGATCCGTTGTTGGGTGATGATCCATTACCTTCGACACAGGCTCAGGGGGAGATTCCTGCAAAATTAGACTCGGATATTCCAATTAATCAAGATTATTCTTATCAATCTGACTCTACTCAAGTTGACGTGTTGCCGGTTCCAGAGGTTGCATCCATCAAGGAACTCAAAGATCATCCCGTGACGAATATAATTGGAAATTTACAGGATGGAGTGAAAACACGTTCTCTTGTTGACAATACTTGTTTGTATACCTGCATTAAAGATTCTGGTGTTCTTGATGATTGCTCACATTCATGCTTTATTTCGCAGGTTAAACCCAAGAATGTTGAGATGGCTTTAAATGACAATAATTGGATATAAGCTATGCAGGAAGAACTTGCTCAATTTGACAAACTTAAGGTTTGGAATCTTGTTGATCTTCCGAAGGGTGCATATCCGATAGGTACAAAATGGGTGTTTAAATGTAAGAAAGACGATCGAGGTGTCGTGGTACGCAACAAGGAAAGATTAGTTGTCCAGGGCTTCAATCAACAAAAAGGAATTGATTACACCGAGGTTTATGCGCCTGTTGCGAGGCTCGAAGCTATAAGGCTGTTTCTCGCTTTGCTTCTTTTAAAGGTTTTAAGGTGTTTCAATTAGACGTCAAAAATGCGTTTTTATATGGAAAGGTCAAGGAGAAAGTCTATGTTTGTCAGCCGTCGGGGTTTGAAGATCCACTGAATCTGGATATCGTTTTCAAGCTTGATAAGGCCCTTTATGGTCTTCATCAGGCTCCTCGTGCGTGGTATGAAACATTATCCACACATCTTTTGGCAAATGACTTTGTTCGTGGAAAGTTAGACTCGACCTTATTCATAAAGAAATCAGGGGGAGATTACCTACTGGTGCAGATTTATGTGGACGATATTATTTTTGGTTCAACAAACGAAGGGTTATGCAAAGATTTTGAGGGTGTTATGAAATCGAAATTTGAAATGTCAGCTATGGGAAAGTTATCGTTTTTCTTAGGTTTGCAAGTAAATCAAAAGGAAGATGGTTTCTTTATTCATCAGTCCAAGTATGTCAAAGACATCTTGATCCGATTCAAGATGGAGGACTGTACCCCATATGATACTCCAATTCCGGTCAATCATAAGTTGAATTCTGACCCGGATGGAAAAGATGTGGACTGTCGACTTTACAGAGCTATGATTGGATCTCTCATGTACTTAACCGCTTCAAGGCCAGATATAATGTTCGCTATGTGCATCTGTTCCAGATTCCAGGAAAAGCCAAAAGAATCTCACTTAATTGCTGTGAAAAGAATCTTTCGATATTTGAAAGGAAAACAACGTTTAGGGATATGGTATCCTCATGGTTCTAACTTTGATTTCAATGCTTATACTGATTCTTAAATTGGTGGTTGTTGTTTGGACATGAAATCTACAACAGGTAGTTGTCAGTTTTTAGGTAATAGACTTGTGTCCTGGCAATGCAAAAAGCAAACCACAGTCTCCATTTCTACATGCGAAGCAGAATATATCGCTGCTGCGAGTTGTTGTTCACAGATCCTGTGGATACAACAACAATTGAGAGATTACGGTTTGAATTTCACAGGAACCCCTATGCTTATTGATAATAATGCTACTATGTCGATAACTAATAATCCTGTTAAACATAGTAAAACTAAGCACATCGAAATTCGATATCATTTTATTCGTGATTGTGCAGAGAAAAGGTTGATTGAGCTGGTCAAGGTACACACTGACGATAATTTTGCTGATTTGTTTACCAAGGCATTTGATCGTACCAGGTTTGAATTCCTAATTAAAATGATTGGTATGATAAATCCCGAATAAAAGCTTTTCAAAATCAGAATTTCATGGAAAATTTTGTTTTTAATTTCTTTTATTGCTTTATTACATTTCTGCATTTACATTTTCAGTCAAAAAGTTTTTAATTTATAAAAAGTCAAAACAAATTGAAAAATATAAAATTTGACATCATTTGAGGTTAGAGAAGAAATGTTAGTACATCAGTGATTAGTTCATTTCACACGACCTTAGTAGACCTTTGATATATGATTGATTAAACTGAGTTGATTTGATCTAAATTTCAAAGTCTGCATAAATAAGAAATGATAGTGTTGTGAACGCTCTAATCTTGATAATGTGTTTTCAAATTTGTGTATGAGTTTTGAAACTTAAATTGTCAATAGACTAAAAGCGTTTTGAAACTAATAGTAGTGTGAAAATTAAATATAATATGATTACATATGTGATTTAAATCCATTATATGTCTGTGTGTGTGTGTAAAAGATCATTACCAGATAAAGAATATATGGTTATAAAGAATTTCATGAGACCAATATCGAATTATATCTTTAGCACAAATTTATTACAGTTCACTTCACTGCCCATGCCCCGAAAAACATGTAAGGTGTTGTTGAACTAAGATATGCTTTCAAAAATTGTTGAAACATATATTCGCCCTTGGATCAGTTAGATACATCATCTAGTCTGACTCCATTGAATTTTATCCAGATAATAGTTGGATCCTCATACCTGAATCTGTTGATTCTCATTATACAGCCAATTCATTAGAATCTTCTGATTCTGAATCATCATGATTCTTATATCCTTTGGGATCTGCTTCTATTCTTGTGCTAACAGAGATAATTTCATCTTGGAAATTGATCTAATCTTAACATAAACTGTATATGTCTTGAAGATAATGCAATTTATATTTCTGTTTGGCATATATGTGGGGTACACGATGTTTTTCATCTAAATGGTATTAAATCACATGAATTTGGAAAATAAACGCTTATAGTTTCAAATCTTATAATATTGACAAATTTAAGAGTTCATGCTTTATATTTCAAATTAGGTATAAATAAAAGAGCATTTTATAACCTGATCTTATTTACTTTGAAATTTATCGCGTATCATTTCAAATATTATTCAAATTGAATGAATTTCAAAATGAAAAAGATGCGAAGTGCACAAAACTGAGTTGGATGGTTTCATATTATAGGTTACCCTTTGTTATTACTAAAATGTGTGATGAATTAATTGGATACTGATATGATCTTCTTGCTCATGATGTTTAGTCAAAAATATGTGTTTCCGTTTGTACAGATAAAATCCAAAAATATGTGATTTCAGTTTATTCAGATAAAAATCCAAAAATATGTGATTCCGTTTGTATAGATAAAACTCAAAAAGATTTTTATTTTCCATGAAAATTCTAAACTTTTATTAAAATTGTTCGGGATTGGATTGGATACATGATGCTAACGAAAGTTCAAGAATTGAAAGGTTGAAGTTAGTAAAATTTTGTTCAAGGCAAAAGTGAATAGATATTATGTTCGCCTGTGTACAGTGAAGCGAACTTAATAAGTTCGCTTAAGAACAGTGAAGCGAACTTAATATCTTTGTCTAAAGATAGTGAAGCGAACTTATCATGTTCGCCGAAGGCTTGTTAAGCGAACTTAACAAGTTCGTCTAAATAAGCGAACTTAATGTGTTTAAGGCTCTTGGCCAAGCGAACTTAACAGTCATCATCTTCATTTTTCAAGCGAACTTATCTGGAATTTTCTTCAAAAATTTTAATCTGTGTTGTTAGGGTTGTTTGTTGATTCCATTATATTCAAAATTGAATTGCGATCATTTTCAAGGTAATTTTGTTGAATTTCATCCGTTCAATTGTGAGTATTTGGTGATTTTCGTCTCGGTACACTTCGTAAGTTTGAAAGAACGGTTTTTGACTGGAAATATAAAATTGATCATTCTAATTGGTTGCTAAATGATATTCGACTGATGTTCATTGCTTATTTCATGAGTTTAACTCGATTTGCTGATTTTTGAACTTCAGTGTTTGAATTTGAATCGTCACAGGTTCAGGCGAACTTGTTCCAAGCGAACTTGTTATAAGTTGACCTCTTGCAATACTAAGCGAACTTATTAAGTTCGCCTAGGGGTCAGAGGGTATTTGGACTTGTGATTTTTGAGTGTTAGAAAAAAAAATTTGTTAACATTTTTTTTTGTTTTAAAATTTTTTTTTTGTTGTTTTTTGATTGTGTTTGTTATTTTTACTAATGTGTTTGTTGTCCAAATGTTTTCAGATGGCTCGACGTGTTGAATATAAACATAACCAGGTGGCATTGTTAGATTCTAACATGTCAGAGGCAGTAAATTTTCAAGGAATAATCGGATTTCTGAATCGTTCGCGTCTTCATACTACGTTATCTGATGATCCTTACATCAGTCTGGTATACATACAACAATTTTGGGATACAGTTCATCAGGATACGGACGTAGAACCTCATGTTCTTCGTGCCATTGTCAATAATACTGAAATTGCCATATCTGAAGAAACAATTCGTGCTGCTCTTGATTTGGGTGGTAATGCTAAAGACCCACTGTCATATCCAGGCACTCTTATTATGGGTTGTTTTCAAAGAATGGGTTATCGTGGGAGACAGAATGATACACAAGCACGTAAAGGTGGCTTAGTCGGTGAATGGAGATATTTCATGCATGTGATTATTCAATGCATCTCTCCTCGTAAAGCTGGAACCGATGGTTTAAAGATGGCTCTTCAAACTGCAATGGTGGCGTTAACGTTGAATAAGCGATTCAATTTTGCACTTTACTTCTATCGAGAGATGGTCATGCAGATTAATCCGGCTGAAGGTCAAGGATTTTTTATGTATCCTCGCTTTATTCAAATGATTTTAAATCATCTTATTCCGGATCTTCCACAACATCCTATAAGATTAAGTTTGACTCCGATGTCAAAGCGTTTCTTTACTGATTGCACGAAGGTGAAACAGCAGAATGCCGCTTTGATACCGGTTAATACTCCTTTGTTTGGTCACTTAATCAATCCTGATTATGTTGCTCCACCTAATGACAACTAGTTTCATCCTGATGAAATTGCTCAAGCTCAAGGTTTAAATGTTCCACAACAACAACAGCAACCACAACAACAACAACAACAACAAATTCCACAGCAACAGATACAACAAGTTCAGGTTCCCGTACAACCACAAATTCCTATTCCTGAACAAGTTCCAATTCCACAAGCTGAGGTTGAAATACCTATTCATGAACCTGTTCAAGAGGAGGTCGTTCATGCACATGAGCATGATCTAGGAATGAACATGGATGATTTCGTTGATGACGCTGTGAACTCGCCCATTCATGAAGCTGAAGGGAATGTGGTGACTGATGATGAATCTAGTTCAAGCTCAAGTGACACGATATTATCTGTTAATGAAAGCACTGACTCTGATGAATCTAGGGATTTTTCCTTAGATCATTATGAGCGATTAGCTGCTATTCCACCGGCTAATGCTGGAAAACGCATTAAATCTCAAGCCAGACGACCAAGAAGAAAGTCTGTTCGGGATCCTCCTTCCGGTTCAGTACTTGGAAAAAGATCCTTGGTTGATGAGAGTACTGAGTCTGATAGTGACTTCAATCCAGATCCAAAGAATCAAAAGTTAATGTCTACTTCAATTGCTGCTGCACAATCTTCGCAGGGAGTAGAGGATGCTAATTTTGTTGCTTCCTTGATTGTTACTCCTCCAAGATCTAAAGATACATCTCCGGTTATAACTCCTATTCCTCCAATCATTACTCCTACTGCAAGTCCTTCGATTCCACAATCGTCAGCTGGTCTGTCAAAGCCTTCTGATTCTGAAAGGATTACTTTCCTTGAATCTCAAGTGCTTACTCTACAAACACAAGTGAACACTCTCGTTTCTACTGATTCACAATGGCAGCTGGTGATTCAGACTCAAGCTCAACAGATAGCTGACATGCAAGCATTGGTGTCTAAACTCGTTCAGCGTCTTGACGCTCAGGGGGAGTTGAGGATACACGATACATGTCACACAGAGTCTATTCAAAGACGTGATGATGAAGACAATGATCCTGCTGGAAATGTTGAGGGTGATCGTCAATACACTGACGCTAATCCTATATCAAAGGTTCAGGGGGAGTCGACATCACAATCACTTGAAGAAAACAAAGATACTTCTGGTGCTAATGAAGAAGAAATTCTATTATTGGAGTTCTTTGCAGAGTCTGAAGAAGAAGAAGCTGAAAAGATTGCATGTCTTGATGACATTGATGATTTATTCAATGACATGGATGATGAAGTGTCTGATAATGAAATAGAAGAAGGAGAGATAGTAGAGATATAAACAGAGAAAGATAAAGATAATGTTACTTATGAAGGCTGTGATGGTCTTAAAGTGCCCTATAACTTCATCTAAGATGATGTTATTCCTGAATTCACTTATGAAGGAGTAACAGATTCTATGGACTCTGTTGAAGACGTCACACTGCCTGAAGATACTGCTGATTCAAAGATGGATACTGATGATGAGAATATTCAATCCAATAAAAATGTTGAAACTGAAACTACTCACACTGAGTCTCCGAAGGTTAATGAAGAACCTGTGATGTACAGAAATACAGGGATGACAAGAGAACAGTGGAGAGAAGTTGTAAACAGGTGGATGAAGGTGCTACCCAAGTCTCCAGCACAACTTGCTCAGAAAGAGAAATATGTGAATAAAGAGCGGTGTGTAGGAAGGATCATAAGTTGGTTCTATGATGGTGATACAAAATTATTTGCAATTAAAAGATCTGAAGGTGTTCTTAAAGCCGAGGATCAAGTATTTCAATACCTTTCCAAGGTGTGAAATGAATGGTCTAGCTTCAAAGCATCTTATTAATAGATCAAAGAATAGTTTGGCTGATGTGATTGAAAACTTGATCAAGAGATAAGGTAGTTCAGGAAAGTATGAATGGCTGAAACCACAAAAAGGAAAGAGAGTGAAGAACACAGATCAAAAGACTGGGAAGGTGACCTGGAAGTACAAGTATAAACCAGTTCGTGCTGTACACAAGATACCGTTGAAGAAGATTCCTCAAGATTTTCTTGGGAATATGAAATGGTGGTATGTCGATGTCAATACTGGTGAAGCAAGGATTGAAGATAAAGACAATAAGGTCATTGTATGTTTCTATGATGCAATGAATCTTATAAATTTCTCAAAGAAAGATCAGATAACGTTGCGAAAGAATGAAATAATGTTCACTGATGAATGGAAAGAACAAGGATTACAGTACAAGAGAGTTTTGGAGATATGCAGAAGATATGGAGTGCATGCTGGTAGCAGACTACCGGATAATTGGAAAAGCTCATCATGAAGACTGAAGATCAAGCTATTGTCAAGGGGGAGTCTGTTAGGACATAGTTTGTAATGACAAAAGCTTGTAATAGTTAGATCTTATGTCTTTATGTTTTTGTTATGTAAAAGTTACTAAGTGTTTATTCAAGTTTACCTAGAGGCGAACTTGTTAAGTTCGCCTGGTCTAACAGAGGCGAACTTAATAAGTCCGCTTAAGTCTATCTGAGGTGAACTTGTTAAGTTCGCTTAGTCTGTTAGAGGCGAACTTAATAAGTTCGCTTATAGCAGGTCAGATGGTTATATATATGTGTGTTTACAGAGTCAGTCTAGGACGGAGAAAAACAGAACAGATAATTATCTGATTGAGTCTGTAAACTCTACTATGATTTGGAATACAATTGAGAATGTTATTTACGTGATTGTTTATATTGTCTTTTATGCATATAAACGTTGATTCGTTGGATTCCGCACTCCGAGTTAACGTCACGTCTTATCACGAGATCGATCCGTAGAAGCGCCATGAGGACCTACACTGTCAAAATAGACCTTGAAGAATTAGCAAAATTAGAATGACAAATAAATGATTTAACAGAAAAAGAAAGCTCAATATTAGTCCCTAAAAAGAGCCATATATATGAAGGGATAGACGAAATACAGAACCTAAGATTCACAGATTTTAAACAAGAAGAAAATAAATATGAAGAAAGTAGTTATTTTGAGGAACCATCACAAGAACCTCAAGAACCACAATATAATTTTATGAATATAGAAACAGATGATGAATCTGAATATGGAAACCCTATATATGATACAGAAAATGAAGAAAGTGACGAGGAATACACACTAAATGCAGAATTCTTAAGATTTGAAAAAGAAGACATAGATTACAGTTTACTAGAAGAAACAAATACAACTTATAAAACAGAAGAAACCAACAAATCTTATGAACAAATAACAAATAGAAAATTTGCAGAAATAAACATACAAGAAGAAGTAGATGAAATGATAGTATATATATAGGGGAGGGTTCCAGAGAAAACCACATACTTAGGCGAAAACCGAGAAAACCACTAAGAACACCAATTTTAACCGAGAAAACCACTAAGAACTCCTATATATAGGGGACGTATCAAATGAAAACTCCTATTATTGTAAAAAACTTAAACTCCATACAGACCACACATTTTTTATTTGGTTTTCTTGTTTATTTTTATTCATGAGGAGCATAAATGTCATTTTCTCTTTCTCTTTTACCAATCTTTTTTCAAAATGACATAAAACTAGATCTACTTTCTCTTTCACTCTAAACTGCTCTCTCTCTAAAAAAATGGTGATCTGCTCTCTCTCTCTCAAAAAAATGGCGATCTACTCTCTCTCTCTAAACAAACGGAGACCTGTTGTCTCTCTCTCTCTCTCTTCACCTATGTGAACATTGACGAAGCCACGTTCGGTTCTTGATTTCCTAGCAGGGAAGGAGTTGTGAACAACGATTCTTGATTTCCTAGTTTGGTTCTTGAACCGCCGCCGCCTTCAACCACAGATTTGTCGTCCGTCCACCAACACGAGCCGCTCGGTAAGATCTCGTTTATGTTTTTCATTTTCGAAGATGATTCCGATTTCGTCGAAAACCCTAAAAAAGTGCTGGTCCTCTTCCGCCTCCGTGTCTCACCTTTCGACACCACCGCTATGTTACTAATTACAATCTTTCTTTTCGTGTTTCTTTTTTTAATTTAGTTATTAAATTACACATCTTGGATTGTTCCTTTGTTGAGCCCAACATTGTGCCTCAAAGTTCTTTGATCTTCGGTGAGTTTCCGAACTACCCATCAATTATTTACATAGAATTTTTGGTTGTTAAAGACATAGATGGAAACTTCTCTATGGCTTTTGTTGTTGGTGAAGTAATCTGTAAAATTGATGTCCTTTCCAACAATTTATTTTTGCTTAATTAATTACTTTTACATTTTGTTTTAATTATTTATTTTTATATGTTTGATTGACTTGAAAAAGGTTACTTTTTGTTTATTAAACCTGGTTTGATTGACTTGAAAAAAGGTTACTTTTTGTTTTTTACACAAGTGTAAATTGAATTTACACAACTATAAAATTAATTTACACAAATGTACACAGACCCGAAAAGAATTAAAATCATGCAGTGTGTAATAAATATTCACAAGGTTTTTTTGATTCATACACATGTGTATTTTGATTTTACATATGTGTTCATACACATATCACAATGTTCACAAGGTTTTTTGACTTCTTCAGTTTAGCTTCTTTAATATGCTTCTGTATCCAATTTGATTTTTTGATTGGAGTTGAAATTCTAATACAAATTTCAGTTTCTTAGGTTTCTATTGAAAAAAGTTTACTGTTAATTTAGTTTACTGAATTTACAGAAGTGTAAATTGGATTTAAAGAAGTGTAAACTAAATTTACACAAACATAAAGAGAATTAAAGTGATGTAGTGTGTAATAAATGTTCATAAGGTTTTTTGATTCATATGCATGTGTATTTTGATTTTATATATGTGTTTTTTTACACATGCAGTGTGCAATAAGGGATCGAGATATGAGAAGAAGATATGGGCTCAATACAGTGTAATTTTTTTTCCTGATTTGTGTATGTTGATTTTACACATGTTTAAAAAATATGTTTATTGAAATTGTTCTTCATGTGTTGTAATCTGGTGATAAATATGAGAGAGAGATTAATTTTTATTATATATATTTAAACAAAAAAAAGGTTGTATTAACTTTTTACCCCTTTATTTAATCTAAGTCACAAGTTTTTGTATTAAGTATATTAAAAATGCAGAATTAATTTCAGCTACAAATTAAAATACTACGAAATGAATGTGTGGCAAAAAATGAGTTTAAGGGTTTTCACAACAATTCAGGGTTTTCATTTGATACGTCTCATATATATATATATATATATATAGAGGATGGATCAAGAGAAAACCATAAATTTAGGCGAAAACTGAGAAAACCACATCATTTTAAGCAATTTTTTTATTTACGTATACGTATCCAAAAATAATTTTTTTGATTTACGTATACGTAACCACAATTTTTTTGTTTTATATTTATGTATACGTCACACTATGTGTAAAAATGTTTAATATTAAATTGATACTCTTATAAATAAATAAAAATAAAATAAAACAAAAAAAATATTATTATATGATTGGGTAAAATTGGTTTTTTTAGTGGTTTTCTCGGTTTTGCCTAACTTGTGGTTTTATATATATATATATATATATATATATATATATATATATATATATATATATATATATATATATAAATATATATAGGGGAAGGATCAAGAGAAAACCACAAAGTTAGGAGAAAACCACAAAGTTAGACGAAAACCAAGAAAACTAGTTTAAGCCAATCAGAAAAATTTACATTTTAGTTATTTCTCTTTATATAAAAGGGTGTAATAGTTAATGTACATTATTTTATAATTTTACATTTGTTGATTCTCAAAGAAAATCCCTTTTTTCTCCTTTCATTTACGTTTCCTAATTTAAACAATCAAAACTATGTAATTTTGTTAAATTTAACCAAAAAATATTTAAATCTTTTTGAATCCCTGTTTACAATCCTTCAAATTTCTCGGGTATCTAAATAGTTTCATCATAGTTTTGATTAATTTTACGACAGAAATTATTGTTCAAACAATATAAAAACAAAAGATAAAATTTCATCGTTTCTAAATTGTTTCTTCACATCTTTGAATCTTTTACTGTATAAATTAGTGTTCAAATAAAAAAAGAAAAGGAATAAGAAAATCTTTGACGTGAATTACTCACATATTTTTTGACTTTTTTTTTCTTTTATACCAACTAATTAAATTTAGTTTTTGTAAAACAACTGCCAATATAATTACGTAAAAGACATTTAAATTTAAATTCTTAAAAGCTAAACAAACAATTTTTGGTAAATGAATCATCGAGAAATCTCTTTTTGTGATTTAAATTTGATTGAGAGTAAATAGGATATTAAAACCATATAAGTTAGATGCATAACAACATCATATTTAATTTCCCCTTTATATACATGATTACGTAAATGTAAACACATTTGTGGGTTTCTTTTTTTCATTATTTTTTATCGATTACATATACGTAAACACATGTCATCACTGATTTCGCAAAAGACAGTCACCTACATCATCTCCATTCATTAGATATGTATACGTAACTCAAATGAGCTACATATATGTAACTCACAACCTATCTCAGAATTCCAAGAAACTAGGCACTTACGTCATCTTCACTTATGAGCTACATTGATGTAACTAGTATGAGCTACGTCTACATAACTCAGTTCATCTTCCGCAATTTTTTGTTGACCCACGTTTAAATAATATATGTAAACTTGTATTTTTTTACTCTTGTGGTTCCATTAATGTATTTAATAGCTTAATTTTTAATAAATAGACTTGAATGAGACATGAGAGAGAGTGAGTGAGAGAATTTTTAGGAGATTTCATAAATATTTACTAACATTAAAAATGTGTTGAAATACCGATTTTACCCCCTACAAGTTTTGAAACTCACATATTTAATTTTGATATTAACAATATGCACCCTTATTGATCTAGACCATTAATTAATAAAAATCAAGGGTTAAAATTGGTTTTTTTGGTTTTCGTCTAACTCTTGGTTTTCTCTGTAACCCTCCCCTATATATATATATATATAGGGTTAGGTTATAATGAAACCCCACTCCCGTGAAACCCTTACAAAAAACTAAAAAGTTTTTTATGGAAGCTTCTATTTATATATATATATATATATATATATATATATATATATATATATATATATAGGCTGGGTACCAGATTATTTAGGTTGGGTATCAAATTATTTAGGCTGGGTACCAGATTTCATAAAATTAAATGAAAATTTTAAAAACTTACAATAAGATGGCAGCGAGGATGGAGATATGCGATGGAGATATGTACAGCGGATGCGGATGACAATATTTGCAGCGAAAACAGACAATTTTTTTTAAGGGATATGATATGAAAAACTGGGCAAGGATTATAGTGCTAGAGATGAACTAAAGAGGGTAGAAAAGATTTTATTGTGTCATAGAGAGATTGAAAAAATCTTATTATTCAAAATTTCGCGGGTTATTTACAAATGAAATGAATGCCTCTTTATATAGGCATGAAGAAAATACAAAGCTATATCTAATTGATGAACACTACGCAAAAGAAACGGCTAAAACTTAAAGAAGAAAAACGACAAACTTTAAAAAGCAACGGCTAAAACTTAAAGAGAACAAAAATTTACAATAATTGTGTAAAACTTGTCGACCATTATTACTTTTTGCTGTAGATAGCTTGTCTTTTAGAAGAAACGGCATTGCTTACGTTTTTCTTAAAAATCCCTCTACGTGTTGTCAATAGACAGTGGAGAATCAGGGTCTTCTTCTTCATTGTTGTACTCATGTTCTTCTAGGTTTTTAATGCGTTTGAGCTCCAAGGAGTCGTTTTCTCCAACAAATGGAAGAAGCATACTCCAGTTTAAATGTGCATAAATCTGTAAATAATGTCCTGCACCTAAAAGTTTAAAATTTTTCCAATGAAAATAATCAGGTAGGATAGGTGTCTTCTGATGTTTTTTGATAAATTCATTGAAAGCTTGTATCTAAGCTGTTACTGTCGTGTTTTCTTCTTCAGATGTTTTGTCTAACCAGGATATATTAGCAAAACTTGGGTTTGTTGTAACGGCAAGGTTTTTTAAATGTTCTTGTGTATTGATTCTGTGGCAGACGAAAATTCTTTTACAGGCTGGTCTGTAGGTGTAATCGTTGGCGTAAGGAAAGGATGAAAAGATTTTGCATCCGATGGCTGAGTTTAAGGAATGAGATGCTATGTTTCCTGTTACCATAATGAATTTTTCTCCAAAATGATCCAGGAGCTGTTCTGTTCTTTTGTTTAATCTGAATTCCATATAATCGATCATATCATGATGATATAATTGAATTATATGGTCGTCAGACAGTGTTGTAGGAAAGACAATCTGGAGAAGCAGAAGGCCAATCCCATTTCCTTCTTTGTCTACTCTTTCTACCACTCTAACTCTATTATGAAATGTATTTGTATTATGTTGGCTTTGGAAAGCAAGATTAATAATCTCCTGTTGTAATTGGTGTAGAATTAAAGGAAATTCTACACAAATCTTTTGTGAAACAATTTTTTCGAAATCTCGAAATTTATCTGTCAAAGGTTTTAAATACTGTTTCCAAGGTGTATCAAGAATTCTGGCTTTGAAGGAATCAAAATTTCTGTTTATAACTGTTTCTTTTTTTCTTTCTTTTTTGTCAAGACTCTGTATTAACTGTTTATTTTTTGCTTTGAGGATTGCTACATTTTGTTTTAACAACTCATTCTCAATTTGGATTTGTATAGACTGTGTATCTTGTCCTTGTTGTATGAGCTGTTTTTGAAGTTTTGCAATAACACTTTCTTGAGCTTTAATCGTTTGCTCAGGATTAGTTTTTGCAGTATCAGCAAATGTTTGAACTTCTCCATGCTCAATGTAAAAACTGTTTATACCAAAATGTTCCTTCGCTGTTTTTAAAGCTTCGAAAAATGTATGAAACCCTTTGTAAATTGGGTTAGGACATTGTATAAATTTTGCCACTGTTTCCCATTTGTTAAAAATTCCAATTTTTGTTCCTCGAAAAATTATGTAATGGGTGAATTTGGGTTGTTGTCTTTCAGAAACTTTTGAGCTTTGTTTGCAAAAATGCTCAGAGCATTTAAAACTTGATACATGTGGCATGGTTTGAATATGCAACAAGTTATCCGATAAGCATTGCTGTTTTTCTGTTAAAAGCATCCCAATGTTTGGGCGAAATTTTTTACTAGGGTCATTACACCTTTGCAAGGCATAAGTTCCGAATGTTTCAACTGTACTTTGTACTTTCTGTGTTTGTTTTGAATAGGCACCAAACCTTTGTGTTTGCTGCGTGTATTCCGGCTCTTGCCTGTGTAATGGACTGTAGAATTATGAAATACTGTTTAAGCTTGTAATAGAACTTGGCAATTTTCTAGTGCTGTGAATTTTTTCAGCCCGAATTGCTTGACTCATAAGTTTTTCTGTATGTGTAGCCTGTTCTTCCTCTGAGGAAATACTCATGGGAGAAATTGTTTTCTTTGGCTGTATAAGCTTTGCTTTTCCTTTACTTTTTTTGTCCATATAAAAGAAGTAATTTGTTAATATTTTGACATAACATATCAGCTATCTCATTTTTCTTTCCTTTAATGTGTTCAAAATTTATAGTGTATCTATGACCTTGAGTAATATTTTGCAAATTAACCCATCGGGTTCTATTCATTTTCTTACTTTGGTCATTTTTGATAAATTTTACAATTGCTTCGCAATATGTTCTAACTGTAAATTCTTTATGTGAAAAGATTTTAAAATTTTCTAACGCATAGATTAAAGCTTGTATTTCAAAGTCTATGCTTGTCCAATTTGTTTTATTTTGAAATTTTCTACTAGAATATGAACAAAATGTTTTCTTCTATTTTGGAACTATATTTATTTGGTTTACAGAGAAGGACTGCTCCCCATCCATCTGTTTCAACAATCATGTAATCTGTAATTAGAAGTAACTCTAGTGGTTTGATAGTTTTAACAACATCTTTAATTTTTTTGTACTAGTTTAATGTCTTCTATATTGAAATATCTTTAACCGTTTTTGGTGGTCTTATTATATAGAGGACCTACCAGTTTTGAAATATTTGGGATAAACTTTCTAGCGTAATTAACCAATCCCAAAAAGACTTGGATTTGTTTTAAATTTTCATTTTTTTCTGGAAATCTAGAATTTTGGTAGAAATGTGTGACTGTAATTCTATTTTTCCATTTCCTAATTCTAGACCAAGAAAATATATCTTTCTTTTAAATAGTTCCATTTTTCTCTTTGAAACTACTATACCATGTTTTTTAAGTTCTTCGAATACTTGTTGTAGATGGTGCTCGTGTTCCTGTACGGTTTCACTTGCAACAAGAATGTCATCAATGCATACTAAACAAAAGTCATAGTTTAAAAATATACTATTAATGAATCTTTGAAAAATTGATGGAGCATTATTTAATCCGAAACTAAGAACGTTCCATTCATACCGTCCTTCTGAACAGGTAAATGTTGTCCATGATTTAAAATTCTCTTCTAATTTTAATTGGTTATAACCTGATTTTAAGTCAAATTTTGAAAAAAACTTTTTTCTTTTGTATTTGATTTAGTAGACTGTCCTTGTTTGGTATGTTATAACCATCATCTTCAGTATTATCGTTTAAGCGTTTATAATTATAAACTATTCTAGCTTTGTCCCTTTTTATTTCGTAGTGATTTCTTACCATAAAAGCTGTTGACTTGTGTGGGCTTTCAGACTTTCTTATTAACCCTTGATTTATCATTTCTGGTATTTGCTGTTGGAATTCTTTTTTTTATCTAATGGGCTATACTCTATGTTGGATGTTCTTATTGTAATATCTGGGTTTTTAGTTTAAATTTGCATATGTTATTGACTCTTGACTTTGTAATATCCTCTCCTATTAACCCTATTTTTTCCAAATGTAAGATTGTAGGATGAATTATACTTTTTGTGATATCTTTACCCTTTTCAAATTCGTGGTTTAAGAATTCGGTAAGTAATTTTATACTATAGTTTTCTATTAAAGTTTGTCTTTTGTAGTTTTGTTTTAGAAATTCTAAAGTTCCTTGTCCACTGCGTTTTTGTATGATCTTTGAAGTGTTATTATATCTTATTGTAGGAAACGTATATATGTGTTTGCTAAGTGTGATGAAGTTTTTTTGTTAAAGTTATGGATCCATTTAAGGCTAATAAGAAATTTAATCCTATAATGAAATCTCTTGATTTTATGTGTTTTGGATTTATGTTTATTTGTGGCATTTCGTATTTTATGCTATAGTTTTTTGAAAAATCTAAAAACCGTATTCCTACCGGTTCTAAGCAATGTGTAATCGAAATCAATCTATTTTCTATTGTTCTACTTTCTAAGTTTTATGGTAATTTTTTATGGTATTGTATTGGTGCTAGTTCATAAGATATCAAGCTTTTCGTGGCTCCTGTATCTACGAGAGCTGTTAGTTCTATGAAGTTATTGTGGTCTAACCATAGCCTATATTGTATATTAATCATGTTCATAGATCCTTGTGTTTGTACATAAACATGTTTCTTGTTCATTTTCTGTAGACATTTGACTGATTTCTTTTTGTTCTTCTTGTTTAACATAGGTATCTAACTCTTTGAGTTTATTATCTATGTTTTCTAATTTAAAGATGTGTAATTCAACTGCTAATTCTAATTTAGCTATTTTTTCTGTATAAACACCGGTACTTGTTCCTTCTCCTGTTAAGATGTTAGTGTTTATATTTTTATCTTCATTGAAACATTTATTACAATGTAATCGTTTTTCTATACTTGGATAATATCCACAATTATAGCATTTTATGTGATTATTACCTTTTTGGCTTATCCATTGATGTATACATTCTTTTGTGTTTACAAATGCGTATGAGATTTTTGCTATAGATTGTTCATCTTCGCTGTAGATGCTATAGATGGATTTGTTATCTGAATCATTTGTTTTTATTGTTTCTATTTCATAGTCATTTAACTATTCTACTAGATTAGATCTTTCTATGTTTTTATTTTTGTTTTGGCATTTATTAGCTAAATGTGTTTTGTCTCAACAAATAAAACATTTACATTTTCTAGTTTGTAGTTTTATAACATATTTGTTTTTATAATGAGGTTTATAGTTTTTATTATATGTAGTACTTTTTCTAAGCTTTTTTCGTTTATCATGAAAACCGTAAGCTTGGGGTGTATAGATTGCTGTTTTACAGAATGCATAAGTATTTCTTTTTAGTTGTTCCTGTAAAGCAACTTCTTTACATTTTCTTCTAGTATTCCAAATAAATAGGTTATTCTAGGTCCTATTCTTAGATTAGTTTGTTCACCATATGTTGTTTTCCATGATTCGTGTATACTTTTTCCTAAGTCTCATGGTAATTTTATAAAGTACTTATCACATAAGTTATCATCCATTGCTTTTCATGTTTGTAATAATAACCTTGTGAAATCTAATGTAAATTCGTTTATATATTTCATGTTAGCTATGCTTAATTGTTCTAAATTTCTAATTGCCGTATCTTGTATCAGACTATTATTTTTTGCTGGATCTACTCCTAGAATGAGAGTCCTAATTTGTGATATAAAATTGTAAGGGTTATCTCCTAGAGCTTTTAATATATTTATATTGTCTGGATCTTGTGCTTTTTTACTTTGCCAAATTCCTAAGGCTATTGGGCCTAGTGTAGTTTCTAAGTAAGCGAACATATCCATACTGTCTTTTTTATTTGTTTCCCAAATGCGAACTATAACTTGTTCCCATGTTAGGATTTCGTCTACCCAAAGTTGTGATTTTTGTTGTTCTAATAATAACATATTTCCACTGTATATATGTCCTATAGGTAACCTACTCCCTTTTCCTTTGTAAGTTGATTCTTGTTGATAATTTATAGTTGGTGGAGTCCATAGTTCTCTTCCCGATGTTTCATGTGAAGTTTCTCCTTTCACATCCCATCTTATTCTTTTTAATGGATTATTCATGTCTTGGTCCATGAATGATTGTTCTTGTTTATAGAAATCTGACATCATTACTTTTCCTTGTAGAATATCTTTAACTAATGGAAAGTTGTAAGTAAGTGCAGTTGTTTGGCTCCCAATGCCTTCGTAAACAAGTTGGTAATCTGCATTGTAGTGTTGATAGGCATATGTTGAACTTCTTGCGACTCTACATCACGAACAAAATACCAATCCATTTCAACGTGCTTGGTTCGTTCGTGATAAACTGGATTACTTGCAATCTGTCAAGCCCCTTGGTTGTCACAAAATATAGGAGTAGGACCGGTAGGGGCAATGTCAAGTTCTTTGAGTAACCATCGCATCCATAGGATTTCACTTACCGTTGCTGCCATGGCCTTATATTCCGCTGTAAGTCCCGAAACCTCTTGGATCTTCGAATAAACACACACGATATCAAGTATCACAGTCAATAAGCGGAAACTAATGACTATGGTGATTCAAGAACAAGAAACTCAATGTAAAACACCTTGTATTGATCAAGAGAATTATAAAGAAATCACATAAAAACCGCTAACGCTACTCGGTTAGGGTATACATGTATTTATACCTAGGCTGAACAATACTAGGCCTTTCATACATGTACTCGGCTCCAAGGCTAGCTCAAAACACCCGACCCGTGAACCCTTTGTTCACGGTCACACCCAAAACATTATCAACAAGCTTAATCATAAACCTAGGTCTAACAATCTCCCCATAGGATTAAGCTTTTCCTGACTTCAAAAGTTGATGTATTAACCATGATCTCCACTTCCAGCAAACAATTTCTTTCTTACAATGTCTACAACAACTACAATATAAATGTTTTCCTGTTCTTCCCATAATTGATCATGTCGTATCTGGCTTCTAGCTAGCACTTGGATATCTTCTTCACTAAACTTTGACATGTCAAACAGATCTAGTATTCTTACCCTGCTTGATCTGTAACAATCACTGCCTCTGTAGAAATTGGATCATATTCCTAGTATTGAAAGTCTCTCAGTGTGTTTACTGGCATCTTCTTGTGAACAGGAACTATCTTCACAGTCTTTGGAGTTGGGTAGACAACGTTGTACCATGGATTCCCAGTACGAGTATCTTTTACTCCTTTAGCCCTTTTCAATGTGGACTCGGCTGTTTTCATTTTAGCAAAGTTTGTTAAGCATTGTTCATTAAGAAATGTGTGAAACATCGCAGCTGGTCCATTTCTTCCTCTGTTTTCAAAATATGCTTCGTTTAACTGTTAAAGATTGAGTTTTTTCAGCGAGCTAAAGTCATTAGCACTCTTGTAGTATTCCAATCGTCCACTTTTTCGTTTCACCACATACAAGTTTTTCTCTGAGTCAAAAGCCCAAGATGCAATGCCTGGCCTGTCCCCTCTCTTTGAATAATAGTATTCTATGTTCACAATAACATGAGTTTCAGAAGGTGGACTAGGTGGCATCTTCCATGGAGGTCGCTCTTTCTTTGAAGATTTGCTTGCAACAACATTCTTAGAAATGTTAGTAGCAGAGCTTGAAAGATTAACTTCATCATCAATGTCTTGATTCAGTCTTTACAGCTCCGAGTCTGAGGAACTATCAAACATTTCACCTTGTACGTCATCCACTGAGTTGGAATCTAAATTACCAGGAGAAGCATCACCTTTTGGATCTTCGAGACTTCCCTCAAAATCGAAATTAAAAGGATCACTGCCTTGATTATCATTCGACTAACTTCCTGGACCCTTATTTCCAGTGTCTCCACCTCCTTGATCATCATCGTCATCATTAGCACTAGTGGTGGACTTCTCAGTGTGCTTTGTTTTAAGATCGTCCAACTGCTTCTTAAGATCATATATCAGGGCAGTAAGATATCCCTGGTTAGCTTGTAAGGTCATGATCTTTGAGTTCTAAGTAGCCACCTGTAGTTCCAAAGCGAACACTCTTTCTTGTAAAACATGTTGATCGATAGGTGCAGGTGTAGATGAATCTACAGGACTCTTTCCCTTAGCTTTCTCAACACTATAAGCTTCAGCTGAAGAAACTAAGAATTGATCTGTGTCGAAAGCTTTAGATGTCGGGCTTACCTGAGATGATGATTGAGGTTGAGATGAGGTTAGTGGTGGTGAATGTGGTACATGGGATGGTGTGGAAGTTATTGGAGTGGGAATTTGTGTAGGTGTGGGTGTAGGTGTTGGTGGTGGTATTCTAACATGTCTCAGATCTCTTCTTCTCCGTGGTTTGGAAACTAAGTCATGATTCAGAGAGTAATCAACATCGGTGTCATCTTGATTAGACGAGGAAGTGAGAGGAGGATTGTTGGAACTAGTTCTGGTGACAACGAGCTTTAAGATTCTATGTCTTAGTCTTAGAGTCTTTGACTTGTAATGTGTTAGAATTGATAAGTTAGTAGATTCTATGTCTTAGTCTTAGAGTCTTTGACTTGTAATGTATTAGAATTGATAAGTTAGTGAAGCTGTCAAGTTCGCCTAAGGAACTTAGAGCGAACTTGATAGGTGCTTGACTTGTGTTGTTTTGTAACTTCTGTAACTTCTGGAACTACAACTTGTAAGCACTGTTTTCTGATAATACAAGTGATATCAGAGTCTTTGCTCTTGATTAGCAGAAGATTCATGGTGTTTTCGTGTATAATCAACATCAAAATTCAAAGAATTTGAGGAGTTTTTCATCTTGTTCGTGTTCTTGATAAAAGTGGAGAATTTTAGATCAATTTGGATTCATTTTGGATTGATTTGAAGAATTTGATCCGATAGGATTGTTCCAAATCACTTCCTACACATTCCTATGGTTCAGATTTGTCTAATTTGATGATATTCATCAGAAATCATGATTTTCAGTAGAGTTGGTTCGTATTTGTGTTCTTCTTGAGATTTCAGCGTTTCAGGCGAACTGATCTTTCAGTTACAAGCGAACTTAACCAGGCGAACTTACCAACTTCGCTCAGTGAAGTTAGGCGAACTTATCAAGTTCTCTCACGCAGTTTTAGGCGAACTTACTAAGTTCGCTCAGGTTGCCAAGTTCGCTAGTGTTCATAAAAAAATCAAAAAAATATATATTTTCTTGTTCAATTTTTTGAGGAGGCATTTACATACTTCTTTTGAGTCATTTTTGAGAATATTGTAATTTTGAATTTTTTTTGCTTCCCTAAAAAGAGTTTTTTGGAGGGAAATTTTTTTGTGGCCGTTTACACAAAATTCTTGATATGACGAATTTTTTGAAGAGTAGGAGAGATTTGTTGGAGAAACAATTCATGTTTTTCATGTATTTGGAGGATGAAACTGTTGATGATATCATTTCCAGATACTACCATCTTTTGAGAGAGTTGATAAAATGTAATGTTTCTTATACTAATACTAAGGTGAATGAGAAACTGTTGGATGCTCTTCCACCTAAGTTTGAGAAATACTCAGTGCTCATCAAGAAAAGTGAGGATTTAACTGATATATATTTAGCAGAATTGATTGATACAGTTTATTCTTATGAAGAAGGTGATATGACTAAAGTTAGTGACAAGAGTGATTCTGAAAGTGACTGTTTTTTCGAATCAAGTGATAGAGAAAGTTTTCACTCCTTTTCTTCAGAGGTAAAAGCTGAGGTTCATACTGATGCTGGTTTTGATAATAGTTCTTCAGACATTGACTTGAGTGTTTCTTGGAGTGTTGCTGAAATTGAAGAATCTATCATTCAGAATGCTGAGCCAAAATTTTCAACTAAAGAACTGCTTGATGATGGAGCTGCTGGGAAAGTGACTGAGAAAATTGCTGAGATGTTATCTGCGCAAATGCATCCATGGCTGATTCGAAACAGGTACATAAGGTTGTTTCTTGTTCTAAATGCATTGATTCATATTTCAAAATTGTAAAATTGTGTGATGACAACACAAATATGATATGTGACATGAAGTCAACGTACACATCAAATCAAGTTTCGAAAGAAAATGAAAAGCTTTTAAATGCAAGAATTGAGTCATTGAAAGATGATATCAAGATTTAATAGATAAAAGTAAATGATCAAGATTTTCATCTTGATGTGGCATATTCTGAATATGAGAAAAAGATAAATGAACTTGCCCAGTCACAGAGTGAGGTCACTAAATTGTTGAGAAAGCTCGAATGTTATACGAATTCTAGTTTTTTGTTGGAATATTATAATGAGAAAGCTTTAGGTGAGAAAGTTGTTGGAGGAATAGGTTTTTGTCCTTTTTTTGATGCCAAATCCATTAGGGGAGGTGTTGGATATTGTCCACCTTTCAATGGAAATTACACTACTTGTACTACTGAGGTTGTAACTGATGACGATCTGGAACCAAAAACCATCCTCAGGTAAATCCTGTTACAGGAGAGTACATGGTTTATGATGATTCAAGTGATGATGAAACATTTGATCAAAATAAATCTGAAGGAACAGTGAAAGACTGCAAGGTTGATGAACCAATTGTGGTTAAGAAAGTCTCTATAGATCGGTGCATCTTGACTGAACCAGATGAAGATATTAAACAACCACAAACTAAACCAGTAAAAAAAGTTTGTGAGCAGTGGTTTTGATTTTCAAGAAAATAATAAAATTGAGAAAATTGCAACTCTTGATTTTATTAAAACTAAGGCCGAGTCAGAAAAACCGAAGGTTGTTCAATCAACTAACACTACTTCTCAGTGAGAATCATCGAGTTCAAAAAGTGTTAAGAAAGAAAAGTTTTTCAGGGTTTACAAATAAAGACGAACATGTTTTCATTGCGACATTGTTGGACATATCTTGGTAAATTGTCCAGATAAGAATGTGGGAAAGCGTCTAAAAGATCCCAGGTTGGGAAGACCTTTTGTTAAACCGCCAGCAAAGCTAGTGGTGAAATTTGTTCCTGTGAAGAAACCTGGTGTTTCTAAACCTGATGTAAAGGTTTGATATGTACCCGTGAAACCAAAGTCACAAATTCCGCCACCAAAATATGTGAATCAAACTGAAGTGTCTAGTTGTAGAGGTTCAAGAGATATAACTCATAAAGCTCCTTACAAAAGGAAGTTTACTGATACGATTTCATGTTTTCATTGTGGTGTAATGGGTCACGTTTGTGTGAATTTTCCTTCAAAGACCTAGGCTTTTGAGACACCAAAGACTAGACCAGTTGTGACAAGATCTGTTGGTGCAAAATCTCTTAATTCACAATCGAAGGTTAGGCTCTCTCGACCTCAGAGACAGAGAAGAAACAAAAGATTGAGGAAATTGTTAGAACAACAAGAGGTTTCACAATCGCATCATGTTTCAAATAAACCAGAATGCTCAAACACTTCACTTTTTCAGAGGAAGGCACTTAATGAACAACAGAGTGTTTGGAAAAGAAAGGTTTCAGTTTCTGATTCAACGGAACAATCTTCAAAAATTAAGGAGAGATTCGACTGTGAATTGCGTGAAGTCATTTATTTTGATACATATGGACCCAGGACCACCATGGCTTAGGTTTCCCTTTCAGACTAATGCTTCTTGTTTAATGTGCAGGATTAACCAAGAGGGACTATTAATACAATTTGGTTTGTTAATAGTGGTTGTTTATAGCACATGACAGGGAATGACATCTGCAGGGGCAAAAGAGTTGTTTGATAACTGATAAGTCTATTTGATTCAACGACTTGATACTTAAGGGGGAGATAATGTCCCACACAATGTTAGTTTTTGGAAAGTGTTTGACCAAGTCCAAAAGACAACTTGAAACTTAGGATGATGATGGTGAGCATAAATTCATTGATGTCACCATTTGACTAGTTGAGGGGGAGTCTATAGGACAATGGGAGTAAAGAATTGTGTTGGTTGTTAGGACATAGATTGTATGACAAAAGCTTTGTAATAGTTTAGGTCTTATTGTCTTTATGTTTTTATGTAATTGTTTAGTTTTTGTCTAAGTATTAGTACAAGTTCTGCTAGAGGCGAACTTGATAAGGACGCCTAGTCTAATAGAGGCGAACTTGTTAAGTTCGCCTAAGCATCTTTGAAGCGAACTTGTTAAGTTCGCCTATTGCAGAACGTGTGTCTATAAATAGGAGTTTACAGATTCAGAATAGGGAGGATGAGAGATTGAACGATCAAGTATTCTGTAAACTCTGTTTGGTGATATAAAAAGAGAAAGTTTATTTACCTGTTGTTTCTATTGTCAATTGATATACATACGTTAACACGAAGGATTCCGCATTCCGTGTTATCAAGACGTCCTGTCACGAGATCGATCTGAGATGAGTCATGTGGACCTATAAGTGGTATTAGAGCTTTTGCTTGTGATTTGTGTTTGATTCTTGGTGAATAGAGACGTTTTTGTGTACAATTTGAATAGAAATTGATCATTTTTGAAGTTTTTGTATCCATGGAGTTTTCAAGTTCTTGAAGCTGATTTTACTACTGAATTCGTGGATTTGAGGTGGATTTTGGTGAAATTAATCCGATAGAAGTGTTCTAATTCATAAAATACTAAATCCTACGGTTCAATTTCTTCAAATTCCTTCTACTCTGTGAGAAATGATGATTTTTGGTGATATTTGTTCGTGTTTGGGTTAAAGTTCTTGCTGAGTTTGTTTCAGCTGCTGTAAACGAACTTGCTGAAAGTTGTTGAAGGCGAACTTAGCTAGCGAACTTATTAAGTTCGCTTCTCTCAGTTTAAGCGAACTTAGTAGGCGAACTTAATCAGTAGGTGAACTTAATTTGTAGGCAAACTTACTGGAATTTCTTGGGTAAGCGAACTTATCAAGTTTGCTTGATATCAAATTCGTTTGTTTGGTTGTGAAGCAAACTTATTATCTTCGCCTAAGGGGATTTTTGTTCAACACATGGAAATTTTTCCTGAAAATGGCAAATATGGTGGAAGTGACTAATATGTTAAATTACGACAACGAGATTGGTACATCTTAGAAACCGCCCAAATTGTTAAGTCTTACAGATTATTCTAACTGGAAAGATCGTTTTGATCAGTTCGTATCTTTTACTGATACAATTTATGGATTCCAATCTTGGAAGGTTATACACATCCGATATATACTTGGATGGGAAAGGATGATGTTCATAAATCAGTATCTGCGTTAACCACAAAAGAAAAATTATTGTTTGATAGAGAAAAGAAGGCAATGGCTAGTATTTCTATGTCTCTTCCTAAAGAAATTTATCATAGCTTTAAACAATTCAAGACTTCTCAACAATTGTGGGAAGCGTTGCAAAAGCGGTGTGAAGGTAGTTTGGATGTTAAGAAAAGCCGAAAAGAATTACTGAAGAAGCAGTTCTTAGTATTCAAGCACTTTCAAAATGAATCTTTAGATGATCTTGCAACGAGATTCTATCATTTGCTGAGTGAGTTGTCAAGTGCTTCAGTGGTTTATGAGACTGAAGAGATAAATGATAAATTTTTGGAGGCATTACCATCTAAATTTGATGTGTATACGGTTTTGATAAAAGAGAATGTCAAGTATAAAACTATGTCTCTTTAGAAGGTTCTTGGCAAGATTCAATCACATGATTTGAATATGAAGAAGAACGAAACCAATATGGAGCATATTTAAGAATGTATTTTGCTAAGTCTTCTGGCAAAACTGGTGCAGGGGTTGCGTTCTTTTCTGGTGATACTCAAGATGTTTCTCATGATCATTGTTCTGGGGTTCCAAGTCATTCAGGTTTCTCTGCAAATACAACTTCTTCATTATCTGGAACACATAATATGAACCAAAGAGTTGCTAATGATTATTTAGCGATGTTTTCTTCCTTTATGGCTTCTTATGAAAATTTTATTGGAGGAAAGATTCATGATCCATATGTTATTGAGGAGGATTTCAGACAGATTGATCCTGTTGATCTGGAAGAGATGAACATTCAATGGAACATGGATATGCTGATGCGACAAGCAAATGAGTTTTTGAAGAAGACTGGAAGAAAGTATATTGGGTCTAACAGTCGTTCACATATGGGATTTGATAAAACCAAAGTTCGTTGCTATAATTGTCAGGAGTATGGTCATTTTGCCAAAGAATGTGTGAAACCGAAAGTTGAATTTGATTCTCAGAAGAAGCCTAATAACTTTAAGAACAATCGTAATCAGTCACATGGCTCCTCTGGTTCTGGAAATACTAATCATGCATCTGCATTATCTGCTTTGGTTGCTCAGAATGATGACAATTATGACTGGGGTATTCATCTTGAAGATTTGGTTGGTTCGGTAAGTCAAGCTTTTGTAGCTGAAATTCATTCTAAAAAATCTGAAGAGTCAACTGATGATGATAGTTCAAGTGATGGTGAGGGTTTGCAAAGTGCTGATGAAGATCGTGATCAAGTACAAAATGGTGAGACTGATTTAGCATCTGGTGTATCTGAAGATTATATTGTTTTTACTCAAAATTGTTCTAATGGAGCTGATTCTGAAAGTATTCCGATTGCAAAAGTCTTCATGGCAGATATGTCAGATCCTTCAAAGGTAAAAGATTCTGTCGGCACATTTATTGCTCAAATTGCATAAGTATAAAAGAAAAAATGCAAAAAGTAATGGATGATAACACAAATTTAATTTGTGATATGAAATCGATGCATTCAGCTAATCAAAAATTGAAAGATAATGATAAATTGTGTATAGATAGAATTGAATCTTTGAAAAGAGATTTGAACTCTTTGGGATTGAAATATAAGGAACAAGCGTATCATCTGGATATGGCTTATGCTGAGATTGAGAAGCGAAATGAAATTGTCGCTCAGAAGAACAAAGAAATTTCTGATAAAGAATCCGAAGTGATCAAATTACATAGAAAGCTGGAAAACTTTGAAAATCCATCTGTGGTATTGGATTACTTTAATGCTAATGCTGATCCTACTAAGAGGGTTGCTGGAATTGGATTTGTTCCTCCACCATTCAATGCAAATTATGTGGTTGAACTAGAAATTATTCATGAAGAGGAAATTGATCCAAAGATAGTGTTGAAAGTAAATCCAGTAACTGGTGAAGATATGATCTATGATTTTGATTCTGAGGATGAAGTTTTTGATGATGAAAAGGTTTAAGGCATTCCAAAGGAAGTGCAAATTGATTAACCAAAGGTGGTGAAAAATGTTACCCGTGATAGATGCATTTTAACAGAATCGGATGAGGTGAAAGTTGAACCTAAACTTTCCAAAATGTTACAATCAAGTGGTTTTGTTGCTGCTGGTTATCAGAAGAAGAAATTATTAACGGTGACTAAACAAGTTTTTTTCCAAAGAAGCCAATCAACTGTTCAGAAAAATCTTCTGAAGCTTGTTCATCAGACGGGTCATCAAATTCAAGAAAAACTCCTTATATGTCCTAGACATGAGTGTTGCTACTACTACGGATTCAATTCCTACATGTCTACTCTCCAAGGCGTCTGAGTCGGATTATATTTTGTGGCACAGGAAACTTGCTCACATCAATTATCGGAAAATGAATTATCTTGTGAAGAATGATCTAGTTTTTGGTGTTTTCCTGATGACTGTATTCCTTGCAAGAAGGGGAAACAACACAAGAAGTCCCACAAATCTAAGACAAAGAATTCTATTGTAACTCCTTTGGAGCTACTCCATATGGATTTGTTCGGACCGATTAGTATCAGGAGCTTTGGCGGTAAATATTACTGTCTGGTAGTAACAGATGATTTCTCTAGATTTTCATGGGTTAAGTTCCTTGCTTCTAAAGTAGAAACCATAGAGTTGGTACAATTCTTAATCCTTGGTTTAAAAAAAATGTTCAAATAGAAAGTCAGAAGAATTAGGAGTGACAATGATAGTGAGTTTAAAAATAGCAAGATGGGTTTATTTTGTCTTCCAAAAGGAATTCATCATGAATTCAGTGCGCCATATGTACCTCAACAAAATGGAATTGCTGAATGAAAGAACAGTACTTTGTTTGAAACGGAACGTACGATGCTTGCAGATTCTAAGCTTCTAGTTACTTTTTGGGCTGAGGTTATGAATACTGCGTGTCATGTTTTGAATAGAGTCTTGACCGTTAAGCGACACAACAGGCATGCTATGAGTTGCTTAATAATCGGAAGCCGAATTTGGAATATTTACTACCTTTTAGTAATCCATGCACCCTGTTGAAAGTTAGAGATGTCTCAACCAAGTTCAGTGCTAAGGCTATTGAACGGATCTTTCTGGGATATGTTGCAAATTCTACTACCAAGCGGGTTTATAACAAAGAGACTCGTCAGGTTGAAGAATGGTTTCATATTGACTGTTCTAATCGGTCTTTACCTCAAATGGTGATTGGACCAGACTAGGCTTTTGATTATGATAATTTATTCAAGTCTTTTCAATTACCTTCTGATATTTTTCCTGAGGAAGCTGTTGTTTTGTATGATTCATGTAAAGATGTACAGAATAGTGGTTTTCTACCGACTGTGGTTCCACAATCATCTGTTTCTTCTACATCTGCTCCAGATCCTAATGCTGCTTCTTGTTCAGGAACACAAGAGTCTGATAGTGAAGATGGAAATGTTATTTTCCAAGATTCTTCTGCAAGATTAGTTGTACAAGGTTTCAATCAACAAGAGGGAATTTATTACACCGAGGTTTATGCGCCTGTTGCTAGGCTTAAAGCTATAAGGGTGTTTCTTGCTTTTGCTTCATACAAAGTGTTTAAGGTGTTTCAATTAGATGTAAAAAGTGCTTTCTTATATGGTAAAGTCAAGGAGGAAGTTTATGTGTGTCAGCCGCCGGGGTTTGAAGATCCAATTAATCCGTCTAAAGTTTTCAAGCTTGATAAAGCTCACTATGGTCTTCATCAAACTCCTCACGCGTGGTATGAAGCATTGTCTACACATCTTCTAGAGAATGATTTTGTTCGTGGACATATTGACTCGAATTTATTCATTAAGAAAGCAGGGGGAGAATACCTACCAGTACAGATATATGTAGACGATATTATTTTTGGCTCTACAAATGAAGGGTTGTGCAAAGAGTTTGAGAGTATTATGAAATCGAAGTTTGAGATGTCAGCTATGGGAGAGTTATCATTTTTCCTAGGTCTTCAAGTTAATCAGAAGGAAGATGGTTTCTTTATTCATCAGTCCAAGTATATAAAGGACATCTTGAGCCGATTCAAGATGGAGGATTGTACCCCATATGATACTCCGATTCCGGTCAATCATAAATTGAATTCTGACCCGGATGGAAAAGAAGTTGATTGCTGAATCTACCGTGGAATGATTGTATCTCTCATGTACTTAACTGATTCAAGGCCAGACATAATGTTTGCTGTGTGTATTTGTTCCAGGTTCCAAGCAAAACCAAAAGAGTCTCATTTGATTGCAGTAAAGAGAATCTTTCGTTATCTGAAAGGAAAATAAAGATTGGGACTATGGTTTCCTCATGGTTCTAACTTTGAATTCAATGCTTACACTGATTCTGGTTTTGGTGGTTGTTGTTTGGACAAGAAATCTACTACAGGTGGTTGCCAGTTCTTGGGTAATCGTCTAGTTTCCTGGCAATGCAAAAAGCAAACTACGGTCTCCATTTCAACATGTGAAGTGGAATACATTGCTGCTGCAAGTTGTTGTTCACAGATCTTATGGATCCAACAACAATTAAGAGACTACGGTTTTAATTTTATAGGAACCCCCATGTTTATTGATAATAATGCTACAATGTCTATCACAAATAATCCTGTTAAGCACAGTAAAACAAAGCTCATTGAAATTAGATATCATTTTATTCGTGATTGTGCAGATAAGAAGTTGATTGAGCTGGTAAAGGTACATACAGATGATAATTTTGCTGATCTTTTTACCAAGGCATTTGATCGTACCAGGTTTGAATTTCTGATCAAAATGATCGGTATGATCAATCCCGAATAAAAGTTTTTCAAAACAATTTTCATGGGAGATTTTGTTTTAAATTTCTTTTATTGCTTTATTACATTTCTACATTTTAAATTTCAGTCAAAAATTGTTATTTATAAAAAAAAAATTCAAAACAAAATGGAAAATATAAAATTGACATCATTTGAAGTTATAGAAGAAATGATAGTACATCAGTGAAAAATTCATTACACATGACCTTCGTAGACCTTTGATATATGATAGTTTAAAGTAATTTGATTTGATCTAAATTTCAAAGTCTGCATAAATGAGAAATGATAGTGTTTTGAATGCTCTAATCCCGATAATATGTTTTAATTTGAATATGAGTTTGAAACTTAAATTGTCAATAGACTAGAAGCATTTTTGAACCAATAGTAATATGAAAATTAAATATGATATGATTACATCTGTGATTTGAATCCATTATATGTTTGGGTGCGTGTGTAAAAGATCATTATCAGATATAGAATATATGGTTTTAAGAATTTCATGAGACCAATATCAAATTATGTCTTTAGCACAATCTCTTTCAGTTCACTTCATTGCCTATGCCTCAAAAAACATGCAATGTATTGCTGAACTAAGATATGTTTCTGACAACATCTGTTAGAACATATATTCACCCTTGGATCAGTTAGATACATCATCTATTCTTATTTCATTGAAATTTATCCAGATAATAGTTGGATCCTCGTACCTGAATCTATTGATTCTCATTATAAAGCCAATTCATTAGAATCTTTCGATTCTGAATTATTCTGATTCTTATATCCTTTGGGATCTGCTATTCTATACTTGTACTAATAGAGATAATTTTATATTGGAGATTGACCTAATCTTTCAATAAACTGTGTATGTCTTGAAGATAATGCAAATTTAATTTCTGTTGGCATATATGTGGGGTACACAATGTTTTTCCTCTAAATGGTACTAACTCACATGAATTTGGAAGAAAAATGCTTATAGTTTTAAAATATATAATATTGACAATTTAAAAAAAATTTATGCTTTGTATTGCAAATTCGAAATGAAAATTTGAGCATTTCATAACCTGATCTTGTTTACTTTGAAATTTATCGCGTATCATTTCAAGTATTATTCAAATTGATTGCAAAAGTTACATAAAATTGAAAAAGCATTGAGTTACATAAGTATGAGTTTGATTGTTTCATATCATAGGTTACCCATAGTTGATAATAAACTGTGTGATGAATTGCTCATATATTGATATGATCTTCTTGCTCATGATGTTCATCCAAAAATATGTATTTTAGTTTGCTCATATAAAAACAAAAAATATGTGTTTCAGTTTGCTCAGATAAAAACCAAAAATATGTGATTTCGTTTATACAGATAAAATCCAAAAATATTTTGTTTCTATATTCCATGAGAATTTTATTTTTAATTAAAATGATTCGGGATTGGATCGGATACATGCTACAGATGGAAGTTCACAAGAATGTATCGTGTTGAAAGTGAAGAATTTTGTTCAAAGGAAAAGGTTTGGAGCGAACTTAATATGTTCGCCTGGTTTTGATTAAGCGAACTTACTATGTTCGCCTGAGGCTTGTTAAGCGAACTTAACAAGTTCGCCTAATGAAGCGAACTTAATTGTGATTTAATATTTTGTTAAGGCGAACTTATTCATTTTATCTTGTTCGAACTTATCGAGCGAACATAAGGCGTTTTTTTGCGAACTTGTGATTTTCTGATCTAGGGTTTCTTATTTGAACTTTTTGTGTTTGTTTCTTGATCGGTTTTTGATTGCGAGTATTTCTAATGTAATTTCAAAGAATTTTATCCGTTCAATCGTCTGGAATTTGAAATTTCGACTCTGTGTTCTTCGGTTTTGAAAGTTTCTACGTTTTTCTGAGACAACCTAGATTTTCTGGATTAAAACTTGAAATTGATGCTTAAACTTGTGTCGTGATTGTTAATCGATGCTATTTTTATGTTTGAATTAAGCTTTTATTAATGTTTAGACATGTTCGAGATTTCGATGTAGAAGTTGTATCGACAAACTGGTTCAGGCGAACTTGTTCAGGCGAACTTGTTCAGGCGAACTTATTCAGGCGAACTTGTTCAAGCGAACTTGTTTAGGCGAACTTATTATGTTCGCCTCTTGCAACACTAAGAGAACTTATTAAGTTCGCCTAAGGGCTCAGTAGTGTTTTGGACTTGTGATTTTTTTTGTGTTGAATTTTTTTTTAATTTCTTTTGATTCTTTTTGTTTGTTTGATTACTAATGTGTGTTTTTGTCCATTACATTTACAGATGGCTCGTCATGTTGAGTACAAATATAATCAAGTGGCGTTATTGGATCCAAATATGTCTGAAGCTGTTAATTTTCAAGGAATTATCAATTTTCTAAATCGTTCACGTTTGCATG
Source organism: Smallanthus sonchifolius (assembly GCA_023525975.1). Lineage (NCBI taxonomy): Eukaryota > Viridiplantae > Streptophyta > Magnoliopsida > Asterales > Asteraceae > Smallanthus > Smallanthus sonchifolius. The sequence goes on along the minus strand of CM042044.1, from coordinate 24,179,231 downwards.
TGGCCTTATCTGCTAATCCGTACATCAGTTTACCGTATATTCAACAATTCTGGGATACCATCCATCAAGATACAGATGTTGAACCATATGTACTTCGTGCTACAATAAATAATACAGATGTAGCTATTTCAGTAGAAACTATTCGTGCTGCTTTGGCATTAGGAGGTGCTGTTGATGATCCTATGTCGTATCCTGGAACACTGATTATGGGGTGTTTTCAGAGGATGGGTTACAGAGGAAGACCAAATGATACACAAGCAAGAAAAGGAGGTTTAGTTGGCGAATGGAGGTATTTTATGCACGTCATCATAGTATGTTTGTCTCCAAGAAAGGCTGGTACTGATGGTTTGAAGAGGGCATTACAAGCTGCAATGGTTGCATTGACCCTCAACAAACGGTTTAACTTTGCTTTATATATCTACCGTTAGTTGGTCATGCAAATCAATCCTCTAGAAGGTCAAGGGTTCCTTATGTATCCTAGGTTCGTGCAAATGATTCTGAACCATTTAATTCCTGATTTACCTCAGCATCCAATCCGTTTGACTTTGACTCCTATGTCAAAAAGAATCTTTACTGATTGTACTAAGGTAAAACAACAAAATGCTGCTTTAATTCCTGTTCCAACTCCTTTGTTTGGTCACTTAATCAATCCTGATTATGTTGAGCCACCTAATGATCATTGGTTTCATCCTGAGGAGTTAGTACAAGTACAAGTCCAGAATCAAGTTCTAATTCAACAACCAGTTCAAGCTCAGGTACAACAAGTTCCTATTCAAGTACAACAAGTTCCAGTTCAACAACAAGTTCCTGCTCAACAACAACAACAAGTTCCTATTCCACAAGAACAGGTTCACATTCCTATTAATGAACCAGTTCAAGAAGAGATTGCTCAAGATAATGAACAAGATTTGGGTATGAATATGGATGATTTTGATCATGAAGCTGTGAACTCACCTATTCATGAAGTTGAAGGAAATGTTGTCGATACGAGTTCCAGTGATACTATCTTACCTGATTCTGAAGCTACTGATTCTGATTCGTCTAGAGATTTTAGCTCAGATCATTACGCAAGGTTGGCTACGTTACCATTGGCTAATGCGGGGAAACGTATTAAATCTAAAGCCAGAAAACCAAGGCATAAGTCTGTTCAGAATCCTCCTTCTTGATCAATACTTGGCAAGAGAACTTTAATAGATGAGAGTTCTGACTCGGATAGTGATGCTATTCCAGTTCCTAAAGCCCAGAAGCTTATGTCTGCTTCTATTTCTGCTGTTCATTCATCTCAAGGTGTTGAGGATGCTAAGTTTGTTGCTTCCTTACTGATTAAACCTCCTACTTCTAAACATCCATCTCCAGTGCTTTCTCCACATATTCCACACACATCTGAAGCTGGTCCTTCAAAGGCATCTGATTCTGAAAGAATTACATTCCTTGAATCACAGGTGCTAGCTTTACAGACTCAAGTAGATACTCTTGTGTCTACTGATTCTCAGAGACAGTTGGTCCTTCAAGCTTAAGCTACACAGATTGCTGACATGCAAGTATTGGTGTCTAAACTTGTTGAGCGTCTTGACGCTCAGGGGGAGTTAAGGATACATGATACGTGTCATGCTGAATCAATTCAACGAAAAGATAATGATGACAATGATCCTAGTGGTAATGTTAAGGGTGATCGTCAATACGCTGACGTGAATCCAATATCAAGAGCTCAGAGGGAGTCGACATCACATACTATTGAAGGAACCAAGAATGATTCTGGAGTGAATGAAGAAATATTATTATTGGAATTCTTTCAAGATTCTGAAGAAGAAGCTTAGAAATTGGAATGTCTGGATGATATAGACGAATTATTTGATGAAGAGGATGTGTTGGATAATGAAGTTGAAGAAGGAGAGATTGTAGAGATTGAGATAGAAAAGAGTAAATCTAAGGTTACATATGAAGGAAGTGATGGTCTGAATGTTCCGTATAAATTCATCCAAGATGATGTTATTCCTGAATTTTCTTATGATGGAGTAACAGATTCTATGGACTCTATTGAAGATATCACTACACCAGATGATACTGCTCAATCCAAGATAGATTCTGATGTTGATACTACTCATACTGTGTCTCCTAAGCTGAATGAAGAACCTGTGATGTATAGAAATACATGAATGACTAGAGAACAGTGGAGAGATGTAGTTAACAGTTGGATGAAAGTACTACCAAAGTCACCTATACAACCTTCTTAGAAAGAAAGATATATGAATAAAGAGAGGTGTATTGGAAAGATCATAAGTTGGTTTTATGATGATGACACTAAGTTGTTTGCTCTTAAAAGATATGATGGTGTTCAATACTTAAAGCATAGGATAAAGTATTTCAATACCTTGCCAAGGTGTGAAATGAATGGTCTAGCTACGAAACCATTGATTAATAGATCAAAGTGTGGATTAACCGATGTGATTGCCAATTTGATAAAGAGAGAAGGTGGATCAGGGAAGTATGAAAGGGTAAAACCACAGAAGGGAAAAAGAGTGAAGATTGTAGATTAAAAGACTAAGAATGTGACTTGGAAGTATAAGTTCAAGCAAGTACGTGTTGTACAGAAGATACCATTGAAGAAAATTCCACAAGATTTTATGGGGAATATGAAATGGTGGTATGTAGATGTGAATACTGGTGAAGCTAGGATTGATGATAAAGATAATAAGGTCATTGTTAATTTCTATGATGCAATGAATCTTATTAACTTTTCAAAGAAAGATCAGAGGACGTTAAGAAAGAATGAGATTATGTTCACTGATGAATGGAGAGAACAAGGATTGCAGTATAAAAGAGTGTTGGAGATATGTCAGAGATATGGAGTGAATGCAGGAAGCAGATTACTAGATAACTGGAAGAGCTCGTCATAAAGACTGAAGACAGAAGATCAAGCTATTGTTAAGGGGGAGTCTGTTAGGACATAGATTGTATGACAAAAGCTTTGTAATAGTTTAGGTCTTATTGTCTTTATGTTTTTATGTAATTGTTTAGTATTTGTCTAAGTATTAGTACAAGTTCTGCTAGAGGCGAACTTGATAAGTTTTCCTAGTCTAATAGAGGCTAACTTGTTAAGTTCGCCTAAGCATCTTTGAAACGAACTTGTTAAGTTCGCCTATTGCAGAACGTGTGTCTATAAATAGGAGTTTACAGATTCAGAATAGGGAGGACGAGAGATTGAATGATCAAGTATTCTATAAACTCTGTTTGGTGATATAAAAAGAGAAAGTTTATTTAACTGTTGTTTCTTTTGTCAATTGATATACATACGTTAACACGAAGGATTCCGCACTCCGTGTTATCGAGACGTCCTGTCACGAGATCGATCTGAGATGAGTCATGTGGACCTACATTGGTGACAAAGGCAAAGACGTTCGATTACATCGGTTTGAATTTTAATTTACTGAAATGCTTAATTTCCAAGTGACCAAGTAAAATGTTTTTCTTAAAAATGTTTTCATGGAATTTTTACTTTGTGTCAAAAAGATTTTGAAAATGCCAAACAAATTGAAAAAGATAAAATCGACATTACTTGAAGTTATAAGGAGATATGATAGTACATCAGTAGATGTTCAGTCACACATGAGCTTAGTTAGACTTTATGATTGCTTATGTAATATATCTGTGATAAATGTTTTAATCAGAACTTCTTAGACTGTACAGTATGGGAAATGATAACTTCATAACTGCTTATGTTGAACAAAAATTGATTCTTGATGCTTATATTTTAATTTAGATACTAGTATGAGTCTGAATTGTCAATAAGCTATGAGTATCTTTGGTCCATTAGTTGTGTGATAACATAATGAACTTTGTGACTACTGTGATTTGAACACATAGTATGCCGGGTGTGTGTGTAAAAGATCATTATCAGATAAAGAATATAAGATCTAAAGTACTTCATGAGACCAGTATCGATTATGTCGTTAAACACAATTTTTCAGTTCACTTCACTGCCCATGCCTCGAAAAACATGCATTGTGATGTTGAACTAAGATATGTTTCTGACAACATCTGTTGGAACATATACTAGCCCTTGGATCAATTATCTTGATTCCATTGAATATATCAAGATAACAGTTGGATCACGCTACCCTATGTCAATGAATTAATCGATTACTTGATCAATCTTATGTTGAAGAATTCTATCAGTACAATCTTTCTGTTACTATGAATCATGATACTTCATCCAAACCAAGACATTTGAATCATTCGATTCTCTGCTTGATTTTTTCCTGTGTTTAACGGTATAATTTCATCCTGGAGATTGAAAATTATCTTGCAATGATCTTTATATGTCTTGAAGATAATGCACATTTATTTTTATGTTGGCATATATGTGGGGTACACGTTGTATTACAAAATAAATTGTATCTTAATTCACAATAACATGGGACAAAGATACTGATGGTTTCAAATGTTATAATATTGACAACTTAGATTGACATGTTATGTGTTGCAAACTCGTATATAATTTATTATAAGCATGTTATGATCTGATCCCATCTTCTTTGATGTTCTTCGCGTATCATTACATGTTTTGGTTGAAGATTAAAAGATTTAATCTTATCTGATATAAAGAAAGTTGGCTTCAAGTTGATTCATGATGATTTTCTTTTAAAATTGGTAGAATTTTTGAGGGAAATGATTGCTTGAATTGAAAGAAATGAAAGAATCAATCAGGATACCCATAGAATGTTTAGGGATGTTTATCCAAAATGTGTGGTCGATGCATTGTTTATACTGATATGATCTTCTTACTCGTAATGTTCGATCAAAAAGATGTGATTTAGTATTTTACAGTTCAATTTGTACAGAGAAAAACCAAAAAGATTTTGTGTTTCTTGTGTTTGAAAAACCAAAAAGATTTTATTTTTCCATCTTCCATTGAAATTTTACTTGTTGGTTATACTTGGTTGTTCTTCTTTGCCATAAGTGAACATTTGCATATAGAAGTTGACAAGGGGTCCTTCTCTCAAGAAAGAGTGTGCAGATGTACAAGACAAAGACTCATGATCTGTTTGAGGACTGATGACAATCTTCTGAAGCTGTTGTCAAGGGGTAGTTTGTTTGAACTATTTCTAGTGACAACGAGCTTGAAGATTCTATGTCTTAGTCTTAGAGTCTTTGACTTGTAATGTGTTAGAATTGTTAAGTTAGCGAAGCTGTCAAGTTCGACTTAGGAACTTAGAGAGAACTTGATAGGCGAACTTGTCAAGTTCGCCTAAGCTTGTTAGGACGAACTTAACAAGTTCGCTTGTGGTGCTTTGTGGTTTCCCTATAAATAGAGGTTTAGTTGTCAGTTTTAGGTGACAGAATAGGCTTGAGCATTGTAGATCAGAAACTGAGAGAACTTCAAAACTTGTAACATCCCAAAAATCCGTGAACTAGTGGTTCGGGTTAGTGGACAACCCGAACTAGTATTAATTAAAAAGAGAGGTAAGATTTGTCACGCACGAGGTGTTATAACGACTTTAACTAACACAGTTAGTTATTTAAAGAGAGTTCGGGACCGAATCATGCGAAGTGGAACTAGGGGACCCAAAGCGTAAATCGAGAGTGGTATTTAAACCACTCTATGCGCAAACCCTAGAACATTTTGGCTAGGTGTGCGTGATGGCAGCAACAAGGGGGAAAGGCGAGAAGCCGACGACGAGGGTGATCGGGCGAAGAACGTAAGCGGCGGAGCGGTGGTTTCTGATCGGGAAGTTTATAAAAAGACGAGGTAATCTCCTTTTCCTTATTATATTCGGTTTTGGATGGGTTTTCTGTTAAGATTGCTTAATTGAAGTGTTATGGCCAATAGGAGGGGACATGGAAACGATTGGTGAAGGAAACGAGCAAAAACGGAAATCCGGCAAGGATTTCTGGCCACTTTTTGTGTATCCGGTGGTGGCTCCGACGGCTGAAGGCGGTGGTGATGGTGAGGGGATGAATATCTTGGCGACACGGTCGCGTGGATATATTATTTGTCCAATTCTGAGTTCGTTTGATAGGGTTTCGTGCAGCGCAAAGACAGACGCGTGAAAATGGACGAATACGGCCACTGTTTCGTTTTCTGGCGACGGAGGCAGAGGTTTCCTACGACGGCGACTGGTTCTTTTGAAAGGGTTCGGCAATAGGGACGCGTGGACATATAATTCTCCTAAAACGGAGTCCATTTGGGTCGGTTTTAAGCTACTCGTATATTGACGAGCAAAACAGAACCGCTTAGAACGGCTTGTACGTGAAGGTATGAGCCCATAGAAATTTATATTCATTGTTGGGGACTATTTTGGGATGTAAGAAAAATGTCGGGGACGACATTCGAGAATGTTTTTCGGTAACGTTAATTTAGGGGTTTATGTACGCGAACGAGCGCGTCGGTTATATGGTTTGGGACGAATTAGACCGAGCTTGTAGCTGCTTGTACGGAGTAGATATGATAGTGTTATTGCGTTAATAGGGTTGATCCGGGTAATTCATTTGGCGACAGGTTCACGTCGGACTACGCGTTTGCGTGTTTGGGGCTTACGGAAGGAAGGCTTCGCAACCAGTGAGTTTCTTTTCCCCCCTTTAAACGTTTTTAATGTTTTGGGGCTATCGTACATGCTTAAAGGATAAGTTTAATCTATTTAACGTGTTAACGGTTATCGAATTCTAATCCGATGTGTTTTTGAAAGAAAATGGTTATTAAGAAGCCGTAGGGTCTATGGTGCGTCCATGGGGATACATGAGCTAGGGATATTAGTTTTAGTGTGTGACATGTGATGGATTGGTCGGGAGAGTTGGGCTTAAGCTAAACGCTTATGATTACGTATATTCTACAATACTTTAGTGATATGTGCGGGCGCGGGTGTAGTTATCGAGTTATGTAAATGTAGGGTGATATTATGTGTTATATTTTTGTTGTGTGTTGTGTCGTTTTTCATGTGACATGACGGGTATTATGTTTGCATCTTTGTCTTTATGACATGGTAAACGGGATTGTGAAGGATAAATTTTGTTGGGAATTCACCTACGGTGACGTTTATTTAACAGGTTAATGATGAGCTCGGGGTGTGTCGAACGCCCTGACGAGGGTGCAGTGACAAGGTATGTGTTTACGTGGGTATTATATGTATGTAGTACTGCATGCAAATGTTGACTTACGTTGTTTATGCATGTGATGATATTAATGTGGTAATGTTAGTAAGACGTGTAGATGATATTGTTGTGGTATGTAGAGTTAGATTGACCGTTGTGTCAGGATTGTGACGTGACGTGGATGACCGTCGTGTCGGTTAATGGTGAGAGCCTTGGGTTAAGGCTGGGTGTTTAAATGTCTAGAGTTTGTTGTGTTAATCAAGTTTCGAGGTAATACTTGTTCTTGGGTATGAGTTATTAGTATGGTAAGTTATGTCTATGTCAACAGGGTGATAAGATTATTACTATTATTATTATTGGAAGGACGGGCTAAGTCACGGGTGATGAACTGTTATGGGATGCCGTGGGATAATAGGGGTTAATTATTCGATAATGAATCGTAAACTATTTTATTAAGGACCGGAGGGTACTGAGTGGAATAAACTAATAAATGTGACGTGATGGTTTCTGTCCAAACTAAACTATTAGAACTCACTCAGCGTAGCTGACTTTGTGTGTACGTTAGATTGTTTTGCAGGTAAGCGCCGCGTAGACGTATCTTGGCGTGGGAGCGGTGTTACTCGGATTGGTGTGCATGCATTCATGAGTTAATTTAATATCATTAATTGAAAATAAAAGAATTTAGAACGACTTATGCTGTAGTTTGATTAGTAATAAATGCGTTTTTAAAGAGAATGACCCGTTATGAGAACCAGTTGTAGGATGCCCGGGTTGGTGTCTTACAAAAATGATATTCTGAGTGGAAATACAAAGAGGTTTATTTACACCGTGATGTTGATTGAGTTACACGTTGCACGTTGATCATGGATTCCGCACGTTATCACCGTGTCGTACCGCGAGTCTAGAGATCCGTCACACCCGAATTGGGACCTACAAGGATTCTCAATTCTGCGTCTTTTACTTTCCAATTCCCTGACATACCGATGTATAGGTACTAATGGTCTTTCATGAGTGCCTTCATCATTAGAAGAGGATATAACTTCAGTATCTTCTAATTCAGGCAGTATAGGATCCTTTAGTTCTAGATCATGTTGTTGTTCTATATGTGGTTGAGGAGGAAGTTGTTGTTCCTCAGCAATCTCGGTTTCAACTTGAATAGACGGTTCTTCTACTTCTTCGTCGGCCAGAGCAGCAAATCTATCAAATTTCTCAAGGGGACGCAACCCTTGATATACTCGCTTTCCCTGCTTGTTGACATTCATGAACTTGAAGATCATAGCTTTCAGGTCTAAAGTTTCAACAGTAGGTTCTAGATCAGCATGATTTCTGTTTAGAATGATTTGTAAGAACCTAGGATACATAAGAAATATTTCCTTCTTCCCTCTTTTCAGGTTGCTTTTAAACTCTTCAAACACCATTTTTGAGAAGTTGTAGGCTAAGGTCATGGTCAGGTCAACCATAGCTGAAGAGATGGTAGTGTTGACCTCATTAAAACCTCCTTTTTCTTCCAGATAAGCAATTCATGCACATGTGTGCAAGGTATCTCCAGTATAGATGCAAAAGCTTCTTGTATAGAGGCGGAGAAGGACCTTCATAACCCATCCTTGTGAGAATTGGAATGACAACATCTGGATTCAACTTAGTAGGATGAGCTGATAGATCACCAAACTGTAGAGCAGTTCGTATTATAGCTTTAAAAACTCAGATCCTTTTTTCCTGAATCGTTCCAATTATGCATTCTTATCCGTTGTCATTTAGGTATATTGTTGCCTAGGACCAAAACTCCTGAATGTGACTTCTGTAGATGATGGGATTCTCCATAACATCAAAGTTGATGGGGGAAAGTGTCAACCCCACAACCATTTATCTGAAATACTCAAATTCTTCAGGCGGGTCTAGAGTGAATGCACAAACGTTATGATCAGCAACAAATTTTATTTCGGCCATATCTGCACAAAACTTATTAAGTTAATATATAAAAAGTTTAAAATACAATTTAACTTAATCGAGAACAAGAGTTAAAAGGTTCTCGACCTCGAAAGGGTTTATGGCCCCTATGAGGTTCTCGACTATGAGGGATTTTGGCTCCCAGGTTTCCTTTTGAAGAGGGTTTACGGTTCCTTACAGGTTCACGGTACACAAGATATCGTATACGGGAAGTCAAAAAGGTTCACTGCAATGTCAGATTTATTACCATGAATCCCTTTTTGTGGGTAGCACCATTCGTATTAAAAAATTGGCCAAATAATTCTACTAATTCTGAGTTTTTGACCAGTCATCGATGGTCGCCTATCAATTTCGACCATATACACCCTTTCAATTTCAACTTTTACTAACAAATTGACGTTCCATGATCATCAAAGCCTTTATAGATGAGTTTCGCTCAAACATGAAGTTTAATAACTAAATATAATGCCTAGACGATCATGATATGTACCTGTAATTAGCAAGAACACTTGTAGAGTGGATCAAATAACACAAATCAAGCTCAAGGAAATTTGCGAAGGCTTGCCACAACAGAAGATAGTGAGAGAGATACCATGAACATACACCTCTCAATAGGGTTTATTTCATTCTTTTAAATGATCTTGGTTTCAACACTTTTGAGTGCCCACCGTGAAGCTTGGTGGGCCAACCTTTTAACCCGTAATAGTTATGAAATCGCTTAGATGATTTATTTCAAAAAATTAAACTTGGTCATTTTATTATATAATCTTAAACAAAATTAAGAAATAAAACAAACTAACATGACTCAATTAAAACCTAAACATACTTCAAATATATGCATTCTAACCAATGACGAGCCTTTAGGAAGTTTGCAATGGGATCAAATCGTTCTACAGGCAGATCAAGGAACATTTTTCAGCATGTATTTTTACTCAGACAGTTCAGGTAGATTGCCAATATTCAAATCCTTCTAAACTCATGCTTTAGCTTAAAACCTAAGTTTTTCACTTGTGATTTAAAATTATCATGTTTTGGGTAGAATTAAATATGACTTCGTGGGTCCCACACTCATATCTCAGAAATTTGTAATTAAGTGAATTATTGATGAACTTTAATGGACCTCACAACTTATCAGGTAAACCTTCTCTTACTCGTGATCTTTTGAGCACCTAAATAATAACTAATTGAGCATAATTAGCACGGGTTTATGCCAATTTTCAGGGAATCTCTAACAAAATTTGATCAAAAACATAGCATTACTATCTTACATGTTCAGAACTAGCAAAAGCTCAGGGTTATAGCACAACGGACTTACATGCCTTGACAAGAGATCCCTTTCTAGTCAAATATTCCCAAAAAGGAAAAAATATTTACAATAATAATATGTACGTCTTTAGACATATCTTTTTGATGTATGGCATTGCATATCTTTTGAATTTATTCCTATAACACGACATTATCATTGTGTGTCTTTTTGCTTAGAATTCTGCTTTGCAGAGTAGCTTTGCACTATCAATGAGTGTTTTTTCACCTATTGCATATCAATGCATGTCTTTTAACTATATATATGTATAGTATTTACAGACTTGTATCAAGTAAGCTCGCAACCGCTCTGTCAAGGGTCCCAGTTAGTGCAAGCTCAATCGAGCAAGGGTTATCCACAGTTCATCAACCTTTATGTTTAAGTTCTCTATTAAACATGAATATCAAATGACACCAATCTATGAGATGTTCCCCACTAAGGCTATAAGATTATTTTGTTCAAGTGTATCACTTGCAGAGCCTATCAACATATCCAACAATGATCCTAGTCATTTCAATCTAGTGCCTTACATGTGTTGATCCTAGCTTTAATAAACGAACATTTATATCACTTCCCATTTAATTTGCAAACTCCTGACTCAAACACAAATATTATTTTTATATTTTTCTTTTAAATAAACTGAGAAGCAAACTATTTTTGTATTTTTCTTTTAAATGAACCCAGAAGCAAACTCTTTTTGCATTTTTCTTTTAAAGGAAATCAGAAGCAAACTCTTTTTGTATTTTTCTTTTATTTCTCCCATTAAATTTGTGCAAAAAAAAAATAAAGAATTGTACAAATTTAAACTATAAAGAAAAATATTTTTGGTGATAAGTTTAATCCTTAAAACCAATCATTTCTAGGGACTCTACAAGCACATTGAATCGAGATGTATCAAATGCTTTAGTGAAGATATCTGCAAAATTGTTGTCAGAATCAACTCTTTCAAGACATATGAGATTTCTCTCAAAACAGTCCCAGATAAAATGCACCTTGATATCAATATGCTTGGTATTAGAATGTTGAACCGGGTTTTTGATAATTAGCACAACAGCCTCATTAGCATATAAAATGGGAGTATTTTGAAAGGTCAAACCGTAATACAGCAACTGATGTCGCATCCAGATGACTTGTGAGCAACATGTCGATGCTGCAACATACTCAGCCTCAACAGTAGAAGTGGATACCGTGTGTTTCTTCTTGCATTGCCAAGAAATTAACCTATCCCCGCTTGTAGATTTTCGGCCTAGTTGACAGCCTCCATAGTCACTGTCACAAAAAGTATACAAGTCGAAGTTAGACTCTTTAGGATACCAAAGGCCATGCCGAGGCTTTCCCTTTAAATACTAAAAAATACGTTTAACAACAGTTAAGTGGGACATCTTGGGATTGGCTTGATAATGAGCACACTGACACACAACAAACATGATATCTGGACGATTGGCCGTCAAGTACATCAAGGAACCGATCATAGACCTGAATTGTTTTTTATCAACTGCAACCCCGTTTGTGTCAGCATCCAGAACTGGCCGTGCAACCATAGGGGTAGAGGCGGCTTGAGCATCACTGAATTTGAATGTGGCAATAATGTCATCAAGATATTTGCCTTGATGAATGAGAATGTCATCACTTGATTGTTTTACCTGTAACCCAAGAAAGAACATCATTTCACCCAAAGCAATCATCTCGAATTTCTTTTCCATAACTTTTCTGAATTTTATGCACAGTTCCTCATTTATGGATCCAAAGATGATGTCGTACACATAGATTTGTACAAGAATTAGATCATTATCCACCTTTCGAACGAACACAGTCTGATAAATTACACCGCGAGTGTATCCATGTGCCAACAGATGATCGGTGAGTGTAGCATACCAAGCACGAGGTGCTTTATGTAACCTATATAAAGCTTTATCCAGATTATAGACATAATCCGGATGATCACAGTCTTCAAACCTAGGAGGTTGACATACGTAAATTTCTTCTTTTACTTTCCCGTACAAAAACGCTGTCTTGATATCCATTTGATAAACAGTGAAGTTCATGTAAGATACATATGCCAAGAATATGCGGATAGCTTCCAGACGAGCAACTGGATCGAACACTTCCTCATAATCTACCCCCTCTTGTTGATAGAATCTCTGCACAACCATACGTGCTTTGTTTCTGATAATCACTTTGCTCTCATCTTGCTTGTTCCTGAAAACCCAACAACTGCCGATAGCTTTCTTGCCAGGTAGCAAAGGCACCAAATACCATACTTTGAGTTTAGCAAACTGATTCAGCTCTTTATGCATTGCGTCAACCCAACTAGACTTAAGGAGAGCCATCTTGATGTTCTTAGGCTCAAATTGAGAAATAAAACAGTAGTATAGACATCAGTTTATGTCTCTAACGGTGCTTCTGGTCTTAACCCCATCAGTCAAAGAGCAAGTTATACTATCCACTGGGTGATCTTTATTAATTCGATGAGCAGAAACATCAGGAACTTGAACCGAGAGAGGTAGATTCGTCACATTTTCTGGTGTCTCTTCATTGGATTCATCTGTATTATCGGAAATCGGCTTATCGGCCATTCTTTCATTTGGAATCGCCTCCTGGAATTGAGATGTATCCGCAGTCTCGAGTGTTGAATTGCTGTCATTAACTACATATGTAGAGTCCTCAGCAACTCCTGGTGAAATCTCAGAGACATTAGTTGAATCTGGACCTTGCCCATCAATGAATGTAGAACCACTAGTATTTAATTGTCTTACAACTTCAGGTGGTTCAACAGTCAGCAGTGGTCCAGTGTAAGGACCTTCATCATCGTTGCTGAAATCAAATGTTTCATTAGAAGACCATGCATGGTCATCAGTACATATGTTAAATGATTTAACTAAAGAATGATAATCAAATAACCACAATGGACCACACTCAACATTTGTAGGATTTTGCTCTTGCCAATCAACATAAGTTGACTCTCTGATCTCTTTGGTGACATCGTTGTATACTTTATAAGCTGTTGCATTAGAGCCATAACCAACAAAGTAACATTCATCTGTCTTCTCATTGAACTTTGGTGTGGATTCTGTATGCAGTACAGTACACGGACACCCAAAAGCTCTGAAATATCCAACTCGGGGCTTCTCAGTGTAAATAATCTCATATGGAGTCATCTACAGTCGCTTGTTGAGAAGAACCCGGTTTAACACATAGCATGCTATGTTGACAGTTTCTGCCCAGAAGAATAAAGGCAATTTGGATTCAGAAAGCATCATTCTTGCTGCTTCAATGAGTGTTCTGTTCTTCGTTCAGCCACACCATTTTGCTGAGGTGTATGAGCTGTACTATACTGTCTTGTTATCCCCTTTTTAGTATAAAACTGATTCAGAACCACGTTTTTGAATTCAGTTCCATTGTCACATCTGATAGCTTTCACTTTCACATCTCTTTGATTTTCCACCAACACAATGAAATTCTTAATCACCTCTACAGTCTAGATGGGACAAACACAATGACATCTCAAACAATCAAGTTGTCCGAAAAGCTTTGTCCAAAATGTGTTTCGATCGAAAAGTCCAGTCCAAAATGTTTTTCGGTCGAAAACTTGAAATCTATATATATTGGAATTTTTGATCAAAAAACTATTACCACCTTGATTCAACTATCGTTTTCTCTCAAACTAATTTTCAAGTGTCAAGATTTCATGCGGAAATTCATTGTTTGTGATGTCATTGTGTTTGTCCCATCTTTTCGATCACAGAGGTATGTTTTCGTGACGCGTAGAGGTGCGTAGGATAGATCTAAATCCGTAGTTTAAGTTTGAATATTTGCGTTGCCCGAAAATTTATATGAATTGCCCGAAAAGTCTCTAGAATGGACCAAAATCTCTTTCAGATGGAAATGAAAGGTCACTGCTGATCCATCCGAAATGAGTTTTCGATCGAAAAGTGTTTTGTTCAGTTTTTCGATCGAAAAGGTTAAGTTTGTAAAATCAAATTTTCGATCAATAAATTGTGTGTTCAAGGGTTTTCGGTCGAAATGATCAAAGTTGGAAGTTTTTTAGATGATTAGAGTTTTCAATCAAATGTTAGTTTTTGATCAAAGAGTTTTCGATCGAAAAGGTTTGAGTTGTAAGTTTTTAAAGTTGAGTTTTTGATCAAAATGTGTTAGTTCATAGTTTTCGATCGAAAAAGGTTTTCGGTTAAGTGTTTTCGATTGAAATCTCCAGAGTTGTGATTTTTCAGAAATTTTCAAAGTTTTCTCATATTACTTTATTGATTGTTTCAGATATGAATCGTCTCAAGTTTGAATCGAGGCATAACATTTGTGCCTTTCTGACTACATCCACAAGGAAGTCGCGTGGATATGAGGAGATAGTCAGATTTCTGAGTAATTCCAGGATTCATGCAGCAATATCATCACAAGTCAGAGTTTTTGAGAACCAAGTTTGTGAATTTTGGGATAATGTTGAGTACAGACATGTCAATAAAGATATTTGGATTGAAAGTACAGTAGGGGGAAATACTATTAAGATAACAGAACAGTGATTCGAGAAGTGTTAAACTTCAGAGATTTACTTGAATTTCCTTACAAGATAAGTCATACAGCAGTGTCTGGGATTATTCTAACCATGGGTTATAATGGAAACTTTCTAAGGAGGCAAGTGACTAAGACTATGTTTGGGAAACAGTGGAGATATATGGTGCATGTCCTGATACACTTCCTGAATCCAAGAACCGTAACATTTGATCAGATAGGTGAAGTATTCAGTAGAGCTTTGGTATGTTTGGCAACCCACAGAAGATTTAACTTTTCAAGAATGATGTTTGAAGCTTTGATCAATAACTTTATGGGGCCAAGGCAGAACTATAAATTTCTCATGTATCTAAGATTCGTACAAATGTTCATTAATACATTGCTTCCAGATCTACCTAATGACGTTATTGAACTTCCCATGGAACCTATGCAAGAAGTTATATTCAGCAGCATGAACAACGCGAGAAAAACAAGCAAGTTCAGCGGTACTGTGACACCGTTGTTCCTAACATGCTTGCTGAATATCCTGATCCAGAATTCAATATAGATGATGAAGTGGATGATCTGATGGATAATGACATTGAAGATGGTGGTGTTAGTGATAATGATGGTGGTGTTAGTGATGATGATGATGATGATGATGATGGTAATGATGGAGGAGATGGTAATGCTGAACAAGAAATTCAAAATCAAGAAGTGGAACAACAAGCTGATGTTAATGTTGAAGTGAATGCTATTCCAGAAACAACTATTGAAGTAAATGAACCAATCCTTAGCCATACAGAGGAATTTATTGCAAAAGAAGAAGATATATTAAGTGTGAATACTGAAGTTTTAGAGATTCCTGAAGATCAAGTAATTGTAACTCCACCAACAAATAAAAGGAAAGAACCAGAAGTTTCAAAGACCATGCCTTCTACAAGGGAAACATAAAATTTTGTGAGTCAGCTGAAGACTCAGATTTCCATTCTATAAAGCAGGGAAGCTGCTAATTCAAGAGAAATCAGAGTGCTAAGAGCTGAAAGTAGTCGACATCAAGGAATCATAAATCAGCAACAACAACAGTTAGATCAACTTCAACGAACTGTACAAGACATAATTGCTCATATTGGTCTTCAAACTCAAAATACTGCTCAGAATGTCAACCCTGAAGTGAATATTGAACATTAAGACAGTCATGCTACAACATAACCCATTCCTTCTCCAGTTGATGATGTTGTAATGTATGAATCAAACACTTTGTTTGATGTTGATGAGTTGTTAAACAATCAGGGCAAAGGAATGGAGATTACTGATGAAAATGAGGAAGTGAAAGAGTAGGAGACAGAGAAGGAGGACGATAATAAGGATGAGGTTATGATAACTTGTGAGAAAAAGAAAGATGATGAACAATCTGATGACGATCATAGTAGTGGTGGGGCAGGTGATGTTGGTGGAAGTGGTATGAATGAGGAAGAATCTGATGATGCAAGTGAATCTACCAAAGAATATACAGGTCAGTGATAGGGAAGATGGAAATTTTGGTTAATGATCAAGAATCTTTTCAAGTTCCTGAAGAGGTTGAGCAGACTGTAGATATTCCAAAGAAAAAAAGTATTGACAAGAGTTTGTGGTGGAAAGTCAGTGAAAAACCGTCTATTGTTGAAAAGATTACTCAGAAGATCGGAAATCCAAAGAAAACGTTAACTGGAGAGATTTTAAGCTGGATGTATGATGCAGAAAAGAAAATGTATATGTTGAAGAGAGGTGAAGGTGATATTTAGTATTTTGACAGTAGCAGTAAACTAAAGACTTTACTAACATGGGATAAAGTTGATCAATCCATCAAAGAATTCTTATTTTGGAAACTTTGAAAGATATTTGAAGAATCAATGTGCTCTAGACAAGTTTGAAAGCTTCAAGCCACAAGTGCCAAAGCGTGTCAAGTTGAAAAGAAAGATAAAGACGGCAAGAGGTAGTTCAGGTATATTGTGAAGCCTGTTGATATAGTAACTACACTGTATATACCTGTAAAAGGAAAGATGTGTATATAAAGGCCTTCAAAAGATGGGAATATGACAACTAAACACATGAAGCTGTAATCACACAGTTTGATCTGCCAGAGGTCAGAATCTTAGATCCGATGGATCTCTTTAGCTTTTCTGATGAAGATCTGAAGATTCTGTACCACAATCAAATTCAGTGTGACATGAGTTTGAAGATAAATACTGAAGCTAAGCTTTATATGAGAGTTATTGCTTGTTGTTTGTAGGTCCCTCGGGTGTGGCGGATCGCCACATGCAAGTGGGTCTGCTAGTCGGACCGGGTGCGGAATGCCGTGACTAGGTGGAGAGTCTAGCTAAACAAAGTAAACCAACAAGAGAAAACACTTTAAACGTTCTTTGTATTATAAACACTTGAAGGTTACAGAGAGAAGTACTGAGATTACAATTTGCGTATTTGCTATAATGTCTGCGTACTTAACTTCTGTCAACCTATCCTACTTATACCTAACCTGATGCCTACGCACTTAACAAGTGCGCAGGGCAAATTGCTCTTGCGTACTTAACAAGTACGCAAAGGTATTCTTGCGTACTTGCTAAGTACGCAGGAGCTTTCTCCTGCGCACATGTAAGTGCGCAAAACACTTAGAAAGAAATGCAACATTCAATATGTAAAAGTAAATACAACTCGATAAACTAATACATAAAGACTCTTACATACAGAGACAATTACAGACATGAAAATACAAACTAAGACTCTATCCATAGTGTTGTCACAGGAAAGTGCTTCAACAAACTCCCCCCTTGACAACAGCTCGGGATCTTCATCGTCTTCAATCTTCAGTCTTCACAGCTGTCCATCCTTAGCTTCCATCTTCTTCTTGTATTCAAGGCAGAACTTGATCACCTTGTCATATTTAGAAGCAAGGAGCTTTGTCTATTCGTCCGTGTGGACACAATACCTATCAGCTAGTACCTCCAGATCTTTGACAGAAAAGTTGATGAAGCAGACTTCATCAAATATTTTGATCAGTTCTTATGGTACTATGTTCCCACTCTCGGAACGTCCCTTTCCCATGATCACAGCCTCTCCCGTTTTTGGATCTACGTACCAGTACCACGTCACCAAGAATATCCTGAGATAACTTGCTCAAGGGAATCTTAGTTTCACATCGCACTGGCTTGTATACCAATTTCTTTAAGTGCTTCTTAGTCACAGAATGTAAAGCGTGCTTATCCTTGACTCTCTTGGGCACCTGAGGCTTGAACATTTCAAAGTTCCCAGATCTTGCTTCACGCTGCAGAACTACCCACAAACCCATCACCACTGCGTTATTACACTGACCCAGTAGCTCTCGTTTTGCAAGGTTCACAAGGTCGTATTTGGGCAAGGAGCTGAACGCTTCACTGGTGGGTTTCAAGTATTGAACCCCCCCCAGATCTTTTGATAGCGAACAGCTGCTTGTCCTCCTCGAACCTTACAGCTAAGATCATTCCTGTTGCTCCGTGCTTGTCTATGATAGACGTCTTTTGCCACACAGGAGCTAGACCCTTTGATGAAGTAGAAGGCATGTCTGTATCTTTCGGTGCCTCTGGGTCCACAGGTTCAGGGTCAACTAGGGAGGCTTCAGTCGAGGCTTCTACATTACTGGCCTGCTCGACTGAACCTGTGTCGAGCGGAGCGTCGAAGTATGGAACTTCAAAGAACTCTCCATCTTGTAGCTCGTACTCTCCTTCCCTATCACCCTTGGGAATCTCTATCACCACGTCTTCATCATCATCATTCCAGTCATCACCAGAGTTGATCTCTCCTTCTTCCAGATTAAGGAGAGCATCGATCTGTGCTTCCTTGGAATAGTCAGGCTCAAGATAAAGGATCTCATCATCAGATAAGTCCTTGAGCACATCGGCTGCTGACTTCCCTTTATCACCACCACCACCAGAGGTATCACCACCCTCTTGCTGAGTAGACTCCCCCTTAGCCATTGGAATAGCAGAGATGGGCACAATTGCCAAAGCTTGGTGCTCACCTCCACTAGGATCGGCTTCAGGATCCTTGTCTTTATCGTTATCCTTAGTCAAGTCGACTGGATGACAAGGCTCAGCACCAGTGGATTTCTTTTCTTTCTCTTTCTCTTTCTCCTTCTCTTTCTCTTTCTCCCCTTGAGCATCAAGCTTCTTGGTCAGTTCTGCAACTAATTTGACCATCGCTTCGTGCTCTTTTCTTTGTAAATCCAGCCTTAGCTCAAGTGACGTTCTGTGGCGTAGAATCATTTCATTTGTCTTCATTAATAGCTCATTCTATGCCATTACGTTCTTCAGTCGCTCATTAGTCCCCGTTCTCTGGCTATGTAGAATCCTAACTTCATCGGCCAGTGAATTAATCTGTGCTTGTTGAGCATCAGATTCCTCCTTTGACTTCTGAATAGTCTTCAGCAGTCCAGCAACTTGGGTTTGTAGCACATCGATCCTTGCCTCATTCGGATTAGGATGCCTAGACGATGACGCTTCGGCATTATGGATAGGGGAGGAGAAGATGGTTCCAAAGTCAAACCCTTGTGAGAAATCTTCATAAGTGAAGGGTTGACTTGGAGGATCAATGGTGGGTGTTGGGATTTGGGATGAGATGATGGGAGTGGGTGTTATGGTAGGGGTGATGGTGACAGACTCCGTGACAATAGGAGTAGTCACCGCCACTTGGACTGATGTTGTAGGGAGGGTCACCATCACAGGAACTTCCTCTGTGACTGCCGTGACTACCACGTCAGCTTGAACTTGTGGTCTTCTCCTCCTATGGTACAATTGTTGTGCTGGTGGGGTAGAGGCTGAATCTGTACTGGCAGCTTGAACTTGTACTTGCTGCTGAGCCGGGGCCTCTACCATAATGGGAATAGCATCCTCTTACCTATCTCCCCTGTTCATATGAACACGCTCTCGTCTTTGTATTTGTAGAGCAGCGTCAGAGTCAGATGTTGGCTCATATTCGCTGCTCGAACTCTGTCGCTTTCTTTTGGAGGATGACTCAGGTAGGGTTACATGTGCCGATCTCCTGGGGTGTGCCTGTGATGGTGCGTCATCGGAATCAGAAGAATCTGATTTTGTTGCTTCTGAATCGGATTCCTCAACACTACCATCACCGCCTTCGTCGTCTCCATCCTCAGACGAACCATCATCACTATCATTCTCCTCATCGTGTTGTTCCTACTGTTCATCGGAATGTTCACTCAGTTCAGGTTCTGAGTCATGGCTGTACCATCTACAGTCTTCAGGTGCCACATATGCTTCATTTAGAAGGTGGCCAAAGAGTTCTGTGTGCACAGGGGTAGGTTCTACACTGCCTGGCTTCAGGAATTGAGCAAATACTCTTTTGTCCACCCGCTTGACTTGCAGTCTCTCCCCTATAGCAGGAAGGTTTGGCAACGCGTCATCAATCAAGAGTTGCACAAACCTAGGGTACAATAAGAATCTAAACTTCTCCGCTGTGTTGATCTGGTCATTGATTGCTTTGAAGATGTAGCGTAAGAAGTTGTAGCCCTTATTAAGAGACAAGCCCACCATGGCTGCTGCAAGGTCATGACCCGGCATCTTTACCAGCTTTCCTTGACGAGATGCACACGATCATGACGTGGGCGAAATACCGCCATTGGTCTAATACCCACATCTTTTTATAAGAACCATAGTCCCTCGCTCCGACGTATCCCATTCTTTGCCTCCAACACCCATCCACAAAGTAGTCTGGGTAGGCTGTCGGGTCGGTAGCAAGGTCTCTGAACTGCAGGACCCTTCTTATGGTATCTTCAGAAAAAGCGATAGCCTGACCAGCAACGGTAGCCCTTATAACATTGGGGGTTACCGTGCAGTCGTGCTCTGCTGTCTCCCAGAATTGTTCCAAGTAAGGTCTTGACACGGTCGGGTCAGCTGAGATAGCATAGCTGACTCTTGAGCGGTTCAAGAAGTCAACTATCTCCCTATATTGTAATGCTGCACCTTTCCATTCGGGTTGAGTGTTCGCTAACAAGTTGAATTCGTTAGTAAACGCCCGAGCCATAATCTGCAAAATCACACAGAAAGCACAATCAGAACAACACGTATCATTGGAAATGAACAAACATGACACGGTATAGTAGTTACTCTTTGAACAGAAATTTCAGACTTAGAAAATTTCCTAAGTGTTGGTGTTGCGCACTTAGCAAGTACGCAGCTTTTTCTTCTTGCATACTTAACAAGTACGCAAGAACTACCTCTTGCGTACTTGCTAAGTGCGCAAGAACAGCACTTAAGAAAAATTCCAGAAAGTTTAGAATCTGATTGATCGTTCAAAAAGCGTGTCGAATAGGTCACCACTAGGTCGGAATCAATGATTCTAACCTATGGGACCAGTATCAACACCACAAACTACCTATCTAGAACCAATTTTGACCCAAAACGGTCGTCCGACCCACTGACGGTTCGACTTCAAATCCAAAGTCAAAAATCGAAGATTAAAAAGGACGTTTAAGGATCGGTTATGTGATCTAATCATGTTTAATGAAAATAGGTTACCCAAACAACCCTCAATTTGCCCTAAAAATCACAGATTGAACTTAGGTTTTCTTAGTCAAGAATCGGTCCAAAAGTCACGAAATTATGGATGGATTTAGCCTAGAATCTCACCAAGTCGATGAAATGAGATGATGAAACAATAGACCGGACGAAAAGATGGTTTAGGAACACTTTGATTTTGAGTGAAATTTGCAGAGGGAAAACTTTGGTTTGAATGCGATGAAACTGAGAAAAATTTTCTAAGTGTCCCTTATATACCTAGCCACAATCAGTCGTGCGTACTTATTAAGTGCGCACGAGTTAACTCTTGCGTACTTACAAGTACGCAAGCTTTAACTCTTGCGCATTTATAAGTGCGCGAGACTTACTTCGTGCGAACTTGACAAGTACGCACAACGATTAAGTACGCAAGCTTTCAACTCAGAATTTATGAAGTCTTTCAAATCAACTAACGAACAAGATAAAAATATTCAATCACGAGGTTTCAAATACAATTCAGGAAGGTTAAACACAAATATTTTTGGCTTTTCTGAATAAAATTGAACTATGCATAAACTTAAAATATTTTTTTTTTATCTTTTCTCATAGAAATATTCAAGTATTCACACAAACTATTTTTGATCAAAGACACGAGCAGAGGATCATATCAGGCTATCTTTTAGCAAAAACGATACAAAATAAACATCAAAGAATATGGGATCATGTCATGGATTACTCTTTATTAGTACGTAATAAGCACATAAACAAGTAATTCAAGTTGACAATATTATAAGATTTGAAACTATACACATCTTTGTATCACATTCTTGTGTATTAAGGTATTAATTATAAGATGTACAACGTGTACCCCACTGATATGCTATTCTAACTTGCACTATCTCAAGGCATCTAAGATTTTCCCAATGATTTTCTAAATTTTCAGAATGAAGCTACATCTATTAGCACAGGAAAAATCAAGCAGAATCCATAAGGATTATCAGGAATCATAAGATTCAGAATTGAGTGATTCAGTTGTCTTGGTTTCATTTGATTTTCTTCATTGAATATCGGAATGATGATTCAGGATAATATATATGGTGATTGAATAAGGTAAGAGGATCCAACTTTTATCTGGATTTGATTTCAATGAATCAGGAGTGATTCAAGGGTGAATACATGCTCAACGGTTAATGTAGAGACATATCTTGATTCAATCGCTCATTGCATACTTGTGAGTATGGGCAGTGAGATGAACCGTATTAATTGTGCTAACGACATAACCCGAAACTGACCTCAAAAGAAAATTATTGCAACAATCTAACATCCTATATCTGATAATGATCTTTTCTATTCTTTTACGCACACACACCTGCAAACATTGGTTCAAATCACAATTGTAATTTAGATTTAGTTTCCACAGTACTAGTGATTCAAAGACGCATACAGCCTACTGGCAATTTAAATTACTTGTAAATAAGCAGATTAAAAACACAATAAGTTAAACAGTTAAGTAAACATGACGCAATCATTTCCCATATGAGCAGTCTGTGACGTTTAGATCATTTCTGATGTACTATCATTTCCTCTTTTCTCAAGTTAACTTTGAAATTTTCTCCATTTTTTTTTTTTTTTTTGTAAAATATTTTGAAACTTAAAAGAACTATACAGAAAATTTAAAAGAAATAAAGTTTAACTTCCATGAATTAAATTGATTTAAGAAAAATTAATTTTCACTCAGGATTGAACATTCCTATCAAGTTGACAAGATGCTCAAAACGGGATCGATCATATGCCTTTGTGAAAAGGTCAGCAAGATTGTCATCCGTGTGAACTTTTACAAGTTCAATTACATGCTTTTCAGCACAATCACGGATGAAATGATGGCGAATCTCTATATGTTTAGTTTTGGAATGTTTCACCGGGTTATTTGTGATGGACATTGTGGAATTGTTGTCAATGAATAGAGGAGTTCCAGTGAAGTTTAAGCCGTAGTCTCTCAACTGCTGCTGAATCCACAGTATCTGAGAACAACTGCTCGCTGCAGCAATGTATTCTGCTTCACAAGTTGAGACAGAAACCGTTGACTGCTTCTTACACTGCCAGGAGACCAGTCTGTCTCCTAAGAATTGACATCCACAAGAAGTTGACTTTCTATCAAGGTTACAACCACCATAATCTGAATCAGTGTAGGCTTTGAAGTCGAATGACTGCTGCTTAGAGTACCAAAGACCTAATTAGGGTTTCCCTTTCAGGTATCTGGAAATTCTCTTCACGGCTATCATATGTGACTCCTTCGGTTGAGACTGAAACCTTGAGCATAAGCACACAGCAAACATTATATCAGGTCTTGAAGCTGTGAGATACATAAGTGATTCGATCATCCCACGGTACAATCTGCTATCGACATCCTTTCCATCTTTGTCAGGATGCAGACCATGATTGACTGGGATAGGTGTGCCATAAGTACTGCTATCATTCATCTTGTATTTTGATAAGATGTCATGCACATACTTTGTTTGAAGTAGATAAATGCCATCCTCTCTTTGACTGACTTGCAGACCCAGGAAGAATGACAATTCACCCATATTACTCATTTCAAATTTGGACTTCATCACCTGCTCGAATTCCCTACACATCCCTTCATTGGTAGATCCAAAGATAATGTCGTCGACGTATACTTGTACAAGAAGAATGTCACCTCCTGCTTTCCTAATGAAGAGGGTCGAGTCAATCTGTCCACGGTTGAAACCATTAGACAGTAAATGCTTAGATAATGTCTCATACCATGCCCGCGGTGCTTGATGAAGACCATAAAGTGCTTTGTCGAGCTTATACACTTTATTAATATTATACGGATCTTCAAAATCGAGAGGTTGAGTGACATAGACCTCTTCATGAACTTTACCATAAAGGAAAGCACTCTTCACATAAAGTTGATAGAACTTGAAGCCGACATAAGTGGCATAAGCCAAGAATAGTCGAATGGCCTCAATTCTAGCAACTGGGGCATATACTTCTGTGTAATCCAAGCCCTCTTGTTGGTAAAAACCCTGAACAACCAATCTTGCTTTGTTCTTCAGAACGATATGACGATCATCAGTCTTGCATTTGAACACCCATCTGGTTCCAATTGGCTGAAAGCCTTTTGGCAAGTCAACCAAATCCCACACGTGCAACTTTTGGAATTGAGACAATTCATCTTGCATCGCCTCAATCCAGCAGTTGTCAGTGAGAGCCTCCTTCACATTATTCGGCTCTAACTGGGACACGAATGCAGCATGCAGACATGTTTCCATGACACCAGTGTCAAGTATCTCTATGTAAAGACTGGTGTTCTTAGTGATAGTTCGATGACGAGTCTGAACACCGGCATAAGGATCACCAATAATGTTGTCGATTGGATGATTCCTATGCACTCTCGTCTCCGGTACAATCAGTTCCTGAATTTATGGATCTAGATTCGTGCTTAACTCCCCCATTTCCTGTGTTCCAGAGGAAGAAGATTCAATGTTAATTGGATCAGCTGGAGCTTCATTTCCTACAGTTGTGTTAGGATTGGCTTGAGCGTCATCTCCAACAACAAGAACATCTTCACTGTTATCACTGTCATGAGTTCCAGATGCAGATGCAGCATTGGAATCAGGAGTTACAATCGGTACAGTAGCACGAGTAGAGAAGCTGGAGTCATTGTCGCCACCCAATAATTCATAAACATTTGCGGCGTCAACTGCAGATAGATCAGGAAGATTGAATGACTTGAATAGCGCATCATAATCAAAACCCCAAGCTGGACCTATTGGTTCGGGTGGAATGCTGTGTTTACTACAATACACTTCAAACCATTCCTCAACAGTACGAGTTCCTATGTTGTACACTCTCTTGCAAGGCGAGTTGGCAACGTAACCTAAGAAGATGCCTTCCACTGCTTTTGCATGAAACTTAGACTGGCGATCTTTGTACTGTAGCAACAAGGAACAAGGACTACCAAAAGGAACTAGGTAATCAAGATTGGGAAGTCGATTGTTGATCAACTCGTAACAAGTCTTGTTGTGCCTTTTTACAACCAGAACTCTGTTTAAGACGTGACAAGCTGTATTAATGGCTTCTGCCCAGAAAGTGACAGGAAGCTTTGCATCCGACAGCATAGTCCTTGCAGTCTCAATCAGTGTTCTGTTCTTCCGTTCAGCAACTCCATTCTGCTGAGGAGTGTACGGTGCGCTGAATTCGTGACGGATCCCTTTCTTGAGATAGAAAAGCTCCATCAAATTATTCTTGAACTCAGTTCCGTTGTCACTCCTAATTCTTCTAACTTTCAGCTTGCATAGAGATTCCAAGCAGGATCAAATATTGAAGAATATCAGCAGTCTCGTCTTTAGTACCTAAGAAATGCACCCAAGAAAAATGTGAGAAATCATCAGTTACTACTAGACAGAACGACTTACCTCCAATACTCCTGATACTTATGGGGCCAAATAGATCCATGTGTAATAGCTCCAAAGGGGTATCAACAGAGTTTTGGAGCTTGGGCTTGTGAGACTTCCGTTGCTGTTTGCCCTTTTTACAAGGCATACAGTCATCTGCAAAGGTAAACCTCAGCTTAGGAACCCCGGTTACCAAACCTTTTCGAACAAGATGATTCATTTTACAATACGAAATATGTCTGAGTTTCCTATGCCACAAGATGGAGTCGAGCTCTGTCGCTTTAGAAAGCAAACAGGTAGGAACTGATGAGGTGGTTGTTGCCACGCTCATATCGATCTGATAGGTGTCGTTTGTTCTTGGCGCTCTCATCAGGATCCAATCTTCCGGAACTTCAAAACAGGGTTTGAGAATCAGGCATTCTGACTTATCAAACATCACCGAGTACTCCTTCTCACACATTTGGGAGACACTCAACAGGTTATGCTTCAGCTGCTCGCAGAAGTTGACATTGTCAAAGCTGACACAACCGTTCGAAACCACGCCTTGACACGTGATGCTGCCTCCTTTTTCTCTGGCAAAGGCCACATAGCCGCCTCTGAATAGTTTAACGCCTTGGAGCAGGGCCATGTTTCCTGTCATGTGCCTGGAACATCCACTATCTACATACCAGCGGTTAGAGATAGTACCCTTCGGACGTCCCTGCACGAGTCACAAAAAATTAGTTAGATTTGGAGACCCAAGCCATTGTGGTCTTGGGTCGTCCATCCTTTTCAAAATAAACTACTTCCTTTAACTCACAGTCATGATGACTATTCAAAATTGATGAATCTTTAGAAGAAATAGAACTAGGAGATTGAGAAGTTTTGGATTTGGCAGTCCAGGATCTCTTCTGTTTCTTAACCGGAATAGGAGACTTTGGTTCAACAACAGCAGGTGAACTTGTGGAAGCTTCACCTGATTGAACTAAAGTCAGCTGTTCAAGCTTTCTCAACCTCTTGTTCCGTCTCCTCCTCTGTGGCTTAGAGAGTCTTGCCATAGGTTTCTCACCAGTACGTGTACTACCAGAGGTAGATACACGAGGTACATCAGGTTGCGTTACCTTTCATGGAATAGATGGTTTAGCTTCATATATGATCTTAGGCTTTACCATCGGTTTGACTGGTGGTTTCACCACATTTTGCTTTGGATGTTTGGGAGATGGTTTCACTGGTGGTGACCTGGGGATAACAGCTGGTTGTGAAACAACATGCCGTTTCCCTTGGTTCTTAGAAGGATAGTTCACAAAAATGTGACCAACCAAGCCACAGTGAAAACAGTTCCTTTTGTCTACATAAGTTCTCTTGTAAGGCTCATTGGATCTTGCCTTAGATAACTCAGCATTATGAGAAGGAGGAGTTGGTTTATGAACATTAGGCTGAACCTTACCAGTTTGGTTTTTGGGAGTATAATATTTTTCCAAATTTTCTTTATACCCAAGCCCATAATGAGCTGAAAAAGCTTCTTTCTTGGCTTGGTTAAGACTTTTATACCCCCCATAAAGCATTACCTTTAGATTATCATTTGTTTCAATGATATCGGGTTCAGTTAAAATGCAATTATCACCATTAGTGATAACGTTTTTCTTTACCTTTTGTTCAGTCAACAACTCCTCAGATACTACTCCTTCAGGGCAAGAGTTAACCGACCCGTCTTCAGAAGCAGTAACAAACTCCTCACTAGATGTGGAGTTAGCCTTACTTGAGGATTCATCCTTTTTAGGGGAATCATCCTTATCAGAGGACTCATCTAGACAAGTGAGATCAATGTCTATTAAGCTATTGACAAACTTCCCGCTCACTGGTGGAGGAATGGCATTAGTACCCAAACCTAACCCATTCAGTTGTTTCACCACAGACTCGTAGTGTTCCACCACAAAGCGAGAGTTTTTCAACTTCTCATTAGTGCATTTTAACTGCAAGATCTCATTTTGCAGTTTGTTGATTTCATTGTTCCGTTTTTCTAACCCCCTGTATGCAACATCTAAGTGAAGCTGTTGATCACTTATTTTTAAAGAATATTCAGATTTTTCCTTTTTTAACGTTTCAATAGAATCTTTAAAACGTTTTTCATTTTCTTTATAGTTTAGAGCTGCGAAACTTAGGGGTTCGATTTTGTCTTGGAGCCTAGAATTTTCAAGTTTTAGCCCTTGACATTTAGAACATGAAATAACAGAGAAAGGGTTAGAATCTACCTCAGACGATGAACTTGTTGCTTCTCCAATGGCCATGAGAGCAACAACAGTGGTCGATTCCTCTTCATCAACTACAGGTGCTTCCATTTCTTCAGCTTCCTTCACCTCCAATGTAGCAGCAGTTGTAGATTCTTCTAGGTCAGCCATAGAAGCTTCCATTTTCTCTGCTTCCATCATCTCCATGATCTCAGCCATGAGACCAACCTGGGTTTGTGCGATGATGGCATCCTCAAGATGAACACCCCAGTCAAAGCTGTCGTCCTGTTGTGCTACCAGTGCATTGGACGTTCCACTTTGGCTTTGATTGTGGTGGTTTGGATTGTTGTGGCCATGGCTGTTTCCTTGGCTGGGTCGGGTAAAACCGGAGGCAGGTGCTCTGTCTTTCTGACACTCATGAGCAAAGTGTCCATAGTTCAGACACTTGTAGCATTTGGCCTTAGATTTGTCAAACCCGACCTTGGCATTAGGATGCCCGCCAATAAACTTTCTTCCTGTTCTGTTCAGGAAACGCTTGGCTCTCCTCAATAACATGGCCATATTCCATTGAATATCCATGTCCTCCATGTCATCAGGATCCACTTGATTAAAATCTTCTTCAATCGTCTCTGGATCAGTAAGCTTGCCACCTATGAAATTTTCATATGCAAGCATACAAGATGAGAATAGTGCTACATGATCTTCAGCTATTCTGGCTATAGCTGAGTTGTTAGCTGAAGATGTAGCAGGTGGATTTCTTGAGGTATTTTGATGATGAGACCCCAACCCTGATCCTGAAGCATAGCAAGCATGACCACCACACCCAGTTGAGTGGTCTTCTTCAGTAGGATTTCCAGTGAAGGGCAATTCCAGAGCCAGATGACTTGGATGTAGAAGTCGTACCATGATACAGAGAAGGGTCTTGTATCTGGGGTCTTCCAGAGCTCTCCTTTCTTCTTAGGTTCATGTTGATGCACTTTCCTGTGACAACAGTCTGGATAGAGTCTTAGTTTGTATGTCTAATGTCTGTAAATTGTCTTTGTATGTAAGAGTCGTTATGTAATAGTTTATCGAGTTGTATTTACTTTTACATAATGTATGTTGCATTTCTTCTAAGTTTTTTGCGCACTTACATGTGCGCAGGAGAAAGCTCCTGCATACTTAGCAAGTACGCAGGAAGACCCATGCGTACTTGCTAAGTACGCAAGAGCATTTGGTCCTGCGCACTTGCTAAGTGCGCAGGCATCATGTCTGTATAAATAGGTTTGGTTCACAGAGGATAAGTACGCAGAACTCATATCTTAGACGAACTCAGTTTGTTAAGTACGCAATTTGTAATCTCTCTGTAACCGTCGAGTGTTTATAATAGAAAAAGCTTTTATTGTGACTCTCGTGCTTGGTTTACTTTGTTTTAGTTAGACTCTCCACCTAGTCACGGGTATTCCGCACCCGGTCTGACTAGTAGACCACTTGCATGAAACGATCCGTCACACACGAAGGGACCTACTCGTGCGTACTTAACAAGTACGCACGACCGATAAGTGAGGGGTATAAAAGTGACACTTAGAAAAACTTTTCAGTTTCAAGCGTTCAAATCGATATTTTTCTCTCTGCGAATTTAACTCAAAATCAAGTGTGTCTAAACCATCTTTTCATCCAGTCTATAGTTTCATCATCTCATTTCATCTCATTGGTGAGAATCTAGGCGATTTCCATCCATAAAATCGTGACATTGGACCGATTCGTGACTTAGAATTTTTTAGGTTAAATCCGAAATATTTTGGGTAAAATTGTGGTTGTTTGGGTAACTTATTGACATTTCTATGCTAATAGGATTCTTAATCGACTCCATATTCATCCATTTCATCCTCGATTTTAACCGTCGGTGGAATCTTAATCGACAGTGGGATTGGCGACGTTTTTAAGTCGAAATTGGTCTTGGTTTGGTAGTTACTGGTGTTAATAATGGTCCCATAAGTTCGAATCCTCGATTCCGACCTAGTGGCGACCTACTTGACCCGGTCTTTGAGCAATCTGTCATCTTGTTAAAATTCTGAAATTTTTGCCGAGTGTTGCTCTTGCGCACTTATCAAGTACGCAAGAAGCAATTCCTGCGTACTTGTTAAGTACGCAAGAAGAAAAGCCTGCGCACTTGCTAAGTGCGCAGGACCAACACTTAGAAAAATTTTCAAGTCTGAAATTTTTGTTCATAGTGTACCTACTATACCGTGTCATGTTTGTTCATCTTCAACAATATACGTTGTTCTGATTATGTTTTTCTGTGTGTTTCTGCAGACTATGGCTCGGGCATTCACTGATGAATTCAACTTATTAGCGAACACTCAACCTGAGTGGAAAGGGGCAGCTTTGCAGTATCGACAGATCATTGATTTTTTGAACCGATCAAGAATAAGTTATGCAATCTCAGCTGACCCAACGGTCTCAAGACCTTACTTGGAGCAGTTCTGGGAGACGGCAGAGCACGACTGCATGATATCCCCTAATGTAATAAGGGCTACCGTTGATGGTCGGGCTATTGCTTTCTCTGAGGATACAATAAGAAGGGTCCTGCAGTTCGGAGACCTCGCTACCGACCCGACATCCTATCCAGATTACTATGTGGATGGATGTTGGAGGCATATAATGGGATATGTCAGAGCGAGGGACTATGCTTCTTACAAGAAGATGTGGGTTTTGGATCAATGGCGGTATTTTTCCCACATCATGATCGTGTGCATCTCGTCAAGAAAAGCGGGGAAAGATGCCATGGGTCATGACCTTGCAGCAGCCATGGTGGGCTTGTCTCTTAATAGGGGCTACAACTTCTCTCGCTACATCTTCAAAGCAATCAATGATCAGATCAATACAGCAGAGAAGTTTAGGTTCCTATTGTACCCGAGGTTTGTGCAACTCTTGATTGATGATGCATTGCCAAACCTACGTGCTATCGGGGAGAGACTGCAAGTAAAACGGGTGGACAAGAGAGTATTTGCTCAGTTTCTAAAGCCAGGCAGTGTAGATCCTACCCCTGTGCATACTGAACTCTTTGGCCACCTGCTTAATGAAGCATATGTCGTGCAAGAAGATTGGAATTGGTATAGTCCCAATTCGGCACTAGAGATGAGTGATGATTCTGATGAACAACAAGAAGAAGAGAATGAAAGTGATGAGGGTGATGACGAAGGTGGTGCTGAGGAATCCGATTCAGAAGCAACAGAATCCGATTCTTCTGATTCCGATGATGCACCATCCCGGGCACACCCGAGGAAATCGGCACAGGTAACCCTGCCTGCGTCGTCTTCTAAAAGAAAGCGACAAAGCTCGAGCGGCGAATATGAGCCAACATCTGACTCTGACGCTACTCTACAAAGACAAAGGCGAGAGAAAGCCAATAAGAAGAGGGGCGATAGGCAAGAGGTTGCTATCCCCAGGGTTGTAGAGATCCCGACTGTGCAGCAAGTACAAGCTGCGGCTGCCAGTCCAGAATCAGAATCTACCCCACCAGCACAACAACTGTACAGAAGGAGGAGAAGGCCACTAGTACAAGTTAATGTGGCAGTCACGGCGGTCACAGAGGAGATTCCTGTGACGGTAACCCTCCCAACTCCAACCGTCCAAGTGACAGTGACTACTCCACTTCTCACGAAGTAAGTCACCATCACCCCAACCATAACACCCACTCCCATCATTACATCCCCACACCCACCTCACACCACTGAGCCGTCAGGTCAACCCTTCAACTATGGTGATTTCTCATAAGGGTTTGACTTTGACACAATCTTCTCCTCCCCCGTCTACAATGCTGAAGCCTCATCATCTAGGCATTCTGATCCATATGATGCAAGGATCAATGTCTTAGAGACCCAAGTTGCTGAACTGTTGAACACCATTCAAAAGTCGAAGGAGGAGTCTGATGCTCAACAAGCACAGATCAATTCCCTGGCCGATGAAGTTAGGATTCTCCACAGCCAGAGAACAGGGACAAATGAGAAACTGAAGAATGTTATGGCATAGAACGAACTGCTGATGAAAACCATTGAAATGATTCTATGCCACAGAACTTCACTTGAGCTTAGGAATGATTTACAGAGAAAAGAACACGAAGCGATGGTCAAATTGGTTGAAGAACTGACCAAGAAGCTTGATGCTCAGGGGGAGAAAGGGAAAGAGAAAGAGAAAGAGAAGGAGAAAGAGAAAGAAAATAAATCCACTGGTGCTGAGCCTTGTCATCCAGTCGACTTGACTAAGGATGATGATAAAGACAAGGATCCTGAAGCCGGTCCTAGTGGAGGTGAGCACCAAGCTTTGGCGATTGTGCCCATCTCTTCTATTCCAATGGCTGAGGGGGAGTCTACTCAGCAAGAGGGTGGTGATACATCTGGTGGTGGTGGTGATTAAGGGAAGTCAGTGGCTGAAGTACTTAAGGACTTATCTGATGATGAGATCCTATATCTAGAGCCTGACTATTCCAAAGAAGCACAGATCGATGCTCTCCTTAATCTGGAAGAAGGAGAGATCGACTCTGGTGATGACTGGAATGATGAAGATGAGGACGTGGTAATAGAGATTCCCAAGGGCGACAGGGAAGGAGAGTACGAGTTAGAGGATGGTGAGATGTTTGTAGTACCATCGCTCGAATCTCTGCTCGAAACAGGCTCAGTTGACATGGCAAGTAATGTTGAAGCTACAACTGAAGCCTCCCCAGTCGACCCTACACCTGTGGACACCTAGGCACCAAAAGATAAAGACATGCCTTCTGCATCATCTAAGGGTCCAGCTCCCGTGTTGCAAAAGACGTCCATCACAGACAAGCACGGAGCTACAAGTATGATCTTGGCTGTTAGGTTCGAGGAGGACAAGCAGCTGTTCGCCATCAAAAGATCTGGAGGGGTTCAATACTTTAAACCAACCAGTGAGGCGTTCAACTCTTTGCCCAACTACGACCTTGTGAACCTCGCAAACCGCGACCTGCTGAGTCACTCGAGTCCTGCAGTAGCAATGGGTTTATGGGTAACACTACAGCAGGAAGCAAGATCAGGGAAATTTGAATACTTCAAGCCTCAAGTGCCCAGAAGAGTCAAGGATAAGCACGCTGTACATCCTGTGACTAAGAAGCACATAAAGAGATTGGTATACAAGCCAGTGCAATGTGAAACTAAGATTCCCTTGAGCAAGTTATCTTAGGATATTCTTGGTGACATGTGGTACTGGTACGTAGATCCAAAAATGGGCGAGGCTGTGATCATGGGAAAGGTTCATTCCGAGAGTGGGAACACAGTACCAAAAAAACTGATCAGAATCTTTGATGAAGTCTGGTTCATCAACTTTTCTGTGAAAGATCTGGAGGTACTAGCGGAACGCTACTGTGTCCACACAGACGAATGGACGATGCTCCTTGCTTCTAAATATGACAAGGTGATTAAGTTCTGCCTTGATTACAAGAAGAAGATGGAAGCTAAGGAATCAGAGCTATGAAGACTGAAGATTGAAGACTGAAGACGATGAAGATCCCGAGCTGTTGTCAAGGGGGAGTTTGTTGATGCACTTTCCAGTGACAACACTCTGGATAGAGTCTTAGTTTGTATGTCTGATGTCTGTAAATTGTCTTTGTATGTAAGAGTCGTTA
This sequence comes from Smallanthus sonchifolius, assembly GCA_023525975.1. Classification (NCBI taxonomy): domain Eukaryota; kingdom Viridiplantae; phylum Streptophyta; class Magnoliopsida; order Asterales; family Asteraceae; genus Smallanthus; species Smallanthus sonchifolius. Next base: position 24,145,614 of record CM042044.1, on the reverse strand, counting down.
TGTAATAGTTTATCGAGTTGTATTTACTTTTACATAATGTATGTTGCATTTCTTCTAAGTGTTTTGCGCACTTACATGTGCGTAGGAGAAAGCTCATGCGTACTTAGCAAGTACGCAAGAAGACCCATGCGTACTTGCTATGTACGCAAGAGCATTTGGTCCTGCGCACTTGCTAAGTGCGCAGGCATCAGGTCTATATAAATAGGTTTGGTTCACAGAGGATAAGTACGCATAACTCATATCTTAGACGAACTCAGTTTGTTAAGTACGCAATTTGTAATCTCTCTGTAACCGTCGAGTGTTTATAATAGAAAAAGCTTTTATTGTGACTCTCGTGCTTGGTTTACTTTGTTTTAGTTAGACTCTCCACCTAGTCACGGGTATTCCGCACCCGGTCCGACTAGTAGACCACTTGCATGAAACGATCTGACATACACGAAGGGACCTACAGTTCATGTCATGAGCTTGAACCTTTCCTATTGCCTTTTCAACTGTCAGCTCATAGAATTTAGGATTTTCCTTCATCATGGTTGTGTACATCTCAAATTTGGGTGGTAAAGCATCCAAAAACTTTTCCACCATCTCTTCATCCGGATACCTGAGTTCAAAAGCCTTCAACTCAGTCTGTAAATGATAGAACCTAGAGAAGAGATCATCTAAAGATTCGTTCTAAAAAAACTGAAGCACTCATACTGCTTCCTGAGAAGATCCCGCTTACTCTTCTTGATGTCACTATTTCCTTCGAATCTCTTCTGTAAAGCTTTCCAGAGATCCTTAGAATTGTCATACCCTCGAAAACTATGGAACAATTCCCGAGTTAATGCCATAGTGATCGAACCAAGTGCCTTCTTTTCACAATTATAAGCTTTCTTTTCTTCTTCGTCGAGTTTAGAGATAGGCTTGGGCATGGTTTCATCAAGATAGATGTGTGTGGTATGCTTATATCCCTCAATGATTGGTATCCATAGTGACGAGTAGGTATATGAAATGTAGTGCTCAAAACGTGCTTTCCAATTGGAATAATCGTTCACGTTCAGCAACTTTGGTGGTTTCTGTGGTGTACCGATCTCATTATCATAATTCAGCAGGTTTCCAAGATTCTGAAGATTCGACATAGTGAACACTTAGTCAAGTTTCAGAAAAGTCAGACACAGTTGCGCACTTGGTTTTGGCCTTGCGCACTTGAGAAATAGTCTTGCGTATTTAGATTTCCTCTTGCGTACTTGTAAGTACGCAGGAGTAAATGTAAGTACGCAGGATATAACTTAAGTTCGCACAAGTTCAGTCTTGCGCACTTATAAGTACGCAGGAGATAAGTCTTGCGTATTTAGTAAGTACGCACAAAACTGTACTTTTTTCCAGAAATGGTAAGTACGCAGGATATCTTTTCAGCAACTTTCACCAAACTCTTCCGGTCACCTGAAACTCGCCGGAGATGGTAAAAATTCATCTGATGATCAATGCAAATGAGCCAAAGGGTCAGAAACTTGTTTCTAACCAACCTTTGAGGCTCAAAACACTCAAATACACAACAAAAGTCAGTTTTTGAGTGATTTTTGCTTCTAAAATAGTGCTCAAGAGCTACCCCTATTTTATCACAAAAACCAACAAAAATACCTTTTTTTGCTTGTAAAAACTCTCCAAACTCACTCACAACACTTGAAATCAGGAGCAAAAGCTCTGATACCACTTGTAGGTTCCTCGGGTTTGGCAGATCGTCACATGCAAGTGGGTCTACTAGTCGGACCGGGTGCGGAATGCCCGTGACTAGGTGGAGAGTCTAGCTAAACAAAGTAAACCGACAAGAGAAAACACTTTAAACGTTCTTTGTATTATAAACACTTGAAGGTTACAGAGAGAAGTACTGAGATTACAATTTGCGTATTTGCTATAATGTCTGCGTACTTAACTTCTGTCAACCTATCCTACTTATACCTGACCTGATGCCTGCGCACTTAACAAGTGTGCAGGGCAAATTGCTCTTGCGTACTTAACAAGTACGAAAAGGTATTCTTGCGTATTTGCTAAGTACGCAGGAGCTTTCTCCTGCGCACATGTAAGTGCGCAAAACACTTAGAAAGAAATGCAACATTCAATATGTAAAAGTAAATACAACTCGATAAACTAATACATAAAGACTCTTACATACAAAGACAATTACAGACATGAAAATACAAACTAAGACTCTATCCAGTGTGTTGTCACAGGAAAGTGCTTCAACATTGTTTGTCGATGTGGTACGAAGCCAAGATGATCAAACAAAGACTTGCTGACCTGGAATCAAAGAGGATTAAAGTTGAAGCCAAGCCTGTTACAGACCACACATGAAGAATTGATATTCTATGGACTAGGAGGAGATTATTGGAACCTAGTAGTCTACAGATATCAATTGATAAGCTGAAATTGTTCAACTCTAGAGTTTTCGGTCGAAATGTGTCTTCGATCAGAAGATTTCGGTCGAAATCTTTAGTGTATATATAGAGTTGAATTTTAAAGTTGTAATTAGATTTTCACTTTTGCACTTTGAGATCAGATCTTTGTATAGTGAAATTAGCTATTGTATCTTGTTCTATCTGTTTGTAGTTGCAAGTTTTTCATCAATGAAGATCATGTATTTGATGTTACATATTGTGTATGTGGCGGTTTTCATTATTATCCATGTTTGATTCGATCTACTCAGTTATAGAAGTACTCTGGATTGATTCCGCCTTTCAAGAAGCTGTTTGAAGACTAGAAGCTTGATTATTAAAGGATCAGAGGGATTCACATTTGAGAGGGCGCTTGTTAGTACTTTTGATCATTCACCTCATTACGATGCTATCTCGATGTCCTATATGGTATGTTGTATGACAAAAAATATCTTTGGCTAGTAACTTCTGGTTACTCATCATATTTGAATTTTATTAGATATATTTTCTACATTATATTCTGGATGGTAAAATCTCTAGTTTGTAATATGATCTTCTGGCCATATTTGTTATATGTAATTGGAGATATTTGGTATTGTTTTCGGTCATTTTCGTTGTAATAGCCATCTAGCCGAATATATTTGAAAATTTAGTATTTTTCTTCAAGATTTACTAGAATATAAGACATGTCTAGTACGTATAGGTAAGGTAACACATACTCTTCTGGAGCATTCAATAAAGTCAACACCTGGAATATTATCAATAAATGTCTCTACTAGAGACAACTGATAAGAGTATTTTTATTTTTACTATAATGTTAGTCGTGTCACTATATAACATATATTCATCACCGATGGTTACAATAGCTCTACTAAAGTATTATGACATAATTTTGGTAATTCGTAGGCAACCATGCTCTTCGGGAGCATTAAATAGGTTATATACACTTTTATTTACGAGGTTTTCATCGGAAATTGTAGGTCCCAGCGGGTCTACGGATTTATAACAGTCGTAAAACACGCAACATGTATACGTAGTGCGGAATTTTAACGAATACGCGCGTCTCAAACTCACACGAATACAATAAGATCACACACAATACAAAATATCAATAAGCTACTTGTATTATCTGAAAACAGTGCTTACAAGATATGAAATCAGAACATTACAAATGAACACAAACTAAGCACTATTTATAGACAACACATACTGCTACAGGCGAACTTGACATGTTCGCCAATTATTAGTTCAAGCGAACTTGTTAAGTTTGCCTCAACTATATCAGGCGAACATGTTAAGTTCGCCTGTTACAAACTTAACACTTACAGGACAAAACTTTACAATATTGAATATAAACACTAATCTATTACAAAGGCTAGTTGTCACTCTAAAAGTTCCAACAGACTCCCTCTTAACAACAGCTTGGTCTTTATCTTCAAGTCTTGTTCTTCCAGTTCTCTGGCAATGAGCTCCCTACACACACTCCAATCTTCAAACATACATACAACACCCTCTTGTACTGCAATGCATGTTCTCTACATTCGTCGGTGATGTAGTGTAATAAGTATATAAAAATATAATAAATATATTTTTATAAAATGATAATTACGTTAACTTAAAACATACACAATAGGCAAGTGTACCTATCGCTGCGTAATATAGTTTAGGTAAGAACCAAGTATCGAACCAATGGACACGGATGAGTCCCAATACTCAACTTTTGTTATCATTTAGCCGGATTAATTAGTGAGTGAGTTTTGTGTGCTTGTGAAGCAGAAAACTAAATGACGGTAAAGTAAATAACATAAAAGTAAAAGTGTGTGTGAAGTGTGTAATAGAATTGTAACTAGCAGAATAGTAAATAGCAGAAAAGTAATAAGGTGAAAATGATCAGATTACGAATAGTATTGCTTTGGGATTTGAATCAGCTTGGAACGTGATAATGTTAAGTTGACTAATTCAGTGGTATGACTACTACAAACTTGTGACACGGGTCACCGCTAGAGCCTCGTCCTCACTACATTTGATTCACAAATTACGTTCTTTAAATTAAAATAGTAGTGCCTCCCGTTAGCAACAACAGTTACCCTTAACCCATCGAATGGTCATCTCCGGGTTGGTTTAAGACATCGGACTTAAAATGCTTTATATTAAAGTAAAATAGGTGATTATATTTTTCTCACCGGGAGGCGGTGTAACAACGGGACCAAGTATAAAGACGCATCGTTCCCAACATGATTTCACCAATTCTTGGTCGCATAATAATCTCGTATAAAGACGTATGATCTTAGAAGTATAGACCAAGCTTTGGTTTATCATTCTCTACTCGTATAAAGACGTACGAGTTTCAAAGGTTTTTTGATTAAAAAAGGTTTTATGATCTTACTCTTTAAAATCAAGACACTCACAAATATAAAGACGAGTTTAGAACGAATTAGTTAAAGACATAAACATACTACTTCATTAATACGTTAAACATTAACATGCACCAAACATCATCTTCAACATAAGAATACAAAGAATTTTTAGCCACAAATGGCCATAACGACTAGCGTAATGATGAGTTTCTTGGGCTCCCCTATTGTGGAACAACGAGGAAGAGCCCCTCTACTCTCTAGTCTAACTACGAGAATGCTCTCTTCTTGAGTGTTCTTGAGGTCTGAATGGGTTTGTGGAATGAAGAACTCAAGCCTCCTATTTATAGGCCTCAAAATGTGCATTGCACGACCGTGCAATGGGTTGCACGATCGTGCAAAGGCCTAGGGAATCAAACAGGGTACAGAAGACACGGTACTAGGCTGTGGGGAGCAAGAGAGACCAATACACGACCGTGCATGTTAGGACATAGTTTGTAATGACAAAAGCTTTGTAATAGTTTAGATCTAATGTCTTTATGTTTTTGTATGTATTAATGTTCTAAGTGTTTTTATACATATTGCCAGAGGCGAACTTGTTATGTTCGCTTAGTCTGTTAGAGGCGAACTTGTTAAGTTCGCCTAATGCAAGTCAATAGTCTATATATAGATGTTTACAGAGTCAGTTTTGTACAAATAATAGATTTGAACAGAATCGATCAGAACTAGTCTGTAAACTCTATTGTGAATTGGAATACAAGCATGAAGTTTATTTACTTGATTGTCTTTATTGTCTTTTATGAATGCAATCGTTGGATTCCGCACTGCGAGTTAACGACACGTCTTATCACGAGAACGATCTGTAGAAGTGCCATGAGGACCTACAAGTTGTATCAGAGCTATTGCTCGTGATTCTTGGTGATTCTAGACTGTTTTGCATGCAAATTGACAAGAAATTCATCATCTTTGATATTTTCATTTCCATGGAGTTTTCAAGCTTAATTTGGTGTTTTTGAAGAAATTGATCCAATAGAAACGTTCTAATTGAGAAATTACACAATCCTATGGTTTGATTTTGACTAATTCCTTCAAATCAGTGAATTATGAAGATTTTTGGTGATTCTTGGTTCGCGGTTTTTGTTTGAGCTGTTCTTGAGTTTGAATCTGTTGAAGCAAGCGAACTTGCTGATTTTGTGCAGGCGAACTTAGCAGGCGAACTTGTCAAGTTCGCTTCTCACAGATTAATCGAACTTATTTTTAGGCGAACTTAATCAGATTTTCTGGTTTCTGGTTTAAGCGAACTTATTAAGTTCGCTTCATATTAAGTTCGCTTGGGTATCACAGAAGCGAACTTATTATCTTCGCCTAAGGGTAGAGGGTGTTTCACACTTGGAAATTTTTCAGGAAAATGGCAAATATGGTTCAAGTAACGAATATGTTCAATTATGATAATGAGATTGGTACATCTCAAAAACCACCAAAGTTGTTGAATCTTGCTGATTATTCAAATTAGAAAGATAGGTTTGACCGGTTCGTATCTTTCACCGACACCAGTCTTTGGATTCCTATTTTAGAAGGTTATACGCATCCGACTTATTCATGGATGGGACAGGATAATGTTCCAAAGCCGGTGTCTGCGTTAACAAACGAAGAAAAGGTGTTGTTTGATAAGGAAAAGAAAGCGATGGCAAGTATTTCGATGTCTCCTCCGAAGGAAATATATCACAGTTTCAAACAATTCAAGTCTTCTCAACAACTGTGGGAAGCATTACAGAAAAGATGTGAAGGCAGTTTGGATGTAAAGAAGAGTAGAAAAGAGCTATTGAAGAAGCAATTCTTGGTCTTCAAACATTTTCAAAATGAATCCTTGGATGATCTTGCTACCAGATTTTATCATCTGCTTAGTGAACCGTCAAGTGCTTCTGTGGTGTATGAAACTGAAGAAATTAATAAGTTCTTGGAGGCATTACCATCAAAATTTGATGTGTATACGGTTTTGATCAAAGAAAATATCAAGTACAAAACCATGTCTCTTGAAGAAGTTCTTGGGAAGATTCAATCGCATGACCTGAATATGAAGAAGAAGGACACTAACATGAAGCATATCCAGGATCCTTCAATGTATTTTGCCAAGACTACTGGTAAAACTGGTACAAGAGTTGCATTCTTTTCTGGAGACGCTCAAGATTCTTCTAATGATCAGTGTTCTGGAGTTCCTCTTCATTCTGGTCATTCTAGTCATTCTGGTTTTTCTGCGACAACAGCTTCTACATCTTCTGGATCTCATGTAAATCAAAAGGTTGCTGATGATTATCTAGCTATGTTTTCCTCATTCATGGCTTTGTATGAGAATTTTATTGGAGGGAAAATTCATGATCCTGAGGTTATTGAAGAAGATTTCAGACAGATTGACCCTGTTGATCTGGAAGAAATGAATATCCAATGGAATACGGCCATGTTGATGCGTCAAGCAAAAGATTTCTTGAAGAAAACTGGCAGAAAGTATATTGGATCAAATAGTCGATCACGCATGGGATTTGATAAAAACAAAGTGCGTTGTTATAACTGTCAAGAGTATGGTCACTTTGCTAAAGAGTGTGTGAAGCAAAAGGTAGATGTAGAACCAAAGACTGATTGCTACCAAATTATTCTAAGTACAAATGCTGCTGATAGGCTTATCAGCAGCATTCAACACATGTTGCTGCTGATAGGCTTATCAACAGCATTCAACACTTGTTGCTGCTGATAGGCTTATCAGCAGCATTCAACACAAGTTGCTGCTGATAGGCTTATCAGCAACATTATTCTCATCTCTGCTGCTGATAGCTTTATTCTCTGAAGACCAAACGTTGCAGCTGACTATCCATGCAAAGCGCCTCTGACACCTTTCTGCAAAAGCAACTGCCACACTCCAAGCAGAAGGAACCTCACTGGTGCAACCAATAAAGGACAATGACGCTCTTCTCCAAGCATGCAAACAATGATGCCTAAGAAGACGTTTCAGTAAAGTTAACTAGATTAGCCTTTGCGTGTAATTTAGATTAATAAACAAGATCAACGGCTTGTGTTAGATCTGATCCTTAGAATCAAGGGTCTGTCTTGATTCTAAGTTACTATATATATCTTGTAAACACTTCAAACAAAGTGTGCTTGCTGTGCCTTGATAGTGTTTTACTTGTAAACTTGTAATCTCAGAAGTCTAATACAACAGTGCATTTATCAGTATTCTTGCTGTTTACTTGTTTACTTTGTTGGTTGCTATTGTTTCCGCCAATATCAACTAGAACATAATCACCTTGTAATCTTACGATCCTACAAGTGGTATCAGAGCTTTGGCTCAAGATTAAACAAACTAACACTTGTTTAATCACTTTCTGATTCTATTCAAAACTCTATTCTTGATCAAGTCACACAAAACAAAATGGCACAAAGTCATGGATCTGAAGACATCGGTAGTATCAACCGACCACCAAGGTTGGTGTCTGGGGAGGACTATGATATGTGGAAGAACCGTATGGAAAGCTTCTTCTGCTACCATGAATACGGAATGTGGAAATCCATAAGGGATGGACCTTATATTCCCATGGTGGCCTCTGCTGACTCCGGAGGACCACTAGTTCCGAAGGAACCCTCTAAGTATTCTGAAGAAGACATCAAGAAAATGGAGGTGGACTTCAAGGCATTAGGAGCTATCCAAATGTGCCTTCCAAATGAAGTTTTTCACAACTTCAAGGCTCACAAAACTGCAAAGGAGTTATGGGGAGCCTTGGAAAAGATGTTTGCTGGATCTGAGGAGGTCAAGGAGAACATACGTGACATTCTCAAGCAACAGTATGAAAACTTCGTCTGGAAGGAAGGTGAGTCACTAACAGTTTTATATAACAGGTACACGTACCTGGTTGGAGAACTGCAGTGCTCCAAGGTAATGCTGGAGAATGAAGACATTCTCAAGAAGTTCATAAGATCTCTTCCTAGTTGTTAGACATTATATACAGTGTCCATCAGAAGAACAGAGAATCTGAAGACTCTTCAGATGACTGAGCTCTTTGGCATGCTCAAAACCTATGAATTAGAAATGATTCAAGCTAAAGAAAGGAGCTCCAATTATCAATCAGCTACCACTTCCTCCACCACCACCTCAGCGCTTCACTCTGATCATTCTGGTCCTAGTGCAAGCAACTACTATCCTCCCATTGTTACTCATCCTCAAACACCAACTGCTTCACAATCCAACTCATCACCATTTCTTCTTGAGGCACCTCCTCAACAGCCAACCTCTACTGCTTTTGTCTCTGACAACTCAAGCAGCATGCACTTCATAAAGGAGGATCTGGAATGCTTTCATCCAGATGATCTTGAAGAAATGGATATTCAGCACTCATATGCCATGCTCTCCCTCAGAGCAAAAAGGTTTTATTCTAGAACCGAGAGATCAGTTCCAAGCAACAACTCAAACACCAGAGTTGGGCTTGATAAAAGCAAGATCCGATGTTACAACTGTAACCAAATGGGTCACTTTGCTAGGGAGTGCAAGGCACCTAAAGCCAATCAGGGTGTCAGCCATCAAAGACAAGCTTACCAAGGTCAGCCCAGGCAGCAGCAGCAAGGAACTCCTCCAGTACAAACTGCAGCCTGTGCAAATATTGGAACTACAGAATTTGACTGGAGTTTTCAATATGAAGATGTTCCTGCCTCCAACCAAGCACTTATGGCAGACAATGCAGAGATACCACCTCAGGTATTTGAACATCTTTGCTCTCAAGCTTGCATTGACAAAGTTTTAGGTTATAGAAAGCATAACCAAAATCTAATAGATCAAAATGAAGAGTTTCACCAAATGAAATCTGAATTCAAAAAGGTCAAAGACAGTTACAAAGAAAAGATTAACTGCCTTAAGAAAGAGATTTCTTCCTTAAAACATGAACAAACCAATCTTGAAACTCAGATTGATGATCTATTAGTAAAACTTAAAGCTACCAGAGCTGAACTGGCTGAACAGAAAGTTCACGTTGAAAAATATGAATTTTCATCTAAAAAGTTACAAAGAATGTTAGATATTCAAGTCCATGAAAGGGTAAAAACTGGACTTGGATATCATAATGACGAGTACAAGACAGTTCCTCCTCCTGCTGACTATGTTTCCATTCACGAACCAAGCTTCAATACTGCAAATCTTGACACGGCAAACCGAAACCTTGATCCTTCAATGGATGCATGTTTTGTGGAAGACTGCTCCACCTCTTCAGAATCTGACCACTGTGAAACTAGTGCAGTCCCATCTGCTCCATTCTCAAGTTGTCCCACTGTTACTTCAGCTATTCCAGCTCCCATCCCATTCAAACAAATCAAAATTAGCTATCCTCCAAAAGGTAGGAAGCTAAAAACTGAAAAGGGCCAGTCCTCAACCTCAGTCCAGCCAAGGAAGGTGTTCGACATATGTCATGAGTCTGGAGAGAGGGTTCCAGATGTTCAAAGGACATTGGAAGAAGCTACATTTGAGCACAACAAAGCTCATCCCTGGAACTTCAAAGATTTGTTTCAAAGAAAGAACTATGTGGACTCTCACAGGGACAAGATAACACTATCCTGCTTTGTGTGTGGCAAATACAATCACACTGCCAGCACCTGCTTTCACTACCGTGAACACCAAAGAAACTCAAAGCAGCATGCCTTTGAGAAAACAAACAGATGAGAAGCTATGATGCAAAGGTAACAAAGTTTAGAGAATCTCTATCCCCTCAAAGAGTGAAGATGCAGAAACCTCAACAAACTTGCATCATATGTGGGGAATCAAACCACTTGGCTGCAACATGCAAGTTCAACCCTTTTAACCAGATTGCAAATCGTTCATCTGTGTTCACCCCATCAGCAGCAAACAAAATCGCCGCTGATAGAGTAAAGTCCAGGAAACCAAAGGCAAAGCCTTCAGCAGCAAAAGTCTCTGCTGCTAACAAAGCAAAATCAAAAACAACGACATGAGCAGCAAAAGTATCTGCTGCTGACAAAGGAAAATCCAAAATAAAGCTTCCAGCAGCAAATAATGCTACTGCTCCAGCAAAGCCTTAAGCAGCAAAATCGGTTGCGGATAAGCCAGAATTGTCAGCAACAACATCTTCTGCCGACAATGTAAAGAAAGCTAGAAGACCACCAACAGAGCAATGGAAGGCCAAACAATATCCAAGCATAACTACTGGTTCCATTGACTGCAAGCATGCTGACAATGGCAAATTAGCAACGATCTTCTACAATGCTGCATGCTACAATGATCCTCCCACTAATTAGATATCTTCCATGTGCAGGGACAGCTAGGCAATAAACACAATACTTGGGTGGTAGATAGCGGCTGTTCCAGGCACATGACAGGCAACAGGTCCATCCTCTCTAACTTCAGACATTTCAATGGAGGATATGTTGCCTTTGGGAGTGACTCAAAGGGTGGATCTATCACTGGACAGGAACTGTGTCCAATGAAAGGATGTGTATTGAAAGAGTCAACTATGTTAAAGAACTTGACTTCAATCTCATGAGTGTTTCCCAAGTATGTGATCAAAAGCATCGGATGCTCTTCACTGACAAAGAATGTTTCGTGTTAGCTCCTGTCCTATCTAAACCCCCTCCAGAGAAGATTCTCCTAACTGCTCGTAGAAAGGACAACTTATATGTGCTTGACATGAATGAAGTCACTCCATCTGGTATTGTTTCATGTTTTCTGTCAAAGGCATCAGTTGATGAATCCGCTCTCTGGCACAGGAGGTTAAGCCATGTTAACATCAAAACAATCAATAAATTAGTGAAGGACAATCTTGTTAGAGGGCTTCCTGACAAAGAATTCCAGCTAGACGATCACTGCATTGCCTGCTTGAAGGGAAAACAACACAAGAGTTCCCACAAGCCCAAGACATTGAACACAAATGACACCCCTCTCCAGCTACTGCATATAGATCTCTTTGGTCCTACGAATGTCATGTCAATGGGCAAAAAGTCCTACTGTCTGGTGATAACTGATGACTTCTCCAGATTCTCATGGGTATTCTTCCTAAGAACAAAAGATGAAACTGCTGAGATTCTAAAATCCTATATTCTTAGGGTAGAGAATCAAAGCAATCTGAAGGTAAAGATCATAAGGTGTGATCAGGGAACAGAGTTCAAAAATCACACTTTGAACAGTTTCTGTGAGAGCAAGGGCATTGAAAGGCAATACAGTGCTCCAAGAACCCCTCAACAAAATGGGGTTGCTGAAAGAAGAAATAGGACTCTGATTGAATCAGCAAGATCTATGCTGGCTGACTCAAAGTTGCCCCTTACTTTCTGGGCGGAAGCAGTAAGCACAGCTTGTTATGTGCATAATAGAGTCCTTATTGTTAAGCCTCTCCAGAAAACACCCTATGAACTATGGCTCAAAAGAGTTCCCTACATTGGCTTCCTGAAGCCCTTTGGATGTCCATGCACCATCCTCATCACACATGGAGTTCTTCCTAAATTCGGTGCAAAGTCTGATGATGGTTACTTTGTGGGTTACTCCTCTCAATCAAAGGCCTACTGAGTGTTCAATTCTAGGACTCGGATTGTGGAAGAATCTGCTAATGTGGAATGCAGGTAACACGTTGTCTGTGAACAAGGCAAAGGTCCTAACTGGTTCTTTGATATAGACTCCTTCACCCAGATATTTGAGCCTCTCATATTCTCAAATATGGAGTCTTCCTCTTCAAAATCAACATCTTCTGCCTCAACCTCCTTTTCTGACTACAGACTGGATTTTCCCAGTCCCTTCATCAGGATGAAAAGGCCATCCATTGATCCTCCATCAGTGGCAGAATCTATTGAAGCCAGTACAGGTGAAGCCGGTACTTCCAACACCACAAGCAGCAATCTCTCTGACCAAGAAATCTTTAATCAAGCCTCCTCAATCCATGCTGAAGAGGCCTCTGATGAAGAGGCCTCTGATCAGAACCTCCAAGCTCCTCTCCTCACAACTAAAGACAATCCTGATCTAAACCAAAGTAATCTTGAAGAGGGAATACGGCTGGATGTGATACCAGCACATAGAATAAACAAAGAGCATCCTCTGGAAAACATCATTGGCCAAGTCCACACAGGTATCCAGACAAGAAGTAAGTCTCATGAAGCCAACATTTGTTTGTTCTCTTGCTTTCTATCTCAGGTGGAACCCAAGAAGATTGATGAAGCTCTCAAGCACAACAACTGGATTGAAGCAATGCAGGAAGAATTGCTACAATTCAAAAGACAAGATGTTTGGAAGCTTGTTGATCTTCCACCTGGTCAAACAGCAATTGGAACAAGATGGGTCTTCAGAAACAAGCAAGATGAAAGGGGCATCGTGGTCCAGAACAAAGCCAGACTGGTAGCTCAAGGTTACACTCAAGAAGAAGGCATTGACTATGATGAAGTCTTTGCTCCTGTTGCCCGTCTGGAAGCCATCAGAATCTTTCTAGCATATGCAGCATCCAAAAACTTTATGATCTATCAAATGGATGTGAAGAGTGCCTTTTTGTATGGCAAGATTGGTGAAGAGGTCTATGTCAAACAGCCTCCAGGCTTTGTGGATCCTGCACATCTAAATAAGGTCTTAAAACTGGACAAAGCTCTCTATGGCTTACACCAAGCCCCAAGAGCCTGGTATGAAACTTTATTTGGATATCTACTTAGCAACAACTTCAGAAGGGGGGCCATTGATCAGACACTTTTCATCAAAGATGAAGGGGGAGAAATTTTGTTGGTCCAGATTTATGTTGATGACATTATCATTGGATCTACAAGAAAGAAGCTCTGCAAAGACTATGAAGTTCTGATGCATTCCAAATTTGAAATGAGTTCAATGGGTGAACTAAATTTCTTTTTAGGACTTCAAGTCAAACAGGTACCAAATGGAATTTTCATAAGTCAATCCAAGTATGTCAAAAGCATCTTGGAGAGGTTCAAAATGGCTGACTGCTCTGCTGCAAGAACTCCTATGCAAGTGCACCATCAATTATCTCCGGATAAAGAAGGACAAGACACTGATCAACATCAGTACCGAGCAATGATAGGGTCTCTCATGTATCTCACTGCCTCAAGACCAGATATCATGTTTGCAGTTTGTCTCTGCGCAAGATTTCAAGCAGCTCCAAAAATGTCTCATCTTCAAGCTGTCAAAAGGATCCTTAGATACCTAAAGGGAGCTCCAAAACTTGGGCTATGGTATCCAAAGAATGGAAATGTCAATCTCTATGCCTACACTGACAGTGACTATGGGGGTTGTAACTTGGACAAAAAGTCCACATCTGGGGGATGTCAATTTCTTGGAGGAAGGCTCATCTCATGGCAATGCAAAAAGCAAACATGTGTCTCTACTTCAACAGCTGAAGCAGAATACATTACAGCTTCAAGCTGCTGTGCACATGTCATCTGGATCCAAAATCAAATGCTTGACTATGGAATGACCTTCATGCAGACTCCAATTCACATTGACAACATGAGTGCTATCTCTATCACAAATAATCCAGTGCAGCACTCCAAGACTAAGCACATCGACATCAGGTATCACTTTATCAGGGATCAAGCTGAGAAAAAGAGAATTGTCCTATCCAAGGTTCACACAAATGAGCAATATGCTGATTTGTTCACTAAACCTTTTGATGAAGCAAGATTTCGATATCTAGTTGAATCAATTGGCATGATGAACTTTGAATAAGACATGTCTCTAATTTTTATCTTTCCTTGTAAATATGTCTATGTTTATGTTCTTAATAAAAGGTTATTGTTAGCAGCATTTTTTTCACTGCTGACAGATTTACTCCTCAGCAGCAAAGCCTTTGCCACTGATCGCTTTAAGTTATCAGCAGGAACAAGTTTCCTGCGGACAGCTTTAAGGCGGTCAGCAGCAACTATTTTGCTGCGGAATGAATACAACAGTCAGCAGCTCCCAAGTCTGCTGCTGAAAGACTTCACTATCCGCAGCAACCAAGTTTGCAGCGGATAGCTCACCATCGGCATCAACCAAGTTTGCTGCTGATGGGTAAAACAAGTCTGCATTAACTTTTACCCGAGGTAAAAACTACTCTCAGTCTTTACCATGACTGCTCGAGTGCTTTACAGCTGTAACAATGAAAAGTGAAACAGGTTGTACTGTACAAGTAAAGTTGCTTTTTCTTTGTCTGCCGTTATATCACAATCTCAAACGTTCCCACAACCTCTTCATATTCAATTTCAAACCTATCTCCCATCACTTTCTCTCCCGTCCCCACAGCATTCAAAGCCCTAAATAATTAACCACCATTCAAACACCCATCTCTCTTCGCTCCAAATCCATAACAATGGCAGGCGCAGACATAAACAACCCAAACGACAAGTTTTCCCCATATCACAACCTCACTGCATGCCTAAAAAAGGGCAAGAAATCCGAAGGTTTCGACGATATGATCGACTTCCTTTGTCGGTCCAAAATCCACCATGCCCTAACAGTCAACCCAACCATCTATACTTCCCACATGGAAGAGTTTTGGAGCTCAGCCGTGTATTCTACTGACCAGGGCACTCCCCAAATCAGTGGCACAATAGACGACAAGGAGATGATTATCACTGAAGCAAAGCTCCGCCAACACCTTAAGCTTCAAGATGAAGGGGACGCCATCTCTTACCCAAGAGACGTATACATGAGGACCTTTGTATCCATAGGGTACACTGGGAATCAAACAGAGTATACGATAGAGAAGGCACTCATGGGTCCCAAATGGAAGTATCTCTGCCACACTCTTCTCCAATGCATATCCCAGAAGAGGAGTGGCTGGAACCAACTTAGCTCCGGACTTGCGTCGGCAATTCACGGTATGATAACTGGGGCGGGTTTCAATTTTTCCCACCTCATTCTTGAAGGTTTGAGATACAACCTTCAAGAAGGGGTGAAATCACAGTTCTTCATGTACCCAAGATTCTTGCAGGAAGTGTTCAACATTGAGCACCAAGATCTTTCAAAAACTGCAATAATCTACGTGATGCTGGGACATAAGAACAACATTTTTCAAAGCATGAGAACAGTTTCATCAAAGTTCTCAGGGGTTATTGTTCCATTGTTATCTACAATGTTGAACACGCAAAGTGCCCAGGGTGATAGTTCAGCAAACCCAGCTGATACTGATCCCACACCCTCCACCTCAC
Source organism: Smallanthus sonchifolius (assembly GCA_023525975.1). Lineage (NCBI taxonomy): Eukaryota > Viridiplantae > Streptophyta > Magnoliopsida > Asterales > Asteraceae > Smallanthus > Smallanthus sonchifolius. Next base: position 24,129,698 of record CM042044.1, on the reverse strand, counting down.
TGCCACAAACTCAAACTGCTGCTTCCCTTGATCGAACCCCTGTGCGTTCTACTGATGATGTACAGGCACATACTTTACTCACCCACAGTTTGATTGCTCAACCGAAACACAGGGCCCCGGTTGCAGCCAAGTATACAAGGAAGAGGGGCAAGAGAACTCCTTCTTCTCTTGCCTCCAAGGCCCAAACCCAAGCCAACATCCCTCACTCAGAATCACAACATTCTAGTGAGAATATCATAAGGGAAAGCCACACTGTAAGGGAGACTCCTTCGGAAGTCTCTCTATTAGGATTAGGATCACTTCCCGGATCCATAGAACAACCCTTTGAGCCATTCCTATCTTCTTTGGACTTAAGTGTTGAGGAACCTGACCAAAGTGATGTACCTTCTCCAACTACCACTATCAAGGAGGTACTGATTGGTCTTGCTTCCAAAACACCCGACCCAAGTTCTTCACCCTTGAAGGTCCACTCTAGGAGTAATGAAAGAGTGGATGTGGAAGAGGCTGTCACTACTGCTGGTCCATCAAATGACCAGGAGGACAGTGACAACATCTTTAAGACCTCAACCACGGCAACTCATGGTGAGGGTGTTTCCTTGGAAACTCCCCTCACTGAGAGGAATCCCAGGCGCCAAGAAACCACAGGTGATGGGGATGCTGAGGCTCGGCCTACGGCCCCATCTGGGTCCAAGGATTCCACAACTGTGGATGAGGACAGACTGAAACTTCATAACTTGGAATTGACGGGCATGGTGGCTATGCTAGAGGCTGAAGTGTCCAAACTAAGACACCAAGTCTCTATGCATGAAGCCCATCAATGCCCAACTTTATCCACTCCCTCTCTTGTATCAGTAGGCACCCAAACTGATGCTTACCTGTCTACTGATGCAACCAAAAAGGGGGAGATGGTCTCTATGGAAGAAGATACAGACAGTCTTGACGACTGGATTCAAGAGCAGGTTGTACTTCAAAGTTCACTATTCAAGCCGGCTTTTGTACAAATTCATGACTTGCCAGCCTCAGATAACGAAGAAGAAGAGACATCTGAAGACTGGAAGTTGGTCGTCAGGGCTGTCGATGAAATGCTGAATGGTACTGAAGACACAGAACAAACAAATACACCATTCAGCATCATCCCTGAAGCAGCAGCCATCATTGGTCAATCCTCAACCCCCCAACTATTCAGATCATCAAAGAAGCTATAATTTGACTCCATTCTAGCTTGGGGGTATGATGGATCAGCTGAGAGGTTTTGGATTGGATGGGAGTTCAGCGGAGTAGAAGAGCTGAACTGGAACTCTCTCAATGCCCTCCAAGTCCTACAGCTATACTTATCAAACTGCATCAACAACTCAGCAGATCTCTTAGCAGAACTTGCCATTGGCAGGTTCCATGACTTGATGGAGGATAATCTACCCCACTTTGAAAGAATAATTCAAAAAGAAAATCGGGTAGCTTATCCTGAATCCTCGGCGGCCGCAGAAAGGAGACTGACTCCCAGCAATCTTGAAATAACAAGGAGCAGTCTTCTCACTGAAGAAGAAGTTCTGGGCCTTCGAAGATTCCTGTATGCCTTCCTGGTCAAGGACTTGGACGTGCTAGGTTGGGTGAGCACTAAGTCCCTTGACCACGCTCTTCTGCTCAGCAACAGCTCCTCTCTCATCATCAACACCAGGAACATCCTTTAGCTGCCCTCAGACTTCCTATTCAAGATTTTTCAGCTCAGAGCCAACATCTGCAATATTAACTCATTGGAGAGCCAGGCAAGGATGGTCACCATCAAAGCCCATCTTGAAGAAGAAGGACTGATCCCTCAGGAAGAGTCTGTGTCAACTTCTGATACTGACTCCAACTCAGATACTCCACAAGTTGAAGCCACATCTGTAGCATCTGGCACAAGATGTTCACTTAGGGATCAACTGAGGGAAATAGAAGGTCCTGAGTATCAACTTGATGAAGACAGTGACCGTCCCTTGTCAATTCCTCAACTTGCCAATGAAGCCGAGGCAGAGATCCCAACAGCACAACAATCAGCTGTTGCTGTGATAAGTGAAGCCAGAGCAGAGGCATCCAATGTTAATAAAGGGAAGGGCATTATGACAGAAGAGAATGAAGAGAGGTTGCGAAAAGAAAAGAAGGAGAAAGAAGAGAAGAAGAGGAGATGGCTGACATGAAAAAGGCTCAAGAAAGAAAAACAGCCATTCTCCTAAGAGAACAAACCATCCAGCTGTATGCTAAACAGCTGGATGAACTGAAAAGAAAGATTCCTGCAGTTGACCGGATTGAAGAAGATGCAGCTCTTGCTCTTCAACTGTAGGAACAGTTCAATAGAGAAGAGGAAGAATTGGAGAAGAAGAAGAAGAAAGAAGAAGCTATGTTAAGAAAACCGATTCTGAACTAGCTAAAGAAATGAGGGAGGAGTGGGTAAAGACTCTAGTCTCTCAAGGGGAGGATGCAGACTACCTTGAGAAACTATCAACTAAATAGATTTACAGAGCCTTCATGGGTCAGCAGGGTCAATTGGCTAGCAAGAAAAAGGCTGAAGAAGAAGAAAAATCCAAGCTACAGTCCAAGAAGACCATTGCACTGAATAAAAGAACCCATGAAGAAAGGAAGGTCATGATTGACTTCCTTAAGGCTAGAGGAGATAGTGGAAAGAGGCTAGGTCCCATGAATTTCATGAACCTGCAAGCCCTCTACTTCAAAGTTAAAAAGGATGAGGAAGAAAGACTAGGGAAGAAGGGCTCCAAGAAAAAGGGTACTTATCAAAGAAGAAGAAAAACCAAAGACAAAGAAACCCAAGCCTTCTCCCTCACCTACCTCTTCCTCAGTCCACCATCCTTCCACTCTCCTCCCTAAACCTTCCACTCCTCCACCCAACAAGTCCAAATCATCCCACCCAGCTCCCACTCATCAACAGCCTCCCCTGAAGAAATCCAAATCCTCATCTGAACCTGAAGACTCAAGAAACATAGTTGAATGGGTCTACAATCCACATGATCAAAGGTTTGAGATCTTCAGGGGAGAACTGAAAGAAGAAGATCTACATACAGGTCTGTTGATGAGGTTCTGCAACTACCAGATTCAGACCTAAGAAGAATTTTGGAGCTGGGTGAAGCTCATGAGCCTGCAAATGAGAGAGGGAAACATCTTATGCTAGCAATCAGACATTACTTCAACCCTAGCAAAGATGTGGTCATGGATATCAAACCACTCAAGTCCCACTCTCCATTTGTATCTTGGTCCTACAATGCTAATTTGGATGAGTTCACTCTGATTGATGTAAAGAAGCAGCAGATGAGATGTTTAAGCAAAGCAATCTACAAAATGCCTCACAAAGACATCAAGACTCTGTCTGAACTTCCACTGAACAATCCCAGCAAGGATCTAAGAGGCTATGAGGTTGAAAGGATAGTCAGCCACATGCAAAAGCTTCAGCAGCAAAGTGATTAGAAGAATTTTGGTTGCATCAGTCTAGGGGGAGTTTGTAGAACCCAAGACTGATTGCTACCAAATTATTCTAAGTACAAATGCTGCTGATAGGCTTATCAGCAGCATTCAACACATGTTGTTGTTGATAGGCTTATCAGCAGCATTCAACACTTGTTGCTGCTGATAGGCTTATCAGCAGCATTCAACACTTGTTGCTGCTGATAGGTTTATCAGCAGCGTTCAACACAAGTTGCTGCTGATAGGCTTATCAGCAACATTATTCTCATCTCTGCTGCTGATAGCTTTATTCTCTGAAGACCAAACGTTGCAGCTGACTATCCATGCAAAGCGCCTCTGACACCTTTCTGCAAAAGCAACTGCCACACTCCAAGCAGAAGGATCCTCAATGGTGCAACCAATAAAGGACAATGACGCTCTTCTCCAAGCATGCAAACAATGATGCCTAAGAAGACGTTTCAGTAAAGTTAACTAGATTAGCCTTTGCATGTAATTTAGATTAATAAACAAGATCAACGGCTTGTGTTAGATTTGATCCTTAGAATCAAGGGTTTGTCTTGATTCTAAGTTACTATATATATCTTGTAGACACTTCAAACAAAGTGTGCTTGCTGTGCCTTGATAGTGTTTTACTTGTAAACTTGTAATCTCAGAAGTCTAATACAACAGTGCATTTATCAGTATTCTTGCTGTTTACTTGTTTACTTTGTTGGTTGCTATTGTTTCCGCCAATATCAACTAGAACAGAATCACCTTGTAATCTTACGATCCTACAGTAGAGTTTGATTCTCAGAAGAAGCAGAATAATTTTCATAATAATCGTCATTAATCACATGGTTCATCTGGAAATTCAAATCATGCATCTGCATCAACGGCATTGGTTGCACAAAATGATAAGAACTATGACTGGGGTATTCATTTGGAAGATTTAGTGGGTGCTGTAAGTCAAGCCTTTGTAGCAGAAATTCATTCTGAAAAATCAAAAGAGGTGGCTGATGATGATGGTTCAAGTGATGGTTCAAGTGATGGTTCAAGTGAGAGTTCAAGTGATGGTGACAGTGTGCAGGTTTATGATGAAGAGGTAGACCAAGAGCAGAATATTGATTCTGATGTTGCATCAGGTGTTGCTGAAGATGAAATTGTTTTAACACAAAATGCTTCGGATGGTGCTGATTCAGAGAATATTCCCATTGCCAAAGTTTTCATGGCAGACATGTCTGATCTGTCAAAGGTAAAAGACTCTGTTTGTCATATTTACTGTTCTAACTGCATTACTGTTAAAGATAAATTGCAAAAGGTCATGGATGATAACACAAACATGAGTTATGATATGAAATCGATGCATTCTGTTAATCAGAAACTGAAAGATAACGACAAATTATGCATCAATAGAATTGAGTATTTGAAAAGAGACTTAAATTCTCTGGGGTTGAAATATAAAGAACAAGCTTATCATCTGGATATGGCTTATGCTGAAATACAAAAACGAACTGAAGTTATTGCTCAAAAGAATAAGGAAATTTCTGACAAAGAGTCTGAGGTAGTCAAACTTCATAGAAAGTTGGAAAATTTTACAAATTCTTCTGTTGTTTTGGATTATTTTAGATCAAATGCTGATCCTACTAAACAGGTTGCTGGGATTGGATTTGTTCCTCCACCATTTAATGCAAATTATGTGGTTGAACCCGAAATCATTCATGAAGAGAAAATAGATCCAAAAACAGTATTGAAAGTGAACCCGGTACTGGTGAGGATATGGTGTATGAATCTGATTCTGAAGATGAGGAATTTGATGAGAAAAAGGTTGAAGGCATTCCAAAAGAGATGAAAATTGATGAACCAACAGTTGTAAAAACTGTTACCCGTGATAGATGCATTCTGACTGAACCTGATGAGGTGAAAATTGTTACACCTAAGCTGTCCCCAATTTTACAGTCAAGTGGGTTTGTCGCTGCTGGTCATCAAAAAGTGCATTCATCAAAGGTGCCTACACAGGTTTATGTTCCAAATAAGACAGTAAACTGTTCTGGAAAATCTTCTGAAGCTTATTCTTCTGATGGATCCTCAAATTCGAAGAATTCTTCTTACTTTAGAACTTATAAAGAAAGAAGAGTTTGTTTTCATTGCAACGAAGTTGGTCACATTCTGATCAATTGTCCTTATAAGAACAAGGGCAAATTGAAGACTGTTCCTTCACAACCAAAAGTGGTGAAGATTCTGAAAAGATCAAATGAGGGAAAGTCATCATTTAGTTTGGAGCAATATATGTCCTGTCGATCTTTTGTTAAATCCTCTGGATTTAAACAGCAGGATAAATTGAACTCTAAATCATTTGTGTGTCAAGAGAAACTTGAGATTACTCATGTTGGAATTTCAAAGGATTCTCAATATGAAGTGAAATTGTCTAGACCACAAAGGAGAAGACGAAACAGAAAATTGAAGAAAATTTTGGAAACATCTGAATCTGATAATAAAATATCAAATAATGTTTTTCAAAATAATAAAAAATTGTCTCCTTTGAAAAATTCTGTTGGTAAAACTTCTATTCCAAAAGTTAATGATAACATTGATTGTGAATTACTAGAAGTTGTTTATTTTGATCAATCTGGATGACCCAAGACCACAATGGCTTGGGTTCCTAATTCTAACTGATTTTCTTTGTTTATGTAGGGACAACCAAGGAGGACTATCAACAATACATGGTATGTGGATAGTCGTTGCTCTCGACATATGACCGGGAATATTAGATTGCTTGAAGATGTTAAAAACATTGATGGAGGTTATGTCGCTTTTGAGGAGAATAAAGGCGGGTACATAACTGGGCAGGGAACTTTAAAGAATGGTAAAGTCAAATTTGAGAAGGTGAATTACGTGGAGCAGCTGGAACACAATCTTTTGAGTGTATCACAAGTTTGTGACAAGAAGTTTTCGTTCCATTTCAATGATGTTGAGTGTTATATCCTAAAACCTGGTTTTGTTATTCCTAACGAATGGATTTTCATGAAGGCCCCGAGGAGAAATGACACGTATGTCCTTGACATGAGTGTCGCTACTACAACGGATTCAATTCCTACATGTTTACTCTCCAAGGCGTCGGAATCAGATTCTATTATGTGGCACAGGAAGCTAGCTCACATAAACTATCGGAAGATGAACTACATTGTTAAAAATGATCTGGTTCTTGGTATTCCGAAGATGAAATTCTCAGTTCCTGATGATTGTATTCCTTGCAAGAAGGGGAAACAACGGAAGAAATCACACAAATCTAAATCAAAGAATTCTATCGTAACTTCTTTGGAGCTGTTGCATATGGATTTGTTTGGTCCGATTAGTATCAGGAGCATAGATGGAAAATCATACTGTTTGGTAGTCACTGACGATTTTTCCAGATTTTCATGGGTTAAGTTTCTTTCTTCTAAGGCTGAAACCACTAAGTTGGTACAATACTTAATCCTGGGTTTGTAGAATTTCTTCAATATGAAGGTCAGAAGAATTAGGAGTGACAATGTCAGCGAGTTTAAGAATAGCAAGATGGGCTTATTCTGTCTACAAAAGGGAATTCATCATGAATTCAGTGCGCCATATGTTCCTCAACAAAACGGTGTTGCTGAACGAAAGAACAGGACGTTGGTTGAAACGGCACGCACGATGCTTGCAGATTCTAAGCTTCAAGATACTTTTTGGGCTGAAGCTGTGAACATTGCGTGTCACGTTTTGAACAGAGTCTTGACCGTCAAGCGACACAACAAGACTTGCTACGAGTTGCTGAATAATCGAAAACCGAATCTGGATTATTTACTACCTTTTGGTAATCCTTGCACCCTGTTGAAAGTTTGAGATGTCCCAACAACGTTCAGTGCTAAGGCTATTGAAGGGATTTTTCTGGGGTATGTTGCCAGTTCGACTACCAAGAGGGTTTATAACAAAGAAACGCGCCAAGTTGAAGAATGGTTCCATATTGACTGTTCAAATCGATATTTACCTCAAATGGTGATTGGACCAGATTGGGTGTTTGATTATGAAACTTTATTCAAGTCTTTTCATTTACCTTCTGATATTTCTCCTGATGAAGCTGTTGTTCTCTATGATTCATGTCAGGATGCACAGCACAATGGCTTTCTACCAAATGCAGTTCCAAGTTCTTTGGTTCCATTTACTTCTGCTCCCAATCCTAATGTTGCTTCTAGTTCGGGACCACAAGATTCAAAGAGTGAGGAAGACAATGCTATTTTTCAAGATTCTTCTGCTGATCCTTTGTTGGGTGATGATTCATTACCTTCGACACAGGATTCGGGGGAGATTCCTACAAATTTAGACTCGGAAATTTCAATTAATCATGATTTGTCTTATCAATATGATACAACCCGTGTTGAAGTGTTACAGGTTCCTGAGGTCGCTTCCATCAAGGAACTCAAAGATCATCCAGTGACAAATATAATCGGAAATTTGCAGGATGGAGTGAAAACACGTTCTCTTGTTGACAATACTTGTTTGTGTACATGTATTAAAGATTCTGGTGTTCTTGATGATTGCTCACATTCATGTTTTATTTCTCAGGTCGAACCCAAGAATGTTGAAATGGCTTTAAATGATAACAATTGGATAGAGGCTATGCAGGAAGAACTTGCTCAGTTTGACAAACTTAAGGTTTGGAATCTTGTAGATCTTTCGAAGGGGGTATATCCGATTGGTACTAAATGGGTGTTTAAATGTAAGAAAGACGATCGAGGTGTCGTGGTAAGAAACAAGGCAAGATTAGTTGTCCAGGGCTTCAATCAACAAGAGGGAACTGATTACACCGAGGTTTATGCGCCTGTTGCGAGGCTTGAAGCGATACGGCTGTTTCTCGCTTTTGCTTCTTATAAAGGTTTTAAGGTGTTTCAATTGGATGTGAAAAGTGCGTTTTTATATGGAAAGGTCAAGGAGGAAGTTTATGTTTGCCAGCCGCCGGGGTTTGAAGATCCACTTCATCCGAATATGGTTTTCAAGCTTGATAAGGCCCTCTATGGTCTTCATCAGGCTCCCCGAGCGTGGTATGAAACATTATCCGCACATCTTTTGGCAAATGATTTTGTTCGTGTCAAGATTGACTCGACCTTATTCATAAAGAAATCAGGGGGAGATTACCTATTGGTGCAGATATATGTAGACGATATTATTTTTGGCTCAACAAACAAAGGGTTATGCAAAGATTTTGAGAGTGTAATGAAGTCGAAGTTTGAAATGTCTGCTATGGGAGAGTTATCGTTTTTCTTAGGTTTACAAGTAAATCAAAAGGAAGATGGTTTCTTTATTCATCAGTCCAAGTATGTCAAAGATATCTTGAGCCGGTTCAAGATGGAGGACTGTACCCCATATGATACTCCGATTCCGGTCAATCATAAGTTGAATTCAGACTCGGATGGAAAAGATGTGGATTGTCGACTTTACAGAGCAATGATTGGATCTCTCATGTACTTAACCGCTTCAAGGCCAGATATAATGTTCGATGTGTGCATCTGTTCCAGATTCTAAGCAAAACCAAAAGAATCTCACTTAATAGCTGTAAAAAGAATTTTTCGTTATTTGAAAGGAAAACAAAGATTGGGACTATGGTATCCACATGGTTCTAACTTTGATTTCAATGCTTATACTGATTCTGATTTTGGTGGTTGTTGTTTGGACAGGAAACCTACAACAGGTGGTTGCCAGTTCTTGGGTAATCGACTTGTTTCCTGGCAATGCAAAAAGCAAACCACAGTCTCCATTTTTGCATGCGAAGCAGAATACATCGCTGCTGCAAGTTGTTGTTCACAGATTCTGTGGATACAACAGCAATTAAGAGATTACGGTTTGAATTTCACAGGAACCCCTATGCTTATTGATAATAATGCTACAATGTCTATAACTAATAATCCTGTTAAGCATAGAAAACAAAGCACATTGAGATTAGATATCATTTTATTCGTGATTGTGTAGAGAAAAGGTTGATTGAGCTGGTAAAGGTTCACACTGATGATAATTTTGCTGATTTGTTTACTAAGGCATTTGATCGTACCAGGTTTGAATTTCTAATCAAAATGATAGGTATGATCAATCCCGAATAAAAGTTTTTCAAAATCAGATTTTCATGGAAAATTTTGTTTTTAATTTCTTTTATTGCTTTATTACATTTCTACATTTTAAATTTTCAGTCAAAAAGTTCTTAATTTATAAAAAGTCAAAACAAATTGAAAAATATAAAATTTGACATCATTTGAGGTTAGAGAAGAAATGATAGTACATCAGTGATTAGTTCATTTCACGACCTTAGTAGACCTTTGATATATGATTGATTAAACTGAGTTGATTTGATCTAAATTTCAAAGTCTGCATAAATGAGAAATGATAGTGTTGCGAATGCTCTAATCTTGATAATCCGTTTTTCAAATTTGTGTATGAGTTTTGAAACTTGAATTGTCAATAGACTAAAAGCGTTTTAAAACTAATAGTAGTGTGAAAATTAAATATGATATGATTACATCTGTGATTTGAATCCATTATATGCTTGGGTGTGTGTCTAAAAGATCATTATCAGATAAAGAATATATGGTTTTAAAGAATTTCATGAGACCAATATCGAATTATATCTTTAGCACAAATTTATTTCAGTTCACATTACTGCCCATGCCCCAAAAAACATGCAATGTATTGTTGAACTAAGATATGCTTTCAAAATTTGTTGAAACATATATTCGCCCTTGGATCAGTTAGATACATCATCTAGTCTGACTCCATTGAAACTTGTCTAGAAAATAGTTGGATCCTCATACCTGAATCTGTTGATTCTCATTATACAACCAATTCATTAGAATCTTCTGATTCTGAATCATCATGATTCTTATATCCCTTGGGATCTGCTTCTATTCGTGTGCTAAATGAGATAATTTCATCTTGAAAATTGATCTAATCTTAAAATAAACTGTATATGTCTTGAAGATAGTGCAAATTATATTTCTGTTTGGCATATATGTGGGGTACACGATGTTTTTCATCTATATGGTACTAAATCACATGAATTTGGAGAATAAACGCTTATAGTTTCAAATCATATAATATTGACAAATTTAAGAATTCATGCTTTATATTTCAAATTCGGTATAAATAAAAGAGCATTTCATAACCTGATCTTATTTACTTTGAAATTTATCGCGTATCATATAAAATATTATTCAAATTGAATGATTTATAAATACTGAAAAAGATACATAGAGTACAAGATGAGTTGGATTGTTTCATATCTTAAGCTACCCTTGGTTATTGCTAAAAATGTGTGATGAATTACTCGGATACTGATATGATCTTCTTACTCATGATGTTCATTCAAAAATATGTGATTTCAGTTTATACAGATAAAAATTCAAAAATATGTGTTTCCGTTTGTACAGATAAAAATCCAAAAATATGTGTTTCCGTTTGTATAGATAAAATTCAAAAAGATTTTGTTTTTTATTTTCCATGAAAATTTTAATCTTTTATTAAATTGTTCAGGATTGGATCAAATACATGCTCTGATACCACTTGTAGGTCCCTAATTCGGTGTGTGACGGATCTCTAGACTCACGGTACGACACGGTGATAACGTGCGGAATCCATGATCAACGTGCTCGTGTAACTCAATCAACAACAACGGTGTAAATAAACGCTTTGTATTTCCACCACAATATCAGTTTACAATAATCCTGTCTCTAATCAAACCTACTCTGATATCGTCTCTCTCTCAGAACTCTGTTTCACAGACTCTGTAATTGTATATATAAGCACCAGGTTCGCCTCAAAGATGCTTAGGCGAACTTATTAAGTTCGCCTCTGATAGGCTAGGCGAACTTATTAAGTTCGCCTCAGATATACTAGGCGAACTTAATAAGTTCGCCTCTGATAGGCTAGGCGAACTTGTTAAGTTCGCCTCTAGCAGAACTTACACAGAATTTTATCAACAGTTACAAAACATGTCCTAAGAGACTCCCCTTTAACTATTGCTAACAATTCTATCAAATACAAGTCAAAGACTCTAAGACTAAGACATATAATCTTCAAGCTCGTTGTCACCAGAATATGCTCCAACAGACTCCCCCTTGACAAAAGCTTTAGAAGATTGTCATCCATCTTCATATATCATCAAACAAGTTGTAGTCTTCGTCTTGTTCATCTGCACACTATCTTTTTCTATCTAGAAGAAAACTTGGGAGAAGGACCCCTTGTCAACTTCTGTCTGCAATATTCAGTTTTTGCAAAGGAGAACAACCAAGAATAACCAACAATTAAGATTTCCATGGAAGCTGGAAAAATAAAATCTTTTTGGTTTTTCAAACATCAGAAAAACAAAATCTTTTTGGTTTTTCTCTGTACAAACTTAACTGTAAAATACAAAATCACATCTTTTTGGTCGAACATCACGAGCAAGAAGATCATATCAGTATAAACAATGCATAAATCACACATCTTGGATATAAAATCCATATAATATCAATTGGTATCCTATGTCATTCTTTCAAGCCTTGACCAATCAAACCGATATCTTTCAAGATTATCACACTCTATCTTTACAAGACTTTCATATTGCATGTTATTATACGCGATAAACATTCAAAGAAAATAAGATCACGCTATGACACACAAATTCAAATTGTCAATATTATATTATTTGAAACTAAAGCATCTCATTCCCACTTTCTTGTGAGTTTATGTACCATTTAAGTATGAAATACAACGTGTACCCCACTAGTATGCCAACAGAAAGTAAATGCACTATTTTCAAGACATATAAGATTTTACTAAAGATTATCCGAATTTCCAGAATGAGGAGACATCACTTAGCACATGAATAGCAGAATCCAAATTGGATTGTATAGGAATCAATGAGATTCATAATCGAATGATTCAATGTTTTGGCTTATATATGTGGAATCATAAGATTCAGGTACGTGGATCCAACTGTTATCTGGATTATGAATTCAATGGAATCAATAAAGATGATTTATCAATATGATCCAAGGGCTAGTATATGTTTGACAGATGTTGTCAAGTACATATCTTGATTATACTTCAAATTGCATGCTTTTCGGGACATGGGCACTGAAGCAAATCGAATGAATAGTGCTAAGGACATAACCCGAAACTGATCTCATAGGAAAATCTTTATTAAAAGCTAATATTCTTTATCTGATAGTGATCTTTTAACGCACACACCCAGGCATAAAATGGGTTCAAATCACAGTTGTAACATATGCAATTATGTTTTCACACTACTAATGGTTCAGTGACGCTTTTAGTCTACTGACAATTCAAATTATATGCATACACAACACTATCATTTCCTATTTGTGCAGTCTCTAAAGTTTAGATCAAAACATATAATTCAGATATATTAACATAAATCGCCAACCAGTCAATCTAAGGTCATGTGTGAAAGAACATCTACTGATGTACTATCATCTCTTCTTTAACTTCAAGTAATGTCGATTTTATCTTTTTCAATTTGTTTGGCTTTTTCAAAATCTTTTTCAATAAAGAAAGTAAAACAAACGAAAATAAACCTTCCATGAAAACATTTTACTTGGTTACTCAGGATTAAGCAAATTAATCAATTTAAAAACTCAAATCGATGTAATCCTGTAATTGAATGCCTTTGCCTTTTGTCATCAACACAATTCTGTACTCCCCCTGTCCTGTAGACTCCCTCTCAACTAGTCAAATGGTTGCATCAATGAATTTATGCTCACCATCGTCATCCTAAGTTTCAGGTTAACTTTTGGACTTTGTAAAACTCTTTCCAAAACATTGTGTGTGACATATTCTCCCCCTTGAGCATCAAGTCGTTGAATAAAATATATTCACAGTTATCAACAACTCGTTACTCTTGCAGATGTCATTCCTTGTCATGTGCTTAGAACCACCACTATCAACAACCAAAATGGTATTAATAGTCCCTCTTGGTAAACCTGCACATCTAACAAGAAACATTAATTTGAAATTGGGACCCAAGCCATGGTAGTCATGGGTCGTCCATCTGTATCAAAATAATAAACCTCACTCCATTCACAATCGAATCTCTCATCAATTTTCGGAGATTGTTCCGACGAGTCAGAAACAGAAACCTTAGATTTCCAAACATACTTTTGTTCATTAAGTTCTTTTTGCTTAAAATGTGAAGTGTTTGAACAATCTTGTTCATTTGAAAAATGTTTAGATTTTGAAAACTCTTGTTCTAAAAGTTTTCTCAATCTTCTGTTTCTCCGCCGTCTTTGAGGTCTAGAAAGCCTAACCTCATATTTTGAATTACCCTTTGGTGTATCATAAGGTTTAACCAAATTTGGGTTAACATAAGGCTTACCATGAGTTCTTACCTTTTCTGGAGTAACATGTCGGTTACCTTTGGCTTTGTGAGGACAATCAATCCGTATGTGACCCACAAGACCATAGTAAAAGCAAGATCTCGTCTCACGATATTCTCTCATATAAGGAATCTTTACACGATTAGATGCACTTGAAGAAGATTCTCCTACATGAACTTCTTTTTGCTTTATTTTCTCTGAAACGCCAGATTTTGCAACAGGTTTTGATTCAGGCTTCATCTTCTCAGGAAATACATGCTTCTTCCCTTTATTTTTGTAAGGATAGGTCACCACAATGTGTCCCATCTCATTACAATGAAAACATGTACGTCTGTCTTTATAATCTCTGACAAATGGAACTCTCCTTGAATTTGAAGAACTTCCAAATGTATAATTTCCAGATGAATTAGAATCAACCATTGAGTCTTCTTTCTTAATCTCTTTTGGTATCCCCTCTACCTTAGCTTCATCAAAATATTCATCATTACTCTCATCAGAATACACCATATCTTCACCTGTGACTGGATTCACCTTCAACACAGTCTTAGGATCTAAATCCTCATCGTTTATAATCTCAGGTGTAACAGAATAATTTCCGTTGAATGGTGGAGGAACATAGCCAATACCACTAGTTCCCTTCCCCTCTTCAGTATTTTCATGATAATATCCTAATAAGAATGATGAATTTCCAAAGCTTTCTAACTTTCTATGCAATCTGATCACCTCTGCTTTAGATTCAGCTAATTCCTTATCCTTCTCAGTAAGATCATTATTTCTTTTCTAAATTTCTGCAAAGGACATATCCAGGTGATATGCCTGCTCTTTGATCTTCAAAGTCAGAGAATTTATATCCCTCTTCAGTGATTCTATTCTCTCAATACACACATTCTCATTATCTTTTAGTTTCTGATTTACCGTGTGCATCGATTTCATATCACAAATGAGGTTTACATTGTCATCCATAACCCTCATCATTTTATCCTTCACTGAAATACAGTTAGAACAAAACGTTTCAGAGTTAGAAAGTACCTCAACTTTTTCTTCTGAAGAAGATGCACCAGGAGCCATGAAAACGTCATCATCAGCTTCACCCTTTTGATTAACAATGACATGCTCTAAATCTGTTTCTAATACACTCAAATCATCTTCAACTGTCTGAAAGCTTTCTTCACTTATCACATCAGTCTCAGTAGATGGAGTACTTTCACCAGAACGAATACTCTCACTATCAGTTAAATCTGCAGAAGAATTACTTTGAAAATCACCCTGCTTATGTAATACTTCTTTGATCAAGACCACAAACGCTTGAGAATTTGCTTCACCCTTTTTCTTCAATGCTTCCCATAGATCTCTTGAAGTTGGACACTTCCCGAGACTATGAATGATTTCTTTAGGTAAAGACATCGTTAAAGTTTCACGCGTCTTCATCTCTCGATCAAACTTCTGCTTTTCTACTTTAGTAAGAGCTGTCACTGGTTTAGGAACATCATAATATCTCATATAGTCATAAGTAGGATGCACATATCCTTCAAATATAGATGTCCAAAAGTTTTCATCAGTTTCTGATACGAACTGTTCGAACTGGACTTTCCAGCTACGAAAATCTGATATGCACAAAAGTCTCGGTGGCATAGTTCCAATCTCATTATCATCATAAGAAATTGACATTTTGAAATTTTTGCGAAAATATCCGGAAAAAATTTCCTGCCAAAATACTCTTTTTAAAAATTTCGAAAATTCAAAATTTCAAAAATGATTCAAAACGACCATATAAGCTTTCCCTAAAAAATTTGAACAAGAAGAATTTTCTCGCCAAAATACTCTTTTTTTTAACTAGCAAACAGATAAATTCACCTAATACTGTACAAGCGAACTTAATAAGTTCGCCTCAGAGACACCCAAGCGAACTTATTAAGTTCGCCTAATACTGAGTGAAGCGAACTTATTAAGTTCGCCTGCAACAGAATTTTAAGTTCGCCTGGTTCAGCTGTTCAACCCAAACACGAACCAAAAATTCCGAAAATCATCATATCTTGCTAAATTGATGGAATTTGATTAAATTGAACCGTAGGAATGTGTAGGAACTGATTAGGAACACTTCTATCGGATCAATTTCATCAAGTTAATCCAAAATCAATGGAAAATGATCAAAAATTCTCCATTTTTATCAAGAACACAAAAAAGATGAAAAATCTTCAAAATCTCTAAAATTTGAAGTTGATTGGACACGAAAACACTACGAATCTTCTGCTAATCAAGAGCAAAGGCTCTGATACCACTTGTAGGTCCCTAATTCGGTGTTTGACGGATCTCTACACTCGCGGTACGACACGGTGATAACGTGCGGAATCCATGATCAACGTGCTCGTGTAACTCAATCAACAACAACAGTGTAAATAAACGCTTTGTATTTCCACCACAATATCAGTTTACAATAATCATGTCTCTAATCAAGCCTACTCTGATATCGTCTCTCTCAGAACTCTGCTTCACAGACTCTGTAACTGTATATATAAGCACCAGTTCTGAAGTAGGCGAACTTAATAAGTTCGCCTCAAAAATGCTTAGGCGGACTTATTATGTTCGCCTCTGATAGGCTAGGCGAACTTGTTAAGTTCGCCTCTAGCAGAACTTACACAGATTTTTATCAACAGTTACAAAACATGTCCTAACAGTGACGGATTGAAAGTTGGTAAAAATTTTGTTCATGGCAAATGTTGAAGACATTAAGTTCGCCTCCTTCTGGTGAAGCGAACTTAATATGTTCGCCTGAAATAGGTGAAGCGAACTTATTATGTTCGCCTAGGGCTTGTTAAGCGAACTTAACAAGTTCGCCTAATTAAGCGAACTTAATCTGAATAAGGGTTTATCCAGGCGAACTTATCCACTTCATCATTTTCACAGTTAAGCGAACTTGTCCAGTTTTGTTAAAAAAAAATTTGAAATATCAAATTAAGTGGTTGTTGGTTGTTTAATCGATTCATTCTGGTTCAAAATTGATTTGCGAACACAACTAAGGTAATTTCACTGATTATTGTCTGTTCATTTGTGAGAAAATCAAGGTTTTTGGTCCGGTTTTAATTCCATAACTGTTTGCCCTAAAATTGTAGATTTTCCAGACATAAATCTTGAAATTGTTCATTGTTACTGACTTAGTGGTGCTAGTCGTTGGGTTTCCAATGCTTATTTCAAGATTTTATCACAGTTTGAAAGGATTTGTGATTTCTGGGTTGAATTCGAATTGATAGACAGTTCAGGCGAACTTGTCCAGGTGAACTTAATAAGTTCGCCTAGGGGTCAGAGGAGTTTTGGACTTGTGAAATTTTTTTTTTTTTTTGTGTTTGAAATTTAAAAAAAAATAATTTGTTGTTTTGTTTTTTATTTTAAATTTTGTTGTTCATATTGTTTGTGTTTTGTTATTTGTCTAATATGTGTTTGTTGTCCAAATATTTTTCAGATGGCTCGTCGTGTCGAATACAAGCACAACCGGGTGGCATTGTTAGATCCTAACATGTCAGAGGCCATACACTTTCAAGGGATTATAGGATTTCTGAATCGATCACGACTACATGTTGCCTTATCTGCCGATCCATACATCAGTCTGGTGTATATTCAACAGTTTTGGGACACCGTACATTCAGATACTGAAGTAGAACCTCACGTTCTTCGTGCCACTGTCAACAATACAGAGATTGTTATATATGAAGACACTATTCGTGCTGCTCTTGCATTAGGTGGTGCTGCTGAAGATCCTATATCCTATCCTAATCCTTTGATCATGGGATGCTTTCAAAGAATGGGTTACCGTGGATGCCCTAATTATACTCAGGCACGTAAGGGTGGTTTGGTGGGTGAATGGAGATACTTCATGCATGTGATTATTCAGTGTCTCTCTCCTCATAAAGCTGGTACTGATGGCTTAAAGACTGCACTTCAAGCTGTAATGGTAGCTTTGACGTTGAACAAACGCTTCAATTTTGCAAGATATATATATAGGGAGATGGTTATGCAAATTACACCTGCTGAAGGTCAAGGATTTTTGATGTATCCTAGGTTTATCTAGATGATTCTAAATCATATTCTTCTTGATCTCCCACAACATCCGATAAGATTAACTTTGACACCGATGTCTAACCGTATCTTTACGGATTGCACTAAAGTGAAACAATAGAATCAAGCATTAATTCCAGTTAATGCTCCATTGTTTGGTCACTTAATCAATCCTGATTATGTTGAACCACCAAATGATAACTGGTTTCATCCTAATGAGTTAGTTCAAGTTCAAGGTTAAAATGTTCAACAACAACAACAACAACCACAACAACAACCTATTCCACAAGTACATGTTCCACAACAACAAGCTCAACAACAACAACAAGTTCCCGTACAACATTAAATCCCTATTCCAGAACAAGTTCCAATTCCACAAGCTCAGGTTGATATACATGTTAATGAGCTTGTTCTAGAAGAGGTCGTTCATGAACATGAACAAGATCTAGGAATGAATATGGATGACTTTGTTGATGCTGTTGTGAACTCGCCCATTAATGAAGTTGAAGGGAATGTGGTGACTGTGAATGAGTCGAGTTCTAGCACAAGTGATACAATCTTACCTATTTCTGAAGAAACCGATTCTGATGAGTCTAGGGATTTATATTCAGATCATTATGAAAGGTTGGCTCGTATACCTTTGGCTAATGCTGGCAAACGCCTTAAATCTACAGCCCAAAGACAACGACGTAAGTCTGTTCGGGATCCTCCTTCCGGATCAGTACTTGGTAAAAGAACATTAGTAGATGAGAGTTCGGATAGTGATTTTAATCCGGATCCTAAAGCTCCAAAGCTTATGGCTGCTTCAATTGTTGCGGTTCAATCTTCACAAGGTGTGGAAGATGCTACTTTTGTTGCTTCCTTGATTGTCACACCTCCAGGTTCTAAGGAACGATCTCCTGTTCACACTCCTGTTCCTCCAATGATTCCTACTACCAGTACTTTCGTTCCTCAATCGTCAGCTGGTCCGTCTATGCCTTCTGATTCTGAAAGGATTACTTTCCTTGAATCGCAAGTGCTTGCCTTACGAACTCAGGTGGATACTCTTGTATCTAATGATACTCAACGAAAGCGGGTGATTCAGACTCAAGCTACACAGATTGCTGCTATGCAGGCATTAGTATCCAAGCTTGTTGAGCGTCTTGATGCTCAGGGGGAGTTAAGGATACGTGATGCATGTCATACTGAGTCTATTCAAAGACATGATGAAGAAGACAATGATCCTTCAGGTAATATTGAGGGTGATCGTCAATACGCTGACGTTGATCCTATTTCTAAAGTTCAGGGGGAGTCGACATCTCAATCTATTGATGGAAACAAAGATACTTCTGGAGTTAATGAAGAAGAAATCTTATTATTGGAGTTCTTTACAGAGTCTGAGGAGGAAGAAGCTGAAAAGATAGCATGTCTTGATGACATAGATGAATTATTAAATGACATAGAAGATGATGTGTCAGATACTGAAATAGAAGAAAGGGAGATAGTGGAGATAGAGATAGAGAAAAGTCAAGATAAAGTGATTTATGAAGGCTGTGATGGTCTTAATGTCCCTTATAACTTCATCCAAGATGATGTTATTCCTGAGTTTAATTATGAAGGAGCAACAGATTCTATGGACTCAGTTGAAGATATCACACTGCCTGAAGATACTGCTGATTCTATGATTGATACTGATGAAGAAAACATTCAATCCAATACAGATGTTGAAGCTAATGCTACTCACACTGAGTCTCCAAAGGTGAATGAAGAACCTGTGATGTAGAGAAATACACGTATGACCAGAGAACAGTGGAGAGAAGTTGTAAATAGCTGGATGAAGGTGCTACCCAAGTCTCAAGCACAACCTGCTCAGAAAGAAAATTATGTGAATAAAGAGAGGTGTGTAGGAAGAATCATAAGTTGGCTTTATGATAATGACATAAAACTATTTGCTATTAAATGATCTGATGGTGTTTAGTACTTAAAGCCGAGAATCAAGTATTTCAATACCTTGTCAAGGTGTGAAATGAATAGTCTATCTTCAAAGCCACTTATTAATAGAGCCAAGATTGGATTAGCTGATGTGATTACAAATCTGATTAAGAGAGAAGGTGGTTCTGGAAAGTATGAAAGGCTAAAGACTCAAAAAGGAAAGAGAGTGAAGAACATAGATCACAAGAATGGGAAAGTGACCTGGAAGTACAAATTCAGACCAGTACGTGATGTACACAGGATACCATTGAAGAAGATTCCTCAAGACTTCCTTGGGAATATGAAATGGTGGTATGTCGATGTTATTACCGGTGAAGCAAGGATTGAAGACAAAGAGAATAAGGTCATTGTATGTTTCTATGATGCAATGAACCTTATCATTTTTTCAAAGAAAGATCAGAGAACACTGAGAAAGAATGAAATCATGTTCACTGATGAATGGAAAGACCAAGGTTTGAAGTACAAGCGAGTGTTGGAGATATGTAGAAGATATGGAGTGCATGCAGGAAACAGATTGCCGGATAATTGGAAGAGCTCATCATGAAGACAGAAGACTGAAGATCAAGCTATTCTCACGGGGGAGTCTGTTAGGATATAGTTTGTAATGACAAAAGCTTTGTAATAGTTTAGATGTAATGTCTTTATGTTTTAGTATGTATTAATGTTCTAAGTGTTTTTATACAAGTTGCCAGTGGCGAACTTGTTAAGTTCGCTTAGTCTGTTAGAGGCGAACTTGTTAAGTTCGCCTAATGCAGGTCAATAGTCTATATATAGACGTTTACAGAGTCAGTTTTGTGCACATAATAGATTTGAACAGAATCGATCAGAACTAGTCTGTAAACTCTATTGTGAATTGGAATACAAGCATGAAGTTTATTTACTTGATTGTCTTTATTGTCTTTTATGAATGCAATCGTTGATTCGTTGGATTTCGCACTCCGAGTTAACGACACGTCTTATCACGAGAACGATCTGTAGAAGTGCCATGAGGACCTACAAGTGGTATAAGCGCTTTTGCTCTTGATTAGCAGAAGATTCGTGGTGTTTTCATGTCCAATCAACATCAAATTTCAGAGATTTTGAAGATTTTTCATCCTTTTTGTGTTCTTGATAAAAATGGAGAATTTTTGATCATTTTGGATTGATTTTGGATTCTTTTGATGAAATTGATCCGATAGAAGTGTTCCTAATCAGTTCCTACACATTCCTACGGTTCAAATTAATCAAATTCCATCAATTCAGTAAGATATGATGATTTTCGGAATTTTTGGTTCGTGTTTGGTTGAACAGCTGATGCAGTTGAACTTAGCAATTCTGTTGCAGGCGAACCGTGCATCCCCCTGTTTTTCCCTAGTTTTATCTTTTAGCTGCTTGTTGACTATTTGTTGACCAATTTTGACTTCTTGGGGGTCAATGCTCCGAGAATGAACCTTCTAAAAGCTTGAATTCTTGGTGTTTTTGATAGGGTTTAGCATGTTTTATCTTTTCAACACCGAATAACCTGCAATTACAAAATATTAGTGTTTTAAGCATAAATTGCAAATTTATTATTCAATTAGTACCATAATGTGGGATTATTATGTATGTAAAATATGTATAAATGATGGCACATCATAACACCCCACATTTAAACTTTGCTTGTCCTTAAGCAAACTAATGCATGATCACACCCATAACTAAAAACTTTACAAGGGTAATGGAATTCCAACTAAGTTGAATCTCCGGGATAACTCTTGAGTTGCTTATTTTATTTTTTGTATTTTTCTGTTTTAAGATGATGGAATCCATGACAAGCCTACTAGAACTTTGATTATGCAAAAACTCCCACTACTCACTATGCTCACTCAACTCTAGGGTTATATATATGGATAATGTAAGTGAAGTGGAACACTTTAGTTCGGATTGAATTATGCAATGGTCATAAGCTTGTATGCAAATCAAGTCTCCACCAACTAACTAAGTAGTATGCATGAATCAAGAGGACTTTAAGCGGTTGTAATGTGGCTAAAGTAAAACTAAGGGTGAAAATGAAAATCTTTTTGGATTTTTAGGGATTTTTAAGAGGTTTGAAGGGCTGCAGCTATCGCATAACACTCAGCTACGACATCATGGTTTAAAATGAAAAATACTAAAAAGTCCCTCTACAGTACTCAGATCATGAAGGTATTGTTGGGTATAGAATTGAGACTGATGGTGTCAATAGAAACTGCAGTATCGAAACTAGTAGTTTCGGTTGAACATTTGTTCAATCGAAACTACCTAGTTTCGATGCCTGTTTATCAGGCCTCTTTGGCGGTGGCTTGGAAATCAAGGCACACGAGGCCTCCTATATATAGTAGAATACCCATTAGGAGTGTGTGTATCTGCAGAAGGAATCACCACCCCAGGGGGAGCTCACCCTGGGGTGAGACTAATTGTTAGTGTATGATGATCTTCTTTTTCATTTCAATCAAAGAATCATACGTTTTTATGCTTTCAATTAGCTGTTATTTTTCATTTTTATATATGTTTGTTCATGTATGTGATTCCCGCACACGTCTCTGCCATTTCTGATTCGAGAGTGATACCGGATCTAGAGATTCCGCCTCTTGATCCGGACTATTTGTGGATTTCAACTCAGATCTGTGTTTTACAGGTCTGTTTCGGGACCTACAGGTATAACTAATCTGAGGGCTCATTTATGGTCAGATTGCCAAGACCAAGATCTCTCATCAAATTCAACTCATCCCTTATTGCGTAATACACATTGCTGCGTTTTCGTATGGTTCTTTCGGCTTGTAGCCTAACAGCTCCTACTTCGATCAGGTGTGTATACTAACTTTGGGAGTAAGTTTGATTCTTGCTACACTTTCCATCGTGGCTCCAGTTTTCACATTTTCTACACTTATCGTATCTTTTGGCTCTTCTTTTGGCGGCACTTTTTGACAAGCCGCAGAATGGTGGCAATTGTTTTTGCTTGCGCCACCGTTTTCGTACATCACTTGTTGCATGAAAAATATTTTCTCGGAGTTCGGTTGGTAATTCAGGTTTTACGAAATGAAGGTAGAAAATAAAATTGAAATCAAAGGAATGCTGTCAAGTTCTTTAAGGTCTCCCGGTAAAAGACCAATTTTTCTTTTTTTTTACAGGACAACTTCTTCAATATTCCTTCTTCCTCAATTTCTTTGAAATAATATTTCCTTGAATTTCCTGCAGATAGTTCGGCTATTTCCTAATACATCCACCTTCTGTATATTTCAATTCTTCTGAGTAGAGCGGATTCTTTTCAAAATTGTCCCAATGAACTTGAAATGATAACATAAGATAATTTTCCATTTTTAAGACAATTATCCAACAAACGGTGCTTGCGAAAAGCTTGTTGGGTGATAAGTATTGGAAATAGAAAAGAAAAGGCTAAGGCTCAGAGGGCTATCTAGGTAGATAATATTTTTATGATTTTTGTATAATAAGGGTAATAAAGTCCTAGGTGCCTCAATCATTTTCATACTTTCACTAGTTCATGGTCTTGATATGTATAAGTCATATAAGTTCTAACTATGCATAGAATTCGATCGAATAAACACTCAATATACCAAACGAAAGAGCATTCAAAAATGATGATAATAATGCTCGCGAAAAGGCTCTGATTATTCTTATCTGGAAACGGATGGAATAGGGTTTAGTGATTTGTTATGCCTAATTCTCATTTGTTTCTACTTGCCATGTCTTAATTTTATTTAATTAGGTGCAAACTCTAAGAAGGTTTGATTTTTTTAGGGTTTAAATTTTTTTAAAATTTTTCGGGTTTTCTAAAAGATGTTTTAGTCAAATGGGTAGAAAATCACAAGTTAAATTTTACTGCTTTGAGGTTAACAGTCCTGAATCTCTAATTCCCCACCCCACACTTAAAACTGTGGATTGCCCTTAATGTACAAATGCATGTAATGGAATGCTATGCAGGAATTTAAATGCATGAAGTTTTAAGGAAAAAGAAACTGGTACTCCCCCGGTCAATTCGGTGTATAACCTATCGCCAAAACTTATTGTTGCTGTCGGGCTGTAACCAGCAGCTGCTTGTTAACATGTTGCTTCAAAGACTTCATCGAATTTCTCAGAAATTTGATTTTGTTTCCGGCTCCAGGCTCGTAGAGGTGGAGTGTAACTCCTTAAAGTAGAGAGATGATCTAGTGATGTTATTCTACCTGAAACATAGAAGAGAAACTTAAAAAAGAACAAGGAAAATAAAAGATAGTAGTTAAGCTACTAAGGTCCTAGTATCGAGAAAGCATACATGGGGTTGAAGTAATTAAAAACATAAATTTGGAGAAACCAAACCTGAGGTCAATGCTTTATGCCGTATGCACTGTCACACCCCAACCGACGGCGGAATACGTCGGGGCGGGACATGTAGACTGTTCATGAGCTCAAGGTTGACTAAATTGTAATATATTAAATCCGTTTCAATTCAAACAAACATAAACCAATTCCAAAGTACATAAATGAAATACAAATTGTTCTTGAATTAAAATTAACTAAGTCTCAAAGCCTATGTGTAGCAAGCCTTGATAAAACATTAGCACTTGAAACATGAATAAAATAAGGTCAACTATAAAGTTGGTGAGCATACACAGGTTTGTACATAGATAGTATATAGATGTAAATAAACAAATTCTTACATAACATGATAAAATAAGGCATTTATGGGGAGCAACTATTGTGTAACCAAAGTATAATCAAACCTTTGTAACTAACATGCAAATTGTGTTGTCGGTAACAATCACCCCAATCTTGGTGGGTTTGTTAGACTCAATAGATCTATCATTGTTAACCGTCGGCTTGAATAGTTAATGATTGCACATGAATTGCACACAAATAGCTAACACACCTAGTACTCAAACATAAAGCTCAAATTTGCACACATGAATGTAAGGTGGATTTGTATTTGTGTAGTCTGTGTAAATGTAAATCATTGAATGTATAGTGTACATGTTTCACCCTAAAAAGTGTAAAAGGGTGAAAAGGGGCTATGTAATACTCACCTGTATCAAAGATGTTGCTAGTACCTGTAGGACCTCATGGCACTTCTACGGATCGTTCTCGTGATAAGACGTGTCGTTAACTCGGAGTGCGGAATCCAATGAATCAACGATTGCATACACAAAAGACAATAGAGACAATCAAGTAAATAACATTCACACTTGTATTCCAATTCTCAATAGAGTTTACAGACTCAATCAGATCAAATCGTTCAACTCTGTTCTAGTTTCTTACTGTTGACTCTGTAAACATCTATATATAAACATCTGACCTGCATTAGGCGAACTTAACAAGTTCGCCTAAAAGATGCTTAGGCGAACTTATTAAGTTCGCCTCTAATAGGCTAAGCGAACTTAACAAGTTCGCCTCAGATAGACTAAGCGAACTTAACAAGTTCGCCTCTGATAAACCAGTCGAACTTATTAAGTTCGCCTCTCTATGAACTTACACAGAATTTTATCAACAGTTACAAAACATGTCCAAACAGACTCCCCTTTAACTGTTGCTAACAATTCTATCAATTACAAGTCAGAGACTCTAAGACTAAGACATAAGTTGTCACCAGAATATGCTCCAACAGACTCCCCCTTGACAACAGCTTTAGAAGATTGTCATCCGTCTTCATATATCATCAAACACACTGTAGTCTTCGTCTTGTTCATCTGCACACTCTCTTTATTTCTAGAAGAAAACTTGGGAAAAGGACCCCTTGTCAACTTCTGTCTGCAATATTCAGTTTTTGCAAAGGAGAACAACCAAGAATAACCAACAATTAAGATTTCCATGGAAGCTGGAAAAATAAAATCTTTTTGATTTTTAAAACATAAGAAATACAAGATCTTTTTGGTTTTTCTCTATATAAACTGAAATGTAAAATACAAAATCACATCTTTTTGATCGAACATCACGAGTAAGAAGATCATATCAGTATATATGAGATATCAATCACACATCTTGGATATAAAATCCATATAATATCAAATGTCATTCTTTCAAGCCTTGACCAATCAAACCAATATCTTTTAAGATTATCACACTCTATCTTTTCAAGACTTTCATATTACATGTTATGATACGCGATAAACATTCAAAGAAAATAGGATCACGCTATGACACACAAATTCAAATTGTCAATATTATGAGATTTGAAACTAAAGCATCTCATTCCCACTTTCTTGTGAGTTAGGTACCATTTAAGTATGAAAATGCCAACAGAAAGTAAATGCACTATCTTCAAGACATATGAGATTTTACTAAAGATTATCTGAATTTCCAGAATGAGGAAACATCACTTAGCACATGAATAGCAGAATCCAAATTGGATTGTATAGGAATCAATGAGATTCAGAATCGAATGATTCAGTGTTTTGGCTTATATATGTGGAATCAAAAGATTCAGGTACGTGGATCCAACTGTTATCTGGATTATGAATTCAATGAAATCAGTAAAGATGATTTATCAATATGATCCAAGGGCTAGTATATGTTTGACGGATGTTGTCAAGTACATATCTTGATTATACTTCAAATTGCATGCTTTTCGGGACATGGGCACTGAAGCAAATCGAATGAATAGTGCTAAGGACATAACCCAAAACTGATCTCATAGGAAAATCTTTATTAAAAGCTAATATTCTTTATCTGATAGTGATCTTTTAACACACACACCCAGGCATAAAATGGGTTAAAATCACAGTTGTAACATATGCAATTATATTTTCACACTACTAATGGTTTAGTGACACTTTTAGTCTACTGACAATTCAAATTATATGCATACACAACACTATCATTTCCTATTTGTGCAGTCTCTGATGTTTAGATCAAAACATATAATTCAGATATATTAACATAAAGCACCAACCAGTCAATCTAAGGTCATGTGTGAAAGAACATCTACTGATGTACTATCATCTCTTCTTTAACTTCATGTAATGTCGATTTTATGTTTTTCATTTTGTTTGGATTTTTCAAAATCTTTTTCAAAGAAAGTAAAACAAACGAAAATAAACCTTCCATGAAATCATTTTTTGAAAAACATTTTACTTGGTTACTCAGGATTAAGCAATTCAATCAATTAAAAACTCAAACCGATGTAATCCTGTAATTGAATGCCTTTGCCTTTGTCACCAACACAGTTCTGTACTCCCCCTGTCCTATAGACTCCCCCTCAACTAGTCAAATGGTTGCATCAACAACTTTATGCTCACCATCGTCATCCTAAGTTTCAGGTTATCATTTGGACTTTGTAAAACTCTTTCCAAAATATTGTGTGTGACATATTCTCCCCCTTGAGCATCAAGTCGTTGAATCAAATAGATTCTCAGTTATCAACAACTCTTTACTCATGCAGATGTCATTCCTTGTCTTGTGCTTAGAAGAACCACTATCAACAACCAAAATGGTATTAATAGTCCCTCTTGGTAAATCCTGCACAACTAACAAGAAACATTAATTTGAAATTGGGACCCAAGCCATGGTAGTCATGGGTCGTCCATCTGTATCAAAATAATAAACCTCACTCCATTAACAATCAAATCTTTCATCTATTTTCGGAGATTGTGCCGACGAGTCAGAAACAGAAACTTTTGATTTCCAAACATACTTTTGTTCATTAAGTTCTTTTTGCTTAAAATGTGAAGTGTTTGAACAATCTTGTTCATTTGAAAAATGTTTAGATTGTGAAAACTCTTGTTGTTCTAATAGTTTTCTCAATCTTCTGTTACTCCTCCGTCTTTGAGGTCTAGAAAGCCTGACCTCAGATTTTGAATTACCCTTTGGTGTATCTTGAGGTTTAACCACATTTGAGTTAACATAAGGCTTACCATGAGTTCTTACCTTTTCTGAAGTAACATGTCGGTTACCTTTGTCGTTGTGAGGACAAGTAATCCGAATGTGACCCACAAGACCACAAGAAAAGCAAGATCTCGTCTCACGATAATCTCTCATATAAGGAATCTTCACACGATAAGATGCACTTGAATTAGATTCTCCTACATGAACTTCTTTTGGAGTTTGAGACTGAACAAACTTTTTCTCAACAGGTTTTGATTCAGGCTTCATCTTCTCAGGAACTACATGCTTCTTCCATTTATTTTTGTAAGGACAGTTCACCACAATGTGTCCTATCTCATTACAATGAAAACATGTACGTCTGTCTTTATAATCTCTGACATATGGAACTCTCCTTGAGTTTGAAGAACTTCCAAATGTATAATTTCCAAATGAATTAGAATCAACCTTTGAGTCTTCCTTCTTAACAGCTTTTGGTATCCCCTCTACCTTAGCTTCATCAAAATATTCATCATCACTCTCATCAGAATACACCATATCTTCACCTGTGACTGGATTCACTTTCAACACAGTCTTAGGATCTAAACCCTCATCTTTTATAATCTCAGGTGTAACAGAATAATTTCCGTTGAATGGTGGAGGAACATAACCAATACCATTAGTTCCCTTCCCCTCTGTAGTATTATTATGATAATGTTCTAATAAGAATGATGAATTTCCAAAGCTTTCTAAATTTCTATGTAATCTGATCACCTCTGCTTTAGATTCAGCTAGTTCCTTATCTTTCTCAGTAAGATCATTATTTCTTTTCTCAATTTCTGCAAAGGACATATCCAGGTGATATGCCTGCTCTTTGATCTTCAAAGTCAGAGAACTTATATCCCTTTTTAGTGATTCTATTCTCTCAATACACACATTCTCATTTTCCTTTAATTTCTGGTTTACCTTGTGCATGGATTCATATCACAAATAAGGTTTACGTTGTCATCCATAACCCTCATCATTTTATCCTTCACTGAAACACAGTTAGAACAAAATGTTTTAGAGTTAGAAACTACCGTATCCTCTTCTTCTAAAGAAGATGCACCAGGAGCCATGAATACGTCATCATCCGCTTCATTCTTTTGATCAACAATGACAGGCTCTGCATCAGTTTCTAATTCACTCAGATCATCTTCAACAGTCTGAAAGCTTTCTTCAGTCATCACATCAGTCTTAGTAGATTGAGTACATTCACCAGAATGAATACTCTCACTATCAGTTAAATCTGCAGAAGAATCACTTTGAGAATCACTCTGCTTCTCCAATACTTCTGTAGGATCGAGAAATTACAAGATGGGTCTGTTCTTAGTTGAAATTGGCGGAAACAATAACAACTACACAAGTGTAATCGAGCAAGCAGAAAGAATACTTTTAAGAACACTGTTGTATTAAGCTTTTGCAGATAAACGATTACAATTGAAACTCAATCAAAAAGCACACTTACAATGAAGTGTTTACACATTATTTGTACTCACTTAGAATCAAGACAGCCCCTTGATTCTAAGGATCAGATCTAACACAGACCGTTGATCTGTTGTATGTAGCTAACTATTACACGTTTTGTCTAAAACAAGTTAACTTTATTGAAGCGTCTTCTTTATGCATCATTACTTGCATGCTTGGAGAAGAGCATTGTTGTCCGTCATTGGTTGTGCCATTGCCGTTCCTTCTGCTTTGAGTGTGTCAGTTGCTTTTGCAGAAAGTTGTCACTGACGCTTGGTATGGATAGTCAGCTGCAATGATTTGTCTTCAAGGCACAAGGCTGTCAGCAACAAAGATGATGATCAGCAGCAAGATGTAACCATCCAAAGCTACTGATGATTTGCCTATTAGCAGCATCAAGTGTTGAAGCTGCTGAGAAGCCTATCCTAGCAACTTTGGTCTTCAGCAGATAAGGTTATCCGCAGCAGATAAGCTTGTCCGCAGCAGATTGTTGGTCAGCAGCAAATTCTGAGATCAGCAGCATTTGTACTTAGAGAATTTTGTAGCCATCGGTCTTTGGTTCTACAAACTCCCCCTAGACTGATGCTACCAAAATTCTCTTACTGCCTTTGTTGCTGAAGCTTTTGCATATTTCTGACTATTCTTTCAACCTCATATCCTCTCTGGTCCATGCTGGGATTGTTAAGAGGAAGCTCAGATAAAGTCTTGATGTCTTTGCTTGCCATTTTAAAGATAGCTTTCCTTGAACACCTCATCTTCTGTCCTTTAACATCTGTCAGAGTGAATTCATTCTTCTCAGCATTGTAGGACCAGCTGATGAATGGAGTGTGGGATTGAAGAGGTTTGGCATCAATGATTTCATCTTTGCTGGGGTTGAAGTAATGTCTGATTGCCAGCAAAAGATGTCTCCCACCTTCATTCTCAGGCTCAGAGGATTCACCCAGCTCCATCATTCTTCTTAGATCAGAATCTGGAAGCTGTAGTACCTCATCAACAGAAGTATAGATTGATCTTTAGCTTCTGTGACCATCTGATTATTTCTCTTGAGTCTTTAGGTTTGGAAGTGGGTTTATTTTTCTTTTTGGGAGGTTGTTAATGAGTAGGAGCTGGGTGTGTGGATTTGGACTTTGAGGGAGGAGAGGAGGGAGGTCTAGGAAGGAGAGTGGAAGGTTGTTGGATTGAGGAAGTTTCTTTGATTTCCTTTCTTCTTCTTGAATGTTTACCCTTTTCTTGGAGCCTTTCTTCTCCAATCTTTCTTCCTCATCCTTCTTGACTTTAAAATAGAAGGCTTGCAGGTTCATGAAATTCATGGGACCTAGCCTCTTTCCACTCTCTCCTCTAGCCTTAAGGTAGTCATTCATCACCTTCCTTTCTTCATGGGTCCGTTTATTAAAGTCAATGGTCTTTTTGGACTTTTGTTTGGCTTTTTCTTCTTCTTTGCCAATTGACCTTGCTGAACCATGAAGGCTCTGTAGATTTCTTTATTTGATAGTTTCTCAAGGTAGTCTGCATCCTCACCTTGAGAAACTAGAGCCTTTACCCACTCCTCTCTCATTTCTTTGGCTAGTTTAGAATCAGTTATTCTGAACTTAGCCTCTTCCTTCTTCTTCTTCTCTAGTTCTTCTTCTTCCTTGTCAAATTGTTCATGTAGTTGAAGAGCAAAAGCTTCATCTTCTTCAATCTGATAAACTGAGGAATCTTTACTTTGAGCTCATCCAACTGTTTTGCATACATCTGGATTTGTTTTTCTCTAAGAAGAATGGCTGTGAGTCTATCTTGAGCTTTCTTTGTTTCAGCCATCTCCTCTTCTTCTTCTTCTTTCTTCTTTCTCTTTCTTTTCTCGTTGCAACCTCTCTTCGACTTCTTCAGTTATAACTCCCTTTCCCTTATCTTTGTTGGATGCCTCTGCTTCGGCTTCACTGATCACAACAGCAGATGATTGTGCCGCTGTGGGAATCTCAGCCTCAGCTTCATTGGCAATTTGAGAGGTTGATAAGGGAAGGTCATTAGCTTCATATGTTTTGCACTCAGGACTTGTAAATTCTATCAGCATTTCTTTGACAGTGGATCTTGATTCATATGCAGTGTAACATTCGGGATTTTTCTAATGTTATTAATTTCGTTTATCTCACTTTGTTTTAAACACGTATTAGTTCAAAGTTTTAATACACAACTCCATAGCATGTATGACACATATATACTTATATTTATATATACCTTATTATAAAAATAAATAAATAAAAAAAATTAATTTAATTTGAGCCCCTTTGACTTTTAAAAGTCAACAAGTTCAAACTTCTTACAAATCAAGGCTCAAATCGATCGAACCCGATGGTTACGGACCTTCCATGGATAACTAATCATGATATCGATCGGTTTCAATCCATTTAAACACCCCAATTTAACCAAATGCGCGGCTCAATGTCGAAATTTAAACAGTTTGACCTATCGGGGTCAAACCGCGTTCAATCCAACCCCAAATCCGGGAATTCGAGCGTAATCAACCACGCAAATCACGTACAAACGATCCACTAATGTATTCGACCCTATTTCGCAACTCAATTCATTCAAATTCAAACTAGTTGCGCGTAATCGGATCCCGACAGTTTACACTTACCTTTTGAAATCAAATTGAGTAATTAAGACAAAATTAAACAAATTAATACCGCCACACACCTTCGTAGGGTCTCATTCAAACTCACGGAACTTTTCTTCGCGTCTGATTACCTCTCTAGAACTCGACCAAGCATCAAGAACAGTCGGCGTTGCGTTCTAGTCGTCCTCCCTCAAGCCCTCACCAAAACAGGTAAACTTTATGTCGTTTGATTCGTATTAGAGTCCCTGTCAATAGCCCCTTATCAATTTGGGTTAACAAAACCTATCAAAATCAATTCGATTTAGGTTTCATGACCTGTTCTTACAATTTCAGATTTGGGGCTTGATTTCAATCTCCCTATTTTATTATATGGGATACTCTAGTTAACAGCGTAACCGTCTAGCCCAGCCGGTAAGCCACTGCGCCGCTGGACTAGACGCCGTGGGTTCGAAACCCACAACCCATGCACCGTAGACTTTTTGGGCGTTTGCCTTGAACCAAACCCGGCCCCCTGCCCGCTCCGTGTTAATACAACCTCGGGCTGGACTTACTCAACGAATACATCCCCTGGTCCGGTGGTAACACCATCGACTCACACAGAGACCACCCGTGTTCGAGCCGGGTGGCCTGATACTTTTTAAAAATCAATTTTTAACAACTCCAAAATTTTTATAAAAATTATCCTTATAAACCTTGAAACATTTTGAACAGAATAAAACCAGATTTACAATTTTTGCATAAAAAGTTATATTTTTTATATATAATTGCTAATTATCCAATTTAAATTACATATTTTTGAAATAATTCATTTAGAAAATATTATAAATGTTACGACAACGCTTACTAAATGCTTCTTGCAAGGTTTTATAAAATGTAAATTATATATGTAAAACTAATAAAACTACATTTAAATATATATAGTTTTATATGTTTAAATAACTCATATAAATTTTTAACTAAACTTATTTATTTAAAATACCCATTTCAAATGATAAATAAATAAATAAATTTATTTATTATTTATATAAATTACTTTTACAAACACACTTAGAATTCAAATTATATTACTTATTTTGAGAAATTCATTTTTACCTAATGTATAAATTTTGCGACAAGTTTTATAAATACGTTATGCAAAGTTTTATAAAATTTAAGTTATATATTTTAGCACCTAAAAATATATAAACTTTATATACTTAAAGAATACATGTCAATTTTTAACTAAATTTATTTAGTTATCATACCCATTTTAAATAATAAATAAACAAATAAATGTATTACATACTTAGAACTTAATCATATTTAAGATTTATTTCATGAATCTATATTATTTACCTACCTTTATAAATAAATAAAGTAACAATTATTTATTTATTTATTTATTTTTTTATTATCTAAATTGTTTGTTGAATTTATATTTAATTAAACATAATGACTACACTATTTTTATACATATCTAAATAAATAAATAAACAATTATTTACCTTATTTAGTTATTTAAACCCGAACCCTAATTAAAATATTCCTTAACTATTCATTCCAAGTCGTTTATTTTATAAAACACATTTTCAAGTACAAATCATAATTTACTACGCTTCCGTACAACCCTTCGTACACACATCCGATTAAATCCTAGACTATCGTACACCTTATTAACTTAATGTATATTACACTCTAGGTTAACGTGGTGAATTACAAAGACCATTTTGCTATGTAGTCTCGTGTGCTAGCTACACCTTTGAATCATGTGAGTATACATAGCCCCTTTTACTCTTCTACATTTTTGGGGTGAAACATGAACACTATTCAAATTACATGTTTACATTTACACAAACAACACAAGTACAAATCCTATTTACATTCATGTGTGCAATTTGAGCTTTATGCCCGAGTGCTATGTGTGCTAACTTTTGTGAACACTTATGTGCAATCATTAACTATTCAAGCCGACGGTTTTCAATGATAGATCTATTGAGTCTGACAAACCCACCCAGGTAGGGTGATTGATACCGACAACACAATTTGCATGCTAGTTACAAAGGTTTGATTGTACTTAGTTACACAATAGTTGCTCCCCATAAATGTCTTATTTATCATGTTATGTATGGATTTGTTTTTCAAACTATATGCTATCTATATACAAACATGTGTTATACTCACCAACTTTTTAGTTGACTTTATTTTATTCATGTTTCAGGTCCTAATATGTGAGATTGATCAAGATGTGCTACATATAGGCTTGGACTTAGTTAAAATAAATAAAGAACTTATGTATTTCAATTATGTTTTTTTTCTTGGAATTTGTTTTGTTTGAATGTTTGTAATGGAATTTGACAATTAATATATTTCAATTTAGTCAACCTTGTGCTTATGAACAGTCTACATGTCCCGCCCCGATGATTCCGCCATCGGTCGGGGTGTAACATGCAGCAGCAAAGATGTCTACTCGAAGGGAAGCTGAGTCAGAATCAGTGTCAGAATTTCACACATATACCGCTTCAGCAATCCTTCCTTCTTGTTCAAGATGGGCTCTGACAGTAGCCATCATTGCCTGGCTTTCGAGGGAGTTGACATTGCAGATATTTGCTCTGAGTTGAAAGATCTTGTAAAGAAAGTCTGTAGGCAGTAGCAGGATGTTCCTGGTGTTGATGGTGAGAGAGGAGTCGTTGCTTAGCAAAAAGGTGTGGTCAAGAGACTTAGTGCTTACCCATCCCAGCACATCTAAGTCCTTGACAATGGAGTTGTACAGAAATCTTCTTAAGCACAGAACTTCTTCTTCAGTGAGAAGACTGCTCCTTATTATTTCAAGTCTTCTAGAAGTCAGTCTTCTTTCTGCGGCTGTTGAAGATTCAGGATAGGCTACCCATTTTGCTGCTTGTATTTGTCTTTGAAAGTTGGGTAGATTATCCTCCATCAAGTCATAGAACCTGCCATTGGCAAGTTCTGCTGAGATGTCCGTTGAGTTGTTGATGCATTGTAGATGGTATAGGTGAAGGACTTGGATGATGTTGAGAAAGTCCCAGTTTAGCTCTTCTTCTCCGCCAAACTCCCAACCAATCCAGAACCTCTCAGATTTTCCATCATACCCCCAAGCTAGTATTGTATCAAACTCTAGCTGTGTTGAAGTCAGTGGAAATTGGGGGGCAGTGGAGTGACTTATGATGGCTGCTACTTCAAGGATGATGCTGAAAGATGTATATGTTTGTTCTGTATCTTCAGTGTAACATTCCTGATTTTTTTTTATCCAGTGTAACACGTTTCAAATCCAATCCTTGTACAACGTTTTAAAAATTATCCGAGCAAACAACTAAACCCTAGTTAACAATACGAATCCACATTATTTTACATGTATATATATATATATACATTGATGCATCCTAAAAAAAAATAAAAATAAATACATACATACACTCAATTCACAAATGGTTTTGACAATTTAAGAAAACATTTATCATTTGATCCTTCAAATTGGACCTTTAACAAGTTTAACCCCCACATTGACGTTCAAAAAATCAAAGAAACCCAAATTTTAGACAATCCAAGACTGCAATCGGCCAAATTTGCGGTTGATTGGGCTCCTCATGATTACACAAGCAAAAATCGAGCAAACCCAAGCCCATAAAACAAGCCAATTCGATTGATTTAGCGGGCGATTTAGAATTCAAGCGAATTTGACTTTGAATAGTCAAAAACTGTATCAAATCACCATTAAATCCATGAAATTAACGCGTGTAAATCCCGCAAATCACTCGTGAACCAATCCCGTATGAACCTAGACTGTATCAAGACTCATTTCAACTCCAACTCGGTGAATTAACGCGTAACCGAACCCCACAAACCTCGCGGTCAAACCAAAAATCGGATTGATAAACACGGATGAAATTAGACAAGTAAATCACTCAAACACCTTCGTAAACGATCACTCAAACCCTCCCAACTCTCAATCGAACCCCATTACATCTCTGAGTCCCTGTCGATCACTGAGAACAATCGGGTCAAACTCGAAGCCGTCTGCACTCGTGCCTCAACCGTTTCAAGTAAGACTTCTACCATTCAATTCGTAATTACATGTGTATCGAAAGCCCTCTGCCAATTCGGGATGGCAGAGGGTATCGGATCCAATTGGAATTAGGGTTCTAGGCGGGTATTATGATTTCGAAATTTGGGGAGTTGATGAACTTGGAACTTTCATTTAAATTTTTTTTCTGTTTCAATTAGTACCAGCGAACCACCCAGTCCGACTGGTTAAGACCAGACGCCATCGGACCCGGTGGTGTGGGTTCGAAAGCCACGGCCCTCATACCCGGCCTGTTTCCTTTTTGCGCAGTGCCTAAGCGAGGACCGGCTCCCTGTCTTCCTTTGCTAATACAAACCCAACCCGCATAGTTACCAGTAACAGGCCCTGGTCCAGTGGATTCATCCGCCCAACCCACTCAGCGCAGGCCCGGGTTCGAGTCCCAGCGGTTTGTTTGATTTTTTTAAAACCGTTTTCAAGCTTCGAAAAAATTTATAAAAATTATTTTATAAAATCTCACAATATTTCTAACAGAATGGAACTAAATTTGCCTAATCTTAATATGAACTCATTTTTATTTCGAATATTATTGTTAAAATCATATATTAATCATTTAAAATAAAAAAATAGACTTTTAAATAATAATAAAAAATAAAAAAAAAGAGAATTTCTAAATTAAATACTCGTTGTCATAAGATTTTTATAAAATTATTTGCTCTCGAAGGAAAAGTTATTAAAGCCTTATTAAATGTTAAACTTGATTCAAAATTTATAAAAAGAAATCCTTTTTAACTCATCACTATTTTAAATAGTAAATAAATGAATAGATTTATTTATTGTTTATAAAATTTACACTTTGGATTTTAAAAATACAATTTCCATAAGTTCATAAATTTAGGATCACCCACTTTTATAAATAAGGATATCATTCATTTAAATCATATTTAAATAAATATAATACCTATACTATTTCCCTAAACTAAATAAATAAATAATAATTATTTGATTTATTTAGTTATCCAACCCAAACCTGATTATTTTAGAAACTATTGAATTTAATATTACACCGTGCAAGCCACAAACACCCACAACTCAAAACTTTCGTACACACACTCAATTAAATCATAGTCTTAGACTTAGATTTTTTTGTACATATTATTAATACATATCCATATACTTTACACACTAGGTTAACCTTGTGAGATTCCAAGGATCATTTTTCTATCTAGTTTCACGTGCTAGCTACACTCTTGAATCAAGTGAGTATTTC
This sequence comes from Smallanthus sonchifolius, assembly GCA_023525975.1. Taxonomy (NCBI): domain Eukaryota; kingdom Viridiplantae; phylum Streptophyta; class Magnoliopsida; order Asterales; family Asteraceae; genus Smallanthus; species Smallanthus sonchifolius. The sequence goes on along the minus strand of CM042044.1, from coordinate 24,092,700 downwards.
ATAGCCCCTTTTACTCTTTTACACTTTTGGGGTGAAACATGAACTCTATCAAATTACATGTTTATATTTACACAAACAACACAAATACAAATCCTATTTACATTCATGTGTGCAATTTGAGCTTTATGCCCGACTGCTATGTGTGCTAACTTTTGTGAACACTTATGTGCAATCATTAATTATTCAAGCCAACGGTTTTCAATGATAGATCTATTGAGTCTGACAAACCCACCCAGATTGGGGTGATTGATACTGACAACACAATTTTGCATGCTAGTTACAAAGGTTTGATTGTACTTGGTTACACAATAGTTGCTCCCCATAAATGCCTTATTTATCATGTTATGTAAGGATTCGTTTTACAACAATATGCTATCTATATACAAACATGTGTTATACTCACCAACTTTTTAGTTGACTTTATTTTATTCATGTTTCAGGTACTAATTGTGAGTTTGATCAAGATGTGCTACACATAGGCTTTGGACTTAGCTAATTTAAATAAAGAATTTTATGTATTTCTATTATATTCTTTCTTGGATTTGTTTTGTCTTGAATGTTACAATGAAATTTGATGATTAATATATTTTCAATTTAGTCAACTTTGTGCTCATGAACAGTCCTCATGTCCCGCCCCGATGATTCCGCCATCGGTCGGGGTGTGACATTCAGCATCTTATCAACAGCCCTGACTACTAACTTCCAGTCTTCAGATGTCTCTCTTCTTCGTTATCTGAAGCTGGCAAGTCATGAACCTGTACAAAAGCTGGCTTGAAAAGTGTGCCTTGAAATACAGCCTGCTCTGGAATCCAGTCGTCAAGACAGTCTGAGTCTTCCTCCATTGGGACCATCTCCCCCTTTTTGGTTGCATCAGTGGACAAATAAGCATCAGTTTGGGTGCCCACTGATACAAGAGAGGGAGAAGGTACAGTTGGACATTGATGGGCTTCATGCATAGAGACTTGGTGTCTTAGTTTGGACACTTCAGCTTCTAGCATAGCCACCCTGGCCGTCAGTTCCAAGTTATGAAGTTTCAGTATGTCCTCATCCACAGTTGTGGAATCCTTGGATCCAGATGGGGCCTTAGGCCTAGCCTCTTCATCCCCATCACCCATGGTTTCTTGGAACCTGGGATTCCTCTAAGTGAGGGGAGTTTCCAAAGAAGCATCCTCACTGTGAGTTGTCGTAGTTGAGGTCTTAGCAATGTTGTCACTGTCCTCCTGGTTATTTGATGGACCAGCAGTAGTGACAGCCTCTTCCACATCCACTCTGTCATAACTCCTAGAGTGGACCTTCAGGGTAGAAGAACATGGGTTGGGTGTGTTGGAAGCAAGATCAATCAGTACCTCCGAGATAGTGGTAGTTGGAGAAGGTATATCATCTTGATCAGGTTCCTCAACACTTAAGTTCAGAAGAGAAAGGAAAGGCTCAGGAGGATGTTCTATGGATCCGGGAAGTAATCTTGATCCTAAGAGAGAGACATCCAAAGGAGTCTCCTTAATAATGTGGATGCCCCTTATGATATTCTCACCAGAATGTTGTGATTCTGAGTGAGGGCTGTTAGGTTGGGTTTGGGCCTTGGAGGCAAGAGAAGAAGGAGTTCTCTTGCCCCTTTTCCTAGTATATGTCGTTGCAACCGGAGCCCTGTGTTCCGGTTGAACGATAACATCCAAAAGAGGTGTAGGTAATTTTTGTGATTGTGCATCCTTAGTAGTATGCACAGGGGTTCGAATGGTAGAAGCAGACTGTTGTTCAGGATGTGGGGTGGAGGGTGTGTGGGATCAGTATCAGCTGGGATTGCTGAACTATCTCTTGGGGTACTCTATATCTTCAGCATTGTAGATAACAATGGAACATTGACCCCAGAGAACTTTTTGGAAACAGTTCTCATGCTTTGAAAAATATTATTTTTATGTCCCAACATGATGTAGATTCTTGCAGGTTTTGAAAGTTCTTTTAGTTCTTGATTGAAAACTTCCTGTAAGAATCTTGGGTACATAAAAAATTGCTGCTTTGCACCCTCTTGAAGGTTATATCTCAAACCCTCAAAGATGAGGTGTGCAAAGTTGAAACCTTGGTTAGTGACCATACCATGGAAGGCGGAGACAAGTGCGGAGCTCACCTGATGCCATCCACTCCTCTTCTGAGATATGCATTGGAGAAGAGTGTGACAAAGATACTTTCATGGAGGGCCCATCAGCGCCTTCTCGATCGTATACTCAGTCTGATTTCCAGTGTATCCAATGGATACAAAGGTCCTCATGTATTCGTCCTTCGAGTATGAGATGGCTGCTCCCTCATCTTGAAGCTTAAGATGTTTTCTGAGTGTGGCTTCCAAGATGGTGATATCCTTGCCGTCTACTTTGGCTTTAATTTGGGGAATTCCCTATTCGGTTGAGTAGACGGCGGTATTCCAAAAATTCTCCATATGAGGGATATATATGGTAGGGTTGGTGGTGAGGGCAAAGTAGATCTTTGATCGACATAAGAAATCGATCATATCATTAAATCCTTCAGATTTCTTTCCTTTGGTTATATATGCTGTAAGGTTGTGGTATGGGGAGAACTTATCATCAGGGTTATTGATGTCTGCCATTGTTGTTTGATTTGGAGGGAAGGTTAGAATATGGGAGGCTTTGAATGTTTTAAAGATGAAGGGCTTGAATATGGTGGGAACTTGAGAGAAAGTGATGTGGGTTTAGGGTGAAATTGAAGGTGAAGAGGTGGTAAGGAAATTTGATTCGTTCTTTTAATGGTAGAAGAGGGAAAAAGCAAAATGACTTGTACAATACAAACCAATTCACCTTTTATTGTTACAGCTGTAATACACCGAGGCAGTCATGGTAAAGACTGACGTTAATTTTTTTTTTTTTTTACAATGGGTAAAAGTAAATTTGGACTTAAATTTACCCATCAGCAGCAAACTTGATTGCTGTGGATGAGTGAGCCTGTCCGCTGCAACCTTGGTTGATGCGGAAGGTTAAGTCTGTCAGCAGCAAACTTATCTACTGCTGATGGATTTAATGATATGTAGCAAGGGTGTTGCTGCTGACAGGCTTAAAGCTATCCGTAGGAAACTTGTTCCTGTTGATAAGTTAAAGCAGTCAGGGGCAAAATCTTTGCTGCTGAAGATCAGACCTGTCAGCAGCCAAAAAGGATGCTGCTTACTTATAACTTTTATTTACAACAAAGGGCAGACACATTTACAACAAAGGATAAACGCATTCAACTGAACCAATGATGATGCTTGGTGGTTTCTTTGCCTTCCATTGTTGAGTTGGTGGTTTTCCAGCTCTCTTTGCCTTTTCAGCAGCAGAAGCTGCATCTGAGGACTTTGACTGATCAGAAGCAGATTTTGTTGCTGCTGATGGTTTCACTTGAGCAGCTCCAGACTTTGCTGCTGAAGGCTTTCCTTTTGGTTGCTTGGGCTTTACTCGATCAGCAGCAGTTTTGTTGGCTGTTGATGGTTTAAGAACAGACTTATGCCTATCCTTCTTCACCTTACTAATAGGATTTTGTATAATTGGGGGTGGAAGAAGAATCTGATTGAAAGGATTAAACTTACAATTTGCAGCAAAGTGATCTGATTCACCACAGATGATGCAAGATTGTAGAGGTTTTGACAACTGCTCCCTTGGTGGAGAAAGAGAGTTTCTGAATTGAGGTTTTGACAACTGCTCCCTTGGTGGAGAAAGAGAGTTTCTGAATTGAGTTGTCTTAGCTTCAAACCTTCTTACCTGTTTGTTCTTCTTTGTCTTCTCAAAAGCATTTTGCTTGAGGTTTCTTTACTGCTGAAGGTAGTAGAAGCAGGTGCTGGCAGTATGATTGTATTTCCCACACACAAAGCATGATTTCGCTAGTTTTTCCCTTTGAAAGTACATATAGTCCTTTCATTTGAACAAGTCTTTGAAGTTCCAGGGGTGAGCTTTGTTATGCTCAAAGGTGGCTTCTTCCAATGTCTTTTGAACATATGGAACCCTCTCCCCAGGCGCATGATATATGTCAAACACCTTCCTTGGTTGGATTGAAGTTCAGGACTGCCCCTTTTCAATATTTAGCTTCCTACCTTCTGGAGGATAACTAATTTTGATTTGTTTGAATGGTGTAGGAACTGCTACTGAAATGGCTGGTACTGGTGTTGAATGGATAATGGGGACTTCATCTTTAGTCAGAATAACTTGAGGGGCAGGAGGAGATGAAGCTTCACTTGTTTCAGTGGAGTCTGAGCAAGTTGATTCAGACTCTGATGAGGTAGTGCATTCTTGCACCAAAGGTTCATCCTTAGAGGGATCAAGATTTCTATTCGCCATATCAAGATTTGCAAGATTGAAGCTTGGTTTATGGATGGCAACGTAGTCAACAGGAGGTGCAACGGCTTGATATTGTTCAGCATGATACCCCAGACCAGTTTTTACCTTTTCATGAATTTGAGCATCCAAAAGTCTTTGCAGCTTTTTGGATGCAAATTCATATTTGTCGACATGAACTTTTTGTTCTGCCAATTCTGCTCTGGTAGCTTTTAATATGGCCAGTAGATAATCAATCTGAGTTTCAAGATTGGTTTGTTCATGTCTTAATGATGAAATCTCTTTCTTTAGGCAGCTAATTTTTTCTTTGTAACTGTCTTCGACCTTTTTGAATTCAGATTTCATTTGATGAAACTCTTCATTTTGATCTATGAGGTTTTGATTATGCTTTCTGTAGCCAAAAACCTTATCAATACAGGCTTGGGAACATAGATGTTCATATACATGAGGCGGTATTTCAGTTGTATCTGCCATAAGAGCTTGGTTGTTGGTAGGCAGATCTTCATACTGAAAGCTCCAGTCAAAGTCGTTCCAACAGCTGCACAAGCTACAGTTTGAGCTGGAGGAGTAGCTTGTTGCTGTTGTTGTCTAGGTTGGCTTTGGTGAGCTTGTCTTGTTCGATCATCAGCTAGGTTTGCCCTAGGTGCCTTGCATTCTCTAGCAAAATGACCTAGTTGGTTACAGTTGTAACATCTCAATTTGCTTTTATCCAAGCCAACTCTGGTGTTGGAGTTGTTGCTTGGAATGGGTCTTCCGGTTATAGAGTAGAACCTTTTTGCTCTTATAGAGAGCATGGCATACGAGTGCTTTATATCTATTTCTTCTAGATCATCTGGATGGAAACATTCCAGATCCTCCTTTATAAAGTACATGTTGCTTGAGTTTTCAGAAACAAAATCAGCAGAGGTTGAGGCTTGAGAAGGAGCTTCAAGAAGAAATGGTGATGTGTTTGTTTTAGAGGTAAGAGTTTGAGGATGTGTGACTATGGGAGGATAGTAGTTGCTAGTACTAGGACCTGAGTGCTCAGAGTGAAAAGCAGAAGAGTTGGTGGTGGATGTTGAAGCTGTTTGGTAGCTTGAGCTCCTTTCCTTGGCCTGAATCATTTCTAATTCATAGGTTTTGAGCATACCAAATAGCTCAGTCATCTGAAGAGTCTTCAGATTCTCAGTTCTTCTGATGGACACTGTGTAGAGTGTCTAGCAACTAGGTAGAGATCTGATAAATTTCTTAAGAATATCTTCATTCTCCAACTTCACTTTTGAGCACTGCAACTCACCTAGAAGATAAGTATATCTGTTATATAAAACAGTTAGAGACTCACCTTCCTTCCAGACGAAGTTTTCATACTGCTGCTTAAGGATGTCTCTTATGTTTTCTTTGACTTCCTCAGAGCCAGCAAACATCTTCTCAAGAGCCTCCCAGAGCTCTTTAGCAGTTTTGTAACTTCTGAAGTTATGAAAAACTTCATTTGGAAGGCACTTTTGGATAGCTCCTAGTGCCTTGAAGTCCACCTCCATCTTCTTTATGTCCTCTTCTGAGTACTTGGAGGGCTCCTTTGCAATTGATGGTCCTCCAGAGTCGGCAGATTCCACCATGGGAGTGTAGGGTCCATCCCTGATGGATTTCCACATTTCGTACTCCTGATAGCAGAAAAAACTTTCCATGCGATTTTTCCACATGTCGTAGTCTTCCCCAGATACCAATCTTGGTGGTCGGTTGATGCTGCCGATGTCTTCAAATCCGTTGCTCTGTGCCATCTTTGTTCTTGGTGACTTGATGAAAGAGAGAGAGAGATTAGAATAGAACCAGAAGTGATTAAACAAGTGTGAGTTTGTTTAATCTGAGCCAAAGCTCTGATACCACTTGTAGGATCGAGAAATTACAAGATGGTTCTGTTCTTAGTTGAAATTGGCGGAAACAATACCAACTACACAAGTGTAATCGAGCAAGCAGAAAGAATACTTTTAAGAACACTGTTGTATTAAGCTTTTGCAGATAAACAATTACAATTGAAACTCAATCAAAAAGCACAAAAAGCACACTTACAATGAAGTGTTTACACATTATTTATACTCACTTAGAATCAAGACAGCCCCTTGATTCTAAGGATCAGATCTAACACAGACCATTGATCTGTTGTATGTAGCTAACTATTACACGTTTTGTCTAAAACTAGTTAACTTTATTGAAGCGTCTTCTTTATGCATCATTACTTGCATGCTTGGAGAAGGGCATTGTTGTCCGTCATTGGTTGTGCCATTGCGGTTCCTTCTGCTTTGAGTGTGTCAGTTGCTTTTGCAGAAAGTTGTCAGTGACGCTTGGTATGGATAGTCAGCTGCAACGATTTGCCTTCAAGGCACAAGGCTGTCAGCAACAAAGATGATTATCAGCAGCAAGATGTAACCATCCAAAGCTGCTGATGATTTGCCTGTCAGCAGCATCAAGTGTTGAAGCTGCTGAGAAGCCTATCCGCAGCAACTTTGGTCTTCAGCAGATAAGGCTATCCGCAGCCGATTTGTTTTTCTGCAGGAGAACAAGTATCCGCAGCAGATAAGCTTGTCCGCAGCAGTTTGTGCCACACCCCGCCAAGGCGGAAACGCGAGGCACGACGTTCACTGGTTTCCAAAGCATATGGTTATCGCAAACACATACATGTAATTGGATACATAATCGAGTTTAAAATATTTACATCACAAAGTATCAAATTGAGTTTACAAAAGTTTAAGATTTCACAAATATGACTCAAGACCATGAGTTATACAAGAGAAATCCTCCAGAAAAAGTCGTATCCACGTGCATGCATGTATCCTACATTGCTAACCTGATGACCACGTTCAATTTCCTGAAAACATACTTAAAATTGTCAACACGAGGTTGGTGAGTTCACAAGTTATTATAAAGAGTTATCATAAACCCAATGTTTAAGCCTGATCATTTGTCGATCAAAACTCTTTGTTAAACCTGATTATTTTAACCTGATCAGAACTCTTTGGTTTAAAACCTGATCACTTCAACATGATCAGAGCCCTTTTGTTAAACCTGATCACTTTACCCTGATCAGAACTCTTTTGTTAAACCTGATCACTTTACCCTGATCAGAACTCTTTTGTTTAAAACCTGATCACTTTACCCTGATCAGAACTCTTTTGTTTAAAACCTGATCACTTTACCCTGATCAGAACTCTTTTGTTTAAAACCTGATCACTTTACCCGGATCAGAACTCTTTTGATAAACCTGATCACTTTACCCTGATCAGAACTCTTTTGTTAAACCTGATCACTTTAACCTGATCAGAACTCTTTTGTGTAAAACCTGATCACTTTAACCTGATCAGAACTCTTTTGTTTAAATTACCAATGAATATGAATACTAATCCGATCTATTGACCCCATTTGTAAGCTTGCAAGGAATACAAAATAGTATGTAATGTACGAGACCGTAACCAAACCCCAACATTCTGTGCCTCCCCTCGCCTTTCTGCGAGTAAGATTATATGCGGTCATTCGGTCATTTGGACCCCTGGTTAGCGCGACTAACCATGACCGGGAGTGTCACCCCCAATAGTACTATTCATAAAATCCCGGGCTAAATCCATAGCTAATGGTTACTAATTTATTTCGAGGACTTTAAGCGCTTTATTGTTCCCTCAATACATACATACGGTCAGATCATTAGTTCCATTCATTTATACACAAAAGTCTTTTAAAAGTATGTTTCCACCCCAAATCATTTCAAAACTTTAGAAAAAGGGGGATTAGTGAAACTTACCTCGACAATATGAATGCTAGCAAATATTTGAATGACGGCAGATTCGCCTATCCGTATCCTATTTACACAAGGATAACATACACGTTAAGACTACCCGTCTTAAACGCAATTTGTTCACCCGACTTAGCAGTTCTGATTGCTTTTGTTTTAATTATCTTTTTAGTTTTTCCCAACACTTGGTTCGTTATGAAAATAGTTCTGAGTTACTGCCCAATGGGGCTGATGAACAGGTATCGAAACTTTCTTAGTTTCGATTGAACAGAACAGATGTCAAAACTTCCTAGTTTCGACTGAGCAAAACAGGTATCGAAACTACCTAGTTTCGATTGGCAAGAATAGTATCGAAACTGCCTAGTTTCAATTGGGCAATCAGTATCGAAACTACTTAGTTTCGATTGTAAATAGGTATCGAAACTCCTAGTTTCGATTGAGTAAATAAGTATCGAAACTCCTAGTTTCGATTGAACAACTGGTATCGAAACTCCTAGTTTCGATTGAATAACAGGTATCGAAACTCCTAGTTTCGATTGAATAATCGGCATCGAAACTCCTAGTTTCGATCAGCAGGTAGCGAAACTCCTAGTTTCGATTACTGCACTTTAATTGACAGAATTTGTCCTGTATATTTTTATGTTCAAATCTTGAATTTGACACATTTTTCTTGTTATCTTACTTGCGTTTGAATGATTTGTATGATTAGTTACGGTTTTAACGATAATGAAATGGATAATATTGAGTTTTTACCTCAAACAGAGAATGGTGATTTCTAGAGAAACAGAGAATGATCTTGAGTATCTTGTTAAGATTTCTTCAGAAACGCTTGGAATTCTCCTTATAGCACTGAATTAGGTGGATTTCTGCCTTAATCCGGACTTCGACTTGAAGGAGAATGGTGAAATTGCCGTCAGAAAAAGAGGAGGTTTGAAAGGAATGGTGAAGTTTCGACTGAAAGGTATGGTTTTCATCTGAATCAGAGTGAATCAGGCAAGTGGGAGCATGGCTCCCCTTACTCTCGGCCAAGAAAGTCAAGAAGTGGGTTTGGGGTTAATGATAACAATTTTAATCATTAATTTATTAATGATATTAGTATCAATTAGAGTTTTAAAGGGGTAATTTAATTCAGTTTCGATTCTTCACGGTATTATGATTTTTACCAGTTTATGGCTCGTTGAAGAAAATATTGAAACCTTGATTTGTATAATTCGTTAAGGTGATTATTTGTAGGTATGAGTACTTAAAAGTGGCGCTACATAGTAACGTCTTCGAGAAATCCATTATTTTACTTTTTCGTATAATATATGATTTAGTCTTAACCATAAATTATGGTTCAACGTAAATTTTGTGTAACATATATATATATATATATATATATATATATATATTTTTTTTTTTTTTCTGGTTATTTTATTTAACCATTTACGTTCGTATTAAGTCGGGTTATCCTGCTTACTTTTTCTAGTAATTCTTTAAGATTTACTAGACTTGGAATAAACTCCTTTGCTAGATTTCTTGACTTTACTTAGTCAAAATAATTATCAGGAAATAATAATTATGAACGTGCGTTTATGAAATGCGGATAATGACCTGAAATGCTGGGTATCCCAGCTAGCGGTAACTGTTATTGTATGAAAACTCAGTTAGCGGCAAATGAGTATCCCAATTTCCACTGAAGTTAATTGCACACGCACGGAGCATATCCTCTAAGGTTTGAATGGTTCTTTCACTTTGACCATCTGTTTGTGGGTGATATGCCGTGCTCATGTCAAGACGTGTGCCCATGGCTTCTTGTAATGATTTCCAGATTCTAGACACGAATCTGCTGTCTCTATCAGAGATAATAGAAATTGGTACTCCATGCCTAGCCACAATTTCCTTAATATAAAGTCTTGCTAGTTTCTCGGTTTTATCCGTCTCTTTGATGGGTAGAAAATGAGCTGATTTCGTCAAACGATCGACAATTACCCATATAGTGTCGTACCCGCTCGACGTCTTGGGTAACTTTGTAATGAAATCCATGGAAATTTGTTCCCATTTCCATTGAGGTATCTCGGGTTGTTGTAACAATCCCGATGGTTTCTGATGTTCTGCTTTTACTTTTGAACATGTCAGGCATTTACCGACATAAATAGCAATTTCTCCTTTCATGTTCGGCCACCAGTAGAATTCTTTCAGATCCTTATACATTTTATCCGAACCTGGGTGAATGGAGTACCTGGACTTGTGGGCTTCGTCCATAACCAACTCCCGTAAGTTACCAATACATGGCACCCAAATTCTATTCATGAAGTATAAAGTGTCATCTGGCTTTGGTTCCAACAGCTTTATCATTCCTCGTAAAGCTTCATTCTGACTGTTTTCTTCTTTGATTGCCTCTTGTTGTGCCATCCGAATTTGAGTCGTGAGACTCGTATGAATTGTCAATTCTAGGGCACGAACACGGAGTGTTTTAACTCGTTCCTTACGACTCAAGGCATCTGCTACTACGTTTGCTTTGCCAGGGTGATACTTGATATCACAGTAGTAATCATTCAGTAGTTCTACCCAACGACGTTGCCTCATGTTGAGTTCTTTCTGATTAAAGATGTGCTGGAGACTCTTGTGGTCTGTAAAGATAGTACATTTTGTACCGTATAAGTAATGTCTCCAAATCTTGAGTGCAAACACAACAGCACCCAGTTCCAGATCGTGAGTCGTATAATTTTTCTCATGTACTTTTAGTTGTCTGGATGCATACGCTATGACTTTTTCTCTCTGCATCAATACACATCCCAAACCTTGGTGTGATGCGTCGCAGTACACGATGAAATTGTCAGTTCCTTCGGGAAGGGATAGGATTGGTGCACTGCAAAGTTTTTGCTTCAGCAATTGAAAAGCTGATTCTTGTTTATCCGTCCAATCAAACTTTTTGTCCTTCTGAGTTAACGTGGTCATACGTAAGGCTATCTTTGAAAAATTCTTGATAAATCGTCTGTAATATCCTGCCAAACCCAGAAATTGACGCACCTCAGTCGGAGTTCTTGGTGCTTCCCAGTTTTTGATAGCTTCAATCTTGGATGGATCCACATGGATACCATTCTTATTGATGACGTGTCCGAGAAAGTGAACCTCTCGGATCCAAAACTCACACTTAGAGAATTTAGCATAAAGCTTCTCATTCCTGAGTAGTTCCAAGATTAATTTCAAATGATGTTCATGTTCCTCCTTGGTTCGTGAATATATCAATATGTCATCGATAAACACAATCACGAATTTATCCAAGTACGGCTTGCACACGCGGTTCATGAGATCCATGAAAACAGCTGGTGCATTAGTCAAGCTAAATGGCATAACTAGGAACTCGTAGTGACCGTAACGAGTCCTAAAAGCAGTTTTTGGTATATCTTCTTCTTGAATTTTCAGTTGATGATACCCTGATCGTAGATCAATTTTTGAATAGAAACTGGAACCTTGAAGTTGATCAAACAAATCGTCTATTCAAGGAAGAGGATACCGATTTTTGATTGTCAGTTTGTTCAACTCTCGATAATCAATGCACATTCTAAAGGTTCCATCCTTTTTCTTTACAAATAGGACCGGAGCTCCCCATGGTGAGAAACTCGGTCTTATGAAACCTTTGTCAAGTAACTCTTGTAGTTGGCTCGACAGTTCCTGCATCTCGGAAGGGGCTAGACGATACGGTGATCGTGCAACTGGTGCGGCTCCTGGTACTAGGTCGATCCAAAACTCGACTTGTCTTGATGGTGGTATTCCTGGTAATTCCTCGGGAAATACCTCCGAATAATCTCTGACGACTGGTATGTCCTCAAGTCGACATTCTTCGGGTTTCTTCTCGACGATGTGAGCCAGGAATGCACAATAACCCTTGCGTAGATACTTATGAGCTTTCATGCAGTTTATCGTTTTCAACATCATTCTACACCTTTCGCCTTGAATTGAAAGAATTTCTCCGCTTAGTAGGGGAATACGTACAATCTTCTCGAAGCATACGATTTTGGCACGATTCTTTGATAACCAATCCATGCCAATAACAATATCAAAACTCCCTAATTCGACGGGTAGAAGGTCTATATTGAATGTATGGTTTTCTAAACATAAAGTACAACCCTTAATGACCTCTCCGGCTTCTATTAATTTCCCATTTGCTAATTCAATTGTATAATGTTGATCTAGTTTGCTGGCCTTAATACCGAGTAAGGATTTAAAATCATTCGACACAAAGCTCATATCCGCACCCGAATCAAAAAGTACAGAGGCATAGTGATTATTTATCAACAACGGACCAGTGACGATGTTCGGGTCCTGGCGTGCGTCCCTTGCACCCATCACAAATGCCCTCCCTGGTGTCTGAGCGTTGTTCTGATTCTTCCACTTGGGACAATCCTTCTTGAAGTGTTTCAGGTCACCACATATGAAACATCCCGGTTTAATTCTCCCCATTCGGTTGTTAGTTCGACAAGCTTGAGTGGTGTGAGCAAACTTGTCGCATTTTCCACACTTGATGCAAACACCGGCATGATGATTTCCACACCTCTTACATCTCGGTAGGCCCCTATCATACTCCTTTCTTTCCACTATGTTGGCTGCAAAAGCCTTCATAGTTCCTTGTTTCTTAAACCCTTGCTTCTCAGACTTGTTACTTGAATTTCCCATCCATTTCCTTTTCTCCCCAGATCTACCTTCCTCGTTCTCCTTTCTCACAAACAATTCATTACGTACCGCGTCATCCCTTAGCTTGAATGCTAAAGTTATAGCACTCTTGGCATCTATTGGATTAGATGATGTTACCATGCTTCGAATTTGAGGCGCAAGGCCCCACATATACCTTTCAACACGCTTATGTTCTGGTGTGACCATATGCGGTACCAGAAATGCCAATTCATTGAAGCGGTCGGTGTATCCCGCTACATCATCCCCTATCATCTGTAGGTTCCACATCTCAGTTTCAATCTTTTGCAATTCGTTCCGAGGACAGTATTCCTCAATCATCATGTTTTTCAAATCTTCCCAAGACAATTGATACGCTGTCTCTCTCCCCAAAGTCTTCATTTGAGTATTCCACCAAGTTAAAGCTTTATCAGTGAGCGTGCAGGTAGAATACTTCACTATGCAATCAGCGGTGCATTCACTTATATCAATCACCGACTCCATATGTTCTATCCATCTCATTAGTCCTACTGCACCCTCGGTGCCATTAAAACTGCGGGGTTTGCAGGATAGGAAGGCCTTGTAGGTACACTTCCTATTTGGAGCATCTACAGGATCACAAGTCATAACGTCATTAATTCGGATCATGACTATGTGTTATGGCTTATTTATTTTTATTACCTCCGGAACCTCCTGCGGTACCGCTACCTCCTGCACCTCCTCCGCTATTTCGGTTTGCTTCATACTGCTCTATGGCGGCAGCTACTCGTTGTGCTATTAGTTGTTCCATGTTTGGGGAAATTGTCTCGTTGTTGTCACCAGTAGTGTTACGGGGTGTCCCACGCTTAGGTGCCATGACGTTCTTTCTAACATATCAATTAAAAAGAAACAACATCATATATCAATAATGATAGATCATGACATAAGGATACCACAACATCAAACATGAACAACTATCATTACAACATAAACCATTACATACATAGTCAAAACATACATACTACATTGTTCCAAAAGATAAGGATACAAAAAGGATGGGTTCACATGACCTCATCAGTACTAACGTTTTAAACTACATAATGTACTACGGGCACAACCCGCCCGTAATAGGTTTAAAAGAAGAAGTGAAAGTACAACCCAATCATCATGGCAAGTCCTGCCATGACAAAGCTAGCTCTTGCCACAAATTCTGCAGCCAAAGTCCTCTCCTCCAGCGCCTCCACCATGTCTCGGACCGTGAGAGTGAACTGCCAGTCCATATCAGCTCTCAACTCGAGGTAGTCAGTGGCACTCTGTATGTCTCGAGTGCTATCCTCCAGAGTCTGTACTCGAGATCCGAGCCCTTGACGTAAGCGCATGGTTGCATCCCCCTGTGCCCGAATATCATCTAGGAGATCATCAAGACGTTCTTCGTGCGTACGAACGCTAGCTACCAAGGTAGGCACGGTGAGCTCCATGGCTACCCCAGTGTGGGGTAGGGGTGTTGGAGAGTTGGAGGACTCTCCGAGCTCAAAGGTAGATGGAATGCTCTCCATCTCCCTCCATCGTGCCAGGGTACGAGGCATCCAACGGATAGTCCCCACCGTAGGGTGGTAACAGGGTCGTTGCCTCGGTGGTTCCTCATCGGTCTCCAGGTCTTTCGGGTCACGGGCTGCCAGGTTTCTCTTGCGCGGAAGTCGAACCTTCTTCCTAGCACTTTGTACTTTAATCGGTCCTCCGCTTTTCTTTCGGTAGATTATAGGCGGTTCTGCTAGGGCGACATTAGGTGGTGTCGAGCTACAAACTTGTACTCGATTTTTGGGGCGTGTGGCGGGAAGTTCCTCGTTGGATTCAGAGTCAGAGACGGGGTCAGAGTGTGAATGTGACGACATACTTGTGACTACAATATCCACATGACATGATGACCGGTTATGCAATGCTTATGCAATGAAAACATTTTAGTGAGTCATTCTAATTATAGACTAGGTTCCATTTTAGACACCTAGTTCGCTATAATCAATGGCTTTGATACCAAGTTCTGTCACACCCCGCCAAGGCGGAAACGCGAGGCACGACGTTCACTGGTTTCCAAAGCATATGATTATCGCAAACACATACATGTAATTGGATACATAATCGAGTTTAAAATATTTACATCACAAAGTATCAAATTGAGTTTACAAAAGTTTAAGATTTCGCAAATATGACTCAAGACCATGAGTTATACAAGAGAAATCCTCCAGAAAAAGCCGTATCCACGTGCATGCATGTATCCTACATTGCTAACCTGATGGCCACGTTCAATTTCCTGAAAACATACTTAAAATTGTCAACACGAGGTTGGTGAGTTCACAAGTTATTATAAAGAGTTATCATAAACCCAATGTTTAAGCCTGATCATTTGTCGATCAAAACTCTTTGTTAAACCTGATCATTTTAACCTGATCAGAACTCTTTGGTTTAAAACCTGATCACTTCAACCTGATCAGAGCCCTTTTGTTAAACCTGATCACTTTACCCTGATCAGAACTCTTTTGTTAAACCTGATCACTTTACCCTGATCAGAACTCTTTTGTTTAAAACCTGATCACTTTACCCTGATCAGAACTCTTTTGTTTAAAACCTGATCACTTTACCCTGATCAGAACTCTTTTGTTTAAAACCTGATCACTTTACCCGGATCAGAACTCTTTTGATAAACCTGATCACTTTACCCTGATCAGAACTCTTTTGTTAAACCTGATCACTTTAACCTGATCAGAACTCTTTTGTGTAAAACCTGATCACTTTAACCTGATCAGAACTCTTTTGTTTAAATTACCAATGAATATGAATACTAATCCGATCTATTGACCCCATTTGTAAGCTTGCAAGGAATACAAAATAGTATGTAATGTACGAGACCGTAACCAAACCCCAACATTCTGTGCCTCCCCTCGCCTTTCTGCGAGTAAGATTATATGCGGTCATTCGGTCATTTGGACCCCTGGTTAGCGCGACTAACCATGACCGGGAGCGTCACCCCCAATAGTACTATTCATAAAATCCCGGGCTAAATCCATAGCTAATGGTTACTAATTTATTTCGAGGACTTTAAGCGCTTTATTGTTCCCTCAATACATACATACGGTCAGATCATTAGTTCCATTCATTTATACACAAAAGTCTTTTAAAAGTATGTTTCCACCCCAAATCATTTCAAAACTTTAGAAAAAGGGGGATTAGTGAAACTCACCTCGACAATATGAATGCTAGCAAATATTTGAATGACGGCAGATTCGCCTATCCGTATCCTATTTACACAAGGATAACATACACGTTAAGACTACCCGTCTTAAACGCAATTTGTTCACCCGACTTAGCAGTTCTGATTGCTTTTGTTTTAATTATCTTTTTAGTTTTTCCCAACACTTGGTTCGTTATGAAAATAGTTCTGAGTTACTGCCCAATGGGGCTGATGAACAGGTATCGAAACTTTCTTAGTTTCGATTGAACAGAACAGATGTCAAAACTTCCTAGTTTCGACTGAGCAAAACAGGTATCGAAACTACCTAGTTTCGATTGGCAAGAATAGTATCGAAACTGCCTAGTTTCAATTGGGCAATCAGTATCGAAACTACTTAGTTTCGATTGTAAATAGGTATCGAAACTCCTAGTTTCGATTGAGTAAATAAGTATCGAAACTCCTAGTTTCGATTGAACAACTGGTATCGAAACTCCTAGTTTCGATTGAATAACAGGTATCGAAACTCCTAGTTTCGATTGAATAATCGGCATCGAAACTCCTAGTTTCGATCAGCAGGTAGCGAAACTCCTAGTTTCGATTACTGCACTTTAATTGACAGAATTTGTCCTGTATATTTTTATGTTCAAATCTTGAATTTGACACATTTTTCTTGTTATCTTACTTGCGTTTGAATGATTTGTATGATTAGTTACGGTTTTAACGATAATGAAATGGATAATATTGAGTTTTTACCTCAAACAGAGAATGGTGATTTCTAGAGAAACAGAGAATGATCTTGAGTATCTTGTTAAGATTTCTTCAGAAACGCTTGGAATTCTCCTTATAGCACTGAATTAGGTGGATTTCTGCCTTAATCCGGACTTCGACTTGAAGGAGAATGGTGAAATTGCCGTAAGAAAAAGAGGAGGTTTGAAAGGAATGGTGAAGTTTCGACTGAAAGGTATGGTTTTCATCTGAATCAGAGTGAATCAGGCAAGTGGGAGCATGGCTCCCCTGACTCTCGGCCAAGAAAGTCAAGAAGTGGGTTTGGGGTTAATGATAACAATTTTAATCATTAATTTATTAATGATATTAGTATCAATTAGAGTTTTAAAGGGGTAATTTAATTCAGTTTCGATTCTTCACGGTATTATGATTTTTACCAGTTTATGGCTCGTTGAAGAAAATATTGAAACCTTGATTTGTATAATTCGTTAAGGTGATTATTTGTAGGTATGAGTACTTAAAAGTGGCGCTACATAGTAACGTCTTCGAGAAATCAATTATTTTACTTTTTCGTATAATATATGATTTAGTCTTAACCATAAATTATGGTTCAACGTAAATTTTGTGTAACATATATATATATATATATATATATATATATATATATATATATTTTTTTTTTCTGGTTATTTTATTTAACCATTTACGTTCGTATTAAGTCGGGTTATCCTGCTTACTTTTTCTAGTAATTCTTTAAGATTTACTAGACTTGGAATAAACTCCTTTGCTAGATTTCTTGACTTTACTTAGTCAAAATAATTATCAGGAAATAATAATTATGAACGTGCGTTTATGAAATGCGGATATTGACCTGAAATGCTGGGTGTCACAGTTTGTTGGTCAACAGCAAACACTGAGATTAGCAGCATTTGTACTTAGAGAATTTTGTAGCCATCAGTCTTTGGTTCTACAACTTCTTTGATCAAGACTACAAACGCTTGAGAAGTTGCTTCACCCTTTTTCTTCAATGCTTCCCATAGATCTCTTGAAGTAGGACACTTCCCGAGACTATGAATGATTTCTTTAGGTAACGACATCGTTAAAGTTTCACGCTTCTTCATCTCTCGATCAAACTTCTGCTTTTCTACTTTAGTAAGAGCTGTCACTGGTTTAGGAACATCATAATATCCCATATAGTCATAAGTAGGATGCACATATCCTTCAAATATGGATATTCAAAAGTTTTCATCAGTTTCTGATAGGAACTGTTCGAACCGGACTTTCCAGCTACAGTAATCTGATACGCACAAAAGTCTCAGTGGCATAGTTCCAATCTCATTATCATCACATGAAATTGACATTTTGAAATTTTTGCGAAAATATCCGAAAAAAATTTCCCGCCAAAATACTCTTTTTTAAAAATTTCAAAATTTCAAAAATGATTTAAAACGACCATATAAGCTTTCCCTAAAAATCAACAATGACTTTTTTTAAGAACACTAGCTAAGTTCGCCTGATACTGAGCGAACTTAATAAGTTCGCCTGAACTTCACTGAGCGAACTTAATGTCACACCCCCATATTTATTTACTTATTAAATAAATACAGGTTGTAACGATTGGTTCATTACACGATAGCGGAAGCTGTAATAATGATTTCTAAGACTTGATTACATATACAATTACTAAAACTAAGAAATACTATGATCTAAGTTCTTCTAGATCAACAACAGACTTGAGACTTGATATTCTACGCCCTTCCAGCTACTAGGAATTGATCCAACATAGCTAGCCTATTCCAACCGCGCCATGGCTAGAGGTCACCTGAGAAACATACTTGAAAGTGTCAACACAAAGGTTGGTGAGTTCACAGAGTTAGTTATATTAGTGCTTATAGTTTTTCCCGAAAACATTACCATGACTTTACCGTCATAAAACTAAGTAGTTTTCATTTGAAAACATTACCATGACTTTACCGTCATAAATTCAATGTTTAAACATGATCCTTATAACCAGATCAGAACCCTTTTGTAGAAACATGATCACTTTAACCGGATCAAAACTCTTTTGTTTAAATTCAATTGTTCGTAAATAGTTCCAGTTGCATGTGATAATCAGAATAAAAATTGTTGACCCATTTGTAAACTAGCTAGGAATACAAATAATATGTTCATACATGAGGCGTAACCAAACCATGACATGTGTGAGCCCCTAATAATTGTTATCAGGTTCTATGCGGCCATAAATCCTCCAGATTGTGGTTAGCGCGACTAACCATGACCGGGAGACGTCACTCTCCATAGTACTATTCATAGGACCCTAGGCTACAGTTAATGGTTACTATGTTGTTCCAGGGGACTTTAGCGACCTCCAATGTGTTGTTCTCATCCCATGTAAACATAAAGTCGTGTCTTATTCTCTTGTTATCCCATGAAATAGTTGTAAGTATGTTTTTCCTTAAATCGTTGAGTGTTGTTCATCCGAACAATCGTTGTGTGTTGTTCATCCGAACAATCGTTGTGTGTTGTTCATCCGAACAATCGTTGTGTGTACTTGTGTCCAGCTGTTTAGTTGAGAAAGTTTTCTCCCCGTTTGTTTAAAAACAATTTAAAAACAAGTAGTAAAAGTGGGGCTGGGAGACTCACAAGAAGTTAAACCAAAATGTTCATATTGTCAAACGTATAAGCAATGTAATTCATGTTTTCAAAACATAACAAGTAAGTATGTTTCTCCCCCGATGTTTACAAAACAGTAAAGAGTTAAAAGGGGGCCGTGAACTCACCTTGAGTTTGTGTATGCTTGCAATGATAATTGTTCTAGTCAACTTGACCATTCGTACCCTAATTTCAAAAAGGGTAATTCGTGTTATGACCGAATGTCTTATATTGCAAATTGTTCACCGACTTTGTAAATCTGGTTGCTTTTGTTTAAAATATCCTCTTAGTTGTTCAATACTTGTTTTGTTATAAAACAGATCTTAGTTACTGCCCAATGTGACTGATGAACAGATGTCGAAACTTCCTAGTTTCGATTGGGCAATTGAGTATCGAAACTTCATAGTTTCGATTGAGTAGTTGGGTATCGAAACTACCTAGTTTCGATTGAGTAGTTGGGTATCGAAACTACCAAGTTTCGATTGGCAAGAAGGGTATCGAAACTATCTAGTTTCGATTGAGCAATATGTATCGAAACTACCTAGTTTCGATTGAACAACTAGTATCGAAACTCCTAGTTTCGATTGGGTAAATTGGTATCGAAACTCCTAGTTTCGATTGAATAGGTATCGAAACTCCTAGTTTCGATTGAATAACAGGTATCGAAACTCCTAGTTTCGATTGAACAGGTATCGAAACTCCTAGTTTCGATTACTGCACTTTGATTGACAGAATTCGTCCTGTATATTTTTATGTTCAAATCTTGAATTTGACACACTTTTCTTGTTATCTTACTTGCGATTGAACCTTTTGTAGGCTTAGATACGGTTTTAAAGAAAATAAAGTGGATAATATCGAGTTTTTACCTTAAAACCGAGATGAAGATGATGAAAGAAAACAGAGAAGAGTCTTGAATCTTCTGTTAAACTTTCTTTAGAACACTTGAAATCTTCTTAAAATACCGAATTGTGGTGGATTTCTGCCTTAAACTGGACTTCGACTAGAAGGAGAATTGGGAAATTGCCGTATGAAAATGAGAAGTATGGAAGGGATTGTGGGATTTCGACTGAGGAGGTATGGTTTTTATCTGAATTTGAGTGTATTAGCAAGTGGGGGAATGGCTTCTCTGAATTTCGGCCGAAAAGTCAAGCAAGTGGGTTGGGGTTAAATAAATCAAACCATTTGATTTAAGTGTAAATTTAACCACTAGTGTTCGTATTTAGTCGGGTTATCCTGGTACGTGAACCGGTAACTCCTAGAATTACCAGAATGTGAAATGAGACCCTGTACGATTTTTGTTAGACCTTAATGTCCTTGTTTGTGAAATTAAGTAAATCACAAAACAATTATAATTTAAACTTGTTTATAACATGTACGGATATTGACCTGAAATGTCTGGTGTCACATTCTCCCCATGTTAAAAGAATTTCGTCCCGAAATTCAATTTGTGTCCTCTTGAACTATTTTTGTTTTCATTTGATCCTCTCATTCAAATGGTTCAACGTACCTAGGATTAAGCTTGCCACGGTTGCCAAATTTTGCCACTCTTTTCCAAGGTGAGACCTTCAACGTGACTTTGTCTATCACTTGGAATTCTAATGGTTTTCGTCTGTTGCTAGCTCCACTCTCTTTCGTCTGTCTTGAGTGGCTTTCAGACGATCTTTTATTTCGACGATCTTGTCAGTGGTTTCCTAGCCAATATCAGGACCAGTCAAATGCTTTTCGCTAACCCCCGCCCAACATAGCGATGAGTGACACTTATAACCATACAAAGACTCAACGGAGCGGCTTTAATGCTGGTATGGTAGTTGATATTATATGAAAACTCATCCAACGGCGGTGAGTATCCCTATTTCTTCTGAAATCGATTACGCACACACGGAGCACATCTTTTAAAGTTTGGATAGTCCTTTTACTTTGACCGTTCATCTGGGGATGATATGCAGTGGTCATGTAAAGGCGTGTGCTCAAGGCTTCTTGTACAGACTGTCAGGTTCTTGACATGAATCGACTGTCCCTTTTTGTGAAAATGGAAACTGGCATACCATGCCTAGCCTTAATTCCCTTAATATTTAGCCTTGCACGCGTCTTACTTTTATCTGTCTCCTTTATTGGTAGGGAATGCGCGGATTTCGTCAAACGACTGACGATTATCATATAGTTTCATAGTTGCTAGGTGTTCTGGATAACTTTGAAATGAAATCCATTGAAATTTGTTCCCATTTCCATTGAGGTATCTCGGGTTGTTATAACAATCCCGACGGTTTCTGATGTTCTGCCTTTACCTTTGAACATGTCAGGCATTTACCGACGTAAATAGCAATTTCTCTTTTCATGTTCGGCCACCAGTAGAGTTCTTTCAGATCCTTATACATTTTATCCGAACCTGGGTGAATGGAGTACCTGGACTTGTGGGCTTCGTCCATAACCAACTCCCGTAAGTTACCAAAACATGGCACCCAAATTCTATTTGCAAAGTATATAGTATCATCTGATTTTGGCTCTAAATGTCTGATCATTCCTCATATAGCTTCACTCTGAATGTTTTCTTCTTTGATTGCCTCCTGTTGTGCCATCCGGATTTGAGTCGTGAGACTCGCATGAATTGTCAATCCTAGGGCACGAACACGGAGAGTTTTAACCCGTTCCTTACGACTCAAGGCATCTGCTACGACATTTACCTTACCAGGGTGATACTTGATATCCCAGTCGTAATCATTCAGTAGTTCTACCCAACGAAGTTGACTCATGTTGAGTTCTTTCTGATTAAAGATGTGCTGGAGACTCTTGTGGTTTGTAAAGATAGTACATTTTGTACCATAAAAAAAATGTCTCCAAATCTTGAGTGCAAACACGACAGCACCCAATTTCAGATCGTGAGTCGTATAATTTTTTTTTTATTTATTTTTTTTTTTTTTTTTTTTTTTTTCATGTACTCTTAGCTGTCTGGATGCATACGCTATGACTTTTTCTCTTTGCATCAATACACATCCCAGACCTTGGTGTGATGCGTCGCAGTACACGATGGAATTGTCAGTTCCTTCGGGAAGGGATATGATTGGTGCACTGCAAAGTTTTGCTTCAACAATTGAAACGCTGATTCTTGTTTATCAGTCCAATCAAACTTTTTGTCCTTCTGAGTTAACGTGGTCAAAGGCAAGGCTATCTTTGAAAAATTCTCGATAAATCGCCTGTAATATCCTGCCGAACCCAGAAATTGACGCACCTCAGTCGGAGTTCTTGGTGCTTCCCAGTTTTTGATAGCTTCAATCTTGGTTGGGATTACGTGAATACCCTTCTTATTGATGACGTGTCCGAGAAAGTGAACCTCTCGAATCCGAAACTCACACTTAGAGAATTTGGCATAACGCTTATCATTCCGGAGTAGTTCCAAGATTGATTTCAAATGATGTTCATGTTCCTCATTGGTTTGTGAATATATTGATATGTCATCGATAAATACAATCACGAATTTATTCAAGTATGGCTTGCACACGCGGTTCATTAGGTCCATGAAAACGGCCGGTGCATTAGTCAAGCCAAATGGCATAACTAGGAACTCGTAGTGACCGTAACGAGTCCTAAAAGTCGTTTTTGGTATATCTTCTTCCTGAATTTTCAGTTGAGGATATCCTGATTGTAGATCAATTTTAGAATAGAAACTGGACCCTTGAAGTTGATCAAACAAATCGTCTACTCGAAGAAGAGGATACCGGTTTTTGATTGTCAGCTTGTTCAACTCCCGATAATTGATGCACCTTCTAAAGGTTCCATCCTTTTTCTTTACAAACAGGACCAGAACTCCCCATGGTGAGAAACTCGGTCTTATGAAAAAAAAAAATTACTCGACGAGGTGTCCAAGTTTTTGTTGTATATTGGGTAGAAATGAAAAAGTATGAAAATGAAACTTTATGTTTGTCCCTCTTATGCTTTCCAAAAGCATTTTCCCGGACTAAGACTTTTCTCTTATTTCAGGTTTCATGTTTTCTAGGATTTTCCTCTCCATGTGCCTTCATGGAGCTAAGAATTGATGTTCCTCGGGAGCTCTTATTTGCAAACTTCGAGTCTAATCACTACTTTACCCCTTTGTTTGCACTACTTTTCAAGGCATACTAGCCTTTGGGTTGTAGCGTCTTGATATGTAAACTCATGTCTCGACTACCATACCTTCGAAGAATGTAAGCCATACGAAGTTCGATGTTTGTTTGGGATATTCATATTCCGTCTAGCTGAGGGAATGAATAATAATACTGTAAGAATGGTCTCATCGAATTAGTGTTTTCCCCAAAATGGGCTATGGGTTTGTCAACTCATTAAGTTGGCAGAAAGAGCTGATAGTCAACTATTAGTCATACGGTGTGTATGCACTCCCTTAGTGTTTGAATGGTACTTTGGTGACTTACCATTACGTATTCCACTCATTCAGGTTATAGCCTTAAAATCCTTAGCACAAGGATAAACTTGAGGTAATGAGTGTTGAACGTCGAGACTTTTGTATTCTAACTGAGTCTACTCTAAGAGATCATTTCTTAACAATAGATGCTCTAGAGCTTCCCAATTATAGAAAACTAGGAGTGAAAGATGCAATCACACATCTTTTCTAGGCTAAATCTGGGATCCATCCAACAAGATGAACTTTGAGGAAGTGCGAGTATAAAAGAGTAATAAATTATTCTTCTCAACTCTTTGTGGACAGTGGCCTATTGTGAATAGTTCGAGTTTACGTCCTTTATGCATATCATGAGCTAATGAGATTAGCATGAGATTCCGCATTTGGGACTCCTTTAAGGGTTTTGCATGTCGTTTTGGTTAGTGCGACAATAGTCGTTAGTCCACACTTAGGTTTCTTTGGCATTCGTTTGAGCATCAACCCCGGCTTATCTATTGCAGAGAAAATAGTCAGACTTAAAGGTATATTGAATGTCAATGGCTGCGAGAGCAATCCTGTTTGACCGATATTCTGAAATGTCCGATTTCCTACTTGTCTCATGTAGAGCTTCCACAATATCCATAGGTGCCATGTGTATGCGGGTCAGAATAATATCCTGCCCTATTACTGAAGTTAGTGCATAACACTCTTGGCGTAACTTTCAATCAATTGTGAGATTGAACTGTATGATGGATCATGAGATTATGCTATAATCTCCCACAATAGTTGTGCAATTACTGTAAGTGTTGGTTGTGGTAACGCTCAATTTGAAGCATTCCTGACAAGTAGAATATCAAAGAGTGAATGTGCGAATTTCTTCGTCGTTCAGGATTTACTAAGGATTGGTTGAATTCAATTTGAATTTCTCTCGTTCCTCCAAAACTAGGAGAATGCTTTGTGAGCACCAAATTGAGAAGTCTGATTTGTTGAGATCCAATCCTTAATCAAGTGATTGAGAACATGAGTTGATCATCAGCTTAGACAGCAAGACTCACTAAAGTTCCCATGCACTGCAAATTATGATTACGTGTGCACCCGTAATGATGATTTGCCTTGCCTGATCCCTATAGTGTTTCTTCTATCCCTAGCTTTTAATCAAAAGTGATTTGAAACGATCATTAGATTGCGTTTGCACATTTGTACAGGAGTGTGCATTGTTTTATCGGATTACTCTTAATTATGTGTACCAATACTCATGAATTTGCCGAATATGGCAGTTGTCGGATGAGGCTAAGGGTAGAGAGGCACCACCAGTGTCTCTAAAAAAATGTGCATGGTGAAATTCAGGCACTATGTGTTGGGCAGAGATCCTCAAACGAGTGTTGAGCAACTCATGCTCCAAGTCTGTATATATGCATGGATCCACATGATCCTGATGTATGTCTGGGTCTCCTGACCCTTGGAGTTCTCTCCCATTTAGTCCTGCTTATTCACCTTGAATTCCCTTCTGTCTGGGCAATCATGCCAGCCATATAACATGGCGAGAGTCTAGGCATCCGATCCGAAAACTTATGAAGGAGAGTATTTATACCGCAAATACGTTAGAAAGATAGTTGCCTCCATGGCTGGAGTAGTTGTGGTGCAGTTATAGGTACAGATTCTGGTACGAGTTCAGCCTGTTGTGATACCAAGATCGGTAACTGACGATCGTTGTCGTCGAAGTCCAAGCTCAGCTCGTAACTCGATCTTCTAAGGTTGCAGTATGTTGAGTACCCATTATTCTTGACTCGTAATCCGAACAGTAACATGTTATAAGTGTTTATTATTTTCACATTGTTGTACGTGTCTGAGTGTTCACTACATGTGCCATGTAATTGTATTAGTGTAGCTAACGGTACCCTAGTGTAACTCCATGCACTAATAGTCTACACAAATTGTTCGGCAACGGTTGGAATTCCTATGCTCAAGTCTTGAGTGTTTTTAGTGTGATGCAAGTCTTAGAAATCTTGGTCCCTAAATGAGTCCGGTTAGAGCCTAGGTATCACTAAGGAAACCTAATTCGCTAAAACCACTGCTCTGATACCAATCTGTCACACCCCCATATTTATTTACTTATTAAATAAATACAGGTTGTAACGATTGGTTCATTACACGATAGCGGAAGCTGTAATAATGATTTCTAAGACTTGATTACATATACAATTACTAAAACTAAGAAATACTATGATCTAAGTTCTTCTAGATCAACAACAGACTTGAGACTTGATATTCTACACCCTTCCAGCTACTAGGAATTGATCCAACATAGCTAGCCTATTCCAACCGCGCCATGGCTAGAGGTCACCTGAGAAACATACTTGAAAGTGTCAACACAAAGGTTGGTGAGTTCACAGAGTTAGTTATATTAGTGCTTATAGTTTTTCCCGAAAACATTACCATGACTTTACCGTCATAAAACTAAGTAGTTTTCATTTGAAAACATTACCATGACTTTACCGTCATAAATTCAATGTTTAAACATGATCCTTATAACCAGATCAGAACCCTTTTGTAGAAACATGATCACTTTAACCGGATCAAAACTCTTTTGTTTAAATTCAATTGTTCGTAAATAGTTCCAGTTGCATGTGATAATCAGAATAAAAATTGTTGACCCATTTGTAAACTAGCTAGGAATACAAATAATATGTTCATACATGAGGCGTAACCAAACCATGACATGTGTGAGCCCCTAATAATTGTTATCAGGTTCTATGCGGCCATAAATCCTCCAGATTGTGGTTAGCACGACTAACCATGACCGGGAGACGTCACTCTCCATAGTACTATTCATAGGACCCTAGGCTACAGTTAATGGTTACTATGTTGTTCCAGGGGACTTTAGCGACCTCCAATGTGTTGTTCTCATCCCATGTAAACATAAAGTCGTGTCTTATTCTCTTGTTATCCCATGAAATAGTTGTAAGTATGTTTTTCCTTAAATCGTTGAGTGTTGTTCATCCGAACAATCGTTGTGTGTTGTTCATCCGAACAATCGTTGTGTGTTGTTCATCCGAACAATCGTTGTGTGTACTTGTGTCCAGCTGTTTAGTTGAGAAAGTTTTCTCCCCGTTTGTTTAAAAACAATTTAAAAACAAGTAGTAAAAGTGGGGCTGGGAGACTCACAAGAAGTTAAACCAAAATGTTCATATTGTCAAACGTATAAGCAATGTAATTCATGTTTTCAAAACATAACAAGTAAGTATGTTTCTCCCCCGATGTTTACAAAACAGTAAAGAGTTAAAAGGGGGCCGTGAACTCACCTTGAGTTTGTGTATGCTTGCAATGATAATTGTTCTAGTCAACTTGACCATTCGTACCCTAATTTCAAAAAGGGTAATTCGTGTTATGACCGAATGTCTTATATTGCAAATTGTTCACCGACTTTGTAAATCTGGTTGCTTTTGTTTAAAATATCCTCTTAGTTGTTCAATACTTGTTTTGTTATAAAACAGATCTTAGTTACTGCCCAATGTGACTGATGAACAGATGTCGAAACTTCCTAGTTTCGATTGGGCAATTGAGTATCGAAACTTCATAGTTTCGATTGAGTAGTTGGGTATCGAAACTACCTAGTTTCGATTGAGTAGTTGGGTATCGAAACTACCAAGTTTCGATTGGCAAGAAGGGTATCGAAACTATCTAGTTTCGATTGAGCAATATGTATCGAAACTACCTAGTTTCGATTGAACAACTAGTATCGAAACTCCTAGTTTCGATTGGGTAAATTGGTATCGAAACTCCTAGTTTCGATTGAATAGGTATCGAAACTCCTAGTTTCGATTGAATAACAGGTATCGAAACTCCTAGTTTCGATTGAACAGGTATCGAAACTCCTAGTTTCGATTACTGCACTTTGATTGACAGAATTCGTCCTGTATATTTTTATGTTCAAATCTTGAATTTGACACACTTTTCTTGTTATCTTACTTGCGATTGAACCTTTTGTAGGCTTAGATACGGTTTTAAAGAAAATAAAGTGGATAATATCGAGTTTTTACCTTAAAACCGAGATGAAGATGATGAAAGAAAACAGAGAAGAGTCTTGAATCTTCTGTTAAACTTTCTTTAGAACACTTGAAATCTTCTTAAAATACCGAATTGTGGTGGATTTCTGCCTTAAACTGGACTTCGACTAGAAGGAGAATTGGGAAATTGCCGTATGAAAATGAGAAGTATGGAAGGGATTGTGGGATTTCGACTGAGGAGGTATGGTTTTTATCTGAATTTGAGTGTATTAGCAAGTGGGGGAATGGCTTCTCTGAATTTCGGCCGAAAAGTCAAGCAAGTGGGTTGGGGTTAAATAAATCAAACCATTTGATTTAAGTGTAAATTTAACCACTAGTGTTCGTATTTAGTCGGGTTATCCTGGTACGTGAACCGGTAACTCCTAGAATTACCAGAATGTGAAATGAGACCCTGTACGATTTTTGTTAGACCTTAATGTCCTTGTTTGTGAAATTAAGTAAATCACAAAACAATTATAATTTAAACTTGTTTATAACATGTACGGATATTGACCTGAAATGTCTGGTGTCACACTTAACCCCAAGCGAACTTAACTCCAAGCGAACTTAACCCCAAGCGAACTTATTAAGTTTGCCTCCCTAAGTTCGCCTGCACACAATTTCAGCAAGTTCGCTTGCTTCGGCAGAATCAAACTCAGGAACAGTTCAGTGCAGAAACCGCGAACCAAAAATCAACATAAAACTTCATAATTCACTAATTTGAAGGAATTAGTCAAAATCAAACCATAGGATTGTGTAATTTCTCAATTAGAACCTTTCTATCGGATCAATTTCTTCAACATCCTCTTCAAAAACACCAAATCAGAACCAAATTAAGCTTGAAAACTCCATGGAAATGAAAATTTCAAAGATGATGAATTTCTTGTCAATTTGCATACAAAACCGTCTAGAATCACCAAGAATCACGAGCATAAGCTCTGATACCACTTGTAGGTCCTCATGGCACTTCAACGGATCGTTCTCGTGATAAGACGTGTCGTTAACTCGGAGTGCGGAATCCAACGAATCAACGATTTCATACACAAAAGACAATAGAGACAATCAAGTAAATAACATTCACGCTTGTATTCTACTTCTCATAGAGTTTACAGACTCAATCAGACCAAATCGTTCAACTCTGTTCTAGTTTCTTACTGTTGACTCTGTAAACATCTATATATAGACATTTGACCTGCATTAGGCAAACTTAACAAGTTCGCCTAAAAGATGCTTAGGCGAACTTATTAAGTTCGCCTCTAATAGGCTAAGCGAACTTAACAAGTTCGCCTCAGATAGACTAAGCGAACTTAACAAGTTCGCCTCTGATAAACAAGTTCGCCTCTCTAATAACTTACACAGAATTTTATCAACAATTACAAAACATGTCCTAACAGTACCAGTGTCTAGGTAGCAAAGTATTCCTTGTAACTTACAACATTAACCTAGAGTATAATATATATCAATCTAGATTAATAACATGTACAATAGTCTAAAGTCAAGTCTAGGGTTGCAATGTAAGTGTGTACAAAGGATTTGAGTTGTAGTAGGTGTTTGTGGTTTGTACTTGAAATGGGTGTTTTAAAAAAAACAGAATTGAAACGAATAGTTTTAAAATAATAAGGGTTTGGGTTTGAATAAATAAATTAAATAATTGTTATTTATTTATTTAGTTACAAAAATAATGTGTGAATCATATTAGATATAAATTAAATAAATAATTTTACATATTTATTTATTTATAAAGATGTGTAAATAATGTTGATATATAAAATTAATAGTAAATATATATATATTTTTTTTGTAGATTAAAATAAATGAATTTATTTAGCTAATTATCATTTAAAAATAAATATTTTAACACAGGGTTAAAGTTTTATAAACTTTATAAATTTGAGGGATATTGTATGAAACAAATATCCTATTTGGAAATTAATTTCCTGAAATTATTTAAATATCTAAATTTTTGTTTTAAACATTTAATATACAATTTTAACAAGGAAATTCATAATAAAAATGAATTTATATTGAGAATTAACAAATTTAGTTTTATTCTGTTAAAAATATTGTAAGGTTTATAAAAACAATTTTTATTCAAATTTTGGGGCTTTAAAAACGGTTTTAAAAAAATTAAACAGTCCACCCGGTTCGAACCCGGGTGGCTACTGTGTGAGGCAGACGCTCTAACCACCAGACCGAGAGACTGCTCCTTTTATGATTTCGACTTGGAAGGACTAAAACACTTATTTGAAAGGGGGTCGGGTTTGGGTATCAATAGGAGGCAAAAACAGGTGCGGGCATGGGTTTCGAACCTGCAACCCTATGTGTAAAGATCAAGGGTCATAACCAAACGAACTGGGCTTAAAGCCTTGACAAGGAACTAGTTTGCAATCCCTTAACAATCGACCCCAACACATTCCTTCCCGATTCACCCAGACCCGTAAACCCTAGCCCTCAATTCAGTCGAATAGATAAACGATCGATCTCGAAGTCATGGGGCTTTTGTTCCCTGGACAAAAGCGAATCTATGGATACAAAGCTTACCTGAAATGGTTGAGGGATGGTGGTTCTCGGCTAGGACGTACAGGTTTGGTTCGCCGAAGTATGATCGCGCGCCTGAGCCAAATTTGTTTGCATCAGAAGGTTTAGAAGGATGGCTAAAGGTTTCGCGAAAGTGTGTGTATAGGTTACATGTCTCAATTTCATTCAAAATGCTAATTTGATCTGTGATTGCCGTAACACAGCTGACAATATGATTTGCGCGTAGATTCATTTGA
This sequence comes from Smallanthus sonchifolius, assembly GCA_023525975.1. Lineage (NCBI taxonomy): Eukaryota > Viridiplantae > Streptophyta > Magnoliopsida > Asterales > Asteraceae > Smallanthus > Smallanthus sonchifolius. The sequence goes on along the minus strand of CM042044.1, from coordinate 24,062,208 downwards.
TTAAGGACGAATTGGGTTCGGTTTGTATACATGCAATAATGACTGTGCGTGATTGGCGGTTATTAACACGACTTAATTTCTTGATTTGGAGATGAATTAGGCACGGTTTGACTCTTGAGGGCAAACTTGTTGAATTGGAATGTAATTCGAGTTTGGATATAGTCGATGCTTGACTTTGTAAACGTGGAAAGTTCATATCAGTCGGATATGTCGATTTTCAGTCCAAAATTGTAGGGACATTGAGTTTGTTAGACTTTTGAAGTCAAAATTGGTCAAAAGGGGGTCAAAATGGAATTAAAGAGGGGTTTAATTTGAGGGTTCAAGGGTATGAATGGGGTTTAAGACCACTTTAAATATATAAAACGTTTGGTTTTATTTATAAAACTTTTGACATCTTAATTGTTTGATTAGTTACATATTTTTATAAAGAATTGTATTTTATATTTCATGAAAATTACAATTTGTTAAATAGTTTAACAAAATATATATGTATTTACATATTCATTTAAAAATAAGTACATATATACATTTAGAAGGTGTAAACACGTGATTATGAGTTTTAAAACTTTGAATTGAAATATGTTCCACTAATAATTAATGAGGCATAGGTTTGAACAAGTACAAGATTTAATGTAGTGTTGTTATTTGTATTAATTAAAATAAACTAAAATAGGATCGGAAAATCCATTAGGACATAGATTGAATGACAAAAGCTTTGTAATAATTTAGGTCTTATTGTCTTTATGTTTTGTATGTAATTGTTTAGATTTGTCTAAGTATAAATACAAGTTTTGCTACAGGCGAACTTATAAGTTCGCCTGGTCTATTGTTAAGTTCGCCTAAGCGTCTTTAAGCGAACTTGTTAAGTTCGCCTGTTGCAGAACATGTGTCTATAAATATAGAGTTTACAGAGTCTATTTAGTATGCATGTGATAGATTGATCAATCAAGTATTCTGTAAACTCTGTTTGGTAAAATAAAAGAGAAAGTTTATTTACCGTTGTTTCTATTGTCGATTGTTATACAAAGCGTTAATACGGTAGGATTCCGCACTCCACGTTAACGATACGTCCTGTCACGAGATCGATCTAAGATGAGTCATGTGGACCTACAAGTGGTATCAGAGCTTTTGCTCGTGATTTGCGTTTGATTCTTGGTGATTAGAGACGTTTTTGTGTATAATTTGACAAGAAATTGAGCATTTTTGTATCCATGGAGTTTTCAAGTTCTTGAAACTGATTTTACTGCTGAATTCGTGAATTTGAGGTTGATTTTGGTGAAATTGATCCGATAGAAGTGTTCTAATTCATGAAATACTAAATCCTACGGTTCAATTTCTTCAAATTCCTTCTAATCTGTTAGAAATGATGATTTTTGGTGCTGGTTGTTCGTGTTTGGGTTAAAGTTCTTGCTGAGTTTGTTTCAGTTGGTTTAGGCGAATTTGCTGAAAGTTGTTGCAGGCGAACTTAGCAAGCGAACTTATTAAGTTCGCTTCTCTCAGTTTAAGCGAACTTAGTAGGCGAACTTATCTGTAAGCGAACTTATTGGATTTCTTGGGTAAGCGAACTTGTCAAGTTCGCTTAATATCAAATTTGCTTGTTTTGGCTGAAGCAAACTTATTATCTTCACCTAAGGGAGTTTTGAGTTTAACACTTGGAAAAAAAATTTCTGAAAAATGGCAAATTTGGTGCAAGTGACAAATATGTTATATTACGACAACGAGATTGGTACATCTCAAAAACCGCCCAAATTGTTAAGTCTTGCAGATTATTCCAACTGGAAAGATCAGTTTGATTAGTTCGTATCTTTTACTAATACATGCTTATGGATTCCAATCTTGGAGGGTTATACGCATCCGACATATACTTGGATGGGAAAGGATGATGTTCCGAAATCAGTATCTACGTTAACCACAGAAGAAAAATTATTGTTTGATAGAGAAAAGAAGGCAATGGCCAGTATCTCAATGTCTCTTCCAAAAGAAATTTATCACAACTTTAAACAATTCAGAACTTCTCAAACAATTGTGGGAGGCGTTGCAAAAGAGATGTGAAGGTAGTTTGGATGTTAAGAAAAGCCGAAAAGAATTACTGAAGAAGCAGTTCTTAGTATTCAAGCGTTTTCAAAATGAATCTTTAGATGATATTGCAACAAGATTCTATCATTTGCTGAGCGAGTTTTCAAGTGCTTCAGTGGTTTATGAGACTGAAGAGATAAATGATAAGTTTTTGGAGGCATTACCATCAAAATTTGATGTGTATACGGTTTTTATTAAAGAGAATGTCAAGTATAAAACCACGTCGCTTGAAGAGGTTCTTGGGAAGATTCAATCACATGATATGAATATGAAGAAGAAGGAAACCAATATGGAACATATTCAAGATCCTTCAATGTATTTTGCAAAATCTTCTGGAAAAACTGGTGCAGGGGTTGCGTTCTTTTCTAGTGATGCTCAAGATATTTCTCATGATCATTGTTTTGGGGTTTCAAGTCATTCAGGTTTCTATACAAATACAAATTCTTCGTCATCTGGAACACATAGATTGAATCAAAGAGTTGCTGATGATTATTTAGCAATGTTTTCTTCCTTTATGGCTTCTTATGAAAATTTTATTGGAGGAAAAATTCATGATCTAGAGGTTATTGAAGAAGATTTCAGACAGATTGATCCTGTTGATCTAGAAGAGATGAACATTCAATGGAATATGGCTATGCTTATGCGACAAGCAAAGGATTTTTTGAAGAAGACTGGAAGAAAGTATGTTGGGTCTAACAGTCGTTCACGCATGGGATTTGATAAAACCAAAGTTCGTTGCTATAATTGTCAAGAGTATGGTCATTTTACCAAAGAATGCGTGAATCCGAAAGTTGAATTTGATTCTCAGAAGAAGCCTAATAACTTTCAGAACAATCGTAATCAGTCACATGATTCTTCTAATTCTGGAAATTCTAATCATGCATCTGCATCATCTGCTTTGGTTGCTCAGAATGATGAAAATTATGACTGGGTATTCATCTTGAAGATTTGGTGGGTTCGGTAAGTTAAGCGTTTATAGCTGAGATTCATTCTACTAAATCTGAAGAGTCAACTGATGATGATAGCTCAAGTGATGGTGAGAGTTTGCCAAGTGCTGATGAAGAAAGTGATCAAGTACAAAATGGTGAGACTGAGATTGAATCTGGTGTATGTGAAGATGATATTGTTTTAACTCAAAATTCTTCTGATGGTGCTGATTCTGAAAATATCCCGATTGAAAAAGTCTTCATGGCAGATATGTCGGATCCTTCAAAGGTAAAAGATTCTATCTGTCACATTTATTGCTCAAATTGCATAAGTATAAAAGATAAAATGCAAAAAGTAATGGATGATAACACAAATTTAATTTGTGATATGAAATCATTGCATTCAGTTAATCAAAATTGAAAGATAATGATAAATTGTGTATAGATAGAATTGAGTCTTTGAAAAGAGATTTGAACTCTTTGGGATTGAAATATAAGGAACAAGCATATCATCTGGATATGGCTTATGATGAGATTGAGAAGAGAAATGAAATTGTTGCTTAGAAGAACAAAGAAATTTCTGATAAAGAATCTGATGTTATCAAATTACATAGAAAGCTGGAAAACTTTGAAAATTCATCTGTAGTATTGGATTACTTTAATGCAAATGCTGATCCTACCAAGAGGGTTGCTGGAATTGGATTTGTTCCTCCACCATTCGATGCAAATTATGTGGTTGAACCAGAGATTATTCATGAAGAGGAAATTGATCCAAAGACAGTGTTAAAGGTGAATCCAGTAACTTGTGAAGATATGATCTATGATTCTGATTCTGAGGATGAGGTGTTTGATGATAATAAGGTTGAAGGCATTCCAAAGGACGTGCAAATTGATGAACCAAAAGTAGTGAAGAATGTTACCCGTGATAGATGCATTTTAACAGAACCGGATGAGGTGAAAGTTGTTCAACCTAATCTTTCAAATATGCTACAATCAAGTGGATTTGTTGCTGCTGGTTATCAGAAGAAGAATTCAACGATGGTGACTAAACAAGTTTTTGTTCCAAAGAAGCCAGTCTACTGTACAAAAAAATCTTTTGAAGCTTGTTCATCAGACGGGTCATCAAATTCAAGAAAAACTCCTTATATCAGAAATCATCATGATAGAAGAGTTTGTTTTCATTGTAATGAGGCTGGTCATATTCTGATTCACTGTCCTTATAAGAATCAAGGAAAATTAAAGTGTGATCCCTCACAAAAACAAGCAGTGACGATTCTGAAAAGACAAACTGGGGAAAAGCCTAAGTGTAGTGTTGAAAAGAATATGCCTTGTCAATCATTTGCTAAATCTTCGGGATTTAAGCAACATGATAAGCGTATTTTTAAACCTGTTTTTTTTTTCAAAAGAAGTTTGAGATTCCACCTGTTGGAATTCGAAAAGAGTCTCAACCTGAGGTCAAACTTTCTAGACCCCAACGAAGAAGACGTAACATAAAACTAAAGAAATTTTTGGAAATACCTGAATTTGATAATCATAAATCAAATATTGTTTTTCCAAATAATCATAATTTGTCGTCTTTGAAAAGGTCTAATCATAAATCTTATGTTCCAAAGGTTGATGACAATGTTGATTGTGAGTTACTTGAAGTTGTTTATTTTGATCCATCTAGACGACCCAAGACCACAATGGCTTGGGTTCCAATTTCTAACTGATTTTCTTTGTTTATGTAGGGACAACCAAGGAGGACTATCAACAATACGTGGTATGTGGATAATGGTTGTTCTCGACATATGACAGGGAATATTCGTTTGTTGGAAGATGTGAGTAATATTGATGGTGGTTATGTCGCTTTTGCTGGAAATAAAGACGGGTACATAACTGGTCTGGGTACTTTAAAGAATGAAAAAGTCAAATTTGAGAAAGTGAACTATGTGGAGCAACTTGAACATAATCTTTTAAGTGTATCTCAAGTGTGTGACAAGAAATTTTCATTTCATTTCAATGATTCTGAGTGTTATATCTTGAAACCGGGCTTTATGATTCCTGACGAATGGATTCTAATGAAGGCTCCAAGAAGAAATGACACATATGTCCTAGACATGGGTGTTGCTACTACTACGGATTCAATTCCTACTTGTTTACTCTCTAAGGCGTCTGAGTCAAATTCTATTTTGTGGCACAGGAAACTTGCTCACATCAATTTTCGGAAAATTAATTATCTTGTGAAGAATGATCTGGTGTTTAGTGTTCCAAAAATGAAATTTTCAGTTCCTGATGACTGTATTCCTTGCAAGAAGGGGAAACAACACAAGAAGTCCCACAAATCTAAGATAAAGAATTCTATTGTAACTCCTTTGGAGCTACTGCATATGGATTTGTTTGGGCCGATTAGTATCAGGAGCATTGGTGGTAAATCTTACTGTCTGGTGGTAACGGATGATTACTCTAGATTTTCTTGGGTTAAGTTCCTTACGTCTAAAGCCAAAACCACAGAGTTGGTACAATTCTTAATCCTGGGTTTAGAGAATTTGTTCAAACAGAAAGTCAGAAGAATTAGGAGTGACAATGGCAGTGAATTTAAGAATAGCAAAATGGGGTTATTCTGTCTTCAAAACGGAATTCATCATGAATTCAGTGCGCCATATGTACCTCAACAAAATGGGGTTGTCGAACGAAAGAATAGGACTTTAGTTGAAACTGTACGTACGATGCTTGCTGATTCTAAGCTTCCAGTACCTTTTTGGGCTGAGGCTGTAAATATTGCGTGTCATGTTTTTAACCGAGTCTTGACCGTTAAGCGACACAACAAGACGTGCTATTAGTTGCTTAATAATCGTAAGCCGAATCTGGAATATTTACTACCTTTTGCTAATCCATGCACCCTTTTGAAAGTTCGTGATGTCCCAACCAAGTTTAGTGCTAAGGCAATTGAAGGGATATTTCTGGGGTATGTTGCTATTTCTACTACCAAGAGGGTTTATAACAAAGAGACTCGCCAAGTTGAAGAATGGTTTCATATTGACTGTTCTAATCAGTCTTTACCTCAAATGGCGATTGGACAAGACTGGGCTTTTGATTATGAGAATTTATTCAAGTCTTTTCATTTACCTTCTGATATTTCTCCTGCGTAAGCTGTTGTTTTATATGACTCATGTCAAGATGCACAGAATAGTGGTTTTCTACCGACTGCGGTTCCACATTCATCTGTTCCTTCTACATCTGCTCCAGATCCTAATGCTGCTTCTTGTTCGGGAACACAAGAGTCTGATAGTGAAGATGAAAATGTTATTTTCCATGATTCTTCTGCTGATCCGTTGATAGTTGATGAACCTTCTATTTTGTCACAGGATCAGGGGGAGATTCCTACAAATCTGGACTCAGGGATACCAGTTAATCAGGATCTGTCTTATCAATCTGATACAACTCAAGTTGATGTGTTGCCAGTTCCTGAGGTTGCATCAATCAAGGAACTCAAAGCTCATCCGATGTCAAATATCATTGGCGATTTTCGTGATGGAGTGCAAACGCGTTCTACTCTTGACAACACTTGTTTGTATACATGTTTTAACGAGACTGGTGTTTTTGATGTATGCTCACATTCATGTTTTATTTCTCTGGTCGAACCAAAGAATGTCGAAATGTCGTTGAGTGATAACAATTGGATAGAGGCCATGCAGGAAGAACTTGCTCAGTTTGATAAACTTAAAGTTTGGAATCTTGTAGATCTTCCAAAGGGTGTATATCCAATTAGTACAAAGTGGGTGTTTAAATGCAAGAAAGACGATCGGGGTGCTGTGGTGAGAAATAAGGCAAGTTTAGTTGTACAAGGTTTCAATCAACAAGAGGGAATTGATTACACCGAGGTTTATGCGCCTGTTGCTAGGCTTGAAGCTATAAGGTTGTTTCTTGCTTTTGCTTCATATAAATATTTTAAGGTGTTTCAATTAGATGTAAAAAGTTATTTCTTATATGGTAAAGTAAAAGTGAAAGTTTATTTACCGTTGTTTCTATTGTCGATTGGTATACAAAGCGTTAATACGGTAGGATTCCGTACTACGCGTTAACGATACGTCCTGTCACGAGATCGATCTAAGATGAGTCATGTGGACCTCCAATCCCAACCCAAAAGCCCTCATTCAAAATCACAACATTCTGGTGATAATATCATAAGGAATAGCCATATTATTAGGGAGACTTCCTTGGAAGTTTCTCTATTAGGATCAGGATCACATCCCGGATCTATAGAGCACCTTCTTGAGCCTACACACTTTCTTTCTTAATTGAACTTAAGTGCAGAGGCACCTAGTCAAGATGATATACCTTCTCCAACTGCCACTATCTCGAAGGTATTGATTGACTTGGCTGCCAATGTAGCCAGCCCAAGTTCATCACCTAAGAAGGTTCACTCTGGGAGTGATGATAGAGTGGATGTGGAAGGGGCTATCACTACTACTGGTCCATCAATTAACCAGGAGGACAGTGATAACAGCACTAAGTCCCCAACCACAGCAACTCACGATGAGAATATTTCTTTTGAAATATTTTTCACTGAAAGGAATCCCAGGCGCCAAGAAAACCAAGGTGATGGGGATGCAGAGGCTAGGACTAAGGCCCCATCTAGTTCCAAGGATTCAACAACTATGGATGAGGACAGACTGAAACTAGAAAATTTGGAACTGACGGCCAGGGTAGCTATGCTAGAGGTTGAAGTGTCCAAATTAAGACACCAAGTCTCTATGCATGAAGCCCATCGATGCCCAACTGTCACTTCTCCCTCCCTTGTATCAGTGGGAACTCAAACAGACCCATCTCTATGCACTGATGCAACCAAAAAGGGGGAGATAGTTACTACTGAAGATGACAAAGACAGCTTGGATGAATGGATACAAGAGAATGCTGCCTTTCAAAGAACACTATACAAGCCTGCTTTTGTTCAAATCCATGACTTGCCAGCCTCGGGAGATGAAGAGGAAGAGATCTCTGAGGACTGGAAGTTAGTTGCTAGGGTTGTAGATGAAATATACCCTGAGGAGATGGAGATAAATAATGAAGATGAAGATATGCCTCTCTCAGTCACTATACTTCCAGTTGCTGCTAGCATCTCAAGATAAGTCATATCCCCTCAATTTCCACTAACTGCACACAATCTGGAGTTTGACTCCATTCTGTCTTGGGGATATGATGGCTTATCTGAAAGATTCTGGATTGGGTGGGAGTTTGCTGGTGTCCAAGATCATAGATGGGAAAACTTAAATTTATTTTACACCCTGGCTCCGCATCTAACTGAATGCATCAACACTTCTGAAGATCTATCTGCCAGACTTGCCATTGATAGATTTCATGACATATGTGAGGATAGCATGCCCAGATTTAAAGACTTTCTTGAGCTTGCTGAGAAAGTGGCATACAATAAGTTTGAGGATGAAGAAGCAGAGTCCTAAAGAGCAACTGAAGAAAGATATCAAAGACTTAAATTGATAAGAAGCAAGGTTTTGACTGAAGAACAAGTCCTATGTCTAAGAAAATTTTTATACAATGAAATGGTCAGGGGCTTGGAGTGTATGGATGGTCAAGCTTTGGGCCATCAGGGTTTAAATTCTTCTTGAGTGATGGATCTACATTCATAATCAACAATATCCAAGAGATCCTATTACTCAACCCAGACTTCCTCTATAAGGTGTTTGAACAAAGATCACAAATCTACAACACCAACTCTAAAAGCAGTCAAAACATGATCATTCTCATTAAAGACTTTCTTGAGAAAGAGGCATGGATTGCAATGGAGGAACCAGATTCAGACTTGTCACTTCCCACTTCTCCAACTCTTATCTTAAACACAGAAGAAGAATCTTAAAGAAAAGAAGAACATAAGGTTATGGAAGAGTGGAAGGAAGTGACTGGAGAAGAATGGGCTATAGGTGAAGATGAAGATGTCCCCCCCCCCCCTTGTCCATTCCTCAGATTGCCAATGAAGCTGAAGCTGAGGTCTCAATAGCAACTCCCACATATGCTATTGTGATCTATAATGCTGAAGCAGAGGCATCCAATAAAGACAAGGGGAAGGGAATCATGACAGAAGAAGAAGAAGAAAAGAAGACAGAAGAAGAATAGAAAGAAATTGAGAGAAGAAGTAAAGAAAGAGATGAGGAGGAGATAGCTGAGCTTAAAAAGGCTCAAGAAAGAAAAGTTGTCATGCTCCTCAGAAAACAACAAATCCAGTTGCATGCTAGGCAACTGGATAAAACAAGAGTGCGTGTTCATGTAGCTTTACAAATAAAGGAAGATGAAGCTCTAGCTCTCCAGCTGCAGGAACAACTAAATAAGGATGTGGGAGGAGTGGATAGAGACTCTGATTTCTCAAGGTGAGGATGCAGACTACGTTGAGAAATTATCAAATAAAGAAATATACAGAGCCTTCGTGGGACAACAAGGTAAATTGGCAAATAAGAAAAGGGCTGAAGAAGAAGAAAAAGCCAGACAAAAATCCAGAAAAGCCATTGCCTTCAATGTCAGAACCCATGAAGAGAGGAAGGTTATGATGGACTTCCTAAAGGCTAGAGGGGAAAGTGGAAAGAGGCTGGGTCCCATGAATTTCATGAACCTGCAATCCCTCTATGTTAAATTGAAAAAAGAAAAGGAATAGAGACATGGGAAGATAGGTTCAAAAAGAAGGGTAGACACTCAAACAGAAGAAATAAAACCAAAGAAACCCAAACCTACTCCCTCATCCTCTCCTCCGTCTGTCCAAAAAACTTCCATTTTCCCTCCATGACCACTCTCCTCCCCTCCCAAAAAGTCCAAATCCTCTCACTCGGCTCCTTCTCATCAACAGCCCCCCAAAAAGAAAAATAAACCTCCTACCACATCTGAAGACTCAAGAGAAATTGGGATATGGTTCTACAGTGAACAAGATCAGTGGTTTGAAGTGTTTAGGGGGAGGGCAGAAGTAAAGAGATCAGTTTAAAAATCTGTTGATGATGTGATGCAGCTTCCAGATTCTGATCTAAAAAAATGTTGGAGCTGGGTGAAGCTCATGAGCCTGAAAATGAAGGTGGGAGACATCTATTGCTAGTGATCAAACATCACTTCAACCCTAGCAAAGATGTCATCATTGATGCCAAACCTCTTCAGTCCCACTTTCCTTTTGCCAAATGGTCCTACAGTGCTGACATAAATGAATACACACTGACTGATGTCAAGGGAAACAAAATCAGATGTTCCAGCACGGCCATCTTCAGTATACCTAAAAGGGACATCAAATATTAGTCTGAAATTCCCTTTGACAATCCCGGAAAGGACCCACGAGGCTATGAGACTGCAAGGATCGTTGCAAACATGCAAAAGCTTTAGCAACAAAAGCAGTAAGAGAGTTTTGGTAGCATCAGTCTAGGGGGAGTTTGTAGAGATAAAGACTGATGGCTACAAAATTCTCTAAGTACAATTGATGCGGACTCCACAATTTTGCTGCTGACCTACAAGTTGCTGCGGATAAGGCAATTGCTGCGGATAGCTATGTTCTCCTGCTGATGAACGTCTATGCTGCGGATAGCCTTATCTTCTGAAATCCAAAGTTGCTGCTGATAGGCTTCTCAGCAACATCATAGGAAAATCATCAGCAGCTTTGAGTTTGCTACTGACACCTCTGCTACAACACTGACATATCTATCAGCAGAAGGAAAGTTATTGGTTCAGATGATTAAAGACAAAGCTACTACTTCTGAAGTCTCCTACAATGATTCCTAAGAAGACTTTTGACCAGTTTGTTACTGTTTGCTGCAGTTTGTCTTTTAGTTGTCTACCAATAGTAATGTAACTTGTAACTATCAAAGACAACGGCTTGTGTTTGATCTGATCCTTAGAATCAATGGTCTGTCTTGATTCTAAGTTCCTTTATATGTATTGTATCTACTTACTTGTACTAGTGTGCTTCCTTAGAGTTTTCTCCCTAAAATCTTTGTTTCTTGTACACATTGCTTAGTTGTGATTGTTTCCGCCAATCTCAACTAGAACAGAACCATCTTGTAAACACCGATCCTACAGCCTCGCTGGTGGGTCAGCGTCGCCCATTTTAGGGAATGAAACTAGGCTAGTGGGACGTAACTGGAATTTGCACAGCTCTTTCAAACGCTCCCGGAAGTCGCGGGTGCGCTCATGAAGCTCTCGTTCAGGCTCTAAGAAAGCAGAATATGGTGGTGATCACTGCGAACGAGTATGGTGCATAAACAGAAAGACTCTAAGGAAGAAAGAAACAAGGACTCAAAAACAGAAGGACTAGATCCTGTGTTAGACACGCAAGTAGCACAGAAGACAAGCACACAAGACAGACTCAAAGAGAACAAAATAAACCAAAAATCAAACAAAGAACTAGTCAGAGTTAATATTGCTATAACCAAGTGTCCCTGACAACGGCGCCAAAAACTTGATGTCATCTAGACGGTCTATAAAATAACTAACAAAACCTAACCTAGACTCCAAAGTAATAACAGGAATACCTATGAACTAAACTGCACTGACAAGCAAGTGTACCTATTGAGTGTAGCACAGCTTAAATGGTAAACCGGAATATCGAACTCTAGAGACACTATGTAACAAACTAGACTCTGACTCGAACTAAAGATTGATTTGGTTTGGGTTTACTACACTAAGGATTAAAACTAATAATGCAATAAACTAACATCGACTCAAACTATCAAGGCAAAGAACTAAGGTAATATCATGAATGGGAAGAATACCACCTAGGTCGAAATCCTACTTGCAAAGATCAACTTCTATCGGTTCTGGAAACTAAGATGGGTCTAGGTTTCTAAGGATAACAGTTATAGACACCTAGTGGATCCCTAATCACTTTCAGGGTGTCACCTGCTAAGGAACTGATGTCGTCTAGACGGTCTATAAAACTAACTATAAAACCTAATCTAGACTCCAAAGTAATAAAGGAAAACCTATGAACTAAACCACACTGACAGGCAAGTGTACCTATCGAGTGTAGCACAGCTTAACGATAAACCGAGTTATCAAACCCTAGAAACACTACGAATAACAAGGTTGAGTTTGAATCGGACTTAAGATCGATGATTGGGGGGTTTACTACACGAAAGATTATCACTAAATAATGCAATGAACTAAGGTCGACTTGATTATCAAGACAAGAACTAAGGAAGATATCAGAAATAGGAAGAACACTACCTAGGTCGGAATCCTACTTGTAAAGCTCAACTTCTATCGGTTCTGGAAACAATGGTGGATTTAGGATTCTAATTAAAACTGCTAAAGACAACCTAGTGGATCCCTAATCACTCTCAGGGTGTCACCAACTAAGCTACCTAAAGTGTACTAAAATCACCAGATTGGAGGATCACTTCTCATGTATTTCCAACTATGATCAAGTACCCTAATGGACAGATTACCTCTAAGTCTCACCATCCACCATACATTCAAGGAATGCACGGGGTAATCCTAGGATAACAACTATAATTCAGAATAGCAACAATCACTAGATACCTAAACCAACTTCTTCTCAGACAGTTGACACTCGGATTCCTAATGACGAAGACTAAACGACTAATTATCACCTCTCGGGTACTGAACTAGGATACACATTCAACTTTAATCAGCAATCAACCACAATTCCTATGGTCACTACGTCTAGCAAACCACCGAAATCAAAAACCCTAAGATCTATGACCTAGATACGCTAATCAAACTGGCAGACAACCACAATCAACGCAAGGAATCAATAATCAATCACAAGAACATAATTAAACATGTATATACATAATAATTAATCAAACTAGAATCATTACAAAATCATTAAATCATCAATTGAAATCCATAACCAGTAAAAATCACAACTTTAACAAGCATTCATTGTTTAACCTAGACAATACTAATGTTTTAGCCAACAATCAATCTCAAAACAACCATGACAGAAGTATTTAAGCAAAACATTGGTTCAAACACAAGATCTAGAAACAAAGATGGAATCTTGAAAACCGAATAAGCTAGAATTAACAAACCCGGATCCAAAGCTTCAACCTTTTGCTTCGAAATTGCTTCCTATCTCCCAAAATCGCCTCTGCTAATGCTCTAGATGGCAAGAAATCGAACTCCCTTGATAATGGGATTACAAATCTATTAAATTAGGTTTTTACAAAATTTCACGGAATACTACTCTCTCGTGTACCGCGAGAGAGATGGTCAAGCCCCTCGCGTACCGCAAGGGCCAAACTAGTCGGGGCTGATTTTGCTTTCCCTCGCATACCGCGAAAGATTTCTTCCTCCTCTTCGCGTACCGCGAAGGAATGAAAATCCAGATTTTTATCTTTTGTTTCTTAGACTTCATTCTCGTGCTCGGTTTCTTCGTGTTTTCACTCATTATTACCATGAGCACCTGTAACATAAAGTAGACTCAATACATAACAAAAACGACTCAAAACAAATACAAAACTAAGAAAAACGTCACTAAAACGATGGAATAAAGATGTGTGCTTTGCACAACATTAAACATCCCCACACTTAACATTTTTTCGTCCTCAAAAAAGTCTGCAATGAAATCATAACTGAGATCTAACTCAACAATCAATTACCAATTAGTTAAACATACTCACGCGTTAAAAAGCAACAATCAGTATTTCTGTCCGATTAAACCCAAGCACCAACTATCTAGCCCCCGTAATGTGTTCTAATTCCATTTTATACAACAATCAATCTATCTATGTGACTCACACTTAGAAGTTACAGCTCTATCTAATCCCGTCTCACGGTCATGTTTAGGCACGGGTTAAACCATATAGATTTGCCCACACCGTTAAGCAAAGATTTATAGATTTTTAGAAATCAATGGATTATGGAATGAATGGGTGGAACTGAGCGTTAGTTAAAGTATAAGAACTTTTGTCTAGAGGTGTCTCAACCAAGTCACTATCCCTTGAAGCTAACACATAGACTAGATTCTAAATGTTTAAGCACATAAATCTCACTTAGGATTGTATTCTCCAAGTCGCCATCCCAGAGGGAAACACATAAGCAACACTCATATTTCAAAGCAATTAAGCTCATAGTTATGAAAATTGTGTATTTATGGAATGGGCGCCACAGAAACTAGGATTTACTCTCATAAAAAGAGAGTGGTGTGCCAAGAATAGTTTTCAAAAACCTCTAAATTTTAACTTAACGTGGTACCTATCACCCAGTTTCAGTATTACCGACAACCTAAGATGAGTACCCATAAGATATCATGATTTTATTACGTGATTAATCCTAAGTAACACTCACAGGCTATTTAAGCTATTCAAGCTGGCTAGGTCTACCAAAACACCACTAATTAGACGCGTTTTCTATTATTTAAATCATTTAAACTCAACAAGTAGATCCGGTTGTACTATCATTTTTCATTTTGTTATGCAAAACTTTTGACTTCAAAGGACATTTTTCAAAAATTTTCCAATTTTTTTGTATTTTTGGATTTTTATTAAGATACAACCGAAGACTTGACACTCACATCCCCACACTTGAAAGACACATTGTCCTCAATGTGAAGCAAGGCACAATGAAAATAAAAATGCAAAAAAAAAGGAAGCGACTTAGCTAGATATGATAAACACTCAAATGTGCAGCTTCGTTCTTCCTCGTGTGCACCGTATAGCATTTCGGCCACGGTTGCACATCTTTGCTGGGTTGCCTTTACACAATAATAGACGTATTCGTCCCGCCCGAATGGAGATTGAGTACGGGCAAGACGAATAATACCTGCAAAATAAACCTCACAACAAACCCGCAGCATTAAACTGACACAAATAAAAGACTCAAACTGACTCACTAAGAATATGTATAGAATGCAAGGACACATGCCCGATGGGTGACAAACACACAGACATGAACGCCACATCAAGAAAAATCATCGGTTACGAACGGTTCCCGGTTTCCCATGGTCATGGTCAGTGAATTAGATGATATGATATGGATGATGGGTGAATGATGGTGGATGATATGGTAGATGATAGGTGATGGTGATGGTGATGGTTGATGGTGGACGATAACGGATGATGTGGATGGTGGTGGGTGTTTGTGGAATGATAGTGACTGGTAATGGTGATGAATGGTGGCTACTTGTGATGAAGGATGGTGGCGTACGGTGTAGGAAAACCATGGGAGAACAAGGGAATAAGGGTTGGTCCAAAAATCCCCGCATAACGCGAAGAAGCCTGGATAACGCCTCGCGTATCGCTAGGGGTTAAAATTTAAGCCGGCCAAAATTCTTGTCACTCTTCTCGCGTACCGCAAGAGGGTGTCATTCACAGAAAGTTAATAGTTTTTTTTTCTTTTTTATACTTAGAAAAATTTTGGCCACCTAAAATTATTTTCACCCACATTCTTAATGTAGAGTGGTGTTATTCTATTTAAGTTGTTGTCATTATTGTATCTTGAACAATGTTAGCTTAGTTTACTTTTTGTTATGTAATTTCAGCTTATGTAATTTACTGCTTTAATTAGTTTAAGTCTAGGCCATCGAAACTACTTATTTTTGATTGAATTTCTTCAATCGAAACTAATAGTTTCGATAGATAGTAAGTTTCGACAGGTTATTCAATCACTTGTAAATGCTCAACCGAAACTAGTAGTTTCGGTTGGCATAGTTTTGATACCTGTTGGCTTACTATAAATAGCCTAGTTTGAGAAATTTTAGGGTGTGAGTAGCGGCTGTAACCCTGAACGTTTCTCTTTAACATTTTTCTTTGAATCAATACAATTTGCATTTGTTTATGCATTGTTCTTACAATTTCATACCTATTTGTGTTGATTTCTGAGCATGGTTAGCCTGTTGGCTTCACCATTTCTGATTCTACCTTCTGTTTCACTTCCATACACACTGTTTCCACCTTTGTGTGTGGAGAATCGATCACCTGTGAGATTTTTGAGTGAAATCTGGACCTACAATTGGTATCAGAGCATTATGCTCTTGTTTCTGAGTATTATTGTAGAACCAAAGACTGATTGCTACCAAATTATTCTAAGTACAAATGCTGCTGATAGGCTTATCAGCAGCATTCAACACATGTTGCTGCTGATAGGATTATCAGCAGCATTCAACACTTGTTGCTGCTGATAGGCTTATCAGCAGCATTCAACACTTGTTGCTGCTGATAGGTCTATCAGCAGCGTTCAACACAAGTTGCTGCTGATGGGCTTATCAGCAGCATTATTCTCATCTCTGCTACTGATAGCTTTATTCTCTGAAGACCAAACGTTGCAGCTGACTATCCATGTGAAGCGCCTCTGACACCTTTCTGCAAAAGCAACTGCCACACTCCAAGCAGAAGGAACCTCAATGGTGCAACCAATAAAGGACAATAACGCGCTTCTCCAAGCATGCAAACAATGATGCCAAAGAAGACGTTTCAATAAAGTTAACTAGATTAGCCTTTGCGTGTAATTTAGTTTAATAAACAAGATCAACGGCTTGTGTTAGATCTGATCCTTAGAATCAAGGGTCTGTCTTGATTCTAAGTTACTATATATATCTTGTAAACACTTCAAACAATTAGTGCTTGATGTGCCTTGATAGTGCTTCTTGATAGTGTTTTACTTGTAAACTTGTAATCTCAGAAGTCTATTACAACAGTGCATTTATCAGTATTCTTGCTGTTTACTTGTTTACTTTGTTGGTTGCTATTGTTTCCGCCAATATCAACTAGAACAGAATCACCTTGTAATCTTACGATCCTACAAGTGGTATCAGAGCTTTGGCTCAAGATTAAACAAACTAACATTTGTTTAATCACTTTCTGATTCTATTCAAAACTCTATTCTTGATCAAGTCATACAAAACAAAATGGCACAAAGCAACGAGCTTGAAGACATCCTGAAGCAGCAATACGAAAATTTTGTCTGCAATAAAGGTGAGTCACTAACCAGTGTGTATAACAGGTACACTTACTTGGTAGGAAAGCTGCAGTGCTCTAAGGTGAAACTGGAGAATGAAGACATTCTCAAAAGGTTCATCAGATCTCTTCCTAGTTGCTGGACACTTTACACAGTGTCAATAAGAAGAACTGAGAATCTGAAGACTTTGCAGATGACCGAGCTCTTTTTTATGCTAAAAGCCTATGAATTAGAAATAATTCAAGCCAAAGAAAGAAGCTCAAGCCATCAATCAGCCTCTTCCTCCACCTCTCCCGCGCTTCACTCTGACCTCTCAGGTCCTAGTTCAAGCGACTACTATCCTACCAGACAAGCACACCAAGCTCAGCCAAGACACCAACAACAGCAACATGTCAATCCTCCAGCACAAACTGCAGCCTGTGCAAATGTTGGAACTACTAACTTTGACTGGAGCTTCCAGCCTGAGGATCTTTCTGCCAACAATCAAGCTCTCATGGCAGACACATTAGAGGTATCCTCTCTAACTTCAGACACATCAGAGGTACCACCAAAGGTATATGAAAATCTATGTACTCAAGAGTGCATTGATAAGGTCCTTGGATATAGGAAACATAACCAGAAGCTCATAGATCAAAATGAAGAATTTCACCAAATGAAATCTGAATTTAAAAAGGTTGAAAATAGTTACAAGGAAAAGAATGATTGTTTAAAGAAAGAAATTTCATCATTAAAACATGAACAAACAAACCTTGAGACTCAAATTGATGATATTCTGGTTAAGTTGAAAGCTGCAAGGGCTGAATTGGCAGACCAAAAGGTCCATGTGGAAAAATATGAATTTGCATCCAAAAAGCTGCAAAGACTTTTGGATGTTCAAATCCATGAAAATGTAAAAACTGGGCTGGGATATCATGCTGACCAGTATAAAACCGTTGCTCCTCCTGCTGATTACGTTGCCATCCATGAACCAAGCTTCAATCTAGCAAATCTTGACATGGCCAATCGTAATCTTGACCCTGCTGTCAAAGAAACCCCTGTGCAAGAATGCACTACTTCATCAGAGACTGAGTCAACTTGCTCAGACTCCATTGAAACAAGCAATGCATCATCTCCTCCTGCCCCTCAAGTGATAGTCACTAAAGATGAAGTTCCTATTATCCCTTCAATACCAGTTCCTAAACCCTTCAAACAAATCAGAATTAGCTATCCTCCAGAAGGAAGAAAGCTAAGTATTGAAAAGGGACAGTCTTCCACCTCCACCAACTCAAAGCCTTTTCCAATTCAGTCCAGCCAAGGAAGGTGTTTGACACATATCATGCACCTGAAGAAAGGGTTCCATATGTTCAAAAAACATTGGAAGAAGCTACTTTTGAGCACAACAAAGCTCACCCTTGGAATTTCAAAGACCTTTTCAAAAGAAAGGATTATGTGCATCTGTCAAAGGATAAACTAGCAAAATCATGTTTTGTATGTGGGAAATATAACCACACTGCCAGCACCTGCTTCTACTACCTACAGCAGCAAAGAAACCTCAAGCAACATGCTTTTGAGAAGACAAAGAAGAACAAACAGGTAAGAAGCTTTGAAGCTAAGACAACTCAATTCAGAAAATCTCTTTCTCCACCAAGGGAGCAATTGTCAAAGCCTCAAAAATCTTGCATCATCTGTGGAAAATCAGACCACTTTGCTGCAAACTGTAAGTTTAACCCATTCAACCAGATCCTTCATCAAGTTCCTCGAAGACAAAGGGTAAATAAAGATCAGCATACACCGGTGGTTAATCCAGTTCAGCCCAAGAAAACAAAGCAGAAGCCTTCAGCAGCAACCAAGTCTGCTGCTGATAAGCTAAAATCCTCCGCAGCAAAATCTGCTGCTGATAAGGCAAAGACATCAGCAGCAAGAGTGCCCACTGCTGATAAGGCAAAATCCAAGGCAAAGGCTACAGCAGCAAAGAATGCTGACACTTCAACAACGCTGTCAGCAGCAAGATCTACTGTCAACAAGCCAGAAACATCAGTAGCAAAATCTGCTGCTGGTAGTGTGAGGAAAACTAGAAAAACAACAGTAATTCAATGGAAAGCCAAATCATCAGATACAACGTCTGCTGATGAAAAGACAAAGAAAGCTGGAAAACCACCAACTCAACAATGGAAGGTAAAGAAAACACCAAGCATCATCATCGGTTAAGCTGAATGCATCTATCCTTTGATGTAAATATGTCTGTCTTATGTTGTAAATAAAAATAATAAGTCAGCAGCACTTTTGCTTTTCAGCTGCTGACAGGTTTAAAGCTTCAGCAGCAAAGTCTTTGCAACTGATCGCTTTAAGTTATCAGCAGGAACAAGTTTCCTGCGGACAGCTTTAAGGCGGTCAGCAGCAACCTTTTTGCTGCGAAATGAATACAACAGTCAGCAGCACCCAAGTCTGCTGCTGAAAGACTTCACTATCCGCAGCAACCAAGTTTGCAGCGGATCACCATCGGCAGCAACCAAGTTTGCTGCAGATGGGTAAAACAAGTCTACATTAACTTTTACCTGAGGTAAAAACTACTCTCAGTCTTTACCATGACTGCTCGAGTGCTTTACAGCTGTAACAATGAAAAGTGAAACAGGTTGTACTGTACAAGTAAAGTTGCTTTTTCTTCATCTACCGTTATATCACAATCTCAATCCTTCCCACAACCTCTTCATATTCAATTTCAAACCTTTCTCCCATCACTTTCTCTCCCGTCCCCACAGCATTCAAAGCCCTAAACAATTAACCACCATTCAAACACCCTTCTCTCTTCCCTCCAAATCCATAACTATGGCAGGCGCAGACATAAACAACCCAAACGACAAGTTTTCCCCATATCACAACCTCACTACATGCCTATTAAAGGGCAAGAAATCCGAAGGATTCGATGATATGATCGACTTCCTTTGTCGGTCCAAAATCCACCATGCCCTAACAGTCAACCCAACCATCTATACTTCCCACATGGAAGATTTTTAGAGCTCAGCCGCATATTCTACCGACCAGGGCACTCCCCAAATCAGTGGCACAGTAGACGGCAAGGAGATGATCATCACTGAAGCAAAGCTCCGCCAACATCTCAAGCTTCAAGATGAAGGGGACGCCATCTCTTACCCTAGAGACGTATACATGAGGACCTTTGTATCCATAGGGTACACTGGAAATCAATCAGAGTATACGATAGAGAAGGCACTCATGGGTCCCAAATGGAAGTATCTCTGCCACACTCTTCTCAAATGCTTATCCCAGAAGAGGAGTGGCTGGAACCAACTTAGCTCCGGACTTGCGTCGGCAATTCACGGTATGATAACTGGAGAGGGTTTCAATTTTTCCCACCTCATTCTTGAAGGTTTGAGATACAACCTTCAAGAAGGGGTGAAATCTCAGTTCTTTATGTACCCAAGATTCTTGCAGGAAGTGTTCAACATTGAGCACCAAGATCTTTGAAAAACTGCAAGAATCTATGTCATGCTGGGACATAAGAACAACATTTTTCAAAGCATGAGAACAGTTTCATCAAAGTTCTCAGGGGCCGACGTTCCATTGTTATCTACAATGCTGAACGTACAAAGTGCCCAGGGTGACAGTTCAGCAAACCCAGCTGATACTGATCCCACACCCTCCACCTCACTGCCACAAACTCAATCCGCTGCTTCCCTTGATCGAACCCCTGTGCATTCTACTGAGGATGCACAGGCACATAATTTACTTACCCACAATTTGCTTGCTCAATCGAAACACAGGGCCCCGGTTGCAGCCAAATATACAAGGAAAAGGGGCAAGAGAACTCCTTCTTCTCTTGCCTCCAAGGCCCAAACCCAATCCAACATCCCTCACTCAGAATCACAACATTCTAGTGAGAATATCATAAGGGAAAGCCACACGGTTAGGGAGACTCCTTCGAAAGTCTCTCTATTAGGATTAGGATCACTTCCCGGATCCGTAGAACAGCCCCCTGAGCACTTCCTTTCTCTTCTGAACTTAACTGTTGAGGAACCTGATCAAGATGATGTACCTTCTCCAACTACCACTATCTCGGAGGTACTGATTGGTCTTGCTTCCGAAACACCCAACCCAAGTTCTTCACCCTTGAAGGTCCACTCTAGGAGAAATGAAAGAGTGGATGTGGAAGAGGCTGTCACTACTGCTGGTCCATCAAATGACCAGGAGGACAGTGACAACATCGTTAAGACCTCAACCACGGCAACTCATGGTGAGGGTGTTTCCTTGGAAACTTCCCTCACTGAGAGGAATCCTAGGCGCCAAGAAACCACGGGTGATGGGGATGCTGAGGCTCGGCCTACGGCCCCATCTGGGTCCAAGGATTCCACAACTGTGGATGAGGACAGACTGAAACTTCATAACTTGGAATTGACGGCCAGGGTGGCTATGCTAGAGGCTGAAGTGTCCAAACTAAGACACCAAGTCTCTATGCATGAAGCCCATCAATGCCCAACTTTAGCCACTCCCTCTCTTGTATCAGCAGGCACCCAAACTGATGCTTACCTGTCTACTGATGCAACCAAAAAGGGGGAGATGGTCTCTATGGAAGAAGATACAGACAGTCTTGATGACTGGATTCAAGAGCAGGTTCTACTTCAAAGCTCACTATTCAAGCCTGCGTTTGTACAAATTCATGACTTGCCAGCCACAGATAAAGAAGACGAAGAGAAATCTGAAGACTCGAAGTTGGTCGTCAGGGTTGTCGATGAAATGCTGAATGGTACTGAAGACACAGAACAAACAAATACACCATTCAGCATCATCCCTGAAGCAGCAGCCATCATTGGTCAATCCTCAACCTCCCAACTATTCAGATCATCAAAGAAGCTAGAATTTGACTCCATTCTAGCTTGGGGGTATGATGGATCAGCTGAGAGGTTTTGGATTGGATGGGAGTTCAGCGGAGTAGAAGAGCTGAACTGGAACTCTCTCAATGCCCTCCAAGTCCTACATCTGCATTTAACTAACTGCATCAACACCTCAACAGATCTCTCCGCAGAACTTGCCATTGTCAGGTTCCATGACCTGATGGAGGATAATCTACCAAGGTTCCAAAGATTCCTACAAGCAGCACATCGGGTAGCTTATCCTGAATCCTCGGCGGCCACAGAAAGGAGACTGACTCCTAGCAATCTTGAAATAACAAGGAGCAGTCTTCTCCCTGAAGAAGAAGTTCTGGGCCTTCAAAGATTCCTGTATGCCTTCCTGGTCAAGGACTTGGACGTGCTAGGTTGGGTGAGCACTAAGTCCGTTGACCAAACTCTTCTGCTCAGCAACGGTTCCTCTCTCATCATCAACACCAGGAACATCCTTCAGCTGCCCTCAGACTTCCTATTCAAGATATTTCAGCTCAGGGCAAACATCTGCAATGTCAACTCACTTGAAAGCCAGGCAATGATAGCTACTGTCAGAGCCCATCTTGAAGAAGAAGGACTGATTCCTCAGGAAGAGTCTGTGTCAACTTCTGATGCTGACTCCAACTCAGATACTCCACAAGTTGAAGCCACATCTGCAGCATCTGGCACAAGATCTTCTCTTAGGGATCAACTGAGGGAAATAGAAGGTCCTGAGTATCAACTTGATGAAGAAAGTGACCATCCCTTGTCAATCCCTCAACTTGCCAATGAAGCTGAGGCAGAGATCCCAATAGCAGCATCATCATCTTCTGTTGTGATCAATGAAGCTGAAGCAGAGGCATCCAATGTAAACAAAGGAAAGGGAATCATGACTGATGAAGATGAAGAGAGGTTGCAAAAAGAGAAAAGAGAGAGGGAAGAGAAAAGAAGAAGAAGAGAAGAAGAGGAGATGGCTGACATGAAAAAGGCTCAAGAAAGAAAAACAGCCATTCTCCTAAGAGAACAAACCATCCAGCTGTATGCTAAACAGCTGGATGAACTGAAAAGAAAGATTCCTGCAGTTGACCAGATTGAAGAAGATGCAGCTCTTGCTCTTCAACTGCAGGAACAATTCAATAGAGAAGAGGAATAATTGGAGAAGAAGAAGAAAGAAGAAGCTAAGTTCAGAATAACCGATTCTGAACTAGCTAAAGAAATGAGGGAGGAGTGGGTAAAGACTCTAGTCTCTCAAGGTGAGGATGCAGACTACCTTGAGAAACTTTCAACCAAAGAGATTTACAGAGCCTTCATGGGTCAGCAGGGTCAATTGGCTAAGAAGAAAAAGGCTGAAGAAGAAGAAAAATCCAAACAACAGTCCAAAAAGACCATTGCCTTTAATAAACGGACCCATGAAGAAAGGAAGGTCATGATTGACTTCCTTAAGGCTAGAGGAGATAGTGGAAAGAGGCTAGGTCCCATGAATTTCATGAACCGGCAAGCCCTCTACTTCAAAGTTAAAAAGGATGAGGAAGAAAGACTAGGGAAGAAGGGCTCCAAGAAAAGGGTACTTATCAAAGAAGAAGAAAATCCAAAGACAAAGAAACCCAAGCCTTCTCCCTCACCTACCTCTTCCTCAGTCCATCATCCTTCCACTCTCCTCCCCAAACCTTCCACTCCTCCACCCAACAAGTCCAAATCATCCCACCCAGCTCCCACTCATCAACAGCCTCCCTTGAAGAAATCCAAATCCTCATCTGAACCTGAAGACTCAAGAAACATAGTTGAATGGGTCTACAATCCACAGGATCAAAGGTTTGAGATCTTCAGGGGGAGAACTGAAAGAAGAAGATCTACATACAGGTCTGTTGATGAGGTTCTGCAACTACCAGATTCAGACCTAAGAAGAATTTTGGAGCTGGGTGAAGCTCATGAGCCTGCAAATAAGAGAGGGAAACATCTTATGCTAGCAATCAGACATTACTTCAACCCTAGCAAAGATGTGGTCATAGATATCAAACCACTCAAGTCCCACTCTCCATTTGTATCTTGGTCCTACAATGCTGTTTTGGATGAGTTCACTCTGATTGATGTAAAGAAGCAGCAGATGAGATGTTCAAGCAAAGCAATCTACAAAATGCCACACAAAGACATCAAGACTCTGTCTGAACTTCCACTGAACAATCCCAGCAAGGATCCAAGAGGCTATGAGGTTGAAAGGATAGTCAGCCACAAGCAAAAGCTTCAGCAGCAAAGTGATTAGAAGAATTTTGGTTGCATCAGTCTAGGGGGAGTTTGTAGAACCAAAGACTGATTGCTACCAAATTATTCTAAGTACAAATTTTGTTGATAGGCTTATCAGCAGCATTCAACACATGTTGCTGCTGATAGGCTTATCAGCAGCATTCAACACTTGTTGCTGCTGATAGGCTTATCAGCAGCATTCAACACTTGTTGCTGCTGATAGGTCTATCAGCAGCGTTCAACACAAGTTGCTGCTGATGGGCTTATTAGCAGCATTATTCTCATCTCTGCTGCTGATAGCTTTATTCTCTGAAGACCAAACGTTGCAGCTGACTATCCATGTGAAGCGCCTCTGACACCTTTCTGCAAAAGCAACTGCCACACTCCAAGCAGAAGGAACCTTAATGGTGCAACAATAAAGGACAATAACGCGCTTCTCCAAGTATGCAAACAATGATGCCAAAGAAGACGTTTCAATAAAGTTAACTAGATTAGCCTTTGCGTGTAATTAAGTTTAATAAACAAGATCAACGGCTTGTGTTAGATCTGATCCTTAGAATCAAGGGTCTGTCTTGATTCTAAGTTACTATATATATCTTGTAAACACTTCAAACAATTAGTGCTTGCTGTGCCTTGATAGTGCTTCTTGATAGTGTTTTACTTGTAAACTTGTAATCTCAGAAGTCTAATACAACAATGCATTTATCAGTATTCTTGCTGTTTACTTATTTACTTTGTTGGTTGCTATTGTTTCCGCCAATATCAACTAGAACAGAATCACCTTGTAATCTTACGATCCTACAATTATCAAGTTTTTTGTGATCGATTCTAGGTGTTTTAGGGCGTTTTATTGAGGTTTTCTGCATCCGGACTCTACGATCACTGTTTCATTGCCATCGGTACTGTTTCATCGATTTTCGACATGTTTTGTTAGTAGTTTCAAAAATCAGAGGTTGGATTTGCAATCAGGAACGTTAGACGAGACTTTTCGCTGGATTGGATTGTTATTTTGGAGATATTGATTTATGTGATTGATCATCAATGGAGGTTTTCTAACTTGGGGAAGAAGACATCGAAACTACTCTAGGGAACATTCAGCTGATAATCGAATCTCTTTGTCTGCACCTTGTCTAGTAGAGGTACAATCGAAACTAGCTTTGTTGTCTTTTTCTAATCGAAACTACAGTGTGCAGCATCTCAATCGAAACTTGGAAATCAAAACTAGGTGTTTTTAAGTGGATTCTGCTTATTTTTTACCAAGGGATTCATCATCGAAACTAGGAGTTTCAATCAAGTGTTTCTCTATCAAAACTAGTAGTTTCGATCAAGGTTATTCACCCGAAACTAGTCACTGTTTTAGTTTCGATTTCTGAGGTAATGGCAACTTCAAGTTCAAATGAGTTTTCTGGAGGAAAAAAACCACCTGTTCTTGTGTCTACAAGAGACTTTGATGATTGGACAAAGAGATGAAGACTTTCTTTCAATTCCATGATCATACCCTTTTGAACTCCATCAAAGACGGTCCCCACAAACCCGTTATCACAACTTCTGATGTTCAGCGTCCTAAGACTGTGGCTGAACATGATGAAAAGGATATTGCTTTGATTTCCCGAGACAACAAAGCCTATGGAACTATTGCTATGGCTCTTTCTATGGATATCTTCAACACTTTTACCGAGTACACCATAGCAAAGGACTTATGGGTGGCTTTGTGTACCAGATTTGAGGGAAGTGCTAAAGTTAGGGAGAGTAAGAGAGATCTATTAAGAAGCAATATGAGATGTTCAACAGTGTTAGAGGAGAATCAATGTCTGATTTAATCAATCGTTTCTCAAGCATCGTATCTAGATTAAAGGTAATGGGTGTTAAGTACCCAACTCTGGAGCTAAACAAGAAACTTCTAGATGCTCTCATTGAGGAATGGAATATGTACCGTATCATAATCAAGAAGACTGAGAATCTGAGTGCTTTATCTCAATAAGAAGTCTACAACATCCTTGAATCTTATGAGATTGAGATCAAGAAAGGAGCAGTTACTCCCACCAATCAGTCTGGAAACACAGCTCTTATTGTTGGATCAAGCTCTTCCAGTAGCCCATACTTTCAGACTGATATTCCTCCTTCTGCTGCTGCAATTAAAACTACCAGCTCCACTACTCCTTAGAAGTCCATTACCATAATTCCTGATGAATATGTCTCAATCATGACTGCTTTCATGTCATGCTATGATGCACTGATTTCTGGAAACCTAACAACGAATAGCTTTCAACCTGATGACTTGGAGCAGATCAATCCTGATGATTTGGAGAAAATGGACATTGATTGGTGTATTGCCATGCTGACTTTAAGAGCCAAAAGATTCATCAAAAGGACTGGTTTAGACAGATTCAAGTAGGGGAAGACACTTGGGTTTGATATCAAGAAGGTGAGATGCTATAATTGTGATCAGCTAGGTCACTTTGCTAGAAACTGCAAGGAGCAGTCCTCCAAGGATCAGCAGGACAAGAAGATTTCCTTTGGAAAACAAGCTGCTAATCCTCCCAAAACAAACACATCCTCAAGTTCCACAGCACTTGTGTGTCAAGCTGATGGACACTATCATTGGGGAGAACAAGCAAAGGAAGCTGCTGATAAAGCCTTGATGGCTGATGTGGAGGACAAGGGCAAGTGTGTCATGATTGAACCAGCTGAGGATCTCACTGTTATGCCTGCTGAGGTTATTTCTAAACTTTGTAGTGCTCGATCTTGTTTAAATGAAATTCAAAAGTACAGATTCATCAATCAAGCTTTGATTGATGAACGAGATCATATTAAGGTGATGTATGACTCTGTGGCCAAAAATGAGAAATTATTTTTAAAGAACATTCATGATATTTCTGGTGAAAACCATTCTTTAATTGCACAACTTAATACTCAAACCATTAATAATAAAATTTTGAGTGAAAGAGTCCAAAAGGCAGAAAAGGCTAAATTACAAGTTGACCACATGGACATGGATCAGAAAATTTTATTTGGAATTATTGACAAACAATTCAATAGAAAAGGCACAGAGGGTCTTGGTTATAATTCTCATCCACCACCTTATTCCAAATCAGGAAGATTTGCTGACATGTCTGTTGCTCATGTTCCTACTCATTTTGTGCGTACCATATCTGCTGATGATTATATTACATCATCAGATTCTAACAATTTTGCTTCATGTGTAGAGTCAAATTGTGTAACTTCAGATGATGATTGTGATGAGAGTACTTGTTCTAGATCTGTTTTGAATGAACATGTGTCGGATGAATGTAATAATATGTCCGTGTCTAAACTAGATATTTGTGAACACGTTGAAAATTTGTATTTTGATTCTATGCCTTTTGAGCATATGGGCTTGGGATGTGACATTTCTAAATTTAAAAATGCTTTACCTCTTACTCCTAAATCTTTTAATGTTGTGCCATGTGTTACCAAGTTTAAAAGTGCAGGAATTATTGTGAATGATGTACCACGTGAAACCATGAGCAACATAAAATTTTTCAAATTAAAGGAAGAACAAAGTTACAAAACATAGTTATTGCAGAAAGAATCATACCATGTTCAAATACCTCAACATCACAATCATCTTCATCTTGTGATGACAATTATCAGGCTAAGACGTCTTGTGATAAAGTTTGTTTTAGTTGTGGTGCTTCAAATCATGTTTCAAAAAGTTGTAAATTGACAACAATTAATTGTAATGAAGAATCGTCTCCCAAAATTTCTTTAAATTCAAATGTGTCGTCTAAGTCTTCTCTTAGTAGAAAATCTAGTTGTAAAAGAATTAAAAATGCAAAAAATTACTTGAAAAGGACCTGGAAAATCAAAAATAATGTTTTATATGATGACCATGCTCCATCTAAGGAGGATTCTGATTATGATTCCAATGTGATGTTCTATCCTGATAAGAAACTTCTTGACAGCAATGGTATTGGTCAAAATGTCTAAATGGTTCGTGTGTATAAGGTCAATCAAGAAGAACCGGAGATAACATTTGGCATGTAGATAGTGGATGTTCAAGACATATGACCGGTCATTTTAATTTGCAATAAGATTATCATCCAATGGATGAAGATTATGTAGCTTTTGTTGGCGATCCAAGAGGAGGGAAGATTGAAGGTCAAGAAACAATCTCGAATGGTGTAAATAGTATGGAGCATGTCAATTTTGTTCCACAATTAAAGTACAATCTGATGAGTGTCTCTCAGATTTGTGATAAAGATTTTTGTGCTTTGTTCAATTCAAAAGAATGCCTAATCTTGAAGCCTGGAGTGGTGATTCCAGAAGAACTTATTCTCATGCGTGCTCCCAGAAGATACAACACCTATAGCTTGGATATGAACAACCTATCGGGAATTGAATCGTGCTTTCTTTCAAATGCTTCTGAAGATGAATCATTTCTGTGGCATAAGAGGTTGGGACACGTAAACTTTAAAACCATGAACCGCTTGGTTCGAGGAAACCTCGTCACTGGATTACCTCTCAAAGATTTTTCTTCTGTGGAACATTGTATCTCATGTTCCAAGGGAAAACAACATAAATCTTCTCATAAACCCAAAACCACAAATTCCATTGACTACCCTCTTCAATTACTTCACATGGATCTCTTCGGTCTTGTGAGTGTCATGAGTCTTGGACGAAAATCGTACTGTTTAGTGGTAACTGATAATTTCTCTCGGTTTACTTACGGTGTTCTTCCTAGCTAAGAAAGATGAGACGCCAGAGATTTTGAAAACTTATCTGCTTCAAATTGAGAACCTTTTCAATCTAAGTGTGAAGACTATCCGCATCGATCATGGAACAGAATTCAAGAATGCCACTCTTGATTCCTTCTGTGAAAGCAAAGGAATTTCTCGGCAATTCAGTGCACCTTGTACTCCTCAACAAAATGGTGTAGCTGAAAGGAGAAACCACACTTTAATTGAAGCTGCACGAACTATGATCGTTGATTCCAAGCTTCCTGTCTCGTTTTGGGCCGAGGCAGTGAACACCTCATGTTTTGTACAAGCGAAACCTAAATATTGATTTCTTCAGAAAATTTGGGTGTGTATGCACGATGCTGAATACGTCAGATCAGCTAAACAAGTTTGAAGCCAAAGCTGATAAATGCTATTTTGTGGGATATTCATCAAATCAACGAGTTTTTCGTGTTTACAACAAGCAACGAAGGATGGTGCTGGAGTCCATTGATATCAATTAGCATGAAAGCAATCATACGGACATTGGGGACAGTCCTGATTGGCTTTTTGATGTCGAATCACTGTTTAAATCATTTAATCTTCCTGTGTTTTCAAATGAATCAACTCCCGCTAATCCTTACTTCTCTGTGAACAATCTAGGACACTTTAATGATCAAGGTTCCTCCTCGTCCGCTCATATTCAAATCCCTGTATCTGCTGATGCTGAATCTAATATGTTGCCCCACAATCAACTGCTGAAGATCCTATTATTGATGAAGCTGGTCCTTCTGCTGATAATACCACAAATCTAGATGAACTCTTGGAAGAAGATGAGATTCCTCAGTTGAGAATTCACAAGAACCATCCCACCGATAACATCATTGACCCGATCAATGTGGGCGTTCATACCGGAGTTCCTATGATGCATTGGAAAATAGCATGTTCTCGTGCTTCATTTCTAAAGTTGAACCTAAGAACATCAAAGCAGCTTTGCTTGAGAACAGCTGGGTGGAAGCAATGCAAGAAGAGTTACAGAAATTCTCAAAGCTGAATGTGTGAAATCTGGTAGATCTTCCCAAGAACAAAGTACCAATCGGCACTCGTTGGGTATTTTGCAACAAAAAGTATGAAGGAGGAATTGTGGTTCGGAATAAAGCGCGTCTGGTGGTTCAAGGATTCTATCAAGAAGAAGGGATTGACTTTGAGGAAGTCTTTGCACCAGTGGCTCGCTTGGAAGCCATCAGAATGTTTCTCGCCTATGCAGCCTACATGGACTTCACTATTCATCAAATGAATGTCAAAAGCGCATTTCTGTATGGAAAAGTTCAAGAGAAAGTATATGTCAAGCAGCCACCGGGTTTCATTGATCCTAACTTTCCAGACCGTGTGTACAAGTTAGACAAGGCATTGTATGGTCTTTATCAAGCACCTCGTGTGTGGTATGAAACATATCAAAGCATCTTCTTGAAAATGGTTTCACACGAGGAGCAATTGACCAAACTTTGTTCAAATGGAAGGATGGAAAGGATACAATCATGGTGCAAATTTATGTGGATGATATCATTTTTGGATCTATCAATCCTCGTCTTTGCAAAGAATTTGAAGAAGTGATGCGTTCTAAGTTTGAAATGAGCTCTATAGGAGAAATGAAGTTCTTTTTGGGACTACAAGTTGATCAGCCTGAGTCAGAAATCCTCATCCATCAAGAGAAATACCTGAAAGAGATCCTGACCAAGATCAAAATGGCTGATTCCCATCCAGTCAAAACTCATGTGGAAGTTCGACATTGTCTGTCTCCCGATCTAGATGGTGAAAGCGTTGATCAGCACCTCTATCGCTCTATGATAGGTTCTCTCATGTATCTCACTGCAAGCAGACCCAACATCATGTTTGTTGTGTGATTGTGTGCACGCTTTCAGGCTAATCCTAAACTCTCTCATTTATCTGATGTCAAACATATTTTGAGATATTTAAAGTATAATCCAAAATTGGGTTTGTGGTATCCTAAAAATGATTTGTTTGATCTTGTGTCTTATTCAGATTCAGACTACGGGGGATGAAACTTAGACAAAAAATCCACTTCTAGATGTTGTCAGTTCCTTGGCAACCGCCTTGTCTCATGGCAATGTAAGAAACAATCCACCGTTTCCCAATCCACCGCCGAAGCTGAATACATTGTTGCCGCCCTCTGTTGTTCCCAAGTCAGATGGATACACCATTAGATGCTTGACTATGGGATCATATTCCATGAGACACCCATTCTGTGTGACAACACTACCATTCCCCATGTCACCAAAAACCCAGTTCAGCATTCCAAAACCAAACACATTGAAATCAAACATCATTTTATCCGTGATTGTGTTGAAAAAGAAGCCTATTCAAATCGTTGATGTCAAAACTGACAAGCAAACTGCAGACATCTTCACAAAGGCTTTTGACTCTACCAGATTTGCCCAACTGGTGGAGATGCTTGGAATGATAAACTTTCAGTAAACCTTGTGAATATTAGTGTGTTTCATGTGTATGATTAATTGTCAAGAAAATTCCAAAAAAGATTTTATTTTTCTGTACAGTTACTTTCAGTTACAAGCAAATCTTTTGGGGGAGAAATGAGGATCTGAAATGATAAATTTGAAAAGAATTGCTTTGTGTATAGTTTTTTTTTTTTTTAAAGGAGAGGAAAATAAAAAAAAAAGTTGTTTACTTGTGTTTTGAACATAGTTCTGTACTTTCTAACTTTTCAAGTGGTATAAAAATTCCGTGTTTTAGGAAAATTGAATCTGACCTTTGAGAAATGATAGTGTCTGATCTCATCTTTTGGACATGGAATGGACCAAAAGCGATGGTGTTTACTGAGGTATAGCTGGTAGGCCCAGCATATGGTTAAAACTTGTAAATAGTGTGAAAACCTAAAACATATCTCATACTTGTGTGTTTGAACCCATTATTGAAACATCAAACCCATTTTATATATCTAAGAAAACAAATTCAATCAGATACAGTCCTACATGTTGGATTCCTATTCAGACGCCAGGTGACCGTCAAAGTAACGATATTTACCACCGATGACCCCGTATGTTATGCTTACGCAAAGATCTCGGTTGTTCATCCTTTTCCCATCCACTTGGATGATTTGACCCCGTCTGTTTTGCTTACGCAAAGATCTCGGGTGTTCAACATTTTTTCTATCCGCTTGGATAATTTTACGACTTCTTCTGTTTTGCTTACGCAAAGATCTAGAATGTTCGTACCTTTTTAATATCTACTTGGATTTTTTTTCACTTTTAAACCTTCTAATCCACTTGGATTTCTTATTTTATTTTGGTGGTACTTTGAAATTACTAAGATGGTACCTTGGTTAATCAGAAAGAGATGATAGGATGAAGATGGGTATTTCTTGAGGATTGATAGGTTTTTAAAACCATTTTATTTCAATATGTGGGGTACACCTTGTATCTTTCTTAAATGGTACCTTATAATCACATGAAATCTATGTATAAACAAATTTTCGGGTTTACTTTGCACAAATATCAGCTATCTTCAGGGACTCACAGTAGTTATTTGCAAAAGGAAGTGTTTCAAGAGACTGACCAGATCTGATCTCATGTTGGATCTTTTTCAAGAAGATAAGTGTAAATATCTTGTGAATAGTTTTATTATTATTTTATTTTTCTTATATGTTCTTTGCCTATCGAAACTCCATAGTCGGCCAAAACTATCTTTTGCCTATCGAAACTCCAAAGTCAGCCAAAACTATCTTTTGCCTATCGAAACTCCAAATCACATGAAACTAGTAGTTTAGATAGGGGCACTTTGGTCATTACCATCATGAGAAAATTAAATATGTTCATAATCAAGTTTCTACATCGTCAAGCCTCACATTACAATCTTCGATCATTTTACACCATCTCTCACACACACAAAAGCTCTCAAACCTTCTATCTAAGTTGCGAAATCAGTGTCTCTTATCTGATTCCTCTGTCGTCTTCATCATCAGGTATTGATTCTCTACTTTAGTCTGGTCAAAATGAGCATTTTTGCAAAATGCCAGACCTAGGGTTTCAATTTTGAAAGTTTTACGACTAAATCTTCATAATCGTGGTCATCTTATGCTTATTCTGTGTTTATAAACTTCACCATTATCTTTGACCTCACACCATGTATACATATTTGCAGATTTGTCTTTGAATCATCGGTAAGATGGAGTTCCAACATCTACAGGCTATTCTTACTCTTTCTTTTGTCTCTTATGTGTGCTTGATATGTATATAAGTCTGTAAATATCATGTTTTGATTATGTGTGACTAATTCTGTGATTGAGTATGATTCAAGGGTTTGGGCATCGAAACTAATAGTTTCGATCAAAGGAGGTGTTTTCTCTTTTAAAATGAGTTTTTAAAATTTTTAACAGGTTTTTCAATCGAGTTTCGATACCCAAATATGCCAATGACATGTTTTGACCATGTTCCCGAAACTAGTTGTTTCAATCGAAACTAGAAGTTTCGATAAGATTTCTCTAAAACTTTCTAAGTATTGATCGAAACTTGTTGTTTCAATCAAAACTAGTAGTTTCGATAAGGCTGTTTTCTGAAGTATTGTTTTAGATCGAAACTAGTTGTTTCGATAGGGGTTGTCTCAGAAAAATTGTCTAAGTGTTGGTTCTAATAGTTTCATTCAGGTTCTCTTCTGAAATTTTTCTAAGTATCAAGCTTAATTAATCTTGTGTGTTTGCAGATATGGATCTTTTATTTGTAAAGAGGCACAACGTCTGTGCATTTCTTGATGCTAATGATCCCAAGGCTGCCGAGTTCGTTCCAATCTTAACTTTCCTGGCAAACTCCAACATTAGTTTCGCCATCAGTCAGAATATACCTGTCTTCGAAACCTCAATAAGGCAATTCTGGGAGACTACAGTGATCATAACTATTGACAATGTGGAGCACATTAGGGATGTTGTTCATGATCAAGAGATTACATTTTCTGAAGCAACTGTTAGAGAAGCCTTGCACCTAAATGATGGCCCTGCTGCACCAATTGAGTTTCCAAAATTCTATGTCAAAGAATGCTTCAGAAGAATGGGTCATCCTGACGAGTTCAAAAGTGGTAAAATTATCAAGAACTCTTTGCCAAGTCACTGGAGATATAGAGTGCATGTGTTCATTTACTGCCTATCAATCAGAAAGGGTGGCTTCGATTCATCAAATATTACCATGGCTTCAGCAATTCTGTGTTTAACCAAGGGCAGGAACTACAATTTCTCTGGTTTAATATTCAGACAGTTAAAAGACAACCTGACAAGAGCAATGAAGGAGAAATTTCTTGCATATCCAAGATTCATGCAGATTATCATCAACCACCTTCATCCCGAGCTTCAACAAGGTGGAAACACTTTTGTGTTCGATCATATTTTAGCCAAGACTCTCAGTTATATGAGAAGTACAAACAAGAGAACCAACAGGGCTATTCCTGACATTCCCCTGTTCGGTCATGTCATTGGCGAAGAAGAAGAGTTCATTCCGGATATTGACGCTGATCTAGAAGAAGAAGATATGTCATCCGAGGAAGAAGAAATGGAGATTGAGCAAGATGAAGGGAATCAGCAAGAGGTTGAGGATGAAGCTTAGGTTGATGTTGAAATTGAAATACCTCATGTACAAGAAGAAGAACAACTTATTGATGAGCCTATGCAAGAGGCTGCATTTGTTGAGGAAGTTCATATTCCTGTTAATCCAGTGGTCAATGTAGATGTTGGTGTTCATGAAGGTGAGGAAGAGGTTGCAGAGTCAAGTGGGACTCTAGATGCAGGAATCTAGGGTTCAGACTACTACAAGTCTGATTCCGATATTCAGACTGAACCACCTGCATCATCCTCCAAGAGGCCAGCTAACACAGACTCAGACTATGAACTTGAAGAGCCTAAGGCCAAGAAAATCAAAATTGGATTTGAAGATGTTTCATCCTCCTCTGACTCAAGTGCTAACACACCACAACCAACACCTCAACCCACACCACCTCCATCTCTACCACAAGCACATATCCCTACTCCACCACCATCACCTCAACAAGTACATGTCCCTACACCACCTCTATCACCTCAACAATTACATATCCCTACACCACCTCCATCACCTCAACATGCACATATTCCAACTCCACCTACCTCACCATCTGATGAACCAACAACATCTGTACAGAGAGTCAAAACCTTAAATCTGGAAGTGAAGAAGCTACAAGATCATGTTCAAAAGAAGGATGAAGTTATTGAAGGCTTAAGATATGAGTTGAATGAGTCAAGGAAGAGGTTAAAGACTTGAAGCTGGAAGTTAGGGGTTTACATACTCAGCTTGAGGTTCAGCAAACTCAGCTTGAAACCCAACAAAGACTCATTTCAAAACAACATGAAGAATACAAGACCTTAGCTGAAATAGTCAAACAACTCAAAGCCTCTCTGATAAAGTATGTGCAACAACAAACAACCACTTCAACAGCTCAAGGGGAGACCACATCTTGTGTTGAACCCTCGTCTCCTGCCTTTATCACTGATCCAGAGTCTACAATGACTATCTATACTGGCCATGCTTCCAAGACAAATGAGGCTGTTGAAGTTAAGGTTGAAGAAAAAGTGTTCAACCTTCCCTCAGCAAGTGAGAGAAGAGAAGCAAGGAAGAGAGGGAAGGGAACTATGGCTGAGGTAGAGACTGTAATTTTGGATGAAGATGATGTACCATCTGATGATGAGCTTAATGCCCTCCTTGATGAAATAGACAATTTCGGGTACAATGACCTTCATCCAGAAATTCTACCTACTGAGGAAAGAGAGACTGAAAAGATGAGTTACTTCACAGAGGAGGGAGATAAAATTCAAGCCCTGTCTGATGAAGAGAAAATAGAAGAAGATGTTCAGGTTAACATTGTTAAGCATGTTATTCCTGAACTAGCCACCACATCTGAAGCTACTCAGACTCCAACACAACCTCCCATTGATCCTGAGTACCCAAACCTGAAGAAACCTTGGATGAGAAGGATTATACCAGAGGAGAGCCCACAAACATACGAATGGATAGCTGAACACCAAGAGCTTAAGAGGCCTCCTGTTGGTTAGAAATATGATGCAGAAAGATAGTTGTTCATAATCAGAAGATATAGGGGAGGAGTTCAGCACTTCAAGAATATGAACCATAGAGATTTGGCCAAACTTCCCCTCTTCAAAACCCTCGGAATGTCATGATGGACTCTAATTTTGAACACTTCTTGCACAACCTGGTGAACTGTGACTTCAAGGGGATGAAGCCAAGAAAGACCAAGAAAAATATTTCAAAAACCAGGTTTCATCCCAAGACAAAGAAACCATATGTCTTCTTGAGGTACAAGCCTGCCCAAACTCACAAGACCATCACTATTCCCAAGACCGTGCCTGTCCAACTACAAACTTTCAGAAAATGGTACTACAATCCAAACATTGGCAGTGTCGTGATCGAGTGTGAAGGCAAGGAAGACATTGTCATCTTTGAGCCTATGGATCTGTTAAAGTTTCAACCTGAAGATCTTGAGGTACTGTTCTAGAATCACATTCAGCCTTACAGTGATGAAGATGAGGCGGATGCTAAGGCCTATCAACTGGTTGTGTCTCTTCATGTCAAACTTTACATTCCAAGAACTACTGAAGGTCCAGCTGCTTAGTGGAGAACTGAAGACAGTAATGCAACAGCTTAGGGGGAGATTGTAGAGTCATGTTATTCTATTTAAGCTATTGTCATTATTGTATCTTGAAAATTGTTAGCTTAGTTTACTTTCTGTTATGTAATTTCAGCTTATGTAATTTACTACTTTAATTAGTTTAAGTATGGGCCATCGAAACTACTTAGTTTCGATTGAATTTCTTCAATCGAAACTAGTAGTTTCGATAGATAGTAAGTTTCGATAGGTTATTCAATCACTTGTAAATGCTCAACCGAAACTAGTAGTTTCAGTTGGCATAGTTTCGATACCTGTTGGCTTACTATAAATAGCCTAGTTTGAGAAATTTTAGGGTGTGAGTAGCGGCTGTAACCCTGAACATTTCTCTTTCACGATTTTCTTTGAATTAATACAGTTTGCATTTGTTTATGCATTGTTCTTACAATCTCATACCTATTTGTGTTGATTTCTGAGCGTGGTTAGCCTATTAGCTTCACCATTTCTGATTCTACCTTCTGTTTCACCTCCATACAAACTGTTTCCGCCTTTGTGTGTGGAGAATCGATCACCTGTGAGATTTTTGAGTGAAATCTGGACCTACACTTAAAACTCTTTTCCAATGATCAAAACCAACGTAAAACATACCTGGAAATTCGTTCCCAACGATTTCCCGTGCCAAATCAAGTGTGAATCCCTGTAAGACACGACACACACAAAACATAATACCGAAAAACACAGAAAACGACACGGACTCAACTCAAAGAAGCATACACACTCTACATCTCGGGTACTTACCCGAGAATCAAACAGGCCTATCAGGAGGCTTCTCTTTGATCCTAACCGAAGTTTCCTTCATCTTCTGCTGTCTCCCAGTTTTCCAGCTCAACGACAAACATACTAACACCGTATATCCCTTGTATCTATTACCCCTGTCTTTCCACCACAACTTAAACCTACCAGGTCCGAAGATAAAATTGTTCAAATATCCTAGCAGGCTATCACCCTTAAACATCCCAACACTTGGGGTTTCCACTATCCTCACATTATCAGATTCACTTAATGCTCGAGTCCTCTTACGGGGTAGCCTAGACCTAGGAGATGACTCGGTCTCTCTTCCCTCAGCACGAATAGTATGTAGGGGTTCAGGAATAGGTGTTTCTAATGGTATGACCTCTAACCTCTCAATCGGACCGCCATGATCCTCTAAACTCTCCACCAAGGGTGTATCACAGATTATCGACCCTACTTGTGCTAATATATCATACCAACTACAAACATCATCGTCAGCACTTAGAAACGAGGAACCTACCAATTTCTTTTCAAACTCCTCCAACCAATCCATGTATGTTCGTAAGTTCGCCTAAGCATCTTTAGGAGCGAACATGTTAAGTTCACCTATAGTGCTGTGTGGGTTTGTGTTTTCCAATAAATAGGTGTTTACAAGTCTTAGATGAGAGTAGATCAGTGTAGAACAGAAACTGAGAGATCTTGTAAACTGATATTCTGAGTGGAAAAACAAAGTGTTTATTTACACAGTTGTTGTTGATTGAGTTACACGAGCACGTTGATCATGGATTCTGCACGTTATCACCGTGTCGTACCGCGAGTCTAGAGATCCGTCACGCACCGAATAGGGACCTACAAGTGGTATCAGAGCTTATGCTCTTGATTAGCAAAAGATTCGTGGTGTTTTCGTGTACAATCAACATCAAAAATCACTGAATTTGAAGAGATTTTGAAGAATTTTTCATCTTGTTTGTGTTCTTGACAAAAATGGAGAAATTTTGACAAATTTGGAATGTTTTTGGATTAATTTGAAGAATTTGATCCATTACAAGTGTTCTATATCACATTATACTCAATCCTACGGTTCAATTTCATCAAATTCCATCAATTCAGCAAGATATGATGATTTTCGGAATTTTTGGTTCGTGTTTTGGTTGAAGAGTTGAACCATGCGAACTTAATCATTCTGTTAGAGATGAACTGAATCAGGTGAACATATCAAGTGAAGTTCGCTCAGTGAAGTCCACGCGAACTTATTAAGTTCGCTCAGGCAGTATCAGGTGAACTTATCTAGTTTGCTAGTGTTCTAAAAAAATAAAAAAATAAAAACATTCCAAATTTGTCTTGTTTGGCGGGAAATTTCTGAACCATATTTCTTCTTGTCCAAATTGACGGGAAAATACTCCAGTTTCCTAGAGTATTTTGGCGGGAAATTTCTTCTTGTCCAATTTTTTTAGGGAAAGCTTATATGGTTGTTTTGAATCATTTTTGAAATTTAAAAAAAAAAGTATTTTGGCATGAATTTTTTTTTTTCGAATATTTTTGCTAAAATTTCAAAATGTCAATTTCATGTGATGATAATGAGATTGGAACTATGCCACCGAGGCTTTTGTGCATATCAAATTACAGTAGCTAGAAAGTCCGGTTCGAACAGTTCGTATCAGAAACTGATGAAAATTTTTGGACACCCATATTTGAAGGATATGTGCATCCTACTTATAAGTTCATGGGATATTATAATGTTCCTAAACCAGTGTCAGCTGTTACTAAATTAGAAAAGCAGATGTTTGATCGAGAGATGAAGACGCGTAAAACTTTAACGATGTCTTTACCAAAAGAAATCATTCATAATCTCGGGAAGTGTCAAACTTCAAGAGATTTATGGAATGCATTGAAGAAAAAGGTGAAGCACCTTCTCAAGAGTTTTTTGTCTTGATCAAAGATGTAT
This sequence comes from Smallanthus sonchifolius, assembly GCA_023525975.1. Lineage (NCBI taxonomy): Eukaryota > Viridiplantae > Streptophyta > Magnoliopsida > Asterales > Asteraceae > Smallanthus > Smallanthus sonchifolius. The sequence goes on along the minus strand of CM042044.1, from coordinate 24,023,120 downwards.
TGGAGAAGCATGGTGATTCTCAAAGTGATTCTTCTGCAGATTTAACTGATAGTGAGAGTATTCGTTCTGGTGAAAGTACTTAGTCTATCGAGAGTGATGTGATGAGTGAAGTAAGTTTCCAGACAGTTGAAGATGATTTGAGTGAATCAGAAATTGATGCAGAGCCTGTCATTATTGATCAAAAGAGTGCAGCTGATGATGACGTATTCATGGCTCCTGGTGCATCTTCTTCAGAAGAAAAGGTTGAGATAGTTTCTAACTCTGAAACGTTTTATTCTAACTGTGTTTTAGTAAAGGATAAAATTATGAGGGTTATGAATGACAACGTAAACCTCATTTGTTATATGAAATCGATGCACACGGTAAACCAGAAACTAAAGGATAATGAGAATGTGTGTATTGAGAGAATAGAATCACTGAAGAGGGATATAAGTTCTCTGACTGTGAAGATCAAAGAGCAGGCATATCACCTAGATATGTCCTTTGCAGAAATTGAGAAAATAAATAATGATCTTGTTGAGAAAGATAAGGAACTAGCTGAATCTAAAGCAGAGGTGATCAGATTGCATAGAAAGTTAGAAAGCTTTGGAAATTCATCATTCTTATTAGGATATTATAATGATAATACTGAATAGGGGAAGGGAACTAGTGGTATTGGTTATGTTCCTCCACCATTCAACGAAAATTATTCTGTTACACCTGAGATTATAAAAGATGAGGATTTCGATCCTAAGACTGTGAAAGTGAATCCAGTCACAGGTGAAGATACGGTGTATTCTGATGAGAATGATGATGCATATTTTGATGAAGCTAAGGTAGAGGGGATACCGAAAGATATTAAAGTTGAGGAACCAAAGGTTGATTCTAATTCATCTGGAAATTTTACATTTGGAAGTTCTTCAAATTCAAGGAGAGTTCCATATGTCAGAGATTATAAAGACATTGTAATGAGATGGGACACATTGTGGTGAACTGTCCTTACAAAAATAAAGGGAAGAAGCATGTAGTTCATGAGAAGATGACATTTGAATCAAAACTTGTTGAGAAAAAGTTTGTTCCATCTCAAACTCCAAAAGAAGTTCATGTAGGTGAATCTTCTTCAAGTGCATCTTATCGTGTGAAGATTCCTTATATGAGAGATTATCTTGAGACGAGATCTTGCTTTTACTGTGGTCTTGGGGGTCACATTCGGATGGATTATCCTCACAAAGACAAAGGTAACCGCCATGTTACTCCATAAAAGGTAAGAACTCCTGGTAAGCCTTATATTAACCCAAATGTGGTTAAACCTCATGATACACCAAAGAGTAACTCAAAATCTGAGGTTAGGCTTTCTAGACCTCAAAGACGGAGGAGAAACAGAAGACTGAGAAAACTTTTAGAACAACAAGAGCTTTCACAATCTAAACATTTTTCAAATGAACAAGATTGTTCAAACACTTCACATTTTAAGCAAAAAGACCTTAATGAACAGAAGTATGTTTGAAAATCAAAAGTTTATGTTTCGGATTCGTCGGAGCAATCACCAAAAATCGATGAGAGATTCGATTGTGAATGGAGTGAAGTTTATTATTTTGATACATATGGACGACCCATGACTACCATGGCTTGGGTCCCAATTTCAAATTAATGTTTCTTGTTAGTTGTGCAGGATTAACCAAGAGGGACTATTAATAACATTTGGTTTATTGATAGTGGTTGTTCATAGCACATGACAGGGAATGACATCTGCAAGAGCAATGAGTTGTTACAGAAGTTGGTAAATCTATTTGATTCAACGACTTGATGCTCAAGGGGAAGAATATGTCACACACAATGTTTTGAAAAGAGTTTTACAAAGTCCAAATAATAACCTGAAACTTAGGATGACAATGGTGAGCATAAAGTCGTTGATGCAACCATTTGACTAGTTGAGGGGGAGTCTACAGGACAGGGGGAGTATAGAACTGTGTTGGTGACAAAGGCAAAGGCATTCAATTACAGGATTACATCGGTTTGAGTTTTTAATTGATTGACTTGCTTAATCCCAAGTAACCAGGTAAAATGTTTTTCATAAAATGTTTTCATGGAAGGTTTATTTTCTTTTGTTTTACTTTCTTTCATAAAGATTTTGAAAAAGCCAAACAAATTGAAAAAGATAAAATCAACATTACTTGAAGTTAAAGAAGAGATGATAGTACATTAGTAGATGTTCTTTTACACATGACCTTAGATTGACTGGTTGGTGCTTTATGTTAATATATCTGAATTATATGTTTTGATCTAAACTTTAGAGATTGCACAAATAGGAAATGATAGTGTTGTGTATGCATATATTTGAATTGTCAGTAGACTAAAAGCGTCACTGAACCATTAATAATGTGAAAACATAATTGCATATGTTACAACTGTGATTTGAACCCATTTTATGTCTGGGTGTGTGTGTTAAAAGATCACTATCAGATAAAGAATATTAGCTTTTAATAAAGATTGTCCTATGAGATCAGTTTCGGGTTATGTCCTTAGCACTAGTCATTCGATTTGCTTCAGTGCCCATGTCCCGAAAAGCATGTAATTTGAAGTATAATCAAGATATGTACTTGACAACATCTGTCAAACATATACTAGCCCTTGAATCATATTGATAAATCATCTTTACTGATTCCATTGAATTCATAATCCAGATAATAGTTGGATCCACGTACCTGAATCTTATGATTCCACATATATAAGCCAAGACATTGAATCATTCGATTCTGAATCTCATTGATTCCTATATAATCCAATTTGGATTCTGCTATTCATGTGATAAGTGATGTCTCCTCATTCTGTAAATTCGGATAATCTTTAGTAAAATCTCATATGTCTTGAAGATAGTGCATTTACTTTCTGTTGGCATACTAGTGGGGTACACGTTGTATTTCATACTTAAATTGTACCTTAACTCACAAGAAAGTGGGAATGAGATGCTTTAGTTTCAAATCTTATAATATTGACAATTTGAATTTGTGTGTCATAGCATGATCCTATTTTCTTTGAATGTTTATCGCGTATCATAACATGCAATATGAAAGTCTTGAAAAAGATAAAGTGTGATAATCCTGAAAGATATTGGTTTGATTGGTCAAGGCTTGACAAAATGTCATAGCATAACATTTGATATTATACGGATTTTATATCCAGCATGTGTGATTGATATATCATATATACTGATATAATCCTCTTACTCGTGATGTTCGACCAACACTATGTGATTTTGTATTTTACATTTCAGTTTATATAAAGAAAAACCAAAAAGATTTTGTCTTTCTTATGTTTGAAAAACCAAAAAGATTTTATTTTTTCAGCTTCCATGGAAATCTTAATTGTTGGTTATTCTTGGTTGTTCTCCTTTGCAAAAACTGAAAATTGGAGACAGAAATTGACAAGGGGTCCTTCTCTCAAGTTTTCTTCTAGATAGAAAGAGAAAGTGTGTAGATGAACAAGACGAAGACTACAGTATGTTTGATGATATTTGAAGATGGATGACAATCTTCTAAAGCTGTTGTCAAGGGGGAGCCTGTTGGAGCATATTCTGGTGACAACGAGCTTGAAGATATTATGTCTTAGTCTTAGAGTCTTTGACTTGTAATTGATATAAATGTTAGCAACAGTTAAAGGGGAGTCTGTTAGGACATGTTTTGTAACTGTTGATAACAATATGTGTAAGTTCGTAGAGAGGCGAACTTAACAAATTCGCCTAAGCATCTTTAGGAGCGAACTTGTTAAGTTCGCCTATAGTGTTGTGAGGGTTTGTGTTTTCCTATAAATAGGTGTTTACAAGTCTTAGATGAGAGTAGATCAGTGTAGAACAGAAACTGAGAGATCTTGTAAACTTATATTCTGAGTGGAAATACAAAGCGTTTATTTACACTGTTGTCGTTGATTGAGTTACACGAGCACGTTGATCATGGATTCCGCACGTTATCACCGGATCGTACCGCGAGTCTAGAGATCCGTCACGCACCGGATTGGGACCTACACTCTAACCTCTCAACCGGACCGCCATGATCCTCTAAACTCTCCACCAAGGGTGTATCACAGATTATCGACCCTACTTATGCTAATATATCATTCAAACTGCAAACATCATCGTCAGCACTTAGAAACGAGGAACCTACCAATTTCTTTTCAAACTCCTCCAACCAATCCGGAGGTTCCTCTATCATTTCTCATACGTTTCCATCAACCACATCTGCTATCGGATTAGAGTCCCAATAATCGTTTATGGAGGCATCAAGCATGCACACGGAGTGGCTATGCTCGCCAACATCCTTCACAAACGTAGTGGCATCGAATATAACTGACTCATCCCCTACACGAAGTGTGAGTTTCCCGTCAAATACATCAATCACCGCCTTGGCGGTGCGCAAGAATGGGCGCCCGAGGATGAGTGGGACTCCATCATATACTTCCATATCTAGAATGCCGAAATCCACGGGGAAGACAAATTTACCTATTTTCACTAGAAGGTTCTCCACAATTCCCCGTGGATATTTGACTGAGCGGTCGGCCAAGGAAATGCTCATACGCGTCGGATGTGGTTCGCCTAGGTCTAGCTGCTTATATAAGGAATAGGGCATCAGATTGATGCTAGCACCTGGGTCGGCCAACGCGTGGTTCAAAGGCAAACTGCCTAGGTGACAAGGGATCGTGAAACGACCCGAATCTCCCAGTTTCTCTGGCAGCTTGTTCTGCACCACCGCAGAGCATTGCTCACTAAGTGAGACTTTAGAGACCTCCTCGAGCTTCTTCTTGTTGGAAAGAAGATCTTTGAGGAACTTGCCATATTTTGGCATACTCTGGAGGGTCTCTATGAGTGGGAGATTGACCTTGAGAAGTTTGAACAAGTCAAGGAAATGATTGTGCTCCCTAGCTTGCGTAAATGGCAGCAAACATGCTGGGTAGGGAACACGAGTCAGGTCAATCTCGAGGATCTTCATCTCCACCCCCTTCTTCTTCTCCTATGCCTTCTCGGCATGCACCGCAACTGCTATCTCCTAGTCTACATGCTCCTTGGTCATCTTGGCATCGATCTCAACTAATCTAGCCCTCCAGTCAATCTTCTTGACCTCCTCAGGTGACAGAATGTTATACTTGCTGGAGTGGGAGTCATCCTCTACAACCTCTTTCTCCTCCACACTCCTGACCGACACGGCCATCACTGAAGCGTTGGAGCCTGAAGATTGACCTCCTTGTCGATCCTTCAGACTCTTAGCGATGTCCTCAACATTGCGTTGCAGATCATGGAAAGCGGATTACTGATTCTTTAGTAGTGTATCATGGTTGTCCAATCTCAGCCTAGCTTCCCTGTCCCTTTGGACCAGGTGGGCAAGCATCTGTGTCTGATTCTCGATCATCTCCTTTATCACACTCGTTTCGACACTGCTTCACAAGCTAGTTCCTATATCTCCTCCTCCATTCTGCTGAAACTGCTGGCGACCATTAAACCCCGATGGGTTGTGTCCAGATCTCCATCCAGAGACAAATGAATTTTGATTGTTGTACCCTCGGTTCTGGTACTGATTACCAGCATAGCTCACCTTCTCTAGATTTTTGACTGGGTAGTCTCGGGTGTCATGTCCTCCCCTACACACTTCACACCATTGAGCACTGAGCTTAGCTCCTTTATCTCATTAGCCATCGAGGCGAGTGCAGCAGCCTTGCTAGAATGAGGAGTGACCTGATGCACACCTCTATAATATGAGGTGGATGACCTAGCACTAGGAATGGAAGTCCTAGTAGATGGATGTTGTTGTTCGGCTTGAGCGAAGCTCTCGAACATTTCCTTGCACTCATCAGCTCGAGTCTATCCATGATATGGCCTCCCGCAGCTGTGTTAAACATTTGTTGCTTCTCGAAGGTGAGGCCATTATAGAACTTCTCCATTATCTCCCAGTCTGACAAACCATGTTGGGGACATCGGCTCAACAGCGTGTTGAACCGCTCCCAGACCAAATGATAAGGCTCGTCGGGATCCATCCAGAATGAGTGGATTTGATCCCTGAGGCGAGCAGCCTTAGAAGGTGGATAGTAATTTTTGTAGAACTTGGCTTGAAGATCCTCACAAATGGTAATAGAGTTGTCCGGAAGGGTGTCAAGCCAAGTGGATGCACGCCAAGAGAGCGAGAATTGAAAGAGACGCAGATAGATAGCGTCCTCAGACACACCCATGATATTAAAGGTATCACATATACGAACAAAACGGGACAAGTGTCCGGGTTCATCCTCATCCTCTAAGCCATTAAAGTGAGTAGCATGAGTGATCCTACTCATGACATGTGATGGGATCTGCCAAGAATTGACATTAGGAATAGCAGGGCGAGTGATCGAAGATCTTGCGCCCGTGACCCCATCACTGGCCCTCTGATGTATTGTACGCCTCGATGGAGGATCAGCGTCGCCCATAGTAGGAAATGGAATAGGGCTAATAGGACGTACCTATTTTTCGCACAATTGTTTCAAACGCTCCCGAAAGTCGCGGGTGCGCTCGTGAAGCTCTCGTTCGGGCTCTAAGAAAGCAGAATATGGTGGTGATCCGTGCGAACGAGTATTGTGCATAAACAGAAAGACTCAATAGGAAAAAGAAATAGAGACTCAAAAACATAAGGACTCGATTCTAAATTAGACACACAGATATGACACCCAAGTACCACGCAGGACAAGCACACGGAATAGACTCAAAGAAAACAGATAAACCAAAAATCAAACAAGGAACTAATCAGAGTTAATATTGCTATTGCCAAGTGTCCCCGGCAACGGCGCCAAAAACTTGATGTCGTCCAGACGGTCTATAAAAACTAACTATAAAACCTAACCTAGACTCCAATATAATAAAAGAAAACCTATGAACTAAACCGCACTGACAGGAAAGTGTACCTATCGAGTGTATCACAGCTTAACGGTAAACCGAGTTAACGAACCCTAGAGACACTACGAATAACAAGGTTGACTCTGACTTGGACTTAAGATTGATGATTGGGGGATTTACTACACTAAAGATTATCACTAAATAATGCAATGAACTAAGGTCAACTCGATTATCAAGACAAGAACTAAGGAAGATATCAGAAATAGGAAGAACACTACCTAGGTCGAAATCCTACTTGTAAAGCTCAACTTCTACCGGTTCTGGAAACAATGGTGGATCTGGGATTATAATGATAACTGCTAAAGACAACCTAGTAGATCCCTAATCACTCTCAGGGTGTCACTAACTAAGCTACCTAAAGTGTACTAAACTCAACACATTGGAGGATCACTTCTCAGGTATTTCCAACTATGATCAAGTACCCTAATAGACAGATTACCTTTCAGTCTCACTATCCACCATACATTCAAGGAATGCACGGGGTAATCATAGGATAACAACTATGATTCAGAATAGCAACAATCACTAGACACCTAAACCAACTTCCTCTCAGACAGTTGACACTCGGATTCCTAATGACGAAGACTAAACGACTAATTCTCACCTCTCGGGTATTGAACTAGGATACACACTCAACTCTAATCAGCAATCAACCACAATTCCTATGGTCACTACGTCTAGCAAACCACCGAAATCACAAACCCTAAGATCTATGACCTAGATACGCTAATCAAACTGGCAGACAACCACAATCAACGCAAGGAATCAATAATCAATAACAAGAATAGAATTAAACAGGCATATACATCATAATTAATCAAACTAGAATCGTTACAAAATCATTAAATCATCAATTGAAATCCAAAACCAGTAAAAATCACAACTTTAACAAGCATTCATCGTTTAACCTAGGCAGTATTAATGTTTTAGCCAACAATCATTCTCAAAACAACCATGACAGAAGTATTTAAGCAAAACATTGTTTCAAACACAAGATCTAGACACAAGGATGGAATCTTGAAAACCGAATAAGCTAGAATTAACAAACCCGGATCCAAAGCTTCAACCTTTTGCTTCGAAATTGCTTCCTATCTCCCAAATTCGCCTCTGGTAATGCTCTAGACGGCAAGAAATCGAACTCCCTTGATATTGGGATTACAAATCTATTAAATTAGGTTTTTACAAAATTTCACGGAATACGACTCTCTCGCATACCGCGAGAGAGATGGTCAAGCCCCTCGCGTACCGCGAGGGCCAAACTAGTCGGGGCTGATTTTGCATTCCCTCACGTACCGCGAAAGATTTCTTCCTCCTCTTCGCGTACCGCGAAGGAATGAAATTCCATATTTTTATCTTTTATTTCTTGGACTTCATGCTCGTGCTCGGTTTCTTCGGGTTTTCACTCATTATTACCACGAGCACCTGTAAACATAAAGTACACTAAATACATAACAAAAACGACTCAAAACAAATACAAAACTAAGTAAAACGACACTAAAACGATGGAATAAAGATGTGTGTTTTGCACAACATCAGTAACCTAAAGCGTACTAACTCACCAGATGGTTGGATCACCTTTGGGTATTTCCAACTATGATAATGTGGCCTAAAGACAGATAACCTTTCAGTCTTACTGTCCACAATACATTCAAGGAATGCACGGGGTAACTTTAGGATAACAACGATGACTTGAACTAGCAACGATCACTAGACACCTAATACTAACGTCTTCTCATAATCTTAACACTCGGATTCCTAATGACGAAGACTAGACAACTAAGTCTCACCTCTCGGGTATTGAACTAGGAAGACACTCAACTCTAATCAGCAATCAATCACAACTCCTATGGCTACTATGTCTAGCAAACCACACCACAATCACAAACCCTAAGATCTATGACCTAGATACACTAATCAAACTGGCAAACAACCACAATCAACATACAGAATTGAAATCAATCACACAATCAGATTCAAGCATGCTATAACATCATAATTATTAGCTAATATTCTTTACACAACCATTAAACCATCAATTGAATCCAAAACCGAATAAAAAATGAAACTTTAACAAGTATTCATCGAATGACCTAGGCAGTATTAAGGTTTTAGCCTAGTATCATGCTCAAAACAACTAGAACAGAAGTAATCAACAGAAACATGGTTTCAAACACAAACAATCAACGATAAAAATCAAAACTTCAAACCAAAAACGCCAATTCTAACGAACCCGGATTCAAAAGCTCCAATCTTTTACTTCAGTTCCCTTCTCTAGCCCCAAAATCGTCCCTTTTCTCTCCCAAGACGGCTGAAATACGAACCCCTGGCATAATGGCCTTCAAATTCTTTTAATTTGCAATCTAGAGCTTTTTCACGGAAATCAGGGCCCTCGCGTACCGCGAGACAGTGGGCTGGGTTCCTCGCGTACCCCTAGGAACAAAATAGTCGGGCTCTTTTCTGGAATCCCTCGCGTACCGCGAGAGAGCATCTTCTTGTCTTCGCGTACCGCGAGAGACTGAAATTACACATTTTTCTCGTTTGAACTCCCGGCTTTATTCTCTTGCTCGTTTTCTTCGGGATTTAGCTTGTATTTTCATACGAGCACCTGAAAACATACAATAGACTTAAATAGAAACCAAAAGCGACTCAAAACGAACATAAAACAAAGTAAAACGCACGAAAACAATAGGAATAAATATGTGTGTTTTGCACTACATCGCATTCCGACTTTCCGAAAGAAGTTACAAGACCAGTGTACGTCAGTGATTGGATAATCTTAGTCCGAATAATGAATCACGCGATAACTGGCGGACTTGAGACCCCGTTCAGGGTCCGTAGATTCATTAAGGAACAGTTGGCCGACCGTATCCACTGTTCCGTTACGAAATACTAACTCTCATATCGAAAGAGTTAGAACTAGTAACTATTACCAACCTTACTTTAAATATAACATTAATTAGCAAAGGGATAACAATTAGAGTAACACCTTAAACGGAATAATATTTCTAATTACATTTCTTATCTTTTTATTTTCCCTTAAACAAAACCCATTTTCCAACTTATTATCCTAGTCAGACAATAGCGAGGGTTGAGTACGGGATCCGTGTCCATGCTTCGATACTTGGTTCTTACTTATACTACGCTACGCTGCGATAGGTACACTTGCCTATTGTATGTGTGTTTAGTTAAAGTAATTATCATTTTAATTTATACATTTAAAACCCGATTTTGGGTATAGCTCTAAATAGAATATATTTATTACTACTAAAAACACGCTATCATCTATAGCGAGTTCCGTTACCGTGATGAGTCGAACCTATTATAAGCGAACAACATCATTGTTGGTATTTGTATTATCGGAACCCGTATCGGTATTCGCTTTTATGGTTTTCGAAGACCTGAACCAATAACTTTTTTATTTGGGCCCGACACCTGCCGCGAAGCGTGGGTATAACCAACTAGTTTTTATTAATTATCGATTATCAATTCTTTTAGGAAAAAAAAATTATTGTTTTTAAGTTCACTTAAAATATATTGAGTTTAAAGTTCACCTCCCACAGTTATTTGTCGGTTACTGAAATCCCAAACCCATCAAATGTTGGAAAAAGGTTACTGGATTCCAAAAAAATATATATAACAAAACAAGAACAGTTTGAGATCTAACCTTCGTACGATGACAATAGTGATCGATGGTGTTTTGTTTGACGCAGATGCCATACGAACATCCCAAAAAATATAAGAACGGTCTCTTGTGTCGTCGTTCGAACCAGAGGAAGAGAGGGTGTGGTGGAGGCGACTCCTCTCAACTGGTTTGTGAATCAATACAGATCGAAATCGTTGGAGTGTCGAATCAGTGGCTTCATTGTCACGATTCACAAACAAAAAATGGTAACGGATGTGGTGGCCGGTGGTGGTTGAAACATAATGGATGCATTCGATGGTTACCATTTTGGGTGTAACTGCCAGCGCGGCCACCGTAAATGTTATCAGGGTGTTTCGTCGGAACCAAATGTAACGACAGTTCTTCATAGTGATGCTTCTTGAATTCGGGATGTTTCTTGAGATTGTTTTGAGGAAGGCTACTTACGGTTCGATTCATGATATGTGTAGGATTTTCAGGATTGTCGGGTTCGATTCATAATCCTCCTTTTGAATCAAAGAACACCACACAAACGGATTGCTTGAAATAGAAGAATGCAAATTGAATGTAAAATAATCAACAGAAATCAGAATTTTTTGCAAAAATTGACTATGGGGTATTGAGTAATCACAATTAGGGCTTCTCTCCCTGGTATTACACATTTGGGGTTGTCGCCCTTCCAAAGGGCGACGGGTTTGGGGTTGTCTCACTCCAATCATTTGAAATACTGTTTTTGTCAGTGTACCAGAACCTCTCGCCCTTCCAAAGGGCGACAGGTTTAAAATTTAGGGGGTGATTGGACATCTTAAAACCTCTCGCCAATGGGAAGGGCGACGGGTTTGCTTCTTAAAACCTCTCGCCAATGGGAAGGGCGACGGGTTTGCTTGGATGGGCGAGCTTTCACAGGTTGATGGGACAAGTCAAATGATTGGAGTGAGACAACCCCAAACCCGTCGCCCTTTGGAAGGGCGACAACCCCAAATGTGTAATACCAGGGAGAGAAGCCCTAAATCTTATTACCCAATACCCCATAGTTCATTTTTGTAAAAAATTCCAGAAATCATGAATATATTTTCTTGAGTGAATTATGAATGTTATGGAGCAAACAACAAACAAAAAGATAGAGATAGATTCACAAGGAATCTCGTGCTGATAACTGTAATAAACAAGAGTGAAAATGAGAGAGAAACTCATTTGTCTTCATCACACATATGGTCAAGATACATATTTTATAGTAATACATGAAGTTGAAACTGATTATATAATAAATATATTGTTTAATCCTACTAATGAAGGTAAGTATAGAGTTTATAACATATTATAAGTTTAACTTGTTGATTAAAATAATAATGATATATAGCTACCATCAGGTCTTTGGTTTGGTGGTCAGGGATTTTGTCATAAGTCTTTCCTCCTGTGGATGTTTTAGGTTCAATCCTCACAAGCTACACTTCATAATTTCAGGAACACCCTCTATGACAGTACTTGAACTCTGGACTAGGAGAGGTTAGCATCATCTTAGCCGACATGCCATTCTTAAAATAATAAAAAATAAAAAACAAAAAAAACTACGCGAGGAAATGTATGTAATTCACCACAATACCATCGTTTTATCATTTTCTTGTTATTTTATTTTGTTTAATTATTATTGAAACTAAAAGCAAATTGAGAAGGAGATGTACAATTCTAAATCGTTATTGGGTCGTTTGGGCGGTTAACGATTTTTGGTTGGTTTTCATGGACGGTACCATGTACGTGTTAATGATGGTAGGCGGCATTTTTTTTCTACACAAAAAATTCTTATATTATAATAGTAGTTGCGGAAAAGTTTAAACCAGTTCCTCTAGGTTCGCTTGGTTAAGATGTTGCTTCCACATACACCTAGGGAACAACCACCCAATTTCGATCCCTTCGGTTGAATTTGTTTAAACATTTTTGTTTGTAATTTTTTTTTCCTTTTTTTGTTTTAACGTTTTCTTTTACTACCCCGTCGCGTTACGCGTAACTCTCTTAGTGGTTGATGTATCGATTTTTTTCTAATTTCCGTTTTCACCCCTTCTATTGTATATAATTTATGGTTTTAACCCGCTTGATTTTCTATTAATAACGTTTTCATATAATAGCTTTCGTGCCGTGAATAAATATTATTACTTTTTCTCAAATATTTTTCATAAATAACAAAAATTATTTTATTAAAATAGATTAAAATTATTACTATTATTATTATTCTCCTTATTATTGATTTACCTTTTGAAATGAATAGTAAAAAAATTTATTATTATTTTATTTTATTTTTGAGGAAACGCGGGGAAAAAACGACCAAACTCTCGCCGCGAAGCGCGGGTGAAAAAACTAGTTATAAACAAACATTATAACGGCAACTAGTATATCATAAACAAACTATTAATTATTTATTTAATATTTATAGATTACCATCTTTTTTTTTAAGGCAGAATATATTAAAAAGCTAGCCGAGGCTAGCAAATACAAAGAGAAGCGAAACAACAAGAAACAAGAACAAGAATGATTAAAAATTAAAACCACACCATTTCTCTCAATCATCTACCTCAATTTTCTTCCGATTCTTGGCCCATAGAAAACTTAAATTTTTGAGGTCTTCGAACAACCAAGAAAGAGATGTCTCCGTTTCTTAATTTTCAAAGGCTCCAGACTGCAGTTAAAATAACAACTTGTATGACTTTTTTGTGGTGCGTTAAGCGCGGCTCCATTGTAGTTAACTCCAAAATGTCTCTGACTGAGAAGACGAAAATGGGGGGGATATTACACCAGTTGCTTATAAAGCTCCACAACATGGATGCATAGAAACATGACGCGAATAAGTGTTCAGTCGTCTCAGCGATCTCCGAGCAAAGAGGACATAAGTCAGATTCAATAGAAACTTTCCTTAACACCAATGCTTCCCGGGTGGGAATCTTATCTTGTTCCGCTCGCCAAGCAAGGATATTGACTTTAAGAGGGACCGACTTGCACCAATTAAATGCATACCCAGTTGTATGGGACGCGGGAGGAGTGAGCAATTTGCGCATGAACTTGACTGTGAAAATTCCCTGCCCCTCCATCCTCCATGACCAGTGGTGTGCACAAAGTAGTTTGAATTAAATGACTCAAAACAAGCTAAATAAAACACTAAGTAATACTCTAGACTCTCTAAACAACTAAACTACCGACAGGCAAGTGAACCTATCGAATGTAGTAAAGCTTAAGTAAGTCCGGATATCGAACCCAAAGGACCTCTACAGAAAACACTAACTAGAAACTGAAAAACTTATCCATACAAAATTGCTTAAATAAAATAATAATAAAGAAGGGGGTTTGCTAATAAAAACTAAGAATAACTTAAAAGAAGGACTAAAGAGAAGACTATGAATGCAAACGAAAGTTGAAACGAGAACTAGACGGAGAAAAAACACTACCTAGGCTCGAATCCTACACATGCTTGACAAAGGTTCTATCGATAAGGGAACTGACGTGATACCGGGATCTTAAAATACTAAACTCAAAGGAAACCTAGAGCACCCTCGATCCTTCTCAAGGATTGTCAACCAAGAAACCTAAAAGCCGTTAAACCACCGGTTGGATGGATTTCCCTCACAGGTCCTCCAATTTACTCAAGAAGTATCCGCTAGACAATCTACCTCACAGCGCGAAAGTCTCAATACACCTAAGTGCAAGGGATAACTAGGATTTTCCTATTGGATTCGGTAAACACAGATATGAGACAAACTAGCAAGATCTTCTCACAAAGCCTCTAAACTAGCAATCTAACACCCTAGACAAACCGACAATCTCTCACCTCACAGCTATCGAGATTGGTTGCACATCTAAACTATCTATATCAAGAAGATTACCCTATGGTGAACTCGTACGCAGTTAACCACCCACTAACTAAAGACACACAGTAATTGATCTAGCATGCACCTATTACATGAAAGACATTCACCAAGGCACACGAGGAGTAAATCATCAATCCATAAACAATCATAGACCCACATAAAACATCCAATAATCCAAACCAAGTTTGTTACATCATGAGTTCATCACATGCAAATCATCCAAAACCGGATAAAACCTAATGTCAATCATATGTATTCATCAACACCTAGGTAGTTCTAAGATTTTAGCCACTAAACATGACAAAAACCATAGTTAGCATCAATTCGAAGCTCAAAAGAAACATGGGAATTGAAGATAAACAAGGAAAAATACAACCGAATGATTAACCCCTGATGGAATGCAATCCTGATGCCTTTAATCTTCAACCCGAGCCTTTAAAGCTCTGAAATCAACCCTTTTTCGTCTCTCCTTTTCGCCTGCAGCCGCTCCTTGATTCTGTGTCTCTAGGGTTTCTAATTTTTTGGGTTTTAAAACAATTTCTGTGAAAAACCACCCGTCGCGTAGCGCGACGGGATCTTGCACACTCCTCGCGTAGCGCGAGGGTCCCAGAAAAGACAAAACAGTCGGGCAATCATTAAAAGGGCAATTCTGACATTTTACAATCCTCGCGTAGCGCGAGGGACTTCCAATATCTGTCGCGCTACGCGACAGGGGTAAAAATCCAGAAACTATCTTCTTTCTTATCCACAACCCTCTCGCACGAACCGGAAACTCGTTCGTCTTCGTTTTCAATCGTATCCGCTTCCTTTGTGACCTAACAACCACACGATATAGAAATATTAAGTACAAGCAGTTATAGAAGAAAACCGAAGCAAAACAAACACAAAGTGGGAATAAAATTGACAGTAAAATGCATGTATTTTGCAATACATCACATCCCCACACTTAACTCTTTTTCGTCCCTGAAAAATTCATGCAAAACAGGATCATAATCAAGCACAAGGTCTTCAACATTTTATGGGTTATCTTATTAGACACGAAAAGACAAAAACCGCGATTGTCGGTATGTTTGTCCTTCTAAACCCAACCACCAACGGATTTTCCCCAATCATATTTCGTTATCTTCAAGTGAACACTAGGTCTAGGGTCTCACACTAAGGTATCCACAGTTCTACCTAATTCCATCTCAAGTTTTCGAAGCACAGATTAAATTATTTGTTTCATGATTTTTCTTCCACTGTAACCCAATACCCAGATGTATTTAAATTAACTAATGATGGATGGATGCATAAATATATATATTTATTTTTTCTTTTTTTTTTTGCATTTTTTTTTAATCATGTTGAGCATAATTGTAACCTTAACTCAGAGGTATTGCCAACCAAGTCGCCATCCCAGCGGGCAACACATAAGCTTTAGGTTATAATATTTAAAGCACTTAGCCCATGGGTGTATCCACCAAGTCACCATCCCAGTGGGAAACACATAGGCTTCGTTCTTAAGTTATTTTTAAGCTCACGCAATGATACGATGGAATTTCCTAAAGCGCCACCAGTCCCGGATTTATTCTCATAAAAAGGTAAGGTGTGCTAACTAATCTGCTAATCTTAAATACATACGGGTTTTAACCTACAGTGGTACCTCTTATACTATTCGACAGTTTCGGCTTCACCGCTTCTCCTAAGATGAGAACCCACGGATGTTGTGATTTAAGGTGCAGTGTATTATAAATACTCCTAGGGCTTTTTACCGTCAGTTGGGCCTACCAGACATATCCCGAGTTAAGTGTGTAATCTGATTTTTAATGTCTTATAGATATTAAATGAAAACCAGGGCCCAATTTCCTATCATCTCCTGCTTTTAAATGCAATCATCAAGTTTCTTAGACATTTTTTTTTCAAGAACATAAATAAATAGATAAAATTTAATAAACTAACTAAATGCACTCAAAGTTAACTAGACTCAAATAAAAAAAAATAACTAAACGACAGTGTCCCATCCCCACACTTAAACTTTGCATTGTCCTCAATGCAGGAATGGAAACACGACTCAAAAACAAAAACATGGAAAAGAAAAAGAAAATGGAAAAGACTTAGCTGGTATTTTGGCGGGTCAATATGCTCCAAACATGCAGCATCTCCCAAAGCCTTGTTGAGGATTCAGCATCCCCACACTTCGCTCTCGTTGTGTTCTCGCTGCTATTTTTTTTTTTTCGCGTAGCGCGAGGGGTGGAATTTGACAGAAAGTTTCAAAATTTTCCAACACTTAGTCAAATTTCTCACCCCTTATTTCCCAAACCTTCCAACCACCATTTACAAAAACAAACATACATGGGGACCCGCATTCTGCTGCTAAAATCTCTTCCAAAAATCAATTATAATCCCTGCATACAAACATCAAAACACAAAACACAAAACACACAACCGAAAAAATAAACAACTAAACCACTAACGCAACTTAAACCACTCTACAAACTCTACACTCGGGGATTCCACCCAAGACACTCACAAACCACACTATGTGGGAGGATCAATGGAGAATTCCTCCCATTCGCTCGAAAACGAGCCACTTTCACCTGCCTCCCTCATCTCACCACATACAGCCTTCATCATCACCTCACCACCTACAGCCTTCATCATCACCTCCGGCTTTTTCTTAACATCCCCACACTTGGGGTTATCAACACTATCACCACTCCCTCCTAGGTTAATAGATTTGGCAACCACAAAAGTGACCGTCTCGTCACCGACCCTAAGTGTGAGCTTTCCGTCAAAAACATCGATGACGGCCTTGGCGGTGCGAAGGAACGGACGTCCTAAGATGATGGGAACAGTGGTATCCGCCTCCATATCCATAACCACAAAGTCCACAGGGAAAACAAATTTATCAACTTTCACAAGCACGTTTTCCAAAATTCCCCGTGGACATTTTATCGACCAGTCTGCTAGGGAGAGTGTCATGCGCGTTGGAGCTAGTTCACCGAGTGCTAGCTTCTCATAGAGAGAATAAGGCATCAGATTGATGCTAGCACCGGAATCCGCTAACGCGTGACTACGAACATCGCCACCAAACAAACACGGGATTGTGAAAATACCCGGGTCTGTCAGTTTCTCCGGTAGCGTGTTTGTTATCACTACAGAACACTCCCTACTTAAAGGAACCTCATTCAACTTACCCAACCGGTCCTTCCCCTTCAAAAGATCTTTCAAAAACTTAGCGTATTTAGGCATACGCTGAAGGGCGTCAATGAATGGGAGATTGATCTTCAGTTGTTTAAACATATAAAGAAAATGCCCGTATTCCTTAGCATGCTTTTGATTAGCAAGACGCTCAGGATAAGGAATACGGGCTAGATCAATCTCGTGGGTGGGCCTAACGTCAACCGGCTTCATTTCAACAGACTTACCAACTAGAGACTCACTGTTTGGTGCGGTACTTGCTGGGACTAGTCTCGAATGCACCCTCCCAGGAGTCTCTCTCTCTACCTCATCATCAACCGGTTCTTTCTCAACCTCCACCGGTGAACTCAAAAGCTCTCCACCTGTCACTACGGGTGGTGACCGCATTCACGTGGGGCGTTTGGGTTGGGTTGGGTACCACTCGGAAACTGGCCTTCCGGCCTTTTATCCAAACGCTTAGCAATGTCACCAACCGTACGCTGCAAATCTAGGAAAGCGGACTGCTGGTTCTTAAGAAGGATGTCATGCTCATGAAGGATTTTCTGAGTCGATGCATCCTTTGCCACTAACTGCGTCAGCAATTCCTCAATCCTACCTAGGTTACTGGCACCGCCTCCAACCGAGGTACTCCCAGAATTACTGCCCGAAGACTGACCACCCTGCCCCTGGTTCTGAGGAAAATTGGAATGGAAACCAGGGGGATTACCGGAAGACCTGAAGCTGGGATTTTGATGATTTCCCCAATTGGGGTTATAAGAATTCCCGTATCGGTTTTGACCTCCCACATAACCGACTTGCTCTTGATTCAGCACAGGGCACTCAACAGTAGCATGATCGCCACGACACACCTCACATCGCGCCACCCTCATCTTCAGCTACTTCACATCTTTCGCCAGAGCCTCAAGCGCAGCAGCTACACTAGTGTCCACATTGACGTGGTGAATACCCCTCGAAGATGAGGAGGTACTAGTGCTAGGACTTGAATACCTAGTAACAGACCGCTGCTCGTATTCCGCCTGGGTGAAACTCTCAAACATATCATTGCATTCGGCCACATTCCTTTTACCCATAAGGTGGCCTCCTGCAGAAGTATCAAAGCGCGCACGAGTCTCATAAGTGAGCCCGTTGTAGAATTTCTCTACAAGGGCCCAGTCAGACAGACCATGTTGGGAGCAACGACTGAGCAGATTTTGGAACCGCTCCCAGGCCATATAATAGGGCTCATCGGGCGGCATTCTAAAAGAATGAATCTCATCGCGCAACCAGGCAGCCTTCGCGGGTGGAAAATATTTATTTAGAAAAGCATCGCGTAGGCCGGCCCAAGTGGTGAATGTGCCCGGAGGGTGCGAGTCGAGCCAAGTGGCGGCTCTTCCCGCAAGGGAGAATGGAAAAAGATGGAGAAAAATCGCATCATCTGTGGCACCTTGAAGATTAAAAGTACCACAGATGCGGGTCAAGCGGGCGATGTGAACGGGAGCATCCTCATCATCATGACCATTGAATTGGCAATTATTAATTGCGGTCATGATGTATGAGGGTATTTGCCAAGAATTTTCATTGGTTATGTTTGGCACAGTAATGGGGTTATTAATCCCCGTGAATCCCGCAGTAGACTGCTGATGAACAGTGCGACGGTTCGCCATGTCGGGATGAAAAGGTGGTGGGCTAGATGGAGTGGATGAATTAGATAAGGGGGAAGAAACAGAATTGGGGGAACTGGTGGAAGAAGAAGGAGAAGATAAAGAAACACTTACCTCGCTGTGGGATGCCTCTGAGTATTCCCTGGAGTCGCTTTGCGAATCCAAAGAAATAGCAGGTGGCGGTCCTTGCGAGCGCAAGTGGGGCATAAACTGCACAGAAAAATAAGAAGATAAAGTGAGAAAACAAATAATAAAATAAAGTAAGAAAGATATTTATAAAGAAATAAAAACAAGAACAAATAAACTCAAATAAAAAAAAACAGATAAGTAATTCAGAACTAATCAGCGCAATCGACTCAAAGGTCCCCGGCAACGGCGCCAAAAACTTGGTATGCACAAAGTAGTTTGAATTAAATGACTCAAAACAAGCTAAATAAAACACTAAGTAATACTCTAGACTCTCTAAACAACTAAACTACCGACAGGCAAGTGAACCTATCGAATGTAGTAAAGCTTAAGTAAGTCCGGATATCGAACCCAAAGGACCTCTACAGAAAACACTAACTAGAAACTGAAAGACTTATCCATACAAAATTGCTTAAATAAAATAATAATAAAGAAGGGGGGTTTGCTAATAAAAACTAAGAATAACTTAAAAGAAGGACTAAAGAGAAGACTACGAATGCAAACGAAAGTAGAAACGAGAACCAGACGGAGAAAGAACACTACCTAGGCTCGAATCCTACACATGCTTGACAAAGGTTCTATCGATAAGGGAACTGACGTGATACCGGGATCTTAAAATACTAAACTCAAAGGAAACCTAGAGCACCCTCGACCCTTCTCAAGGATTGTCAACCAAGAAACCTAAAAGCCGTTAAACCACCGGTTGGATGGATTTCCCTCACAGGTCCTCCAATTTACTCAAGAAGTATCCGCTAGACAATCTACCTCACAGCGCGAAAGTCTCAATACACCTAAGTGCAAGGGATAACTAGGATTTTCCTATTGGATTCGGTAAACACAGATATAAGACAAACTAGCAAGATCTTCTCACAAAGCCTCTAAACTAGCAATTTAACACCCTAGACAAACCGACAATCTCTCACCTCACAGCTATCAAGATTGGTTGCACATCTAAACTATCTATATCAAGAAGATTACCCTATGGTGAACTCGTACGCAGTTAACCACCCACTAATCAAAGACACACAGTAATTGATCTAGCATGCACCTATTACATGAAAGACATTCACCAAGGCACACGAGGAGTAAATCATCAATCCATAAACAATCATAGACACACATAAAACATCCAATAATCCAAACCAAGTTTGTTACATCATGAGTTCATCACATGCAAATCATCCAAAACCGGATAAAACCTAATGTCAATCATATGTATTCATCAACACTTAGGTAGTTCTAAGAGTTTAGCCACTAAACATGACAAAAACCATAGTTAGCATCAATTCGAAACTCAAAAGAAACATGGGAATTGAAGATAAACAAGGAAAAACACAACCGAATGATTAACCCCCGATGGAATGCGATCCTGATGCCTTTAATCTTCAACCCGAGCCTTTAAAGCTCTGAAATCAACCCTTTTTCGTCTCTCCTTTTCGCCTGCAGCCGCTCCTTGATTCTGTGTCTCTAGGGTTTCTAATTTTTTGGGTTTTAAAACAATTTCTGCGAAAAACCACCCGTCGCGTAGCGCGACGGGATCTTGCACACTCCTCGCGTAGCGCGAGGGTCCCAGAAAAGACAAAACAGTCGGGCAATCATTAAAAGGGCAATTCTGACATTTTACAATCCTCGCGTAGCGCGAGTGACTTCCAATATCTGTCGCGCTACGCGACAGGGGTAAAAATCCAGAAACTATCTTCTTTCTTATCCACAGCCCTCTCGCACGAACCGGAAACTCGTTCTTCCTCGTTTTCAATCGTATCCGCTTCCTTTGTGACCTAACAACCATACGATATAGAAATATTAAGTACAAGCAGTTATAGAAGAAAACCGAAGCAAAACAAACACAAAGTGGGAATAAAATTGACAGTAAAATGTATGTATTTTGCAATACATCAACCAGACCCCGCCACTAACCTCCACCTGTTGAGAAAATACCAAATTACATTTGTTGAATTCAGCCTCCAATTTCCTAATGTTGCCACAAACGCTCGAAAGATTCCGCCTTCCAGGAATAAAAGAGTTGTGGATGCTAAGCATAACATGTTTCCAAATGATGTTTGACTCTTATTAGAGGCCTTGTAGATTACCATCTTAAAAACTGGAAGCAGTGCAATCAGGTTAGTGGGCACGGGAGGCGGAAGTGCAAGCGTTACAAAGGGTGATGGACGTGGCGTTGCAAGAACTGCTCCGAGCGACAATGAAATAAGTGTTGCTTCTAAAGGAGTTAAGAGTGTCATCACCTGACATCTCCCCTACTTAGCTAGATTTTACTTCTATATTTTTTTATATATTTTGTATAAATATATTTTGTATTTCATTTTTATTCAAATGATAATTTTTGGTTTACGGTATCTTTTTTTTTATTATCTGTACATTTTATTCGCATTTAAAAAAAACAGATAATATTATTTTATTTTTTAAAATGAAACATTGGTATAACATAGATGAAATATGAAAAAAAAGTGATGATGTGACGCTCAATGCTGAAAAATGAAGCAAGACTATTACAAGTAACATTAATATGATATTATTGACATCATATATTTTATTAATTTCAACAATTTTAATAATAACTAAAATTATAAATATTTATTTATAATAAATATAACTTTATTATTTATCTAATAGATAAGTGTTTATTAAGTCAGTGTTATTATAATATCTAACTAGATTATTAACTATCCGCGCTCCGCGACGGGTATCAAGCTAATCGTTAATAAAATTTAAATGAAAACGTAGGTGCAACGGTAAAAATCCTTATTCTAATAAATGATTTCAAAGAATGTCACGTGTCATTACCATATCTTTTCTCATCTAAATCTTCTAATTTTTTCTATTTCAAGTAAGTTTGAATTATGAAAATTAATTATGTTAATGTTTTTATTTTAAAAAATAAAATTTGAATTCTAATTATTACTTAATTAAGAAAAAAAAAATTATTTCTTATTTTACACATTATTTTAATTTTTTTTACACATTATATTTTCATTTTTCTATTAAACAAACTCATGTAATACATGGGTATATAACCTACTAATGTTAATAAAAAAGAAACATAAACTAAATGATAAAAAAGGAAAAAAAATTAAAAAAAAATTTACTGGTTCGAGTCGTCGAAAACCATAAAAGCGAAGACCGATACGGGTTTCGATAATACCAATACCTTCAATGATGGTGTTCGATCATAATAGATTCGGCTCGTCACAGTACCACAACAGTAAAGACACTCGCTAAATACAAAAAAATCTTGATTTTGAATACAACTCCGTTTTCAAAAAAAAATTATATCGGAACGTTGACAAAAAAAACTAAAAACAGCTGCGTACTCCGTATTTTAAAAAATGTTAACAAACGAATGTTATTAAAATAGATATCATACCTAGTCTAATGGTAAGCAAGCTCCAAAGGGAACACGAGACGTAAGTTGAGTCCCCCTTGCAAACCGAAGAAATCCTAACGGTGTTCTATTTTTGTAGGATTTCTTTGATTTCTGACGTCTCATCTGAAGTGTCATTGCATATTGTTTAAGAAACCTTCACAGAAAGTTTATATTTGATAGTTTGTCCCAAGTGATATTTTCCTCTTCAATATAGTTACTTGAAATTTTATGCGACTTTTTTTTTTATTATGATGAGACTTGATAATCAATTCAAAGTTCAAACGCCCTTTAATTGTTAGAAATTTAGTTTGTAATTTGGTTTTATGATAAGCACAAAAGCCAAGTAAAGAAGGCCACATAGTTATTATTTATTATTTATCTGATAAAAAAGCGATAATATTAATTAATAAAATAATCCAATCCTTTCAAAAATAAATTAATCAAATGTTAACTTTTTGATTAAAATATAAAGATACTTAACTGAAAACAAAAACTTGGTTGGCGTGTCGGTAATATTTTCGCATTATCTACGCGAGAGGAAATGTATGCAATTCACCAAAATATTTAATAGCATCCTTTCGTATTTTATTTTTTGTACTTCCATTTTATAAAAAATCTTGTATATAATATAATCATAATATCATCACCAAACTACTAATTATTTATTTAACATGCATAGGTTACGTTCTTAGAAGAAAATTACATGTGGTGGAGTATAAGGTGTTCAAAACCGGATATCCGAAATTTCGAATATCCGAACTTTGGATATCTGAAAATTTCGGATAGTAATTCGGATATCCGAAATCTGAAAAAATAATAAAAAATAAAAAAATTTGATAAACTTTTGTTTGAATTTTAAACTTGTTCCAACTTAAATATCTCAACACTGTTCAAGATAGCATCGTAAGTTTGTGCTTTCAGTGTGGTGTTTGGATGCAATGCTAGCCATAGATCTTGCCTTGGAGCCCCGAGAGAGAAAAAAAACACATAATCTTTAATCAAAGGAGTGAATTCCTTGTTGCCCAACCAATCACATCGGCTTCGGTTTTCACAGTTTGATTTTTTATGAAGATTTCAAACCCCCGTTGGTTAATCTTGGTTATTTCTGGAGCAACTTCACAGAAATGGAGCCTAACCAGACATGAAAAGCCAGTGGCCGGTGGCGAAACGAAGGGTGACCAATGGCCGGTGCCGGTGGTGGCGCTCGTCGGGGGGGCTGGGGGGCTGCGCTGTAAGTAAGATCTGAAGTGAAGAATGAGATTGTAATGCCTTTTTCATACTTTAGGGTTTGAAATTATATATAAATACTTAAAAATTAGAAAAATATATTTCGGATATCGAAAATCCGAAATATCCGAAAATTTCCAATAGTAGTATCCGAATCCGAAAAGTCGGATATCTGAATTTTCGGATAATTCGGATTCGGAATTCCGGATAATTCGGTTTCGGATTCAGATATTTTTGAACACCCCTATGGTCAATGGGCACAGGACGTGGAGGTGCAAGCAATATGGAGGGGGAGATAACGGAGGTAGGAGTGGTATCCTTTCACTTCAAAATGAAAATACCCTTTCAAACCCATCAATAAAGATATGGCACATCATTTCGATAAACTGTCATCCTAAAGTATCCTCTAAGGTAGGAGTGGTACCCTCTAACCCTCTTATTTAAAAAAAATTTAAAACAAATCAAATTAATAAACTAAAACTTTAATTAATTAATTAAAAATACATAATAAATTAAAAGGCAAAAAATAAAAAGACAATAAATAAAAACAACTTAAAAAACACCTAAAAAAATAAAAATCACATGGTTAATCATACTTTACGGCTATTTCACGTTTCCATTTTAGGATTATTTTCAACAACGGTCCGGTTAGATGGTCGAGCGGTTCCGAAAATTTCCCAGTCCATACCTTCAGGCCTGATAGCCTTTCGTTGCTCCTCCAGCAAAGCTCATATGTCGTCGTCTTTTCCTTTTGTTGAATCAAGGAATTTATGTATCATATCCTCCCGAACATTCGCGAAGCGTGCAACTTGTTCGCCCCAACTTCCTTTGCTTGACGGCGACTCGGACGACTTCTTTGGTTTCCGTGTTGGTCTAGATGGTGTCGCGTCTTCTTTTAGGTTGGGCGCCCAAGTAGTGAAATGTTCGTCGTTTGAACCCGTGTACTTGCCGGAGTCCGATAACTTTCTTTTATGATCGGATTGAGTATCAAACTCCTCATCCATCAACGTTTGACGGGTCCATTTGTCATGAACTCGTACAATCTCCCAACATTTGACTTCGCTAAAAAGTTTTTTTTTAGTCACTTAACGCTTTCTTCATTACATCCAAATCGTTGGCTCCACTAGCACGTAGACGATCCTACAAAGTAATACATAAAAAATATATTAATTTAAAAAATATATATTAACAATAAATAAAATAAAAAATACATATCGCTTGAATCCAACAACTGTTGAAGTGACACATACTTGTATTCAAAGAATTCCATTTTGAATTTAGTTGGTGTCTACTTCGGTTGCTTCCTCCAACTTGATTATTGTAATGCTCAAGTATCCGCTCCCAAAAATTATCTCTCTTTTGTTGATTTTCGATCGTCGGATCTTCAGAAATATGGCACAATGCATTACACAAAGCTTCATATTGTTGGGGAGTCCACGGTTGACGGACCGCACGGTTTATGAATTTTTCTTTTTTGACGGTTTCTTCGTCAAGTTCATGAATTTTCATTTTCTTCATCAACATGCATCTCCTCATCTTCTTTTTCAACTTCAACTTCTTCCTCATCTTCGATATTTGAATATATATAATTTCTTCAATTATGTTCTAAGCTAGCATCCTCGTGAACATTGTAATCTCCAGTGTCATCATAGATGGGAAGTGAACGTTCTTCTTGACGGGTGGGTTTACGGAACGGTCGGCTGTCGTATCGAGGTGCAAAAGGTTCAAAAGTTTGTTGATCTTGTAGGGAATATGTGTATTGACCCGGTGCAATTTGCATAGGCATGACCAGTATTTAAGGATACGGAAAAACTGGGTATAGAGTATACGGTTGTTGGGAAATTTCTTAGCTCGTTGGTTGTTGGCTAGAATCGCCTCTCGGTTTAGACACTTTTTGCGGCTAGAACCGCCTCTCGGTTTAAAAACTTTTTTGGAATCCATTGTATGTTTATATAAAAAATAAATGAGATAGGACGTATTTTTTGTGGATTGAGTATAATGTTTGGTTATGTATTTATAGGAGGTATATTTATTAAATTAATTTTTTTTTAATAATTATAACAGGTATATTGCCGTTGTCCAACGACGTGATTGCATGGTTTGAACGGGTATAGAAACCCGTTGAACCCGATGGGCTTGCAGCGGTGTACCCGCGAACCCGACCCCTACCCGCTTACCACTCCCGGTCCCCTAAACACAAATTTGCATATTCAAGATATAATTCACCAAAATACCATTATTTCATCATTTTTTTATTCTTTTGTTGTTATTTATTTAAACATTATAAAAAGTCCCATATGTAATGTATTTATTTTATTGAAACTATTAATCAATTGTTTAATGTTCGTAATTACTGACTTAAAGGAAAAATGGGAGGCAATGGAATGGGTTAGCAGGCACGGGACTCGTAGGCGTAAGCGATACGAAAAGTGATGCGTGCGACGTTGCAGGCTAAGCGGATGAGGATGTAAGAACTACTTTGAGCGACCATGGAAGAAGTATTCCATCAAAAGGAATCAAGATCGTCACCACCCGATGCCCCTCCCCCTACTTAGTAGATTTTTCTCTCTTGTATAAAACTTTTATACATTTTGTATTTCATTTTTATTCTATTGATGATCTTATTTGGTTTACGCTACCTTTTTTTTATTATCCGTACTTTTTATGTATATTTACAGAAAACAAACAATATTTTTATAATAATTAGTCAACGATAGAAAATTTAGTCGGTAAAGTCCGTCGGTGACACATGGTAACTGATAGTAATCTATGTCGCTAATTCATCGCTGAAACCCTGTTAGTGATCCATTAGTACATTTTGTCGATAAACACATTGCTCATGTCATGTTTTTTGACGAAGTATCTCTGACAACACCACCTATCATCGAGGGACTTTTGATAAATTTATGTGTTGCAGGAAGTCCTCTACTTAAAAGTGTTATCATATAAAATCCTAAACCACAATATCTTTGTGATTATCTATAAAATAAACAACATAACTTTCACGTATCCATGAATGAAACCATACCCATACATGCTTCTAGACCAAAACATTCTAGA
Source organism: Smallanthus sonchifolius (assembly GCA_023525975.1). Lineage (NCBI taxonomy): Eukaryota > Viridiplantae > Streptophyta > Magnoliopsida > Asterales > Asteraceae > Smallanthus > Smallanthus sonchifolius. The sequence continues at coordinate 23,996,062 of CM042044.1, read as the reverse complement.
CTAGCTAAGAAGATTTCATCTTGTCTAAAGATATATCACAAATTAGTTTTGGATGAATCAAGAAGATGCAAGAGAGAAAGTTGGAGGTAGCAGAATTGAGGATACTCATGTGGATGTGCATGTACACAAGGTTGGATCGAATAAGGTATGGAGATTTTCAGCAGCAAAGAATTTGCCCCTGACTGCTTTAACTTATCAGAAGGAACAAGTTTCTTGCAGATAGTTTTAAGGATGTCAGCAGCAACATCCTTGCTGCAGATCATTACATCTATCAGCAGCAATTAAGTCTGCTGCTAACAAACTTAACCTTCCGCAGCAACCAAAGTTATAGCGGACAGGCTTATTCATCCACGGCAACCAAGTTTGCTGCTGATGGATAAATTTAAGTCCAAATTAACTTTTCCCCGCTGTAAAAGAAATTAACGTCAGTCTTTACCATGACTGTCTCAGTGTATTACAGCTGTAACAATGAAAAGTAAATAAGGTTGTACTGTACAAGTCATTTTGCTTTTTCTCTCATCTGCCGTTATAAGACTAAATCAAATTTTCTTTACCACCTCTTCACATTCAATTCAACCCTAACCAACTATCACTTTCACCCTAAGTCCCCACCACATTCAAAACTCTCCATATTCTCCATACTCTCAAGTCTCCACCATACTCAAACCATATTTAAATCATCCCTCCAGAATCAAACGGCTATGGCAGATATCGACAACCCAGATGACAAGTTTTCCACATACCATAACCTAACAGCATACCTTACCAAAGGAAAGAAATCTGATGGTTTTGACGATATGATCGATTTCTTATGTCGATCAAAGATCTACTTTGCCCTCACCACCAACCCTACCATATATATCCCTCATATGGAGGATTTTTGGAGTACCGCCGTCTACTCAACCGAACAGGGGATTCCCCAAATCAAAGCCAAAGTAGACGGCAAGAATATCACCATCTTGGAAGCTACACTCAGAAAACATCTTAAGCTTCAAGATGAGGGAGCAGCCATCTCATACTCGAAGGACGAATACATGAGGACCTTTGTCTCAATTGGATACACTGGAAATCAAACCGAGTATACGATCGAGAAGGCGCTGATGGGCCCTCCATGGAAGTATCTCTGCCACACTCTTCTCCAATGCATATCTCAGAAGAGGAGTGGATGGCATCAGGTGAGCTCTGCACTGGCCTCCGCCTTCCATGGTATGGTCACTAACCAAGGCTTCAACTTTGCACATCTCATTTTTTAGGGTTTGCGATATAACCTTCAAGAGGGTGCAAAGCAGCAATTTTTCATGTACCCAAGATTCCTGCAGGAAGTTTTCAATCAAGAACTAAAAGAACTTTCAAAACCTGCAAGAATCTACATCATGTTGGGTCATAAAAATAACATTTTTCAAAGCATGAGGACTATTTCCAAAAAGTTCTCATGGGTCAACGTTCCATTGTTATCTACAATGTTGAACGTACAAAGTACCCCGGGTGACAGTCACAAAAATTACTTACACCTCTTTTGGATGTTATTGTTCAACCGGAACACAGGGCCCCGGTTGCAACAACATATACTAGAAAAAGGGGCAAGAGAACTCCTTCTTCTCTTGCCTCCAAGGCCCAAACCCAACCTGACATCCCTCACTCATAATCACAACATTCTGATGAGAATATCATAAGGGAAAGCCACATTATTAGGGAGACTCCTTCGGATGCCTCTCTATTAGGATCAGGAACACTTCCCGGATCCGTAGAACAGCCCCCTGAGCCCTTCCTTTCTCTTCTGAACTTAAGTGTTGAGGAACCTGATCAAGATGATGTACCTTCTCCAACTACCACTATCTCGGGCGTACTTATTGATCTTGCTTCCAACACACCCAACCCAAGTTCATCTACCCTGAAGGTCCACTCTAGGAGTTATGAAATAGTGGATGTGGAAGAGGCTGTCACTACTGCTGGTCCATCAAATGACCAGGAGGACAGTGACAACATTGTTAAGACCTCAACCACGGCAACTCACAGTGAGAATGTTTCCTTGGAAACTCCCTTCACTGAGAGGAATCCCAGGTGCCAATAAACCATGGGTGATGGGGATGAAGAGGCTAGGCCTAAGGCCCCATCTGGGTCCAAGGATTCCACAACTGTGGATGAGGACAGACTGAAACTTCATAACTTGGAATTGATGGCCAGGGTGGCTATGCTAGAGGCTGAAGTGTCCAAACTAAGACACCAAGTCTCTATGCATGAAGCCTATCAATGCCCAACTTTAACCACTCCCTCTCTTGTATCAGTAGGCACCCAAACTAATGCTTACTTGTCTACTGATACAACCAAAAAGGGGGAGATGGTCTCAATGGAGAAAAACACAGACAGTCTTGACGACTGGATTCAAGAGCAGGTTGTAATTCAAAGCTCACTATTCAAGTCGGCTTTTGTACAAGTTCATAACTTGCCAGTCTCAGATAACGAAGAAGAAGTGACATCTGAAGACTGGAAGTTGGTCGTCAGGGCTGTTGATGAAATGTTGAATAATGCTGAAGACACAGAACAAACAAATACATCATTCAACATCCTTCCTGAAGCAGCAGCCATCATAAGTCAATCCATTACCCCCAACTGTTTCAAACTACACAGAAGCTAGAATTTGACTCCATTCTAGCTTGGGGGTATGATGGATCAGTTGAGAGATTTTGTATTGGATAGGAGTTTAGTGGAGTAGAAGAGCTAAACTGGAACTCTCTCAATGCCCTCCAAGTCCTACAACTGTATTTAACTAACTGCATCAACACTTCATCAGATCTCTCAACAGAACTTGCCATTGGCAGGTTCCATGACTTGATGGAGGATAATCTACCCCCACTTCGAAAGACTAATACAAACAGCAAAACGGGTAGCTTATCCTGAATCTTCGGCAGCAGCAGAAAGAAGACTGACTCCTAGAAGACTTGACATTATAAGGAGCAGTCTTCTCACTAAAGAAGAAATTTGCTGCTTAAGAAGATTTCTGTACTCCTTCATTGTCAAAGACTTAGATGTGCTGGGATGGACAAGCACTAAGTCTCTTGACCACACCTTCTTACTAAGCAACGGCTCCTCTCTCACCATCAACACCAGGAACATCTTGTCACTTCCTACAGACTTTCTCGACAAGATCTTTCAACTCAAGGCAAATATCTGCAATGTCAACTCACTTGAAAGCCAGGCAATGATAGCTACTGTCAGAGCCAAACTTGAACACGTAGGAAGAATTACTGAGGAAGTATATGTGTCAAACTCTGACACTGATACTGACTCAGCTTCCCCTCGAGTAGACATCTGTGCTGCAGCATATGAGTCAAGATCAACAATCAAAGAAATGCTGAAAGAAGTCACAGGTCCTGAGTGCAAATCGAATGAAGCCATTGACCTTCCCTTGTTCACCTCTCAATGTGCCAATGAAGCTGAGGCTGAGATCCCAATAGCAGCACCATCATCTGCTGTTGTGGTTAGTGAAGCCGAAGCAGAGGCATCCAATATAAACAAGGGAAAGGGAATTATGACAGATGAAGATGAAGAGAGATTGCTAAAAGAGAAAAGAGAGAGGGAAGAGAAGAGAAGAAGAAGAGAAGAAGAGGAGATGGCTGACATTAAAAAGGCTCAAGAAAGAAAAACAGTCATTCTCCTCAGAGAACAAACCATCCAGCTGTATGCTAGGCAGCTGGATGAACTGAAAAGAAAGATTCCTACAGTTGACCAGATTGAAGAAGATGCAGCTCTTGCTCTTCAACTGCAGGAACAATTTAACAGAGAAGAAGAAGAATTGGAGAAGAAGAAGCTAAGTTCAGAATAACCGATTCTGAACTAGCCAAAGAGATGAGGGAGGAGTGGGTAAAGGCTCTAGTTTCTCAAGATGAGGATGCAGACTACCTTGAAAAACTATCAAATAAAGAAGTCTACAGAGCCTTCATGGGTCAGCAAGGTCAATTGGCAAAGAAGAAACAGGCTGAAGAAGAAGAAAAAGCCAAACAAAAGTCCAAGAAGACCATTGTCTTTAATAAACGGACCCATGAAGAAAGGAAGGTCATGATTGAATTCCTTAAGGCTAGAGGAGAGAGTGGACAGAGGCTAGGTCCCATGAACTTCATGAACCTGCAAGCCCTCTACTTCAAAGTCAAGAAGGATGAGGAAGAAAGATTGGGGAAGAAGGGATCCAAGAAAAGGGTACCTATTCAGGAAGAAAAAGACACAAAAGCAAAGAAACCCAAGCCTTCTCCCTCACCTAGCTCTTCCTCAGTCCAACAACCTTCCACTTTCCTCCCCAAACCCTCCACTCCTCCACCCAAAAAGTCCAAACCATCCCACCCAGCTCCCACTCATAAACAGTCTCCCTTAAAGAAATCCAAACCCACACCTAAACCAGAAGACTCAAGAGACATAGTTGACTGGGTCTATAATCCACAGGATCAAAGGTTTGAGATCTTCAGGGGGAGAACTGAAAAAAGAAGATCTATCTACAGATCTGTTGATGAAGTTCTGCAATTGCCAGATTCAGATCTTGACAGAATTTTGGAGCTGGGTGAAGCTCATGAGCCTGCAAATGAGGGTGGGAAACTTCTTGTGCTAGCCATCAAACACTACTTCAACCCTAGCAAATATGTGATCATTGACATCAAACCACTCAAGTCCCACTCTCCATTTGTAAGTTGGTCCTATAATGCTGATTTGGATAAGTTCACTTTAACTGATGTAAGGAAGCAGAAGATGATATGTTCAAGCAAAACAATCTACAAAATGCCTCATAAAGACATCAAGACTCTGTCTGCACTTCCACTGAACAATCCCAGCAAGGATCTAAGAGGCTATGAAGTTGAAAGGATAGTCAGCCACATGCAAAAGCTTCAGCAGCAAAGTGATTAGAAAAATTTTGGTCGCATCAGTCTAGGGGGAGTTTGTAGAACCAAATACTGATGGCTTCTAAATTATTCTAAGTAAAAATGCTGCTGATAGGCTTATCAGCAGCATTCAACACATGTTGCTGCTGATAGGCTTATAAGCAGCATTCAACACATGTTGCTGCTGATAGGCTTATCAGCAGCATTCAGCACTTGTTGCTACTGATAGGCTTATCAGCAGCATCATTCTCATTCTTGCTGCTGATAGCTATGTTCCTTGAAGACAAATCGTTGCCGCTGACTATCTATGCCAAGCGTCACTGACAACTTTCTGCAAAAGCAACTGACACACTCAAAGCAGAAGGAACCTCAATGGTGCAACCAATGACGGACGACAATGCTCTTCTCCGAGCATGCAAACAATGATGAATAAAGAAAACGCTTCAATAAAGTTAGCTAGTTTAGCTTTAACGTGTAAAATTAGCTTTTGTATAAACGATCAACGGTCTGTGTTCAATCTGATCCTTAGAATCAAGGGTCTATCTTGATTCTAAGTTAGTATAAATACTGTGTAAACACTTCATTGTAAGTGTGCTTTTGAATTAGAGTTTTCACTTGTAATCGTTTATTCTTAAAGCTTAATACAACAGTGTTCTTATCAGTATTCTTTCTGTTTACTCGATTGTAATTGTGTAGTTGTTATTGTTTCAGCCAATCTCAACTAAGAACAGAACCATCTTGTAATTTCACGATCCTACACAAGAAGATGCAAGAGAGAAAGTTGGAGGTAGCAGAATTGAGGATACTCATGTGGATGTGCATGTACACAGGGTTGGATCGAATAAGGTATGAAGATTTTATGGCTAGACTAGGGATATCACGTATTTCGGATAAGATAAGGCAGGGAAGATTAAGATGGTTAGAGCTTGTGTGAAGGGGGCACATGACAGTACATGGAAGGAGCGTGGAAACCCTCACAGTGGTAGGGAAGAGTAGAGACATACCGAGACTGACATGGGACGAGTAGATTAAGTGAGATTTGTTAGACTTGCACATTTTCAATGATTTGATCTATGATAGAAATTATTGAATATGTCTGATAAAGGTTAGGGGTTTTTAGGGGAGTGTATAGATTTGGTCTTAGTAGGGGATTCGTAACTCGACTTGCACTTCGCTTAGGTTTCCTTTAGCTACTTAGGCTTAGGGTTGAATTTAGACTTAGGTATACCTTTAGTCTTACATTTGTCTTTAGTGTTTAGGTGTGCCTCTGTTATGATACTTGTTTTTCCTTGTATGTTTTCTAGTTTTAGAAAAAGACGTCTCTTTGAGTCGGGGTTTCTCTAGGAGCAATCTTTTTATCTTATAGAATAGAGGTAAGATTGGCCCTTATCTTATCCTCCATAGATGATAGACCCTACTTAATGAGTAAGATTTTACTGAATACATTTGTTTGTTTAGTTATTAGAGAAAACTCTAATTCATAACATTTTTGGTTTTTTGGAAACCTGGAAATCCATTTTGTGAAAGCAGAGGGGGAGATGGTTTGAGTTCGATTAAAATCTATACTATCTAATAAATAACAGAAGGTTTTTCGTGCCATGAGTCGGCTCCACATTCATTCTTATCATTTTTTCTCACCTCTCTCTCTTCTTAAATATATCTCTATCTTTTAATAATAATATATTTTTAAAATAAATACTAATTATACCAATAAAATAATTTATTTTAAATTATTTTTTTTATAAAAAACTTTGAAATCTAATTGAAGAGACGTAATCTCAACAAGAATAAAAAGAGTACAGCCACATCAATCAAATCCATCATAGGATAATCAGATCCATTGAATTATATATTTCTTGTGTCAAGTACAAAGAGAGAAGCCCCTTTTAATAAATGAGAGCTCCCTATTTATAGTGTCATATTTTACAAAACTCTAATTGACCACTTTCAACTTGGGCTTGCCCTAAATGGGCTTACAAGTATTGAGCCTATTAGAAATGTGCATCTTCACTAATTATGTAACTTTTATTTTTAATAAAATAATAAATAAAAGTCAAATTACATTAAATACTAATTAACGTATTTTCGGATTTCAATTATACATATTAATTTTTACATATTTTGAATTTTGTTTTCTACCTTTAATATATGTAATACATTTTTACACATGTAAAATATATATATATAACGATTTAAGAATTTTTTATATTGATATTTTCTACTATGTGTGTAGTACATGTGATCTAAGCTAGTGGAAGAATAAAATGAAAGATTAGTGTTTTGGTTGCTTTTTATGTTACGGGCAAATGTCGTAAAAATTATACCACAAATACGTAAATTTCTACGAGGAATAATATGTACACCATCCTTGTCCTACGAGGAATAATTATACCACATATACATAAATTTCTACCCATTATTCCTTAATTAAATCAATATATTATCTACACAATTAAATAACATATATGAGTTATCTTTACTATAAACACTACTAGAAAAGTGAAAACTTTCCCACAAAACATTCCGACAAAATACCTTCAAGAGAAGTTTTCCATAATTTAGTGACGACTTTCCGGTAAAATAGTTACATAATTTTGTTTGTCGTGCTTCTGTCGCTAACTATAAGCCGTTTCCGACAACTTAGTGACAACTATTCTATTTAATTATGAATAAATAAAAATTATTAATTTAATGAAAGTAAAGAAAAGGTTAGTCGGAAATTTGTCGGAAGTTTCCAACGATTTTCCTACAAATATTGAAATTGTTACTTAATTTTTTTATTAAAATTATTAATAAACATATATGTTTATTGGGTTAGAATCATTTGAGAACTCTAAATATCTTGAGAACTCTAAGAACTCCTATCAATGGTTTATATTTTTTGAATTTTGAATTTTTTATATATTGCCATGTGTGTTTTTGTACATAAAAAACAATCAAACTAATTTTTTCATACGTTTTTACATTTTTAAACTTTTACCTATACATGTGTAGGTAGTAAAACCTACACATGAGTAGGTAAAAATTAAAAAATGTAAATACATATGTAAAAATTAGTTTGATTATTTTTTATGCACATAAACATACACGACAATATATAAAAAATACAAAATTTAAAAAATATAAACCATTGATAGCAGTTCTCAAAGTTCTCAATATATTTAAGAGTTATCAAATAATCCATCCCTGTTTATTAATAACTTTAATAAAAAAATTAATATAATTTATTAATTTAATAAAAATTTTAAGTTTTGTTGGAATTTTGTCAAAAATGTTTATTGTTTCCAACAATTTTCCTACAAAACTTAAAATTATTAATTTATATATTTATTTAGTTTTAATACGGGTGGTCATTGATTATAAACATACTAATTAGAAGGAACATATTGTTAATCTATATCTATACTATATAATAAATAAATGTTTTTATTGTCACGTGTCGCCTTCATATTCTTTTTCACTATTTTTTTTCGCACCTCTCCCTTATTTAATGCATTACTATCTTTTAATAATAATATATATTTTAAAAAAATACCAATTGTACAAATAAAACACTTTTATTTTAAATTATCTCTTACTATAAGAAACTTTGAAATTTAATTATGTAAATTTTATTTCAATCAAATAGTAATGAAAGTCAAATTACATTAAATAGTAATTAACGTATTTTCGAAACCCAGTTATATATTAATTTTTACATATTTTGAGTTTGTTTCCATCCTTAGTAAATGTAATATATTTTTACACCTGTAAATATATATAAATAAAGATTTAAAAAATTTATACATTGATATTTTCAGTTTTCACCCCGTGTATAGACAAGGGATCTAAAGTAGTATATATAAAAGAAAGGTAAGTCTGGTTATGGTCAAAGGAGTCCAAATCAGGTTATAACAAAAAAGCACGCTTCCGTAATGTTCAGAACCGTATATGAGTCAAAACGATATAACAAAAAAGCACGCTTCTCCGCCTCTGAACTAGGGATGAGACTTTTTTCCCGAATACCGGTAACGTACCGACCTAGCCAATTCGGTACCGGTACTAGTTTTTTGTCGATTTCGGTATCGGTAAAAGTCGGTTTCGGTACCCATTTTTTTCGGTATTCCTGATTTTTTTAAGAGTTGATTTTCCATGGAATATGAATCGTTTTTATTTTTTACTTTCCATACTTTTTTTTTGAATGACATTTACTTTCCATACTAATTGGCCTATCAAATAGGTAATTGACGACGTATGATGAAAGGATCATACATAAGGGGCCTAAAAGAAAGAAATCTAACTTCTTAATCACCATGAGGGCCCACGAGAAGAAGGAACCAATAAAAAAGGGGTTGTCACTATCATACGGTTAGAGGAAAGAGAATGTAAAAATCCTATAAATAGAAGGTGATCTCATAGATGAAAGGGATCCAGAGCTTGTACTTGATTGAATTCGGGAATTATTATCAAAGTGAAGTTTTTATATCTCTTCATTGGCGCCATCCCGGTCGAACAATAGTTACAACGGTATCCCGAATTCAATCTTTGCTTGCAATGGATAACATACAATCAGATTATGAATCCGATGAGGAGAGAAATCACATTACAAACACAGGGGCACCAACAGGAGATTCACAATCTCAAGCTGGTATTCCTATGATTTCTTCGCTGAAGGAACGTCTGGCACAAGCTCAAAACCATCCAGCAGATGTGTTGCCAGCAGCAGCAGCATCTCATCTTCACACTTTGCATACTAATATACCTGCCTCGTTGCCTTCGCAGGCGGTTTTTTCATCCCTCATACCGCCTCTAATCCCAACTACCTTTCCCACCCAAGTTACCCGGAACCTCCCGCAACCTGCAATACCTCCTAGTTTCTCACATATCACCACATCTGGTATACCCATTTATAATCTGCCGCAACTCATTATAACCACTGCTGGAATACCTCCCTTTCCCGTTTCCAATACCCCACTTGTTCCCGGATCCCTCCCTTACACCATGTCATTACTCGCAGGTAACGAATGGTGGATGGAACAACAACGCCGGGCCCGAATGGACGAGCAATTTTGGAAAGAAATACGCCTGGCAGAACTCCGGAACCGTTTAACATTTGAGGAAACCGCTTATGCCACACCGGGGGGATTTACATCTGCATGCACTACCGGATCTCTCGCCGGAGGGCAGTCCGCTCCTCTCACCCATCCGTACAGCACGCATGGACCTCCTCCCGCACTCATACCTGTACCCGGGAATACTCCTCTAATGGACATCCATCGCCCGTACCGACCAACAGCTTTGTTAACACAATCTAAGTTCACACCCTGAATAGCTCAAGCAGAAATACTTCGTAAGTTAAAAATGCCATCCACAGTTGGGAAATATGATGGTACCACAGATCCGGACGATCACATCAATGTTTTTATTAGTGCTGGAGGGGTAGAGAGATGGGCCCTGCATGAATGGTGTCATATGTTTGTTCAAACCTTGGTCGGGACAGCTCGCCTTTGGTACGATAGTTTACCTGTAGGCCGGATCGACAGTTTTGATGAATTCTTGGAAAAGTTCATGCAACAATTTAGTCAGCAAAAATGACACACGAAAGACAAGACAGAAATACTTCACATCCGGAGACGAGACAGGGAATCGGTGGAAGATTTCATTACCCGGTATAACAAAGAAAGTTTGCAAATAGCCGGGGCAAGGGAGGATTTAATGATCGCAGGTTTCATTCAAGGCATCCGACATGATGAGCTCATCAATAGGCTCCATGGCCGGGACGGTTTACCAAAAACTATGGAAGAACTGATGACCGCCGCTCGTGCCTTCGTCCGGGCAGAAAGATCCGTCCGGAGCACTCATAAGTATGATAAAAAGGATCAGCGAAGTGATCGAACGGGAAAACAGCCACACTCCTCCAGACAGACTCAACATTTTCGAGGACCTAGTACATGGACGAGGCCTCTCCTATACACCCGCCCGGAACCTGTTAGATCTGTCAATACCTCCACAAGGTTTAAGGATAATCCGGAGAGCAGGGGAGTTGCGTGGATTAACAAGTTGGTCAAAAGCCCCCGGGAAGTTCTGTTAACAGAAAAAATAACATTATAACCCCCGCGACCTCTCAACCCAAAATCCGTGCGAGATCCCAAACAGTATTGTGATTTCCACAAAGACACTGGGCATGACACGGATCATTGTTGGCATTTACAAAAACAAATTGACATGGCCATACAAACCGGCAAACTTTCCCATCTGTTGAAAGAAATTCATGCAGGACCACCGGGAAGAAAGAATGCAGGCAAAAAACCGGTGCGTGACTTATGCATGATAATGAATGAGGAATCATCAAGCTCATGGGGTTATAAACGCGGGGGCGCACGACTAGAAGCCTGGATGGAACAACCGCTTACTTTCCCGCCTGTTCAAGGGGGTGCCTCATCCACCAGTCCAGTAGTAATCACAGCATTAGTAGGTGATTACCGCATCAGTTGGATTTTAGTCGACAGTGGAGCTTCAATGGACGTCGTGTATGAGCAGCTTTTCAGACGTCTGGATATGGAAGATCAAAAAACCTTGGAACCTACCGACGTTGATCTCATAGGGTTTTATGGGGAATCCGTGGTCCCTCTAGGTCAACAAACATTACCAATGACCCTGGAAGAAGGCGCTAAACTCCGTACGGTCCTCGTGACTTTCATAGTAATCCCGACTGTTTCGAAAAATAACTTGATACTCGGACGACCAGGTTTGGCATCTTTTCATGCAGCAGTGTCTACTGTCCACTCCGCTATCGCATTCCCAACTCCCAAGGGAGTAGCGGTGGTGTATGCTAACCAAATCATGGAAGTATTACAAGCGCAAACCAGCCGGACCTCGAGTAAATATCATTTTGACACTCACATGAAAAGTACATATGAACCGGAGAGGTGGATTATGAACCCCGCATACCCGGAACAGATAATTACCATTGGACACACCTTATCCACCGCAGGGCGAAACCGTTTGAAGCAGTTGTTACGAAACAACATAGATGTTTTTGCATGGAAACCGGCAGATATGAAGGGAGTTCTACGGGAATTAGCCAAACATCGCCTACATGTATACAAGTCTGCTAACCCGGTAACTCAAAAACGACGGAGGATGGGCCCGGATAGGAGCAGGGCAGCTGTGGATCAAGTCCGGGATCTGGTTAACGCGGGGATCCTCCGACAAGTTCGTTATCCTTCATGGATCGCCAATCCAGTAATGGTAAAGAAAGGAAGTGGTACCTGGCATATGTGTATCGACTACAAGAATCTAAATAGTGCATGTCCTAAGGATGCCTACCCTTTACCAGAAATTGATCAGAAAATTGACTCGTTAGCCCCTTTCCGTTTCAAATGTCTTTTGGACGCTTACAAAGGCTATCATCAGATTCCCATGGCCGAAGACGACGAAGAGAAAACAGCTTTTATCACCGATATCGGCGCTTTTTGTTACACAAAAATGCCGTTTGGATTAAAGAATGCAAGGGCCACTTACCAAAGGCTCATGGACAAAGTATTCGAGCCTCAAATTGGTAAAAATTTGGAGATCTATGTTGACGACCTGGTTATCAAAAGCCATGATGAAACAAATCTCCTAGCGGACATCGCTGAGACGTTTTTAAGGTTGAAAGAATCCCGAATAATGTTAAACCCAGGAAAATGTTCGTTTGGAGTAGAGGAAGGAAAATTCCTCGGTGTGATGGTCACCAAGGAAGGTTTTCGGGCAAATCCGGAAAAAGTTTCAGCCATCACCCGGATGCCTTCCCCGTCATCCATCAAGGAGGTGCAAGCATAGAATGGACGTTTGGTGGCAATAAATCGATTTCTGGCCAAGCATACAGAAAGATCTCTACCTTTCATCCAAACTCTGAAAAATTGTCTCAACAAAGCACAGTTCCAATGGACGGACCAAGCAGAGGAGGCCTTCCAGCAGCTGAAACTGTACCTTGCGAAACTCCCCACCCTTACGGCACCAGAAGAGGAAGAGAATTTAACAGCATATATCGCAGCTGCGGATGCGGCCATCAGCGCCGTCCTCATGGTTGAAAGGAAAGGTGTGCAAACTCCTATCTATTATGTCAGCCGGGTGTTAACAGACCCGGAGACAAGATACTCACTACTAGAAAAATTAACCTTGGCTTTAGTACATGCTTCTCGAAGATTGCGTCGATACTTCCAAGCCCATCCGGTGAAAATACTCACCAATTTTCCCATCCAGCAAGTGTTAAAAAAACCTGAGTTATCCGGAAGATTAGACAAGTGGGCGGTTGAATTAGGAGCCTTTAGTCTGGAATACATGCCTCGAACCGCATTAAAAGGGCAGGTCATTGCCGATTTCCTTGCGGAAATACCAGAGGGGCGAGAGATAGAGATCACCAATGACCCAGTTATAGCTGAAATACAGATCAAAGCACCTCAATGGTGGTCGTTATACACTGATGGGGCTTCAAGCATGGAAGGGTCCGGTGTCGGGCTTATGTTACTCAGCCCAGAGGGGGTGGAAATCACATATGCGGTGAAGTTAAACTTCAAAAGCACGAACAACGAAGCTGAATATGAAGCTTTGTTAGCCGGATTGCGATTAGCAGCGACCATGAAAGCCCAGCACATCCGGGCACACGTGGACTCACTCTTAGTAGCCAAGGGGAAGATGATGATCGAATACTTAAAAAAGACTAAAGAGATGATGTTACAATTTCAAGAGTGTAGCATAAAGCATATTCCTCGAAGTCAAAACCGGAAAGCAGCTGCTTTAAGTAAATTGGCGTCGGTACAGTTCGCTCACTTAGCGAAAGAAATACGAGTACAAACATTGGATAAGCCCTCCGTTTGCACAGAAGAAATTAGTCACCTGGAGGACGTTGGTTGGACATGGATGACGCCCTTGGTGGCATATTTGAAGGAAGGAACTTTTCCAGGAAATAGAGCAGAAGCGTTAAAGTTGCGAACAAAGGCCTTACAGTATCAGCTGGTAGACGACCGGCTCTATAGAAGAACTTTCCTAGGGCCTTTGTTAAGATGTGTTGGACAAAAGGAAGCTAAACTATTAGTCAAACAGGTGCATGAAGGTTCATGTGGAATGCATGCCGGCCCAAGGATGATGGTGGCCAAGCTAATGAACATAGGATATTACTGGCCGGGAATGCATGTCACAGCAGTACAAACCTTGCAAAAGTGTTTTAGCTGTCAAAAGCACGCGCCTAAAACATTGAAGCCTAAGAACGATCTCATACCAGTGACTGAAGCATGGCCTTTCCAAAAGTGGGGAATAGACATTGTCGGACAATTCCTGGAAGCACCCGGACGCATCAAATTCTTAATCGTCGCTGTGGATTACTTTACCAAATGGGTGGAAGCTAAGGCAGTCACAACAATTACTACCACCCAGATCAAAAATTTGTATGGGATTATATAATATGTCGTTTTGGCCTCCCTCTATACCTAGTGAGTGACAATGGAACACAGTTCGAATCGCTAGCCGGATGGTGTGAGGAAATGGGAATCCGGCAAGTTTTTACGTCCGTTGCTCACCCACAAGGAAACGGTCAAGTAGAACGAATCAACCAGAGCATGCTAAAGGGCATAAAAACTAGGCTCGCAACCAAAGGGAGTTCTTGGGTTGAAGAGATACCTAGTGTATTATGGGCTCATCGCACCACCCCGAAAACAAGCAACGGTGAAACTCCTTTCAGTTTAACTTATGGCCACGAAGCAGTAATCCCAGTCGAAATGGGTATGCCAACGATGCGTATTGCTACAACAAATGGTCGGGATAATGATCGAGAATTAAGACTGAACTTGGATCTTTTGGAAGAAAGAAGGGAACAAGCACTCATCCAAGAAGCTAAGTACAAGCAAGTTCTGGCCAAGTACTACAACAAGAATGTTGCACTTCACCAGTTCCGCCCAGGTGAATATGTTTTTAGAAACAATAAAGCCAGCAGGGCTGAGCTCGGAGGAAAGTTGGGGCCTAACTGGGAAGGGCCTTACCAGATTAAAGAATCCCTGGAAAGGGGGCGCACTCCTTGACCAGATTGGATGGAACTAACGTGCCCAGGACTTGGAATGCAGCCCAACTCAGGAAATGTTATATGTAATCCTTATGGTCGTGTTCATGGTTTTTCAAGAAAAAAAAAGAAGAGCATGTTTTCAAAGACATAAATAAAATCCCCGTTTTTTATAATCAAACAAACATTTTTAAAAGACCGGATCAATGTATCCGACACCATAAAAGACCGGACCACGTGTCCGGCACCAAAAAGATTGGATTTTAATCCAACATTAAAAAAGACCGGATCAATGTATTCGGCACCATAAAAGACCGGATCAATGTATCCGGCACCAAGAAGATTGGATTTTAATCCAACATTAAAAAAGACCGGATCAACGTATCCGTCACCATAAAAGACCGGACCACGTGTCCGGCACCAAGAAGATTGGATTTTAATCCAACATCTTAAAAAGACCGGATCAATGTATCCGGCACCAAGAAGATTGGATTTTAATCCAACATTAAAAAAGACCGGATCAACGTATCCGGCACCATAAAAGACCGGACCATGTGTCCGGCACCAAGAAGATTGGATTTTAATCCAACATCTTAAAAAGACCGGATCAATGTATCCGGCACCAAGAAGACTAGATTTTAATCCAACATTAAAAAAGACCGGATCAATGTATCCGGCACCATAAAAGACCGGATCACGTGTCCGGCACCAAGAAGATTGGATTTTAATCCAACATCTTAAAAAGACCGGATCAATGTATCCGGCACCAAGAAGACTGGATTTTAATCCAACATTAAAAAAGACCGGATCAATGTATCCGGCACCATAAAAGACCGGATCAATGCATCCGGCACCAAGAAGATTGGATTTTAATCCAACATTAAAAAAGACCGGATCAATGTATCCGGCACCATAAAAGACCGGACCACGTGTCCGGCACCAAGAAGATTGGATTTTAATCCAGCATCTTAAAAAGACCGGATCAATGTATCCGGCACCAAGAAGACTGGATTTTAATCCAACATTAAAAAAGACCGGATCAATGTATCCGGCACCATAAAAGACCGGATCAATGCATCCGGCACCAAGAAGATTGGATTTTAATCCAACATTAAAAAAAACCGGATCAATGTATCCGGCACCATAAAAGACCGGATCACATGTCCGGCACCAAGAAGATTGGATTTTAATCCATCTTAAAAAGACCGGATCAATGAATCCGGCACCATAAAAGATCGGGCCACGTGTCCGGCACCAAGAATATTGGATTTTAATCCAACATCTTAAAAAGACCGGATCAATGTATCCGGCACCAAGAAGATTGGATTTTAATCCAACATTAAAAAAGACCGGATCAATGTATCCGGCACCATAAAAGACCGGACCACGAGTCCGGCACCAAGAAGATTGGATTTTAATCCAACATCTTAAAAAGACCGGATCAATGTATCCGGCACCATAAAAGACCGGATCAATGTATCCGGCACCATAAAAGACCGGGCCACGTGTCCGGCACAATGAAAAGATCGGATTGCAAATATTTAAGGATGAAGCAAAGCATAACACAAAAAGGGGATAATCATACTACATCATAAGGCGGAGCACAGTACAAAGAAAACGCAAGGAATAAGGCCGGACCACGTGTCCGGCACAAAACCGGATCAGGAAAGTCAACATGATAAAAAAGATTATACAAATTGCAAATATTCTTAAAAGCACAGATGAAAAACATAAAAAGGATACTTGCATTCAAAGGAAAATAAATAAGTACATAAACAAGACCACAATATCAAAAAGTAAACGCAGGCTCCAAAAAAAAGATAAATATACAAAGGAATCAGTCTTCAATGGTAAGAACATCCCTGATCTCCCTAAGATCCGATTGATCAGCCAAAGAGGCAAGAGTACCTACTACGGGGAACTCGATAGTATCAAAGGCATCTTGCCTCTGAGTAAGTATGATTCGGGCTTCCGGGCTCTCCAAAGAAAAACCAGTTTTCCCTGCTTGGAATCCATCAGATAGCCCATCATGATAACCCGCCGCTTTCACAGCTCCGTTCAAACCAACTACCCCATCAATAAACTCATCACTGCCCCTGACTGCCTCCACCACCCTGGAAAACCCTTCCGCCACCAACCACTTCCTATCCTCCTTCAACAAAGATAATTCTTTCACCATTTTAGCCTTCTCCACCTCAAAACCCTCTCTCTCCTTCTCAAAAGACACAACCTTTCCCTCCAACATATCCAATCTTCCCTTGGACAACCTCAACTCCTCATCTTTCTCCGCCACCTGAAATGCCAGCTCCTCGGAACGTGACTTTGCTTCCCGGATCATGTGGGCACGTTTCTCAAGCTCTTTATTTGTCCGTGAGCAGGCCTCAGTAAACTATGCTCGGGCTTTCGAGTGAGCGGCATCCCTCTCTTTCAATTGCCAATAGAGTTTTTTCACCTCTTGTGTGAGCGTCATCACCTTACACGCATCTTCATTTTTCTGAGCCAAAGCTTTCCTCAGATGAGCAACTTCCCTGCGTCCCTCATCCCATTGCCGACATATCTCGGGCATAACTGCCATACTCTCAACCCAGCTCAAAGCAGCTCTATCGGACAACACTTCCGGGGAACAGGTTGAGTGGCGTAGTCGTTCAGCTGGGGGAAAAGCCTACAACAAGAACGTCCGGCACAGGTGGGGATCTGTCAAACAGTCACCCTGCAAAATATTCCAGTTAGGAACATGTTTGGATTTAGAATCTGCCGGATTCCAAGGCTCAGATTGGGTGGGCATCCTAAAATCGGATTGGCTCATGTGCACACAAGAAGATCTGGGGGAATGAACCTCCCCAGTTCCCGCTGGTGTCTTCTCCTTCCCTTTATCCCGGGGAGGGATTTGAGTCCCCGTCGGCATGCTCTTGGGAATAGGGGAAGGTTTGACCTTAGGGACAGAAGGTTGACCTTCCGGGTTTTTAACAGCAGTTTTGGCTGTTTGCATGACTGGGCAAGTTGGAGTAACCCCTTCACCAGTTTTTAAGCCTAAAAAGCATCGAAAAGGAGAATATCAGGAAAAATATTCTTTACACTTAACAAAGAAAAACAGAACGGATACACACCTTCGGGACTCGCTCCCGAGGCCTTCTTTCCAGCAGCATAAGCCTCGGTCAGCTTTCGCCTTTTCTTCTGGGGCGAGAGTACTTTCTCTCCGGAAGCACTCCCGGAAGCTTTTTTCCTTACTAGAACCTCTTCAGGTTCATCTTCTTGACTTTCTGAAACAATGCATCAACTTAAAACAAAGAGCAGGAGAAAAAGGAAGGAAACAACCAAACATTCATTGCATATCAACTAACCAATTACTACAACCTCTTCAGCCTCTTGCAGACTAGCACGGGGAAAAAAGAAACGTTCATGAAAAACTTCAAGAACATTCCTTTCACCCGGCCCCACACTCAAATGTGTCCGGGTAAGATTTTTAAAGGAATCCGAAAAAAGAACATCATAATAACTAGCAACTGTTGCAAGTGAAAAAGGGAAAACACAGTAAATACAAACATAATATATACAAGAGAGAAAGCGCCATCTATCGAGGAGAAATGTGAGACAACATACACTTACGTTCTTTTCCCACAGAGTAAATCGGGACACGATCAAGCCTTCCCCAGTTCCGGCTCATATCAACACCGACAAGGGCATGTTCCGGAATCTCCTGAATGTTGGCTGGACGGGAGGTCAATAGAGAGAAAACATGAGTTTTCTTAAAAGCATCCAGATTAGGGGGAATGTCCACCACATCCAGACGAAGTGACCGGATCTGCATGCTGGCGGGAACCATCCGGGCAGTTATGTAGAAAAACTTTTCTTTCCAACCCCGGAATCCCTGAGGGGTCTCTTTGGCATGAGGAATCACCCCGGGGCGTTTAGAGAAGGAAAACCAGCTATCTTTCAAATATAGCTTGTAAAAATGATGAAAAATGGCGACAGAAGGGTCCTGTTTCAAGGCGATACAGCAGAACTCAAAATGCCTAATACGACACATTCCAAGAGGGTGAACTTGGAAGAGGTGAATTTTGTAGAACTGAAGGAGATCGATAACAAAAGAGGTGACCGGAACTCTGAAATTAGCCTCAGAGAAAAAGTCAGCATATAAGGTAATCTTGCCAGAAGGAGGTTTGGCCGTCGTGCCTCCTGAAGAAGGGTACTCGGGTTCCAAATCGTTAGGAATTCCATACGAAGCTTTCAATCTCTCGAAGCGCTCCACGCTCCAATTTATGGGAATCAAAGCCACGTCGGCGTTATCACCCATTCGTCGAAAAAATTAACAAGATCGGAAGGAATTAAAGAAGCAAGGTTTCAGGAGAAATCAAAAAGGGTTTGTAGAAGACGAGTAAAAGGCAACAATGCCTTACCCCCCCCCCCTTTTATAGAAAAGAAGAGAAGACAGACGGTCAGATAGCGGCGCCCTAGGAAGGGTTATGGGACTGATAGATGGGACGTGCGGCAGGTTTGAAAGAAGCGTTGCCCGCACGTGTCAAGTTTCTTCATTTTCTGAAAAAAGTTTTTATAGACAATTTAATTTTTTAAAGAAACAAAGAAAATCAAATTGACTAGGGGGACTTGACGACGTATGATGAAAGGATCATACATAAGGGGCCTAAAAGAAAGAAATCTAACTTCTTAACCACCATGAGGGCCCACGAGAAGAAGGAACCAATAAGAAAGGGGCTGCCACTATCATACGGTTAGAGGAAAGAGAATGTAAAAATCCTATAAATAGAAGGTGATCTCATAGATGAAAGGGATCCAGAGCTTGTACTTGATTGAATTCGAGAATTATTATCAAAGTGGAGTTTTTACATCTCTTTAGTAATCAAATCTCCATTTCATACTAATTGTCATTCCAAGATTAGTTCTTATTTGCTGCAAAAGAAAGCATACAATATACAATCGGAGATTAGTTCTTATTTGCTGCAAAATTGTGAGTTCTTAATTAGTTCTTATTTGTTTATTCAAATCTCATTTCATTCCGATACTGATTCCATGTTCATCTTATTATTATGATTTCTTTAGTTATTTGTTTATTTGTTGGTTCTAACTTACAGTAGCTTTGTAAAACAATAGTAGTAACTGGGCATCTCACATGTTTATGACAACTTCATCATCAAAAAGTATGGAGTCAACCGAAGTATGATTCCTTCATATTTTTTATATGTTTTGATTATAATTTTTCAGTTTATCTATTCTAAAATTAAGTTTCTTAATATCTTTGTATTTGTTTATGTAGGGAGACAATACATTTATTGATGAGACCCCTTTTGTCCAACTCGATAATGACTCGGATTCGGGTAATGTGGAACAAAGTTGTAAGAGAAAACAAGCAACAAATGCGGAAGGAACCCAAAGGAAAGCTCAAAAAGTAGGCAGAGAGAGGGCAAAGTGTTGGGGATACTTTGATGTGATTTACATTGAAGAAGATGACGGGGTTAAACGAAAGTATGGAAGGTGCAAGTTTTGTAAAACTGAAATTAAAGTTGATCCTCACAGAAACGGTACGTCTGGTCTCACAAAGCACTCATCTACTTGTCATTTAAATTCTGAAGTAGTTGCTCAGAAAAAAACAAAATAATTTAGTGTTTAAAAAAGAATTTAACGGGGAAGGTAGCATTAGTGTTTGAAAACATGATGAGGTTAGAATCAATAAAGGTTTGCTAGACTTGTTTGTTGCTGCCGAACTACCTTTTAAGCTTGTAGAAAATCCAGCTTTTGTTGCGTACACTAACTCGTTAAACGGAAAGTTCAATTTGCCCTCACGACATAAGATATCTAAGGATGTTGGAAAATATTATCTAGAGGAAAGAAGTAAACTGATGGGTTATTTAAGTAAACCAACTAACACCATCCACTTGACTACTGATACTTGGACATCCTCGTGTCAAAGGGTCAATTATATGGTCGTAACTGCACATTTCATAGATGATGATTGGGTAATGCATAAACGCATTATTAACTTTAGACCCATTCATAGTCAAAAGGGGGATGATATGGCTCATGAACTGCTAGATTGTATCCATGGTTGGGGGATAAAGAATGTTATGACCATGGTCGTAACGATTGATTTATTGGTGAAGAAGTTACCTAATTTGTTGGATAGTGGGAAACATTTTCATGTTAGGTGTATGACACACATTTTAAACTTAATTGTGAAAGATGGATTATTGGAACATAACCATCATGTTGACTGTTTGAGAAAAGCTGTTAAGTATATTAGAAATTCATCACAAAGAATATCTACCTTCAAAAAATGCATGGAAAATTTGAATGTTGAGCCAAGTAAGTTCTTATGTGGTGATTGTCATACAAGGTGGAATTCCACATTTGACATGTTGAAAATTGCCGTGGATCTAAAGAAGGTTTTTTTTTGCTTAGGAGTTTGAAGACAATAACTATTTCCGTGATCTAGACAAATTGCCCGAAGAATCAGACTTTGTTGTGTGCAAACTATTGGTTGAATTTCTAGAAAAGTTCAAAGTTAAAACGGAACTTGTATCGGCAACTTCAAAGCCCTTAGCTCACCTTTTTTTTAGAGAAAACCTAAATGTAGACAAGCATCTACGTGAGTGGGGGGTCCACCTACAATTTTGTGTAATGGCGGGCTTAATGCGTGGGAAATATGATAAGTATTGGGGGAAGTATGATAAGCTTAATGACTTTATGTATTTTGCCGTTATCTTGGATCCTACTATGAAATCATATTTTCTTGAACATTGTTTTACGAAGATGGTTACCTAGTTGGGGGGGTTCCTCCGTTGATGGGCTGCCCTAGATGTTCTAGGTGTTGCTCCGGAGAAACCCAATTATTCTATAATATCTAACGTTGCCGTTAAAAAAAAAAACAAGTGCTCAACATGTATTAACCTTTTATAATCTCCTACTTTACATTCTTGCCTCCTTCCTCCGCACCGGTCAAGGTCTCCAAAACAAAAGTCAAACTCTATTAAAAAAACTTAGTTTTAAATAGTAAAAAGGAAAAAGGTCATCGTAATATTTCCTTGAAATTATTTAGTCACAAATTTAGTTCGTAATTTGGGTTTATGATAAGCTAAGCACATAATTTAAAAAGCCAAGTCAAGAAGATCGTAGTTATTGTTTACCATTAATTATTAGTTATTTAATAAAAAAACGGCAAAGGTTAAATACTAAAATACTCCAAATTTAAGCTTTTCATTAAAATAAGAGTAAATTACACAGATTGTCCTTTAATTATACTCTAAATTACATTCTGTGCCCTTTGACTTTAATAAGTACACCACAGGTCCTTTATTTACATATTTTTATACACTCTATGTCCTTTACACTAACTGGTGTTAAGTTTTTCAGTTAAATTTTGCCATGTGCCTCTCACATGATGGGTAAAATGGTCTTTTCAGCTGCATATTTAAATTCTCAATTTAATTACTATTGTCATTTCATCACAGGTCTGATATAATTTCCTTAAAAACCACCACCGCCACCACAGCTCCGCCACCAGCCACCGATCAATCTCCGACACCGATTCCCAAATAGACGAGTTCCACTCTCTTCTCCGCGCCGACTCGCCTCTCCGCTCAGACGACATCTCCTCATCCACTTCCACCGCCATCGTCGCCGTCGACAAGCTCCACACTCCGTTCAGATCTCCTCTTTCTAACAACATCAAATCCTCTCATACAATCAATGTCGCGCCTCTGGAAAAAGCTAAATCGCCTGCCGTAACGTATAACCGGCTGGCGAAGGAGGAGGCGGTGACCGGCGTTACTACTAAGGACGGATCCGGCGGCTTTGATAACAGAATCTGCAGCGGGATTAAGAAGCCGAGAGTGCCGGTGACGTCGATTGTGACGATTGAGAGAGCGGCGCTAGGGTTTAGGGTTTGTGAGATGATATTAAGCTTAATTGCTTTCTCTGTGATGGCTTCTGATAAAACTCGAGGTCGCCAGCTCGCCAAAACCCTAGATCGAGCTCCGGATCTGAACCAGATCGAGCTCCGCCAACTCGCCAAAACGGCCGGATCTGAACTAGAAGCGACGGAGGATGGATCTGAACCAGAAGCGACTGAGGCGTCGGAGTACGGTGGATGGATCTGAACCAGAAGCGGCGGAGGCGACGGACACGGTGGAGGACGGTGGATGGATCTGAGCCATGACGGTGGATGGATCTGGGAATTGTGTGGTGGTAGAGAGAGAAACATATATTTTTGAGGGAATATTATTAGAAATTACATAAATTATCCTTTAATGGGTAAAAAGACCATTTTACCCATCATGTGAGAGGCACATGGCAAGACTTAACTGAAAAACTTAACACTAGTTAGTGTAAAGGACATAGAGTGTATAAAAATATGTAAATAAAGGACCTGTGGTGTACTTATTGAAGTTAAAAAACATAGAGTGTAATTTAGAGTATAATTAAAGGACAATGTGTGTAATTTACTCTTAAAATAATAACTGAAAACAGAAACATGGCTGGCGTGTAACGTGTTGGTAATATTATCCCATTATCTACGCGAGAGAGGAAAGAAAGGTATGCAATGCAATCCACCAAAATACAATTCATTCGTGAAGTCATTATTATTTAAATATTATAATAACAAAATCACATAATATCTGGCTTGGTACCCACGAACCACCCCTTTTAAATTACATATAACCATTTCTCTCTCTCCCCCTTTTTTTATTATTATTTTTAGGCAAGCAGTTGAATAAAATGGTATTAGTCGGACGGAAGAAGAGTGGCGGAGATGACGGAATGCAACTGCAATTGGGGAAATACGAGATCGGAAGAACCCTCGGTGAAGGCAATTTCGGGAAAGTTAAATACGCTAAAGACATCCAAACTGGACACCCATTTGCCGTCAAAATCCTTGAGAAAACCCGGATCAAAAATCTTAATTTCGCAGATCAGGTATACTTTTTTCATCGGTTGTGTGTAAGTTCTTCCGCAAATCAGGTATAGACTTAGATCGGTTGTGTGTAAGGGTTTTTGATTTTTGTTGCAGATAAAGAGGGAAATTGCCACATTGAAGATCCTCAAACATCCTAACGTCGTTAGATTACACGAGGTAACATATAATATATTGTTTAATAATGGGTCAAAGTACAACTAAAATTCAAATTGGTTCGTTGTGAATGGATCAAGATAGGCAGGAGGATGGTGGTGGTGGTGGTGGGTCAGAAACTCAACGAAGTTAAATTACTTGTTTTGTTTTGTGTGATGATGATCTGCATAAAATAGAATAAATAAGATTTTTTATTAAATAATAATTATTCCAATAATTGGGTCTTTAGGAACCCTAGTGGAGGGTAAACTAATTCTTATCCTGGTTTAACAATTAAGTTATATGTAACTTTGCCACGTCGTTTCATATCATCAAAAGGGCATGTGATTAAGTTTTTAATTCTTGTTTATTTTTTTTATTTTAAGATAATATGACAGTAATTTCCAAAGTTCAACTTCTGGTTCAGGTTCTGGCAAGCAAAACCAAGATTTATATGATTCTTGAATACGTAAACGGAGGTGAATTATTCGATATGATTGTAAGTAACATGATATCTTTTGTATATTACCTTATTATACAGATTGGCATGGAAATTAAGCGTTCTTAGTGTTGAATTTTTTTTGTGACAGGCATCAAAAGGTAAATTATCCGAATCAGACGGAAGAAGATTGTTCCAGCAATTGATCGATGGGGTCACTTATTGCCATGATAAGGGCATTTATCATCGTGACCTTAAGGTCGTTAATCCTATCATATCTCCCCTACCATAACATCAATTATATGTGGCAGTTTTGGCCCATTTATTTAGGAACGGGTCAGCTTGGGATAAGCCATATCTTTGTCGGGTTTACTTTGATAAAAAAAAATAAAACTGGATTAATATTTTTGTAATCACTTTTTTACACACTAATTGTTGAAGAGTTAAAATATTCAGACAAGAATTTCCCAACCGACCCGTAAACTGCCCGTCTGCTTGCACATATTGCCACCTGTCACGGTCATGGTGTGCACATATATAGGACTGATAAAATACTGGTTTGAGAAACTGCAGCTAGAAAATGTCCTTGTAGATGCTAAAGGAAGCATCCAGATATCAGATTTTGGCCTTAGTGCCCTACCCCAGCATTTAAGGGTATGTTGAAAAATGGTGTGTACATTTAAGGATATTTATGTTGCTTATAAATCAGACTAAAAACGGGTTTGTGATTTATTAGGATGACGGGCTACTGCATACAACGTGTGGGAGTCCTAACTATGTTGCTCCTGAGATTCTTTCTAACAGAGGGTACGATGGTGCGACATCAGATACTTGGTCATGTGGGGTCATCTTATATGTAATCCTTACAGGGTATCTGCCATTTGATGATAGAAATCTTGCAGTTCTCTATCAAAAGGTGTGTATATGTGAAAAAGTTTAAAGCTTTTCTTGAATTCGATGTTGTGGACTTTCATTCTAACATACTTTCATTTCGGGTATTTGTAGATTTTTAAAGGGGACGTGCTGATGCCCAAATGGTTGCCTTCAGGAGCAAAGAATTTGATAAAGAGAATTCTTGATCCTAACCCTAAAACAAGGATAACAATGGCAGATATCAAAGCAGACGAATGGTTCAAACAGGATTATGTTCCTGCAATTGTTGATGATGAAGAGGAGGAAGATGTAACTATTGATGATGAAGTTTTATCATTACACGAGGCAGTAAGAAATCAAATGTTATTTCATCTTTCATTCCAATTCTGGAAAATGTAGATTTCTGAATCCTTGTTTTCGTTTTGGTGGTTGCAGCCAACGGATTCAGAAAAAGATCCAGAATCACCTATTCATATTAATGCTTTTGAACTCATTGGGATGTCATCAAGCTTGGATCTTTCTGGGTTCTTTGAGAAAGAGGTAAAAGAATTACCTTGAATTTTGTTTACACAATTTTGACTTGATATCGAACAAATCTCACTGTTGGTTTATTTCAGGATGTATCTGAGAGAAAGGTGAGATTTACATCCACTTATTCTCCAAGAAAATTGCTGGAAAAAATCGAGGATACAGTATCACAGATAGGATTTGGAGTTCAAAAGAAACACGGAAAGGTCAGTAATGATTCGTTGTTCCAGCTCTGGCAAGAAGAAAAAGTCACATGGTCAAAAGTTTCTCAAAAGATCAAAATTTAGAACTTTGATGGGTTTTTTTGTCTTACAAAAGGTTGGGAACCTAAATTAGAAGTTTGCTGAAATGTTGTTTCTTGTGTTTTTTTAGTTGAGGGTGGTACAAGATAACAAAGGGCAGAGGAAGTCTGGTACTTTATCAGTTACAGCAGAAGTAAACACTCAAAACTCAACACAACCCCTCACTTTAAATCCCTTAGTTTTTGTTTCTTATGAATATATCCTTGTTTCTTGTTGTTGCAGGTTTTTGAAATCAACCCATCATTGTATGTAGTTGAATTAAGAAAAAATTGTGGCGAATGTAGTGAATATAGACAGGTACTCTTTTGTTCCTTCCCCATAAACACACATTGAAATGATCTTATTTGACCCATCTAATTGTTGATGTGCACAGCTATGTGACAAGGTGTTGAAGGATTTAGGGGTGTCAAGAAGTCAAGAGCATTTGGCAGCAAAGTTGCTAGAAGCTTCATAGGGGTTCAGATCATGGTTTTCATATGAATATGTATATAGGAGATATCAATCTTCAATCTGTATTGGAGGAAGGCAAAGATTAGTGCTTTATTTGGTTTTTTATATGATTTTCGATTCGACATGCCAGAAATCTGGAACCAGTGCATACATGATAATGGGAGATTCTTGGGTTTATGGTATAGGAAGGGTTTAATTGTATAGAGATTGTAATGAACAATTAAACATGTGAAATTAGTTTGTGTATGTTGATGCATATTGGTTTTTTGGAATTTTGATAAGGGAAAAATACGAAAATGGACATTTGACAAAGAAAATACTAAAAAATGGACATCCTTATTTAGCCTACTGTTTCATGGACATTGTTCTTTCCGTACCAACATTCCATTTGTCAGAGTACGAGCCAATAAACATATGACACGTGGCAGGCTTAGCCCGTCTATTAGACGGCTTAGCCCGTCTATTAGACGGCTATAGCATTCTAAATAAACAGTTTTAGCCGATTAAATAAACAGTTATAGCCGTCTATTAGACGTCTAAGCCTCCGAAAATTTTCAAAAAATGTTTTCAGAGGCTAAGCCGTCTAATAGACGGGCTATAACTATTTATTTAGACGGCTAAATGCATTAGACAGCTAAGCCTGTCACGTGTCGCCATATTATTGGTTCGTACTATCACAAATGAAATTTTGACACGGAAATTTTAGCCGGCTTGCATAGCCGTCTTTAGACGGCTGTCATGACCAATGTCCATGAACAGTATGCTAAATAAGGATGTCCATTTTTGAGTATTTTCTTGGTCAAATGTCTATTTTCGTATTTTTCCCTTTTAATAATCTTGTTTGTTTCCTCCGTCAAGATTTCGACGTTCGACACACTATATGGTTGCCGATTTCCATGTCATGTCTTTTTGGGTATCTAGACATCAGTGGTGGTATGGTAAAATGGTCATGTCGTATGACTTTTTTATAAGGCCTATATTTTTGCCCTATAATGTCACCCTACATGATATGACATTCAAACAAGTCCACTAGCCAATCCAATCAACTCATTAGACCGACCATTTAGAGTGGGTTTTTTTATTATTATCCATATAATTTAATTAAAAAACATGTTTATTTTATCAATTTAGGTTTAAGAAAAACCTAACATCCGATTCGTCATATTTATCTCTATTCAATTAAATAACTCTTTTAATCATTTTTTTACAATTATTTCTCTCTTTTCCACTTACAAAAGAATTATAAATGTTAAAATATTGAGTTGAAATTACAATTCAATCCATATATAGTATCCTTATAATTTAAATACAAGGAAAAATATAAATAATAAAACGGAGTGAATAATTTGAATTTTTTTTAAAATTTAACTTAAAATATAAGGATAATGCATGATTTACAAAACCAATTGTAAGTGCTCTTAGAGCATTCGCAATAGGTTTTGTAAATCATGTCTGATGATTACAAGCTCGTTTATCATGTACCATGCGAGCGCGAGTCGGAACGATAGAACGTTTGGACAAGGAATCGAACGTAACAAAACCCCAGGGTGTAAAGTAAGTACACAAAACCCGTAATTAACCCTACTTGTTTAAATGACTATGTGTTTAGGGTATGCTAGTGTACGGTGTCACACCCCAGTTCCCGGATACTAATTACAGTGACGTTGATATAGAAACGCACATCGGAAAACTACAAATTCAAAATTTTTATTATAATAACATTGTTTTACAAACTAGATCTGACTGAATTTCAAAACATGGTTCTTAACAGGAACCTACAAAACTTGCCTTAGAGGTTCCATGAACCTGTCACAACTCAGGCCTTATGGTTATTCCCAAACCTGTCTACAATCAATCTAGCCCAAAACGTCATCTTTATATACACCACCTAGAATGCCGATAAGCAAGCCTCTAAGCTAGTGATCACCTGTGCTCATAACATTTGGGGTCAACATAATGTTCGTGAGTTCATAAATAAAATCATGTTTTCATAATTGTATCCATGAAACGAAATAACCATCCATCCCAAATCCGCACCTAGTAGCCCCAACTCGGTTATGAGATTTTATATATATACTGGTGACTCCCTGGCTACCGACATCACAAGTACCGGCCATAACGAGAGAATCAGTCTCGCCCGTTAGTTTCATCCTACCTCGATCGTAATAAGCGCTATTTACGAGTGTATATACATAGAATTATCATAGGGATCATCCTTAAAACATAACTTTTTTAAGATATAAAACCATTTGAAAACATTTTACATCAATCACAGTTCAGAGGAACTCAGCTAAAAGAACTCCCCCTAATTTACTGTAATATCAACTCTTTGGGTATATCCTTGATCATACCCAAATTACTATAATTAGCACTACTATCTTAGATAACCAAACCTCGGGTAGTCAGAAATCTTACCTCGGTACTATCTACGAAAATTTGAAAATGAAACGCTAGAAACCAAACTCTCAAACGTGAACCGTGGGATCGTATCTCCAGGAACGTGTGTGTGTGTGTAAAAGTGGTGTGTGAAGTGTGTGGAAAAGGCTAAGATCGACCATCTATTTATAGGGCAAATTTTCAAGTCGTGACGGACCGTTACCAGGGGTGACGGTCCGTCACCCAATTTCCTGGCGGCTACGCACTTGCTGACCATGTAACGGACTGTGACGGTCCGTCGCGAGGCTGAGTCCAAGAACACGTGTCAGAAACCATAAAACCGCCTCTAGTATTTGCGGCATGCACCGCCATGACGGGTGACAATCCGTCATGGGGCGTAACCGACCGTTATATGTGGTGACGGTCCGTCACAGACTTATTTTTCCAAAATTTTCACTTTTGGCCCTTGTAATTTGATATGTTTGTACCGTTGGTCCTTGTACTTTGTATTTTCCTTGGGAATTTTTGAGGTGTTACAAAACTCCCCTCCTTTAAGAAATTTCATCCTAGAAATTCAATATCACTCAAACAAATGTGCATACTTAGCTTTCATTTGTTTGGTTAATTCCCAGGTTTGGTCAATTCCCAGGTTTGGTCAGCACCTTTCTGATGTGTTGCAAAACACATGTCTTTTTATCCTTGTATTTTGCACCAGTTTTAGATAGTTTTGTATTCGTTTTCATTTTTTTTAGTTTGTATTTGAGTCCATGTTGTGTTATCAGGCACTCGTGTGAAGAAGAAGTGGAATTAAAGCGTTATGTGATGAAGAATCCGAGCACACGAGGAGAGAGGATTAAAAGAAGCAAAAAGTAGGAAATTCAGGCCTTCGCGGTACTCGAAGGTGGAGAAGGAGTTGTTCGCGGTACGCGAGGAACTCAGATTTGGAGCTCGACTAATTTGGCCTTCGAAGTACGCTAAGGGCCAGCATGTTTACCTTGCGGTACACGAGGATCATAAAATTCGTGAAAAACCCTAGATCGATTATTTAATCAATTTGAATGCCATTATTTAGGAAGTTCGATTCCCATTCGTCTAAACAGAATAAAGAGGCGATTTTGAGAGTGCAAGGAAGAACAGAAGCAAAAGGTTGAAGTTTTATCGATGGCGTTGGTTAGATCTTGCTCATTCGGTTTACGATTCCTACTTTCTTGTTTCTGATTGGTTTGATGAAGACTATGTTCAAGACTTTTATGATTTGTTTTCTGGTTTTGAATATGTTTCTTGGCTAGACCATAGTAGTATCTAGGTTCTGATGAATGTTTGACTGAATGTTGTATTTCTTTCGGTTTATGTTTATTATTGGTGGGCTCATGATAAAGTAAAGAACTTGATTTCAATTGGTGTGATTTTGATGCATACTTAGCTCTGATTTACAATTGGTTTGCGTTTCACATACGTTTTGTTGAATGTCTTTTAAGTAATCGATGCATGTTAGGTTGCTTACTGTGTGTTTGTAACTTTTTTATGGACCATTGATATCATCGTCCATAGAAACACAGATTTAGAGTATCTTAGGGTTAGGTGTTCTTACTATCTCGATAGCTGAGAGGTGAGAGATAGTCGGGTATTCCTTGGTGTTAGGGCTTTAGGTCAATTGCTCTGAAAGGAGGTTTTCCTAGGTTTTCTTAGTATTATTGATATGCCGTGTCATACCGAGAGTCTTTAGGTGACCCTGTATGTCTTAGGGCGTATTGAGATATTGAGATTGAGAGGTAATATATCTTTATGGTACTTTAGCATTGTCGGAAATAGATGAAAGGTGATTCGACCAACCGGTGAGTTTACACGTTCCTTAGGGTTTCCCATTACGTCACACCTGGAGAATGATCTGGGATCCATAGGTTGTCTTAGGGTTTCATATTTAAAGATCCGGGTTCCATCATAGTCTTTGTAGCCAAGAAACGTCCACGTTTAGCAAACAGGATTCTTACTTATATACTACTTTCAACATTCTTGATCTTGTCCGTTTCTTTTGTCTGATAGTTGGTGTAGTTAGAGATTACATTAGTTAATATTAGTTATAGAATTCCCCCAAACCAAATTACCTTAGTTCTAGTCAGAGTCTATTTTAGTTATATATAGTGTCTCTAGGGTTCGATATCCGGTTTACCGTTAAACTTAACTACATTCGATAGGTACACTTACCTGTAATTGCGGTCTAGTTCATAGGTTTTCTAGAGTAGTACTAGAGTGTCTAGATTAGGTTTTATTATAGTTTTTATAGACCTTCTGGACGACATCAAGTTTTTGGCATCGCTGCCGAGGATACTTGGAAATAGAAAAAATTAGCTTGGATTAGTTCTGTGTTTGGTTTTTGTTTTCTTTCTTTCTTTTGATTTTTAGGTTGTAGGTCCCTCGGGTGTGGCGGATCGTCACATGCAAGTGGGTCTACTAGTCGGACTGGGTGCGGAATGCCCGTGACTAGGCGGAGAGTCTAGCTAAACAAAGTAAACCGACAAGAGAAAACACTTTAAACGTTCTTTGTATTATAAACACTTGAAGGTTACAGAGATAAGCACTATCTGCGTATTTGCAATAAATCCTGCGTACTTAACTTCTGTAAACCTATCCTATTTATACAAGACTTGACGCCTGCGCACTTAGCAAGTGCGCAGGGCAAAATGCACTTGCGTACTTAGCAAGTACGCACGGTTATTCTTGCGTACTTGCTAAGTACGCGGGAGCTTTCTCCTGCGCACTTACAAGTGCGCAAAACACTTAGAGAATTTTGCAACATTCAATATGTAAAAGTAAATACAACTCGATAAACTAATACATAAAGACTCTTACATACAAAGATAATTACAAACAAGACAAGACAACCTAAGACTAAGACTCTATCTGTCCAGAGTGTTTGTCACAGGAAAGTGCTTCAACAAACTCCCCCTTGACAACAGCTCTGGATAATCTTCAGTCTTCGGTCTTCACATCTTCAGTCTTCACAGCGATTGATCTATAGCTTCCATCTTCTTCTTGTAATCAAGGCAGAACTTAATCACCTTGTCATATTTAGAAGCAAGGAGCTTTGTCCATTCATCAGTGTAGACGCAATACCGTTCTGCTAGTACCTCCAGATCTTTCACAGAAAAGTTGATGAAGCAGACTTCATTAAAAATTCTTATCAGTTCCTTTGGCACTATGTTTCCACTCTCTGAACGTCCTTTACCCATGATCACAGCCTCGCCCGTCTTAGGATCTACGCACCAGTACCACATGTCACCAAGAATATCTTGAGATAACTTGCTCAGGGGAATCTTAGTTTCACATCGCACTGGCTTGTATACCAATTTCTTTAAGTGCTTCTTAGTCACAGGATGTCTAGCGTGCTTATCCTTGACTCTTTTGGGCACTTGAGGCTTGAACATCTCGAATTTCCCTGATCTTGCTTCTCGCTGCAGAACCACCCACAAACCCATCGCCACTGCGTGATTGGAATGACCCAGCAGCTCTCGGTTTGCTAGGTTCACAAGGTCGTATTTGGGCAAGGAGCTGAACGCTTCACTGGTGGGTTTCAAGTATTGAACCCCGCCAGATCTTTTGATAGCGAACAGCTGCTTATCCTCCTCGAACCTTACAGCCAAGATCATCCCTGTTGCTCCGTGTTTGTCTATTATAGACGTCTTTTGCCACACAGGAGCTGGACCCTTTGATGAAGTAGAAGGCATGTCTGTTTCTTTCCGTGCCTCTGGGTCCACAGGTTCATGGTCAACTGGGGAGGCTTCAGTCGAGGCTTCTACATTACTAGCCTGCTCGACTGAACCTGTGTCGAGCGGAGCGTCGAAGGATGGAAATTCAAAGATCTCTCCATCTTCTAGATCGTACTCTCCTTCCCCGTCACCCTTGGGAATTTCGATTACAACGTCTTCGTCATCATCATCCCAATCGTCACCAGAGTCGATTTCTCCTTCTTCTAGATTGAAGAGAGCATCGACCTGTGCATCATTGGAATAGTCAGGCTCTAGATATAGGATCTCATCATCAGATAAGTCCTTAAGCACTTCAGCCACTGACTTTCCTTTCTCACCACCACCACCAGAGGAATCACCACCCTCTTGATGAGTCGACTCCCCCTGAGCCATTGGAACAGAAGAGATGGGAACGATTGCTAAAGCTTGGTGCTCACCTCCACTAGGACCGGCTTCGGGATCCTTGTCCTTGTCGTCATCCTTAGTCAAGTCGACTGGATGACACGCCTCATCACCAGTAGTCGTCTTTTCCTTCTCTTTCTCTTTTTATTTCTCTTTCTCCTTCTTCCCTGAGCATCAAGCTTCTTGGTCAGATCAGCAATCAGTTTGACCATCAGCTCATGCTCCTTCCTTTGAGTATCAAACCTCAGCTCCAAGGACGACCCATGACCCAGAAGCATTTCATTTGTCTTGATTAGGAGCTCATTCCGGGCCATGACGTTCTTCAGTCGTTCCTCAGTCCCTGTTCTCTGGATATGAAGGATTCTAACTTTGTCTACCAAAGAATTGATCTGTGCTTGTTGAGCGTCAGACTCCTCCTTTGATTTTTGAATAGTCTCTAGTAATCCAGCAACTTGGGTTTCCAGAACATCTATCCTAGCATCATTCGGATCAGGATGTCTGGATGAGGACGCCTCGGCATTGTGAAACGGGGAGGAGAATATGGTATCGAAGTAGAACCCTAGCGTGAAATCTCGATAATTGAAGGGTTGACTTAGAGGCTCAATGGTGGTGGTTGGGATGGAAGATGTGACGAGGGTTGTAGGGGTAATGGTAGGGGTGATGGTGACTGACTCTGTGAGAATTGGAGTAGTCACCGCCACCTGAGTAGTTGTGGTAGGGAGGGTCACTATCACAGGAATCACTTCTGTGATTGTAGTGACAGACACTTCACTTTGCATTTGTGGCCTCCTCCTCCTACGGTAAAGCTACTGTGAAGGTGGGGTGGAGGCTGAATCAGGACTAGCAGCTGACACTTGTACTGGCTGCTGAGCCTCCACCTCACTGGGGATAGAGGGCTGTTGCCTATCGCCCCTGTTCTTGTGAATGCTTTCCCTTCTTTGTCTTTGTATAGCAGCGTCAGAGTCAGAGTCTGGCTCGTATTCACTGCTAAAGGACTGTCGCTTTCTCTTGGAGGATGACTCAGGTAGGGTTACCTTAGCCGTTCTCCGTGGGTGTACCTGCGACGGTGCATCATCGGAATCAGAAGAATCTGACTCAGTCACTTCCGAGTCGGATCCCTCAGCACCATCATTTCCTCCTTCGTCGTCTCCATCATCAGACGAACCATCATCACTGTCCATTTCCTCCTGTTGTTGTTCCTGTAGTTCGTCGGAGTGTTCACTCAATTCAGGCTCCGAGTCATGACTGTACCATCTCCAGTCACCTGGGGCCACATACGCTTCATTGATGAGGTGGCCAAAGAGTTCTGTATGCACAGGGGTAGGATCTACACTGCCTGGCTTTAGTAATTGAGCGAATACTCTTTTGTCCACCCTCTTTACTTGCAGTCTCTCCCCTATAGCAGGAAGGTTTGGCAACGCGTCATTAATCAGAAGTTGCACAAACCGAGGGTATAACAATAACCGAAACCTCTCCGCTGTGTTGATCTGGTCATTGATGGCCTTAAAGATGTAGCGGGAGAAGTTGTAGCCCTTATTGAGAGAAAGGCCGACCATGGCTGTTGCAAGGTCATGACCCATGGCATATTTCCCAGCTTTCCTTGATGAGATGCACATGATCATGACGTGGGCAAAGTATCTCCATTTGTCTAACACCCACATCTTCTTGTATGAAGCATAGTCCCTCGCACCGACATAGCCCATTCTTTCTCTCCAACAGCCGTCCACAAAGTAGTCTGGATAGGCTGTCGGGTCGGTCGCAAGATCTCTGAATTGAAGGACCCTTCTTATAGTATCTTCAGAAAAAGCAATAGCATGACCAGCAACGGTAGCCCTTATAACGTTGAGGGTTACTGTGCAGTCGTGCTCCGCAGTCTCCCAAAACTGCTCGAGGTAGGGTCTTGACACGATCGGGTCAGCAGAAATGGCGTAGCTGATTCTTGAACGATTCAAGAAATCAACTATGTCTCTGTACTGCAGTGCTGCACCCTTCCATTCAGGTTCAGTGTTAGCTAACAGGTTGAATTCGTTAGTAAACGCCCGAGCCATGATCTGCAAAAACACACAGAAAACAGAATCAGAACAACACGTATCATTGGAAATGAATAAACATGACTCAGTATAGCATTTACTCTTTGAACTGAATTTCAGACTTATGAATTTTTGCCAAGTGTTGGTCCTGCGTACTTAGCAAGTACGCAGGAGTTTCCTCTTGCGTACTTAACAAGTACGCATGAAGTGCTTCTTGCGTACTTGTTAAGTGCGCAGGAAACGTACTTGGTGAAAAATTCCAGAATTTGAAATTCAACTTGATGTTCAAAAATTGGTGTGTATTGGGTCACCACTAGGTCGGAATCAATGATTCGAGCCTATGGGACCAATATTTACACCAAGACACTGCTAACCTTGACCGATTTTGACCAAACCGTCGAACGAGACCACTGACGGTTCGAATTCAAGCCCAAAGTCAAAATCAAAGACGAAATTGGACGATTAAGGGTCGATTAGTGATCGAATAATGATTATTAACAAGTTTTAATTATTAGGTTTTACCCAAATAACCCAAAAATTGTCTAAAAATCTCGAACAAAAACCTAAGATAATCGGTCCAAAATCATGAGTTTCTGTGGATGGAATGAGCCTAGATTCTCACCAAATCGATGTTATGAGATGATGAAACTTGTAGTGGGACGAAAAATCGGATTAGGTACACTTGGATTTTGAGTAAAAAATTTGCAGAGGGAAAAGTTTCGGTTTGAATGCGATGAAAAACTCAGAAATTTTCTAAGTCCCCATTTTATACTCAACACTAAAAGGCCGTGCGTACTTAACAAGTACGCACGATTTAACTCGTGCGTACTTACAAGTGCGCAAGAATTAACTCTTGCGTACTTACAAGTGCGCAAGACTTAACTCTTGCGTACTTATTAAGTACGCAGGGCTTACTTCATGCGCACTTACAAGTACGCACAAACCCTTAAGTGCGCAAACTTTCAACTCAATTTTATGAAGTTTTTCAAGTCAAATAACGAACAAGTTAAAAATATTCAATCAAGAGGATTCAAATACAATTCAGAAAGGTTAAACACAAATATTTTTGGCTTTTCTGAATAAAATTGAACTATGCATAAACCTAAAATCTTTTTGATCTTTTCTAATAAAAATATACAAGTATTCACACAAACTATTTTTGAGCAAAGACACGAACAGAGGATCATATCAGACTATCTTTTAGCAAAAACGATACAATATAAACATCAAAGAATATGGGATCATGTCATGGATTACTATTTATTCATACGTAATAAGCACATAAACAAGTAATTCAAGTTGACAATATTATAAGATTTGAAACTATAAGCATCTTTGTATCACGTTCTTGTGTATTAATGTATTAATTATAAGATATACAACGTGTACCCCACTGATATGCTACACCAATGTAAATTGCATTATCTCAAGGCATCTAAGATTTTCCCAATGATTTTCTAAATTTTCAGAATGAAGTTACATCTATTAGCACAGGAAAAATCAAGCAGAATCCATAAGGATTATCAGGAATCATAAGATTCAGAATCGAGTGATTCATTTGTCTTGGTTTCATTTGATTTTCTTCATTGAACATCGGTATGATGATTCAGGATAATATATATGGTGTTTGGGTTTTAAGGTAAGGGGATCCAACTTTTATCTGGATTTGATTTCAATGAATCAGGAGTGATTCAAGGGTGAATACATGCTCAACGGTTAATGTAGAGACATGTCTTGATTCAATCTCTCCTTGCATACTTGTGAGTATGGGCAGTGAGATGAACCGCATTAATTGTGCTAACGACATAACCCGAAACTGACCTCAAAAGAAAATTATTGCCAAAATCTAACATCCTTTATCTGATAATGATCTTTTCTATTCTTTTACGCACACACACTTGCAAACATGGGTTCAAATCACAGTTGTAATTTAGGTCTAGTTTCCACACTACTAGTGATTCAAAGACGCATACAGCCTACTGACAATTCAAATTACTTGTAAATACGCAGATTAAAAACATAATAATTTAAACAATTAAGTAAGCATGACGCAATCATTTCTCATATGAGAAGTCTGTGACGTCTAGATCATTTCTGATGTACTATCATTTCCTCTTTTCTCAAGTTAACTTTGAAATTTTTATTTTTTTTTAAATATTTTGAAACTTAAAAGAACTATACAGAAAATTTAAAAGAAATAAAATTTAATTTCCATGAATTGAATTGATTTAAGAAAAATTAATTTTCACTCAGGATTGAACATTCCTATCAAGTTGACAAGATGCTCAAAACGGGATCGATCAAATGCCTTTGTCAAAAGGTCAGCAAGATTGTCATCCGTGTGAACTTTTACAAGTTCAATTAAATGCTTTTCAGCACAATCACGGATGAAATGATGGCGAATTTATATGTGTTTAGTTTTGGAATGTTTCACCGGGTTATTTGTGATGGACATGGTGGCATTGTTGTCAATGAATAATGGAGTTCCAGTGAAGTTTAAGCCGTAGTCTCTCACCTGCTGCTGAATCCACAGTATCTGAGAACAACCGCTCGCCGCAGCAATGTATTCTGCTTCACAAGTTGAGACAAAAACCGTTGACTGCTTCTTGCACTACCAGGAGACTAGTCTGTCTCCTAAGAATTGACATCCACCGGAAGTTGACTTTCTGTCAAGGTTACAACCGCCATAATCTGAATCAGTGTAGGCTTTGAAGTCGAATGACTGCTGCTTAGAGTACCAAAGACCTAATCGGGGTTTCCCTTTCAGGTATCTGAAAATTCTCTTCACGGCTATCATATGTGACTCCTTCGGTAGAGACCGAAACCTTGAGCACAAGCACACAGCAAACATTATATCGGGTCTTGAAGCTGTGAGATACATAAGTGATCCGATCATCCCACGGTACAATCTGCTATCTACATCCTTTCCATCTTTGTCAGGATGCAGACCATGATTGACTGGGATAGGTGTGCCATAAGTACTGCTATCATTCATCTTGTATTTTGACAAGATGTCCTGCACATACTTGGTTTGATGTAGATAAATGCCATCCTTTCTTTGACTGACTTGCAGACCCAGGAAGAATGACAATTCACCCATATTACTCATTTCAAACTTGGACTTCATCACCCATCCCTTCATTGGTAGATCCAAAGATAATGTCGTCGACGTATACTTGTACAAGAAGAATGTCACCTCCTGCTTTCCTAATGAAGAGAGTCAAGTCAATCTGTCCACGGTCAAAACCATTAGACAGTAAATGCTTAGATAATGTCTCATACCATGCCCGCGGTGCTTGATGAAGACCATAAAGTGCTTTGTCGAGCTTATACACTTTATTGATATTATGCGGATCTTCAAAGCTGGGAGGTTGAGTGACATAGACCTCTTCATGAACTTTACCATAAAGGAAAGCACTCTTCACATCAAGTTGATAGACCTTGAAGCCGACATATGTGGCATAAGCCAAGAACAGTCGAATGGCCTCAATTCTAGCAACTAGGGCATATACTTCCGTGTAATACAAGCCCTCTTGCTGATAAAAACCCTGAACAGCCAATCTTGCTTTGTTTTTCACAACAACATGACGATCATCCGTTTTTCATTTGAACATCCATCTGGTTCCAATTGGCTGAAAGCCTTTTGGCAAGTCAACCAAATCCCACACGTGCAACTTTTGGAATTGAGACAATTCATCTTGCATCGCCTCAATCCAGCAGTTGTCAGTGAGAGCATCCTTCACATTCTTCGGCTCTAACTGGGACACGAATGCAGCATGCAGACATGTTTCCATGACACCAGTGTCAAGTATCTTTGTGTAAAGACTGGTGTTCTCAGTGATGGTTCGATGACGAGTCTGAACACCGGCATAAGGATCACCAATAATGTTGTCGATTGGATGATTCCTATGCACTCTCATCTCATGTACAACCGGTTCCTGAATTTCTGGATCTAGATTCGTGCTTAACTCCCCTATTTCCTGTGTTCTAGAGGAAGAAGATTCAATGTTAATTGGATCAGCTGGAGCTTCATTTCTTACAGTTGTGTTGGCTTTAGCGTCATCTCCAACCACATGAACACTTTCACTGTTATCACTGTCATGAGTTCCAGATGCAGATGCAGCATTGGAATCAGGAGTTATAATCGGTACAGTAGCACGAGTAGAGAAACTGGAGTCATTGTCGCCACCCAATAATTCATAAACATTTGCGGCGTCAACTGCAAATAGATCAGGAAGATTGAATGACTTGAATAGCGCATCATAATCAAAACCCCAAGCTCGACCTGTTGGTTCGGGTGGAATGCTGTGTTTACTACAATCCACTTCGAACCATTCCTCGACAATACGAGTTCCTATGTTGTACACTCTCTTGCAAGGCGAGTTGGCAACGTATCCTAAGAAGATGCCTTCCACCGCTTTTGCATGAAACTTAGACTGGCGGTCTTTGTACTGTAGCAACAAGGAACATGGACTACCAAAAGGAACTAGGTAATCAAGATTAGATTGTTGATCAACTCATAACAAGTCTTGTTGTGCCTCTTCACAACCAGAACTCTTTTTAAGACGTGACAAGCTGTATTAACGGCTTCTGCCCAGAAAGTGACAGGAAGCTTTGCATCCGACAGCATAGTCCTTGCAGTCTCAATCAGTGTTCTGTTCTTCCGTTCATCAACTCCATTCTGCTGAGGCGTGTACGGCGTGCTGAATTCGTGATGGATCCCTTTCTTGAAACAGAAAAGCTCCATCAAATTATTCTTGAACCCTGATACCACTTGTAGGTCCCTCGGGTGTGGCGGATCGTCACATGCAAGTGGGTCTACTAGTCGGACCGGGTGCGGAATGCCCGTGACTAGGCGGAGAGTCTAGCTAAACAAAGTAAACCGACAAGAGAAAACACTTTAAACGTTCTTTATATTATAAACACTTGAAGGTTACAGAGATAAGCACTGAGATTACAATATGCGTATTTGCAATAAAGCCTGCGTACTTAACTTCTGTCAACCTATCCTATTTATACAAGACATGATGCCTACACACTTAGCAAGTGCGCAGGGCAAAATGCTCTTGCGTACTTCGCAAGTACGCAAAGTTATTCTTGCGTACTTGCTAAGTACGCTGGAGCTTTCTCCTGCGCACTTACAAGTGCGCAAAACACTTAGAGAATTTTGCCGCATTCAATATGTAAAAGTAAATACAACTCGATAAACTAATACATAAAGACTCTTACATACAAAGACAATTACAAACAAGACAAGACAACCTAAGACTAAGACTCTATCTGTCTAGAGTGTTTGTCACAGGAAAGTGCTTCAACATTGGTCTTAATTGTGTGCTTGTCTTATTTGCTACTTGTGTGTCTAACTTTAAGATTGCGTCTTTTTGTGTGTTGAGTCAATTTTTATTTGTTTTTGCTTATTTCGGTTTATGCAACATACTCGTTCGTAGGGATCACCCCAATATTCAGCTTATTCAGAGCCCGAGTAAGAGCTTTACGAGAGCACCCGCAAATTTTGGGAGCGTTTGAAAGTGTTGTGCAAAACCTAGGTCCGTGATACTAGCCCTATTCCATTTCCTACTATGGGCGACGTTGACCCACCAGCGAGACGTACCGTGCACCAGAGAGCCAGTGATGGGGTTACTGGGGCTAGATCTTCGATCACTTGCACTACTAAGCCAAATAACAATAATTTGTAAATCCCATCATATATCATGAACACCATCATCCATTCTTCTTAGTTTCATGGACTTGAAGATGAGGATGCACCAGGACATCTGCCCCATTCGTGCGTATCTGCAATACCTTTTGTATCGCTGGTGTATCTGAGGACGTGACTGATGTGCCATCATTTATACATGTTTTGCATGCATAATAATCCCCATATTATGGTCTAATTGAACAATAACCTTGCAATTGATACTTAAAACGTTTATATTTTGTAATTGCAGATTATTTGGTGTTGAAAATATAATCAAGCTAAATGCTATCAAAAACACCAAGAAATCAAGCTTCTAGAAGGATCATTCCCGAGTTTTGACCCTAAGAAGCCAAAATAGGTCAACAAGGATCTAAAAGACGAAACAGGGCTTTGCACGGCCATGCATCCCATTGAACGGTAGTGCATTCCCTATCTTACTCCCCAAGAACAAAGTACGTCGTCCTCTGTACCCGTTTTAATTCGCGAGGCCTTTGCACGACCGTGCAACCCAATGCACGGTCGTGCAATGTTCATTTTGAGACCTATAAATAGAGGGTTTGGGTTCTTGGTTTCACACACCTCAACACAACCAAAGATAGAGAGAATAGTTCGTTTCCAGCAGTATTAGAGTAGTAGAGAGTAGAGTGGCTCCTCCTCCTTGTTCCGCAATAGGGGAGCCTACAAAACTCAGTGTTACGTTAGTTTTTTTTTTGGGAAAGAGGACGGTACCCGAGGTAAACTTCATTAAAAACGAATAAAACAGTACAAAAAGAAGACTAGCAGCCGGCTAAGGGACAGACCCCCAAAGCCAGAAACCAACCAGACCCCGCAAAACTAGCATCACCTAAAATTAGGTAATACCGTCGATAAGTTTAAGCCACCTAATATGTCTCGTTCTATACAAATTAACCATACAAAAGCAAATAACCCTGAAAAAACCAAACACAAATACAAATCAACCTTGACACAAAACATTGACTTAACAAAATTACTCCCATATGTCCACCACTTGTAATGCCTTTTATCCAGCTGACTAGAGAAAATCCTTGTTCCAAGCATTAGATCCTCACGATTATAATTCTTTAGGTATTGCAAATGGTCCGTGAGCGTTTTGGTACATTCATTGGTACAATCATTGTTATGTCCATTCGTGGCTAAGCTTCTTGTATTGCTAGGGTGAAGATGATGTTTGGTGCATGTTAATGTTAGACGTATTAATTTAGTGGTATGTTTATGTCTTTAATTATTCGTCCTTAAAACCACCATTTGATGGGCTTTTATTATTGTCTAAATCCATCTTTATATTTGTGAGTGTTGTTGATTTTAAAGCGTAAAATCGTAAAACCCTTTTTAATCAAACTTAGGGGTGTTCATTATTCGAATAACCCGAAATTTAATTAGAACCGAATTCGAATAAAATTTTTGATTTTGAATCTTTGTTTATTCGAATCAAATAATAATTCGATTCGAATAAATAAGTCGAATTCGAATTCTAAAATCCCCAATTTGATTCGATTCAAATAACCTGAATTTATGTATTATACAATTAAAATTTTTAAATATATAATATCATCTTATAAAAATAGGTTTTATTTGGGCTTATAACTTCAAATTACTTGAGAGTTTTTTTAAAGTTTTTTATGGGCTTCAAAGTTCCAATCCATAAAACCTTTACCTAGTCATCGTTTTCTCAAAGGCGACCTTTCTTTTGTTTAAACATTTGAGACTATTTTTATGTTGTTTAAGGCTGTGTTTTTTGTGTAATATTTGTTGGGGTTGTTTTGAACTCTCTTGAATTATGGTATGGTTGACACGACTGAATATTGTAATTTATTATTTTTTTTCAAAAAAAAATAATAAAAATAATAATTCGGTTTATTCGAATCGAATTAAGTAATTCTTATTTGAATCCAGAAAAAAAAATTCCAAATTCAAAAAATTTGATTCGAATAAACCGAATAACCCGATTCGATTCGTTTGAACACCCTTTGAAGCTTGTACGTCTTTATACAAGCTGAGATTTATAAGCCAAGACTTGGTCTACACAATTAAGGTCGTACGTCTTTATACGAACTTATTATGCGACCAAGAATTGGTGAACTAATGTTGGGAACGGTACGTATTTATACTCGGTCTCATTGTTACACCGCCTCCCGATGAGCAAAATATAATCACATATTTAACTATAATATAAAGTATTTATGTTCGATGTCTTAAACCAACCTAGAGATAACATTCAAAGGGTTGAGGGTCACTGTTGTCCCTAGCGGGAGGCACTACTATTTTAATTTAAAATTTTTAATTCGTGAATCAAATGTCATGAGGACGAGACTCTAGCGGTGACCCGGGTGACAAGTTTGTAGTAGTCATACCACTGAATTAGTCAACTTAACATTATCACGTACCAAGCGGATTCGAAGCCCAAAGCAACACTCTTCATGACCTGATCATTTATGAGATATTTACTTTTCTGGTATTTACTATTCTGTTCA
Source organism: Smallanthus sonchifolius (assembly GCA_023525975.1). Classification (NCBI taxonomy): domain Eukaryota; kingdom Viridiplantae; phylum Streptophyta; class Magnoliopsida; order Asterales; family Asteraceae; genus Smallanthus; species Smallanthus sonchifolius. The sequence continues at coordinate 23,952,785 of CM042044.1, read as the reverse complement.
TTATATTTCTGTTACCCACATCACGCACGTTTTTTCTTTTATGTTATTTACTTTACCATCATTTACTTTTATGTCATTTACTTATCTGCTTCACAAGCACACAAAACTCACTAGTTAATCCGGCTAAACGATAACAAAAGTTGAGTATTGGAACTCGATCGTGTCCATTGGTTCGATATTTGGTTCTTACCTAAACTATATTACACTGGGATAGGTACACTTGCCTATTGTGTGTCTTTTAAGTTAAAGTAATTATTTTAAGGTCCGGACTCCTGAGGATCTTCAATCAACAGATTCAACAGCGTGTTGAACCTGGCGTAAACAGACTCGACACGTGACTTGTACGTATAAACAATAAGGACGAGACACAATCAAATGTTAAACGATTCGTATATTCATAAAACCACTAAAAATGATACAATATCGCTCAACAACTCATCCAACCGAATACAGAATACAAAATAACTATTTATACTATTCGGTTGGCCTGGGCTAGGGCCGCATAGTTTAAGTATGCGGTTGGACACCGCATAGTTCAAGTATGCGGCTAGGCCATGAAGTATACGGACGCATACTTCCAAAATATCTTGATCTGAACTTCTCGGTGATCTCTTGATGCGTGAGCCTTTTAGGTTTGATCTTTACAATCTCCCTCTAGGCTAATGCATTCAAGACACTCATAATATTATAACATCAGCTGAGTGATCGTCACCTCCCACATAGAGGCCTTTAACTATCGTCGTTGCCAAGACTTTCACGAACGGCTTGGTGTCTATTTCGCACTCCTCAGGCACAAACAACTCCTTCTTAGATAATCTGATTATGTCTTCATTCCCAAACTTCAAAAGATCCATAGGATCAGCAATGGTGAATTTCTGTTGGTGCAGTGAATGTCAATAGATGATGCTTTCCAACCGTCGGCCTATTGATGCTCGACTCCAAACCCTTAAGTGTCGGTTTGCCAAAATTCGAAAGCGTCCGACCCGCATCCTCGTTCGCCATCTCTTCTACCTCATCAACAACAACCTCATCAAGATCGAGTAACCGGGTCACAAATCGGGAACGGGCTCGCAATCTCCGATGAAGATCATGCTCCGTCTCGGAAGACGGCTCAGGAACCTCCTCGGCGGGAGTTGAGAACATACACGATCTGCAAGACAAGTTAGATTTAAATGGACGAACCTAGGACAAAGGAAACACAAGTTAGATAAAAAAAATAATTAAAAAAAATGAAAAATAAAATGTAATTAAAAATTCACTAAAATATATAAACAAATGCAACTAAAAATAACAAGTAAAAATGTAAACAATCAATACACGAAAATTGTAAAATAATAAACAAGAAGATACGATATGCACAAAAATGTGTACTTAAATGACTAAAAATTATTTCCAACCGTTCTCGTAAAACCGTATTCCCGGCAACGGCGCCAATAACTTGATGCGTGCAATCTATATATATATTTTTATAAAGATTTTTCACACAATTTTAGTTTTAGAAAGGGTTTTCACCAAAGAATAATCACACATACGTTAACAAGTGTACCCGTTGGATAGCAATATAGTAATGGCAAGAACCAGATATCAATTCGTGGACACGGTGGGATGCGATAGTAAACCGAAACCAAGATTCAATCAAGTGATAGTAAACATATATTTTGAAGAGTTTGTTTTAATTAACTAACATGCAAATATATAAAACTAGGCTAAGATCACAAATCAAACAATCAAGGAGAAAATATCACTTCGGTGTCGAATCCATCTAGAATACATTCAATACACTCATAGAAACATGGCAAATACTCGAAACATAAATTGACTAAATTCTCGTCAAAGACATCTAATCAAATGACCATTCAGAAAGTTAGGATGAATTACACAAACCAACCAACTAAAATCATGCAATGAAGCTCACGTGTTAAACAATTATGTCAATGTTTATAAAAATTGAACTAGCTTCCGATTAAGGTACACTAATCCAACAACTAGTTGGAAAGATAATATGAACAACACACTACCCACTTCAAGTTGATTAAACTAGACAACAATATGCATCTCTTCAACATACAATGTTCATACAAAGATGATATAAATTAGGAGAATGTGTCAACAATTCCTAGATAAACATAAAACTAAGCATGAAACATCATAACAAATACTTTGTCTTTCCAAACATAAGCATAAGGATACACATATAGATATAATGATTCATAAACAAGACTTCATCCATCATTCCTAGTCAAATGTCATAAACTAGCATAAATACATACACCAATCTATGAATATAAGCATAAACCACAAGTTTTCCAACATAATATGGCATACACAAATACAAGTCTTGTACACAACTCCAAATACTTGACTACATAATTTCATTGAAAAATAATGATACGATTGTCATAACATTAACATAATAATCGCAAGAAACATGGTATGAAAACAAGAATCAAACCACTCCTCCAAGCCTAGATGTTGTTGTTGATGTATGGTGATCCTCTTGATGTTGTATTCCCTCCAAAACGCTTAAAATGTGGCTAGAACAAGGGTGATTATGAGCTGGAACAGTAGGTTTTTGCTCTGGTTGCTGAATGTCTGAATGAGAGATTAAGTTTTACTTTCATAGAAATGGGGAGGCACGACCGTGCCAGGAGAGAAGGCACGACCGTCCCAGTCACTCGGGCGCGACCGTGCCAAAAGTTGGGCACGGTCGTGGTGTAGAGAGTTGACCGATCTGGAGCTTCTATTGGTCCCACTAATCAAGGAAGTACGGCTCTTCAGACTCACGGGTTGACATGCGGCCGTGGGGAGTCAAAGCATGGTTGTGCTCAGGAATTTGGCTTGGCGTGGTCGTTCCAGATGCGGGGCGCGACCGTGCCTAGGGTTTTTAAGCTTGTCACGGCCGTGCCAAGTAGGGGGCATGACCGTGCCTCAAGTCTAGAAATCTAAAACTTCAACTTTTATCATGGAATCCTCTTGTTTGTTCACTTAGCTTCATAAAAACCTACAAAACTGGAAATGAAGCAAATATGTGTCTAAACATTGAAAATAACCAAGAATTGATCATGAAATGAGCGAAGTTTTGTGCCAAAAATATGTGTAAATTCTAACACATAAAACAACCCTACACTTGAACATTTCTTGTCCTCAAGCAAGAAATCAAAATTAAATAAAACTTCCAATGGCACTATGGATCAATTCGGAAAACCGTAAGCATTAATAAACTTATAAAGGTTTGACAAGCTTTTTAAGAAATGCAAAATTGACTAAATGAAACCCAAGGAGCCCAATGAAGTAACAACCGAATGAGCAAATGAATATGCCTAGGAAATCATTAGCATGCAACTTAATGCTCTCACAATGTTCACACACACTCGGGTATATATATGATCATACAAGTAATGATGTGTGTATAGAACACTCAAACGCCAAGACAATGAATCATGCATAAATCATAAGCTTGCTAAAAGATCAAATCTTTATCAACTAACATGAAACAAAGCATAAATCAAGAGGACTTTGAACGAGTTGTTACTTGGCAATGGTTAGAGGTAAGGATTTGGAATTTAAAAGTGGCTAAATGGCTAAAAACCCGGCGGCTATGCTAACTCAAAAACTAAAACAACTTCTACTATGAAAAATAAACTAACTAATACTTCCGTATAGATAAGAGCTAACAACCGAATTATTTCCATCTTTGCTCACAAAATTGCTCTAATTGGCTATAATTCACCTAATTTTGGTGTTTTTTTACACTATTTCTTTTCTTTTCTTTTGAAGGGAACTAAGTCAATATGCATATTTCCTTAGCTAAAAACTTCTTAAGAATTTCAAGATTACAACAAAATAAAAGCTATAAAATTAGCATTAGCCAACCGGATTTCTAACATGGGTGAAAAATAAAATAAATAGAAAAGGCTAATGAAGGTTTAATGGTGATGTAATGTGGGTAGTAAAAGAAAAAGACAGGATAAGCTCAACGTGGCTAACTAGTGGATGTGTTCGGGGGAGGAAAAAAATAAATAAATAAAAGACTGACAAAGAGGTTTATCCTAATGCCTCAATCATTTTTATGCAATATTTATGTTCATGATTACGAAATGTATACTAAAAACAAGTTCTAATAAGCATGAAACATCCGCACACTCAAATCCACAAAAATGAGAGCAAACAATGTCTAAAGTTGTCAAGGCTAAAAAATAAACTCACGGAAACGGAAAGAAATTAGTGTAAGCAAAAGGTTACAAGCAATTCATTCGTTTAGCCCACTAAAACTCATGGTCATCACAAAAAATTGGGTTTGACTCAATGGAATTTCTATCTCAATTGCTTTTGAAAAATCAAATCTCTATTATTTACTAAAAATGTGAATGCTAAACGGTTAACTTTTATTTTATTTCTATGTTTTTAATTTTTTTTATAAAATTGATTTAATGCCATTAAAAATTGTAAAGTAAGATTTTGCAAAAAAAAAATGAAGTGATAAAATGCTCAAAAGGACAACATCGCGTGAATACATTCCCACCCTACACTTAGAATCGTACATTGCCCTCAATAAACAAAAAAAAAATAATGTAAAGCGAAGAATGAACACCCAACCCCACACTTTAGAAACATACATTGCCTAAAGCTTCAATCTTGACGACAATTTGTATGTATGTGTCGTTTCAATGTTAACTCTTATTCGCGCTGCAATTTATCTATTTTTCGATATCCAGGACCGAGTCGTGGCAACTTCATACGTTTATTTTACGTACTTAGTCACGTTATTGTCGTCGCTGCAACACACGTAACGAGGTTCGCAAACCTGCCGCATCGCGTGAACTTTAGTTATGTACTTAAGCACGTTAATATCACCGTACAGTCCCGCCGCAACGCGCGAGTCATATCTTCTAGTTTAGCCTAAAGGGTAACGAAGTCAATTAGATTGAGCAGGTCAAATAGATCGAATATCACTCAAAGTCTAGTTTTAAATAATTCCTGTTACTTAGTTTTCTCTTATAAAATTATATTTTAATATAGTAATGATAAATTTTTAACCTAGGTTATTAAAGCTTCAATCTTGACGGCCAAAGTCGAACTCCTTGCATAATAGCCTTACAATTCTTTTAATAGTTCAAAACTTAGGGTTTTGCGGAATTTAGGATTTTCACGTACCGCGAAATAAGCATTCAAGCCTTTCGCGTACTGCGAAGGCCAAATTATTCAGGTCCGTTTCTATTATCTTCGCGTACCGCGAAACTTTGTGACTCAATCTTCGCGTATCACGAAGATCTAAATTTCCAACTTTTTATTTTCTTTTTCTTCTTTTCAACCTCTCCTCGTGTGCTCGATCTCTTCATGATATAACTCTTGATTTCACTCATTCTTCACACGAGTGCAAGAACACACAACATAGATATCACACCCCCAAATTTATCTACTTAATAAATAAATAAATCAAGGTGGCAACGATTGATATCATTACATAACAGCGGAAACCAAAGTAAAGACTTCTATATATTGAACACCATTACAAATACTAAATTAAGCTAGTACATTATCCTAGAACCATATAGGTTAGAACCGTCTTGGGGTTTGACAATCACGTTTCTTCGGCTTCTAGGGTTTAGTCAAAATAGCTAACCTACTCCAACCGTGCCACGCTATGAATTTCCTGAAAAACATACTTAAAAGTGTCAACACAAAGGTTGGTGAGTTCACAGGTTTAATTGTTGCAATGTAAAGTCGTTTTCCTTTAAAACACTGATATTGTGTATATGGGCATAGTATAAAAGCATTTTCCTCGAGAATATGTGATGACTTCATAGTCATAAAATAAGTAGAACCATGAAAACATGTTAATGAATTTATGTCTATGTCAAACCTTATTTAGAAAAATTATTAAAGATAGGAACGTGAACCAAAATAAGTAGCATTTTCAGGCGTATATGATAAACAAAACAAGTAATGTTAACCCATTTGTAGACTAACTAAGAATACAAATAATATGTCCAAACATGAGGCATATCCAAACCATGACACATGTATTTTGCCCCCAACTCGTACCTCCCGAGCATACGTTTGAACACTATGCGGCCATTCGACCAAAACCGATCGAACCATGACCGAGGGTGTCAATCCCAAATAGTACTATCCATGGAATCTTAGGCTAAATATTTAGTTAATGGTTATTAAAATGTTTACGGAGGGGACTTTATGAGCTCCCAATGTTAACTCATGAACATAAAGGCCGGGTCTTGTTTTCTTGTTATCATATAAAAATGTGCGTAAGTGTGTTTCATGTTTTCTCAAATGTATCAAGTAAATATGTTTCCAGATGTATCAAACAAAGATGCTTCATTTATTAAAACGTGTCAAGTAAGTATGTTTCTCCCCCAATGTTTCTAAAACATTTAAAAGTAAAGAGGGGACGTGAAACTCACCTGGTGACGTGCTAAGAACACTAATGTCCTTCTAATAGTAATGGAAATCAATGTCCACGTGATAGTCGTCCTACGATACCTGTAGGTACTTAATAAACTTTATAGACTAACCCTAATAATGTAAAACGAGTCTAAACTCGTAATTTAGTTATCATGCGTGCGGTTGAGCTCTGTTGGTTCTTAGAGGTATTACCGGTTCAATATACGGTGTCTGTTTAACGCTCGGTAATATTAGTTACTTAATTCGAGTTGAGTTTCTCGACTCTAATATGTTTCAATTGTTATATTAAAAAAAATATAGTGGTTTGTTGTGTACACGATCGTATTTAGCTATGTGCGCGTATATTTAATGATAACAATTTAGGTTCGTGCGTCATTTAACAGAATGTATGTAACTATATGATTTAGCAAAATCATTTAAGGACTTGTGGTATATTCATACGCGTATTTATAAATATATTCATATATTTATATAGTTTCAGAATCCCGAAATATAGTTGTACCGTATTGTGTTTTAAAATAAAGTTCCTTACTAGGATTTGTTCGTCTTTTTGTATACATATAAGCGTAATATACCTACGTTAGTATATTCAGTTATCATATTCGGTTTACTCGTGTCATAACCGAAAATATATATATTTAACTTTTATCCTAAAATGTAATCATATACTTATTTGTTTTCCCATAAAACATATAATTATTTAGTTGTAAATAAGTAAAGCATCATTTAAGACAAGTATTAAAAGTATATAACTACCTATATATTTATACCATTTATTCATGATATGTTAACGTGATATGTTTCAAAACTGTACATATTTATACCATTTATTCATGAGAGTCAAAACTTCCAAAGTCGTATCTATTTATGTGCATATCCGAATACTATTTATAACAAATAATCATCTAATTTCGTGTAATGAGAATATATGTATTTATATTGAATGTAATATATTTGTTCGGTCCTATATATTGTATTATGAAATAATTGTTTAGTTTCGTATAAAGTATTATGAAAATTTCTAGCTATCTATATTTATACGAAGACTTTTATATATACAAAAATATATTTTAACGGATCATTGTTACGTGTCAAACTCTCGTTTGGTCAATTACATTATAACTTAATTCGTATAAATAGAAGATACGAGTTTATCCTTCAAATAATTATTATCCCAAATAATAACCGTCAACGGTTTATCTATTACGAACATTTAGTAAGTATTTATGACGAGTAATAATTATTATTCGTGTATATATAACGTCTCAGGTACCGACTACACATTCGTTTTATGTTTACCGACTATTAATATATAATTAATTTGTACGGATCTCTATTTTCAACAACACGTTTTATACGACTCGTTTAGTATTTAACGTCACGTTAAAATATATACTTTTACCGTTTAACGAACCAGTTAGGCTCAACGCACTTAACCGCTTGCACGTTTATTTTCGTGTAACTAAAAATGATTATGTTAGGGTGCGTTTTATACCTTTCCATACACTCGGTTCCCCTATGCAAAACCGTTGACTCGCGCTGACCAGCTTTGATCGGTTAGACTTTCGTTGACTGACGTTGACCGGGTTTAACCACGTCACAGAATACTTAAATTTGTCCAAAAACCACGTATTTAACACACGGGAGTGAAACCCGGCCACAAGTTCAACTAATCTAACAAAAATAACTAACCGAAATGTAATCTACTAGATTTTGACAAAAACATAACTCGAACCTTGTAGATCGGGACGATAGGACGACAAACAAAATGGATCCGGTCAAGTGAGGTCTACAGGAGACCCGTCGGAAAATCGAGAATAGTCGAAAACGGCTCCGGTCCACCGGAATTGTTTCGAATAGAAGTTTAACGTTAAGAAGGTATAGATCTAGACTTGAATAACCGGAGACCACCTGCACCTCGTCGGAACCCTAGCGCCGCCGCTGGGGAGCCTGCCGGATTTTCGTTTCCTGTCGAAAAGCAGGGAGATGCCTAACAGCCTCTTATTCGTCTGACCATCACCACCCATCGATGGATCCGAGAATGTCGTGCTCTGCAGGGGCCTTCGACTCGTCACCGCCGTCACTGTACACGGTGGTCACCGGAAAAAAAAAACGGGGTGTTAGTCCCCAACACCAAGTTTGTCGCGCCACCGCTGGAAGAAGAGAGGACGAGGTGAGGTGATGGTGTTGCCTTCGTTGTGTCGTCGGTTCTACCCCCGTCCTAACAGCACCACCGTCGCCGTCGGAATGCCTTCTGCAATGGTTCACCGACGTCGTCTAACAGACCCTACTCCGTTGCTCGCCGCCCACCACTCTCTCTCTAGATTTATGTCCCTCTCTCTCTCTATGGAGATGCTAGGTAGGGGTGTTCAAAACCGGATATCCAAAATTTCGGATAGTGGATTTCATATTCGAATCCGTATCCGAAATTTCGGATATCTGGGATATCCGAAATTTCGGATATCTGGGATATCCGAAATTTCGGATACGGATTCGGATAGTAAACTGGATATCCGAATTTTGAAAAACAAAATTGTGTTATGGTAGAAAAATAAAGGAAATCTGTGATTCCAACTTTTAATTAGCACTCTTATGAGCAAAATTGCTAATGGGGCAAACAAGTAAATTTTTATTGAAAAATTAACAAAAGGGAAATGATCGATTTATATGTAGGTCCTGTAACTAACTAAAAATTGAAAAATACCATGTAATAATGGCGTGGAGGTGAAGAACAGATCTCATACATTAGCAATTAGGATACCTTTCAATGGTGGAAGGACGGAACAACTTCGAACAGGCAAGCGACGGTCGGCGGTCGAAACGCAGGGGGAAGGCGGAAGGCGGCAGACAGTCGGCAGGAAGGAGGCAGCACCGGCAGGAGGGAGCTGGCACCGGCAGGAAGGAGGCGGCTGAGACGCTCAATAGTGAGGAGCGTGGGAGTGACGGGAATTGCAATTAGGTTTAAGTTTCTTAATGACTGTGTTGTTTACGTATATATATTTTAATATAATTAATAATTCAAAATAAAATATTTCGGATATTCGGATATCCGAATTATCCGAAATATCCGAAAATCATTATCCGAATCCGAATCCGAAATTTCGTATATCCGAATTTTTAGATAATTCGGATTCGGATTCAAATTTTTTTGAACGCCCCTAATTCTAGGGTTTGAGAAATTTTGAAAGAGAAATAGATAATAATCTTTTTATATCTAGGGTTTTGGTAGGGAGTTGTCAAGAGGGATAACACTGGTTTACGAATAATGCGTATCTACTCGGGTCTCTGACACGTTTAAAATTCCTGAATCATTATTTTAAAACTTTTAGGATTATGAGACGTTATTAATAATATTGTTCAATTATTTTAAATCGTGAAATCTCTAATTCGTTAGATGTACGAACCGGTACTCGTCTGTACCATATTTTTAACGCATTCTCTCATTTTCATGTTTCGCACTCCGAGTTTAACTATTATTATTTTACTAATAATATTAAAATAAATATTTCTAATTTTATCAAAATACGTATTGATAAAAAAACATACAACTTCTGTTAATCTTACGGCATCTAACGCGGTTTAATGTTTACGTACGCATACTTCGTGTAACATTCGTGACTTTTTTATGTAATATTTTATTTCATTTTGTGACATGATGTTTCTCGTTATAACATACGTGTGCATCGTACCATACCAATTATTATATTACAAACGTACGACGACTAGGAGTTTTTGAATTTTTAAACTTTTATATTTCTTTATTTTGTTAAATTAAAGGATTTAATTATAAACTTTAGATTTTATACAAATGAGGTTTTAACTTATAAAAAGAAAAAAAAATGTGATTTTATATTTAGTTGAAACAAATATAATATATATGTACAAGTTCCTTTTTTTTTAAAAAGGAAAAAAAATGTTATAACTCATTAATATTGAGAAAAAGGAAATGGTTTGTCTTTAAACCCCTCATTAAACTTTTGAACTCCCTCATCTCCATCCTTACCCTTCCCCCACCTTTTTAATGGACCTTGAACTAAATCAAACACAAGTTTGACCTAAAGAAAGTCAAACACGCATAAACACCCCCTAATTCTCGTTTAATCCGCATTCAAACCTTCTTTTTTTAATGGCCCCGTATCAAGCTCCAATTTGATGGATTTTGGACCAAAATCGAAGATTTTGAAATCAATTAAGAAATCACGTAAATGAGTATAAGATTTGCGAAATCATGGAAATCAAGCCCATCCAACGATTCTCGTTCGTTTCTGCAGCTGTTAACACGCTCCTAAACGCCCTATAAATACCCATGACCCATTGCATTCGAAAATCACCTCAAATTTTTACTCTCTTTCTTCTCTCGGGTTGCAAATCGACGCAAGGAAAATGCCTCAAATCCGAGCGATTCAAGGCCATATTCAGGTATGAACGACTCGTTAATCCTTGCGAACCTCTATTCTGCTTGTGGTTGTTAATCGGTTTAGGGATATGGGGGAGGGCTGGTTCGCATCTGCTGATGGGGAAGGAGAACACATTAGAGATGTATTATAAAATCAAACGAGTTGGTGAATAAGCAATATGCAGGGACTGGTCTAGTGGTGGATACATGCACGCAAAATGGGTCAGCTCATGGGTTTGACCCGGCCTGCCCCCATTTTTTTTTGTATTTTTGTTGCTATTTTTCTTTACTAATATACACTCACTCAACTATATATATACATTTATAAACTTTTATTGTTAAGTTTTAGGTATTCCTTTATAGATTTCAAGGTTATTAGTTAATACCCTTTATAAATAAAAGTAATTATATATCCATGTTTAATTGTTTTCAAAAGAAAAAGAGAGTTATAAATTTCATTAATAAAAAGGGTTATATTCTACCTAAATCTTTAAAACGACTTAATTATTAACAATTATTAGTGTTATAAAAAATTATGATCGTTTTATTTATATAATTATCATATCACATTTAACATAATATTAATAGTAACAATTATGATTTCTAGTTAAATAATTAGTCCTACTAAATTGGATTTTTCATAAATACTAATGATGCATAACTAATTTATTTATTTATTTTAAATTATATCTTTATGATATTATCTTACAATATTACAAATATAGTATTAAACTATGGTTAATATATTTGATATTTAACATCAAGTTTTCTTTTATAGATAAAAATGTATTAAACATTATTTCTTGTAAATTAATTTACACATTTAGCTTGTTATCGTAATAACTCGAAATATTACTTCGTTCGTTAGTTCGCTCCAATTCCTATGTCCCAAGTCGTTCCATCCTTATTCCTTTTAATCATTCCTATATATTAAATACATGTAATTATTTAATTAGGGCATCGTTAATCTGGTTCACTTGTCCTCACGTTCTAGTTCAAGTTTAAGTCTGAAAGGCCCCAAACCCGGGAGGCCTCACTTGTTGGATTTACTCATCAACACATAGCACTTTAAACATAAGACATACATAAACACAGGGGAAACGATTTAAATCTCTACATACGCAGTGGAAACATAACATGTCTAAACATAACTTGTCAAATACAACTGAAACTTGTCTTAATCAACATAAACAAAAGAAACATAAACAGGATGCCAGATGCTGATCTTCGGGTAACTCTTCTCGCTAAGCCAAGCTAAGCATCCATGTCCATCTACTGCCACCTACACTTAACTGATGTGCATACTAAAATCAGCAACGCTGAGTGAGTTCTAAAGTTTACTTTAAATCAATTATACAAAAGATTTACAAAAACATATATACTGCCCATAAGGCTAAACTTTACATACTTTACTTTTCAAACAGTTTAAAACGTATAATAAACCGTCAATTCCTCTTTACTGTACTGCCCTCATGGCTTACATCCATGAACCGACAAGTACCTGGTCAATGCCCCCATGATCAACGACCATGAACCGACAATACCGCTTATCCGTCAATTCCTTGTCACTACTGTACCGCCCCCATGGTCAACGACCATGAACCGACGAGTACCTGGTCAATGCCCCCATGATCAACGACCATGAACCGACAATACCTTGGTCAATGCCCCCATGATCAACGACCATGAACCAACAATACCGCTTAACACTACGGGGAGGTTGCGTGGACCTCCCGAGCGACCGCCGTCACTCATCCCAGTTGTACAGCCGTTAACGAACCCAAAGGTTCTTACTAATGGGTATAACCCATATCTGACATCTTGTACAAGTAACATCTGTCCCAAGGACCTTTATAGCTGGTACACATTCCCGAAAGAAAACTGTTCACTTTACTGTTCATAAAACTTTCTGTAAATCTTGTTCATAACTTAACATGTATTATGCCTTAGTTTATGTATATAAAAATATAGTAAACGCTTGCCATAAATACATTTGCTTTTACTGAAATATATCTTAACACATATATCATGCCTTTGTTTATGTATAATAAATATAGTAAACGCTTGCCAAATAATATATCTTGCTCTACTGAAAACATACTAGCACTTATATTATGGCTTTGTTTATGTATATGAAAAATATAATAAACGCTTGCCAATAATATAATCATACTTTACTAAAATGTACTTTTGCCTCTTTTAAACTTTTCACTAAAACATAGCTTTTCCCTTCAGTTTATAATATATAAAATATAATAAACGCTTTACACTAAGTCTGCACACCACCCCTAAAGAAGGCAAAAAGAGGATTAGAACTCACCTGTTATCTTAACTGCAATGGTCTACTGGATCTCACACAATCTGGACAATCATAACAATTGACACGTATCACACTTAACTCAACACTAAATGGTTTAACCATTCTAATTTAGGCGACTAAACTGACTTTACCAGCCTGATAACTGCGCACCTAGCAAGTGCGCAGACCCTGCTTCTTGCGCACTTAGCAAGTGCGCAGGTTCCTCTTCCTGCGCACTTAGCAAGTGCGCAGGACCTGCTCTGTGCGCACTTGATAAGTACGCATGACCTGTTCTTCGCGAAAAACCCTAACTTTCGCATTCGGGTCTGATCACGTCAAGATCCCGAACTTGTTTGCATTCAAAACGTTCGTTTTCCATTAAGGAACTCAAATCTATGCTCATCTTTCAGTTTCATCCGTTCAAACATAACTTTGTCACCCAAAACCCGAAAAACCCAAAAACGAACAAAAACTCAGATCTAGGAGAATCGGTTACCTGTAATCACTTCCTTTTCGTTGCTAAACACTCAAGAGACTCTTGCTAATGATCCTTGAAGCTCTAATTCGAAAACCGGGACTTTCTCTCTCTAGGCTCTCTCTCACTTTCTCTCTTTAGAATCCGAAAATAAGGTTGGGAGTGAGGGTTTTGGGCAGGTCTTGAGGCTTATAAGGGCCCAAAACCTTGCCCTTTCGGCCCGTATACCCCGGCCCAAGCCCGCTTCCCTTTTTCTTATTTAAAATTTTTAATTCTCGTGAATTCTTTCGCGCCCTAAAAGTCGGGATAAATCTCTCAAACTATGGCTCTGATACCAACTTGTAAGGCCCCAAACCCGGGAGGCCTCACTTGTTGGATTTACTTATCAACACATAGCACTTTAAACATAAGACATACATAAACACAGCGGAAACGATTTAAATCTCTACATACGCAGCGAAACATAACATGTCTAAACATAACTTGTCAAATACAATTGAAACTTGTCTTAATCAACATAAACAAAAGAAACATAAACAGGATGCCAGATGCTGATCTTCGGGTAACTCTTCTCGCTAAGCCAAGCTAAGCATCCATGTCCATCTACTGCCACCTACACTTAACTGATGTGCATACTAAAATCAGCAACGCTGAGTGAGTTCTAACATTTACTTTAAATCAATTATACAAAAGATTTACTAAAACATATATACTGCCCATAAGGCTAAACTTTACATACTTTACTTTTCAAGCAGTTTAAAACGTATAATAAACCGTCAATTCCTCTTTACTGTACTGCCATCATGGCTTACATCCATGAACCGACAAGTACCTGGTCAATGCCCCCATGATCAACGACCATGAACCGACAATACCGCTTATCCGTCAATTCCTTGTCACTACTGTACCGCCCCCATGGTCAACGACCATGAACCGACGAGTACCTGGTCAATGCCCCCATGATCAACGACCATGAACCAACAATACCCTGGTCAATGCCCCCATGATCAACGACCATGAACCGACAATACCGCTTAACACTACGGGGAGGTTGCGTGGACCTCCCGAGCGACCGCCGTCACTCGTCCTAGTTGTACAACCGTTAACGATCCCAAAGGTTCTTACTAATGGGTAGAACCCATATCTGACATCTTGTACAAGTAACATCTGTCTCAAGGACCTTTATAGCTGGTACACATTCCCGAAGGAAAACTGTTCACTTTACTGTTCATAAAACTTTCTGTAAATCTTGTTCATAACTTAACATGTATTATGCCTTTGTTTATGTATATAAAAATATAGTAAACGCTTGCCATAAATACCTTTGCTTTTACTGAAATATATCTTAACACATATATCATGCCTTTGTTTATGTATAATAAATATAGTAAACGCTTATCAAATGATATATTTTGCTTACTTGAAAATACTAACACGTATATTATTGCCTTTGTTTATGTATAATAAATATAGTAAACGCTTGCCAAATAATATATCTTGCTTTACTGAAAACATACTAGCACTTATATTATGCCTTTGTTTATGTATATGAAAAATATAATAAACGCTTGCCAATAATATAATCATACTTTACTAAAATGTACTTTTGCCTCTTTTAAATTTTTCACTAAAACATAGCTTTTCCCTTCAGTTTATAATAAATAAAATGTAATAAACGATTTACACTAAGTATGCACACCACCCCTAAAGAAGGCAAAAAGGGGATTAGAACTCACCTGTTATCTTAACTGCAATGGTCTACTGGATCTCACACAATCTGGACAATCATAACAATTGACACGTATCATACTTCACTCAACACTAAATGGTTTAACCATTCTGATTTAGGCGACTAAACTGACTTTCCAGCCTCATGCCTGCGCACTTAGCAAGTGCGCAGACCCTGCTTCTTGCGCACTTAGCAAGTGCGCAGGTTCCTCTTTCTGCGCACTTAGCAAGTGCGCAGGTTCCTCTTCCTGCGCACTTAGCAAGTGCGCAGTACCTGCTCTGTGCGCACTTGATAAGTACGCACGACCTGTTCTTCGTGAAAAACCCTAACTTTCGCATTCGGGTCTGATCACGTCAAGATCCCGAACCTATTTGCATTCAAAACGTTCGTTTTCCATTAAGGAACTCAAATCTATGCTCATCTTACAGTTTCATCCGTTCAAACATAACTTTGTCACCCAAAACCCGAAAAACCCAAAAACGAACAAAAACTCAGATCTAGGAGAATCGGTTACCTGTAATCACTTCCTTTTCGTTGCTAAACACTCAAGAGACTCTTGCTAATGATCCTTGAAGCTCTAATCCGAAAACCGGGACTTTCTCTCTCTAGAATCCGAAAATAAGGTTGGGAGTGAGGGTTTTTGGCAGGTCTTGAGGCTTATAAGGGCTCAAAACCTTGCCCTTTCGGCCCGTATACCCCGGCCCAAGCCCGCTTCCCTTTTTCTTATTTAAAATTTTTAATTCTCGTGAATTCTTTCGCGCCCTAAAACGCGGGATAAATCTCTCAAACTATGGCTCTGATACCAACTTGTAAGGCCCCAAACCCGGGAGGCCTCACATGTTGGATTTACTTATCAACACATAGTACTTTAAACATAAGACATACATAAACACAGCGGAAACGATTTAAATCTCTACATACGCAGCGATACATAACATGTCTAAACATAACTTGTCAAATACAACTAAAACTTGTCTTAATCAACATAAACAAAAGAAACATAAACAGGATGCCAGATGCTGATCTTCGGGTAACTCTTCTCGCTAAGCCAAGCTAAGCATCCATGTCCATCTACTGCCACCTACACTTAACTGATGTGCATACTAAAATCAGCAACGCTGAGTGAGTTCTAACATTTACTTTAAATCAATTATACAAAAGATTTACTAAAACATATATACTGCCCATAAGGCTAAACTTTACATACTTTACTTTTCAAACAGTTTAAAACGTATAATAAACCGTCAATTCCTCTTTACTGTACTGCCCTCATGGCTTACATCCATGAACCGACAAGTACCTGGTCAATGCCCCCATGATCAACGACCATGAACCGATAATACCGCTTATCTGTCAATTCCTTGTCACTACTGTACCGCCCCCATGGTCAACGACCATGAACCGACGAGTACCTGGTCAATGCCCCCATGATCAACGACCATGAACCGACAATACCCTGGTCAATGCCCTCATGATCAACGACCATGAACCGACAATACCGCTTAACACTACGGGGAGGTTGCGTGGACCTCCCGAGCGACCGCCGTCACTCATCCAAGTTGTACAGCCGTTAACGAACCCAAAGGTTCTTACTATTGGGTAGAACCCATATCTGACATCTTGTACAAGTAACATCTGTCTCAAGGACCTTTATAGCTGGTACACATTCCCGAAGGAAAACTGTTCACTTTACTGTTCATAAAACTTTCTGTAAATCTTGTTCATAACTTAACATGTATTATGCCTTTGTTTATGTATATAAAAATATAGTAAACGTTTGCCATAAATACCTTTGCTTTTACTGAAATATATCTTAACACATATATCATGCCTTTGTTTATGTATAATAAATATAGTAAACGCTTGCCAAATGATATATTTTGCTTACTTGAAAATACTAACACGTATATTATTGCCTTTGTTTATGTATAATAAATATAGTAAACGCTTGCCAAATAATATATCCTGCTTTACTGAAAACATACTAGCACTTATATTATGCCTTTGTTTATGTATATGAAAAATATAATAAACGCTTGCCAATAATATAATCATACTTTACTAAAATGTACTTTTGCCTCTTTTAAACTTTTCACTAAAACATAGCTTTTCCCTTCAGTTTATAATATATAAAATATAATAAACGCTTTACACTAAGTATGCACACCACCCCTAAAGAAGGCAAAAAGGGGATTAGAACTCACCTGTTATCTTAACTGCAATGGTCTACTGGATCTCACACAATCTGGACAATCATAACAATTGACACGTATCAGACTTCACTCAACACTAAATGGTTTAACCATTCTGATTTAGGCGACTAAACTGACTTTACCAGCGTCATGCCTGCGCACTTAGCAAGTGCGCAGACCCTGCTTCTTGCGCACTTAGCAAGTGCGCTGGTTCCTCTTCCTGCGCACTTAGCAAGTGCGCAGGTTCCTCTTCCTGCGCACTTAGCAAGTGCGCAGGACCTGCTCTGTGCGCATTTGATAAGTACGCACGACCTGTTCTTCGTGAAAAACCCTAACTTTCGCATTCGGGTCTGATCACGTCAAGATCCCGAACTTGTTTGCATTCAAAACGTTCGTTTTCCATTAAGGAACTCAAATCTATGCTCATCTTTCAGTTTCATCCGTTCAAACATAACTTTTTCACCCAAAACTCGAAAAACCCAAAAAACGAACAAAAACTCAGATCTAGGAGAATCGGTTACCTGTAATCACTTCTTTTTCGTTGCTAAACACTCAAGAGACTCTTATTAATGATCCTTGGAGCTCTAATCCAAAAACCGGGACTTTCTCTCTCTAGGCTCTCTCTCATTTTCTCTCTCAAGAATCCGAAAATAAGGTTGGGAGTGAGGGTTTTGGGCGGGTTTTGGGCAGGTCTTGAGGCTTATAAGGGATCAAACCCTTGCCCTTTCGGCCCGTATAACCCGGCCCAAGCCCGCTTCCCTTTTTCTTATTTAAAATTTTTAATTCTCGTGAATTCTTTCGCGCCCTAAAAGTCGGGATAAATCTCTCAAACTATGGCTCTGATACCAACTTGTAAGGCCCCAAACCCGGGAGGCCTCACTTGTTGGATTTACTTATCAACACATAGCACTTTAAACATAAGACATACATAAACACAGCGGAAACGATTTAAATCTCTACATACGCAGCGGAAACATAACATGTCTAAACATAACTTGCCAAATACAACTGAAACTTGTCTTAATCAACATAAACAAAAGAAACATAAACAGGATGCCAGATGCTGATCTTCGGGTAACTCTTCTCGCTAAGCCAAGCTAAGCATCCATGTCCATCTACTGCCACCTACACTTAACTGATGTGCATACTAAAATCAGCAACGCTGAGTGAGTTCTAACGTTTACTTTAAATCAATTATACAAAAGATTTACTAAAACATATATACTGCCCATAAGGCTAAACTTTACATACTTTACTTTTCAAACAGTTTAAAACGTATAATAAACCGTCAATTCCTCTTTACTGTACTGCCATCATGGCTTACATCCATGAACCGACAAGTACCTGGTCAATGCCCCCATGATCAACGACCATGAACCGACAATACCTCTTATCCGTCAATTCCTTGTCACTACTGTACCGCCCCCATGGTCAACGACCATGAACCGACGAGTACGTGGTCAATACCCCCATGATCAACGACCATGAACCGACAATACCCTGGTCAATGCCCCCATGATCAACGACCATGAACCGACAATACCGCTTAACACTACGGGGAGGTTGCGTGGACCTCCCGAGCGACCGCCGTCACTCATCCGAGTTGTACAACCGTTAACGAACCCAAAGGTTCTTACTAATGGGTAGAACCCATATCTGACATCTTGTACAAGTAACATCTGTCCCAAGGACCTTTATAGCTGGTACACATTCCCGAAGGAACACTGTTCACTTTACTGTTCATAAAACTTTCTGTAAATCTTGTTCATAACTTAACATGTATTATGCCTTTGTTTATGTATATAAAAATATAGTAAACGCTTGCCATAAATACCTTTGCTTTTACTGAAATATATCTTAACACATATATCATGCCTTTGTTTATGTATAATAAATATAGTAAACGCTTGCCAAATGATATATCTTGCTTACTTGAAAATACTAACACATATATTATTGCCTTTGTTTATGTATAATAAATATAGTAAACGCTTGCCAAATAATATATCTTGCTTTACTGAAAACATACTAGCACTTATATTTTGGCTTTGTTTATGTATATGAAAAATATAATAAACGCTTGCCAATAATATAATCATACTTTACTAAAATGTACTTTTGCCTCTTTTAAACTTTTCTCTAAAACATAGCTTTTCCCTTCAGTTTATAATATATAAAATATAATAAACGCTTTACACTAAGTATGCACACCACCCCTAAAGAAGGCAAAAAGGGGATTAGAACTCACCTGTTATCTTAACTGCAATGGTCTACTGGATCTCACACAATCTGGACAATCATAAGAGTTGACACGTATCAGACTTCACTCAACACTAAATGGTTTAACCATTCTGATTTAGGCGACTAAACTGACTTTACCAGCCTGATGCCTGCGCACTTAGCAAGTACGCAGACCCTGCTTCTTGCGCACTTAGCAAGTGCGCAGGTTCCTCGTCCTGCGCACTTAGCAAGTGCGCAGGACCTGCTCTGTCCGCACTTGATAAGTACGCACGACCTGTTCTTCGCGAAAAACCCTAACTTTCGTATTCGGGTCTGATCACGTCAAGATCCCGAACCTGTTTGCATTCAAAACGTTCGTTTTCCATTAAGTAACTCAAATCTATGCTCATCTTTCAGTTTCATCCGTTTAAACATAACTTTTTCACCCAAAACCCGAAAACCCAAAAACGAACAAAAACTCAGATCTAGCAGAATCGGTTACCTGTAATCACTTTCTTTTCGTTGCTAAACACTCAAGAGACTCTTGCTAATGATCCTTGAAGCTCTAATCTGAAAACCGAGACTTTCTCTCTCCAGGCTCTATCTCACTTTCACTCTCTAGAATCCGAAAATAAGGTTGGGAGTGAGGGTTTTGGGCAAGTCTTGAGGCTTATAAGGGCCCAAAGCCTTGCCCTTTTGGCCCGTATACCCCGGCCCAAGCCCGCTTCCCTTTTTCTTATTTAAAATTTTTAATTCTCGTGAATTCTTTCGCGCCCTAAAACTCGGGATAAATCTCTCAAACTATGACTCTGATACCAACTTGTAAGGCCCCAAACCCGGGAGGCCTCACTTGTTGGATTTACTTATCAACACATACCACTTTAAACATAAGACATACATAAACACAGCGGAAACGATTTAAATCTCTACATACGCAGCGAAACAAAACATGTCTAAACATAACTTGTCAAATACAATTGAAACTTGTCTTAATCAACATAAACAAAAGAAACATAAACAGGATACCAGATGCTGATCTTCGGGTAACTCTTCTCGCTAAGCCAAGCTAAGCATCCATGTCCATCTACTGCCACCTACACTTAACTGATGTGCATACTAAATTCAGCAACGCTGAGTGAGTTCTAACGTTTACTTTAAATCAATTATACAAAAGATTTACTAAAACATATATACTGCCCATAAGGCTAAACTTTACATACTTTACTTTTCAAACAGTTTAAAACGTATAATAAACCGTCAATTCCTCTTTACTTTACTGCCCTCATGGCTTACATCCATGAACCGACAAGTACCTGGTCAATGCCCCCATGATCAACGACCATGAACCGACAATACCGCTTATCCGTCAATTCCTTGTCACTACTGTACCGCCCCCATGGTCAACGACCATGAACCGACGAGTACCTGGTCAATGCCCCCATGATCAACGACCATGAACCGACAATACCATGGTCAATGCCCCCATGATCAACGACCATGAACCGACAATACCGCTTAACATTACGGGGAGGTTGCGTGGACCTCCCGAGCGACCGCCGTCACTCATCCCAGTTGTACAACCGTTAACGAACCCAAAGGTTCTTACTAATGGGTAGAACCCATATCTGACATCTTGTACAAGTAACATCTGTCCCAAGGACCTTTATAGCTGGTACGCATTACCGAAGGAAAACTGTTCACTTTACTGTTCATAAAACTTTCTGTAAATCTTGTTCATAACTTAACATGTATTATGCCTTTGTTTATGTATATAAAAATATAGTAAACGCTTGCCATAAATACCTTTGCTTTTACTGAAATATATCTTAACACATATATCATGCCTTTGTTTATGTATAATAAATATAGTAAACGCTTGCCAAATGATATATCTTGCTTACTTGAAAATACTAACACATATATTATTGCCTTTGTTTATGTATAATAAATATAGTAAACGCTTGCCAAATAATATATCTTGCTTTACTGAAAACATACTAGCACTTATATTATGGCTTTGTTTATGTATATGAAAAATATAATAAACGCTTGCCAATAATATAATCATACTTTACTAAAATGTACTTTTGCCTCTTTTAAACTTTTCACTAAAACATAGCTTTTCCTTTCAGTTTATAATATATAAAATATAATAAACGCTTTACACTAAGTATGCACACCACCCCTAAAGAAGGCAAAAAGGGGATTAGAACTCACCTGTTATCTTAACTGCAATGGTCTACTGGATCTCACACAATCTGGACAATCATAACAGTTGACACGTATCAGACTTCACTCAACACTAAATGGTTTAACCATTCTGATTTAGGCGACTAAACTGACTTTACCAGCCTGATGCCTGCGCACTTAGCAAGTGCGCAGACCCTGCTTCTTGCGCACTTAGCAAGTGCGCAGGTTCCTCCTCCTGCGCACTTAGCAAGTGCGAAGGACCTGCTCTGTGCGCACTTGATAAGTACGCACGACCTGTTCTTCGCGAAAAACCCTAACTTTCGCATTCGGGTCTGATAACGTCAAGATCCCAAACCTGTTTGCATTCAAAACGTTCGTTTTCCATTAAGTAACTCAAATCTATGCTCATCTTTCAGTTTCATCCATTCAAACATAACTTTTTCACCCAAAACCCGAAAAACCCAAAAACGAACAAAAACTCAGACTGTAATCACTTCCTTTTCGTTGCTAAACACTCAAGAGAGTCTTGCTAATGATCCTTGAAGCTCTAATATGAAAACCAGGACTTTCTCTCTCTAGGCTCTCTCTCACTTTCTCTCTCTAGAATCCGAAAATAAGGTTGGGAGTGAGGGTTTTGGGCAGGTCTTGAGGCTTATAAGGGCCCAAACCCTTGCCCTTTCGGCCCGTTTACCCCGGCCCAAGCCCGCTTCCCTTTTCTTATTTAAAATTTTTAATTCTCGTGAATTATTTCGCGCCCTAAAACTCGGGATAAATCTCTCAAACTATGGCTCTGATACCAACTTGTAAGGCCCCAAACCCGGGAGGCCTCACTTGTTGGATTTACTTATCAACACATAGCACTTTAAACATAAGACATACATAAACACAGCGGAAACGATTTAAATCTCTACATACGCAGCGGAAACATAACATATCTAAACGTAACTTGTCAAATACAACTGAAACTTGTCTTAATCAACATAAACAAAAGAAACATAAACAGGATGCCAGATGCTGATCTTCGGGTAACTCTTCTCGCTAAGCCAAGCTAAGCATCCATGTCCATCTACTGCCACCTACACTTAACTGATGTGCATACTAAAATCAGCAACGCTGAGTGAGTTCTAACGTTTAGTTTAAATCAATTATACAAAAGATTTACTAAAACATATATACTGCCCATAAGGCTAAACTTTACATACTTTACTTTTCAAACAGTTTAAAACGTATAATAAACCGTCAATTCCTCTTTACTGTACTGCCCTCATGGCTTACATCCATGAACCGACAAGTACCTGGTCAATGCCCCCATGATCAACGACCATGAACCGACAATACCGCTTATCCGTCAATTCCTTGTCACTACTGTACCGCCCCCATGGTCAACGACCATGAACCGACGAGTACCTGGTCAATGCCCCCATGATCAACGACCATGAACCGACAATACCCTGGTCAATGCCCCCATGATCAACGACCATGAACCGACAATACCGCTTAACACTACGGGGAGGTTGCGTGGACCTCCCGAGCGACCGCCGTCACTCATCCCACTTGTACAACCGTTAACGAACCCAAAGGTTCTTACTAATGGGTAGAACCCATATCTGACATCTTGTACAAGTAACATCTGTCCCAAGGACCTTTATAGCTGGTACACATTCCCGAAGGAAAACTGTTCACTTTACTGTTCATAAAACTTTCTGTAAATCTTGTTCATAACTTAACATGTATTATGCCTTTGTTTATGTATATAAAAATATAGTAAACGCTTGCCATAAATACCTTTGCTTTTACTGAAATATATCTTAACACATATATCATGCCTTTGTTTATGTATAATAAATATAGTAAACGCTTGCCAAATGATATATCTTGCTTACTTGAAAATACTAACACATATATTATTGCCTTTGTTTATGTATAATAAATATAGTAAACGCTTGCCAAATAATATATCTTGGTTTATTGAAAACATACTAGCACTTATATTATGCCTTTGTTTATGTATATGAAAAATATAATAAACGCTTGCCAATAATATAATCATACTTTACTAAAATGTACTTTTGCCTCTTTTAAACTTTTCACTAAAACATAGCTTTTCCCTTCAGTTTATAATATATAAAATATAATAAACGCTTTACACTAAGTATGCACACCACCCCTAAAGAAGGCAAAAAGGGGATTAGAACTCACCTGTTATCTTAACTGCAATGGTCTACTGGATCTCACACAATCTGGACAATCATAACAGTTGACACGTATCAGACTTCACTCAACACTAAATGGTTTAACCATTCTGATTTAGGCGACTAAACTGACTTTACCATCCTGATGCCTGCGCACTTAGCAAGTTCACAGACCCTGCTTCATGCGCACTTAGCAAGTGCGCAGGTTCCTCTTCCTGCGCACTTAGCAAGTGCGCAGGACCTGCTCTGTGCGCACTTGATAAGTACGCACGACCTGTTCTTCGCGAAAAACCCTAACTTTCGCATTCGGGTCTGATCACGTCAAGATCCCGAACCTGTTTGCATTCAAAACGTTCGTTTTCCATTAAGTAACTCAAATCTATGCTCATCTTTCAGTTTCATCCGTTCAAACATAACTTTTTCACCCAAAACCCGAAAAACCCAAAAACGAACAAAAACTCAGATCTAGCATAATCGGTTACCTGTAATCACTTCCTATTCGTTGCTAAACACTCAAGAGACTCTTGCTAATGATCCTTGAAGCTCTAATCTGAAAACCGGGACTTTCTCTCTCTAGGCACTCTCTCACTTTCTCTCTCTAGAATACGAAAATAAGGTTGGGAGTGAGGGTTTTGGGCAGGTCTTGAGGCTTATAAGGGCCCAAACCCTTGCCCTTTCGGCCCGTATACCCCGGCCCAAGCCCGCTTCCCTTTTTCTTATTTAAAATTTTTAATTCTCGTGAATTCTTTCGCGCCCTAAAACTCGGGATAAATCTCTCAAACTATGGCTCTGATACCAACTTGTAAGGCCCCAAACCCGGGAGGCCTCACTTGTTAGATTTACTTATCAACACATAGCACTTTAAACATAAGACATACATAAACACAGCGGAAACGATTTAAATCTCTACATACGCAGCGGAAACATAACATGTCTAAACATAACTTGTCAAATACAACTGAAACTTGTCTTAATCAACATAAACAAAAGAAACATAAACAGGATGCCAGATGCTGATCTTCGGGTAACTCTTCTCGCTAAGCCAAGCTAAGCATCCATGTCCATCTACTGCCACCTACACTTAACTGATGTGCATACTAAAATCAGCAACGCTGAGTGAGTTCTAACGTTTACTTTAAATCAATTATACAAAAGATTTACTAAAACATATATACTGCCCATAAGGCTAAACTTTACATACTTTACTTTTCAAACAGTTTAAAACGTATAATAAACCGTCAATTCCTCTTTACTGTACTGCCCTCATGGCTTACATCCATGAACCGACAAGTACCTGGTCAATGCCCCCATGATCAACGACCATGAACCGACAATACCGCTTATCCGTCAATTCCTTGTCACTACTGTACCGCCCCCATGGTCAACGACCATGAACCGACGAGTACCTGGTCAATGCCCCCATGATCAACGACCATGAACCGACAATACCCTGGTCAATGCCCCCATGATCAACGACCATGAACCGACAATATCGCTTAACACTACAGGGAGGTTGCGTGGACCTCCCGAGCGACCGCCGTCACTCATCCCAGTTGTACAGCCGTTAACGAACCCAAAGGTTCTTACTAATGGGTAGAACCCATATCTGACATCTTGTACAAGTAACATCTGTCCCAAGGACCTTTATAGCTGGTACACATTCCCGAAGGAAAACTGTTCACTTTACTGTTCATAAAACTCTCTGTAAATCTTGTTCATAACTTAACATGTATTATGCCTTTGTTTATGTATATAAAAATATAGTAAACGCTTGCCATAAATACCTTTGCTTTTACTGAAATATATCTTCACACATATATCATGCCTTTGTTTATGTATAATAAATATAGTAAACGCTTGCCAAATGATATATCTTGCTTACTTGAAAATACTAACACGTATATTATTGCCTTTGTTTATGTATAATAAATATAGTAAACGCTTGCCAAATAATATATCTTGTTTTACTGAAAACATACTAGCACTTATATTATGTCTTTGTTTATGTATATGAAAAATATAATAAACGCTTGCCAATAATATAATCATACTTTACTAAAATGTACTTTTGCCTCTTTTAAACTTTTCACTAAAACATAGCTTTTCCTTTCAGTTTATAATATATAAAATATAATAAACGCTTTACACTAAGTATGCACACCACCCCTAAAGAAGGCAAAAAGGGGATTAGAACTCACCTGTTATCTTAACTGCAATGGTTTACTGGATCTCACACAATCTGGACAATCATAACAATTGACACGTATCAGACTTAACTCAACACTAAATGGTTTAACCATTCTGATTTAGGCGACTAAATTGACTTTACCAGCCTGATGCCTGCGCACTTAGCAAGTGTGCAGACCCTGCTTCTTGCGCACTTAGCAAGTGCGCAGGTTCCTCTTCCTGCGCACTTAGCAAGTGCGCAGGTTCCTCTTCTGTGCGCACTTGATAAGTACGCACGACCTGTTCTTCGCGAAAAACCCTAACTTTCGCATTCGGGTTTGATCACGTCAAGATCCCGAACCTGTTTGCATTCAAAACGTTCGTTTTCCATTAAGGAACTCAAATCTATGCTCATCTTTCAGTTTCATCCGTTCAAACATAACTTTTTCACCCAAAACCCGAAAAACCCAAAAACGAACAAAAACTCAGATCTAGGAGAATCGGTTACCTGTAATCACTTCGTTTTTGTTGCTAAACACTCAAGAGACTTTTGCTAATGATCCTTGAAGCTCTAATCCGAAAACCGGGACTTTCTCTCTCTAGGCTCTCTCTCACTTTCTCTCTCTAGAATCTGAAAATAAGGTTGGGTGTGAGGGTTTTGGGCAGGTCTTGAGGCTTATAAGGGCCCATACCCTTGCCCTTTCGGCCCGTATACCCCGGCCCAAGCCCGCTTCCCTTTTTCTTATTTAAAATTTTTAATTCTCGTGAATTCTTTCGCGCCCTAAAACTCGAGATGTTACAAAGTCGCAACATCAATGTGAGATTCATAGCCCCCTTTTACTTTTACTTTTACTTTTACTTTTGGGGTGAAACATGTAAATATGCTTGATAACTCAAACATCTATCAAAACAAATTCTTGAACAAGTAATTTCAATTATGTGCTTGATATTTGAACACTATAACAACATTACAATCATTAACTTGTTTACAAGCCTAAGGTAGTACTAGTATGGCCATATAGGGGAAACCGATATAACAACGACACAATCTTTGGGTTTGTGGATGCAATAACATTTAAACGGCACAATATTTGGGATTGTGGACGCAATAACATTTCAACGGCACAATATTTGGGATTGTGGATGCAATAACATTTCAACGGCATAATCTTTGGGATTGTGGATGCATATAACATTAAGGGTAGGGTTGATTGCAATAATTTTGGTGTTGATATGCTTGCACACTTGTTTGAACTTGTATTAAGTTTGTTTTATATCTTTTATGACAATTTATCTTTATAACTTATAAAACCTATGTCTCTCACCAACTTTATGTTGACACATTTTACTTTACATGTTTCAGGAAATAAATAGTTGATGATGAAGGATCACATAGGAAAGCTCTTGGAATTAGTTAATAATTTGAGCAATATTTTCTCTTGATGTTTGTTTGATTTGAAACAAGTGTAAACATTAATTTATGAAATCTAATAATTTATGTGATGCTTTAGTAATTGTCTTTGTATCTTGTGCTATGAACTATGTGTGACACCTCGTGTTTCCGCCACTGGCGGGGTGTGACAGATTGGTATCAGAGCCTTGGTTATAAAGAATTAGGCTTAGAAAGACCTAGACTATAACCTAAGACTCTCTTACTCTGTATAGGAACTTTATGTGACTTATATACTAACTTTATTTCTTCTTAGCCATGTCATCCTATTCAACCGATGCTTCCAATAACACACGTGTCCACTCGGACCTTTCTTCACCCACACCCATTAGGGAACCCTCGTAGAGCCTCGCCCGTTGGACCTCGTTAATGAAGTCAAGTGAAGGAACCAAAACGACTAGGTCCAACAAGAAGGCCCACAAGGATGAAGGCCCCGAACTAGTATCTGATACCTGATGAGTGGTAGATAAACCCGTGCTAATTGTATATAATTATATGTTTTTAACCCTAACTATGTCAGAAACGAATTACTTTAATTTGTTTTTATATTTTATAAGTTTTGATATGAGTTAAAAACAATAAAAATCATATGAAATAAATGAGAGAATGATTAAATATAATTAGACTAAAATTAATTAGAGATAACTGATTAAGTTATGGTTTAATATACAATTCAATTTCAAATATGGCTACAGGAGCCTCACGTGGAACAAAAGAAGATAACATATGGATTATTGTTCAATTTAATTAAAACGGAGTGGGCTCAAGAAGGAATACCAGTGAGCTTAAATTAAATGAGATATTGGGTTCTCTTTACTTACGTGGGCTAAAGGCTTGATCACAAAAAATACGACAGCAACAGGAGGTGCCGAGGGCACGTGGGGGAGGACACAGCCCTTGGCTGTTTTGACTTTTGCGGGGTGTTGCCCGAGAAAAGAAGGGAAGCCGGAAAGTTTGGAGGAATTTTGGAGGTGTACGGAAACTGAGAGGGAGGCTCTCTTTGTTGATTCGGTCATGCGAACCCAAGACAGAAAGGGGAGTTTTATTGTTCTATTTTTAATCAAGTTGTTTGTGAAGTTTGGTTAATAATTTTAATAATGAATTTGTTAGTGACAGTATCTGAGTTTGTTATTATTATGTTTGGCAAATTTTCTGTTGCTTCCTTTCAGCGGATGGTTCGTAAAGGTTTCGTGCTTGATTCAGTTTGTTTATGTTTTGGATCTTGTTAGTTTTTGACACAAACTTGATGAAATGATGTATTAGTTATTGTAAACAATTTATGTGATGCTTTGAGTTTCTTGTTTACAATCTTGTTCGGTTGATGACAAAACCTAGTAGTAGGGTTGAGTGGCTAAAGGAGGTAACACGGCATTGATAAATTGGGTAGTTGAATTGTACTGTTTTGTGACGGAATCGGTTGTATAGGTTGCCGACAACCGTCTGTCTTCAATTACTGTTTTAACTAATTTTCCAACACTATGTCTATGTTATGTCCAATGAATAACTGAATTTTACATAAACCTAGAACTTGAAGGTTGGAGGGAGTTACATCTTTATTTGATGTGTGTTTTAATTATATTTTACTAAACTAAGCAATTAATCTTTTCATTGATTCCCTGTGGATTCGACAACCCTACTTCTTTGTTTACAGTTTAAGGTAGATTAGTAGTAGTATTTACAAGTGTTTTTGATTGACCATAACACTGCGATCAAAATGGCGCCGTTGCCGGGGAATCGATGCGCTTAGTTCTATTGCTTTAGTTTAGTGAATTTTCTAGTTTACTTGATTTTGCTTTTCTTTCACAAAAAAACCCAAAAATATTTCTCTTGCTTTTGTTTTTATTTTGTTTGTTTTTCGTTCAGAACTATTTGGATGTGCTACTTGTACAGGTTGACATGGATAGGAATTATCATGATAATCAGTACTACTATGATCCATGCAATAATTGTGGCATCACTGGCCACTGGGCACAAGATTGTCCAAGATATAATCAATATGGTGGTGGTTCTGGGTACCCAATCTAACAGGAAGAATACAACCAATACTACCACCCAAGCAGGCCACCTGAACAAGTCAACTATCAGTCTGAACTGGATGCCATCTGGTCAGATATGAAGGAGCTGGCCAAAGTGGTCCATGAAGTGGTGCAATAACAGGAGAGCCAGGCAAAGCATCATCAAATCTTGCTAAATCAAGTTGTCTACCTAGCTGAGGTAGTTGCATCACTCATCAAAGAAGTAGGTAAGCCTTGTAGTGCACATCAGTACCCAAGTTCTGAAGCCACAAACAGTGCACACCTTCATGCTGTAAGTCGTAAATATTCATTTGAATATCCTGCTCGTGAACAGACTCCTCCACCGGTTATAGAGAGAGTGGTGGAGTACAGTGAATCTGAGTCTGACCCTAATCATGATTTTATTTCACAAAATAACTTGAAAACTGAAAATGTGAATAAACCTTTAAAAATCCCATTTCCAAATGCTATAATCAAACCACTTTTAAAAGAAAAAGATCCAACACAGGATGAACGATGGGAAAATTTTGATAAGCGTATAATTAACTTATTATTTCTAAATACGCTTAAACAAGATCCTGATAGTGTTGAGTGCTTGAAAGGTTTGAGTACCCATAAACGACGGCACAAATGTCTCGAACAAGTAAAGCTAAGTGCTAGTGTGAATGTCGTGTTTACGGGTACCCTTCCCCCGAAACTCCAAGATCTAGGGGCACCTATTATTTCTATACAAATAGGTGAAATTAAACTTGATAGAGCATTGCTGGATCTTGGAGCATCTGTGAGTATAATTCCAGGGAGTCTGTATGATCAACATGATTTTGGTCCATTACAGAGAGTTAACACCACTGTGGTGTTGGCTGATCAAACTCCCACACATCCTCGGGGGATTGTAAAGGATGTGATTGGGAAGGTAAATGAGTTTTATTACCCAGTGGATTTCTTGGTGTTGGATTGTGTCAAGAACACAGAACCAACCATTATTTTGGGTAGACCGTTCTTGGCCACTGCGCAGGCAGACATTAACTGTGCTGAGGGAACGGTAAGGATGAGGTTTAGGGCTCAGAAAATGAGTTTGCAGATATTTTCAAACTTGTCAACCCCGAAAACTAACAAATGTGGATCACCTGAAAAGGTGAATCACACAGTCGAGAATGTTTATGTTGTGTTTGACAGGGTAACTGAGCGGAAGGTTGGAGAGACTCCGGATAAGGGGAAGAAACGAGTTAGAAAAAGGAGGCGGAAAGGAAAGAAACCGCTAGTTCAAGATGTAGAGCGGGAACTCATTGATTTATTTGTTCAAGCACGGAGAAAATGCGATGAGGAAAGGAATTTAAGTGTGGGGAGGGAGGATTGCAAGCATCCCACCCGACCACCATGATGCAAGTAAGGTACACCACGTCTGGCTAAAGACGTTAAACTTAGCGCTCTTGGGAGGCAGTCTAAGGTTAGTTTGTTTAGTTTCTTGTATAGTTAAACGAACGTTATGGGTGTGTTCTCTAGAAACCGTCACGAGACTCAACTCGTCCACTCGGGATACCGAGGGGTTTGAAAGGCTTGATGCATATGCTAAATGCATCCGTGATTCCTACAAAAATGAGTTAGGATTTTATTTTTGTTTTGTGTCTACTCCATAGGGTCTTTTAGTTTTTATTGAGTCTTTACATTGAGTTAGTTTGATGCTTTTGGGTTTGTTTTGAGTTTAACTTTGCAGGTTTAGATTGATCCACCCGTACTCAATCTCCATTCGGTTGGTGATATTCTGAGTTTGATTTGATTCTATTGTAAAAGGCAGCCCAATAGCAGATGCTGAAGACGATCGCGAAGGAAATGCTATACGATCGTCTGAGGTTGGATTGAAGACGGTTACAGCTCGAAACCAGCTAAGTCCTTTCCAATTCTATGTATAGTTTTGTTTATGTATTTTTATATTTTTATCGTCTCTCATTCTACATTGGAGGAAATGTAGATTTTAAGTGTGGGGAGGGGAGACTGAGTCTGTATAGTAGAAAAAAATTGAAAAATCAATAAAAATTAAAAAATGTCCCAAAATTAGAATTTTTGCAAAATATATGGAAAATGATAGTAGAATTGAAAATTGTGCTTATGGAATTTAAAATGAATAATAAAAATAAAAAATGCGTCTAGTTTGTAACCTTTTGGTAGACCCAACCAACTTTAAGAGCTTAAATATCCTGAAAATGTATCTAGCTTAATTAGATAATTAATTAAGTATGCCTTGTGGGTTCTCATCTTAATGGTGTCGGTAAGGTCGAAACTGTCAATATAGGGTGATAGGAACCACTATAAACAATAATTTATAGGTTTTTAAAATTATCTGGCACGCCGCTTTCTTTTTATGAAAATAAATTCGAAAGTTAGTGGCATTCCATAATCCACCATTCGTGAGCTTAATTAATTAATTTGAGAGCTTAGGTTTCGCCTACGTGCTACCCTCCGGGATAGCGACTTGGTTGATACACCCGTGGGCGGGACTTAAGTGATCAATATTGGATATCTAAGTTAGGTTTATGTGTTACCCTCCGGGATGGTGACTTGGGGGATACACCACTATTTCGAAGCTTAGGTAATTCATTGCTTAAAAACTGCAATCTACGTGTCACGCGTCGAGTTCCAGCTTGATTGAAACACCACTGGGTTAGTTTTATTCATATAACATTAATAAAATCTCATATCATTCTGATAGCGTGTGATAAGTATATAAAAATATAAGTAAATATATTTTTAGGATGATTTCACCAGATCAGGTTTTAAATTTATAAAATGATAATTACTTTAACTTAAAACACACACAATAGGCATGTGTACCTATCGCAGCGTAATATAGTTTGGGTATGGACCAAGTATCGAACCATGGACACGGATCCCCGTACTCAACCCTTGCTATTGTCTGACTAGAATAATAAGTTTGAAAATGGGTTTTGTTTAAAAGGAAAATAAAAAGTTAAGAAATGTAATTAGAACTATTATTCTGTTTAAGTTGTTACTCTAGTTGTTATCCCTTGCTAATTAATGCTGTATTTAAAATAAGTTTGGTAATAGTTACTAGTAAAAACCCTTTCGATATGGAAGTTAGTATTTCGTAACGGAACAGTGGATACGGTCGGCTAACTGTTCCTTAATGAATATAACGGACCCTAAACTGGGCGTCAAGTCCGTCGGTATCTCACAATTCATTATTCGGACTTATTATCCTTGTGACTGACGTACGTCTGGTCTTGTAACTTCTTCCACTAAGTCGGAATGCACGACTTCCTCCAAAGGTAATTTATGAACGCTCGGACCTAACAATTTATGTTCTTAAATAGTTGTCTTTACATATAATATTATTTCAAATAAATAAGACTTTCCTTCTCAAGATCAAACCCCATGGTTCCCACTAGAAGTCCTCTGCAAGCCGATACAAGAGAAGTAGAGAAATACCGACACAAACTGCCCGGTCTGGTTAGGGCTCAAACGGCCAGCTGAATACCCAAACCTCTAATCAACCCAAAATATTAAATCTATACTAACCAGCCGTGCTAGCATCAAGATTTGTATATAGACAGTACAAATATCGAATGAGCTTCTCAAACAAGAAGTCCTGCTTGAGTAACTCACAAGATAAAAAGATTATTAGATTGATTTAAAGATCACTTATTCTGGTCTTTTTTAGATAACTTATAGTAAAGACTTTAAAAACATAACTTATTAAAAATAATTCATTAATTAATTAAAGTTCAACTAATTCGAGCAACACAAGAGGAGTAGCCATGAATGACCATACAAGTGACTCCACTAACCCTTAGATAATGTGTGGAATTATTACAACACCAAGGGAGAGTGGGTATAGGTTGCCTCTTGTTTCACTCGAACAAGAAGAATAAGCTCATATTACAAGACTTAGAAAAGAAAATAAAAAGAGAAAGCTAGGACCAAAACCGAGAGAGTTTCGGCTCTTAGTAGGGCACTAAGGCCTTCCCTACTCTTGATCTTGGACACCTAAAACACTAGAATGAGCTTGCTATTTATAGACTCAAAATTTGGTAATGCACGGTCGTGCAAAGCACTCATTTCCTGCACGTGAGGGAATCTGGCAGATCAGGAGAGTACATGGAGGTAGTTATGGTTTGCACGTTCGTGCATTGACCTTTTTCCTTCCTGTTGACTTTTTTGTCTTCAGCTTTGACTTCCTTGGTCCGATTTTGTGCAATTAACTTCCGAATGCTGATTTCTCCTTATTTTTGGGTGTTTTCTTCATGTTTTGTATGCAATGGTTAATTATCCTGTTGTAACACAAATAAGTGGATTAAGTCTCGTATCTTATCATATTCTCTATAATTTGTGCTATTTATGGGAATAATTGTGCATGTAAAACATGTATAAATGATGGTATATCACATTCATACCATCGATCCATTATCCATCTTAATTTTTAAAACATATAAATCTGTGTTTATAGTGGTGAGAAATCTATAAGGTTTAACTCGAGACTAAACATGACCTTGAGACGGGATTAGGCTGAATTGTAGCTTTCTAAGTGTGAGAACCATAGATAGATTGACTACTTGGTAATTAATAGGATTATAGATCACAAAATTCGGGGGCTCGATGAGTCGGTGGTTGGGTTTAATCGCATCGAAATACCGCTTGTTACGATTAACGTGTTAGTATATTTGTGCTGTGTAAAATTAAAGTATAAAAGCAAGTTTTCCAATTATTATTCCATTGCAGATTCTTTTTCGAGACGAAAAAAGATAAGTGTGGGGATGTGATGAGTGGTTGATAAACCCGTGCTAATTGTATATAATTATATGTTTTTAACCCTAACTATGTCAGAAACGAATTACTTTATTTTGTTTTTATATTTTATAAGTTTTGATGTATAATGAGTTAAAAACAATAAAAATCATATGAAATAAATGAGAGAATGATTAAATATAATTAGACTAAAATTAATTAGAGATAAATGATTAAGTTATGGTTTAATATACAATTAGTTTAGACCCCGTGTAATACACACGGGTGAAAAACATCAATACATAAACTTCTTAAATTTTATTTATTTATTTATTTTACAGGTGTAAAAATTTATTACTATATACTAAGGATATAAAAAAAAAATTCAAAATATGTAAAAAATAATATATAATTGAGTTTCGAAAATACGTCAATTAATATTTAATTTAATTTGACTTTCATTTAGTATTTGATTGAAAATAAAAATTACATAATTAGATTTCAAAGTTTTCTTTATAATAAAGGATAATTTAAAATAAATATATTTTATTAGTATAATTAGTAATTTATTAAAAGATATGGATGCCTTTAATAAGAGAGAGAAAAGAAAATATTAATGAGATTAGATATGGAGACGACATTTGACATACAAAAACCTTTATTTATTATATAGTATAGATTCTATTTCAAATAAGGCTACAGGAGCCTCACGTGGAACAAAAGAAGATAACATATGGATTATTGTTCAATTTAATTAAAATGGAGTGGGCTCAGGAAGGAATACTAGTGTGAGCCTAAATTAAATAAGATGTTGGGCTCTGATTACTTACGTGGGCTAAAGGCTTGATCACAAAAATACGACAGCAGCAAGAGGTAGAGGTGCACAAATCGGTTTTTTAACCCAAACCGGTTCAACCCGACCCGAACCGGTTTGGTCAACGAAAAAGTCAAAACCGGTTTGGGCCCAAACCGGTTCGGGTTAAACCGGTTTTGGTAATGGAAATATGTAAACCGGTCAAACCGGTTCGGGTAGGTTTTAAACCGGTTTTTATTAAAAAAAAAATTATATTTCCGTGATTAAGTTGTTTCAATTACGTGATTTCATTTTGAATTTTCTAGCATTAAATCGCATTAATTATCATTAATTTAAAACAAACCGGTTTAGCATTAAATCGCATTGAATTTTCTAGCATTAAATCGCATAAATTAGCATTAAATCGCATTAATTACCCTGAATCGCATTAACTCGCATTAATTAGAGTTTTAACCTAGCATTAAATCGCATTAATTAGCATTAATTCGAAAACCGGTTTAAACCGGTTTACAAACCGGTTTGGTTGAACCGGTCCCTAACCCGATCGCATTCTGAAAGCATTAAACCGGTTTTGAACCGGCGGTTTTTGGGTAACCCGAACCGGTTTGGCCTAAACCGGTTTAACCTAAACCGGTTTGCCGGTTTGGACCGGGTTAAAAAAAAAAACCGGTTTTTTTTGTGCACCACTAGCAGGAGGTGCCTAGGGCACGTGGGGGAGGACACAGCCCTTGGCTGTTTTGACTTTTGCGGGGTGTTGCCAGAGAAAAGAATGGAAGCCGACAAGTTTGGAGGAAGTTTGGAGGTGTACGGAAACTGAGAGGAAGGCTCTCTTTGTTGATTCGGTCACGTGAACCCAAGACAGAAAGGGGAGTTTTATTGTTCTATTTTTAATCAAGTTCTTTGTGAAGTTTGGTTAATAATTTTAATAATGAATTTGAAATTGACGGTATCTGAGTTTGTTATTATTATGTTTGGCAAATTTTCTGTTGCTTTCTTCCGACGGATGGTTCGTTTAGGTTTCGTGTTTGATTCAGTTTGTTTATGTTTTGGATCTTGTTAGTTTTTGAAACAAACTTAATGGATTTATGTATTAGTTATCGTAAACAATTTATGTGATGCTTTGAGTTTCTTGTTTACAATCTTGTTCGTTTGATGACAAAACCTAGTAGCAGGGTTGGGTGACTAAAGGGGGTAACTTGACATTGATAAATTGGGTAGTTGAATTGTACTGTTTTGTGACGGAATCGGTTGTATAGGTTGCTGTCAACAGCCTGTCTTCAATTACTGTTTTAACTTATTTTCCAACACTATGTCTATGTGGTGTCTAATGAATAAATGAATTTTACATAAACCTAGAACCTGAAGTTTGGTAGGAGTTACATCTTTATTTGATGTGTGTTTTAATTATATTTTACTAAACTAAGAAATTAATATTTCCACCGATTCCCTGTGGATTCGACAACCCTACTTCCCTGTCTACAGTTTAAGGTAGATAACCGGTAGTATTTATAAGTGTTTTTGATTGACCTTGACACCGCGATCAATACCACGAGCAAATACAAGGGAAGCAAGGAGGAAGCTAAGGAAGCTACTTACCATTCAAGGAAAGGAAGCTCACTCGAGTTGATGGATCTCACTCTTGGACCTCAAAGCCCAATCCATGATGTTCTCATCATAACCATGGGTTCAAGTGATAGGTGTTAGTAGTATATGATGGCTGGAAGAGTGGGTGTAAGTCCATAAAAGGTTCCGACTAACGAAATACTTGGTACTTAAGTGTGTCCCTTGTGACCCACCTCTCTTTCTTGGGAATCCTTTTGTGGCTGCACTACTTATAGGTCAAATATACTTCTAACATGCTATTATGAGAACTAGGTGTTATGATTAGTCAAATTTCAATTTCATTTGTACTTGACACTAAGCATTATATGAGCTAGTGTTTATTTAATTCCATTCTATCTTTGTATGACTTTAATGCAAGTGAATTTCTATTTTATGAATAACATCACTTCTATTATTTATATGTCTTTCTCTAACTCGATTAATAATCTTGTCTTCGTAGAATGCCTCCTCGATGTGAAACCAACGACACCACCAATTATGGAACGAGCGATACTACCCTGACTGTTCCAACTAAGGACACCACCACTATAGCCACACTCTTAACTCAACAGCTTGCTGCTGTGTTGCCCACCATGGTCACTCAGATCACCAACACTATCAAGGAGACCGGTGGAAACTCGTGTACTTATAAGCACTTCAACTCGTGCAACCCTCTCAAGTACAGTGGTTCTGAGGGTGCCACCGGTTTACTTCAATGGTTCGAAAGTATGGAGACAACCCTGATCATGAGTGAGTGTCCCGACAATTTGAAGGTGAAGTATGCTACGAGTGCCTTCCAAAAGAGGGCGCTTACTTGGTGGAATGCCGAGAAACGTACTCGGGGAATACCAAGGCTTATTATTAATAATTCATCATCTTACGTAGTTGTTTTTTCTGAATATCCGTTTATGAACTGACATCTATGTGTTTAACGTTTAAAATTACTGAATCGCGTACGTTCTTATATCTTTTCTGAATTTCTATGAATCACGTAAGAAATCATTAGACGAAGCCGAGTGACTAGTTTAATGTTCGGAGTATGTAAAATGAACATTCAAAGAGTTTGGATCCTTACTGGGCCTTAAACGGGCTTGAATTTCTTTTGGGCCTAGTTGGGTTAGCCCAACAACTAGGTTTTAGGATCCTGAAATTTTGAAGGTGTCACAATAGACTCAATAAGAACCAAAATGAATACAAAACGAGTACAAAATTAACTAATACGTACACAAACTATAAGGATAAAAGACATGTGTTTTGCAACACATCAGTTGGCGTTGGTCTGGCCAATGTACGCTGGATGTGGAGCTTGAAATTAGTTCATGCAGGAAGTGGGAGTTGACTGCGATCCTTTGCAAATGTCACGCCCGTAACACACGACAGTCATCTACCAGAGTAGTACCTCCAACATATATGTTCCCAGGTAAGAGCGGCGGGTCTAGGAGAGATTTATACACCGCTCTTTGCTAGACATAATATTCCGTTCGTCAGATAACTACATACCGGTTGAAGGTCGTCTTCTAGTTATAGTGACGTTGATACCAAAAACACACAATAGAAGACTTAACTTCATCACTTATTTTATTTCATAATATAACATTTGTACAATAGGGACTGACTGGAAATTACAACATAAATAAACTCTAGACTTATAGCTCACGAAGAATCATGCCAATTACTCAAGCCTTATGGTCACCTAGGGACCTGCCCTTAATCATCCCTATTTCCAACATCTGTACATCTCCTGGAATGCCAACTACCAGCTAGGGTTCACCTGTGCTCAAAAACATTTGAAAACATTTTGGGTCAGCTTAACACTGTGAGTCCATGTCACACCCCGACCGATGGCGGAATCATCGGGGCGAGACATGTAAGACTGTTCATAGCACATGGTTGACTAAATTGAAATATATTAAAGTTAAATTTCCATTACAAATAATCCAAGTACAAAACCAAATTCAAACAAGAAACGTAAAATAACTCATAAAATTCTTGATTTATATTGCTAAGTCCAAATCCTATGTTGAACACGTCTTGAATCAATCTCACATATTGGGGCCTGAAACATGAATAAAATAAAGTCAACTAAAAAGTTGGTGAGTATAACACAGTTGTATGTAGATAGCATATAGTTGAAAACAAATCCTTTACAAAACATGATAAAATAAGGCATTTATGGGGAGCAGCTATTGTGTAACCAAATGTACAATCAAACCTTGTAACTAGCATGCAAAACAAATGTGTTGTCGGTTTCAATCACCGCGTACCATGGGTGGGTTTGTCAGACTCAATAGATCCATCATTGAAAACCGTCGGCTTGTATAGTTAATGATTGCACATAAGAGCATACAAAGGTTAGCACACCTAGCACTCGGGCACAAAGCTCAAATTTTGCACACATGTATGTAAATAGGATTTTTGCACTTGTGTTGTTTGTGTAAATGTAAATGTGTAACGTGTAATGCGTATAGAGTTCATGTTCCACCCCAAAAGTGTAAAAGAGTAAAATGGGGTTGTGAATACTCACTTGGTATGGAAGTGTAGCGAATAAGGATAATAGATAGAAAAATAAAGATCCTCGAGTGCACAAATCAACCTAAAGAGTAATGTGTATTGAATCAAATAGATGCATAAAGTTTAAGTCTAAAATGAAAGTTGAATTTGTGTATAAAACTATTGATTTGTATTTAAAAAGTATTGAATAAAATATATAGAGTTTGAAGTAAAATATTTTTGAAACTATTTAATTAGGTTTGAATTGAATAATTATATGATTATAGTTTATGAAATAATGTAAATATTAGTTGTAATTAAGTATAAATAAATAAATGATTTTGATTTAAAATATAAATTAAATAAATAATCATTATCTTATTTATTTATAAATTTTGTAACTTAATTATTTAAAATATCATTTAAGTGTAAGATAGTAAATATGAATTTAATTTTCATAAATTTTTAAATAAACTTTTAAATAATATTTATCTCTTCAAATACAGAAAATATATTTTTATAAAATTTGAGACATTTATTGATTTAAAAATATAAAATTATAATTTTGTTAAAGTTTCTGAGTCACACACGACTGTGCCTCGGAAGGACACGATCGTGCTCGAGCCACGGGCGTGACCGCGCTAGTCGGGGCGCGACCGGGTTGATCAACTGGAGCACAATCTAGACAAGTCAACAGGCACCACCGTGCCTTTGCCCGGCACGGTCGTGTCTATGATCTTTAGACACAACAGAGACTAGCCCAGAGGGCATGACAAGGTCTGGACAGGAGGACACGACCGCGCTCTATGAGGCACGGCCGCGCTAGATGATTAGCGCGACCGTGTCTCTTCTAAATCAGACACGAATTGACAAATGCTTGTATTTTAAACGCTGGAATTGTTAGGGCTTTTGATTAATGGGTTATTACGAGTCTTTTGAGATATTTTAATTGTATGGAAATCATGTTTAAGTATGGATTCGATTAAATTATTTTTATTAAAACATGGTTTCTGATTTAGACCGATTTACGAGTTGAAAACCCAAATTAATAAAGGGCTTTTGATTCAGATACAGGAATGAATAAATTAGAGGATTCAATTAACCTGAATAGAAGCGAATCGATAGACAACAATAGAGAGAGAGTCCGGTGACGGCGGGATTGAGCCCCGGCGTCTTCTGATGTGATCCCGACTGTTTCAACGGTTCCGTAGGTTCAGGAGAGATCGGATGGCGTGACGATGATGCTGGATTTGAGAGAACTTGGATCGAATTGCTTGAGAGAGTTTCCTTGGAAATATTTGAGAGAGAATCCTTTGAGTTGAACGAATTTTGGTTATTTGGTCGAAAAAGAAATGATTGGTAGTATTATTTTGAAAGTATAACGTAAAACGGTTATGGATTCGAACAATCGGACGATTAAAATTGCAGTTACGTTTCAGCTGTTTCACAGGCGCGACCGTGCCTAAATATGGCACGACCGTGCCTAGGCACCGGGCGCGATCGTTCTAAAGCAGGTCGCGCGACCGTGCCAACGCACTTGGCGCAACCGTGCTAGGACGAAGCACGACCGTGCTAGGGTTTCTTGACATTTTTCAATTTTAGTCCTTGACTTTTCAGATTTGATAAGTTTGAATAAAATAGTTTCTTGTATAGTGTTTAAATGTATATAACCGAGTAAAATTTACGAATTTGTATAGAATCATTGCATTTAATTTACGGCGAAAAAATAATGAGACAGTGCACGAGTATTGAATTCGAAATTGCATTACATTGGATTGAAATATGAATACTAAATTCCGAGATGTTACAGTCTCCCCATGTTGAGAGAATTTCGTCCTGAAATTTAGCTAGAGGTAACAACATTATTAGTAAAAAGATGAGGGTACTTGAGCTTCATTTGGTCTTCTCGTTCCCAAGTGAACTCAGGACCACGCTTAGATTCCCAACGAACTTTGACAATAGGAATGCGACTTCGCTTGAGCTGCTTGACTTCACGATCCATAATTTCCACCGGCTTCTCAACGAAGTGCATCGTTTCATCAATGCGCACGTCGTCAAGCGGTATATGGAGATTTTCATCGGCGAGACACTTCTTTAGATTCGATACATGAAATGTAGGATGCACATTGCCAAGAGATGGAGGTAACTCGAGTTTGTAAGCTACTTTCCCAATCCTTTCAAGGATCTTGAATGGACCAACATAACGAGGTGCTAACTTGCCTTTCTTTCCAAAACGGACCACACCCTTCCATGGAGATACCTTAAGAAGAACAAGATCACCGACTTGGAATTCCAAGGGTTTTCGACGTTTGTCGGCATAACTCTTTTGCCGACTCCTCGCTACTCTAATGTTGTCACGGATTTGAATAATCTTGTCGGATGTTTCTTGAATTAACTCGGGACCGGTGATTTGTGCTTCACCAATCTCGTTCCAACAGATAGGAGAACGACACTTGCGACCATAGAGAGCTTCGAATGGAGCCATGTTGATACTTGTGTGGTAGCTATTGTTGTAAGAAAACTCAATAAGGGATAAATGTGAATCCCAATTGCCACCAAAATCGATTACACAAGCTCTAAGCATGTCTTCAAAAGTTTGGATTGTTCGCTCGGTTTGACCATCAGTTTGCGGATGGTAAGCCGTGCTCAAATCCAATCGAGTACCAAGAGCCTTTTGGAGAGATTGCCAAAATCGAGAAGTGAACCGAGCGTCTCTATCGGATATTATGTTCAAAGGAACACCATGACGGCTCACATTTTCATCAATGTAAATTCGGGCTAATTTCTCCACTTTGAAGCCTTCACGAATAGGCAAGAAGTGAGCGGATTTAGTGAGACGATCAATGATCACCCAAATACTATCATATCCACTCGAAGTGCGAGGGAGCTTGGTAATGAAATCCATAGCTAAATTCTCCCATTTCCACACGGGAATTTCTGGTTGTTCGAGTAAACCAGAAGGACGTTGATGTTCGGCTTTGACTTTGGAACAGGTTAAGCATTTGGCCACATAAAGAGCAATGTCTTTCTTCATACCGGGCCACCAATAAAGTTGGCGAAGATCTTGGAACATTTTATCCGCACCAGGATGAATAGAATAACGAGTCTTATGAGCCTCGTTCATGAGAAATGCACGGAGATCATCGCGATCGGGAACCCAAATACGGTTCAAGTAATATAGTAAGCCATTGGGTTTTGATTCAAGAAGAAGTTCAACACCACACGACATTTCTTCATACATGTTACCCTCGGTTACCGAGACGTGTTGAGCTTCTAAGATACGGGTTTGAATATCGGTTTGAATACGGGCACAATGAAGCATAACATGGTCCTTCCGACTCAAAGCATCGGCTACAACATTCGCTTTGCCGGGATGGTAACGAATCTCGCAGTCGTAGTCGTTAAGGAGTTCGACCCAACGTCGTTGCCTCATATTAAGCTCTTTTTGGTTGAAGATATGTTGAAGACTTTTGTGGTCGGTGAATACCACACATTTTGTGCCATATAGGTAGTGTCTCCAAATCTTTAACGCGAATACGACCGCACCCAATTCGAGATCGTGCGTCGTATAATTTTTCTCATGGATTTTGAGTTGTCTTGATGCATAAGCGATTACTTTTCCTCGTTGCATGAGAACACAACCAAGACCTTGGTTAGAAGCATCACAATAGACAACTAAATCATCATTTCCATCGGGGAGAGTCAAAATGGGAGCATTGCACAACTTTTGCTTGAGGGTTTGAAAAGCTTCTTCTTGTTTCGGTCCCCATTCATAAGTCTTACCCTTGTGGGTCAAAGCGGTAAGAGGGACAGCAATCTTTGAGAAGTTTGAGATGAAACGACGATAATAACCCGCAAGACCAAGAAACGAACGAACTTCGGTAGGAGTCTTCGGGGCATTCCAATTCTTAACCGTTTCGATCTTAGCAGGATCAACATGAATACCCTTGTCGTTGACGATGTGACCAAGAAATTGAACTTCTTTTAACCAAAATTCACATTTGGAGAACTTGGCATAAAGTTGTTCTTTCTTTAAAAGGTCCAAAACCAATCTAAGGTGTTCTTCATGGTCGGATTTAGTCTTGGAATAGATTAAGATATCATCAATGAAAACGATCACGAATTTGTCAAGGTACGGTTTGCACACACGATTCATGAGATCCATGAAAACTGCGGGTGCATTGGTCAACCCGAAAGGCATAACCATGAACTCGTAATGACCATACCTTGTTCGAAAAGCAGTCTTAGGTATGTCATCTTCTTGAACACGAAGCTGATGATAACCGGATCGAAGATCAATCTTCGAGAAACAAGTAGAACCTTGAAGTTGATCAAAGAGATCATCAATTCTTGGTAAGGGATAACGGTTCTTGATAGTAAGCTTATTGAGTTCGCGGTAGTCAATACACATGCGAAATGATCCATCCTTCTTCTTAACAAATAAGACGGGTGCACCCCACGGTGAATGACTCGGGCGAATGAAACCTTTGTCGGAGAGTTCTTGAAGTTGACTTGCAAGCTCTTGCATTTCGGAAGGTGCAAGACGATAAGGAGCTCTAGCAACGAGGTTAGCTCCGGGTATAAGATCAATACGGAACTCTACTTGACGAACAGGAGGAAGACCGGATAAATCTTTAGGAAACACTTCGGGAAAATCTCTAATGATAGGAATGTCTTGGATACTCTTCTCCTTGACGTCCTTTTGAACAATATGAGCTAGGAAGGCGATGTACTTCTTTCGTAAGTATTTTTGAGCGGTAGTACAAGACATCAATTTAAGACCCTTGCAAGGCTTTTCACCAAAAACCCTTAAGGTTTCTCCCGATGGTAGCGGAATTCGAATACACTTTTCAAAGCAAATGACTCCGGCATGATGATTTGATAGCCAATCCATACCTATAATAATATCAAAGCTTCCTAGTGGCATTGGAACAAGGTTGATTAGGAATGAATGGTCATTTAGTTCTAAGGAGCAATCATAAATAATGGACTCAATGGTAAGGGAGTCACCATTTGCTATTTCAACGGTGAAGGTTTTCTCTAATTGGGATCGAGTCTTTGCAAGTAAAGGCTCAAAATTAAGTGACACAAAACTTTTATCGGCACCGGTATCGAACAAAATGGAGGCATATTGACTATTAACAAGAAACGTATCATTGACCACGTCATTGTTGGCTTGAGCTTCGTTGGCGTTTATGTTGAACGCACGCCCACGAGCTCCACCTTTTCTAGCATTTGCAAGTCTTGGACATTGATTACGAA
This sequence comes from Smallanthus sonchifolius, assembly GCA_023525975.1. Classification (NCBI taxonomy): domain Eukaryota; kingdom Viridiplantae; phylum Streptophyta; class Magnoliopsida; order Asterales; family Asteraceae; genus Smallanthus; species Smallanthus sonchifolius. The sequence goes on along the minus strand of CM042044.1, from coordinate 23,908,130 downwards.
AATGGTTCGGGTCACCACACTCATAGCAAGCACCCCCATTAGCAATGGCGGGAGCACCTTGGTTAGCCACTTGAGGTACGGTTCGGTTTGGAGGGTTGACTTGGCCCGTAAGAGCTTTGGTCCTACACACACTAACCGTATGTCCATATCTCCCACAATAAGTACAAAGGCGACATGGGATGTTTTGAGGATGATGGTAGTTGCAGGTGGCACAAAGTGGGTAAATTCCACCATTTGGATTTTTGACCGGTGCTTGAACCATAGGTGCAGCTTGGTTGACGGGAACAGCAGGAGTAACCACAGCAAAATTTCTAACTTTCCTCTTTCTATTATTGCGAGAGGGCTCGGTTGTGGCTTCTTTGCTGTGAGTAGGAGGGGTTACGGTTTCAGAAACTTTCTTAGAACCCTTTTTGGTAAGAGTCCCCGCTTTCACATGATTATCAGTTAGGGTAGCAGACAGGCGGATGGCATCTTCCAAAGTAGCAGGATTTCTACCTAAGACAGTATCTTGGATTTGTCTTGGTAGTCCACCAATATACTTCTCAATACAACGGGACAAAGGAGTGACCATGTGGGGCACTAGAAGACTCAACTCATGGAACCGAGTTGTATATGCTAAGCTTTCCCCACTATCTTGGGCAAGATCCCAAAATTCAGCTTCTAACTTTTTCACTTCATTTCGAGGACAGAACTCCTCGGTCATAAGCCTTTTGACCTCATCCCAAGGTAAGGCCATAGCTATGTCAACACTCCTATTTCGTTTCTCCCCATTCCACCAAGTAAGTGCCCGTTTTTGTAGGACACTTGTAGCATGACGAACACGGAGGTTGTCGGGACAATCACTATTGAGAAAGGTATTCTCAATGCTTTCAAACCATTGAAGGAGTCCAGTAGCTCCTTCGGTTCCATAAAACTTGAGGGGATTGCACGAATTGAAGTGTTTGAAGGTGCATTGAGATGGATTATTACCACCATTTCCACCATTTCCACCATTATTACCACTATTGCTTCCATTTCCACCATTGTTGCCATTGGTGGCACCATTGGCTTGGGTGAGTTGTGTCACCAATTGGGTGAGAATAGCAGCAATGTCGGTGTTGGCGTTGGTTGCGGGAGCACGACGAGGAGGCATTCTACAGATTTTCACAAGACAAGAAAAAATGTAAGAACTTATGAGATTTGATAGGATTTAATAGAATGAGATAGCAAAATAAAATAGATATTCTTAGTTTGGATTGTACTCAAAAGTGACAAAATCACTTGAATACTATGGCACATTAAGGTTAATTAAACTTATAAAATTTTCAAGGAGACATGCTTTAGCCTATAAGTAAACACTCATCTCGGGAATTCCCAGGAAAGCATACGGGTCCCTCGGTTGATTGGGATTTATGCGAAATGCTTTCCTAGACAGAAAACCCAAAATACAGGTGTCACCCTTCCAGATTGCACGTGTCCTTCAAATAATTTAACAAGTTTAAAAACCTTAACAAACCTGTGATTTTGATCAAGACTTGCTACACATAAGTTTTTGGACCTAGATAATTTTAATAAAGGATTATGTATTTGGTTTGATTTGGTTTTGTCTTGAATACTTGAAACCAATTTGAATAATTAATATATTTCAATTTAGTCAACCTTGTGCTCATGAACAGTCTACATGTCCCGCCCCGATGATTCCGCCGTCGGTTGGGGTGTGACAGATTGGTATCAGAGCCTTGGTTATAGGGAACTAGGTTATTAGACACCCTTGACCTAGACTATAACTTTAGGACACCCACTTATGCCATGCTTCATGATTATGTGATATGTGCTACATGCTATGAGTTACATGCTATGTGTTACATGTTTTCAATGATTAGTTATTATTTCATTTTTGATGCCTTACTTGTTAAAATTCATGACTTATTAGACTATATTTAAATAATAATTAAATAAACAACATCCCTACCTATACCCTAAAACCTCATAATATTCTTACCTACTCCTTTATCATCATCTTCTTTGCATGTGGAAACTTCATGGTTCTAAATCTATAAAAAAAAAATTTATTTCCTCGTTAAGGCTTTTAAACTTTGTTAATTATTTGAGGACACGTGCAATCTGGAAGGGTGACACCTGTATTCTGGGTTTTCTGTCTAGGAAAGCATTTCGCATAAATCCCAATCAACCGAGGGACCCGTATGCTTTCCTGGGAATTTCCGGGATGAGTGTTTACTTATAGGCTAAAGCATGTCTCCTTAAAAATTATATGAGTTTAATTAACCTTAATGGGTCATAGTATTCAAGTGATTTTATCACTATTTGAGTACAATCCAAAGTATGATTTACTATTTTATTTGTTATCTTATTCTTTTAAATCCAAACAACATTCATAAGTTCTTACATCTTTTCTTGTGTTGTGCAATTCTGTAGAATGCCTCCCCGTCGTGCTCCCGTGACCAACAACAACACCGACATTGCTGCTATCCTTGCACAACTTGTAACTCAACTCACCCAAGTTAACGGTTCCACAAATGGTAACCATGGAGCTAATGGTGGTGGTGGTGCCAACCCACCACAATGCACCTTCAAACACTTCAACTCATGCAATCCTCTTAAGTTCTATGGTACCGAAGGAGCTACGGGACTTCTTCAATGGTTCGAAAGTATTGAGAATACCTTTCTCAATAGTGACTGCCCCGATAACCTTCGTGTTCAACATGCCATAAATGTCTTACAAAAACGGGCACTCACGTGGTGGAATGGGGAAAAGAGGAATAGGGGTGTGGAAGTAGCAATGGCCTTACCTTGGGATGAGGTTAAAAGGCTAATGACCGAAGAATTTTATCCTCGAAATGAGGTAAAGAAACTGGAAGCCGAGTTTTGGGATCTTGCCCAAGATGGTGGTGAAAGTCTAGCTTATACAACGCGGTTCCATGAGTTGAGTCTCCTTGTGCCCCATATGGTCACACCTTTATCCCGCTGCATTGAAAAGTATATTGGTAGATTACCTAGGCAAATTCAAGATACCGTCTTAGGGAGAAATCCCACAACACTTGAAGATGCTATCCGCTTATCTGCTACATTAACTGACAACCATGTGAAAGCGGGAACTCTGACTAGAAAAGGCACCAAGAAAGTTCCCGACACCACAACTCCTCCCTTACACATCAAAGAAGCCACATTTGAACCCTCTCGTAATAATAGGAAAAGAAAGGTTAGAAACTATGCTATGGTCACTCCTGCTATGCCTGTTAACCAAGTTGCTATATGGTTCAAGCACCAGCCAAAAAGCCATATGTTGGGATCTAACCACTCTGTGCCACATGCAACTATCATCATCCCCAAACCATTCCCTGTCGCCTTTGCAGTCACTGTGGGAAATATGGCCATACGGACAATGTCTGTAGAGCCAAAGCACTTGCAGGCCAAGTCAACCCACCAAACCGAACCAACCCCCAAGTGGCTAATCAAGGTGTTCCCGCTATTGCAAATGGGCATGCTTGTTTTGAATGTGGTAACTCAAATCACTTTTGTGATCAGTGCCCAAGGTTAATCAATGCTAGACAAGGCGGAGCTCGTGGGCGTGCTTTCAACATAAACGCTAATGAAGCTCAAGCCAACAATGATGTGGTCAATGGTACGTTCCTTGTTAATAGTCAATATGCCTCCATTTTATTTGATACTGGTGCAGATAAAAGTTTTGTGTCACTTAACTTTGAACACTTACTTGCAAAGACACGATCCCAATTAGAGAAAACCTTCACTGTCGAAGTAGCAAATGGTGACTCACTTACAATTGACTCTGTTATTCACGACTGCTTCCTAGAACTTAATGAACATACATTTCCAATCAACCTTGTACCAATGCCACTAGGAAGTTTTGATATCATCATAGGCATGGATTGGCTATCAAATCATCATGCCGAGGTCATCTGTTTCGAGAAGTGCATTCGAATACCTCTACCATCGGGAGAAACGTTAAGAGTCTTTGGTGAAAAGCCTTGCAAAGGACTCAAGTTAATGTCATGCACTATCGCCCAAAAGTACTTACGAAAGAAGTACGTAGCCTTCTTAGCTCATGTTGTTCAAAAGGATGTCAAAGAGAAGAGTATCCAAGACATTCCCATCATTCAGGATTTTCCCAAAGTATTTCCTGAAGATTTATCCGGTCTTCCACCCGTTCGACAAGTAGAATTTCGCATTGATCTTGTGCCCGGAGCTAACCTCGTGGCTAGAGCTCCTTACCGTCTTGCACCTTCTTAAATGCAAGAACTTGCAAGTCAACTTCAAGAGCTCTCTGAAAAGGGATTCATTTGTCCAAGTCATTCACCGTGGGGTGCACCCGTCTTATTCGTCAAAAAGAAGGATGGATCATTCCGCATGTGTATTGACTACCGCGAACTCAACAAGCTTACCATCAAAAACCGTTATCCCTTTCCTAGAATTGATGATCTCTTTGATCAACTTCAAGGTTCTACATGCTTCTCGAAGATTGATCTTCGATTTGGTTATCACCAACTCCGTGTACAAGAGGAAGATATTCCAAAGACTGCTTTCCGAACAAGGTATGGTCATTACGAGTTCATGGTCATGCCTTTTGGACTAACCAATGCACCCGCGATCTTCATGGACCTCATTAATCGTGTGTGTAAACCATACCTTGATAAATTTGTGATCGTCTTCATTGACGATATCTTAATCTACTCCAAGACTAAAGCCGACCATGAGCAACACATTAGACTGGTTTTGGACCTCTTAAGGAAGGAACAACTATATGCCAAATTCTCCAAATGTGAATTTTGGTTAAAGGAAGTTCAATTTCTTGGTCATATCGTTCACGACAAGGGAATTCATGTTGACCCTGCTAAGATCGAAGCAGTTAAGAATTGGAATGCCCCGAAGACCCCCACCGAAGTTTGTTCATTTCTTGGTCTTGCGGGATATTATCGTCGCTTCATCTCAAATTTCTCTAAGATTGCTGTCCCTCTTACCGCTTTAACCCACAAGGGTAAACCTTATGAATGGGGACCAAAACAAGAAGAAGCTTTCCAAACTCTCAAGCAAAAATTGTGCGATGCTCCTATATTGACTCTCCCTGATGGGAATGATGATCTAGTTGTCTACTGTGATGCTTCCAACCAAGGTCTCGGTTGTGTCCTCATGCAACGAGGCAAAGTAATCGCTTATGCATCAAGACAACTCAAGATTCACGAGAAGAATTATACGACACACGATCTCGAGTTGGGTGCGGTCGTATTCGCATTGAAGATTTGGAGTCATTACCTCTATGGCACAAAATGTGTGGTGTTCACCGACCAAAAAAGTCTCCAACACACACTTCAACCAAAAAGAACTCAATATGAGGCAACGACATTGGGTTGAACTCCTTAATGACTATGACTGCGGAATTTGTTACCATCCTGGCAAAGCGAATGTTGTAGCCGACGCTTTGAGTCGAAAGGACCATGTCATGCTTCAATGTGTCCGAATTCAAACCGACATTCAAAATCGCATCTTAGAAGCTCAACACGTCTCAGTCACCGAGGGTAACATGTACGAGGAAATGTCGTGTGGTGTTGAACTTCAGCTTGAATCAAAAGCCAATGGCTTAGTTTATTACTTGAACCGTATTTGGGTTCCCGATCGCGATGATCTCCGTGCATTTCTTATGAACGAGGCCCACAAGATTCGTTATTCTATTCATCCTGGTGCGGATAAAATGTACCAAGATCTTCGCCAACAATATTGGTGGCCCGGTATGAAGAAGGACATTTCTCTCTATGTTGCCAAATGTCTAACTTGCTCCAAAGTCAAAGCCGAACATCAACGTCCTTCCGGCTCACTCGAACAACCGAAAATCCCCGTGTAGAAATGGGAGAACTTAGCTATGGATTTCATTACCAAACTCCCTCGTACTTCAAGTGGTTATGATAGCATTTGGGTGATTATTGACCGTCTCACCGAATCTGCTCATTTCTTGCCTATCCGTGAAGACTATCGGGTTGAGAAACTAGCCCGAATTTACATTGACGAAATTGTGAGCCGTCACGGTGTTCCCTTAAATATAATCTCCGATAGAGATGCTCGGTTCACCTCTCGATTTTGGCAATCTCTCCAAACTGCTCTTGGTACACGATTAGATTTGAGCACGGCCTACCATCCCCAAACTGATGGTCAGACCGAGCGAACAATCCAAACTCTTGAGGATATGCTTAGAGCTTGTGTAATCGATTTTGGTGGCAATTGGGATTCACATCTATCCCTAATTGAGTTCTCTTACAACAATAGCTACCACACGAGTATCAACATGGCTCCATCTCTATGGTCGCAAGTGTCGTTCTCCTATCTGTTGGAACGAGATTGGTGAAGCACAAATCACCGGTCCCGAGCTCATTCAAGAAATATCCGACAAGATTATCAAAATCCGTGACAACATTCGAGTAGCGAGAAGTCGACAAAAGAGTTATGCCGACCAAACACGAAAACCCTTGGAATTCCAAGTCGGTGACCTTGTTCTTCTAAAGGTGTCTCCGTGGAAGGGTGTGATCTGTTTTGGAAAGAAAGGAAAATTAGCACCTCGCTATGTGGGTCCATTTAAGATCCTTGAAAGGATGGGGAAAGTGGCTTACAAACTCGACTTACCTCCATCACTTGGCAATGTGCATCCTACTTTTCACGTGTCTAACCTGAAGAAATGTCTTGCCGATGAAAATCTCCACATACCTCTTGACGACGTGTACATTGATGAAACGATGCACTTTGTTGAGAGACCAGTAGAAATCATGGATCGTGAAGTCAAACAACTCAAGCGAAGCCGTATCCCTATTGTCAAAGTTCGTTGGGAATCCAAACGTGTTCCTGAGTTTACTTGAGAACGAGAGGACCAAATGAAGCTCAAGTACCCCCATCTCTTCACTGATGCCGTCGCCTCTACTAGTTAAATTTCGGGACGAAATTCCCTCAACATGGGGATACTGTAACATTTCTGATTTTTATTATCTGTATTTCCAAATCAATGTGATACATTTCAAACCAAATTCTAGTACACTGACTTATTCTATTCGTACCAACAATTAAATACTATGTTTCAATGCAAATCCACAAATTTTACACGAGTATATCCAATTAAACTCTACATAAGTACACATTTATACAAATCTGTCAATACTGAAAATTGCAAGGACTGCTTTTATAAATAAATAACCAGAAACCCTAATAGGCACGGTCACGCCAAGTGCCTTGGCACGGTCGCGCGCCTTGCTTTGGAACGGTCGCGCCAGGTGCCTTCGCACGGTCGCGCCTCATATGGGCACGGTCGCGCCTCTCATCGGTTAAAATGTAAATGCAGCCTTTATTCGCAGGGACGTTTGAATTCGTAACCGATATACGCATCATTATCATTAACAAAAACAATAAACCGAATAATCATTACAATTACATCCAATAACTCCAAGAAATTCGATTAGTCTAAAAAAAACGAAATTCTTTCAATTGAAACCACAATTCGTCTGTCCTGAATTGAAATCCTCCCAAGCAAACGCTCCAACGAACTCCTCTGAAACTCCCAAAAACCTTGAAGCAGTAGGAATTGCAGCAGAAGACGCCGGAAACCAAACCCGTCGTCGCCGGAACTCACCTCTACCGTACGATATCGATTCATCCTCTTTTCGGGTAATTGAAACCTCCTACACCTTCGTTTTAGTCTATAGATCAAAAGCCCCAACTTAATTTGGGCTTACAATATGGAAATCAACAAGAACCCGAATCTATGTTTTACTCTAAAATGGTTTAATCGAATCCTACTTTGGACCCGTTTTAAATACAATTAACCTATACCAAAAGACTCGTAACAACCTAATGGGTGAAAGCCCCATGAATTCCAACATTAACAATATAAGAATTAGTCAAATCATTTCTGTTTTGGAACAGACACGGTCGCGCTAGTATTCTAGCGCGGTCGTGCTTCATGAGACACGGTCGTGCTAATACCAGCGCGGTCGTGCCTCGCACACTCAGACCCAGTCATGCCCTTGACTAGACTTGGTCGTGCCTAGTGAACAACCTAATTATGCCTTCTGTTTGGTCAACACGGTAGCGTCCCTGACTAGCACGGTCGCGCCCGTGGTCCTAGCACGATCGTGCCTTGTCCCAAGCACGGTCGTGTGTGTGAGAAAAATCTTGGCAGAATGATTATTTTTGTATTTTAAAATAAATAAGCATTCCAAATGGATTTTTAAATAAAAATAATTGATTTTATAAAATAAATAAATAGAAATTGTTTATTTAAAACTTACAAAATTAAATTTATATTTATTGTTAAACCCTACACTTAAATATTATTTACACCAGTTACTTAAACATCTTTATGAAAATAAAGTAAAGAAATTTATATTTATTATAAAACATCTAATACATTTTTATAACTAAATGACTAAGTTACATATTTTATAAATAAATAAATAAGGTAACAATTATTTATTTAATTTACATTTAAACAAAAATCATTTATTTAGGTTATACTTAATTACCTCTAATACCTACATTATTTTTATAACTAAGTAAATAAATAATAATTTTGTTTTATTATTTAGTTATTCCAAACTCAAACCTTAATTTTATACAACACCATTCAAGTACAAACCACTAACACCTACAACTTCAAATTCCTTATACACACATCCAATTTAACCTTAGACTTAGACATAGACTATTGTGCATACTATTGATTCGATACATATTACACTCTAGGTTAACGTTGTGCATTACAAGGACCTCGTATTACAATCTAGTCTCTTGTGTTAGCTACGCCTTCAAACCAAGTAAGTATTACATAGCCCCTTTTACTCTTTTACACTTTTTGGGGTGGAACATGAACACTATACAATACTATTGCTTACATTTACACAAACTACCCAAGTACAAATCCTCTTTACATTCATGTGTGCAAATTTGAGCTTTATGCCTGAGTGCTAGTTGTGCTAACTTTTGTGTGCGATTTATGTGCAATCATTAACTATTCAAGCCGACGGTAAACAATGATAGATCTATTGAGTCTGACAAACCCACCCAGATTGGGGTGATTGTTACCGACAACACAATTTTGCATGCTAGTTACAAAGGTTTGATTGTACTTAGTTACACAATAGCTGCTCTCCATCAATGCCTTATTTTATCATGTTATGTAAGGATTTGTTTATTTACAATCTATATGCTATCTATATACAAACCTGTGTATGCTCACCAACTTTTTAGTTGACCTTATTTTATTCATGTTTCAGGTACTAATGCGTGATTTTGATCAAGACTTGCTACACATAAGTTTTGGACCTAGATAATTTTAATAAAGTATTATGTATTTCATTTTATGTACTTGGTTTGATTTGGTTTTGTCTTGAATACTTGTAACGAATTTGAATAATTAATATATTTCAATTTAGTCAACCTTGTGTTCATGAAAAGTCTACATGTCCCGCCACGATGATTCCGCCGTCGGTTGCGGTGTGACAGATTCCGCCTCTCGATCTGGACTGTTTGAAGATTTCTCTGCAGATATGTGTTTACAGGTCTGTTTAGGACCCTATGTAAGGCCCCAAACCCGGGAGGCCTCACTTGTTGGATTTACTCATTCACAAACAATTATTGAACTTGAATATCAAATAACGTAGCAGAATCATTCATTCATCATAATTAAAACTTGTTCAAACATGCGGAAGCGTAAAATTGTCAAATACCAAAACATAACATAAACAACTCATAACGGGATGCCAGTCTTCATATCATCCGGGTAACTCTTCTCGCTTGCCAAGCATCACCGTCCATCATCATAACCTGCCCTTAACCTGAATGTGCATACTAAAAAGTCAGCTACACTGGTGAATTCTAGCTTTACATAAAACCTTAACATAAACATTTTTCTCAAAAAAACATAACATACATTTGTTTAACAAAAGCGTACGTAAAATGATGTATTGCAAAATTCACCCATTTATCGTGTTTAGTTTGAGTGGTTTTGTTTAGTTTTCTTTTAGTTAAAATTTGTTACTGCTGATCCATTTGTGTTTACCAGGTCTCGAGTGATAGTTGTTGCTGAAATGGGCAGAAAACGAGTCAAAAATATGCAAAACCGAGTACCGGAAGAGAGCGGGAGGTCAAGAGACAATTAAAAGCATGAAATTCGAGAAGAAACACCTTCTCGCCACCCGCGAGAAGGTCAGGAGTTGTCCCTCGCGGGCCGCGAGGGAGTTGTATCACAACATCTAGTTATTAACTCCTCGCCACCCGCGAGAATGGAAGCCAATGGGCTCCGCGGGTGGCGAAAGCCTATTTTCCACAGAATGTTTCAACTTTCAGATGGGTTGATGCTGGATTGGGGTATAAATACGTCTCAATTATATTCTTGTAAAACCTAGCCGATTTTGAAGAATCTAGGACGAATTTTGGAGAGATTTTGGAGCAATTTCAAGCAAGAAGGAGAAACGGTTGAAGGTTGGAGTCCTAGGATCGATCAAGCTCGTGGTTTGGCTATCCGGGTTTATCAAATCTTTGTTTTCTTAATTTTTACCATGTCTTTCCACTTTGTTGAAATTGCGTCTTTGATTTGGATAATGATGAGTAGCTAAATTAGATAAACTACCTAGACTATGATGAATGGGATGCCAAAGTTGTGATTTTTATATTGGATGCTTGTTAATTTTGGATTTCAAGATAATGTAGCAAACTTGATTATTGATTCGTTGAATATGCATGCTTAGAATTATTCTAATTGTTATATATTGCTTCGTATGATCTTTGGTGAATGTCTTTCGCGTAATAGGGTCATTCTAGATCATTAACTTGCGTTGTGATTTGTTGGGTTAATTGGCCAAAATACCTTAGAAGCTATATTTGATAATTGAATAGGTCTAGGTGTTATACTAATCTTAATAGCCGAGAGGTGCGAGATTATTGATAGGTCTAAATTGGTAAATTGCTAGGGTGGTCTTTGAGAGAAGTCTGTCGTAGTTGCCTTGCTAATATTTGTCTATTGAGTCGAATCAAGAACCCAAGTCATCCTAGGTTTACAACCCGAGAAGGAGTAGGTCATATTAGGGTACTTTACATAAACATTTAGATAACCGAGAGGAAGTCTAGATCAACCGGTGTTTTCAGCAGCCTTCAGAGTCCCTTAGGTGTCTTCCCGAAAAGGGTCGGGAGTCCTGTTCGGTGTCTCAAGAGGTTAGAAATTTATGATCCCGGTTCCTTATTAACTTGCATCCGTTAAAAGTATAGCTCGAAGTATCCCAGGATTCCAGTCTAGGTAGTTACCCATCGTCATCTGAAGTAAAACCCAAAATCACCTTCGTGTCTTAGGTAATTTAGTTATTTGATAGTATTTTAATCGCTTTTCTCTTAGGATTTTAGACAAACCCCCCCCCCAAAATATAAAAACAATTGGTCGTGTCAGTCAGTCTGTTTAAGTGAGTCTAATTTACGTAATAAATAGAGTTTCGTGGGTTCGATTTCCGGACTTATTTAGGTGTACTAGAGTCGATCGGTTCGCTTGCCGGTTAGTAGTTTAGTCGAGTTTTAGAGAGTCTAGAGTATAACTTAATTTCTAGAATAGGTTAATTTAGTTAATAATTTAATAACTACGTTTAGAACATCAAGTTTTTGGCGCCGTTGCCGGGGAACTCTTGGCAATTGCTCATAAGCTTTGATCAGACTGCATAATAAATACGTACTACTTGTGTAATATTTTGAGTCGTAGGTATCTAACCAGTCGTGTATTTTTAGTTATCTTTCGTAAAATATTTTTTTTTAGTACAATAATAGAGTCTTCTCACCTGTTTCCTTGTGTTAGTTTTGCAGTTTATGCATACGCGCTCAAAGGGGCCGCTACCTAAGCCAAAGAAGGAGGACAAGTTCCCGCTAACGGATTTCACGCCGGAGGTTAGTACTTTTTCTTCACTACCATCCAGCCCACCACCTTTCCGAGTTGACCAAATGGCCGACCGTCAGACTGTTCACCAACAATCCACTCTAGGATTCACTGGTGTAAACTCACCCATCACTATTCCACCCATCGCCAACGAAAATTCGTGGCAAATCCCCTCGTACATCATGACCGCCATCTCTAACATGTGTCAATTTCACGGTCGTGATGATGAGGACGCACCTGCACATATCGCCCGTCTCACTCGTATTTTAGGTACGTTCCAGCTACAAGGAGCCACCAATGATGCCATCTTTCTCCAACTTTTCCCGTTCACTCTAGCCGATCGAGCTGCCACTTGGCTTGATTCTCAACCCGCAGGCACATACACTACTTGGGCCACCCTTAGGGATGGATTTCTCAAGAAGTATTTCCCACCCGCTAAGGCATCTCGCCTCCGTGATCAGATTCACTCGTTCCGCATGGAACCCGATGAGTCCTATTACCTTGCTTGGGAGCGTTTCCAAAACCTACTCGCTCGATGCTCCCAGCATGGTCTCTCTGATTGGGCCCTTGTAGAGAAATTCTATAATGGTCTCAATTATGACACGAAGGCTCGTTTCGATACTTCAGCGGGAGGACACCTCATGGGTAAGAAATCAGTAACCGAATGCCTAGATATGTTTGAGAGTTTTGCCCAATCTGAGTCTGAGCAGCGGTCAGCAAATAGGAATACCACTCCTATCACTAGTGCAATCTCATCTTTACGAGGTGTTCACCAGGTCACACTAGATACTAGTGTTGCTGCTGCTCTAGAGAACTTGCACCGTGAGATGAAAGAGATAAAAGCCAAGGTAGACAAATGTGAGTTCTGTAGGGGAGGTCATAGTACTTTACATTGCCCGTTGATGAGTGAGGAACAAGTCGATTTCGTAGCCGGTCAGTCGAGAGGTCCATTAAATGCTTTTAATAATAATAATAACTATAATTCGAACTGGCGTAATAATAATAATAATTCAAATTGGCATTCTTCTGGTAACCCCCCTGGTTTCCAATCTAATTTTAATCGGGGTCAAGGTCAGTTCAGTTCTGGGAGTTCAGGTGGACAGGGTCAGTTTGGAAATCAGTTTAACAACCAGGGACAGGGCAATGGTAATGGAGGTTCAGTTGGTCAGGGATCATCTAGTGGTCAGGGTTCAAACAAGGGTTTAGAAAGAATTGAGGAACTCCTGTCACAGTTAGTTGTTAAGGATCAGGTCACCTAGAAAACTCTTTCTGAACACGATATTCTTCTTAAGAATCAGCAGTCCGCTTTCCTTGACCTTCAAAGGTCCGTTGGTGACATGGCTAGAAAACTTGAGGAGAGGTTACCCGGTCAATTTCCGGGTGGCACTCAACTCAATCCGAATGCTCATGCGAAAGCCATCACCACTCGTAGCGAAAGAATTTTAGGTGAACCGAAAGTGAGAGAAGGGAAGAAGTAGAGGAGGAGGAGCCAGTTGATAAAGAAATTGAGTTGAAGGCTCCCGGTAAAGTGCAATCTAGGCTAGACCCAGCAATTACCGCACACACCGTCGAGCCCCAAGTGGAGAGGAGCGTTGAGAAGAGCCCGATAGAGTCTAGGCCTTCACCAGTTATAGATCTTTCACGAGTTCCGTATCCTGCCCGCCTTAAGCAACAGAAATATGCCAAGGAATACGGGCATTTTCTCAACATGTTCAAACAACTAAAAATTAATCTCCCGTTCATTGAGGCTCTCCAATGCATGCCCAAATATGCGAAGTTTTTGAAGGACCTGCTTAAAAGAAAGGATCGATTGGGGGAGCTCTCAAACATTCCATTGACCGGAGGTTGTTCCGCGGTTGTTTTGAACAAATTACCCGAAAAACTGACGGATCCGGGTATCTTCACCATTCCATGCCTATTCGGTAGTGATACCCAATGTAGAGCTTTAGCCGACCTAGGTGCTAGCATCAACTTGATGCCGTTTTCCCTCTATGAGAAGCTAGACCTAGGTGAACTTTCACCCACTCGCATGACTTTATCCTTAGCTGATCGTTCCGTCAAATACCCTCGTGGTATCATTGAAAATTTACTTGTTAAGGTCGATAAGTTTGTCTTCCCGGTCGATTTTGTCATTCTTGATATGGAAGCTGATGAGGGAGTTCCTATCATTCTAGGCCGTCCATTTTTGCGCACCGCAAAGGCACTCATCGATGTTTATGATGGAAAAATTTCACTCTGCGTTGGTGACGAGAAGGTCACATTTGAGGTAGCTAGATCCATGCAACACCCAAACGATTCTAGTGATTTTAGCGGCCCATGCCATTCCGTCTATTTCTTGAATTCATTCATGTCGGGCGTGGACCAATGTCTCGAGTATATCAGTGGAGTCGATTTGTTGGGAGGGGGAGTACCAGATGAATTGGAGAAGAGTGAAGAAGAAGAGGAGGAAACCCTGTGGTTTCCCGAGGTGATGGAGCTTAGTGAGGTTAGGAATGAAAATGAGAGAGCTCCCTTAGAGATACCAACCCCTTTAGTACTAAAGGTTTTGCCTTCACACCTAGAGTATGCTTATTTAGGAGAGGGTTCGAGTCTTCCCGTTATTATCTCCTCTAAGTTGATGGAGGAGGAGAAGTTGAGGTTGTTAGAGGTGCTGAAGTTGCACAAAGAGGCAATTGCATGGAGCCTTTCGGATATTAAGGGCATAAGCCCCGCCTATTGTACTCACCGGATTCTTATGGAGGATGAATATAAGCCGGTGGTGCAACCTCAAAGGCGTCTCAATCCAAACATGCAAGAGGTAGTGAAGAAGGAGGTTTTGAAGTTGCTAGATGTCGGGGTGATTTACCCAATTTCTGATTCCCCATGGGTGAGCCCGACCCAAGTTGTCCCGAAGAAAGGGGGGATGACAGTGGTCATGAATGAGAAGAATGAGCTAATCCCTTTGCGTACGGTCACCAGTTGGCGTGTGTGCATTGATTACCGAAAATTAAACGACGCCACCCGAAAAGACCATTTCCCTCTACCGTTCATCGATCAGATGTTGGAGCGTCTGGCGGGTCAACAGTTTTACTGTTTTCTCGACGGATTTTCGGGATACTTCCAGATTCCCATCGCACCGGAGGATCAGGATAAGACGACATTTACATGCCCTTATGGCACATATGCGTACCGCCGCATGCCATTCGGGTTATGTAACGCTCCGGCTACCTTCCAGCGTTGTATGGTCGCTATATTCCAGGATATGATTGAGACTTCCATGGAAGTTTTCATGGATGACTTTTCGGTTTATGGAGGCTCCTTTGACCAGTGTTTGATTAATTTGGGGAAGATGTTGAAGCGGTGTACATAGACGAAATTGATGTTGAATTGGGAGAAATGTCACTTCATGGTGACGGAAGGGATAGTGTTAGGCCATAAGATCTCACGAGATGGAATAGAAGTGGATAGAGCCAAAATAGATACAATCAGCAGGTTACCCCCACCGACGAGTGTTAGGTCGTCCGTAGTTTTCTCGGTCATGCGGGCTTTTATAGGCGTTTTATCAAGGATTTTTCCAAAATTACTCGGCCCATGACCCGAATCCTCGAGAAGGATGCCCCGTTTGTCTTTGATGAGGAGTGTCTCGAAGCCTTTGAATTTTTGAAAGAAAAGTTAATCAGTGCCCCCATTCTTATATCACCCGACTGGAGCTTGCTTTTTGAGCTCATGTGTGATGCGAGTGACTACGCAGTTGGTGCAGTTTTGGGGCAAAGACGGGATAAGCACTTCCACCCCATCTACTACGCGAGCAAAAATCTAAATGATGCTCAAGAAAACTATACCACCACAGAGAAAGAGCTCCTAGCCGTAGTATTCGCATTCGATAAATTCCGTTCATACCTCGTGCTTTCGAAAACCACCATTTTCACTGACCATTCTGGTTTGCGTTTTCTCTTCCAAAAGAAAGATGCTAAGCCACGTCTCATACGGTGGATCCTATTGCTCTCCGAGTTCGATATAGAAATTAAGGATAAGAGAAGAGCGGAGAATGTTGAGGCCGACCATTTGTCACGGTTGGAGGACCCGAAGAGAGAGGAGATTCGTGAGGAGGTGATAGGTGATAAATTCCCTCACGAGTCAGTTGAGTTTATGGCAGCGGAGAAGGAAGGTATGCCATGGTTCTTCGATTTGGCAAATTACCTAGCGAATGGAGTTGTGTTGAAGGGTATGATAACCCAACAGAGGAAGAAATTTTTTAGGGATGCTAGGAGGTACATTTGGGATGACCCTTTTCTTTTTATGATAGGAGGAGATAGGATTCTTAGGAGGTGTCTGACGAAGGAGGAAGGTAATGAGATCCTTAGGCATGTTCATGAGGGTTTAACGGGAGGTCACCATGGTCCTCACACCACCGCCCAAAAGTTGTTTGATTGTGGGTTTTATTGGCCTTCGGTAGTTAAGGATGCCTTAGAGTTTGTTAGGAGATGTGATGCGTGCCAACGTACCGGCAATATCTCATCCAAGAAAGAGATGCCTCAAAATCCAATGCAGATCCTTGAAATATTTGACGTTTGGGGCATTGATTTCATGGGACCATTCCCCATCTCTAGTGGGAATCGGTACATCCTCGTGGCGATTGACTATGTTTCAAAGTGGGTAGAGGCTCAAGCTCTTCCCACAAATGATGGCCGAGTGGTGGTGAGATTCCTAAAGAAGTTATTCACTTGTTTTGGTACACCTAGAGCTCTCATAAGTGATCGTGGCACTCATTTTTGCAACGCCGTGATGGAAAAAGCGTTAGCACGCTACGGGGTCACTCATCGTTTGTCCACCGCATATCACCCCCAAACAAGCGGTCAAGTTGAGAATGCCAATCGAGGAGTGAAGCGAATCCTAGAGAAAACCGTAGGGAAAAATAGGAAAGATTGGTCCGAGAAGCTAGATGATGCTTTATGGGCGTTCAGAACCGCATACAAAACACCCTTAGGAACCACCAGCAGGATCTGAGGCTGCAACAGCTATGCAGTCCGGGATACCGACCCGTTATCAGAGACCATTGCATCGGTCTGAGAGGCCAGCACCACAGTTTCCTCTCCAACAGCCACGACCGGACCCCCTCACATTGGATTCGATGTATGATAGGATGGAGCATGGGTTAGGGACTTACATGGGTTGGTGACCACTGGCCATAATGAGATCAGGACGCTGCTTTCTACTGGGCAGCAACGTCAGGAGGAGGCATTGAGGTATATGATGGGAAACATGAATATGAATGTCCCGAGTTTTTTCGCGCCTCAGGGGTCGAGTGGTCAGCAGTACAGTGGTTATGGTCAGTATGGCTCTTATGGACAACCGGGCCGCTCAGGTCAGTATGGTGCCGACCGCTCACCACCAGAGTTTCCGATTTTTGAGGCTGAGAGTGAAGAGGACGAAGAATAGTGTGGGGATTATGCAGCTGTTATCGTGTCCTTTCTATTTATTTTTCGTTTATGATGTTTTCAGTTTCTATGGTTTGTGATGTTTTAATACATTGATACATTGGGTGGGTTGGTTTGGTTGGTTTGTGTTTGGCTTGAACAAACTGAATGGTTTTCTCTGCGAATATTTTGATTATGTTTAGGTTGTTGTGATGTTGTCGCTTCCGTTCATGTGTGATAAATGAGGATTGTTGGCTGGGCACGTTCGGTATGGAGGGCACTAGTGGAAATTGACTGGCATGTTGACAGTCTTGCTTTATTACCAGCTAAGTCTTTTCCAGTTGTATATCTTGCATTTTCATTTCTTTCCATTCCTGCATTAGGGACAATGCAACATTTAAGTGTGGGGATGAGACATTTATTTTTTTACTTGATCAAAAAAAAAAAAAAAAAAAAAAGAAATTATAAAATTGGAAAATGTCTATGTTTTAGAAGTTTGCAATTAAAAGCACGGAAAATGATAGTAAAGTCGGGTTTTTACTTGGTTTTTTAATATGAGATTATAAATAAGTTGAAAGCGTGTCTAGTTAGGGATATGTGGGTAGGCCAGACCGGTTGAGAAGTTTCCTTTGAGCTTAATTATATCTAATGTTGGGATATTTATGGGTTATCATCTAGGAGAAGTAGGGAAGTCGATACCGCCACAAATAGTATAAGGAATGCCGTTATAAGTTTTAAAATCTTAGAATTTTTATCGAAAAAAAAAGCATATAAAATAACGATGCCTATGGAATTACTCTTGGGGATGGTGACTCTGATTGAAATTCCCGCTAGGATAAGTTAAAATAAAATGATATGATTACCGACGCTCACGTTGTCGCTCTTGGGGATGGTGACTCTGATTGAAACAACCTCTGGGTTAGGTATGAATATTGTGTGCTCGTGATTTCTATTGAAAAAAAAAAAATAAACAAAAATTTTTATGTTAATTCTTTTGATTTTTAAAGCATAAGACGGTTAGGAAATAATCAATTTGTCACACCCCGCCAGGGCGGAAACGCGAGGCGCGACTTTCACTGGTTTCCAAAGCATATGATTACCGCAAACACATACATGTAATTGGATACATAACTGAATTTAAAATATTTACATTACAAAATATCAATTTGAGTTTACAAATGTTTAAGATTTCGCAAATATGACTCAAGACCATGAGTTATACAAGAGAAATCCTCCCAAAAGCCGTATCCACGTGCATGCATGTAACCTACATTGCTAACCTGATGACCACGTTCAATTTCCTGAAAACATACTTAAAACTGTCAACACGAGGTTGGTGAGTTCACAAGTTATTATAAAGAGTTATCATAAACCCAATGTTTAAATCTGATCTTTTTGCCGATCAAAACTCTTTGTTAAACCTGATCAGTACTCTTTCATTTAAACCTGATCACTTTAACCTGATCAGAATTCTTTACTTTAAACCTGATCACTAACCCTGATCAGAACACTTTTGTGTAAAACCTGATCATTTTAACCTGATCAGAACTCTTTTGATAAACCTGATCACTTTACCCTGATCAGAACTCTTTTGTGTAAAACCTGATCACTTTACCTTGATCAGAACTCTTTTGTGTAAAACCTGATCATTTTAACCTGATGAGAACCCTTTTGTGTAAAACCTGATCATTTTAACCTGATCAGAACCCTTTTTGTGTAAAACCTGATCATTTTAACCTGATCAGAACCCTTTTGTGTAAAACCTGATCATTTTAACCTGATCAGAACTCTTTTTGTGTGTATTACCAATGAATATGATTACTAATCCGATCTATTGACCCCATTTGTAAGCTTGCAAGGAATACAAAATAGTATGTAATGTACGAGACCGTAACCAAACCCCAACTTTCTGTGCCTCCCCTCGCCTTTCTGCGAGTAAGACAATATGCGGTCATTCGGCCATTTTGACCCCTGGTTAGCGCGACTAACCATGACCGGAGGCGTCACCCCCAATAGTACTATTCATATAATCCCGGGCTAAATCCATAGCTAATGGTTACTAATTTATTACGAGGACTTTAAGCGCTTTATTGTTCCCTCAATACATACATACGGTCAGATCATTAGTTCCATTCATTTATACACAAAAGTCTTTTACAAGTATGTTTCCACCCCAAATCATTTCAAAAACTTAGAAAAAGGGGGATTAGTGAAACTCACCTCGACAGTATGAATGCTAGCAAATATTTGAATGACGGCAGATTCGCCTATCCGTATCCTATTTACACAAGGATAATATACACGTTAAGACTACTCGTCTTAAACGCAATTTGTTCATTTGACCTAGCCGATCTGATTACTTTTGTTTTAATTATCTTTTTAGTTTTTCCAACCTTGTTTTGTTATGAAAATAGTTCTGAGTTACTGCCTTAAGGGGCTGATGAACAGGTATCGAAACTATCTTAGTTTCGATTGAACAGAACAGATGTCGAAACTTCCTAGTTTCGACTGAGTGAAATAGGTATCGAAACTACCTAGTTTCGATTGTACACAGGTATCGAAACTTCCTAGTTTCGATTGAGTAAATAGATATCGAAACTCCTAGTTTCGATAGAACAACCGGTAGCGAAACTCCTAGTTTCGATTGAACAACCGGTATCGAAACTCCTAGTTTCGATTGAATAACTGGTATCGAAACTCCTAGTTTCGATTGAACAACTGGTATCGAAACTCCTAGTTTCGATTGAACAACTGGTATCGAAACTCCTAGTTTCGATCGAACAACTGGTATCGAAACTCCTAGTTTCGATTGAACAACTGGTATCGAAACTCCTAGTTTCGATCAATAGGTATCGAAACTCCTAGTTTCGATTGACTAACAGGTATCGAAACTATAGTTTCGATATCTGCATTTTGATTTACAGAATTCACTCTGTATATTTTTATGTTCAAATCTTGAGTTTGACACAGTTTTCTTGTTATCTTACTTGCGTTTGAACGATTTGTATGTTTAGTTACGGTTTTAAAGCAAATAATCTGGATGGTATCGAGTTTTTACCTCAAACCGAGAATGGCGATCTTTAGAGAAAAACAGAGAAGTAGTCTTGAATCTTTTGAGCTTTCTTCAAGAACACTTGAAATTCTCCTTATAACACCGAATTATGGTGATTTTCGCTTTAAAACTGGACTTCGATTTGAAAGGGAATTGGGAATTTGCCGTAAGAAAAGAGAAGGTTTGAAAGGAATGGTGAAGTTTCGTCTGAAGAGTATGGTTTTCATCTGAATCAAAGTGAATCAGGCAAGTGGGAGCATGGCTCCCCTGACTCTCGGCCAAGAAAGTCAAGAATTTGTTTAGGGGTTAATGATAACCAATTTTTAAATATTAATTTATTATGGTATTAGTATCAATTAGAGTTTTAAAGGGGTAATTTAATTCAGTTTCGATTCTTCACGGTATTATAATTTTTAACCATTTTATGGCTCGTTGAAGAAAATATTAGAATCTTGGCTCAACGTAAATTTTGTGTAATATATATATATATATATTTTTCTGGTTATTTTATTTAACCATTTACTTTCGTATTGAGTCGGGTTATTCTGCTTACTTTTTCTAGTAATTCTTTAAGATTTACTAGACTTGGAAATAAACTCCTTTGCTAGACTTCTTGACTTTACTTAGTCAAAATAAATATCAGGAAATAATAATTATGAACGTGCGTTTATGAAATGTGGATATTGACCTGAAATGCTGGGTGTCACATTCTCCCTATGTTACAGAGAATTTCGTCCCGAAATTCAGTTCTTGTCACTCTGACTTGGTGTTTTTGTAAACAGTGACGGGTACTTGGATTTCATTTTATCTTCCCGCTCCCACGTATACTCGGGGCCGCGCTTTGAATTCCAACGTACCTTGACCAGCTTAACACGGCTGCGTCTTGTTCTCTGAACCTTCCAATCTGTGACTTCCATAGGTTCCTCAATGAAGTGCAACTTGTCGTCTATGTGAATCTCATCAGGCGGTATAATTAACGTCTCGTCTGATAAACACTTCTTGAGATTTGATACATGGAACGTATCATGGACATTGCTTAGTTCTTGTGGCAACTTGAGCTTGTAAGCTACAGGGCCAACCCTAGCCAATATTTCAAATGGTCCAACGTACCTAGGGTTAAGCTTGCCACGGTTGCCAAATCTTGCAACTCCTTTCCAAGGTGAGACCTTTAACATGACTTTGTCTCCTACTTGGAATTCTAAAGGTCTTCGTCTGTTATCCGCGTAACTCTTTTGTCTGTCACGGGCGGCCTTCAGACGATCCTTGATTTTGAAAATCTTATCTGTGGTCTCTTGAATAACTTCAGGACCGGTTAAATGTTTGTCGCCAACTTCTGCCCAACAAAGCGGTGAACGACATTTTCGACCATACAAAGCCTCAAACGGAGCGGCTTTGATGCTGGTGTGGTAACTGTTATTATATGAAAACTCAGCTAGTGGCAAATGAGTATCCCAATTTCCACCGAAGTCAATTGCACACGCACGGAGCATATCCTCTAAGGTTTGAATGGTTCTTTCACTTTGACCATCTGTTTGTGGGTGATATGCCGTGCTCATGTCAAGACGTGTGCCCATGGCCTCTTGTAATGATTTCCAGATTCTAGACACGAATCTGCTGTCTCTATCAGAGATAATAGAAATTGGTACTCCATGCCTAGCCACAATTTCCTTAATATAAAGCTTTGCAAGTTTCTCGGTTTTATCCGTTTCTTTGATGGGTAGAAAATGAGCTGATTTCGTCAAACGATCGACGATTACCCATATAGTGTCATACCCGCTCGACGTCTTGGGTAACTTTGTAATGAAATCCATGGAAATCTGTTCCCATTTCCATTGAGGTATCTCGGGTTGTTGTAACAATCCCGACGGTTTCTGATGTTCTGCTTTTACTTTTGAACATGTCAGGCATTTACCGACATAAATAGCAATTTCTCCTTTCATGTTCGGCCACCAGTAGAATTCTTTCAGATCCTTATACATTTTATCCGAACCTGGGTGAATGGAGTACCTGGACTTGTGGGCTTCGTCCATAACCAACTCTCGTATGTTACCAAAACATGGCACCCAAATTCTATTCATGAAGTATAAAGTGTCATCTGACTTTGGTTCCAATTGCTTTATCATTCCTCGTAAAGCTTCGTTCTGACTGTTTTCTTCTTTGATTGCTTCTTGTTGTGCCATCCGAATTTGAGTCGTGAGACTCGTATGAATTGTCAATTCTAGGGCACGAACACGTAGTGTTTTAACTCGTTCTTTACGACTTAAGGCATCTGCTACGACGTTTGCCTTACCAGGGTGATACTTGATATCACAGTCGTAATCATTCAGTAGTTCTACCCAACGACGTTGCCTCATGTTGAGTTCTTTCTGATTAAAGATGTGCTGGAGACTCTTGTGGTCTGTAAATATAGTACATTTTGTACCGTATAAATAATGTCTCCAAATCTTGAGTGCAAACACGACTGCACCCAATTCCAAGTCGTGGGTCGTATAATTCTTTTCATGCACCTTTAGTTGTCTGGATGCATATGCTATGACTTTTTCTCTCTGCATCAATACACATCCTAAACCTTGGTGTGATGCGTCACAGTACACAATGAAATTTTCAGTCCCTTCGGGAAGGGATAGGATTGGTGCACTGCAAAGTTTTTGCTTCAGCAATTGAAAAGATGATTCTTGTTTAACAGTCCAATCAAACTTTTTGTCCTTCTGGGTTAACGTGGTCAAAGGCAAGGCTATCTTTGAAAAATTCTCGATGAATCGCCTGTAATATCCTGCCAAACCCAGGAATTGACGCACCTCAGTCGGAGTTCTTGGTGCTTCCCAGTTTTTGATAGCTTCAATCTTGGATGGATCCACATGGATACCCTTCTTATTAATGACATGTCCGAGAAAGTGAACCTCTTGGATCCAAAACTCACACTTAGAGAATTTAGCATAAAGCTTCTCATTCCTGAGTAGTTCCAAGATTAATTTCAAATGATATTCATGTTCCTCCTTGGTTCGTGAATATATCAATATGTCATCGATAAACACAATCACGAATTTATCCAAGTACGGCTTGCACACGCGGTTCATGAGATCCATGAAAACAGCTGGTGCATTAGTCAAGCCAAATGGCATAACTAGGAATTCGTAGTGACCGTAACGAGTCCTAAAAGCCGTTTTTGGTATATCTTCTTCCTGAATTTTCAGTTGATGATACCCTGATCGTAGATCAATTTTAGAATAGAAACTGGAACCTTGAAGTTGATCAAACAAATCGTCTATTCGAGGAAGAGGATACCGATTTTTGATTGTCAGTTTGTTCAATTCCCGATAATCAATGCACATTCTAAAGGTTCCATCCTTTTTCTTTACAAATAGGACCGGAGCTCCCCATGGTGAGAAACTCGGTCTTATGAAACCTTTGTCAAGTAATTCTTGTAGTTGGCTCGACAGTTCCTGCATCTCGGAAGGGGCTAGACGATACGGAGATCGTGCAACTGGTGCGGCTCCTGGTACTAGGTCGATCCGAAACTCGACTTGTCTTGATGGTGGTATTCCCGGTAAGTCTTCGGGAAATACTTCCGAATAATCTCTGACGATTGGTATGTCCTCAAGTCGACGTTCTTCGGGTTTCTTCTCGACGATGTGAGCCAGGAATGCACAATAACCCTTGCGTAGATACTTATAAGTTTTCATGCAGTTTATCGTTTTTAACATCGTTATACACCTTTCGCCTTGAATTGAAAGAATTTCTCCGCTTGGTAGGGGAATACGTACAATCTTCTCGAAGCATAATATCTCGGCACGATTCTTGGTTAACCAATCCATACCAATAACAATATCAAAACTCCCTAACTCGACGGGTAGGAGGTCTATACTGAATGTACGGTTTTCTAAACATAAAGTACAACCCCTAAAGACCTCTCCGGTTTCTATTAATTTCCCATTTGCTAATTCAATTGTATAACGTTGATCTAGTTTGCTGGCCTTAATACCGAGTAAGGATTTAAAATCATTCGACACAAAGCTCATATCCGCACCCGAATCAAAAAGTACAGAGGCATAGTGATTATTTATCGGGAACGTACCAGTGACGATGTTCGGGTCCTGGCGTGCGTCCCTTGCACCCATCACAAATGCCCTCCCTGGTGCCTGAGCGTTGTTCTGATTCTTCCACTTGGGACAATCCTTCTTGAAGTGTTTTAGATCCCCACATACAAAACATCCCGGTTTGATTTTCCCCAATCGGTTGTTAGTTCGACATGCTTGAGTGGTGTGACCAAACTTGTCGCATTTTCCACACTTGATGCAAACACCGGCATGATGATTTCCACACCTCTTACATCTCGGTAGGCCCCTATCATACTCCTTTCTTTCCACTGTGTTGGCTGCAAAAGCCTTCACAGTTCCTTGTTTCTTAAACTCTTGTTTTCCAGATTTGTTACTTGAATTTCCCATCCATTTCCTTTTCTCCCCAGATCTACCTTCCTCATTCTCCTTCCTCACAAACAATTCATTACGTACTGCATCATCCTTTAGTTTGAATGCTAAAGTTATAGCACTCTTGGCATCTATTGGATTAGATGATGTTACCATGCTACGAATTTGAGGCGCAAGGCCCCACAGATATCTTTCAACACGCTTATGTTCTGGTGTGACCATATGCGGTACCAGAAGTGCTAATTCATTGAAGCGGTCGGTGTATCCCGCTACATCATCTCCTATCATCTGTAGGTTCCACATCTCAGTTTCAATCTTTTGCAATTCGTTCCGAGGACAGTATTCCTCAATCATCATGTTTTTCAAATCTTCCCAAGACAATTGGTACGCTGTCTCTCTCCCCAAAGTCTTCATTTGAGTATTCCACCAAGTTAAAGCTTTATCAGTGAGCGTGCAGGTAGAATACTTCACTACGCAATCAGCGGTGCATTCACTTATATCAATCACCGACTCCATATGTTCTATCCATCTCATTAGTCCTACTGCACCCTCGGTGCCATTAAAACTGCGGGGTTTGCAGGATAGGAAGGCCTTGTAGGTACACTTCCTATTTGGAGCATCTGCAGGATCATAAGTCATAACGTCATTAATTCGGATCATGACAATGTGTTATGGCTTATTTATTTATTTATTTATTTATTTATTTTTTTTTAATTACCTCCGGAACCTCCGGAACCTCCTGCTGTACCGCTACCTCCTGCGGTACCGCTACCTCCTGCACCTCCTCCGCTATTTCGGTTTGCTTCATACTGCTCTATAGCGGCAGCTACTCGTTGTGCTATTAGTTGTTCCATGTTTGGGGAAATTGTCTCGTTGTTGTCACCAGTAGTGTTACGGGGTGTCCCACGCTTAGGTGCCATGACGTTCTTTCTAACATGTCAATTAAAAAGAAACAACATCATATATCAATAATGATAGATCATGACATAAGGATACCACAACATCAAACATGAACAACTATCATTACAACATAAACCATTACATACATAGTCAAAACATACATAGTACATTGTTCCCAAAAGACGAGGATACAAAAGAGATGGGTTCACATGACCTCATCAGTACTAACGTTTTAAACTACATAATGTACTATGGGCACAACCCGCCCATAATAGGTTTAAAGGAAGAAGTGGGAGTACAACCCAATCATCATGGCAAGTCCCGCCATGACAAAACTAGCTCTCGCCACAAATTCTGCAGCCAAAGTCCTCTCCTCCAGCGCCTCCACCATGTCTCGGACCGTGAGAGTGAACTGCCAGTCCATATCAGCTCTCAACTCGAGGTAGTCAGTGGCACTCTGTATGTCTCGAGTGCTATCCTCCAGAGTCTGTACTCGAGATCCGAGCCCTTGACGTAAGCGCCTGGTTGCATCCCCCTGTGCCCGAATATCATCTAGGAGATCATCAAGACGCTCCTCATGCGTACGAACGCGAGCTACCAAGGTAGGCACAGTGAGCTCTATGGCTTCCCCAGTGTGGGGTAGGGGTGTTGGGGAGTTAGAAGACTCTCCAAGCTCAAAGGTAGATGGGATGCTCTCCATCTCCCTCCAACGTGCCAGGGTACGAGGCATCCAACGGATGGTTCCCACGGTAGGGTGGTAACAGGGTCGTTGCCTCGGTGGTTCCTCATCGGTCTCCAAGTCTTTCGGGTCACGGGCTGCCAGATTTCTCTTGCGCGGAAGTTGAACCTTCTTCCTAGCACTTTGCACCTTAACTGGTCCTCCGCTTTTCTTTCGGTATACGATGGGCGGTTCTCCCAGAGCGACATTGGGTGGTGTCGAGCTGCGAACTTGTACTCGATTTTTAGGGCGTGAGGCGGAAAGTTCCTCGTTGGATTCAGAGTCAGAGACGGGGTCAGAGTGTGAATGTGACGACATACTTGTGACTACAATATCCACATGACATGATGACTGGTTATGCAATGCTTATGCAATGAAAACATTTTAGTGAGTCATTCTAATTATAGACTAGGTTCCGTTTTAGACACCTAGTTCGCTATAATCAATGGCTCTGATACCAAGTTCTGTCACACCCCGCCAGGGCGGAAACGCGAGGCGCGACTTTCACTGGTTTCCAAAGCATATGATTACCGCAAACACATACATGTAATTGGATACATAACTGAATTTAAAATATTTACATTACAAAATATCAATTTGAGTTTACAAATGTTTAAGATTTCGCAAATATGACTCAAGACCATGAGTTATACAAGAGAAATCCTCCCAAAAGCCGTATCCACGTGCATGCATGTAACCTACATTGCTAACCTGATGACCACGTTCAATTTCCTGAAAACATACTTAAAACTGTCAACACGAGGTTGGTGAGTTCACAAGTTATTATAAAGAGTTATCATAAACCCAATGTTTAAATCTGATCTTTTTGCCGATCAAAACTCTTTGTTAAACCTGATCATTTTAACCTGATCAGTACTCTTTCATTTAAACCTGATCACTTTAACCTGATCAGAATTCTTTACTTTAAACCTGATCACTAACCCTGATCAGAACACTTTTGTGTAAAACCTGATCATTTTAACCTGATCAGAACTCTTTTGATAAACCTGATCACTTTACCCTGATCAGAACTCTTTTGTGTAAAACCTGATCACTTTACCTTGATCAGAACTCTTTTGTGTAAAACCTGATCATTTTAACCTGATCAGAACCCTTTTGTGTAAAACCTGATCATTTTAACCTGATCAGAACCCTTTTTGTGTAAAACCTGATCATTTTAACCTGATCAGAACCCTTTTGTGTAAAACCTGATCATTTTAACCTGATCAGAACTCTTTTTGTGTGTATTACCAATGAATATGATTACTAATCCGATCTATTGACCCCATTTGTAAGCTTGCAAGGAATACAAAATAGTATGTAATGTACGAGACCGTAACCAAACCCCAACTTTCTGTGCCTCCCCTCGCCTTTCTGCGAGTAAGACAATATGCGGTCATTCGGCCATTTTGACCCCTGGTTAGCGCGACTAACCATGACCGGAGGCGTCACCCCCAATAGTACTATTCATATAATCCCGGGCTAAATCCATAGCTAATGGTTACTAATTTATTACGAGGACTTTAAGCGCTTTATTGTTCCCTCAATACATACATACGGTCAGATCATTAGTTCCATTCATTTATACACAAAAGTCTTTTACAAGTATGTTTCCACCCCAAATCATTTCAAAAACTTAGAAAAAGGGGGATTAGTGAAACTCACCTCGACAGTATGAATGCTAGCAAATATTTGAATGACGGCAGATTCGCCTATCCGTATCCTATTTACACAAGGATAATATACACGTTAAGACTACTCGTCTTAAACGCAATTTGTTCATTTGACCTAGCCGATCTGATTACTTTTGTTTTAATTATCTTTTTAGTTTTTCCAACCTTGTTTTGTTATGAAAATAGTTCTGAGTTACTGCCTTAAGGGGCTGATGAACAGGTATCGAAACTATCTTAGTTTCGATTGAACAGAACAGATGTCGAAACTTCCTAGTTTCGACTGAGTGAAATAGGTATCGAAACTACCTAGTTTCGATTGTACACAGGTATCGAAACTTCCTAGTTTCGATTGAGTAAATAGATATCGAAACTCCTAGTTTCGATAGAACAACCGGTAGCGAAACTCCTAGTTTCGATTGAACAACCGGTATCGAAACTCCTAGTTTCGATTGAATAACTGGTATCGAAACTCCTAGTTTCGATTGAACAACTGGTATCGAAACTCCTAGTTTCGATTGAACAACTGGTATCGAAACTCCTAGTTTCGATCGAACAACTGGTATCGAAACTCCTAGTTTCGATTGAACAACTGGTATCGAAACTCCTAGTTTCGATCAATAGGTATCGAAACTCCTAGTTTCGATTGACTAACAGGTATCGAAACTATAGTTTCGATATCTGCATTTTGATTTACAGAATTCACTCTGTATATTTTTATGTTCAAATCTTGAGTTTGACACAGTTTTCTTGTTATCTTACTTGCGTTTGAACGATTTGTATGTTTAGTTACGGTTTTAAAGCAAATAATCTGGATGGTATCGAGTTTTTACCTCAAACCGAGAATGGCGATCTTTAGAGAAAAACAGAGAAGTAGTCTTGAATCTTTTGAGCTTTCTTCAAGAACACTTGAAATTCTCCTTATAACACCGAATTATGGTGATTTTCGCTTTAAAACTGGACTTCGATTTGAAAGGGAATTGGGAATTTGCCGTAAGAAAAGAGAAGGTTTGAAAGGAATGGTGAAGTTTCGTCTGAAGAGTATGGTTTTCATCTGAATCAAAGTGAATCAGGCAAGTGGGAGCATGGCTCCCCTGACTCTCGGCCAAGAAAGTCAAGAATTTGTTTAGGGGTTAATGATAACCAATTTTTAAATATTAATTTATTATGGTATTAGTATCAATTAGAGTTTTAAAGGGGTAATTTAATTCAGTTTCGATTCTTCACGGTATTATAATTTTTAACCATTTTATGGCTCGTTGAAGAAAATATTAGAATCTTGGCTCAACGTAAATTTTGTGTAATATATATATATATATATTTTTCTGGTTATTTTATTTAACCATTTACTTTCGTATTGAGTCGGGTTATTCTGCTTACTTTTTCTAGTAATTCTTTAAGATTTACTAGACTTGGAAATAAACTCCTTTGCTAGACTTCTTGACTTTACTTAGTCAAAATAAATATCAGGAAATAATAATTATGAACGTGCGTTTATGAAATGTGGATATTGACCTGAAATGCTGGGTGTCACACAATTGGTTGTTCCTTTTGTTCCATAAGCCTGAGATGGGGTTAGATGAAACTATAGCTTCCGATGCGTGAGACCCTAGATAATCTGATTGAACTTAAATTAAATAAACATGATAAGGAACTTGGATACCGGATTTGGGTTTAAGAGGATAATATATTTGCAATCGCAGCTAACACGTCACTAAGCTTTAATTAAAATAACTGATTTTTTGAGAACCAAGTTTCTACCTGACTATGATTCCGTATACATAATTCTTTTTCAGGGACGAAAAAAGAGTAAGTGTGGGGATATTTGATGTATTGCAAAATACACCCATTTATCGTGTTTAGTTTGAGTGGTTTTGTTTAGTTTTCTTTTAGTTTTTAGTTAGAATTTGTTATTGCTGATCCATTTGTGTTTACCAGGTCTCGAGTGATAGTTGTTGCTGAAATGGGCCGAAAACGAGTCAAAAATATGCAAAACCGAGTACCGGAAGAGAGCGGGAGGTCAAGAGACAATTAAAAGCATGAAATTCGAGAAGAAACACCTTTTCGCCACCCGTGAGAAGGTCAGGAGTTGTCCCTCGCGGGCCGCGAGGGAGTTGTATCACAACATCCAGTTATTAACTCCTCGCCACCCGCGAGAATGGAAGCCAATGGGCTCCGCAGGTGGTGAAAGCCTATTTTCCACAGAATGTTTCGACTTTCAGGTGGGTTGATGCTGGATTGGGGTATAAATACATCTCAATCATATTCTTGTAAAACGTAGCCGATTTTGAAGAATCTAGGACGAATTTTGGAGAGATTTTGGAGCAATTTCAAGCAAGAAGGAGAAACGGTTGAAGGTTGGAGTCCTAGGATCGATCAAGCTCGTGGTTTGGCTATCCGGGTTTATCAATTCTTTGTTTTCTTAATTTTTACCATGTCTTTCCACTTTGTTGAAATTGCGTCTTTGATTTGGATAATGATGAGTAGCTAAATTAGATAAACTACCTAGACTATGAAGAATGGGATGCTAAAGTTGTGATTTTTATATTGGATGCTTGTTAATTTTGGATTTCATGATAAAGTAGCAAACTTGATTATTGATTCGTTGAATATGCATGCTTAGAATTATTCTAATTGTTATATATTGCTTCGTATGATCTTTGGTGAGTGTCTTTCGTGTAATAGGGTCATGCTAGATCATTAACTTGTGTTGTGATTTGTTGGGTTAATTGGCCAAAATACCTTAGAAGCTATATTTAATAATTGAATAGGTCTAGGTGTTATACTAATCTTAATAGCCGAGAGGTGCGAGATTATTGATAGGTCTAAATTGGTAAATTGCTAGGGTGGTCTTTGAGAGAAGTCTGTCGTAGTTGCCTTGCTAATATTTGTCTATTGAGTCGAATCAAGAACCCAAGTCATCCTAGGTTTACAACCCGAGAGGGAGTAGGTCATATTAGGGTACTTTACATAAACATTTAGATAACCGAGAGGAAGTCTAGAACAACCGGTGTTTTCAGCAGCCTTCAGAGTCCCTTAGTTGTATTCCCGAAAAGGGTCGGGAGTCCTGTTCGGTGTCTCAAGAGGTTAGAAATTTATGATCCCGGTTCCTTATTAACTTGCATCCGTTAAAAGTATAGCTCGAAGTATCCCAGGATTCCAGTCTAGGTAGTTACCCATCGTCATCTGAAGTAAAACCCAAAATCACCTCGTGTCTTAGGTAATTTAGTTAATTGATAGTATTTTAATCGCTTTTCTCTTAGGATTTTAGACAACCCCCCCCCAAATATAAAAACAATTAGTCGTGTCAGTCAGTCTGTTTAAGTGAGTCTAATTTACGTAATAAATAGAGTTTCATGGGTTCGATTTCCGGACTTATTTAGCTGTACTAGAGTCGATCGGTTCGCTTGCCGGTTAGTAGTTTAGTCGAGTTTTAGAGAGTCTAGAGTATAACTTAGTTTCTAGAATAGGTTAATTTAGTTAATAATTTAATAACTACGTTTTGAAAATCATAAAACATGAAATAACTTAACATCATCATAACATCGTAACATAGCATCATAACATTAGTCAACATGAACCGAATCTGCGCCTTCTCGTAACCGTCAATCCCATACATCGCATACCAGCGGATGAACTTAAGGCTCGTTACCTCTAAGTCATCCGTCACCCAGGTCCCCTAAGGCTGGTTACCTCTAAGTGGACCAAACCTATGTCTCCTAAGGCTCGTTACCTCTAGGTAGACCAAACATATGTCTCCTAAGGCTCGTTACCTCTAGGTAGACCAAACATATGTCTCCTAAGGCTCGTTACCTCTAGGTAGACAGAACATAACTTAGGCACTATTTCCCCACAAGGAATAGTACCTTCCATCGGGATCCCGGTAATCCCATGGGTGACCTTCGTCACCCCATCATCAACCAGTTGTACAACCGTTAGCCAACCACAAAGGCCCCCCGTAAGGGTGAGGCCAATACATACATACATACCTTAGCTCCCGTAGGAACTCGTGGCAGATTCGTTCATTCGTGACTTTCATAAAACCTTTACCTCATTTTAGTTAAAGCATTAGTACGTTTTATTAAACAAAACATCATCTCTTTCGTAAACCTTTCGTAAACTTCATTTGGCAAAACATTTCATAAACATCATCTCGTAAACATTGTTTCGTAAATATCGTTTCGTAAACATCATTTCGTAAACATTATATCGTAAACATCGTTTCGTAAACATCATTTCGTAAACATCATTTCGTAAACCTCGTTTCGTAAACCTCATTTCAAAACATCATTCCATATGTATGCACACCAGCCCAAAAACATTTAAAGAAGGGCTTCTAGAACTCACCTGATAAGCTAATCTGGGTTGTCCTGAACAAAGGTCCCCCAACGTCACTTCCGATCTGAATTGATTAGTTAAATACACATCAGACCAAATCCCGACTCTAACGATTTAACCTTCTAAACATACTGACTTTACTTAACTAGCCTGATACCTGCGCACTTAGCAAGTACGTAGGGCCTTGCTCTTACGTACTTAATAAGTGCGCAAACTTTGCTTCATGCGTACTTGATAAGTACGCAAGACCCTCTCCATGCGTACTTGATAAGTACGCAGGATCCTCTTCATGCGTACTTGATAAGTACGCAGGATCTGTTTCCCCCGCAAAAAACCCTAACTTTCGCATTCGGGTCTGATCACGTCAAGTTCTCGAACTTGTTTACATTCAAAACGTTTGCTTTTCATTAAGAAACTCAAATATATGTTTTTCTTCCAGTTTCATCCGTAAAAACGTCACATTTTCGTCCAAAACCCGAAAAACCCAAAAACGAACAAAAACTCAGATTTGGATCGTTACCTTTATCGAGCTTCTGATTCGGAGGTTCCTCTCACGAGCTATGGCGCATGCCTAGAGCTTTTTGTAATGATTGCCAGAAACTTGAGGTGAATCGAGCGTCTCGATTAGAAATGATTGAGATTGGCACTACGTGCCGAGAGACTACTTCCTTCAGATAGATATGAGTTAGCTTCTACATCTTATCAGTGTCTTTAATTGCTAGAAAGTGAGCGGATTTGGTCAAACGATCTACGATCACCCAGATGGTGTCGCATCCGCTAGGAGTTCGAGGTAGTTTAGTGATAAAGTCCATGGATATCTGCTCCCATTTCCACATTAGGATTTCTAGTTGTTGAAGCAAACTAGACGGTTTTTGGCATTCTACTTTGACCTTCTAGTAGGTCAGGCACTTGCTCAGATAGGTGGCTATATTAGCTTTCATGTTCGGCCACCAATATAGAACTTTCAAGTCATGATACATCTTATCGGAACCAGGATGAATAGAATATCGATATTTGTGTGCTTCATCCATTACAAGTTCCCTTAAGTTCCCGTACACTAGAACCTGTATTCGCTTTGTGAAGTAGTGAATACCGTCCGATATAACCTCAAGTTGTTTTTCCATACCACGCATGGATTCTAACGGTAGGTTTTCCTCTTTCAGGGCTTCGAGTTGAGCATTACGGATTTAATCAGGTAGTCCAGTATGAATAGTGAGTTGCAATGCTCGGACTCATCGGGGTTTGGTTACTTTTCGGCTTAGGGCATCGGCTACCACGTTAGCCTTGCCCGGATGATATTTGATAGCACAATCATAGTCATTCAAGAGTTCGATCCAACGATGTTGTCGCATTTTCAAATCTTTCTATTTGAAGATGTGCTGAAGATGCTTGTGATCGGTGTAGATGGTGCATTTGGTACCGTACAAGTAATGTCTCCATATTTTCAGTGGAAAAACTACAACTCCCAACTCTAAATCACGAGTCAGGTAGTTCTTCTCATGGATTTTCAACTGACGGGAAGCGTATGCGATAACCTTCTCGCGTTGCGTCAACACACAACTGAGACTCTGAATGGAGGCATCGTAATACACTACAAGTCATCCGTTCCCTCAGGAAGAGGTAGGATGGGTGCACTACAGAGTTTTCGCTTCAGCAGTTGGAATGCTGATTCCTGGGTGTCGCTCCAGGTATAGGGTTTACCTTTTTGAGTGTAACACCAAGATAACTCCTAAGTAAAATAAAGGCTAAAAATGTCAAAAGACAAATTTTGGGGTTAAACTGTAAGTTCTCCAAAGAGAGAGGACTATAACTGAAAAATCTGAAAATTTGACGGATGTCGGACCGACATCCTATTCCATATCAGTCCGACATGTGTGTAGGAAGGAATGAAGCAGGTGGCAACACGTGTCCCATGACTCAACCCTAAGTTTGACACATGTCAGATGACTCAGCACCAAGTCGGACCGATATCGTTTCACAACTCGGTCCGACATGCGGATGTCGGACCGACATGTTTTTTCTACACGGTCCGACATGAGTCCATTTTCACCCTATAAATAGGTGAACGACACCGGCTCATTTCACACCACCACCACACCTCCAAAACACACACTTAAGCTCTGGTGTTGCATTTCCAAGCCGTGGTTCGCATACGAGAGTTCGGTTTCTAGCAAAACGTCCGCAAAATTTCCATAGATAGTGCCATGGTAAGGTTTCTGAACACCCTGAGGTTTCTTGGTATAAACCTAAGATAGGGATGTTAATTATGATAATATGGGTTATGATATAGGGTTCTGTCGAAGTGTTGATTATTATATTCAATACAAGAGGAGGTTCTGTTTGAGGTAAGTTCCTCTGAAATGTTCTATGAAATGTTTTGTAAATGATTTTGTATCTGAGATCCCAAAACTATTCGTGCATATATCCTATAATAAGTACTTATTATGGCCAAGATTGGGGTGGGATCTAGGGAAAGACTAATCCTCTTGTTTGAGATCTGGTACGTATGGGACCAGCGCATCGTAAGGTCCCTGTATATATGTATGTTGTAGATTCAGAACCCGAGTAAAGCAGAGGTTAATGGATTGGAAAGGATGGTTGTAAGAGCTGACGGGGAATTCATCCCTTTATCAAAGATACTGTACATATGATTTTGTTTATGAAATCACCAGCGTAAGCTGATCCAAAATGTTTTCAAATGTTTTTGAGCACAGGTGAACCCTAGCTGGTAGTTGGCATTCCAGGAGATGTATAGATGTTGGAAATAGGGATGACTGAGGGCAAGTCCTTGGGTGACTATAAGGCCTGAGTATTTGGCATGATTCTTCGTGAGCTATAAGTCCAGAGTTTGTTTATGTTGTATTTTGCAAGTCAGTCCCTATTGTACAAGCATTATATTATGAAATAAAATAAGTTATGATTTTAAGTCTTTCGCTGTGTGTTTTTGGTATCAACGTCACTTTAACTAGAAGGCGACCTTCAGTCGGTATGTAGTTATCTGACGAACGGAATGTTCTGTCTAGGAAAGAGCGGTGTATAAATCTCTCCTAGAAATGGGAACATATTTGTTGGAGGTACTACTCTGGTAGATGACTGCCTTGAAGTTGATCAAACAGATCATCAATACGGGGTAGTGGATAACGATTCTTGATAGTCACTTTGTTCAGCTCAAGGTAATCGATGCACATACGGAATGTAGGATTGGTAAATACACGATGGTTCTATTC